>OY997589.1:12179550-13584100 GCA_963921825.1 Erodium maritimum
TCTCTTTTTGAGACTTGTCGTCTTTTGTTTTAAAAGGCTATGCCTTTTAGCTCCATTGTTGGGAACTTCTTTGTAATCTTGTCCCAGTCTTTTGACCACTAGACGCTTTCCTCTCGGAAAGGTCTCTCCTTTAAATAAAAATCTGAGTTGATCCAATTTTTTTTTGACGTATTACAATTTTAATGCTTTTATAATAAATGGCCTTTAGTTTTATTTGACAAAAAATTAACGAAAATGCATAACACGTTCCAATTAAATAACCAAAGTACCATAAAAACGAACGTTAGAATTAGATAGTTTTTTTTAGCATAATGAAGAGTTCATTTCTATTATGAGTAATATAAGAAAGGGTTAGACATAGTCTCAAATATTACAAATAAGATCCGAGACGCTGACCCTAAAACAATAATGGTGCTTGTCATCACACTTTATAAACACATAAAATAGACATACACGAGATGACTACTCCTAGTATATATTTAGGGCCTTTGTCCTTATTCATGTGAATGGAACGAGAGATACCAATTTTTTTCCGTCTCGACTCGGTCTTGCTTATGTTGTCTTGACAAACTGTCAAGTAGTTTCCTAAGAAAGAAGGAGGTTGGGGGTCGGATAAAGTCCGAGCCCTAGGGGCGTGTGGATGCTCTAGAACACCCCGTGATGCCCAACATTCTAATTATAGCTAATTATATCTAATTATAGCTAAGGCCGACAAAAGCTTCTAGAGAGAAATATGTTTTTTAATATATTTTTATATTAAAATCTGAATTTATATATTTTTAAAAATTAAAATTGAATTTAAAAAATTAAAATCTGAATTTTTTAAAATAAAAATAATTTTTATAAATATAAATTGAATTTATAAAAATAAAAACAATAAGAAATGATTTTTGTAAACAATGGTATTTTTGTAAATAAATGATGATATGGTGGGTTTAAGGTTAAGGGTATTGTGAGTATTTTTGAAAAAACTAACAGAAAATGGATGGAAAATCAGACGGCAATGGATATCTGTTATATTTCGGTAACAATTGAGTATGTATTGGTTATAAAAAAAGTTAAGATAGACATCGGTTAATCGTGTAAAATATGGGGTATGTATTACATTTATTAATATCCAACCATAATGGGAGAGTTAGCTAGAAAACAATAGATTTATTCTGATTTACTTTTCGCCTTTTAGGTCCAAACCTAACAAATACAGTTTTCTCCCTCTCCCGACGAGCCTTTCCGAGACCAAATGCGAGTAACAGACAGTGGTACAACCCAGATCTCGCACCCGATCGTCTCCTCTCAACCCCGTCTCTTCTCCATTCTCGCCGGAGATTTCCCTGTAGCACCACCAATTTAGTTCACCTCCGACCCATCCTCCCGAAACCCAAAACCCCGAAATGCTCCGCCTAAGAGCTTTCCGGCCGTCGAACGACAAGATCGTCAATATTCAGTTGCACCCGACGCATCCATGGCTCGTCACCGCCGATGCGTCAGATCACGTTTCCGTATGGAATTGGGAGCACCGTCAGGTACCCGTTTTCCTTCTTCTTCGCCATTTCCGCATATCAGTTTACTCAATCTGTACTGTTTCCAGTTACCAGTTTTGTAATGTGTGAAGATTTTTCGTTATAGGTGATATATGAGCTCAAAGCTGGTGGCGTTGACGAGAGGCGTCTTGTCGGGGCCAAGTTGGAAAAGCTTGCCGAGGGTGAATCAGGTAACATTATGGATATTCAATACTTCAATTGGCTACTTGAGTGAAATTCAGAGAGGATATGTCAATTATGTAAACTTTGTTTGCTAAGAAGTTGCTTCAGCTCTTTGGTGTATTTGTGAATGAATGGATGTGTTGAAGTTGCGCTATAGTAGATTTCCTGTGTTCCTGCATAATTAGGTGGAATTGTGTTCTGTAATGTACGAGAAACTAAATTAAAATTGAATGCTGCTCAGTGAAATGATGACATTTATTTACTGGTTTATCTTATAGTTGGTTCTGTAATCAGAAAAGAGTTTAATTTTTCACATAAAGCCATAGATTTTTCTTTTAATCATACCTTAGCATTTCAATATGATTATTTTTATTCATCCAGTATGTATGTAATTAACAGATTCTAGAGGAAAGTCCACAGAAGCCATGCGGGGAGGAAGGTAATGGGTTCCTTCATCTTGTGTTCTACTGTTTTCCCCTCTCGTAATTACTTTCTATTGAACCGAGCCTGCCATGGGCCGCCTGTTTGCTTAAAGTGTTAAGCAGGTTAGCTTTTATGACGATGATGTGCGGTTTTGGCAACTTTGGCGTAATCGTGCAACTGCTGCGGAAGCTCCAACAGCCGTGAATCAGGTTACTTCAGCTTTTAGTTCACCAGGGTTCTCGACAAAAGGAAGACATTTTCTTGTTATCTGCTGCTTGAATAAAGCTATATTCTTGGACTTGGTGACTATGCGTGGCCGTGATGTACCTAAGCAAGAACTTGACAACAAGTCACTTATTTGGTGAGTGTGATAGTTTATGGTCATTTTAATACTTCAATTACGACAAATTATATTTGTGAATGTTATCTGCTTTACCTGCTAGCATATATTTTGTTTTCTGTAATCAATTGTTCCTGTGTCTAGTCAAGCTCAGATGTCATCAATTAACCAGAACTTGGTATCTTGAACTGCTGGAAGAAATTTATCATGTTTGCAAAAGGCCATTTCACCTGTAAGTTGTTGTGAGAGACATGTTTCAGATATGGAATGTTCGTCTACCTCAACCTTTCACAAACTTGGAATGTAAATACTAGCATTGTAAAAGGATATGTTTGTATTATTTTATCTAGCTACTGGTAAATGTTGACGGGTCAAAAGGAAAAGAAAAGAAGAAGATATAGGTTATATTGTGGAATATCAAATGAAATATAGAGTTTGTTAAACGAGGGTTGTCTAACGTATGTGAAAACCGTGCCTTTGCTTTGAGAAAATGGTGTGTTATCATTATCCTTACACCTTGCCAAGTCACATCAAAGTTCTAAAATTTGGCGATGTGCCTATTAAAGATCTTTTAACTTATCGGGAATATATCGGCAAAACACGTTCAGTAATATATATATATATATATATATAGTGCATACATTAAAGACAAAAAGTACCAACTGTTTAGTAAAATAAAATAGTTCTAAACACATTTTAATTCATGTCCAGTGAAATTGAATTGTATTTGAAAAGTGAATTGAACTCGCTATCAATAATCTCTTTTTGTGGTCATGCCATGCACAGATTTCAAGTACAAATGTTCATATACACTTCAGAATTGTATATCCGATTTTTGATTGAGCTGTCCAAATTTGACCTTATTTTGGCCGATTTTCACTTATCCATGGAAACCGGTCAAAACTCGGTGGTTAAGTTTCACCGAGTTTTCTGGGAGATATGAGGATTTTTAGAACACCGGGTAAGATCAATGAAGTAGTTCCTGATCAGTTTCATGTTCGAGACCAGTCTGTAAAACATTGCTACTAATAGGGCCAGGGAAAATAATAGAGTGACAGATCGCATGCATTCAGTTTTTGTTGACATAGAGAAAGCTTATTCCAAGATTCCTAAGAAAAATATTATGGTTGATACCAAAGAACGGGAAGGGATTCATCTTATGTATATAAATTTAAATAGAGATATGTTTAAGGTATCATCAGTTTGCGACTTAGTGTAAGAATCGACATGGAGTCACTAGTGGTTTTCCTATCATTATAGGTTTGCTGAAGGATTGGCTTTAAGTCATTTCAATTTTGCCTTTACTAAATGATGAACTACCAAGGCCCCTTAAGGATGAGGCCCCAGAGTGTATGATTTTTGTAGATAATGCTGTCTTGTTTCAATTTTGCCTTACAAATTGATGAACTAACAAGTCCCCTTAAGGATGAGGTCCCAGTGTGTATGATTTTTGTAGAAAATGATGTCTTCGGTGTTGGGATTTGAGAGGAAAACCAATCTCAATTTTTCATCCCAATGGTCTGAGCAATTGAGGGTTTATTAGACCAAGTAGGTAAAAAATTGACGTATGAACCTAAGTTTAGCAAAAATCAAAAGTTTTATTGTATAGTAGTTTCTTTTTCCATTCTCTATCCGTTGTGTATTGAACATCAAGTATTAAAACAACCTAGCCGATTGCCCGTTCATATTTTATCACGATTTGGTAGATAATGTATCTTTCCCCCGATTTATTTACTGTTGCAGCATGGAATTCCTCTCCAAATCTGTTGATGGTCCGCTTGTTGCTTTTGGGGGATCAGATGGGGTCATTAGAGTTCTTTCAATGATAACATGGAAGGTACGTGTTTACCAAGTTGGACTTTGTTTTCACTTGTTAATATTTTCCCAAATCAGTAGTTCATGAGATTTGTTTCTCTACAGCTCGTACGGAGATATACTGGAGGTCATAAAGGATCTATCTCTTGTTTGATGACCTTTATGGCTGCTTCTGGTGAGGTAAATCTTCAGTTTTGAGACTTTTTATATTTCTATCAAGACTTTATTAACTTTCCACTGCAAACTGCATCTGTAGTTCTGTATGTTTAAGCAACAATTTTGACTTGATTGGATGTTATTAATAATGACGTTACACTCTTAAGCTTTGGTGACCTCAATAACTACTCGATGTGCTCAAGTTTTCAGTCATGTATTATTTCTTGAGATGCTTTCTTTATCTTTACAATGAAAACCCAACCAATTAGTAATTCATTAGCGTGACATTTTACAGTCATGATTTTATTTCTCATTTTCGCTTGGACTTTACTACCTTTTTCTAAATGTGTACTGCAAGAGTTGAGTTCAATTGTTCATAGGCGTGGGAAGGTAGTTTAACAGAGGCTTGGCACAAGCACTTATCTCACAAACCGTTGTGTTAAACTTTACCCTGTTGCATGCACAACCTGCTAATTCATGTTTGGGGTTATAGCTCATGATATATGTCTACAGTCACACAGGCACAAAAATACATTTTATATGTGTGTTAACATATGCATTTGTGTTAACATATACCTATGTTTTTCTCTTACAATACTTATTTAGTATTTTTATCTGATTGTAGGCTCTTCTTGTTTCTGGTGGTAGTGATGGTTTACTCGTGCTTTGGAATGCAGACCATGGGCAAGGGTCACGAGAACTCGTACCCAAACTAAGCTTAAAAGTAACTATCTTCATCTCTCATTATGTTATGTGGACATTGGTACATAAGGTTATGCATTCATGTGGTTGTTTTGGCATGTTGGCAATCATTAATGTGCATTGAGATGTAGGAAAAATATGATTTACAGTATAGGTAAAATACAGTAAATTTGAGAAGCTCGCAACTTTTGATTATATGGTGGGCTAGGGTTAGAAGTCATTAAATTAGTTTGATTTTCATGGTGGAAGGATAACTCGGGCTTTATAGTTTAAGTTCAAAATTGTATTCAGATCTGAAGTAAATTGTGGTTATAAATCCAGAAAATACTGCTGCGAGTTCTGTCTGATCCAACAGACATATTGTTGGGAAATGGTATTAAAAGAGCTGTATGCATTGAATTTGTTCTGATGTAGACATGTTGGATAAAGTATTTTTTAATTGCTAAAAGAAAATGTTTATTGATTTCATAGTATATGTCGATATGCCTATTAATCACTTGCCCTTGTAGGCACATGATGGTGGCGTAACAGCTATTGAGCTTTCCAGAGTGATTGGAGGTGCTCCACAGCTCATTACAATCGGTGCAGATAAGACACTAGCTATATGGGACACAATCTCTTTCAAGGTGATGTACCGATTCTACTAAAAGTTCATGTGGGAACACTGGCCATTTTAGGATTCTGAAGGTGAAGCCTTTTGACACTCATCTCATCCCTCTTTTCTTTTTTCAGGAGCTACGGCGTATTAAGCCTGTATCAAGACTGGCTTGCCACAGTGTTGCATCTTGGTGCCACCCTCGAGCACCAAACCTTGATATTTTAACATGCGTCAAAGACTCTCATATATGGTATGTATATAGATATTTTCGTATTTACATCTGTTACAAATCCCGGCCATGTTTCATATGATTCACTTAGGTGGACAAGTAAAACAGGATCATTGCTGCCAATTCCAGAAGATTGGACAAGACTTGTTAAATTTAATTATTTCTGAAAGATATCGAGATAATTATTAGATTATTGTTACAGGGCTATTGAACATCCAACATATTCAGCTCTTACGAGGCCATTGTGTGAACTTAGCTCACTGGTTCCTCCACAGGCCCTTGTGCAGACCAAAAAACTTAGGGTATGTTTCTATTGATCAGTCTTTTGTGTTCGTTTGTTTTAACTGGTATTTTCTTAATCAGTTTGTGCTCTCCTCAGAACTGAAAGGCTGCAATCAGTTATTTAATGAGTCATTGATGTTAAATAGAGTGAAGAGTTAGTAGAGTATTGGTGGACTCGGAGAATCCTATATTGCTTCGATGATCTTGTTCACAAATAAAATCATTGTTTTTTTACTCTCAATTTGGGGAGGTTCATTTGCTGCAGATTTTATTTTTACCAAATGGATCTACTAAGGACATTGGAATACCCAGCTTTAATTCAAAAACATACTTTCATCTGAGACCTGAAACTAAGTTTCTCTTTTTTGTGCTTGAAAATAAATTTTGAGTACAAATTTACCTTCATAAGGTCCTGAAATATGAATGGATGTTGCAGGTCTATTCAATGGTTGTACATCCTTTACAGCCTCATCTTGTTGCTACTGGAACTAATATTGGTGTTATTATCAGCGAGTTCGATCCTAGATCTGTTCCATCTGTAGCTCCGTTACCATCACCATCAGGGAGTCGAGAGCATTCTGCTATATATTTAGTGGATAGGGAACTGAGGTTACTAAACTTCCAGCTATCTAGCACCGCGAATCCTTCTCTTGGGAACAATGGCTCCTTATCTGAAACAGGAAGGTTCAAGGGGGACTCTTTTGAACCATTACATGTCAAACAGACGAAAAAGCATATTAGCACACCTGTTCCACATGATTCATATTCAGTTCTTTCAGTAAGCAGTTCAGGAAAGTAAGTAGCCACTTGCTCTATGCTGTTTATTTATTTCATGTTTGGGGTCTGAGGTGTCAACTTTCTGGCCTTATGAAGTTGATGACTTGGGAAATTTGGAGACAGTGTGGTTTTTGATTTCATTATAATTTCTGTGACCTCCATGCTACATGTTGGGTTGTAAATTAGTATCTGAAAAGCAATAAAAGTAAGCGAGAAAAGAAAACTAAAGGGATTAGCAATCTGTTCATCTTATTGTCCATGTTTTCAATATTTCTTATACGTTTTCTTAAGACATCTTGCTATAGTCTTCTAATTTTGCTTCTTCCATTCAGTGTTTTGTTGTTGTGATTTTCTTATGTTGCTCTAGCAGTTTTCTCACCGAAATAATTTGGCTACAGATATCTCGCAATTGTCTGGCCAGATATTCCTTACTTCTCTATCTACAAGGTTAGTGATTGGTCCATAGTTGACTCAGGCAGTGCAAGACTTCTGGCTTGGGATACTTGTCGTGACAGATTTGCTATACTGGAGTCTGTCTTACCTCCTAGAATGCCTATTATCCCTAAGGGTGGTTCGTCGAGGAAAGCAAAAGAAGCTGCTGCCGCTGCAGCCCAAGCTGCTGCCGCAGCTGCTTCTGCTGCTAATACAGCCTCTGTTCAAGTTCGTATCTTATTGGATGATGGAACGTCTAACATATTAATGAGGTCTATTGGTGGGCGCAGTGAACCGGTAATTGATCTCTTCTCTCACTTTATGGTTGCATTATTTTTGTTTTATCTTATTTAAATTTGAATAACTTTTAATTCATTCTTGATTTGAAAAGACATGAATGAGGTTGACGATGTTCTTGCATTAATATATTAACTTCCTTACTCAGTGGCAGTTATAGCACAATTTGTGTGGTCTTCTGGTCGATTATGGAACTTGAGTAACCTAAACTATAATAAATGAGTTCATCCATGACAAGGATGTAGCAGCTTTTATCATACATAGTACATTGCAATTTGCAAACTTTTTACATTTCATCATCTGATTTAAATTCATGTATTTGTAGGTTGTCGGCCTGCATGGGGGGGCATTACTTGGTGTGGCTTATCGAACATCTAGGAGGATCAGCCCTATAGCTGCAACAGCAATTTCAACAATTCAGTCCATGCCTTTATCAGGTTATGGAAGCTCTTTCAGTACATTTGACGATGGATTGGGTTCTAATAGATCCCCTACAGAGGCAGCACCTCAAAATTTTCAGCTATACAGGTCAGCATGTTTTATAAGTAAAGACAGTAATAGCAAATGTGCTATTGCATTGTGCTTTTCTCTATTCACATATTAGAGTATGGTATGGGATTACAAGCTAACAACTTCCTAAGTTATAGGATATACATCATCTCTATCTAATCCTATACAAATAGAATATATTCGAATATTTAAATTTGAAACTTAAATATAATAGATAATAGGTATACTTTAACACCCCCCTCAAGTGGGTGCAAAGATATCTATCATACCCAACTTGGTTAGAAAATCATCAAACTTTTGCCTGTATAATCCCTTTGTGAGAACATCTGCTAGCTGTTCTGTAGAAGGAACAAATGGCGTGCATATTTCTTTTTTCTCAAGCTTCTCCTTTATGAAATGTCGATCAATTTCCACATGCTTTGTCCGGTCATGTTGAACTGGATTATGAGCAATGCAGATTTGTTGTCACAGTAAAGTTTCATAGGCATTATGGACATAACCTGTAGTTCTTTTAGGATAGTGTTTATCCATAGAACCTCACATATTCCTTGAGCCATGGCTTTGAATTCAGCCTCTGCACTACTCCATGCCACCACTTGCTGTTTTTTGCTTCTCCATGTTACAAGATTATACCCCAAACAAAGGTACAATATGCTGAAGTTGACCTCTGATCATTTGAGCATCCAGCCCAATCAGCATCTATGAATACCTCCACCTGTCTGCTCTCATTTTTCTGAAAGAGAATTCCCTTTCCTGGCCTTAGATAGTGCAATATTATGTGAACTGCCTCAAGGTGACTTTTCAGGGGATTGTGCATATGTTGGCTCACAAGTCCTATTGCATTGCGTTTTTCTCTATTCACATATTAGAGTATATATAGGATTACAAGCTAACAACTTCCTAAGTTATAGGATATACACCATCTCTATCTGATCCTATACAAATAGAATATATTCGAATATTTAAATTTGAAACTTAAATATAATAGATAATAGATATACTTTAACAGACAAATTTGAGTCTACATCCATATTAGAAAATGTGTTCCAATGTTGATTCGACAAACCTTGGCACAATGACAAATTCCAGGATACTGATAATAATTAATAGTGTTTGTTTAGAATATTGTAGCACCACCATTCTGGTCAGTTGATTTGTTTTTTTTTTGTTTGTTGTTGTTGTTGTAACTTAGCATTCAAACTAGTCCTCACAGAAATCCCTTCTCTAGTAGCCACAGAATTTTAAGTGTTGGTTTAGCACGATCTGTCTCTCTTCAAAACTTTTTCTTTGTGTTGCATTGATTGTGCTTGTTAAACGCCAAATAGGGTTTTAATGCAGACCAATTGTAGGTTTTTTGTTTTCTTATGATTTTTGTTGTATATTAATATAATTTGTGGTCGTCATAAGTTTTCTGAATGACATTTTTATTAATGGGGGAATGCAGTTGGGAAACTTTTCAACCTGTGGGCGATCTTCTTCCTCAACCGGAGTGGGTTGCATGGGACCAAACTGTTGAGTATTGTGCTTTTGCTTATCAACAATGCATAGTCATATCTTCATTACGCCCCCAGTATAGATACCTGGGAGATGTTGCAATTCCCTATGCTACTGGTGCTGTTTGGCATCGCAGACAACTATTTGTCACCACTCCAACTACCATTGAGTAAGATACTAATTACTTGTTAATCTATTTTGTTTTCTAGTTGAGTTCACTGTTTCTCGACTAATCATTGCTTTATACATGTGTGTGTGTGTATTGGTTTAAAGATCACTAGACTGCAGGGAGGTTTAAGTAAATCTTATCTGACTTTTATTTAAAGAGTTTTGTAGTTGTTATGTAGCAGGACTTGGGTTTTTAACTCCAAATCAGTTACCGTTAAGTTTCTCTGAGTGACTACACCTCTATAATGTTATGACAACCATTTTAAAATACAGATTATAAACAATATCTATGTACACTGTTTTATCGAACTGTTTGATTAAAAGTGGTTCGTTGGAGAGCACACCTTGATTTACACTGTACATTCATTGTACTCATCCAGACAGCATCATTGTTCAGAGAAACTGGAAATAATACTTATACCTCGTCTCTTATTCATTGCCTTCCAGAATTGTTTTTGTGGATGCCGGAGTTGCACAGATTGATATAGAAACGAGAAAGATGAAGGAAGAGATGAAAATGAAGGAGGCACAAGCAAGAGCTATTGCTGAGCATGGGGACTTGGCTCTAATCACCGTGGATGGCCCCCAAACTGTTGCACAAGAAAGAATAACATTGAGGCCCCCAATGCTACAGGTTCAAACCTTCTTATTTCTCATATATGACTTTCATGCTAAAAGTTTGTAGGAAAGGATGTTATAAGGATACACCAATTAGACTTCAGTTCTTTTAACTCTTTTGTTTGGCCAAAATTTTGAATAAATTTTGTCAAGTTTCTGTAGGGCGTGTGAACATTTTCTTCATTTGGTGAAGTTAGTGTTTAATAACAACTGTATTGTTTCCATTATCTTCTGCTGGGGTGTGTTTAAAGAAGCCTACTTCATGTGAAAATATTTTTACTCCAGGTGGTCCGATTAGCTTCTTTTCAGCATGCACCTTCTGTGCCTCCTTTCTTGAGTTCACCAAAACAAGGGGATGATTCAATGCCTAGAGAAGCAGAAGAAAGAAAGGTTAATGAGGTAGCAGTGGGTGGTGGAGGGGTCTCAGTGGCAGTTACTCGTTTTCCAACTGAGCAGAAGCGGCCTGTCGGACCCCTAGTTGTGGTCGGTGTCAGAGATGGAGTTCTTTGGCTCATTGACAGGTATCAGTCAAGGATACAAAAATCTAGTTGTATATCTGTAGTATATTTTTCTTAGTTTCGAAAAAGAATTTCTAGTATATAGGTTTTTAAACTGCTATGCCTAATTCATTGACTTGTACATTTGTTTTGTTGTGCATTATAAATCATAAGAATGATTTTGTGAAATGTTCCTGTTGCAGATACATGTGTGCACATGCAATATCTCTAAGCCATCCTGGTATACGTTGCCGTTGCCTTGCTGCCCATGGAGATGCTGTTAGCGCTGTAAAATGGTATCATACTTTTCCCTTGTTCAGTTCTTATAAGCTTACTATAGTTGGTGTTCTCTAACTGAACTCTTATGCAGGGCAACTAGACTTGGTAGAGAACATCATGATGATTTAGCCCAATTTATGCTTGGGATGGGCTATGCTACAGAAGCTCTTCATTTGCCTGGAATATCCAAGAGGTAAATAATATATGCAAATGAGTTCTCAATTCTCTATACTCCAAAATATAGAAGGTTTTGTCGTGTCTCACACATTTTATTGATTTAATAGAATGATGCTTGTATACATTTACTATAGGAAGAATTCCTTAAAACTACCCTCATGAATCGTCCACATTTACTATAGGGAGAATTCCTTAAAATTACCCTTAGGAATCGTCCACGAACGGGAAACTACCATGTGAAAAAAATGTCAACTCTAAGATACCCTTTGTTTGCAAAATCGTATACACTTAGTTTTCCGTTAGTTTGTAATCAAAATGACTATTTTACCCTGGACCTTTCGAAAAATAATAATTTTGTTATAAGTCATAATTTTAAATTTAAATAACTAATTAAAATGATGATGATGTCAGTTTCCCTTAATTTTTTATACTATTTATTTATTTTCCATTTCAGGGTAATTCTTAAAATTCTCTATCCATTTTAATGGAATTTTCCATAAGTGTACAATGTTGCAAAAAAGGGTAGTTTAATATTGTCAAAAGGTAGTTTCAGTTCATGGACGATTCATAATTTTCCACTATGGTTTTTATTGATGTCTCGAGTTCTCATTGCACTGTTGTGCTGGACATTTATCATGAGCCCTCACGAAATATTGTCGTTTAATGTTTTTAGGTTGGAGTTTGATTTGGCCATGAACAGCAATGATTTGAAAAGAGCTCTTCAGTGCCTTCTGACAATGAGCAACAGCAGGGACGTAGGGCAGGACGGTACGGGGCTTGATATAAATGACATACTCAACATAACAGCAAAGAAGGAAAATTTTGTTGAAGCTGTTGAAGGAATAGTGAAATTTGCCAAGGAATTTTTGGATCTTATTGATGCTGCAGATGCAACTGCACAAGCGGACATTGCTCGTGAAGCTCTCAAGAGGTTAGCTGCTGCAGGTTCTGTCAAAGGAGCTTTACAGGGTCACGAAATAAGAGGATTAGCTTTGAGGCTTGCCAATCATGGTGAATTGACACGACTGGGTGTAAGTAAAGCTCCTATTTCTTCTTTTTCAGTGAATTCATACATTTCATTTATAGTCTTTTACTTGATTAGATCTTCAACTGCAGGGTCTTGTGAACAATCTTATTTCACTTGGGTTGGGCCGTGAAGCAGCTTTTGCAGCTGCAGTTTTAGGAGACAATGCACTCATGGAGAGAGCTTGGCAGGATACAGGGATGCTTGCTGAGGCTGTCCTTCATGCACATGTAAGACTTTTCTTTTATCTACAATGTGTACCAAGATTTGGGCTGAACTTGCTTATGTAGAAGCAAGGAGCACCAAACTTGTGATTCTTAGACCTTTAAACATCGATGTATCATGGGCTCAAGACATCCTTTAAAGTTTAAACTAGAAAGTAGCTCTAATATTGCCACAAGACCTCCCACCTTGAGAAAGAGGCCCGTCAGAAGTTGGGAAAGATAGAGAGGCCCAACAAGAGTTGGAGAAATAGATGATAAAAGTGGGAGTGGGTGCTGTTGGGATTTGAACCCTTGTCTTAAGAACCCAAATTCAAGTGCTTGACCATTTATATATAAGGCCAGTTCTGGTTGTTTCTGAATTTGGTGTCACCTGTTTCTTGAATGTTTATAGGCACATGGGCGACCTACATTGAAGAACTTGGTTCAGACTTGGAACAAAATGCTACAGAAGGAGGTGGAGCATGCTCCGACCACAAAGACTGATGCTACAGATGCTTTTCTGGCTTCCCTTCAGGAGTCCAAGCTTACTGGTTTGGCTGAAGCCGGGAAGAAACCGCCAATAGAGGTTCTTCCTCCGGGGATGCCTTCTCTTGCTGCTGCTATGGCCATAAAGAAGAAACCAGCTCCTGCTGCTCAGGCTTCTGAGCAGCAAGCGGGGAAGCCACTGCTACTGGAGGCAGCTCCAGCTAACACAGCTGAACCACCTCCTGCTGACGGGCAAGCTCCAACTCCTGGTGACGCTCCAGCTCTGGTGCCCGGTGATACGCCAAGTCCAGCTGAGCAGGCTCCTACAGATCCAGCAGACTCATCTACTCCACCTAGCAATACATCAACACTGCCTGTGAGTGACATGCAAACCCCCCCACCCCCTGTCGATGCTACATCTCCTAGCAATGGGCAAGCACCATCTGTTAGCGCTCCAGTCATGTTGGAAATGGGTGAAACCAGTTCAAAGGACGCTCCTCCGGCAGATTTTCTTCCTGTAACTTCAACGAGCAACACGGCAACACCGGTGCTGACTGGGCTGTTACCGGAGTTTCAAAAGAGTAGCACGCCAACGACCATGTCGCTGAGTGACCTATTCTCGTAGGGTTGTATTCTTCTGGTCGATCCTGAAGTAGAGTCGTGCATGAGTTGTAAATCTATTTTACCTATACCTCCATCCCTTTTTACTTGATTATTTTGTTTATTTACAGAATGGATTCTTAGTTGATTTTTGTTTATAAGTGAAAAGAAAGTGGTTAGTTTACAAAACTCGTTGTATAATTAGTTGTGACTGTGAAAACCACCCTTGAAATGAAAATTAAGAACTAATCATAACTATTCGGAGTGTTTGGTGGCGAATCGATGTTAAAATCGGAACAAGTTGGAGAAATTATTGGCCACGAGCACATATAGTTGGATTAATATGAAACAACACATTTACATAACCTAATAGCTCCAAGGTTGATTTGATAGATATAGATCTGCAAAAAGGTCAAAAACAGTCTGTTAAGCACGTGCTTCCTCTTCTCTCCTTCAACTACATCAGCCAAACTCTTCACATTTCTCTCAAACAATAACATTGCTACTCCCAATCGCTCGCCGACCGCTTCCCGTGGCGGCGGAGCCTTCTTCTTCTTCTTCCCCAAGCCAACCGTGTTCTACTTCCCATCCATTTTTACTCTGTTTCTCTCTCCTCTGTAAACCCTAACACATCCGAGTTCAAATTTTCAAGTTCAAGCTCTGAATCTTTCAGAACCAGAGCCAACAATGCCTAGCTTCACCAATTTTGCCATCAAGACCCTTGTCGAACCCACCACCAAGACCGACTTTTCTTCCGAAACAACTACCTATTATCCCACCTCCGCCGCCGAGTCCAAATCTGGCGACCGTCTCTCGAACAGGCTGCCTGTGTATATCAAATCGCCGGCGCTCTACACCACACCGGAGCTCAAGCCCATCCCTCCGGGAGCCTCCGCGCAGTCTGTCACTCCGTCCCCTTACCTCTTCAACCGGAAGCGTCGCGACGTCCAGAGCTCTACACCAGACGCCTCCATCAACCACCGCGTTGACGGGTTCGAGATTCAGGGGCATGTCGCCGATTCTTCTTCCCCTCAAAATTTTCTCCCAGGTGAGACTGAATTGAGGGCTTGTGATGGTGAGATTGATGGTTTGCTATTGCCGGAGAAGAGTGAGGGTGATAGGGGTTCTGAGGAAGCCTGCCACTGCGAGTCTAGGAGTGTTGCGAGCTGCAATGAGGTCGGTGATTTTGCCAAACAGACTATTATGTCTCCCAGGAGCGTTGTGTTCTTCGATGCTGATGAAGGTAAATAAGTTCCCTTTATCTGTATAATTGCACCCATTGTTCATTTCTATACTGGGTTTCGTTTTACTGTGAGCATATAGGTTTCCTAGTTAGGTCAAAACTATGTAATCCCATTAAACTAGACATTATGTGCAATCTGAAAATTGTGAAATGTATTAGCTTTTTGCTGCAGATGTTCTGTTGAGTTGTAGGGTCATCTTAATCTCAAAGCAGCTGAACTAGATTCAACCTAGCATTATGTAGTTCTCTTTTCTTGAAAAGTGCTTCCATTTCAGTTTGGATTTAGTATTTACTATGGGATTTCTTCATGCCAACCTTCTTTGAATGAGTCTGCCAGTCTGGATACTATTTTGATTATATGCAATGTGCAATGTTGATATGGTGCTGACTACCTCTCTGATTATCTATGCATACAGAGTTCTTCTCAGATGGATCTGTTTCAAACAAATCTTTACCCCATATCTCAAATCTTGAATCTGAACTATGCTCCACAAAGACCGCTCTCCTTGAGGAGATAGAAAAACGAAAGGCTGCAGAGGATGCTGTTAACCACATGCGCAGTCAGTGGCAGAGGATTGGCAGAAAACTCTCCAAGTCTGGGCTGACGTTCCCCACACCCTTACCTGCTAGCAGTAGTTTGGAGTCTCAGGATGAATCAGTGGAGCAGTTCATTCAAAAATTGGTTGTCACAAGGTTTGTTTATGAAGCGATAGGCACTGATCAAGCTCGCGCTGAAGTTGAAGTTGCTGCCTCGGCAATCATAGAGTCCAAGAATAAGGAAATCTCCCGATTATGTGACAGATTGCAATATTATGAGACTGTTAATCGAGAAATGTCCAACAGGAATCAAGAAGTTGTGGGTATGTGTTACCAGTCTTTATTTCTGTTTTTCAAGTTTCGCACATTTTTACACATTGCCTCATACTGGATGCTGTTATGGGTATTGGTAATTGATTCTCTAGAAGGCTATAATTGAGGTTAACAATCTTAAATCCTAGCTTACATATAGGTTTAGACAGAATGAACATAAAAAACTAGAAGTAATGAGTTTCAATAGATGATATATACCTTGTTTTTGCTCTGTACCCAGCTAATCATAGTTATTGAAATCTGAATCAACGAACTGTTTGTGCAGAGCAGATAATCTTTCAATACTGCTTGATAATGAAAGTCTTTTTATAGGGGAAATTGTGTTTTGCTACCCTCTGCTATACACGATTTGCAGTTTAGTACCCTGAACTTTGAAGTGTGCCAATTTACTACCCTATACTTTGAATTTGTTGCTTTGTCGGTTAAGTTGAAATTGTGTCGAATTTAGGGTTAGAGGATATGATATGCTGAAATTTATGTCTTCCCGTGCTCAGCCACCTAGTGTAAAAGCGTAATTTCACCATTTCATTTTCTCGAACCCTAAAATTAACGATTTCTGTACAATTTAACAGACATTGCAACAAGTTGAAAGTGTAGGGTGGTAAACTGGCACACTTAAAAGTTTAGACTAGTAAACTGACATATTTTAAAGTTGAAGGTGGTAAACTGGCACACTTCAAAATTCAAGGTAGTAAACTGCAAATTGTGCATAGCACGGGGTGGTAAAACTTAATCCCCCCATTTGTATTGTTAGTGTTGCTATTGTATGTGGTGAACTGCATACTCATTTGACCCCTATATTTGACCCCCCTAGCCTTCGCTTATGTGTACTTAGAATTGTGATATGATATGTCACTGCTCTTATATTGTTTTGCATAAATCTTGCAGAGATAGCTAGGAGGCAAAGAGAGAAGAGACATCAGAAAAATTGGCTATATGGTTGTGTAGGAATGTCGGTAGCAGTTGGCGCTTCTGTAATTGCTTACTCTTACTTTCCCCGGGAAAGTGCAGATCTATCAGCTACTTCCACCAGTGACTGATGCTTCTACAACTGCTTATCAGCCATGTTAGGTCTTAGGTTGGAGATGAGTGAATAATATTACAAAACCTCACAATTCTGCTTCCATAGTTCTAAGATATATTCTTAGCTGTAGGCTTTCAGTCAGAGGTACATTTTCAGGCTATTGAAAACAGTGTTCATATTTGCCATCACTCTTCATTTTGTAGGCAAGAACATGGTGCAATGTTCAGACATATTGCTAACTGATTAACCATTAAAATGCTTTTGTAATGTAACCAGAATGCTTTCAAGATGCACTTCTTTTGGTTATTGTGTTTAATCTTGTTGCAGGTTCTTACACCTTTCAATGATTTTCAGAACATTAATATACGATTTTGCCAAGTGGTTCTGTTTCAAAACTACATTGATGTAAACACAATTCAGAGTAAGAAAGGTTCTATGTAAAATCTACAAACAAACACAATCCAGCTGAACATCCATAACTACAAATCAAGCAGTCCCGTGCGTGCCCAAAGCAAGATCGTGCCAAGTATCTCCAGCAGGTTGAGCCTCCTGATCTGATGAACACAACCCAAGAATACAAAGCAAGTCAGAAGGGACTAATTTTGTCAACCTAGAGAAAGGAAAGCAACATGCTTCAAAACTAAGAAAGAGAAACAATGTGATATTTTTATACTTGTCTTAAAAGGCTTCTTAGTTTGAGCCTTGCAGTTGCAAGCACACAAAGTAGATTTCAGTATCAATAAGCAAGCATTTCCAAGAACTTAACTTGTTTCCTCTATAGAACTTAGCCAATAAAAACAAACAGGAAACAAAACATTTCCAATATGGCACAAGAGAAAGAATACACACTTGAGTCTTCACTGTCTTCTGTCCGAACTGCGAGAACCGGTGGCAATGGAAGATCTGTGTGAAAGGTTATTAGAGTGGGAAAATGCATATTGGTAGGAGATTGTTAATAGAAAAAGGAAAAGACAATACCATCATCAGGTAGAGTATCTCTCATCCATTCTTCGTCCACAATGTCAATGAGTATACCCAAGCTCAATTCAGCCATCTCCACTCTACATTTCATTCACATAACCAAAACTATGAACATAATTTGTTGAACCAATTCACCCAATCATCATTACAGCACAAGACAAGAACCCATCATAATACAATCAAATTTGGATTTCTCCTGCTTCCAAAAAAACCTATTTCAACACCAATTCATCTCTCCATCTAAACAGAACCGATCACCATTGAACCAATTTACCCCTCTTTACCTCCATGGTCTTAATTTGACTACCTTTTTTAATCAACAAAGCAAAAAATTTATAAATACCACAATGTAATATTTTTGCAAACCCTTACAAATCATGAGCCCTAAAATTCAGCATCCACACGCAATGACAAGACAAATTCAATCAGCAACAAACACAAGAAAATAACAACTCAACACTAGTAAAAGGCCATCAACAACTTCAACTCTGAATCACCAAAAAACCAGCCCCGAACTACAGCACTCCTCCTCCTAAACCAGCTACTCCAAACAAACCCTTAATCTTCTCTTGTTACCATCCAACTAATTTAGGTTTGTAAATTTTAGAAAAATCAACAAAAATAGTGATGAGAATTAAGATCTTACCTTGAGTAATTGGGTTGCCGTGAAACGTGATGAAGAAGACTTGCTTGCTGCCGGCGAAGGGAGTGGTGGCTGCCTGCTGTTCCAAGCCTATCGCGCAGAAAAAAGAGGCGAAAGGGAGTGATTACAAACGGATTGGGCTGGGCCAAGCCTTGTCGTTGAACTTGTCACACACAAGGATAAACGGATTGGGCCAAGCCCAAACTTGTGACAAACCAGATATAAAAAATAAATTAAAATTCAGGGTGTTCCAGTTGGGATACGAACACACGTTCTTATGTAAACATTCATGTTAATTTCGACGCCTAAATTAAACCCTAATTTGATTAGGCAAACAATGAAAAAATATAAATTGAAATCCGGTTGAACCGAAATAATGCATGAAACGTATACACTGAGTTGTGTCTGTTGAGACGAACAATACCTGGAAAAATTTGATCTTTTGCAAGAATCGTCGAAGAGTGTCCTCCCACAGTTCGAAGGCTGTCTCAATCTCTAGGCTTTGAATCGATGTGTCATTCCAATCGAGACAGGCTATGGACCCGCAGTTACGTCCAAGTGTTTTCGCTGATGCTGACTCGCTCCTTCCGTAATTAAGAAAAAAAAGAAAAAAAAATCAGCTGAAGAAGGAAGCACCAAAGGGTAGAGATGAAATGAGGTCAGTCACTTTGTGGGCTTTCAGATGACGGTTTAGGTCCATTTTGAAAAGCCGGTTGATGGTCTTGGGCCTGACTTTTTAACCTCCTAAGCTAAACGTGTTTGGTCTGATTATTCAATATCCCTAACGTACCAAACAGACTAATGGTCTTTCGAACTCGGTAACAAGTGAGTCTTGCATTGTCTTTTGTGATGTTTGTTTCTGAGGATGAAAAGGCTATCGAGTGATAACCCCAAACATGACTCTCTCGTCGCTTTTCATGGAGCTCGGTGATTGTCGGAGCCTCTTTAGCCTTTATGCGGCCAATGTCAACTTCTGAGGCTACCCACCAAATGTTTTCGGTCATTTCCCCAACCTTAGGTGATCGATTTCTCGTACAATTACTTTAGTGGTGTCATACCTCACACGCTTGCTGCCCTCCCTGATCTAGTGTCTTTCAATTTGTCTCACAACAATTTTTCTTTTTAGCTTCAACCTGACTAAAGGCATACGCATGCTATAAGGAATTAGCTTTGTATTTACAAATGTGTACCTGGACATCTCGAATATGACCCCTGAGATGCTTGTAGCTTAACATAATTGCATAGCCTTGTAAAAAAAAGAATTCAAATTTGTTTTACATTTCACTCTTTTGTTTTTCTATCTTCTATTTACGACTTTGGCTTTGGTTCAAAAAATGTAGGTTTCAATATTTAAATTTGTTCTATTTTTTGGATTTTAGTCTGGGTATTAGCCAATGAGAGGCTATTTGAATTGCTAGAGTGTTAACTTAATTAAGAAGAGAGAAACTGAAAATTTGAATTAATCTGAACTGTTAGTCAAGTAAATGCTAACTATATTATGGCTGCTTAAGGATATCCACAGGGAGAGGTGAATTGTGCATCACTCCAAATCCTTTCTGGGAAGAATATTCTTCACCTCACAAGGCGAATGACAAGACGAATTTAATCACAAGACGAATGATCTTTCACCTCAGACGGCGAAGCAATTTTTTTTTTGATCGACGAGGTTTTTATAAAAATCCAGCCGTTCCAAAGATTGGAGTCGGAGGATACTGCTGAAGCAGCCAATTACATAGTAATGCAGAGCATTTAGCAACTGAAAATATGGCATTATCAGCCGAAATACAAGGCATGGAAGCCAAATGAGGGGTCAAAAACAGAGATAGACCCAAAAACTTGCTACCAGCAGAGGGAAATTGAGCGATCGCAGCCAGGAGGACTCTCAACAGCATCCAATTTGTTTAGGGAATGCATAATAGAAGCCGAGGGCTTGCGGGCAGGGCCTTTGAAAGCACAGGCAAGGGGCTCCCTAATCCATTCAGTGATAGAGAAGTTAATTTTCAGCCCAAATCTTGCTTTGAGAGATTGGTAGGCATTGATCTGGATTTTCAGAAGGATCTGAGACACAATTGCCTCTGTAGAATTGAAAATTAGTGCGTTTCTTGCAAGCCACGTTTCCCAGAGAACCAAACCAGCAATCCCGGACCAGAGTTTGGAGGCTTTGCTATGGACTAGGAATTTCCAAGAGGATAGGAGGTCCCCAATTTCTCCTGGAATAGCCCAACAAAGAGACCACCATTTGCAAACTTCAGACCAGATCTTCCAGGAGAAAGAGAAGTGGAGAAGGAGGTGCCTAGCATCTTCAAAGCAGGAGCTGCAGAATACACATAGGCACTGATGAATTGAGAATCTTATACCTCTATCTTCGAGGAAACATTTGGTTGGAATGGCATTCAGACAGCAAAGCCAGGAGAAGCAGGCAACTTTTGGAGAGGAGCCATGATCCCAAAGTATGGAGCCCCAGGTTTTGGGAGTGCCTTGGGACTGAAGTAACTGAAAACAAGTGTTTACTGAGAAGCCATTCTTATGAGATGTCCAATTAGGCAAGTCAAACAAATCCATATTGATGGAGAAGTTTGATAGCAAGCTGAGAAGCATCTGCACTTGAGAAGAGTCCCAGGAATTGGATAAATCAGATGGACCAAGGTTCCAGTTCAGTCCATCCCAAAATTCCACAACTTTGCCAGTTTTATTAGTAGAGATAGAGTAGAGCCTAGCAAAAACATCTTTCAGAGGTTTATCCCCAGCCCAAATATCATCCCAAAATGAGATTCTGACCCCATTGCCAAGGGACCAGGTAATGCCAGACTGACCAAAGAGGGAACTGAATTGGCGATCTTTAGCAAGGGACTGGAAATGCCCAAGCCAAGAAGAGTTGTCAAGATTCCATGCATTAAGGAGATTCCAATCATCAGCATGCCATCCATATTTTGCACAGATCACAAGCTTCCAAAGACAGTCAGTTTCTTCACAGAATCTCCACCACCATTTGGATAGGAGAGCGTCATTCATTTTGGCCAAAGGTCTCACACCCAGCCCACCTTCATCTTTGGGCAAACAAACAGTTCCCCATTTGACTTTGTGGAGAGCTTTTTTTTGCTGGAGAGCTACCCCAGAGGAAGGATCTTTGCCATTTTTCAAGCTTCTTGATGACACCAATTGGGGCTTTCATAAGGGACATGTAGAAAAGAGGCAAAGCACTGAGGGTTGATTTTATAAGAGTTAACCTTCCACCAAAACTCAGGTGCTTTGCTTGCCAGAGATTGAGCTTTCTTTTAAATTTTGAGACAATGGGATCCCAGGTTTTTATCCTCTTAGGATTAGCACCAAGCATGAAGCCCAAATAGGGAAATGGGAGTGAGCAGGTGGAGCACTCAAGTATCTCAACAACTAGATCATTGGAAAGGGAGGAGGGGTTGAGAACACAGGAGCTTGACTTTGAAAAATTGATTTTCAGGCCTGAGCAGAACTGAAAGCTGATGAGTGTAAGCTTGAGGTTCATCAATTCAGTTGAGTCCCCTTTGATGAACATAATTGTATCATCTACAAATTGCAGATGTGATATCACAGGTCCATTGCAGCCAAATTTGAATCCATCAAATTTACCTTCTCTGATACCATTGCACATAATTTGATGCAACCCTTCACCAGCAATAGCAAAGATGATAGGGGACAAAGGGCAGCCTTGTCTAAGACCCCTCCCCATTTTAAATTCATCTGACTGGGAGCCATTAATCAAGACTGAGATGTGGGCTTGAAAGCATTTTCTCATCCAGGATCTCCAGGTTGTATTGAAACCCATTACAATAAAACAATGCTCCATGTAATCCCAGTTTAGAGAGTCAAATGCCTTTTCAAAGTCTAGCTTGATTATAGTGATTTGCTCTCTTGATTTCTTGATTGAATGTACCAATTCAGAGGCAATGAGGACTCCATCGAGAATTTGCCTACCTTTGATGAAACCAGATTGAGTGTCACTGACAATATCATTGATTACCTGCTTCAGCCTATTGGAGAGGATCTTGGCAAGAATTTTATAGGATGCAGACACCAGACTGATTGGTCTAAAGTCAGCAAACTGAACATGATGATCAACTTTGGGAATGAGGGCCAGGAGAGTTGAATTATTGCCCTTACCAATTGTGCCATGAGAGTGGAAAGCATGAAGGTAATTCATAAAGTCATCTTTGATAATATCCCAACAAGCTTGGAAAAACTTTAGAGTGTATCCATCAGCTCCTGGAGCTTTGGATCCATTGCAGCTATTGATGGCATAGATGGTCTCTTCAATAGTGAAGGGTTTCTCCAGAGAGGCAGCTTGAGAAGAGGAAAGCTTCTTGAATGGGAGATCAGGAAGCCCCCAAAGATCTTGGGATTGAGCCTTAAAATGATTGTCAAAGTACTCAGCAGCCATGGATTTAATGGAGAGGGGATCAGAATAGGAGCAGCCCTCATAATGGATCTCAACAATTGAGTTTTTAGAAGCCCTGAAGTTGGCTATGATATGATAAAGCATAGAGCAGCTGTCTCCATCTTTTAGCCAAATGAGCCTTGATTTTTGTCTCTATAGAGAAGCAAGCTTCTTGGTTTTCTGTATAAGAAGAGCACCAGTGAGAGATCTCATGGATAGTTCACAGTCTGAGAGAGGTTTGGATTCAGAAATGAGGTCGAGCCTATCAATCTCCAGCTTCAGATCATTGCAGTCCTTCTCCAGGTTACCAAAGACAGAAAGGTTCCACTGTTTCAACAAAGGCTTTAGAGACCTCAACTTTTGCCAAAGAATATAGCTTGGGGCACCAGTAAAGGCAAGTGAGTTCCATGCCTCATTGATGAATGGCAGACATCTCTCATCATCAAGCCAAGCGTTGATGAACTTAAAATGCCTTGGACCCCAATCAAGAGCATCAGTTTTGAGCATAATAGGCCTGTGATCAGAGAATCCTCTTGGAAAGTTCAATTGAGAGAATTTCCCAAAGCTTGCAATAGAATCTGCATTGATTAGAAACCTGTCAAGTTTGGAACAAGAATGGTTAGGTCCATACCAGGTGAAATTTCCTCCTTGCATAGGTAGATCCATGAGGGCATTCTGATTGAGGAAATTCTGAAATGTTGAGATGTCAGAGGAGATTGCTTGTGCCCCAAGTTTCTCATCGGGAGAGAGGATGGAGTTGAAATCTCCTCCTGCAATGATGGGTCTCGAAGTTCCAAGGAGCTCCTTTTCAATATCACTCCAAAGGGAAGCCTTGGCTCTTGCCACACAAGGGGCATAGACATTCAGCACACAGATGGGGAGGGAATTTGGGATGAAAGAGCCCCAACAGAAGATAACATTTTTCAGGGGCTTTGAGAGCTCCACTTTGAGAAGGGTGTTTTTCCAACAAGTAATTAGCCCACCAGATAGACCTGAGAGACCAGATGAAGGAGTTGCAACCAAGCTCCAATCTGAACCAAGACCACAGGATCTCAGGAAATCAGAAGGAAGCACTTTTAATTTTGTTTCTTGGATGAGGATGATGCAAGGCTTTCTTTTAGCAATTTCAGTTTTCAATAAGCTCCTCTTCTGAATGGAGGAGATCCCTCTCACATTCCATGAGAGGATTGAGAGGTTCATTTTGATTTTGAGGCAGCTGTAGCAAAGCCACTCGAGCTTAGGTTGTCTGCAGTGTTAGCACATAGGAGATAATCATCCTCAATGCCAGTGTGCCAGTGATCAATAGCCTCCTTTGGTTGAAGATAATCTCTTAATAAGTTCTCCTTGCCACTTGTCTTGAAACCCATGTCATTGCAAGTTTTGAGGGCTTGGTTGAAAGCGGCCTCAGAGTTAGGCCCATAGGTTTGCTGCAATTCATCCAAACTCTCATTTTTTTTGCCAATTCGCCCCACCACTCCTGACATCAATTTAGGACTCGGTTTGGATTTTGGTGCAAAACTGTTGTTTTAACTGTTGTTAATTGTTTGATCAAATGTGTCTTTAAGGCTCAGTTTTCTTTTCACTGCCCAACAAGGATACAAAGTTGCATCCTAAAACACCATTTACAATACTCCATAGCACTTTTAGCAACTAACACTTGTTCTTCTCAAACAAGGTTGCGGAATGTAAATTGAAAAACCCATAGCAACTCAGCACTGTCATTTTTATTGCACTTGATTATGTTTCAAGTGAAGACTAATTAATGCAGTAAATTAGGAATTTGAGATATCTAGAAGTTGTTTGATGATAATTAGCTGGAGAATATGTATTTCTTAATCAAGCAAAGACGACAGAGTTGATTCTTCGAGTACAAGAAACTCGATTTTGTGATTCAATCCATGGACTAACACAATCGGTGATCAACATTTTGGCAAATCTATCTGTTTTTTGTGTATGCTGAGAAGAAGCTTCACACCAAAGTCAAGTCAGCTCATTTTCTTTGCATATACACAACAACACCCAAACATATATACATGCACGTGGTTTACTTGGAATGTTAGTCTAGGGTTTAGCTCAGGGCTTATTATCAGGACAAAATTTTAGTTTCGTTCCAACCAATCCAACAAAAACAAACAATGTCAAAGAATCAACCGATCGGTTTGAATTAGCATGATAGTAAAAAGCTCTTCACGGATAATTTAGGAGCATATGTAAGACAAATGGTTAACCAAACTATTTAGCTAAACAATGACTGATACATTTGAGATTACTATCTAATAACTTGACTAATCAAAAAGGAATTTTTTTTGTAAAAGTCAAACTTTATTAGTCAAATAAAAACTAATGGGCAAGGTTGTAAAAAACGTTAGGCGCTAGTCGGGCAGAAAGGGAACCTAAGCGCTAAACGTGAATTAATCGGCCGAATCAGGGATTAATCGGTCATATTCTGTCCAAACGGCCTTGAGCGCCATAAGAGAATAAATCAGATCGACAAAGTCGATTTCAGCGCTTAGACGGGGCCTAGACGCCTCCAGGCGGAGATTTTTACTATATTGCTAATGGGATGAAATCGCTACGGTAAATTGAAAGACGGATATAATATAATAAATAATAAATTCCAGTGTTACCATAGTAAAGTAGCATAATTATATATGGTGGGAGCTGACGTGTACAAAATTGATTATATAAACAACGTTAGGCCACTTTGGCTCAGCTACTGCGGCGGCGGACTGGTCGCGGAACCAGCTCAAGCAAGCAAGCTCCTTTATAGCCCCCAACCTTCTTCTTCCTCACTCACAACCTTCTATTTCTCTCAATCCCCATCTCCTCTACCATACCCACATCACCAATTCGACCCAGAGATCGATCGCACCTCGCATGGCGTTTCCGGCGAGCCGTTACGCCGCGATAAACCGGAGCCAATCTCTGGAACCGATATTCCGGGCACAGTCTCTGGAGCCGCTGTGCCGGAGCGAATCTCTGGGCTACGAGACCCAGAGCTACTACTTGGAGAAGAGGCAGCTGTTCCTCAGAAGCTACCAGTTCTCGAGGAAACAGAGCCTGTCGGAGAGGGTCAAGAGCTCGTTGATTAGAGCCAAGAAGGTCGTCTGCCGCCGCCTCCGGTCGGTCCGAAAGATCCGGAAGCTGGTCCTGTCGAGGTTCCGGTATGGGTTTCACTGCCGGCGGAGGAGGTTCGCTCGTCTCCTCCACAACCACAACCGCAACTCTTCTTCTTCCTCCTACTGCTTCTGCTAAATAGTCCTCTGTTTTTTTTTCTTTCATTTTATCTGTTACGGTTCGATTCGATTGAGGTTGATTAGTCATTGTTGTAGTTCTAGCACGAATATAAAGATTACTGATCTACTTACATGTTCAAAGTTCCAATCTTTCTGTCGATTGATACCATGTCTTACATTGAATTTGTTGATGACTATGTTTAGCTTTTGGGTACTCTGTTTTTTTCATGTATTTTGTTTCAATTTAGTTTGGTGATATCTTAGTCTTATGTCATTGTTATTGACACTTAAAACACTTGATAACAACATGGTCCAAACATGTGATAGGTTAGTTCTTAGAGTTGACTTACTCATCTGTATTAATAGAGATACAGATGGATGAGTTGTGTTTTGTTCACTGTTATAATAATAAAAGTCAAGGGTTATGTAGATTAGAATTGAATTAAAGCAATGTATTGGAAGAAAAGAGAAGCAAAGGGAGGAGAAAAGTTAGTGGTAGAAGAAAGAGAGGACATGTGACATTTACTTTGCATTTATTCATGCCAACTTTAGTTGAATTTGGATATAAAATATGACACATCATGATGGGTTGTGGTCTTGCCTTTATTGCTTTGGATGATCTTATATTACTAGAACAATTATATCCTAAATATATACTTCAGACCTTATGGTTTGTAAATCTAGATTCAATTAAAACGTTTAATTTGATCTGATTGTATTTTAGTGTCAAACCCGACATATTGGTGTTTGGACTTTTATGATCCATGAAGGAACTTGTTCATTGATAGTAGCTACAAAACATGAATGAATTGTTGGTAAATGAATGGGTGTGTACTGGAAGAGTAAAGACTCACCCAACCCCTCTTGAATATTTCAACAAGATTACAATGACAAGTTAAGGAATTGGGTACCGTACTGCTTCTGCCCTATTTTCCTGGACACTTTAATGGTGGTGCTCTGCTCTGCCCCTTTTTAGCTATGTCTTCACAATAAATATATGAGCCACTCTCCGGAGTTTCTCTTAATGGGGATCCATTGATTCCACTTGATGAATTCTAGTACATTTCAACTATTAGGTGATGGGTGATGATTAAGTGTTTAAATGTGTTCGGTGTTAAGAGTACTTATCGTATGATAAATATCTACCCGTTAAAATAAAGTTCCAATCAAATTGGATTTCAACATAATTTCAGGTCTTAGTTTGAATCTGTACTTGCAATCTCATGTGATGTGAATGGTTTCAACCCGATGATGTACAAGTGAAGACATACATATGAGAATCTTATCTCTGTTAAATAAATATTATTACTGTGAAAATAATAAACAAAAGGGGATGTAGCTCAGATGGTAGAGCGCTCGCTTAGCATGCGAGAGGTACGGGGATCGATACCCCGCATCTCCATTTTTTGAATTGCACGAGCTTTATTTTTGGGTCTGTTAGTGGGCTTTTTTCATGAATTTTTCAGTTCCATGGACTGTAGCTTAATGAGCCTCTTCATGGGCTGGATGATCTAAACACAAATCTACAAATCTAGTGGTTCACCATCTCCGTTTTCTGGAACAGATCATTCATTTTCAGGAAGAACAAAACGATCTTCTTATGAAAAATAAAATAAATATTTTTTAGTGGGTTTTTCAAGCATCATAGCATGAAAAAAAAACAGCTTAAGAAGTTGATTGATTACGGATCAAAAACACAAATCAATCATCTGCAACACAACTTCCCGACAAGATTGGAAAGAAGCGGAAAAAGAAACATGTCAACAAGTCCAACATAGTACACATAACAACTATACATGAAAAACAAACACGAACAAGATGTTAAATTAGGATCACAACGTTGTATGAAGATGATCAGTACTGAAGAAGTCCGCCGAAGCTACCTTTGGAGGCGAAACCAGTAACGATGAGCGCATAAGAATCCGTCAGGCTAAAACGAGGCATGAACATGCACCCCATTTTGTTCTCGTTCCTCTTCTTCTTCTTCCTCTTCCTCTTCTTATCCAAAACCCGCCAATTATTGTACCTTGAATCCTCCTCCTCAGAAGAAGAAGAACAAGTCTCCGGCTCCTCCATGATAGTGGCGAGCTTGGCACTGAGTATTTCCTCTATGTTTCTGGATTCAGGCTGTTGAAGGCTCTTGTTAGTGGCACAAGGCACGACCCTCCACATCCTCCTATAAGCCCTCCTCATTGTTCCCAAGAATGGGTGTCAAATTGGCTTTTGGTAATTGGGTTGTGGGAGGGAGCAAAAAAGGGTCTTGAATTAGTTGGAAAGTTGGTATCTTTATCCCTTGCTTTACAGCTTATGGGGGTGATTAAAAGATGAGTTTGATCATCAGCTTTGCCTTTTTGCCACCAACCGGACTGGACATGTACCTATGCATTCATTACATTTGCAAAGACATGATCATGGGATGTGGATGGAGGTTGAGTTCATTCTTTGTTCCAAATGAAGACATTCAATGGAATTTCACTCACCTGTATTGTATGGTTGGGAATTATTGTACTGTGTTAGGTAATGTTGGGTCCAATTGGGAGTGCTATAGCATTAGCGGTTAGGCGGATTAGTTCATAAACAATAGAGAACCGATAAAACTGAAGCAATTATTATTGATGAAGATCGAAGAACAAAATTGCAAATGTAATGTATAGTAGATAAAATAATCCCGCCCGATGATCAGAGAGGGAGCTGGTTTGTCGAGGCCTGCGAACGCGTTTCCTTAAGACTTTTTATTTTCCCGTCTAAGCGAGTCTCCCAGGATACAACGACAACATCTGGCGAACTCAAACCACATCGAGTAAAAAGAAAACGAGAGCTCTTATTTAGAGAGGTAAGAAATTTTTTTGGGTTATTTTCGTGTCTATGAATAATGAGCTTAAATACGGACAAGGGAAGAGAGTTGAGAGTGATATTTTGGTAACAACAATTTCATAAATGTCAAATTTCAGAAATAATATAATGTTAGGAATATAATATTAATTTTGAAATAATATAAAATTCAGAATACTAAATTTAGAAATTCCCTAATCACATGTCAATTCCCAAAAATGAAATTGATATCAATTTGGGATTTCTTTAATTTTTATATTTTGAAATAAAAAATCAATTGTTGAGAATTTAATACGGGCCAAAGCAAAAAAGAGCTAGTGTTATGGGCCCAAATACGGGGGCAGCATTCGCAACCCGCAAGTCGTGCGTGTACACACGAGTTCAAGTTTGTTCAAATTGAACGGACCCTGAATTTACAACCTCATGCGTTTGTGCGAGAGAGAGCCTTACATCTAAACAATTCAAGTATGTTAGGAAGGCTTCTCAATATAAATCCAAGAAAGACTTGGTAATCTTTTCATACGAGACTTCGCCCAGTATTTCCTCCCGACCTCGGCGACAGTGACCCATGTCAACACCAAATGCAGCTCTTCATCTTCTGATCAAAGAAGACCGGTTGCCCAAGAAGACGACGCCATTGTAAACACGAAGGAAACTTTAGAGAATTTGAGAGAGAGTTGGAGAGAATTTGAGATGTGTGATTTTTTGAGGGAGGGGTAGGTGGTAGTTATAGGGAGTGATGGGGGGGGGGGGGGGGGGAGGCTTTCGTTGTGGCTGCGACGACGCGACGCACACTAATCCCCGAATAGTATGCATGCACAAAAACCGAGGCACCGTGAATTCGATAAAAAAATTGAAAACAGAAAAACTTCAACTAATTTTATTTTTCATATTAAAAACCAGGTTACAACTTGTATGCTACATCAGATAGACATCAAACGTTTCTCGAGGCTATCCTTGAGTGAGGCACGAGCGGACCGTTCCTCCGCGATCATTTGTGAGGTGTCTTGGCTCTACAATGTCATCAACATTTTCATGATTTATCCATATATCTTTGATTTAGTCGCAGTGATCTGGACTTGGTCGTAGTCATTTCAGCCTGACGGTCTCCAAAGACTTGAAAGAACTGAACTACTTTGGGTGCAACGACCGGGTCCACATCCACTTGTTTCCCTTTTCCTTTAGCTTTAGCCTTGGCTTTTTTATGGCCGGTTGGACACTCTCCCATGGAAGTGATGTCAACTCGTGATTGTTTCCGTCGCTCGATGTGTAGTTGCAGTTGTCGTCCAACCTTGTACAGTTCCTTGCTTCACTTGCAATGTCTAGGTCAATGTCAACGTCACATTGTGGCGTCTTGAGGTTCTTCCATTTTGTTTGCCCCTTCACGATTTCCCAAACATGCTTCCAAGAAAACTCATGATTCTCCTCTTTCATGCACGCCTTTTCAACGGTTGTCATGATGTTAGTGTCGTATCTCCTACTAACGACCGCGTCATCCATAGTTGCATATTTCTCCTGAAATTTAGTCACTTTTTTATTTGACCGGATGTCGGTGGTCCTTGCAATTCTTCTAGGATCGGAATGCTCGGTTGGCTTCCTCGTCACATTGAACTCAACTTTGACTTTTTCCAGTACATGTCGTTCTTCTGGTTCTTCCCTATGATGCTATCTAAAGAATGGTGGAGCCACGACCTCGCCAACCATTCCTCCTCCTCGATTCTCCATTTCATTCGTGGACCTGTAATCGGTGCTGGTGCAGACTTCTTCCTCTTCCCTATCGGTTGATTGACCGGAGCAGATGGAGAAGGTTGCTCGTTGGGGCTTTGCGATGGTGGTCATTGGGAATGTTGGAGCGTGTTGAATTGCGACGACATGGATTAGGCCAGTTGGAGGAGGGAGGTGTAGGATTCGATGTGACATGTGAGCTCTTCTTTCGTCAGCACCGAGTCCTTATTATTGAAGTCATCCAAGAAGAAATCGAGTTTGGAGGGTCGACCATTGTTCGCCGTGTTGTGGTTGTTGATTATTGTCAACGCATTTACCAAGCTGCTCACACGCCCTCCGTGTCTTCCACTTTGCTTCATGTTCGCTCCCATACTTAAGCTTGTCGGAGGGTATTATCCAATAGTTGGTTTGTTGAGTTTGAATTTGTTTGATCCTTTATCACATAAATTCAAACTCCGATATTCTCTACAGTTATAGTTTGAGTGTAATATCCTTAAGGAGGGATTTGTTGGGTTCCACAACATGAGGGTGTAATATCCTTAAGGAGGGATTTGTTAGGGTTCCACAACATGAGGGTGAGTGTTCACATAAGGGAAAATATCTGTATAAACGGATGTAATATTCTTCCAATTGTGTAGATTGACTATGTGAACTAGGTTACCATATATTGGTGTTTAGTTTATATGTGTTCCACAACATGTGTGTGAGCGTTCACATAAGAGGAAATGTCTTGAAATATCGTCAATTTTGATTATCCGACAATAGTAATATTAAGACGGCCTTGGAGATGGATACAACTTTGTCAACTAAGATGGTTGATAGATGCTTCTTCCATTACTCTTTTATTCCAACTCCATTCAAGTAAGCAAAACAACACCTCCCACTCTCTTACCCACACTTGCACGTTATTTATTCTCCTCCATGCTTGAGACAAAATATAAATAGTTTGTCACCTCTTTTAATAAAAAGACATTTTAAGATATCCATCTTATAAAGTTCTAATACATATTTTCATATATTTTTCATGTGAGCTTGAACATTTATTTTCATATATTTTTATATTTGATATCCCGCAAATCTCATTTGTAAACGGTCAAAAACTCATGTGTATCATTCAGTAAAATGAAAAGCATAGGAAAAGTGATGAAGACTTGCGAGAACGGATATGATGATAAAATGATTTTATTTTTAGAAAGGGACACTAATTAAAATACGAATAGTATTTGATGGGCAATATTTAACCGGACATACACAGACAAATCGGTAGGGCTGGGGAGGGGCACGTGGCGCGACTCAATTGGGAGTAAGTGATTACGACACGCCACGAGCAGCAGTTTATCTAATTTGCAAAGAAGGACCTACCATACTCAAAGATGAACAATATGGACCCTACGATGAGCACTATTTGCATAATAGCCTCGTGGTCCAAGCATGGGCCAACTGGGGCCTGGCATCTGCCACGTGCCGCCCACAACCCAATCAATTCAATCAATTATAACAAAATAAAATAATATAATATCAAATGAATTATCATCATCTTCTCTCGGCCCACGTGATTCCCATAACGCACCTTCTTGTTCCCATTCCATTTCCACCCACACTAATGTTTTTTTCTCTGAAAATTTACCCTTCCCTAAATTAGAATCATATATTTTTTTTTCTTTCTGAAATACGACATTCCCGATCGTATTAAGGAGTAAAGGTGGTGTTGATGCACTCACACAACACAATGAGAGGAATAATTGTTTGGGTCCTAAATTATAGTACGAAACTCCACAATATAATAAGTGTTTTAGTGTTTTGGATCCGTACAATATATTTATTTTTTTATCATAAATTAATGATAGGTATTATAATTAATGGAAGAATACAGAAGATACATGTTCCCGATGGTTTAGAGTATGCTTTAAGTATAACTTTGGCATATACAAAGAACCTTAACTAACGAAGTGGATGACTTTTCGAGTGTCCACTAGTCTTTTGTACTTTATGGAATATGATTGACTTTTTACTTTGCGGAGAAAGACCGATGTAACTCGACTTAAAGTGATGTGGGGAACATCTTCTAATAGGGATTGTTTTTCAGCACTCGGTTTGGAGGGGGTGCTCCTCGGGTTCCACTCTAGCCGCATGGATCGGGGACGGCCTTGTCAGCCCTAATACCTACTTCATTCGGTTCTTCAAGGTGTAGGCTTGTTGATCGCTTTTCCTTGAACGAGTCTTCCTCCCTTGATCGAATATTTTGATTATACATTAGAAACAGTTCATGGAATATACTTTCTCGTAACTAGAATAATCCACATTCTTATGGTAATTATGTCACATAATAATTTATGTATGACATGTGGCTTGTATCAATTTAACAGTAGGGTATAAATATAACATGTCTTTAAACAAGATGGTATTAATTTTCGCACATACAAAATGACAATAAACTATTATTCATTAGAAGTGGTATCATATTTTTAAGGCACCTGAAAAGTAGAACTTTTCTGTTCTGATAGTAAATATAATTAAAATCAATGTATGAAATATTGTTTTTTTTTAAAAAACGAGACGGCAGAAATTTTATTTATAATGTCAATAATTTGTAATGGATATAGAGTCCAGAACTTTGAGTTCTAGAATATAGCTCGGAACTCCTATAAGTGTAATGATGCTTTTAAACCTGTAGAATGGATCTATTTTGTCATCATAGACACTCGCAAGACGAGGTGGAATGCCGGAGTGGTTGGTTCATCGGCGTCGATTCTGCAGCAAGGACTGATGGATGCCGGAGATTCAGCGTGCTTGAGGGAGACAAGTCTGATAGGAACGCATGTGGCGTATCTACGTTGGCGTCGATTCTGTTGGAACGAAGAAGGCCAGGGATTTTAGGAGCAGAATCGTGTTCGGTGAAGACGAAGACAATTATTTTCTTATTCAAAGTCGAAATCTACTTCCGGCTTTAATAAGCCCCACCTTTTCGACGCCACGTGTAGCCTTCTGCATCGATAGTTAGCGATTCGGCGGGCCTGAATCGTACCGAATGGACCGGTGTCAGAATTGACAGAATCATCGATATCAAAAACACGTCTCGTAGATTCGACTGTAAAACGACTGTACACTAAAGATTCGACGCTATTTTTTTTATCAAAAGAATAAAATTGATGATACAAACCGACTCAACCTCGATGCTATTTGGATGCTTCTAAGTGTTATATGAAGCATAACACTTTGGCACTAAGGATTTTTTTTGAAAAGAAAGATTCATTAATCACTTAATAAATCTTACAAACCGTACAAGTGTTGCATCCACCGGTCGTTCTCGAGAATCCTAAGGTTGAATCAGCTCTTTTCCTAGCTATGACATTTGACTTAAACCATATAGGGTAAAATTGAAACGACCCATTGATTTAGAAGCCATTCCCTTGAGTTTTTACCTTAAAAGCTATAATTGGAAATGGTAGGCTTGTTTTGGACAGATGCCTCAAGTTGGGCCAATGCTACTGTACAGACAACCTCACAGAAGCGACCAAAGAGCCTCCTTTTTCTCTTTCTTTCGTGTATTAGTTTACTCATATCCTTTGTTGATCCAAATCTTCTATGCTGGATTTGGTCTCATTATTTTATTGGGAACCGACTAACCTAAATGGAAAGTTGCTTCATCAGTTTCCGTTGCTCCCAACAAATAAAAAAACCCAGTTCTTGCTATTTATGGGCTGTGATCAACTGCCTTTCTCTGCAGCTAGAGATGGCTACAAAACTAGTTTTTTAATGGATTTGGATTTGGACTCAAAACCCATCTCTGCAATCCCAACCGCCTCTCGATTTCTCATACCCAGTTGCCAAATTGTGGGGACAGAGTGATTGGTGAAGCCTCCAGAGGTGTTGGTGAAAGGGGAGACTGGTCATGGAGGTCTTAGGGTGGCAAAGACTGTAGCTTTTCATGTGGGTGAGTGATGGGTTTGTGTTTTTGATGCTTATTAGTAGTGGGTAGCCTTTGCTTTGCCCTCTCATTTCAGTCTGCTCTTGGGTTTTCTTTGCTGGATCTGAGACTGGTCTTTCTTCTTGCAATCTCCTCCTTTAGAGACCAAAGGTTGGTACTTAGTGGTGTTTCATTTCCTTAGCTATTTTTCATCTGTTTTAGGCATGATTTTAAGCTATTATGTTGTATTTGGCAGCAAGTTCAGTTCTTTTTGAGTGGTGTAAAACCTGTTTCTGAGTAGCTTATGGGTTCTTTACTTGTCAGCTTTACCATCTCTTTTGTTAGGCTTTTGTTTTTGTTTTGATTGAAGTGATGCTTTATTGCTCCAGAGACCAAAAAATGAAAATGGTTTTGCTTTTACCTTATAGAAGTGTAGATTGTTGGGTTTATGCTAGATTTTCTGCCTGTTGTTTGAGTATTGTATAGATGATGTTCTTGCTTGTTCTGGAATGTGGGATATGATTGCATCCATACTTTCCCTTTTAATGATAATGGAATGAAGTTAGTACTTGTCTGAACTATAATTTGACTGTTGAATCAGAAAATTAGGACCATGTCATCATTGATTCATAGCAGTAATCACAGTGCTGGATATGTAAATGCATGATTACCATCATGATAACTAGGATAAAAGGGAAATTATAGCACAAATAGTTATACAGAAGAATTTTCTTTATGCTGAGGATTTTAGTAGAGTACGTTTTCTGCTTTCTGTTATTCATTAGGTTCTTTCGGTTCCAGTTTAGGTGAAAAATGTCTTCTTCAAGGCCCAATGGTCCAAGCCAGTCATCAAGCAACTCTGGCAGATCAAAACACAGTGCCAGGATTGTTGCCCAGACCACTGTTGATGCCAAGCTTCATGCTGATTTTGAGGAGTCAGGTAGCTCTTTTGACTACTCGAGCTCAGTGCGTTTCACTAGCACAGTTACTGAGGATCAACTACCAAGGTCGGACAAAGTAACCACAACTTACCTCCACCAGATTCAGAAAGGAAAGTTCATCCAGCCATTTGGGTGCTTGTTAGCATTGGATGAAAAAACTTTCAAAGTCATTGCTTACAGTGAAAATGCTCCTGAGATGCTGACTATGGTCAGTCATGCTGTTCCAAGTGTTGGAGACCACCCGGTTCTTGGCATTGGAACTGATATAAGGACTATTTTCACTGCCCCAAGTGCCTCTGCCCTGCACAAGGCCTTGGGGTTCTCGGAGGTTTCTCTCTTGAATCCTATCTTGGTTCATTGCAAGACTTCTGGGAAGCCATTTTATGCAATAGTCCACAGGGTGACGGGGAGCTTGATCATAGACTTTGAACCAGTGAAGCCTTATGAAGTCCCCATGACAGCTGCTGGTGCCTTGCAGTCCTACAAGCTTGCAGCCAAGGCTGTGGCTCGGTTACACTCTTTGCCTAGTGGCAGCATGGAAAGGCTCTGTGATACAATGGTTCAAGAAGTCTTTGAACTCACAGGTTATGACAGGGTTATGGCCTATAAGTTTCATGAAGACGATCACGGCGAAGTGGTCTCTGAGATCACAAAACCGGGCTTGGAGCCATACCTGGGGTTGCATTATCCAGCCACAGACATCCCCCAGGCTTCTCGATTTCTATTCATGAAGAACAAGGTCCGTCTGATCGTTGACTGCCATGCAAAACATGTGAAGGTGCTTCAAGATGAAAAGCTCCCACTTGAGCTGACCTTGTGTGGCTCAACTCTGAGAGCTCCCCACAGTTGCCATTTACAGTACATGGTGAACATGAACTCCATAGCTTCTCTGGTCATGGCAGTCGTGGTCAATGACGATGATGAAAAAGATGATAATAACTCTGGTTCTGTACAGCCACAGAAGAGAAAGAGACTTTGGGGTTTAGTTGTATGCCATAACACAACTCCAAGGTTTGTTCCTTTCCCTCTTCGATATGCTTGTGAATTCCTCGCTCAAGTGTTTGCTATTCATGTCAATAAGGAATTGGAGTTGGAAAACCAGATTCTTGAGAAGAACATCTTGAGAACTCAAACACTCTTGTGTGATATGCTGATGCGCGATGCACCTTTAGGCATTGTGTCCCAGAGCCCAAATGTGATGGATCTTGTTAAATGCGATGGAGCTGCTCTCTTGTACAAAAACAAGATATACAGAATGGGAATGACACCAAGTGATTTCCAGTTGCATGATATAGCTTCTTGGCTCTCAGAGTACCATAGAGACTCTACAGGTTTGAGCACAGATAGCTTACACGATGCTGGGTTTCCTGGAGCTCTTGCTCTTGGAGATGTAGTATGTGGAATGGCAGCTGTGAGAATAACTTCCAGGGACATGCTTTTCTGGTTCAGATCTCACACAGCTGCTGAAATTCGATGGGGTGGTGCAAAGCATGAATATGACATCAAAGATGATGGTAGGAAGATGCATCCAAGATCATCGTTCAAGGCTTTTCTTGAAGTTGTCAAGACTAGGAGTTTGCCATGGAAGGACTATGAAATGGATGCTATCCATTCTTTGCAGCTTATCCTGAGGAATGCTTTCAAGGATGCTGGAGCTGTGGATTTGAACTCCAAAACTATCAACGCAAGGCTCAGTGACCTCAACATTGAAGGGATGCAAGAATTGGAAGCAGTGACAAGTGAGATGGTTCGGTTGATTGAAACAGCTACTGTCCCGATCTTGGCTGTTGATGTTGATGGCCTTGTTAATGGCTGGAACTCGAAAATTGCTGAGCTGACCGATCTTCCTGTTGATGAAGCCATTGGGAAGAATTTTCTCACACTTGTAGAAGATACTTCAACAGAAGTAGTAAAGCAGTTGTTGGAAATGGCGTTAAAGGGTAAGTTTAAGTTTGAAACTTGCATTATCTTTCGTTTACACAATCATTTTATATCAAAGTTTTAACAGTTGTTATCATATAACTTCTAATAATCAGGCAAAGAAGAGCAAAATGTGCAGTTCGAGATTAAAACACATGGTTCAAGAAAGGATTCAGGTCCAATCAGCTTAGTTGTGAATGCTTGTGCAAGCAGAGATCTTCATGAAAGTGTTGTGGGGGTGTGTTTTGTAGCTCAAGATATTACCGCTCAAAAGACTGTCATGGACAAGTTTACAAGGATTGAAGGAGATTACAAGACAATAGTGCAAAACCCCAACCCATTAATCCCTCCTATCTTTGCGACTGATGAGTTCGGGTGGTGCTCAGAGTGGAACGCTGCAATGACAAAGTTAACAGAGTGTGATCGACGAGAAGTGATAGATAAGATGCTTCTAGGGGAGGTTTTCGGGACCAGCAAGGCATGCTGCAGGCTTAAGAACCAAGAGGCTTTTGTCAATCTAGGTGTTGTACTTAACAATGCTATATCAGGTCAAGAACCCGATAAGGTTCCTTTTGGGTTCTTCACGAGGAGTGGGAAGTACGTAGAGAGCTTATTGTGTGTGAGTAAGAAGTTGGACAGTGATGGTGCTGTTACTGGAGTGTTTTGCTTCCTGCAGCTAGCGAGTCCAGAGTTGCAACAAGCACTTCATGTGCAGAGGTTAACGGAGCAAACTTCTATGAAGAGATTGAAAGCATTGGCTTATATAAAGAGGCAAATCCAGAATCCTCTTTCTGGGATTATATTTTCCAGGAGAATGATGGAAGGCACTGAGCTTGGAGAAGGGCAGAGACGGCTTCTGCTTACCAGCGCCCACTGTCAGGGCCAGCTTGGCAAGATTCTTGATGACACTGATCTTGATAAGATCATTGAAGGGTATATTTACATTTTCCTTAATTGCAGTTAGCTATTGCGTACTATACGTCTTTTGTTCAGCATAGTGACCCTGCAACTTATTACAAAAATCACATGATGTGTTAACAGGTACTTGGATCTTGAAATGGTTGAATTCACTCTACATGATGTGTTAGTTGCTGCGATGAGTCAGGTGATGATGAAGAGCAGTGGAAAGGGTATTCATATAGTCAACGACTCAGCAGAAGACATACTGCACGAAACCCTGTACGGAGACAGTCTGAGGCTTCAGCAGGTGTTGGCTGATTTTTTGGCTGTATCGGTGAACTTCACACCAAATGGAGGCCAGCTGGTTGTTGCAACTACCTTAACCAAAGACCAGTTAGGAGAATCTGTTCATCTTGCACTAGTAGAGTTCAGGTAATGTCACTACTTCATGTCGGGGATTCAATTCAGGGAATGGTTGTGTAACTTGTTAAGTGTTGAAACAGGATAACACATGGTGGTGGAGGAGTGCCGGAGGTGTTGCTGAACGAGATGTTCGGGGCTAGCGGTGAGTCGTCTGAGGAGGAAGGTATAAGCTTGCTTGTGAGTAGGAAACTGGTGAAGCTCATGAACGGGGACGTGCGTTACATGAGGGAGGCGGGCAAGTCCACTTTCATCGTCTCTGTTGAGCTTGCGGCGGCCATCAAGAGATCCTGAAGCTCAAGACTAATTCACTGTGTGTTGTTGAGAGTTGTACATAGGTCTTTGCTTTGCGGTTCATTAATGTACACGAGCCATGGCTTAGTCTCGGTTTGATTTGTTGCACGACAAGTGGTTTCGTGTAAGATGTGAACGAATAATTGGTTGGTTGAGGTTTTGACGTGATGTTCTATGTCAAAATTGAATGTGTTCGGCCTTTGTGTTTACATTGCAAGTATTGAGAAAAGGTAATAGACAACTTTGAAATAGAATGTATGGATAGATTCTACGTTTATTATTCAACCTATGGTGGTAAGAATTAAACGCAGATAATTACTCGCATATTTGAAAAAAAACATTATAATCAGAAACATTACGAATCGTCTACAGTACGATTATTTATACTGTTAACATTACAAACAAGCAGGATAAATGGTTCGTGTAACAATTGATTTAAGTATTAATACTCACATCACAAAATCTATATACTCTTTGATGGGAACGGTAGAGGAGCCACACAACTTCTTTTTTTATAAGCTCGGAAATTTTATTAAAAAATGGATAGATTCAAGGAGGATTGAATCGAAGACAAATTATAACAAGAGAGTTCTCAAAAGAAATTGCGGGATCAAAACTTGAAAAAAAAACGAAGCCCAAAAAATAGGATGACATATCTAAAACAAACGAACACGGCAGTAAGGTTTTGGAAACATTTGGTGTGACATTTAGAGAAAGACAAGCTCTCGCCTCTCTCTAGAAACGAAACGCTTCATCTTCTTCGTTTAACCCTACACCTCCCGACCGCCTTTCTCAGCAGTGGCCTCGTGGCTACGGCCACTGAGGTCACTGCCCCCCCCCCTTCTCTCCCCAGTTCTCTCGCCCCTTCTCGGCTTTGCTGTGACATTTTCTCCTCTTTCCTCTCCGGCGTTTCGGTCCAGATCTGGCCGTGGGGACAGACGGTAGGATCGTTATAGATCGGGAGCTTTTCGTTGTTTTGGTGGAGGTTTCTTCGTCACCAGCTCTACCGTTCTTCTTCGGTGTGGCTCGTTGGGTAGCTCCTTCCTCAGGCTTTGGCGTCGTGGTTCAGTGCCAGCCGTTGGACACGTTTCCTCTCCGTTCCTGTTGAGGATCGTCGTGGTTCTTCCTGGTGTCGTCGCTGTGGGGGTTGGTTGTGCTAGCCGAGCTTCGCCGGATGTAGATCTGCTCCCGCACGCAGGTCAGATCTACGGCTTCATCGCTCCGCCGTCTCGGGTCTCTCCTTCTTCCGATGTGATTCACAGGACAAAGGTGAGGTTGGTTCACTCTCTGTCCCTCCTAGGTTCCTTCTCTCCCTCACGCCTCACTTCTTTCTTTCTTCTATGCTTCATTTGTTCCTGTTCTTGACGGGCTCGCCGGTTAATCAGGTGTTGGCCGCCGACGAGACTTTAGAGCATCATTGCTCTACTTTGAAGCCTTTAGTTAGCGGGGTCTGAGTTCGTGGGTTTCATTGGGCTACCTTTGGTTCTATCTCTGCCGACAGTGGTGTTGGCCGCCAGCTTCTGATAAAGTACCCTTCTCTCTATTTAGAAGGGGATTGTTTTATTGAGCAGGGACTGTGGGGGTTCCTCCTAGGGTTAGAGGGGTGAATTCTCTAGGTTGGGTCTCGAGCTTTGGGAGTTTATTTGTGCTTAATGATAGTAAAATTTGGGTTGTTCAGGCCTTAGTGTTTTCATTTGCTCTGCTTGGTTGTCAATTTCAGTTTCATCCTCAAGTTGTTGAGGTTTCATGAGATTCCCCTTGTGGAATGCTTGTATTTGTAACACTTTCATCCCTTGCTCTTCTCTTCAAAGAGAAATTTACTTTATGTTTTTGCTGATAAATTTTTTTTTAGAGAAAGACTGTAAGAAAGAAACACGTGAGTGTTGCTTTAACGAAGATATTGTTTTTCCAGTCTAGTCGCTATCATATATATTGAGACTGAAGTCTTACGTTAATTTTGTATCGTAGTGTAATGTCAACAATTTATAATATAATTAATTGTCGTGTGATAATGTATAATGTATCTATTTATTATAAATAATTTTAAATATATAATTATCGTATCCACCGCGTCGTTGGCTCCCTCCTGCCACCAACGACGTGCCTCTCGATCTTGTTAGGGTCCCCCTCTACAACTCTGATGGCTGCCGCCTGGCTCACCTCGACATCAATCGACCTCCCCGCCTGGGAGCCCCTCGAGCTTCTCGTATCAGATCTTCTCCCTTGAACAACCTCTTTCGTTTCTGAAGTCGCCACTGGCGCGTCCACTTCCTTGGCCTCCACCAATGCACCCTCCTTGACCTCTCTCTCAATTCTGGATTCGGCTAATGGATTGAGTCTGTTTTATTCTGTCTGTTTTCTTTTTTTGCAAGATCAATGACTAATGAGCAGAGATTCAAGGACTTTTACTGGGAGGGAACTCCAAATCACGTATATCCTCCCGTTAAAACTATCGAGTTCAAGTTTGATCGCCCTTATCACGAAGAAAAGAGTCATCTTTATAGGATCAAGGAGCGTTTAGGCACTACTTTGAGTGGTTCTCCTTAAAATCTATGCTTCAACATCAAGCTACCATGCTTTTTCAAAGTCGTTTCCTATTTTAAGGCTTGCGATCATTATGTCTTAGAGTTTTTTTTGAATAAAGACTTTCTAGGGCTTTGGTCGTTATAATAAATCTTTTTTTGGTATTAATAGGATCAACATCCTTCGTTAAAAAATCATAATATATTTGATAATTATGTGTTTTTTTTAAAATAAGTTGTAGCTTCATTAATAAAGGGGGAAACTCATTACAGTGGCAAGGTCCCTCAAGAGGGCTAGAGTCCAATAAGTCTCAAGGACGAACTAATCCAACACGGATTCAGTTGTAGCAAATGTAACTGTGCAAGAAAAGTAATTACTAGAACAAAAAGAAAATCCAAAACAAAGACAGAAAAATAAAATCAAAGGTGCCAAATGCCCGGAACAACTCAAGGTGTGGCCTAAACGCTGCTTGATCCCTTTTTTCTAAGGACTCGTCTCATCGACCCAACGGTCGATTGAACCACTGAACTTGAACCAGACAATATGACGGGGAGGAATAGCTCTCCTCAAGGACCCCTCCCGGAGCCGGCCCCTGAAGCCATGAATTCCTTTCATTTATCCCGACGAGGCGGTTTTCCAGCCCTCGCCTAATCTTTCAGCGGTTTCCCAGCCCTTGCCTGATCTTTCAGCGGTTTCCCTGCCGCAATTTCCTTCCAGCTACCCAGCCCCTGCTATATCCCCCGTGTCCGAGCCCATGGGCTTATCTCTGAACACCCAGGGAGCCTAACGTACGCGAATGACTGGTGCCCCAGGTGGAAGAGCGTAGACCCAAGTTAGGTATTGGATCCACGGTCACACTGCCTTTCATACCTCGAGACAACCCAGCCTGAGGTATTGGGTCCATGATCAACGGGTGATAATTATGTTTTTATTGCTCAGTGATTCGTTTGTTGTCTGTGTGGGTAGTTCAAATTAAATAATTGCAAAAGAGGGTCAAAAGAAAAGGGCTAGGGTAAAATAAGGCAGGCCTTGACTCTTGACTTTTTGTCCACGTAATCCAATGGGCTCTAAAACCAGCCCATTACAGTTTACCTCGAAGTCCATTATAAAACCACCACCCACTGAGTCTGTCTCAGCTGCCTTTCGATTTCCTTGCACTCAACACAAACTTCGTTCACCAAAACCACTCGCCGCCGCTGATTTCACTGTCGTCGCCGTGACCGACGCCGGCCCGTCACCTCTCAACTTCCAGATTCGCACGAATTGTTTGCACGTTGATCGGTATTTATCTTTACTTTCAATCTTTTCTGGTTTGTATTGTTTTGATTTACTTTTGAGCACTTTGAGGGTAAAGACTCTACAATTGGGAAATGTTTTTAGAATTTTTGTTTCTTTGAGATTTTGAGCTCTGTGTCTTACGAATTTGTTTTTTCTTGGTACTGAGTTAATGAGAAAATGGCCGAGTATGAAAATGATGGATTTAGACAATTTTTTGCGGCTTAATGCTGCTTGTACTTTGTGTTGCTTTCATAAATTTTGATTTTGAAGGCATCAAGTTGGCTGCAGAGGTGTAGAAAACTGGTTGAACAGAGCAGCTCTATTCACATTAGAAACATGATTATGATTTTGCTTCCATTATTAATACTAGAGGAAACTCAATGTCACCTCACTGTACTAAGGTCAAACACCAAATCATATCCAGACGTATGACAATTATTACATAGTAACAAGTTTCATCAATTAATTCTCAAAATGTATCAAAATCTGTTAAGTGTGACTAACTCGTTAAAATACCAGTCACATGCTTGGCACGTGCTCTAAAACTGTCCTAAAATGGCATGCGAAAACTTGATGTCACAACATAGACCTTTCGTTTTATTCTCAAATCATAACTCTGACCTATCAACTTTTCCTGTTACCCACTAAACGGCCGTTAACCTTGTGGACGGAAACTGCAATAGGTTGGGTCAACGTTACTACATGAGAATAAACATTTGCTTGGGTTAGGATTTAGGAATAAACAAAAAGTGGGGGTTAGGACATGGAGTAACCCCTTAATACTACTGAATTTGTCTTTAAATTTGGTTAAAAAATAAATTATCATGTGTTATGCCAAAATTTCACTAGTATATACTGTAGCGTTGATGATTTAATTGAGGTTTGGAGGTTAATGGGGTGCAGGTGGTTAACATGGATTTCAAGCAGCTGTTGTATTCTGCGGAAAGTCCACCGCTTGCTTTCATTGCTGCGGCAAAGATTGCTGGAATTTCCATGCCTATAAATGCATCTCTCTCTGCTGGCTCCCCTCCCACTCTTCTATTATCTAATGGGTACTTATTTGTTCATTCATGTGTTATTATTTCTATTTGCCTTTTACAATTCTTGTTGTTTCTGTCTAGTTACTTGAATCAGTAGGTATCGATTGTTTATGTTTCAAATGCATCCATGTCTTTTATTGATTTACCTAAAAAAAGTTCTTATAGCAACTAGTATGTGTTGATTGATGAGTAAAGCATTTATGTCTAATGTTACTGTATAGTATATAGAATAGTTATAGATTTAATTGAAATTTAAATTACTGAAATATAAGATAGTTGATATAACTCACTGATAGTGTTTTAATTATTATATACAGTGAGAGACCCATTTATACAGAGAACTGACCTACACTAGAAAAGGAATCAAACTTGAAATAAGAAAGCCGTGAGCACCGAGGTCTTAACTTGGATAATAAGTCCCTAATTAAATGGTAACTATTCTAACATCAATTACAATTTAAAATAGGTCAAAATTTAGTTGCTGTATTCAGGTCATTGCTTTGTATCTACTGTCATACTTGGCTCAGCAAAATATAGCTGACTTCCTTCTATCTAAAAAGCCAAACTGTTACTAAGTTTTTTTCTCTCCAGCTGCTTCAATCTGTGTGCTGTAAATGTATCTTTCTTAGCACATGAAGCAACTTATGTAATCCCTACCCTCTTCAGTCCTGATACTTGTGCGCAAGCCTGAAACATTAATATGATCTACATTTCAGGCACAAGCTACGCGGAACATATGTAATTCTCCGTTATGTTGGACGGGCTGCCAACATCATCAATTTTTATGGAGAGAGTGCATTTGAGTCTTGTCAGGTTATTTTACTTTCATTTACTGAAGATAGGGATGTAACCTTTCCTTTCTTAGTTTTCACATCTATATATCCATATGATAACATATAGTGTATGTGTATCATATATTACTATTGCAAGATGTGCAACATTTTCTCCATTCTATTTTCAGATCGATGAATTGCTGGATTATGCCCCCACTCTTGCTTTGGGTTCAGAGTTTGAGAATGTGTGCAAATATCTTGATGAGTATCTGGAGAAGCGCAGTTTTTTTGTTGGATATTCTTTGTCCATTGCAGACCTAGCTATCTGGGCTGGTCTGGCAGGTATAGGTTTCCTATCTATAATTCCTTTTGTTCTAACTTATAAATAGTAAGGGAAAGTCAACACGCTTCTGGTTGTGCATTTGAAGGATCCACGATTGGCTTTTGTTGAGGTTTCTTTAGTGGTTGATTGTGTGGTCTGTATATAAAAGATCTCTCTCCACTTCTCCCTCTTTATTAAGGGTTGGAAGATGGATGCTGTACTTGTTCATACAATGCTATTCCTTCTAAGAGTCTCCTCTTTGATTCTCTGAAAGTCGCGTAGACTAGTTGTAAGGCTTCATGTGTGGTAGTGGAGGTGGTCTGAGGCCCATCTTCATCCTGAGTGAAATGCTTAAAAACGGGCACTTTTGGATGTCCTAAACCTATTGGTTTGGATGCTTACCTGTGAAGAAATAGATATTGGTCTGACAATATACAGTGGTGAGGTGATTAAGATCGTGTTATGAGAAGCTATATGAGTCAAGTCAATAGGTGCTATAGAGAGAAAATGAGTTCCAAACACTAACTCATTCAGGTAACCGAGTCTTCACTTTTCCTTCCCTCTCCTCTGCTCTGCTCATACCAGATTCCAACTAAATGCAGGTTCCCACTGCCAGTCTGTTACTTTTCCATCATTGTGACTCAAAATATCCAAAAGTGAGAAGTTAATTAATAACTTGTTATTAATTATCAATATTTATGCTTTGCAGGGGCTGGGGTGAGATGGGAAAGCCTTAGGAAGTCAAAGAAGTACCAAAATCTGGTAAGATGGTTCAATTCACTATCTGTAGAACACGGTGATGCCCTGAATGAAGTGACCACAACATATGCTGGCAAAAAGAGTTTGGGAAAGCAGGCAGCACCTAAATCAAAAGAGCACCAGGTTGTCAGTAATCAAACAAAGAGTGTAAATGGGAATACTTCTGAAAAAGGAAAACCAGGTAGCCGGCCTTCTTTTGAAGTAGATCTTCCTGATGCTGAAATTGGGAAAGTGTGCTTGCGTTTTGCGCCAGAACCTAGTGGTTATCTTCACATTGGCCACTCAAAAGCAGCACTGCTCAACCAGTATTTTGCTCAACGCTATCAAGGAAAGTTGATAGTGCGTTTTGATGATACAAATCCTTCCAAAGAAAGTAGTGAGTTTGTGGACAATCTGTTGAAGGATATTGAGACATTAGGTATCAAATATGAAACTGTTACTTATACTTCAGATTATTTTCCTCAGTTAATGGAAATGGCTGAGAAGTTGATGAAGGAGGGTAAAGCGTACATTGATGATACACCACGGGAGGAAATGCAGAAAGAAAGAATGGATGGGATTGAGTCTAAATGTAGAAACCATACCTTAGAGAAGAATATGGAATTGTGGAAGGAGATGATTGCTGGATCAGAGAGGGGTTTGCAGTGCTGCCTTCGTGGGAAGTTGGATATGCAAGATCCAAACAAATCTCTGCGAGATCCAGTGTATTACCGGTGCAATCCACTTCCCCACCACAGGATCGGGGCCAAGTACAAGATATACCCCACTTATGATTTCGCATGCCCATTCGTTGATGCTCTAGAAGGCATAACCCATGCACTCAGATCTAGTGAGTACCATGATCGGAATGCTCAATATTACAGGATTCAAGAAGATATGGGAATGAGAAAGGTTCACATTTATGAATTTAGCCGGTTGAATTTGGTTTACACGCTTCTTAGCAAGCGTAAGCTTCTGTGGTTTGTCCAGAATGGAAAGGTTGATGGATGGGATGATGCTCGTTTTCCAACTGTACAAGGAATTGTGCGCAGAGGTCTCAAAATTGAGGCATTGATACAGTTTATTCTTGAACAGGTAATAATCTAGATGACTTTTACTTATGCTCTCAATTAAGGTTCAAACCTTCGTACTGCAATAAAAATATCATTCAATGGTCAATCAGAAGTATACTACATAGAAGTTAGGAGAAAGATTCACATGGTTAAACCATAAATATTCTAGTACTTATGTGGAGATATTGCCATGTCTGACTGCTAATTATATTTTATTAATTTAGGAATAAAACATTGCGGTTTTGCTATGACATTTTTTTATTAATTGCTAGATAATAAAACTGCAACATACCGACAATATCCATATTGGGCTATTACATTTCCTTAGTTTCTTCTATTATATGGTTTCTCTCTGTGGGTTTGTTTTAAGCTGGTGAAAGTTATCCCACATTGAAGTGTGTGGAGTTTGAGACCCCTTCATATTCGTTTCGGAGCTTAATAAAGTTTGATATCTGTAATTCATTTATTCTATCCTTTTGTCTTAGGGTGCTTCAAAAAATTTAAATCTAATGGAGTGGGACAAACTCTGGACGATTAATAAGAAGATAATTGATCCTGTGTGTCCCAGACATACTGCTGTTATTGAAGAGCGTCGGGTTTTATTGACCCTAACTAATGGTCCTGATGAACCATTTGTTCGGATCATTCCAAAGCATAAGAAATATGAAGGTGCTGGTGAGAAGGCCACCACATACACAAAGAGGATATGGATAGAACAGGCTGATGCAGAGCTCATTTCTGTAGATGAGAAAGTAACTTTGATGGATTGGGGGAATGCTATAGTGAAGAAAATTGAAAAGGACCAAGAGGGAAAGATCACAGGGTTATCAGGAATTTTGCATCTTGACGAAGATTACAAGTCAACAAAGTTGAAGCTTACATGGCTACCCGAAACAGATGACCTAGTTAACCTCTCACTGGTGGAGTTTGATTATCTTATCACAAAGAAGAAGGTACGTATGCTAATCAGCTAATAGATCTTAAAATTTCATTCTATTATTTAATCAACCACTGAACACATTATCTTACAGCAGAGAATATCTTCCCTCTACTAATTTAATGTTAAATAGAACCTAATAATTACACTGATGCAGTGGATGTGTATTCCCTTTATATTTTATGTTACTCGATCATTGTTTAAAACAGAACACTAGTAAATGCTTTGGGTACTGAAAGATAATCCATGAAGATATTTGTGGCCTAAGTTGCCTCACCATGTCTTGGGTGCTATGTTAACATGATCTTATGGTACATTAGTGAGAAATACTTTTTTTTAATCCAGCACAGGGATGATGCATTGTGAACATTATATATACAGGATTTAGAACTCATTGCTGAATCATGTTTGGAATTTATTGCAGCTGGAAGAAGGAGAGGAGTTCACTGATGTGCTTAACCCTTGCACTAAAAAGGAAACTGCGGCACTTGGGGACCCTAATATGCGCAATTTGCAGCGTGGAGATGTTGTGCAGCTGGAGAGGAAGGGCTATTTCAGATGTGATGTTCCCTATCTCAGACCTTCCAAACCCATAGTCCTTTATGCAATCCCGGATGGCAGGCAGCAAGCTTCGCAAAAGTAAGGCCCTTAATATTCGAACAGGTTGCAATTGTTGAATCATCAAGAACTTCACTTTAAATTTGCGTGCCCTTGTTTGGTGTAATTTTTCCATTTGGAACAACCAGCTAATGACTAGTCTGAACTATTTGAATCTCTTTCATCCCTTATATATTACTTTGCTAAAGTAACTGTACTTGCTATTGTATGCTCCGTGCTTACCTTACCTATGATGGAAGTATTCATCATGTTCAATTTCCTTGGAAGTGTGATTTATGGGTAACGGATGGCATACATGTCAGGATGTATGTATGATGTACCTCGGAATCATAACCCATTAGGCTAGTATTTTGGGTAATGTGCCCTACCATAAGTTTGGATCATGTGTTCCTCATAAGAGCATGTTTAGTGGGCTGGTCCCTGATCAGGAACTTGATTATCTCGTCGTCAATGCTAGTTGTTGTTACTGACGCATGACTCGGTACCGAATTTGGAGTTCACTTTAGCGTCAACGTTGAAATCAACGGCGGTCTCGTCGTCAATGCTAGTTGTTGTTACCGCCGCAAGACCCCTTCGTGTTTGATTTTGAAAAAGACATCTATTGTTAATGAAACTTTCATAAATCTGTTTTACCCTTTTGGCTTTTAAAAAAATACCCCTTTTCATCAAAATCTCTCATGTTTGGTAGGGTTGAAACCCAAAATCAGAAACCCCTCACAATTCGTCCACCGTCGTCGACCACAACCCCTAGCAACCTCCACTGCAACCCCGAGTTCTAATCGTGTTGTAGGCTTATTCCAGCCCCTGTCATGCTCTGTGTCTACCATATAAGCAAAGGCCAAACAAGAAACCCAAGCTTCAATTTTTGAATTTCAGTTTTAGGTTTTGAATTGATTTTCGAATTATGATTGGAGAAACTGTATATTGTGGTTTAATACATAGTAAATTGAACAAAGGATTAGAATGGAATGGTTTAAGGGAAGTTTAGATGCATTTCTTTGTGTTTTTTTTTCTTTCCCGTACTGCACGAACAAGAACTTATGATCGGCGGGTTAAAGCCATTGATCGAGAAAAACAAAGAGTGTTTATCATTTAGGGATTCATTGCCAATCGGTTGGAGGACCTAATGGTCATCTAGCCGATCGGTTGTACAAACCCGTCTATAGACGGATGACATAAAAGGTCATGGTTTCAAAACCGTCGATCACCGGGAAAACCTCGTCGATCGGCGGGACAAACCCGATGATCGACGACATCTGAACCATGGACTAATATGTCATCAGTCGTTCGACAGGTTTGTCCAGTCGATCGGTTAGTTGCATATTCCTACATGAAACTGCTTATTTAGTAATATGTCTCTATGGTTAATTATTTAAGTTTACGAGGTTGTAATTACAAGAATGAGTGAAGTTGTAATCCTTGCTACTTACGGTGGGTAATATAAGCTAGAGGATGAGAATTATAATTGGATATCAACAAACAATAAACTTATTAGTCTTGTTGTTGCGGATAGTGCCAATGCAATATTGAACACATTGAAGGACCTCCAATATATTAAGATCAGGGTGATGGAAAGTGATACAGAATTGAAACTTAGTTACATGCTTCGTATGCCCAATTTTAGAGGATTTATCCCGCTAAATGAGATATTGTAGCTGAGATGGATGTTCTCGCTTTAGTATTGGAAAACAGGAACCTAGTTTCTAGAACCATGTTACGTGTAGAGCTGATCAACAAAGATACCAATGGTGCGGAAACTGAATCGGTAGTAGCTGAACCGATTGTAGTTGAATCGGTTGTAGTTAGACTCGTTGTAGATGAACATGTTGCAGTTGATTATGGTGAATATGATAATGTTGGGCATGATAGTTATTTTGACATGAATATTCGTAGTCGTGTAGAGAATACTGGTAACCTAGTTATTCGGCGTCCACCAAGAGCATGTGATTCGGAAGCACAAGCATCATCTCCTACCCACCACCGGTAAGTTTGGATAATATCGAAGAGAATGGTCAAATGGTGGAGTATGTTTCTGGAAATTAGCAGTTTCCGTTAGATATAGTGAATCCAGAACAAACTATGACCGGTTTCAGAGATGAGTCAAATTAGTAATTGGTAAAGAGTTTATATCCAAGAAAACAATGATTTAGTATTTGAGAGACATTGCAAGGAAGGGTAACTTTAGTTTAGACCGAGATAGATCTTCGAACGTGTTATACATTGCAAAATGTCATAGTGCTAATTGTAGATGAAGACTGCTTGTAGCCAACAATCGTGGATCGAATAAATTCTTCATTAGAACTTATGAGCCTTTTCATACTTGTTTGGCTAGTTAGCGTAACTCTCAAAAGGGTCAAGTAAGTGCGGAAACAATTGTTAGTATGTTGGTTGCAGAATTTGCTGGAAGAAAAAAGATGCCCATTCCAAGGCAGATTCAAGACAATTCATTGGCTAGACAGTATGGCTATATAAAAAGCTAAAAATGTTGGAAGGCAAAAGCAAGGACTAAAATCAAATTTGTAGGAGATCCTGATTTAAGTTTAGGATTACTCAGTGCGTATTTGCTGCATGTTCGAAAGATGAATGAAGGTGCAGTAACTCATTTAGAGGTGGATGTAGAGAATAGATTTGAATATGTTTTCATAATACATTGGCCATGTATTGAGGGATTTAACCTTTCCTTGAGAAATGTTATTGCAGTAGATGGTACATGGTTGAAAATAAAATATAAAGGGGTAATGCTAATTGCAACAAGGCAAGATAGTAATAATCACCAATATCATGTTTCTTGGGTTGTGGTTGACTCCGAGAATGACGCTTCATGGACATGGTTCTTCACGAAATTGAGGCCTCTGATACCGGACGAGGAGGACTTGGTTATCCTTTTTGATAGATGTAGAAGAATCATCAATGTAGTGTCGTCCATCTACCCAATTGCTGAACACGGCCATTGTAGGTGGCATCTGGCCCAAAATATTAGAACGCATGGCAGTGGAAAGTTATTGAAGCTATCGAGGTTATTCAAAAAGATGTTGATGCGTACACGATGAACAAGTTCAATGTTGCATACGAAGATTTGAAATAATTGTACACTAAGGAGACGGAATATCTGGAGACAACGAACATAAAACGTCATCAATGAGCGAGATCTCAATTCGAAGGCGCTCGGTACAATATCATGACAGCGAACAATTATAAGTCTATTAACAATGTAATACAAGGAGAAAGAGAGTGGCCTCTGATCGAGCTGTTAAACACAATGCAGAAAACGCTTAGTCATTGCTTCATGCTACGTATAGATTTGATAGAAAAATTATCAGTATTTGGGTTGCATGTAACTCCAAACGTAGAGAGTATCATTTCAAAAAGGAACGTTAAAGCGAAGGGGATGCTAATAACACCACTGAACATACACGTCGAGTATCGGGTTACTTGTGAAGTCACTAACGTCTTAGTTGATTTGGGGATGAAGCGACGCGATTGCCGGAAGTTTGACATCGACAGACTTCCTAGTGCTCATGCCTTAGCATATTGTGAGCATGTTGGTAGAAATCTATCTGACTTGTGCTCGGACTATTACAAGATACAAACATGGTGTACGGCTTATGCATGAACTGCTTACCCAGTATTACGAGAATCAGAGTGGAATATTGATGATCGTGAAAGCCTTATGAATGTTCTCCCTCCATACTATATATCAAAACGCGGTAGACTAACAGAAAGAAGAATTCCATCAACAAGTGAGGCTCGAAGACCGACTCCAAAGCGTCCACGAAAATGTGCACATTGTGTGTTTGTTGGTCACAACAAACGAACACGTCCTTCGTTTACTTCTGCATCTAATGTGTAAGGATACTATTTGACATACTATGTGTTTATTTGTGATTATTCTACTATTGGTAAGTGATAGATTGTTTAGTTTAGTCGTGAATGTTTTAATGGCAATGATTATATTTAGTTCACAATAAGTGTGACATGATGTATGACGTAAAGCAGGCTGCATCTAATCGACGTCGGAAGGAATATATTCATCTTCATCTTCTATAAGTAAGAAGAATCAAAATGCATATTGCATACTCTCATCTTGCCTATAAGTTTGATCTTGCATCTACTTCTATGATATCTCCAAGATAATAAATGTCGTGGAATGATTATCGTCCTTCCAAAGACTCCTCATCGGAAGGGAGTGATACTTGGTATAGATATGGATGTGCTCGGAATACGACGACACCTAAGTCTCCACCAAGAGACCCAGAAGAGGACTACCCATCTCCGCCTAAAGAAACACCAGAAGATGAAAACCAAAGAGAGGAAGAGCCTCTAGAAGAAGAGCCTCCCGTAGACGACTATCCAGTCAAAGGGGATAGTGGACAATATGGTAGCGATGAAGTTGAAAGTGGTGATTAGGCAACATCGCCATTCAAAGAAAGTGCACCAGACAAGGAAGTCGCTAAGAAGAAAGAGTAATTGTGTATTATCTTTTAAGGTAACTTTTTGTAACCCATCTAATAGTGTAACTATGTGTAACTCGTCTCTTAGAGTAACTATGTGTAACGTAGGTGGAACTATGTGTAACTTAGTATTAGGGTAACTATGTGTAACTTACTGGAACTATGTGTAATTTAGTATTATGGTAACTTTGTATAACTCAGCTCATGAATACGGTAATTCTGTGTAACTCATCTACTACGGTAACTATGTACAACTTATCCTCCGATGTACTATAAGTTCTGGAACTCTGTATATCTTGTGAGTATATGTTCTATATGTAACTCATCGGTTAGGGTTACTTCTTTTAACTTATATAGTAAACCTTATGTGATGTATAACCCATCTAATAAGGTAACTATGTGTAACACAACTGTTAGGGTAACTTTTTGTAACTCATCAACATCAATTATGTGTCAAACCCTAACCGATGACCGAGTTTACTCTGGTCGATCGGCGGTTTGTTTCCATCACTCGATGAAAATGTCACCGATCTCCGGGTAATCCTCACCAATCGGAGGGTTCCATTGTGAGGAAACTCCAGTCGATCGGCGAGAATACCATTGATGTACGGAAACTCTCACCAATTGTAGCGTTCCATGGTGAGCAAAATCCCGTCGATCGGAAAAAATAGCGTCGTTGTAGAAAATAAGAGGTGTGATTATGTTTACGGTAGATAGTGTACTTATAGGAAATTAAGTTTTTTTCTCAAATTTGGGTGGGACACGTGTCGCGTTGTTATTGGACCGAAGACTAGTTGTTCAGCGTTGTAACGACGCGTCTCATCGTTGCAGGATCCTACCGTGAGGCGCGATGCAACGTCGCTTGCGTCGAGGAGTCAACGGCGCCTAAGACGACTAACTGTTGGGCGCGAACAACCCTCCTGTACCGCATTTACAATGATCCACTCCAACTGCTCTAAGCGTGCATCTAATGGTGAGTAATTAAGGGATTAAGATGAGGATGATACATAGAAAACCATGACTTTAAGGCTAAACAATATATCGTGGGTTCCAGCTATGTGTTTAACCTCCTTGCGTAAGATATAAATGTTGCGGTTGGACCTGGAACCATAAAAAGCAAAATTCGCCGGTTTTGTAGTTGAGAACGTGAAATGATTTAGGCGTAAAGTGATGAGGGAGGCTGCATCATTACCATAGCCATTAAAATTAGAGGATGAACCAAACAAGACCTTAATTTCTCTACTTGTTGGGCGCGAGTCGACCCTTAATCTTTTTGACCGCCTTGGTCCCAACCTGAAACGCCTTGGTCAACACGTGGTCCGGCACCTCCGGGAACGCCGCGAACAGCGTCGCTCCGATTGACTGCGTCCCCGGGAGCTGGCTGTCGAACGCCGATATCACCGCCGCCGGGACTTTTCCGGAGTTCTTCTGGAAGTGGAGCAGAGCTCTCGGGAAGACGAACACCTCTCCTTTCTTGATCGTCTTGGAGAAGAGCGTGTTGGAGGTGGTGATGAATCCCACCTCCAGCTCTCCGTCAAGCACGAACACCACCTCGGTGGCGCGTGGGTGCGTGTGCGGCGGGTTCAGTCCCCCCACGGCGAAGTCGATCCGGGACAGCGACACGCCAAGCGTGTTGAGTCCCGGAACCTTGATGACGTTCGCTCCAGTCACCAGCGAGCCCATGGTGTTGTTGGTGGGTCCCCGAGCGGCGAGAATGTCCGTGAAGAAGTGGTCGGCGGTGACGTTTGACTTGCAAGCGAACCCATTGACTTTGGCAGCTGAAAATGAAATTGGGTATAGGAAGGAATTAATTAAGTGAAAAGCAGAGAAAATGGAGTTCCAAGCGATTTCTTACAGGAAGTGAGATCTGCGACGCAGAGATCTTGAGTTGGGTCAGGATCTGCGGAGACCAAGGTGAAGGCAATGGTGAGAAAAACAGAGAACAATGTGACTTCCATGGATGTGAGCAATCCAATAATTAAGAAATGAGTTAGTTGGTACTATTGGTGGTGTTTATAAAGAAGAAGAGAGAGTGTTTGTAACTCAAGAGAAACTGTATATATTTAATATTTAGGAATTAAAAGATACCGGAAGAGATGAGTGCTTGCCTCTCCTCTCTCATAGCAAAACAGGGTTTGTAGCACAACTATTCAACATCAAGGCGACCGAAATACCGTCTTTACGCCCAACAATACTGTTACTAAGCTCTTTGGCCCGTGTCCTTGGCAGATGGCTCGGACCATGTTTGTCACGCCCCAAATCCGGTATTGACCGGACTCGAGACGTGACTCGAAGATAACTTAAAGTTTAACGATAAAAGTGCAACAATTTCAATAAACTCTCCAAGTTAAGTTCAATCCAAAACATCTCAAATAAAACTCATAGTAAATCCATTAACAAAAGGTTCATGACCAAAAATACGACCAAAACGTCTCTAGAGAATAAGCACCCGGACCCGTAGAAGCTCCCGAGCCTCGAGTCCACTAATCATCACGCAAGCCTGTAAAACAGTGATAAACAGATAAGGGTGAGCTTACGCTCAGTAGGAAAAATACATAACAAGGAAAGCCCTTTAGTTTAACATATAGGATTCCACAATTTTAGTTCGAGTCTCAAAATACGAAGAACTAAGAAGACATTGAAATAAGGGAGTAAATCGGGTATTTAACGTTTCAAAAGTCAACAGTAATCATAGCAAAAGAGAGAAACAATGTATTTCTTTAACAATTAATAGAAGATAGAGCGTTTAAGTTATGCCGTACGACATGAAGTCACCACCCTCCGATCCACAATACTCTTTGTGTCATATCGGATTTTCCCTCGGTCCGGAGGAGACACATGACATCACAAAAACGTATAACGTCGAGAATGCCGGAAACATCCATATGAGAACGCATTCGTCGGGATTCTCGGAAACGTCTCCAAAGGACCATGAATCATCGGGAACCGAGGTAATGCTCCCGTAGGACGCATACACTCGGGTGAATCAACGAGTAATCAAACCCCGCAGGGTAAACCATCCATTTGCCCCGCAGGGTCCAATAATCAATGCCCCGGAGGGTCCAATAATCAATGCCCCGCAGGGTCCAATCCACCGGCTATGATACTACCCCACACCGGCATTCCCTTCGGTGTGGGTACCATACCGGATACCAAGTCATCGGCTTAGGTACTACCCCACACCAGCATTCCCCTTGGTGCAGGTACCTTACATGCACTACCCCACCCGCAGCGTGGGTGCCATACCGATATAGAACTCAACTTAAAGACTCACAAGAGACTAACATACTAAAAAATCATGGAGCAACCAAAGCTTAGCAGATCACAGTTCTATCACACACACCACAAAAATCAATATAACCTTACACTTATCGATTACTTACCAATCGCACTCCATCGGTCTATCGATCACCGATGTTCTTCTGGAAGTGGACCAGAGCCCTCGGGAAGATGAACACCTCTCCTTTCTTGATCGTCTTGGAGAAGAGGGTGTTGGAGGTGGTGACGAAGCCCACCTCCAGCTCTCCGTCAAGCACGAACACCACCTCGGTGGTGCGTGGGTGCGTGTGCGGCGGGTTCAGTCCCCCCACGGCGAAGTCGATCCGGGACAGTGACACACCAAGCGTGTTGAGTCCCGGAACCTTGATGATGTTCGCTCCGGTCACCAGCGAGCCCATGGTGTTGTTGGTGGCTCCCGGAGCGGCGAGAATGTTCGTGAAGAAGTCGTCGGCGGTGAAGTTTGACTTGCAAGGGAACTCATTGACTTTGGCAGCTGAAAATGAAGTCAAAATCTAGAAAATGAAAATGGTTAGGAAGGAATTAATTAAGTGAAAAGATCCAATCGATTTCTTACGGGAAGTGAGATTTGCGACGTAGAGATCTTGAGTGGGGTTAGGATCTGCGGAGGCGAAGGTGAAGGCAATGGTGAGAAAAACAGAGAAATGTGACTTCCATGGATCATGGATGTGAGCAATCCAATAATTAAGAAATGAGTTTTTTTTTGAAACAGGAAAGAAGTAGTATTACGATATCATTGTGCTTACAATTTGGGACCTAACAGTCCTGGACACCAGTTTTTTTCCCAATCGGCCGTGGCCCATCGGGCACACATGGTTCCATACAAATAGTCCGCTTTGATTCGCGGATCCGAACTTAGGAATTCTTCGATCCAACAAAAACATAATAAACCAAATGCCTAAACTTATTGAGCCACATGATTATTCGAACTAAAGCAGCGAAACCTACTGGAGAATTTGTCTTTAGTGCAGAATTCCCGAGATCTCCCTGTTGTAAAAACTTGGTCGGGGTTGAGAAGCCCGAATCCGGATGCCGTTGAAATAGGCCCCAGTCGACCGTCCCTCCTCCCGGATCGCAGATCCACCGAGAGGGCGGACCCATGCCAGCGAGGGGTGACCCTAAGGTGATATGCCGCCGCAGATGGGATACGACGCGTGAAGCCCGTAATCCAATGAACGGCAGGTGGGCCACGATGGCCACTGGCTCGAAGGCGGTGCCGGTCCGGCGATGCAGGAACGGTAGCGCGAGTTGAGGGGGAGACCGTGGAGCAGCTTGAACGATGGGCAGCGACTTGTGGGGGTAGATCGACTGCAAAACAAGACAAAAACAAAGAAAAAACGACTTCGATCAATAGAATCGCGACGGTAGAGTGGAACCTCATTGAGGTTTTTTGGAGAGCTTTGAAAGCAGGGGTTTCGATTGGACCCTGGAGGGTAGTGGAGAGCTTTGGATCAGGGGCTTCAAAGATGGAGAATGGTGGCTGCCATGGAGGGGGTGGGGGAAGGGGCTGCGCGCAGAGAGAGTTAGGGTTCTCTCTGCGCATCCTTTCTCAGTCACTAATTAAGAAATGAGTTAGTTGGTACTATTGGTGGTGTTTATAAAGAAGAAGGAGAGAGTGTTTGTAACTCAATAGAAACTGTATATATATATATAGGGGTACAATCCGTTGTAAATGAAGCTTATGTTGTAAAATGTAAATAGATGGTAATCATTAGATTAGATTAGATGGAAGGATGAGATTAGAGTAGTCATTAATGGCAGAAATGTAAATATAAGAAACTTTAAATCTATTAAAGACATTTTATATGGAATGGGTAAATTTGATTTTATTACTGTAATTTGATTTTATTACGGTTAAAAAATCTGATTTTTTTAATAAATTCGAAAATATTATTTTTTAAAATATTTTATTTTTGATACATTTTTTTTAAAATATTCATCTATTTAATATTACAAATAATTTATTACAATAATTTGTAGTCAATATTACAGTGATTTATAGCTAATATTACAGTAATTTGTAATCAATATTACAATGACTTGTAGTCAATATTACAAATAATTTATTACAGTAATTTGTAGTCAATATTACAATAATTTATAGCTAATATTATAGTACTTTGTAATCAATATTATAGTAAAAAAAATTAAACGAATATTATAGTAATTTATAGTTAATATTATAGTAATTTGTAAATAATGTTACAAAACTTTATAGTCAATAATACAATAATTTGTAAGTAATATTACATGACTGATGAATTACGACCTTAAAGAAGAATTTACACAAATACAAATTAGTATAACTCAATGTTACAGCTCCATATAGACATATGGTAAAAGGATTACAACATACTTATAACTTTGTTACAGTATATATTGGATACTGTTACAGTCAAAATCACATAATGTTATAGTATGACATGACGACTTACTACTACATGAAGACACACAACAATACAATTACAACATAATTTTAATCTTACTACAATATATCATTGTGAATAGGGTTATTATCATCCGACTACCCTAAAAATACTTGGTTTTCATCCAAGTACCCTAAAAATACTTTGTGACACATCAGTACCCAAACGAAAACATTATTTTCAAATCAGTACCCGCCGTTAGTTTTCCATCCATTTGGATGGAAAATGGTCATATGCATAGCACATGACCTTAAATTTTTCTCCAAATACCAATTATACCCCCTTGTTTCTTATCCTCACAACTTCAATCCTTTTAACTTTATCTCTTTTAATTTTTGACCTCACAAATACACTCAACCCTACCCTCTCCTCATTGTCTCTCGGCACATCCACCACCACCTGAAGCTCATCTACATCCCTCACCTTCACCACCACACCACCACCACCACCAAACCTCCACCACCACAAACCTCTCACCTCTTCCACCACAAACACAACACCACCACATCAATTTCTTCTACGAGCCCTTCACGGTCTACGCCCCTGACCTCCGACGACGTCGTTCTGGGCAACGGCACCCCCCCGGCCACCACCCCTCTAATCTCCGGCGTCCAGTCCTCACTTGAACCAGCCACCGCCCCTCTCAGCGACGCTTACAATTCCAACCACGAGGTTCTTCTCGGGCGAGCGGCGGCGGTTCTTCTCAGGCGAGCGGCGGTGGAGATCTGTCCTCCTCCACCCACACCTGACCCAGCCCGCCCTCCTCTACTTTTCGCCGGTAAGATCTGTCCTTTACCGGCCAGATCTACCACTCCCACACCGCCCCTCGCCCCTTTTCCCCAGCCCCGACCATCGCCGTCCCTGGTAGATTCACGCTGGAGAAGACGCGTGAGACGCGTGCTTCTTTTTTTTTAATTTAATTAAATAAATAATCTGATAAATGAAAAAACATTAAATATTAAGTTAATTATTATTGAAATATGTGAAATTGATTTAAAATAAAATAATATCTGATTGTTTTAAAATAAAATCTTATTTGTATAAATAAAATATTAATTTGAAATAAACTGAGTTTTAAATAAAAATTGATTTTTTGCAAATAAAAATGATTTTTAAAAATAAAAAAAAATGATTTTTTGAAATAAAAAGTGATTTCAAAATAAATAAATCTGATTTTTAAAAATTTAAACTGAATTTTTTAAATAAAAAGTAATTTTAAATAAATAAATCTGATTTTTAAAAAATAAAACTGATTTTTTTAAATAAAAAGTGATTTTAAATAAATAAATCTTATTTTTTAGAAAATAAAACTGATTTAAAAAAAATTAAATGGATGGAAAATTTGAGGGGTATAGGTTTGAAAATTTGACTGTTGGTGAAGAGTATTTTAGACTTTTTAAGTATTTGGATGGAAAAATGGATGGAAAAGAGACAAAAACTAACGGCGGGTACTGATTTGAAAATAATGTTTTCGTTTGGGTACTGATGTGTCACAAAATATTTTTAGGGTACTCGGATGAAAACCAAGTATTTTTGGGTACTCGGATGATAATAACCCTTGTGAATATTATAGTCATACCAATTAGTATAACTCATTACAGCCTCATATAGTCATGTGGTAAAATGATTTCAACATATTTATAACCTTGTTACAGTATATACAAAATACTATTACAGTCGTAATCACATAATGTTATAGTATGACATGATACGAAATTGCTACATAGTCATACAATAATACAATTACGTATACCATGATGAGTATTATAGTTATACCAATGAATTTGAAACCATTAAAAAATCATTTGAATCGAACATATATTTATTGTTGCACAACTCAAACCATAACAAATATGATGCCAACCAAATCCCCACATACACATGATCATAAGTTTCATTGCATTATTAATTATATCACATGTTGATCCATGACCAAATAAATTGACATATACACGTAACAACCTTGAAAAGTCATATGGCTAACAACCAAAAGCTGCAGACTTCAAATACTCAGATCTGCGATACCAAAGTCAAAAGCCTGAAACCCCATTGAAACACTCGTCATTCCTTGTCCTTAAAAATTATAAATCCCACTATCCAATGCCAGATCAATCTAAGGAAGTAATTATGCTCACATATGTCGAACATCGGAGAGAGATTGGTAGAACTTTTAAACCTGAAAGATTATAATTACCAAACGTGTTTGAACCTGAGACATTTAAACAAACGTGTTTGGGATTCCATGGTCTTACCAGATCAGAAAATAGCGGCATGGCAGAGAGGGAGACTTCTTCTCCGGTTGTGTGCTCTAACGACTGTTCAGAAGTGCAAGCTGAGTTCCTTCGCCTCCGATCAACAGCGGTGCGACCTGGAAGAGGAAGAGCGGTGTCGGGCTTCATGATAGTGATGTTTTCTCAGGCAGAACCAAATGCACGAGAAAATAAAATCGTCGACGTGCTGGTTGATGAAGCAGACGCGAATGGTGAGGAGAGCCAACTCAGGTGCGGCTGTTCAAAATTCTGAGAGAACATAGAAACAAAAACTAACGAGATATAGGGTTAGGTAAAAAGACTAATATTAAATTACGTAAATATCCTTATGTATGTTTAAAATGACTAAAATGAAATTACAGTAGATCAGTATTACAAAAATACCATCGAAATTGCTGAATAGATCTGAACCTTTAGTATACGATAATCTTATGGTTCAAGTTTATTTACATTTTACGATTTAAGATCCTATTTACAACAGATTGTATACCTATATATATATATAGGAGATCAATCAGGTGCGAACCATGAGTTACGGTGCAAACATGCGAACTCAATCAGATTGCGCCATGTGTCGCGCTCAAAAAATGCCTTTTTTTTTTATAATCAAGTTTATTAATTCAATTTTTCCCGTTTCGTTTCAATTCCGATTTCATTTTTTCTTGCGCCAATATTCTTACTTTTTCAAGAGCTTTCTAACAAGTAGTGGATTGCATATATTTTGATGTGTTTTTGAATAAGCGTGTGGATGTGTGAATATGAGTGCGAAAAATGTGATGTGTTTTGCAAATTTAGTGTATATTGTTTGCGGATTTAGTGTATATGGTTTGCGGATTTAGTGTATATGGTTTGCGAATTTAGTGTGTTTTGCAAATTTAGTATATATGGTTTGCGGATTTAGTGTATATGGTTTGCGAATTTAGTGTATATGGTTTGCGAATTTAGTGTAATTTTCACACTAAATTTGATTGTTTTATATATTGTATAATGTTAAGTATTTCTTTGGGTGACAAGGGTTCAATTATTATCAACCATGGAGAATGTAAGTGCATTTATGCATACCCACATAATGTATTACATATTCAGAATTTGGTTCTTCCATGAATGATGAAGAGCTTCTTCACTTTTCAATTTCTGGTACTTGATAATTGAGTAAGTTATCTCTCAATTTTGATTACTGTTTGCACAAGAAAGTTTATTAATAAGTTTCAGTGTTTGCATTAAGAAATTATGTTTGGTTCTATTTTAATTTCATGCAATATGTATATTGGTTATTAGTTGATATATTAATTACACAGTAAGAATGCCATGAGCCTATTCCATTGCAATTCAACAATATGTCTTCAGAAATAAACGTGAAGATCTAATAGTAGTCAACTAAAAATAAATTTGCAAACCATATACACTAAATTCGCAAACCATATACACTAAATTCGCAAACCATATAACACTAAATCCGCAAACCATATACACTAAATTTGCAAAACACACTAAATTCGCAAACCATATACACTAAATCCGCAAACCATATACACTAAATCTGCAAACCATATACACTAAATCCGCAAACCATATACACTAAATTTGCAAAACACATCACACTTTTTCGCACTCATATTCACACATCCACACACTTATTCAAGAACACATCAAAATATATGCAATACACTACTTGTTAGAAAGCTCTTGAAAAATAAGAATATTGGTGCAAAAAAAAATTAAATCGGAGTTGAAACGAAGCGGGAAAAATTAAATTAATAAACTTGGTGGGGAAAAAAAGATGAGCATTTCTAAGCGTGACACGTGTCATGTTGTTGTTGAGTTCGCATGTTCGCATTTTAAGAGGGGTTCGCACCTGATTGCTTCCCTATATATATATATATATATATATATATATATATATATATATATATATATATATGTATATAAGAGTATTTAATATTTAGGAATTCAGAGATACCCGATGAGATGAGTGCTTGCCTCTCTTCTCTCTCACAGCAAAGCAGGGTTTGTAGCACAACTATTCAACATCAAACCGAAATACCGTATTCACGCCCAACAATACTGTTACTAAGCTCTTTGGCCCGGGTCCTTGGAAGATGGCGCAGACCATGTTAGACCCTTCGACAGACTCCACCCGATTGGGGTCTTTACCTAGTCGTGGGACAAGTGACAATGGCGACTTTCCTCCTCTGATCTACGTACGACTATACGTCCTTCGTCGTGTGAGGATGAAACGGAGGAGGGGCTCGAAGAATGGGGGATTGTATGGGAGATCTCTATGTTCTACAGGGTATCATGGAGGGGGGGGGGGGTATGGTCCGAGTCCGTGAGGGTTGTCGGGCCTGAATGAACGATAGACAAACCAACGATGAATGTTATGTATCGTTGCCTCTTCCAATTAGAGAGAGATATGCATGTACTATTTTCTCATGGGTCGAAAGGTGGATTGGGTCACACCAAGTACTGACCGGTCTCTCCCTTATCTTATTGAAAGCTAGAAATCATGCGTTCATAGAGCTCTCTTTACTCATATGATGGAGGAAAACGTTCACTAGCTCTAGTAAGAGGAGCATAGTCCTACAACATCATCTCTTTTCTAAGGAATTGGGGTGGTACAATCCCTACTTCTCACCCCAGCGACGATGTTGGTGGTCATATCTATTATCGCATAATCTCCCTAGAGGCAACTTTGAGTACAACGACTATCTTTCTTCATCCCTTACGGAAAAAAGTTATTATTTCTCCTATGTTTTTCCTATTTTTAAGCTACTTGTTAGCAAAAAAAATCCACATGGATTATGGTTATTATTTTTGGCCTTCCTGAAGTCGATGCTTTTAGGCATCCCCATTAATTACTTCATGGTCCTCGTCTGTGGCTTATCCTAGTGCTGACTCAGAGGGGAGTCGGGCCCGAGGGAACAACAGATAAATTGGCGATGGGTGTTACGTATCGTCGCCTCTCCCATTAAATGTGTAAGAACCGCCCCGGACGAACCCGATCGAACCGGAGGTTTTCGGCGTAAGTTGACTTTTGATCGGAAAAGTCAACCGATGACTCAGAGGGTCATTCGGGACTTTTACGGGGCCCAAAAAGCTTAGCCGTCATCACGGTTAGCTTAGTTGGGCCGTTTCCTTTCCGTTGACTGTAATATTGGAAAAAGTCAACCCATGACTTTTAGCGGTCAACCGTGGTTCGATTTAGAACAAAATCCGATAAAATTTTGTGCTGGGATTTAATTAAACTTGGAGTGGTCCCCACATGGACATGTGTTCATGCTTTCTTGGAAGGAAAGATTTGGGTGTGTTATGACCCTTATGCCCTCATTAGTTGTTGTTAGGAAGAGATAAAGTAAAGAGGTATTTTGGGCACTATCCCCTCTAGGTTTAAGGCTCATTTTGGTGCTCATTTCAGCACATATACCAAGGCAGCCGAATTTGGGAGAGAGAGAAAGAAGGAAATTGGTTTTGGAGACTTGAAGGAGAAGAAAAGAGGAAAAATGGAAGCTTGAAGCCACTTTCTACCCAAAACCTCTCAAAAGCTCTTGATTCTTTATCATCTCTTCTTCCTCAAGGTAAAACCCTCTCCTATTTTCGTTTTTAAGGATTTTAGTTCATGGGTTTTGGAGAAATTTGATGAACAATGGATGGGTTTGGAGTTGGGGGTTTGGATGATGAAGTTTTGGAGGATTTTGATGTTGGATGATAGATTTAATTCGTATTTTTGGAGTTTTGATGAACACACATGGTGGGTTTTGAAGTAGAGACGTTTAGGAACTGTTTTTGGAGCTTTAGAAGGTCATCCATGGAGGTTTTGGGGGTTAAAATCGTGAAAACCCGAAGCTGGAGGAAGCAGACGGATGAACAGTGTCAGACGTCACGGCTCCGTGACAAGAACCGTGACGGAAGGCGTCACGGCTCCGTGAAGGAGGCTGTGACGGCGTCAAGTCACGGCTCCGTGAGGAGAACCGTGACGGCGTAGGAAACAGGTCCGTGACCCGAACCGTGACAGACCTGTTTTGGGGCCTTTGGGCCCACTTTGTTGGAAATCGACCTTTAGGACGGTTATCTATAACCAAGTCCTTTTAGGGTAGCTCAGGAGCGTTTTCATATTTAAGCTTTTGTGGATTAATCCTAATTCACGATTTGTTTTGTGATCTAAGACCTTGGACTCGAGCTCGACGAAGTAGGCGACTTTGGGAACCACGAGAGAAGACGGAGAGGAAGCTAGCCGGACGTCAACAGCTAGGAGTATTTTAGCTTGGAGTTTTCGGGGTAGGGAAAGTATTATTCTCCTCTTTTAATTTAAAGAACGCTTTAGTATGCCTATAGGATAATAATAACCGGAAAGGTCCTAGTTTGCATATAGGATGTGATTCACTAGAATAATCGTTTTTCAATTACAATAATAACCGGACGAGTCTAGTATGCATGTAGGATGTGATTCACTAGTTTAATCGCTTTCATTACTTGGGAATTTGCCGTGCTAGTAGAATGACCATGACGAGCCTTAGGATTGTTTGTGATTGTCTCACATGCCGTGCTTGCTTAGTCTTTAGGTTAAGATAAGAGTCAAACGAAGCTAGATAAATTGCAATGATTGGATTATGAATGTTTGAATGATTGATTGAATGAATGCTTGGATAATTGATTGAATGAATGGTTGAATGTAATTTGATTGTGCCAAATGGTATGATCGGGTAAGTGTTAGACCGATGGGACGTGGTTGGTAAGTATGCCGGTAAGTGTGATTGTTAATATGAGTTCTTTGTGGCGGGTTGTGATAAGATTGTGAGTTTTTAAGCTTTGGTTGTTCTATAACTGTTTGGTATGTTATTCTCTTGTGTGTGTTTTAAGAGGAGTTGTGTTCCGGTATAGCACCTACACCAAGGGGGTAAGCCGGTGTGGGGTAGCGCCTGTAAGGTACCTACACCAAGGGGGTAAGCCGGTGTGGGGTAGTACCTAAGACGAGGGATTGTGTTGTGTTTCGATATGACACCTACATCGAGGGGATAAGCCGGTGTGGGGTAGTGCCTGTATGATACCTACACCGAGGGGGTACGCCGGTGTGGGGTAGTACCTAAGTCGAGGGATTGTGTAAAGCCCCACTTATTTTAAAAGGTTATGTTTTTGAAATCTGAAGCGTTTGGGTGAATTTTTGCAACAAGTAAGTTTGAAAAGAAAAATATAAAAAAAGGAAAAAGAGGAGAAGTGGGATAAACTGGCCTTTGGGCCAGACTAGGCCCAGCTCTGAAGAGAACGCTAGCCAAGCCCACGAAATCGCTCGGCCCAACCTACGATCAAAACCCTCACTCGGACGCTTCAGATCCTCATTTCCTCGCGCAGTTCCCGAGGCTCGTCTTCAACCTCGAGCTCTCTCTCTCGCCTTTCCTCTCTTCGCGAACCAGAACTCGAAGCTCGCCGCCCTTCGTCTTCTCCACCACCCCTTCGCCTCCACTTGCTACTCCCCTCTTCTACATCTCCCTTACTCACCCGTGACAAGACCCAACCTAGAGAAGCGCTTTCCCCTTTCTTCCCCTTCGTCAATCGATACCTCGCCGTCGTTCAAAGCCCCACCGTTCCTAAATCGAGCACCACCAGCGACGGTGAGCCCGATTTCTCACCAGATTCACGCTCTCCCGCACTCTTTCCCCCGGAAATCAAGAGCTCCAAGCTCGTGTGTGGTTCAAACGTGAAGGGAGGACGTCGCCGGAGGGCTCGAGCTCCAGATCTGGAGTTCTCGTGCCGGTGAGATTCTTCGGTCGTTAGATCTGGACGGAGAGCCTCGGCCCGTGCTCTGACGATGCTCCCTCCCTCACTTTGGCCTCCTGACGCCGTCACCAGCAACGAGAACCACTCCAAGCCCTTCCTGCCGCTACCCCTCCTCGCCGGAACCCTACCATCGTCGTCAACGAAGGACGGAGCACCCAAACTTCGCCGGAGTTGGAACCAGCTCGGGTTTGGATCTGAGCGAACCTTGGGCCAGAAGGACGGGGCCATGAAGGCTGGCCTTGGGCAGAGAGACTATTGGGCCTGAGTGGCCAGGCCCAGGACGTGGGTCTGGACCGGGTTCCGGGCTCGGGTCTGGAGTCGGGTCGGGGTCAGGTCCGGGTCAGGCTTCTGGACCGGGTCGGATCCGGGTCTGATTCGGGTCTGGTTCTCGGATCCGGGTCTGAACCGGGTCGGACATGAAACTAATTAATTAAATTAAAGAATTTAACTATAATTTGGACTGAGACTAGATAATTCTTGGACTATCAGATAAATTAAACGATGAAGCTGTTAAATCAGAGGACTTTGGACAAATATCGGGACTGATTGGATATTTTATCTGTTAAACCCAGATTGGACTTCGCCCGAGGACTTGGACTTCGCCCGAGAAGACGTAGTTGGCCCGGTCGTCAGCAGCTAGGAGACGTAGCTGTTGTGATCATCATTGAGGTAGGGAAAAGTACTAAACTCTTCTGTTAAATGAAACAAAACGGATAGCATGCCTATAGGATAATAATAACCGGAATTGTCCTGCATTGCATATAGGAAGTGATTCACTAATATAATCGTTTTTCAATGTTGTTATTAGTCGGACGAATCTTAGTATGCTTGTAGGTTGAGACTCATTATTTTTACTCGCTGTCGATATCTTGGGAAATTGCTGTGCTGGTAGATCGGTCGTGTCGAACCTTAGGATTGATTGTTGATTGTTGTATCTTTGATTGTTTGCCCTTAAAAACCGATGCTTGCTAAATTCTTAAGATAAACTAAAGAGTTAAACTAGATTAATTAAATTATGATGATCTTGTTGTGAACGATTGTTCCGTGCATGAATGATCAGTTGATTGACTGAATGTTTGTGTGTAATTGATTGTGCCAAATGATATGATCGGGTGAGTGATAGACTGATGGAACGTGATCGGTAAGTATGCCGGTAAGCGTGATTGTTAATGTGAATATTTTGTGGCGTGTTGTGGTAAGTTTGTAAATTGCTAAGCGTTGGTTGTACTATGATCGCTTGGCTTGTTATTCTCTTGTGTGTGTTTTACGAGGAGTTGTGGTCCGGTATGGTACCTACACCAAAGGGGTACACCGGTGTGGGGTTGTACCATTGTGGATCGGAGTAGTGTATCCGACATGACACAAGGACTAATTGTGGATCGGAGTATTGTGGTTTAAGTTATCGACGTGACATTTAAATGCGCTATCTTTAGTAGTTTTATCAAAGATTGCATCCCCTTTCCTTAATCTTCTGAATCACTGTTTTCCCTTAAGCGTTGAAAATTCTTATTGTTCTCCTTATCATAGCGTTTTGTTGGTTAATCGTGTTAATTGTAAAATGGGCCGGATTGTGTTAATGCAGTTTTATTACCAAAGTGGAGGTTGCTTTTACTTATTATATTCCCTAGTGAGCGTAAGCTCACCCCTGTTTGTTTTATTTACTGTTTGTACAGGCTTACTTGGTGAGTAGTTCCTAGATTTGGACTCGAGGCTCGGGAGCTTCTGGGGAGTCCGGGTGGTGTTGATGTTAGAGACGTTTTTGTCATTGTTTCGAACCTTATTTTATCTGTTATATTTTGAGCTTTGACTCTTGACATCGGTTTGGATCTTTTTTTTTATCAAAGTTATTTGATCGGAACTAAAATTGGAGATTTAAAATTGTTTAAGTTTATTTTTATCCCTATTATTTAATTGTTAGTTTTATTCACGTCTCGAGTCCGGTGAAAACCGGATTTGGGGCGTGACAAAATGGTAGTGCAGCTGGTGAGAGATATACAAGTACTAGTTTCTTACAAGTACCAACCGGTCTCTCTCTTACCTTATCGAGAATTAGAAATTATGCGTTTATAGAGCTATTTATACTCATATGATGGAGGACAACGTTCACTAGCTCTAGTAGGGGAGCATAATCCTACAATGCCATCTCCTTTTTAAGGAATTTGGACGGTCCAACCCCTACTTCTCGCCCTCACCAACTGTGTTGGTGGTCATATCCGTTATCGCAGAATCTCCCTAGAGAAATTTTTTGAGTAGAATGACCATCTTTCTCCATCCCTCATGGATGAGAGTTCTTATTGCTCCTATGTTTTTTCTGTTTTTTTAAATTGTAAGATACTTGTTATCAAAAATTTCTCACGTGGATTGTTGTTATTTTGTTTGTGGCCCTCCTGAAGTCCATGTTTTTAGGCATCCCCATTATTTACTTTGAGGTCCTAGTCTGTGGCTTGTCCTGGTGTTGACTCAGAGAGGAGTCGGGCCCGAGGGAACAAAAAAAAATGGTATCGTCGCCTTTCCCATTGAATGGTAGCGGAACTGGTAAGAGATATACAAGTATTAGTTTCTTACTGGTCGTAAGGTGGATATATAAGTTCCCACCAAGTACCAACCGGTCTCTCTCTTTCCTTATCGAGAGTTAGAAATTATGCGTTCATAGAGATCTCTTTACACATGATGGAGGACAACATCCACTAGCTCTAGCAGGGAGTATAGTCTTAGAACGTCATCTTCTTTTTGGGGAATCGGGTCGGTCCAGCCCCTACTTCTCGCCGTCAGAAGCTGTGTTAGTGGTCATATATGTTATCGTAGAATCTCCCTAGAGGAAACTTTTGAGCACAATGACCATCTTTCTCCATCCCTTACGGACGAGAGTTCTTATTTCACTTATGTTTTTCCTGTTTTTTTTAAATTGTAAGCTACTTGTTAGCAAAAGTTTCCCGCGTGAATTGTGGTTATATACTTTGTGTCCCTCTTAAAGTCGATGTTTTGAGGCATCCCTATTATTTACTTCGTAGTCCTAGTTTGTGGCTTATCCTGGTGTTGACTCAAAGGGGAGTCGGGCCCGATGGAACAATAGACAAATCAGTAATGGGTGTTACGTATCGTCGCCTCTCCCATTGAAAGGTAGCGCAACTGGTGAGAGATATGCAAGTACTACTTTATCATTAGCCATGAGGTGGATAAGGTCCCGCAAAGTACCGACCAATCTCTCCCTTTCCTTATTGAGAGTTAGAAATTATGCGCTCATGGGGCTCTTTTTACTCATATGATGGAGGACAACGTCCACTAGTTCTAGTAGGGGGTAGAATCCTACAACGTCGTCTCCTTTCTAAGGAATTGGGCATGTCCAGTCTCTAGTGTTGGAACTAGCAACAAAACACAAGAAAGAAGAAGAAAAATCTCACCAACTTGGTGGCATAATTTGCAGCTCGTATATCTGAAAAACAAACCGTCAAAATCCAAATTCTACCATTCACTTTGAAGACCTATATGTGGAGAACATTCATCAAAAAATCAGCTTCATCGGACTTTGGATGAACCTCCGATTGTCCTTTTGAAAGTGGCTGATCGGATAGAAACTGTGTAGAAAATTCTTCACCTTCTCTTCTTGCTTCTCTCTCACCCAAAAATGGTGACTCCTCTTACTCCTAGATCTGATTTCAAGTAGCTATATAAGACTAGAAACCCTAACATCTCCATTTGATCTTTAGTGGCCACAAATGCGTTTTGGGCCTTTTCCATTTAATGAAAAAACAATGCCAATACTAAGGTCTTTGATGACGAGATCGACATGGTGCCAGACTCGCATCATCGGTCCCATCATGGTTGCCCGCTCATAGGTTCAGGTCGTGAACAGGCAACCTGCAAGGTTGAACGTCGTAGGGATGCATGTCGGGATTGAGAGGAGGGCGGGACACAAATAATTGACAGAGAGAAACCCTAGAGAGGATGATCCACCCGTTGATTTCATTATTAAATTACAAGATTACAATCTCTAAAAGCAAATGAAACCAATTGAGAAACAAATTATCTCTCATAAACCCATGACATATATATCACTTCCTAAACTTGTTCTTGACGTCCTGCACCACCGGAGGCTCCAACTTCAACGCTATAGCCAGCACCTCGGAGGCGACCGGCGGACTGGAACCGAACAAAGCAGGGCCGATGGCCTGAGTACCCGGAAGCTGGCTGTCGAAGGCGGTGAAGACAGCGGCCGGGACCAAGCCGATGTTCTTCTGGTAGTGCATGAGACCTCTGGGGAAGATGAAGATCTCGCCTTTCCTGATCTGCTTGGCTATGAGGGTGTTGGTGGTCGTGATGAACCCCACCTCGATCTCACCGTCCAGGACGAACACCACCTCGGAGGCGCGTGGGTGGATGTGGAACCCGTTAACGCCGCCCACGGCGTAGTCTATGCGCCCGACGGCGATGCCGAGGGTGTTGAGTCCGGGCACCTTTTGGACATTGGCGGCGGTGACGGCCACTTGGCAGGTGTCGTTGAGGATGCCGGGATTGGCCAGCATGGACGAGTGGAAGTCTTCCGGCACGGCGGTCGCCGGATCTTTGCATGGGTATCCGTTCAGCTTCAGTCCTGTTACACCCTAAATTAAATCATGTCATCTTATCGTATATTGTTATCACTTTTATTATACTACACACTTAATCAATACACTTGAATCATTTTGATCCGTTAGGTTAAAAATAAATATTGACCGGTTCTTTGTATCCAGTTCTATAATCATTTTGATTTCAGTTTTGGTTTCAAGAACTGGAATCAAAATTGTAGGAGAATCCGTTATATATGTTTGCATCGGTTCTATACCTAAAACCAATCAATGTCATAAAGTTCGATAGGGTCAGAGAAGATATATATAGAAAGGTTAATATGATATTTACCAGCTTGCAAATCAGCAACACAAAAATCTTGGAGGCTGCCGGGATCAGAAGCACAAACGATGGCCAATCCAAGGGCAAAAGTGGAGACAAACACACTCAAAATGTTCGTACAAGCTGCCATAGTAACTAGCATTGAAACTATGGCTATGGTTGCGAGTTGAGACAGTAATATTAATATTATTATTAGCTATTATTGTTGCAGTTGATGGAGTTATGTAGTGTTGTTGTTAAAAAATTAATGCCAACCAAAACTATTGGTGGAGAGGACACTATGGATTCGCTTGGTTAGATATTAGTCTTAACATCGCTACATATGGAGAAACACAAGGATCTCAGTCTGAAACTTTCCTTCTCCTCATTACTTGCTACATGTGGGAATAATTATTGACAAATATTTGGGTACGATAGTTAGTCTCTAAGATCAATGTATTTTTTTATTTTATATAAAAAAGACAAGGATATATACTTTGTAGGTATATTTTGTAGACATGAAAAGAATTGTCATCCATCTTACTCATTTGCCTCTCTTACGGTAAGAGGTACAAGGATCAAACGAACAATTTTTTTTCTTTTCTGGTTGGTTATATCCTTCTGATATTTATTTTTTTCAAATTCAAGAGGACACTCCAATGGTTCAACTTCAAGTCTCATCTATAACACTATATGATGTTATTTTGGTTTAAAGTTTGTAATATTATTATCTAACAAATCTAAAATTTATAATACTATAATTTACGTCGTGTGTTTCAATGTATATTTTTCACTTTACATATAATCCATGACAAACACTTTTCTTTAACTTCAAAAAAAAAATCATAACCAATTTTGAGATATATTCAATTTTATTAAATACCAATACCTTTTCTATATTATTTCGATAATTGTAGTTTTATTTTATTTTTGATATGAATTAATCTACATAGGTTTTGATTGGTTATCTAACTAAATTTATATTTATGCATGGAAAAAAACTGTTTCTTTATGATTTCCCCCCTCTGTCTTTCTTCCTCAATTCTACAAGCTGTAATTACCGTCGACACCATCCAACTAGCCTTCACCACGATCGTTTCTTCCCCAACCGATGGCCCCCACCTCTATGGAAAACCTCGTGTGAATTCCTTCACTTGAGAAACTTGTCTCCCTTCATGCTTTCGGCACCCATTTTGGAGTTTATAAAATCGGAATGATTCAGGAGGAGCAAGTGTCTTCCAAACCTCCTCTTCGTCCCTCGCCCCCAGCCTCAGCCAAAATGATCTAGGGGGAACTTATCCTCCATCCCGACCGTGATCCACAAGAAGACTGGCTACCGGTACTCCTCCCCTCTCTTTTACTGCCATCATCAACAAATAAAGAGGTGATTGAACCATCACCCCCTCTGACCGACCTTGTTTAGTAGAGGGCAACCCCTCAACCCACCGTTTTTCCTAGCTGGGGAGGGCTGCTCCACTTGTCGAGGCACACATGGGTGGCTCATCTAGGAGTGTGAATGAGAAACCGTTCCCACTCGGATCTGAGTTTTTAAACCCCAACCTTCCCTGAAGCGTCAAATCCCAACTTGTCCCTGAAGGTTCAAATCCCAATCTACCCTCGATGGAAGACCTGGCATCACGACAAAGACGTCCATACCCGGTTGTGCATGGGAGGCTGGCACAATGGCCTCTACGTCCCTACCAGAAGGGATTCAACGTCGCGTCTGAACCACCGGTAAGCCACCAAACCTACTGTACTACCCGATATGGGCGCCGAGAATGGAAAATCTACAATAGGATAATTTCCTACAACTACTGGTGGGAAGGCAACACAGTCCGTAGGCAACCCAACGCCTGAACCTTCTCCCTACACGGGGACATACAAGTTGGCCCCTCCTCGACCCACTACTGATCCACAACCTCCTACCCAAAACACTGTCATCAGTTGGGACGGAATGTGTTGTACCCGATCCACATAACCGACCCCCCCGAGGAGGCCGAATTCCAAGACTTGGAGAGGCAGAGGCAATACAGGACTTCCTGCCTAATCCAGGGTTCTTGTTGGATGGCACAAAATCCTTGGAAGCTTCTAGGGTTCCCCACGGAGCCTTCAGGTCGGATCCGCTAGAGAAATGAAAAGCATCCCCACTAGCCCCGACTATGACCAAGGCGAGACCCATCCAACGGTATCGTTAGAGTCCATGAGTGATCCCATCAGCAACGGTAGGGCTGTGCAAATATCCGGCCATCACCAAAAACCGACAGTCATCGACCGTCCCCATCACCGAAATAACCGGAACCGACGGTCACGGTTGGGGACGGGCATTAAAATCCTGAACCGACTACCTTTTGGGCGGGTCACGGACTCACGGTTTCCTAAATGAAAACCGGTGGTGAACCGAACCGACGGTCATAGATTGGGCTTAGCTAACTAACTTGTAGTATGTTGAAGCCCATGTACAGTTGGTGTCGGCCCATACCGTGAAGGCCCATTTCCAACAACATTCAACCCATATTTTAACCCTAATTTCATATGTTATTTCCTATAAATAACACCACTACTCTACCCATAACGAGTAAATCTTTCTACAGAGGAAGTGGAGACTTTAAAAAGAAATCTGAAGACAATTTTGTATTGTACAAATGCTTGTGCTTTTTTTTGTAATATAGGTTGATTGTAGTTTAGTCAAAACTGTATATTTTTGTTCTTCAACTCTTTGTGTTGTACAAAAAATGGTTTCTGAAACCGTGTTTTTGAAATTGTAAGATGATAAATATATTATTATGAGGTATTAGTTCTAGGAATAATTGTGTTTCAATGCTCTAAAATAGGTAGGTTTGTAAAATGAAGTTGGAAGATTGTAAAATATGTTTCTAAAATACTGTATGTGGGTTTATATTTTTGAAGGGCCAATAGAAAGCCTATTGGACCTGGTTTGATGGTTATAACCGTCACCGCCCGGTAATAAAGCTGGGCGGTTATTAGTTTTCCCTTCGGCGACCGGTGATGGGTACGGGTACGGGTGTTACGTAACCGGGAATCACGGTTTGGGTAATGGATATGGGTTTTGGGGTGGGTACCGGTCGATGCCCAGCCCTAAGCAACGGGGTGTGCAAGGGGAAACACACCTCGCCCTGCTAGGTTCGAATCATACTTGAACCCCTGTTTCCCCCATTCCCTAGGTTATCGCCTGGATGCCTATTGTCCCATCAAGCGTCCTGGATCCATTGTTGCAGACATCTTCAGGTTGACATAGGAAGTGAAAACTACTGACATCATATCGTCTACCCAACATCTCGAGGCAATGACCTCACCTTTGTTCCCCTTGGTATAATCGGACGGTCTGTTATAAGGTCAGCGGTCGATGTCTATGGATTAGATCTTAGTCTTACTCTTTTTCTCTCTAGTTACTTGCGTTGTAGACTCTTTTTATCCAATTAATAAAATTCTCTTATATGCTAAAAAAATTATATTATGCTATTCGCAGTAATTTTACGGGTTGAACAGCATATTAAGCAATTTTGCTACTATATAATCTTCCGTAAAGTACATATAATTGTATTCAGAATTTTTTTGTTTAAAATTTTCCTAATTTTAATGTAACTTGTCAATATCTTTACTCACTTGAATATAAAAACAAATAATAATTTACTCGCATATATTTTTTAATGCAAAGATAAGTTTTGTAACATATTAATCGAATATGATGGTTTTGGGCGAATATATTTTATCCTCAGTGTTTATAGGCAGATATCCAACCGTGGGGAGGGGATTTTCGTCTGCCCGGGTGGATGGAGATTCAATTTTTTGCGATCCGCTACCCGTCTATGAAAAATGAACATTTGACAGATTTCATTCGCAAAATACGCGGATGGATCATATACACCAAGAAGTAGGTGAAGGTGATGCACCTGGGTTGTATGTGGAGATAGTGCAACAAAGATCGTTGGAACACACAAGGTCCATCAATTAGGATCCTCGTACTCTCCGTTGTCGTCCGAAAGAAGAACTCACTACACCGCCCTCCTAAAAAACGAGCCATCAGGCCTGATATCCGTTATATCTTCGATACCCATCCACGAGGGATTGCTAATGGAACACTCCAGGTGTTATCACTCTCTCGCCAAGAAGAGATCACGTCCAAACACACACATTAGTCGGCGGCATCACCACTTCTCGGATCTCCATGCTCCCCATCTGGCTTCCTAACCCCTAACCCCTCTAAGTCCTTCGGCGAGCCCTATGGCCCGCATTTGTAGATCTGTATATCGGCCTCCACCGATCGCCTTATTTTCTCTAAGCCCACCGACCCTCCCAACAGGACGTCCAGCAATTGCATGACTCCTTGGAATCCACTCATGGGAACCCCCTCCTTGCGTTACCACCTCGTCGAGTCCTTGCATCCCAGCTTCCAGGCAAGTTGGGAGAAACTACCATCCACCTTGCGTTGCCAACTCGAAAGCAATGGGCCTCCCTTCGCCAAGCGAGCCCTCTATCTAGTTCATAGACCCATGCCCAACATCTGTTTATCTCCCCCAATCCTATATACCAAACTAATGCTCGTCCACTCCACCATCGACGTCATTATCGTGGAATCATGTTGCGCCGCCACACCCACTTCTACAAACTCTACGTATTATTTCTGTTGTTGAGAAATATTAGGGAGAGTACTTTGTTCACTATAGTTCTTTTGAATGAAAGATGCATATATCATTAAAATAAAGAGTCAATACAGAAAACAGAGACCCGTAGATCCCTGTTTAACAAACCCTAGGACAATTGACCGAAAACTTCAGTTTTAAAGGAAAGCATATTGAAACTGAAAATTAAAAACAAAGTGTGGAGAATCACTCAAGATGGGGCCTAAACGCTGCTTGATCCCATGGGAATGAATCTTTTTTCCGTGTGTATGTTCGAACTTGAACTCGATAGTAAGTAGGGGAGGATAGATTTGATTCAGGGATCCCTTCCGATAAAAATCCTTGAAGCCTTGGGTACTTAACATTCCATCTGGCGAGGTTGTTTCCCAACCCTTGCCTAATCTTCGCGTGGTTCCCCTAAAGACCCTCTCTTCTTGCCCATCGCCTCAGATGAGGCAGTCAATGAAATGTGTTCAGGCCCGGCCTCTGAGCTAGATCCTTCTCCCTAGAGATCCCCCCGACCCCATACCCCCTCATCCCCTCTCAAATGAGGGTTAAGTAAGGCATTCTGGGTCACTATTAGGCCTCTTTCTTAATACGAGAGACCCTTAGGTAGGGTGGATGTTTGGGGGTAATGAATCAAAATCCGATGGACACAACGGAGATGGTGGGACCTCCGTACTCCAGTCAGTATAAAAGTTGTTGCCCAATTTGTCCGGTTTGATCTCCATGAGGGATTTATCAAACCGGGGGATCCCTAGAGCCTCCCGATCACATTATCGAGCCACGTGATGAATTCCGCCACAACTATAGCAAAAGGTGGGCAATCGGTCATAGGTTAGACTAACCCTTATCACATCTGGATACTCCAAAAAGCGCAAGACCAAGGAGCTTCGCATAAGACAATTTAGGGCCATCTAGAACCGGCCCGTAACCACTCATCCCCAGCAAGAGCCCCACTGATCACGGGGAACATACACACTCACCCAAGGCCGCGCCGATAATTTCCCATGTTGTCCTCATCCGAACTAATAGTAGGAGGACCTTAGCTTTCACCCATAATTAAAGTTGATCCAAGCGGGGAAGCTCCCTCTCTATTGGGTCAATGATGTCCCAAATAATGAGTGGGTACCCATCAAAGCACCATGGTTCCTTTTGAAGGCCCCAACCCTTAACTTCCTGCAAGACAAAGTAGAAAACGGAGGTCCTAGGGTCGAGATCCTTGATCACGAGTCCCGAGGTCGATCATCCCCAAGCCCTCAAGATGACTTTCAGCATGAAATTTTTCCGGTAAGGTTGGGTCGTGAGCATCCTACCCACCATACCAAATTGTTGGCAGACAAGGATATTTGGGTTCACTAGGGTAAACAAGACATCGATCAAAACATCCCCGTCCTCCGTAATGGAGCATGCCGAGAATCCCTCCTACATGGACACCACTAACGGCAGGACGGTATGCAGAGGTGGATTCACGGGAGGGGATGGATCCATATGGCTAGAGTTTGGGTCGATCGCACCAAGAGTCGGGTTAGGGGCGTCATTCACAAACGAAATCGCCACCGCTAAGGGTTTAGGACCACCCTCGGCCGGAACCATAAGAGGAGTTCACGACGACGCCAAGACGACCACCACAGTAGGGTTCGTTCCTCTCGGGTTACGTCCCCGCCTGGGCTTGATCTTCATCGGTGGAGGAAGGATCGTCTTGAGGATAAAATCTCCACAACAGATTCTACCGTGGGCGCTGAATCCGTAACATACTTCAGGAGTTAAGGGTGTGCATGGGCGAATATCCGGTCCACCCGCACCATTTTCGATCCGCCCGCAAATATGCGGATTAATAAAAATGAGACCCATCACCCGCCCACAAATTGATATTTTTTTGCGGATTTCATCCAACGGGTTCCGGGTGGATTACGGGCGGATTGGACATCGTCCGCATACTTGGGACATATTACAAAATTTGGAATCCCATTTTTGTTTTAGGATCTATAAGGTACAATCTTAATTCGGAATCCGATCTAATTTAAGCTCTTAGATTATAATTATTGTGTAACTAAAATAAAAGCTTTCGAAGCTCTCTTGTTAATTGATTTTTATAATTTCTATAACATAACATCAAAAGGGTTCCCTGAAATACAATAAATTTCTTTAAGAATTCCCCAAACAAAAAAACTGGTGTATATAAAACATAAATTCTCTCATCAACTAAGATAAACAGTAAAAAATTATAAAATAAAAAAAATGTTAATCAATATATAATCTATATATACAAAATGAACATAAAATAATTGTAACTTTGTTAATATTTACGGGCAGGTTGTGTCCCCCACAGATTAGAATTCTTTGATCCGCGGCCCGTCTATTCTTTTGCGGATTTGAAATTTTTGATTCACAATACGAGTATGAAATCCATATGGATTACGAATCGAGTGGATGAGCGGATATGTCGGATTTTTGCACACCCCTAATAGGAGTAAATGTGGAGTAGAAAGGGACGAAGCGGACGTTTTGCAAACCCTTTTGCGCCTCTCTTTAATAACCCTGATAATCTCCGATAAGGGTACAAGGGCATGATGAGAGTAGGAGGCATAATGACCATTATTGGTGGAGAAGGAGGTGGGACGGCTACAAATTCTACGATTAGAATATCGATTAACGTTAGACAATTACATAAAGTAGGATTGTGGCTAAGGTTAAAGACAATCTCTAGAGTAATTTTGCACACGACAATAGATCTTTTTTCGAAGGTTAGATACTATCAACTATTCACTTTGGTTAATTTGAATAGATGTGGAAAAACATGTTTTTGACGAAATGAGGGATTTATTATAAAGAATCATAAACCAGTAACCCAGAAATGGGTTCTGGTAAACACGAATAATCCCACACCATAGATGCTCATTCCCGAGCATTCCTAGCTAACTCATGAGCTACCCTGTTTGCAGTCCTTTTGCAATGGACTACAGTTACATCAGTCAATCTAGCCATAATCTGCTTACAGTCCTCAACTAAAGCTCCTAATGGAGTAATCAGAACCGAACTACTATTAATTGCCAACACTAAACTCAAGCAATCAGATTCTACTACTCCATTACCATAACCTCGTACCTCCAACTCCTGCAAAGTCGCCTTCAAACTCAACGCCTCCAGCAGCTTTAGATCCTGCAACCCCTTAAACACCATGCATGGTAAGAAACTAGGAGTTCCATCCTCTACCCGACATACCCAGCCCCCCCCCCCCCTACCACCAACACCCTAAAAAACTGCTGCATCATAATTAACCTTCCACCTTCCGGTGTTCGGTTTCTTCCATTTCCCCGCATCTGCCACCCGACTCCGTGCCTCCCCAGACTTTACCACCTGAGCTTCTTTCCAACCTGTCAGCAAAAGTTCTGCACTCCGAACAATCCCCTCCACCGTAGGGCTTTTCCCTTCCCACACTCTCTAATTACGAGCCCTCCAAAGACCCCAACATAGAACCGAAACAATATCAGCTGATGCACCTCCGCCCACCGTCCAACCGGCCTCCACCCAATCTCGAAACAACTGAATACCCATCGGCAAAACACCTAGCACCCTACTCCAAACCGCTTTAGCCACCGGGCAACCAAACATAACATGCTCTATGGATTCGGCCTCCCCACAAACCACACAATTCAACTCCACATTGACCCTTCTGGCCAATAACTTGTCGTTTGTAGGCAAGAAACCCGAAACTCCCCTCCACAAGAAATGACAAATTTTTGGAGGAACCTTGGGATTCCAAAGTTTCTTCCAAAACTCATCACGGTCTGTGTCCCTCCATCTACCCTCCTGAACCTGTAACGTCCGGTACACTTCTCGCACACTATAGTGACCACTACGAGAACCCCTCCAATACCAATCATCCTCCTCAAGACTAGAATTCAGCGGGACTCTCAAAATAGCATCAGCGTCCTGAGTATCAAACAACTCTCTAATCAGTAACTCATTCCAAGTCCTTGAACCTGTGATAAATAAACTGTTAACCGAGCAATGACCAATCCTAGGGGGCTCGGTCTCTACTAGGCCCGAGTCCGTCAACAACTAAGGCACCCCAAGAACTTTTTTACTCTCACCAGATCCAATTCTCCTACAGATGCCCTTCTTCACAATCTCCTGCGCATCTAAAATGCTATTCCAAATCGGGCTAGAATTTGGACGTCTCACTGCATCAATAAACTCAGACATCGAATAGTATTTGGCCTTCATAATATGTGCCACCAGACTACCGAAGTTATACATCAGTCTCCACCCCTGTTTCCCCAATAAGGCCAAATTGAAATCAGTTAAGCTTAATTTTTCATTTCTTATTAGAAAATATCCAGCTTGGGTACGATGTCGTTTTGCACAGCTCCTTGACTTGTTCAAACTTCAAACACCGAGAAACAAATAGACCCAAAATGGAAACCCAATGGGTAAAGAGCGAGTCGTTGGAACAAGGTTGTCAAAACTGTTGAGAGTGAGGGACGAGTTGAGCTGAGTCGATTCTCCAGAAGCCATGGACACAAAGCTCCACAATCTCAGTCCGTGGAGGCGAAGAGAGCTCGCGTTTCTCGTCGCATATGCGATCGTCTTCTACGCCATTCTCGTCCACCGATCTCTTCACCTTTCTCGCGGTACTGCGCTGAATTTCAATCCTCTTATTTACTTCAATCTGGCTTCTTTTCTTCAGTTTCTGCTTAAATCTGTAACTTTGCGGGATTTAACTGAAACAGATCATCACACCAAGCTTTACGGTTTGCGTCCTGGATGGCTCGCCCATCGTCTCAATGTATGTTCTTCGCCATCAAACTCTCAGCTCATTCATTACTTTCCTCATATCCACATTTAGTCTATAAATAGCTCCAATTTAATGCTATGTTTTCTTTAAAAAATAATTGTAAGTTGTAGCTGTGCTTGAAATGCTAGCAAATATAGGAAGCAGCATTAATGGTGTTATACTGACAAAAGGGTTGGTTTAGTTGCTAACTGGGTTTTCATTTATTCATTCTGATTTTGTGAGCCATTCTATAAAGTAGGGATTTTGCATACATTGAAATGCTAAAACCTCCAAATGGGTGGGGGTTTTCACTTATGTTTTGATATCTTTGAAATTTAAGATTTCTAACTTAATAGAATTGAACTGTGTTAGACTTCTTCTTTTTTTAATCTGTGTGTGTTAAACTCATGTTAGCTTAGTATATTTCGTGAATTTGTGTCTTCAGGCCTTGTCATTTCTTCTTCTGTTTATGGTTTGCAGTACATGTTAAACTCGTATTAGCTTAGTATCTTTTGTGAATTTGTGTCTTCAGGCTTTGACATTTCTTCTTCTGCTTGTGGTTTGCAGTACTCTATAAGTGTATGAGAATGCTGCATTTAAAGCATATTTTAGGTCTAGATAGTGATATATTTGTTTGTTTCAACCTTTTGGGAACTCTGTGATTAAGATGTTATTGTTGCTGAATTGTTTCAACCAATCTCATGTGCTGCCTTTTTTCATACTACGGTGAAATTGTTAGACCCTTGATTATAATATTAATACCTCCCCCAATACTGTTCCTGTCTATCTCAGTGCATCGGATCCCTAAGCTGCCCCCTCTCCTTTTGTGCTTGTAGGATGGCTCTGATGCTCAATGGAGGAACTTCCGTGGGAACTTACCCATTCTTACTGTTGTTTTTGGAATATTTACATTGCTGGCCAATATGTTCAGGGCATATGGTCATTTACAAGCAAGAGGGATGTCTGTTGCTTGGCTTTTGATTTCTTTGATATATCTATCATATCTACATGGAGCCTGGTACGTGTTCCGCCTTGATGATTGTTTGGCTATTAATCTCCTCTTGGGTATTCATGGCGTTCTCCTAACCTCTTTTTTTTTTGTCTTTGGCAGCATCATATTTATCCTGTCTATTGTTTCAGTAAACTTTCTCCTTGTAAAGGTTCGGTCATTGCTTGTTATGCATATCTGAAAATGCTAAATTGTTATATTCTACCGAGTTATTTATGATTTTCTTCCCATCAACTCCTCTAAGTCTTCCTTTGGTGTCCCTGACTGTGTATATTACACTGACGCGTCAAAACGTGAATGCTCATGCAAAGGATGTTTCAGCATTGTTAGGTTTATATATGCAAGACTGTATATTTTACTATGCATAACTAAAGCACCGCACAACTATAATTTTCTGTTTTGGTTGCTTGTTCACTGGTTATATCTCTAATCTTATAGATTAAATTAATGAAGCATCAGATATACTACTTTCTGATGCATTTTGCATTAGAGATTCATGCATATGCTGTACTTTTAATAGTCATAATAAATATATAAGAGAAAGTTATAAATTGGAGAAACAATGTGCTGTGGAAAATCAAGTATCAATGAAGTTGTTAAAAATAGTATAGCGTAGACGTTAAGCCAAATTGTTTGTCTGGTTTTATATAATGGGGGGAATATTTTGGTATTCACTTGCTTCATGGCATGTTTACTGATCAGGAGTTTCCGTTAAAAGATTTTTGATTTTGATCTGAGAATTTGATTGGTGTAGCTTTCATCATCATAAGCCACAGCCTAAACATCTTCTAATTCTTAACTATTTTACTAGATTTGTGTTTTCACAGATCTTTGCAAGAACAAAATACTTCTCATTTGTACTTTGGGTTTTCAACATATCTGCACTCCTCTGCAACCGTATTTATGAAGGATATTCATTCTCCATGATTGGGTGAGTTGTCCTTACTCCCGTCATGTAGGATAGTAGGGTAACTTGTGCAATAATGTTGTTGTTTCTCCTCATGGTTCTGCAATTACAGGGAACGGTGGGCATACCTGGACAACTATCGAGGCACCTTTAGATGGCAGATCTGCTTTAACTTTGGTATTTCCTTTGCTCATTCTGTTATTTTGATTGTAGTCCTAATAATACCTTTTCAAGCTTAAACATATATGAGCCTTGTTGTGTATAATTTCTTATATAATGCAAAGGGCACAAGCCTGTTTGTTCAGATAGATATGATATTATAGGCCTGTTAACAAGCTATATCTGTCCATATTTTGAGCTAATTTTCTGTGCTGAGCTGATTGCACGCTTCATTCTTTGCATCTGAATAAGTCCTTATGTGATTAACATTACATTTGTATTTTGGAAGAGTTCATTTAAAATAAGTGTGAGAGCGAAGAGTTCTAGGTTCCTGATGATGGTGTTATAACAAACGAGCATCTGAGTACTGTTTAGAACATCGGATAGGAACTCCATTGCAAGAAAAACCATAGTGTATTATTTTCAGACTTTAGTTATCTTACTTATGGCTTCAGTGCTCAAAGTGGTGGAAAGGCAAGTCCGTTCGAGTAGAAATTTATTTTTGACTAGCTGGCCATGCTCTTGAATGATGACATTTAAGTTTGACTGGGGAGTACTGCTGAAAGATATAGCCATTACACAAGTATTATAAATTAGTTCCCTAGGGAATACATGTCTTCTCATTCAAAAGAAACTTATCAGTACCAAATCATTCCAACTTACGAGTTCATCTCTATATAATGGATATACCCTTATTTTATACACACGAGTGACAAACATTATACTTTAGTGAATCATTCTGTGTTCATGTTCATTTGCTAACTTACTTTTCTCATACCAGTTATATTGCGCATGATAAGCTTTGGGTATGATTACCATTGGGCATACCAGGACTCTCGTTTCGATCCAAAGGTATCTATCTGGCTACAATATCATTATAAAATTGCCATTCTCTGTCTGTATTTGGCAGGATTGCTAGCAGACTGCACTAACTTCACTTATAGAATACAAAAATTTGACATTACCAAAGGAAAATCTTCTTAGACAATTTTACATCCAGAAACAGCTAGGGTGAATGTTTACCCATTTCCCTTTGAACTTGCTAGAAATAATTAGAGCGGACAAGTTTTGTCTAGAAAATTTGTATCTTTACATTAAACTTGTGAATATTAGCTAAATTATTTCACCCGAACTTCTTTAGTGGGCTAAGTAGGTGCACCCTCACACCCACACACACACTTGTGCGGATACAACATTTCTAGTATGGTTTTCTGTTAGCTTGGTTCTAATTCTGGTTTTGAATATTTGGTGTATTGCTGTCCATTTTGTAGCCACTCTTATGATACATCATCATAAGCTACCTTCTCATATTGTCAAAAGACTCCTTAATCTGTGCTCATGTCCTGAAAAGAGTTGTTTTTTAGTTCACATGTATGTAGATATTGAGCTTACTGTATATATTTTTGTGACAGAATGCATGAATCATCCCTTGTTGGGTTCTTCTTTCATGTATGCAAATAACTGTTTAGGGCTATCTCCATTGCTTATCTTTAGCTAAAGTTTAGCTGATCTCTTACCGGTCTGGTGAATACAGAAGCACATTCAACGTTGCCATGTGTGTAAATCTGGAAAAACTTGCTACCAATTTTTACAGGTTAGCTGCTAAACAAGCTTTATTGTACTAATTGTTGTATTTTCTGTAACAGTTTTGTTAGTTTCCTCTGTATGAATTTGAGTTCTTAATACAATTTGTGATTCCTGCAGGAGAGAAATTTACAGAAAGACAAGTTTTCCTTTACCATATACCTCTCGTACTTGGTATATGCACCCCTTTATATTGCTGGCCCAATTATAAGCTTCAATGCATTTGCTTCACAGGTTCGTGACTTTTACACTCTGTCCCCCGCCATTTTCTTCTTCTCCAGATTTGCAGTTTATGGCTGAAGTGGATTCTTAGTTGCATTTATCCAGTAATGGACACAGTACATTGAAAAGTCTATTTTGTTTTCTTTTTCTTGACTTTGAGACAATTAAATACTTGTGCCTGAATATTTTATAATTCTAGTTCGGGGCATAGATGTTCATTTAATCAAGCAAGCCCAGCTCATTTTAGATGAACAACTCTCTTTTATCAGAGGAACTGTTAAAATGAAATCGAGAAGCGTTATGTTTAGAAAGGAATAGAATCGGAAATGTATTGAATACTTCTCATTTCATACTATCATGCAACTGATTTATCGCTGCAACATTACTATCGAACTTTGCTCTTATTGCTTGCCCTTGTTATTTATCTCTTTTATCAAACTATACCATACACATTTTATATCTTTGGTTATTTGTTTATATATTTGATTACTCTGGATTTAATAGTCCTTATTACCATGGATGTTCTTGCAGTTAGATAATCCTCAAACTACTTATTCAATTAGAGGTGTGGCTGTATATGGTTTGCGGTGGCTATCCAGCCTATTTCTGATGGAACTCATCACACATTTCCTATATTACAATGCCTTTGCAATTGGGTGAGTATATTTGAATCTCGAGGGTGTACTACATAAATTTCTCTTTCATCAATTATATAGTATTTGGTAACTAAATCTGTTTCTGCACCTGTTAGTGACTCTTGGAAACAGTTATCTCCTATGGATGTATTCATCATTGGTTATGGGGTAAGAGGAAACTTTTACATGTTAAGTCTATGTGCAATATAATTTATGTATCATAAATCTTGTCTATTTTGGTGAAATCATTTCTGAGGATGCATATTTTACTTGAAATAAGAAATCTGATGCAAAATATAATCCACAATATTTTTCTCTTGTAATGTTCTTTTAAATTGCTGCAGGTTTTGAACTTCATGTGGCTAAAGTTCCTCCTAATATGGCGCTATTTTCGGTTCTGGTCCCTGGTGAAATCTCTATAAGTATTTTTTAAGCTATTTTCCGGTTTCCTCTACCACCTTTAATCTAGAAGTTGATTTATCCACAATTATGTGATTATAGATGTGTGGTATTGAGGCCCCTGAAAATATGCCAAGGTGCGTTAACAACTGCTACAACTTGGAAAGCTTTTGGAAAAATTGGCATGCATCTTTCAACAAATGGCTTGTGAGGTGCTACTTTAAGTTTCATTTTGACATCGGTTCTATCCATATCTGTCTTTATACATCTGAAATGTTTTTTTTAATGCAAATGCTACATATCAGGTACCTTTATATTCCTCTAGGTGGATCTCAGAGGAAGCTACTCAACGTGTGGGTTATATTCACATTTGTAGCCATATGGCATGATTTAGAGTGGTACTTAAGCTCTCACCAAGTTATTACTTTGTTATAATTTCTGTATTCTTTTGGAGTTAAAGCTCAATGTCATTGAAATCTACTCTTGATCTGACATCTTATTTATTCTCTTGGGATGCAGGAAACTTCTTTCATGGGCATGGCTAACATGTTTATTCTTCGTTCCAGAAATGATATTCAAATCTGCTGCAAATGCATATAAGGTGACTATTTCTTTTTCCTGCAAAATTATCAACTAATCATAATTTTCTAGTATTAACAATAATCTCAATTATGTGGCATTTCAGCCCAAAACTACGTTGGGAGCATTTGTTTTCCGTGAATGTGCTGCAATAGCTGGTGCTGTCACGGTCACTTGTCTCATGGTATGCAATTTAGCACAAAAGTTACAGCAATTTCATTGTTGTAAATCTTAATTATCTGTTACCTGGCTTTGTGAAAAGTAAACCCAAACAAAGTGTAATCTCTCTCTATATTTGTTGATGCATAATTTGAGTGAATTTTTTCTTGAGATGCATATTGAATTATATTAGCGATGTTAGTGATGTTTTCTTTATGCAGGTCGCTAACCTCGTTGGGTTTGTCATTGGGCCATCGGGTATCAATTGGTTGGTTTCCCAATTCCTTACAAAAGAAGGTTGGCAAAATTGATCAAATCCTTGAATTATATTATCCTTGGGATTACCGGGAGCTTTTGTTTAATGTGATATAATTTCTGTTGCAGGACTTCCTACACTAGGTGGTATGTTTGTGACATTTTACATTGGCACAAAGGTACTTTTGTGAATTCTGTTTCATGGATATGACAAACCTTTAGTGCCCTGTTAGTGAAAGGCTCTCAAATTTTTATCTTTTGCAGCTTATGTTCCACATCCATGATGCCCGGGAAGCGAGGAAGTGAAGTAAGCAGTTTTGAAGGCCAACTTGGTTCTACTGTTGAATGAGATGATACAGAGTTTTGTTGAATGTTAATACACAGATTTTGAAACTGAACATTAGACTTAAAATTTGTTGTAGTTAGGATAGGTTTCTATTCACCAAATCTCATATGCACAGAATTGAATTACTGGCTGATGAAAGAAAGCAAACACACCAAAACGAAGAACAATTTCGTGCAAGTCTCATCAACCATCCAAACTAAACTATCCACTAATCTATTCCATTACTACAGAGCTCTAACTTTCCGTTAATTGCTATTAACTCTTAACAAACTGAGGTGTGTAGACTTCGCTGCACCCTATATCATTTGTTGCATGTTTCCTCCATGAAAACTGCTGTGAGCAAAAAAGATCATTTGAATTAATAACTAAGTATCATAGCAATGGGTTTGTTTCGGAAAATGACAGAGCAAGACATTTGCATTTATGGAGAATTGTACTCTTAATATAACACATTAATTAACGGCCTAACCTGATTAAGAGCTAATGATAGCAAGAAACTACTTCTTCCTGCCTCGACCAGCCTTGGACTTTTTATTGGTGGTTGCTTTGGCAGCATTTTGTGGTGTTTCCTGTCACAGATACGCAAACTATTAATATAATGAATCAGAATGACTACCAAACAAATCAAGTATTCAGAAGAAAAAGGAAGTCTTAAAGAAAATTACAACTCTAGCCACTACTACATGTTGGAATACAAGATCATAGTTATATGTTCTTTTTTTTTTATCCGCGAAGAAAAAAGTTATATGTTCTTTTTTTATAAGAAAAAAAAGCAAGGAAATCCTACTCTAGCCTAGTCTAACCTCCACCCACACGTGCTCCTAATCAGGTGTACCCACTGAGGTTCAAACCTACGGCCTCAAAGAGGTGAGAGCTCTCTTCACCATCAGGCCAACCCAAGTGTGCTCATTGTTATATATTCATCATCATCAGTAATGACAAATATTAATATACAGGTACCTTTCTTTTGAGGGGTGTTGATGAATTGGCCACTGGCGTAAAAAATGATTCCAATCTGTATGCAAAAGTGAATAAAATGCCAAATAAGCCCATTGTAGAAGATCAATAGTTGAACTCATTTTAATTCTGACTTACCGGCCCTGTGATCCCTTGCTCTTGGCTGCTTTAATCTTTTCTATTGCCTGGCATAGACAAAAAAATTAAGTTTGCATCTTACATTTCTTGAAGCAATATAGCTTAAGGTAACCTACATAAGAGCCATTGACTAGATTCTAGAGGACAAACCTTTGTCACTCTGTCACTATTGAATCCATTTTGATTTACCAGAAAGTCAATCAAACCCTGAAAAAATGTCAGGATCATGCCAACACTTCAATCAAGACCACCAATGAAGAGAAAAGAATAAGTGTGCTATCTATTGTAGTTCTAAAATGTAGAAGAAAAAAATAGCTACTTGTTCATCTGGATTAGTCCATTTGATCTCCTGTTGCTCCTCAGCTATCACTAATGGCTCTTTAAAAAGCCGTCTAGCCTCCTGATATGGCCACTCTTCAGGTATTTGGTACCTAAACACAGAGAGCATGGTATTAACACAAGCTTATATATGTGACTCAAGAGGTAAATGATTGAGTGTTGACTAATACGAGATTGTTAACCAAGGATGATGACCAAGTTTCCCCAAAATATAACCATAACATAGGTATTGCAAAGAAATGAGAACATGATTAAGGTATGCAAAGCACAGTAAACAGTCAGTCCAATGATGTTTTAAATGAAATGATTGCTTTCATATACAAAAGTACCTCTCTTTGTTTATGTTCTCTAATATATTCTCTATGGAGCCATGTTGGCGGATGAGCTTCAAAGCAGTCTGCCCCCCGATACCTTTCTCATGGATTTACAAGCTAGTAAATACTAATGTAGAACTACGGATCCCAAAATAAATAATTCAAATAAATTGTCTAATGCTGTAGATTAAAAATTTTTGCACCTCGAATGCTGTCACAATAATCACATCCAGAAAGAATGCACAAGTCAATGAACTGATCCATCGTCAGGCTTAACTCCTCCAAAACCTAAAAGCAAATGAGCAATCAACATTAAATCACTGAGTTGGGTAATATGTAACCACATCTATATCCATGTCTTATGTACCTTTGCCACGTCAAACTCCATGACTGGGATTTTTCTTGAGCTAGGATCCATCAAATGGCGGAGGAACTTCGGAGCTCCAAAAGTCAGGGAATCCATGTCTTCAGAAGCCACAGCATAAACCTGCAAGAGAGAATCCTCATTATTGATTCTAGGAATGTCATACATGTGGTGTCGGTAGATTTGGGAAGCTCATGAAATGGTTCAAATTCATCACACACAAAAACTGAGGGTACAAATTGATTCTCTGATTGAAACCATTATGGTCATGGGCTCCAATAAAAATAAATGGTAATAATGAGAAGATGGTGTTGTTGAAGAAGTTAAGATGTCAACCCTCTTTCTAAATTGCTAGAGAAAAATCTGCTGTGCCAGTGGATGGGTGTGTTTGGGGTGGAATAATAAAATCACTTCAAATGTGACAAAAAGAAATTGACCGTTTCCATTTTATGTGTAAATAAACAAACCAATCCATCTCAACAGTAACCATGTCAATGCATACCTTTCCTGATTTACAAAGTGCAGCACATTGAGCCTCTGCTTCTGAAGGAGCCTAATGAAAGCAAAAGTGTAGGTACCATAAGATTCAGTTAAGTTATAGACGAACAAAGATAGGCAGCATACAATATAAGACATAAGGAAATAATAAAATATACGTTTACAGTAAAGAAAATATTACATAATACAAAGGGTTAATTACCTTTTGTACCTTTTTTGAATTGGTAACATACCTTTAGTACCCCAAAGTTTTATAACGTTCAATAACAGTCCTTACGTTTTGGTAACACACATTTAGTACCCTTTATGAATTGGTCACAGATCATTTAATATCCTTATGTATTGGTAACAGAACATTTAATACCCCTTATGAATTGGCCACAGATCATCAAAATGGCGTAAACTTGACCAAAATTTTGTCCAGAGCGTTACCAATACATCAGGGTACTAAAGGAGTGTTACCAATACATAAGGGGTACTAAAGGTAATTAACTCTGATACAAATTTGAGTGCATCCAACGATGCATATGCTTTTACTTCGAATAACTAATGTACCTCAATTACAGGCACTCCCATGAGCCCCAATAGTCTTTTACAGTCTTCGTTGTGCTGTTTGGTTACCTTCATAAGCCAAGGAACAAACAAGTTCAATGGAGTTATCAAAACCTCAACTATTCTTGGGTAAAAAGAAACATATATAAGTGAGTCAAAAATGCAATAACAAAAGTAAAAAGATGTTTTCTTTGCAAAATGACGGCCTGTGTACGTGATGAATAGTATATAGGAGAAAGCCCACTTTTACAGTTCGTTTGCTGAATTTCTCAATATCTTCCTTATTTCCACTCTGCAATGGTAAGAAAACCAAGCTATGAGATTCTGGGCCAAGTGAGAGAAGAAAAAACATGAACAACGAAAAGGAAAATTAGAAACAGAAAGAGATGCATATACCTCAATGGCCTTTTGCAATTCCTCAGTAGCTCCTTCCCTCTTCGAATAACTGCATCAAGATGAAAGCTTATTGAACATTTAAAACCTTATAAAGTGACTAAGAAAATAAACTTTAAACACAGATGAACCATTGAGATAGCAACAGTACCGCTTTGCAAGCTCTTGTTTCTTCAAATCCGGAGGCTGCCCATCAAAAACATAGCTGAAAAGAGAAGAAATACTTCAGCAAACAACACAGTTCGCAGAACTGAGATAGGGTAACTAAGGGCATTTCAAAATCAATTACCAAATAAAAACAATGGTAAAAGGTGAAGAAATTAATTACACTGGCTTTATTCCAGCTTCCAGAAGTCTAATGGTTCGTGAAAACATTCCTTGCAAATGACTACAGTTTCAACATGAAAAAAAAAACATATCAACACTCAGGAAACGGGAAGATGAAACATAACAGATAAGAGAATAAAAGAGACGAGGGTGCAACTGAAAATTCATAACGAAAAGTTATATCAACAGAGCTCTATGCAGGGCTGGCTCGCCCACTTGGCGAGTTAGGCGATCGCCTAAGGCCTCCACATGCGGCAGGCCACATATTTGGGAAAAAACAGGGCCTTTTACTAGTGTAACTTAAGCCCAAAGTTTCCAGACCTAAAATGATATTGCACATCCTATCCAAACACACGACAGCCGCGGCTCTTCTTCTTCTATCGCAATTGGACGACCCATCTTCCAAAGCAGTGTTCCTTCTTCGTAAGTCCATCTTCTTCAATTCAATTTCAGTCGGTTATTCTTTTCAATACTTCATAGTTCCTGTCCTTAATAACTTTATCTGCTACAAGGGCTCTGTCTAAAACATGTATATGTGGATTTAAAGCAAGGTTTAAGAAATATCATGTCTTACTTTCTCCACATGGCCACATATTCATTCATACACATATTCTAACATATTTAGTTACCTGTTTCATATTTGGCTGTTTCAAAATTTTTTAAATTTTGAATCTTTTATCTCTATTATGGCATCAACATATCTTTGGTTCCTGTCTTTTATTTTTATTAATGGTGATTTACTATTATTTTTCTATTTAATTTGACAATTTGATTGCACAAAAATTCTTTTTCTGTTCAATCATTTTGTGGTTACTCAAATTTAACATATGTAAATTGCAAGAGATGCATATATGTTGAGATATTTGGTTATCTATAAACCTATGGATGTTCTAAAATGAGATTGAGTCAACTGAGTTGATTTTAAAAAATTGACTGATATTATGCAATGTAAGATTCTAAATGGAGTTCATTTTGTGTCCTGTTTAGAAGTGAGGTTATGGAATTAATAGGTTACAGTGTTGAAGTGTTTGATGGCTGTTTGTGGCTAAAAATTGGACATTGTTTTTGTATATGTATAATGAGTATTATTCTAGAATTGTTCTGATAGATTCTACAACAATATGGGGAGGGATTTCTTGATTATGTTGTAGATGTATGTTGTTTCATGGTGTAAGGCCTCCTTTTTTACCCATTAAAAGGCCTAATTTTGTATTTTCGCCTAAGGCCACCACATACATAGGGCCGGCCCTGGCTCTATGTGGTGCTTAGGGGCTTGTCTAAGGTTCGTTAGTAAGGTTCTTGAGTTGTAAGACTGTTCTTATCTGAAAATGTTACGCTTTACTTATTTCCATTGGGAAGTTGGGAATCTTGCTTTTCTTCTTCTTCTAATGCTCATGCTAATGAATCTATTATCAGTTTATCACTTCACTCGCCTACCAAAAAATTGATACAATAATATATATGTAATAGATGGGTGGCTTAGGTTTCTATTACGAAATTCTAATCAAACTTCCAATTACATTGCATCAATATTAACTAAATATGTTCCCGTTCTTTAGATGAATACTGAAAACCAGTAGAAATGAACTAAACTCAACAAAAAAACATATACAACATTTCGAAGGGAACCCATAACCCAGTAAATATGAACTAAAGAAGTTTCAAAGTTCATAACTTTATCCATTAGTTTTCACTACATTCGGCTTATTTTAATCAAATTCCAAAAATAGTTTGCAGAAACAGAGAGGGCAAGAAAACCTAGTGACTTCTCCGGCCTCGTTCGTCAGCATCTCAGCTCCAACCCTCCCCACCACGATCTGCATGCCATTGACACAACACACATCAGCTCCACAAACATAAGTTACAAGAAACTTCCCAAAAAGACAACACAAACAATAGTCCGTACGAGGAACTGATAAATGCTCATGCTAGCGTCGACTGCGATTTTCCGGCCGAAGTAGCTCTCAAATTTCTGCTCTTTCATGGCCTTCGGTGCATTATCCGCCAGTAGTTTCGTTAAACCCTAGCACCGATGACAGCCAAATCAATCAACATAAGCAAATTCGAATTGAAAATCAGGTCAAATTATAATGTAGTTTACACTGAAAGCGTTACCTTGATACCCATTTCTGTGAACTGAGAGCGAAGCTTTCTGAGGAAGAAGAAGAAGAAAGAAGAGCAAAGACGATGACCTCGTTTCCCGCCTCCTCCGAGCCGTGGTTTGGGAAGCTCTCTCTCTTTCTCCTCGGTGCAGCACCCTTTTTGGGCTTTTCAGGGCTCCAAATTTTGGGCTGGTCGATTGGGCCATGGATTGGAACGATTATATGAGATACTGATTTAAGGCTACATATTATTGTAATATTTTGAAATGTTCCATCTTGTCTCTGATTTTATTTATTTTCATCAAATTAGTCCCTCACTACTAATAAGGTCCATTTTTTTTTCCGGTTGATCCCTCATCATCATATGATTATTCCACTTTAATCTATGAACTGACCTGAGATTTTTTTTGAAACGATAACGAGATTAAGCTGTTAAGGGTTAAATACCGAAACTTACTCTTAAGTATTGGTCACGGATACTATACTACTCAATGTTTCAAAATGAGAAATGCACTACCTTAAGTATTGGTCACGTGATTTTGTTAGTAAAAATGGACGAAATATTTCATTATGTTAATCATATAACCTCAATTATCATATAATGGATGGTAAAATGATGGTTTCCCTTAATTATTTGACATCTATGCATTTTATAGGGAATTTTACCATTGAACCCTCGTCATTGTTCCTTACAAAATGTATAGAGGTCATATAATTAAAAGAATACCGTCAAATAAGTAAGTTTTGAGCTATATTCGCAAGATAGTGAAATAGAATTACCCCTTAACAATGTTTTTATTTTAGAATGAACGATTGATACTATAAATAGCGAGTGTATTTATAAAGCAAAATAGCAATAAAACACAGAAAAAGAAATAACATAAATGAAATGAGTTCCCACGATGGAGGATGCTCAAACAAAAATTAAAACGCTGAAGTCATCGACTATCTCCTGAAAGCGTCGGGAAGGTAATACTGCGGTAGCGTCTAGCGACACCAATACAACTAATCCAGACTGATGGAAGCTAGGATAGAGCAGACCCCTTACTGATAAAACGTAATGGTGCCCAGAGTACTCCCCCAAGTTGCCAGCGTGTGTCGTCCTCCCTTGACTAATAATGATAGGGCTCCAAAACGCGGGATTGCTGACCTCCGAGCTGGTAAGAAAGTACTGTGCCGACTTTTAGTGGAACCGCTACCACGTTACGTCTAGAGGGACGAAACAGTTGACCGACCCTCCTCTAAACCTCTTCGAATTCCTTCGGCTAAGGTAAGGATGCTTTACCGTGATAAACTTATAAAACTTACACCCAACAATACAAAAACTGAACCTATTATCATTTTCGAGTCCGTTCAAAAATGGACAGCAACCCCAGTACTCTTGGAACTTTAAACAAAATATGTTAAAATTACACGGACTAATCTGCAGTTTCGCACCTGTGTTTATGATTGATATAAAATCTCTAAATATGACATCATATCACAGAAAGAAAGGACAGCTGTAACTATCATATCACGGGACTCACTGGAACAACAATAAATCCATCCACAGAGAACTAACGTGAAGCTATCTGTAACGCATTAAAATTTTCATAAAACCCATATAAACAGATAAACGGTCACCACCGTTCGATCATCAAACAGAATCAGATCAACGGCCCGGAATTCTTCAATCGACCACAGACCGGTGACAGTAGCTCCGCACCCCTTAAATCGCAACAGTAGATAAATTACGAACGTGCCACTGGTAATAAAAACCTTTAAAAGCCCGGCAATTCTGGTTCTGTTGTTTGCCAATTCAGCCCCCTCCTCTCCCTCAGCCTCAGCCTTCTCTTTCTCTGCCTCAGAGAGAGAAAAAAATTGAAACTTTTTTTTGTGTGTTGTAACATTCTTGGTCATAAATTGCCAAAGGGGCAAAAATCTGTTAGATTTGGAAGATCTTGACTAGTTACTAAATGCTTGCTATACTTGAGGCCATTGGCATTTCTATATATAGTGTTCTGTAGTAGCTCAGTACAGGCCTCTTTTGTTGGGTGGGATTTGGAGATTTTTTTTGTATTTTTTTTGCTGAAGAACAGAGAAATGGAACCCAGAACAATGAGGCTCTTCTGGGTTGTGTTTGTGGTGGGGATTAATGTTTTGGGCATCAGGTGGGTTAGTGGGTTTCATGATGATTTTGAGGATCTTAATGTTACAGAGTCTCAGCTTTCTTATATAGAGGATTTTGGGATGAACAAAGCTGGGAATCCTCTCATGGTTGGTCTCACCCTCATTAAGGGTGCTGAGGCTAAAAGAGCAGGTACATTACAAACACATTTTCTTCTAGTTTGAGTTGATTTGGTTTATTTTCTGGGTTCAGTAAGGAACACTGTTTTTATTTGATTTATTTTCTGGGTTCGGTAAGGAACACTGTTTTGTGGATTGAATGAGAAACAGAAGGTGGAACAACTTCTATGTTTTCTGGATTGGTTGGTAATTGCGTGTGTTTTGCTTACATTTGATCCAAATCTGATGTGTTGTTGTTTTTTTTTTTGAAAACAATAGCCTTTTTGATTAAGACATTGATATAGGGAAACTAGAAATGGAAAGTTCAATCTAAAAAGTTGGGTGCAACTTAAAATTTACCTTACCTAAAAGTTCCATTTTTGAAATAACTTATAAAGTACTTGATTTTCTTACCTTTTATTATCATTACCTGACTTTGTACTTCTTGCCTTTTCTGTAAATTCCTTGCATTTGATTGTTAATTTTGTTCAGTATTCTGAGTGAGAGATGCCAGTGTCCTAAAAGGCTATTCTGCATTCCAATTGTGATTCATTAACTTTCTGATACATCCCATCGTAAATTATAATTACATGCTGACTATGATTGCCCGTATTCTTATCTGAGTTTTGGGCCATCTTGTGACATTACATTTTGCTGTTACAGTTTGTTCTGATGGAACATTACCTGGGTATCATATGCATAGAGGATTCGGATCAGGAGCAAACAGTTGGCTGATTCAATTGGAGGTTTGTAAGAGATAAATCTAACTCAACAAATTGGGTATTTTTTCAATACTTTTTGTTGTTGCTTTGCAATGCTAATACATCTCCATCCTGGATGATTCGAGTAACTTAGTTGACCCCTACGGTCTTACATGTATAAGGAAAACTAGGTATAGTACAAGGTTGACGCTTGGGCTTGTCAAATGTACTGTGACAGGGTGGAGGATGGTGTAACAACCGTAGATCATGTGTTTACCGGAAGAAAACCCGACGCGGGTCTTCAAAGTATATGGAAAAGCATATAGCTTTCACTGGAATACTAAGCAACAAAGCTGAACAAAACCCTGGTGTGTATTATTCAAATATTTAGTATTGGGGTTGTTATGAGTAACCAGTGTTCTTCATGGTTTTGGTTTAGCTTCCATCTCTTATTATTGCATGCCAATGTTCTTGGTGCAGATTTTTTCAACTGGAATAGAGTAAAAGTTCGTTACTGTGATGGTGCCTCATTTATGGGCGACAGTGAAGATAAGGTTAGGAATATCTTGTCAAGAAAGTGACATTTACATACGTACGTACATATAACCTGTATTGAACAAAGTCATTCTGTTTTAGGTTGCAAAACTGCAATATAGAGGACAACGTATATGGCTTGCTGCTATGCAAGATTTAATGTCAAAGGGAATGCGTAATGCCAATCAGGCTCTGCTCTCTGGGTGCTCTGCTGGTGGCCTGGCTTCTATATTGCATTGTGACGAGTTTAGGGCCTTGTTTCCAAGAAATATTAGGGTCAAGTGCCTGAGTGATGCTGGATTATTTCTTGATGCGTGAGTACCGTATAGTTTTGTACACGTAAGTAGCATTGCCGCTTGTTAGTAATAAAAGATTTTTATTTTCTGCCTTGTTTATGCAGGGTTGATGTATCAGGCCATCGTACTCTAAGGACTTTCTACAATGGTGTCGTTAAGACACAGGTACTCCATCTGTCTTAAAAGTGAATGTCTTTCTTTTCCCAAGTGTTTGTGAATTACTAATAGTGCCCGTTAAATGTATGGCTTAATATGCTTTATGTTATAAGTTGTGTGCTTATGGAATAACTGATTGTAACAGGGAGTGGCGAAGAATTTGCCACAAGTTTGTACTAGTCACCTCAACTCAACTTCGGTAATTCTTTGTTACCGGTTCATCACTCATGTTCAGGAAACACATAACTTTCTCACTAACTTTATCTTTGTTTGCTCTTTATCCTCGCCAGTGCTTCTTTCCTCAAAACATTATCAACAATGTCCAAACTCCGCTCTTTATCCTCAATGCAGCATATGATTCATGGCAGGTAATCACCCATTTCATACTCACCATATGGAGCCGACTAATTTATAATCTTCCATAATCTTCCAGATCCAATCCAGTTTAGCTCCAAATTCAGCTGACCCGCAGGGCAAATGGCATGACTGCAGACTGAACCATGATAAATGTTCCTCATCACAGATCCAATTTCTACAAGGTGATTTCAGATTCATCATACAGAGAAACAGCTAAAGCTATGTACCAAGTAAGAACTCATCAAGACTGACCTTTTTCATGGAACAGATTTCCGGAATCTTATGCTCAAGTCATTAAAATGGTTCTCGAAGTCAAAACAAAACGGGTTATTCATAAATTCATGCTTTGCTCATTGCCAATCAGAGAGGCAAGACACTTGGTTTGCTGATGATTCTCCTGTCATTGGAAATAATGTAAGCTTTACAGTTTATTCTACATGCACGCACAAACTACTATCTGTTAGTGACTTGCTAGTACTACTGTTAGGAACCTACAACATGATTCACAAGATTCGGAGACTTACTTTCACAAAACATATATATTCTATTTGATGATATATGCTTGCAGGCTGTGGCTCTAGCAGTTGGAGACTGGTATTTTGAGCGGTCTAGTACCAATAAGGCCATCGATTGCCCGTACCCTTGTGACAAGTCTTGCCACAATATGGTTTTCAAGAGAGCCTGAGTTTTTTAAGATTGGCTCATCACGAGGCTTAGTCTTAGCTTTGCCGGGTTAGTTATGAATTGACGTTTCTATTCATAGGATTATTCGATACAGAACAATAAAAAAGGTTGGTGAAAAGAGAGCATTGCCTATTCTATAGTCTAGTCTGATTCTTCATGTCTTGCGGCATAGTGTTTCGCCGTTTATTTGTAACATTATGCGGTAATGGCTTTTTGTATTCCATAGCTCTACGCAATAGTGAATCAGTGATGCAATTGCACTAATTTTAATGAGATGCAAAGTGATTGTGATCACATTGTTTATGTCCAAACCCATAACTGGTACTGACGAGCCCTTATACGGAGGACGACATACATACATTCAGACAACCTAACGAAGCTCAGTGGAGACAACAACGGCTGTGCGCTCATCCATTGCATTTTATTAAACGAGGATTTCATTGTTAAAGAGACCTGCAAACCATTAGTTGGTGCAGAATGCTTGTTCTTTGCCTGTTCACCTATGGTCCGAATGCTTTATGCTGATGCATTACAATAGTTTACCTTGTGGGCATCGTTGTCATTTTCGTTTCGTGACATGTTATTATCTCATACTTTTTAGTTGAACAGTTTAAAATGGGGTACAAACAAAACGAAAAGACTAAAATATCCCTTTAAATATCTAATGATCTGTGTTCTAAAAATTCCGATTAGGTTCCGTCTAGGCGTCCACCTAGGTCCTATTTTCTTGTTGGCCGACCCGATTAATTTCAGATTAATTGAGTTAATCCTCGATTAATCCGCGTTTAATCTCCGATTAATCCCCAAAAGACTCTAACTGTCCGACTAGCGTCTAACGATTTTTAGAACCTTGCTAATGATGCATTGTAGGGCTAAAGTAGAGGACGAATCCTTTGGCTCACATTTATATGTGGTTTGGAGTTGTAATTGTTCTCGATTCAACATTAAACAATACAGGAACACAAAAATTAACAAATATTTTAATTTCAATTCACCAAACTAATAGTATACTAAATATCTTGCTTTGCTGTGCACATGGACCTGCTATAATATAATTGTCCTCTTGTGAACAATTGATGATATATACGTATAAATATAAATCCAAAATGTGTAAAATAGTTTTTGCATGATTATTTTATTTAATTTAGTCTTTTAATATATAAGTGTTTGTGTTTCAATATCGGTATTTATCTTCAAACTTTGTTTGGTTTCAATAAAATTTCTCAAAATCAATATTACTATAATTTTTGATGATAATATTTGTCTCGGATTTTGATTTGTTTTGTTTTGTTTCAGTCTAACCCTTTAATGTCTTGTTTGTAGTAGTTTAATTCTTCTATTTTTGTCACATTAGTAACGGACAACAACTACAGAAACTTGATACAAACAACTTAAAGGACTGAGCTGGATTAGAGGAAATAAAAAATAAACACAGTCAATACCGTGTCAAAATAATTATATTATTTTTTATGTGCCTTAATTTTTTTGATCAACAAGCTTTTTTTTTGTAATAATCCAACAACTACGAAGTGTAGTCAGGACAAGGGACAAGGACAGAACCCTCACTATAAACTAGAACACATGTTAGAAGTACTGTCTCTCAGAACAACAACCCAACAGGGGTGAACATATGAACCATACAACAACAAAGGTCTATTAATCCTGATTTACCTAACGTTAAGCACAACTTATACACGGGCTACTGAAACTGAAAGCAGGTCAAAACCAAAATTTAACTACCATGAAGCCCAACCACAGTAAAGCCCAAGGAACAAGTTACAAGTGTCACGCCCCAATTTCAGCGAACCGAACTCGGGACGCGAACTTTTAAAAACATGAACACTTGAAACCTGTTTTCAATAAAAGCTTTGACATTTCCATTTACTTCTCAAAATAATAGTATTTACAATACAAAAACGTCCCAACAAGTGGACAAGGTACAACATCCGTCACTAGACTCAACAAAAGTAAAGACCAGACTCCGCTCCAAGCTCCGTGAACTTCAAGAGCTAACCTAGTCCGTCCGGTGATCAGTACCTGTAGGAAAAGCAGCTAGGGGTGAGCGTTCGCTCACCTCCACGGATAACAGACTGACTATGGCATAATTAGCAGAAAAAGCCAGTAACACTAAAACCAAACCCAACGCCGGGACTACAGTCCCCAACTCAAGTACTCAACTGACCCACAACCCGTCACCTTCCTCAACAGACTCGACACTCGATAAAAACAGTGTAGACCCGACACAACTATCGACGACCTCCTCAAGGACTCGAACGAAACGACACAACACCAAACAAGATCACAAAGGATCGCACACCAGCTGCTCAGTAACCAATCTCAATCAGGTCAGGGTTCGACCTATCGCAATTCCTCGACACGAAGTCGGATCAGGCTGTCGACCTTTCAAACTCGCAATTCCTCGACACTAAGTCGGATCATGCTGTCAACCTTTAAAACTCGCAATTCATCGACACTAAGTCGGATCAGGCCGTCGACCTTTAAAACTCGCAATTCATCGACACTAAGTCGGATCAGGCTGTCGACCTTTAGAACTCGCAATTCATCGACACTGAGTCGGATCAGGCTGTCGACCTTTAGAACTCACCACCCCAGGTAACCACAATCACAATCACAGGCAAGTTCAATCACACAGGCACTCAAGGCCACTCAAGACACCTCAACAGTCAAGACTCGGGTTCAACAACCCCACGGGCACTCGCTGCCACTCAAGACACCAAATTAAATACACGGCTCTCATGGCCACCCCGACTCAACAATTAAATACGGGCTCTCAAGGCCACCCAAACTCAACAATTAAATAAAACGCACGACAACCTCCGGCATACTCGATGCCTCCAACGGTCCTAAAAATCACTAGTTTCACAAACAACCTCCGGGCATGGTCATATGCCTCCAGTAATTCAATTATCGCTAAGTTCTCTGTTCCTACGACACTACTAAGTGTCACATGCTTTTCTCTTGAACGCTACAATCCCGTATCATGCTTTTCTAATAATTAAATAAATCTACTCAACCCACGACACCCCGGTGTCACATGCAATTCTACTATTAACTTTCCCTAATCAGGGCCGAGATCCGGCTACTTTTCCCTACCTCGTATACAATCCCAAAAGCGCTCCAACAACACCCGAAGCACACTCAGTCACTCGCCGAGCTTCCCCTTGCCTCGGTCCGTAGCACGATCTAAAAGAACACAAATTTAAAGTACTTTTAAACTAGTACGAATAAACCAAAAATTTACATACTTAACGCCCAAACGTAACCCCGACAATGTCGGTCACTCCCAAACTTCCCAATTATTCGATATTGCCGAAAAAGGACCCGTAAGGGCCAGATTCGCCCGACATGGCGAATCTGCCCGGTTTTGGTTAATTGCCTTCCGGGGCTCCAAAAGCCCCCGTTTTCGTTTCTACGGTCTTAGAATAAATCAAGGAACTCAACGCACTTGACGGAATCGAATTCCGACTTCTAAATCAATTAATTAACGTTTAAAGTTTCCCAAAACCCGTTAATTACAACTTCTCCAATTTAATTCCAAAATTCGATTTGGTTTGGGATAGATGGTCCGGGGAACGTTTTAAACTACCCGAGTAATTAAAACACGAACAACCGAGCACGTGGGCCCCACCCAAAGGGCTTGGCCGTGCCCTAGGGTTTGAGGGAGGGGCTCGGCCACCAAGTGGTGGCTGCTGCCACCTCCGGCCAGCCACCACATGGCCGGCCGGCCACCACCCACGGTGGCCGGAGCTCCTCCCGAGCCTCCGGTCACCGGAAAACGTGAAATTAAACCCCCAAACACCTCTAAAACGTCTCCAACACCTCCCCACACTCTACACAACCCTAAGCCTTAGTTTATAACCAAACCCTAGCTCTTGAAAATAATCAAAACGAGAATCGGTTCGGGTATTACCGTAGAGGAGAACGAGGGGAACGGGATTGCTCTTTGCTTTGACTCGATCCAAGGGCTCGATCACAAACCCTAGCTCAACCTCCCTTCTTCTCTCTTCTTCTCCTTCTCCTTCTCTCTCTAAAACCTCTCTTCTAATTTCTAATTTAATTAAACTAACAACAAAACTAATTTTCCTCCTTTAAAACCTCATACTCGGCCAACTATTCCCATCCACCCATTTTCCCTCCAAAAATTACACCACCATATAATTGACAAGTGTCAAGGTGGGTCCCCCACCTTTTGGAAAATATCTACTTGATATTTTCCAATCAGATTCGCGAAAAACAGACGTTTCGGGCCCCGAACGGGCACTTTTCCCAAGAAAATTTTAAACTGGACGGGCTTCAAGGAAACGGCCCAACTAAGACCGCTACAACGACGGCTAAGCTTTTCGAGTCCCAAACGGTCCTCGAATGGACCAAAACGTCGCTCGGGTGACTTTTCCAGCGAAGAATCAATCTTTCCCAAATTGACCAGAAAGTTGCCCTGAGTCCCCCGTAACTCATTTTAGTCGATAACGGGGTCAACTTAAGTCCGGCATGACCCTCGGGGTCAATTTAAGTTAAGTTAAGTGTCTGTCTTAAAAATTTTAAATTTTCCTGTTTTTCGCAGGTTTGACTGACGTTGACCAGAAGTGGTTATTACAACAAGAAAAAAAAATCGGATCTACAACCTGTGTTTACCAAACATGAATCCCCAACAGATAATAGCAAAGGCCTCAGACCTACAACCAAACAAAACTGTAAAGCCCAAGGAACAAGTTACAGAAGAAAAAAATCGGGTCTACAACCTGTCTTTACCAAACATGAAGCCCCAACAGATAATACCTCAGGCCCAGAACAAAACAAAACTAAAGTAGCGGCACCCTTGAGAAAACAGAGACGGTTCCAAAGCACCCTATCACACGCCTCGATCAATGAACCAAGCATAGTCATCGCGATGCCTCGAGCCACGAACCAAGACAATGTCGCGACACCCCCACCGATGAGAAAGCTCAAGGAAATCTCCCGACGGAGACCTTGAAACCGAACACTGACCCCCGGCCACACCCACGTCTCCATAGACAACATAAAATCCCCCAAGCAGACGGACAAACATAATCCCTCTGTTACCAGAAAGGTAACACACCTCCAGCCAACACCGAGAGGTGCTCCGAAGAGGAGGATCAGTATCATCAGTGATACCGAGCGAAAAATGGACCACCCAAGCGCTAGAGAAGAAACTAGCGCAAGGGGCCCAGAACCTAATCCTCAACCTCCCAAAACTGACCCGAAACCGCCGTCGGCCAACACCAGAACACGGTGAGTCCAAAATCTCCGAATCAAAGAGAATATAAGGAGGACGGAGGAAGGAACCAGATCAGACGCGCCATAGTAAGAACATAACTTTCCCACGCCGTTTGATAATGTGATGTCCACGACGTGGCAAGTGCACTCCACGCCATGGTGATGTGAGATACGGCGGTTTGTCCTGTGCTTCCAAAGTCTAGGGTCCCGGTTCGTTGGCTTCGCTTGCCCGGGGAGGATGCTGGGGTGTTGTCGTTGTTGGCGGGCATTGATGCCTCTCGACATGCGGTGGTGCAGGTTCTTTTGGAGCTTCTTCACGTGGAGCAGTATTGCTTCCCCTACCGATGGTTCTAATTCGGCAGTGCAAGACCCAAAGAATTGGGTTCCAAGTCCTGAAGTACTTTCTGACTTCTCAGGGCGTTGTGCTAGTCTTGTCCCTTGGGTTTTTTGGGATTGACTTGGCTTTTTTTTTATTACTTCCCGTTTATTTTGTTTTTTGAACTTTATTTTGATGGTTTATGGTCTTCGAATTCATGCCATCTTTTATTAATGCATTACTTTTTCTCCGATAAAAGTCATATCAATGATTTATGGAAAGAGCAAACAATGGAAGAGACGGTCAATCGAAAGGGGGCATTGGAACACGAAGTTGAAATTGTTATCAGGTCCCCATCTATATCCTTTTGGGAAGTGAAGTGGCAGTGTATACTTTCTTTATAAAAAAAATGAGAAGAATCGGATTGAGTTAAGTAGAAGAGTATGAAATGAAGTGTGTATATGGTAATTGATCTCATTGTTTCTGTTGAACTCCAACGATTATTTTTTCAGTCGAATTGTCACGTACAGTCTTCTGCTTGGTCAGATAAGACAAATTCGAAGGTGAATAGCCACTCAACCTAAATCGTTGATAAATTCATACTATTATAAATCGTCGGACACATACAACACCATTTTTCCTGATGATTTTCCATTGTGTTGACAATTTGATTGAATTCATTATCTAAATGGTCGACAATTTGCTTGGGAGTTGATAGCAAAAAACTAAAACGCTGAAATTCTTCCTAATTGAAGAATAACATTAACTTGCTCCCATAAATATTGTTCTCTTTGTCCTTGAATTATGACTCATGACTCTTGAACAATATGGCTATTAAAACTTGTTGATTAAACCCAAAACCATCTCTAGAAGAATCCCATTTTGATCTCATCTCCCTCATTTACACTTCTGTCACTCTCAAAATTCTCCTTTCCCATCTCATGAACCATCACAATCAATAGATACCCATTGGAGGGCCCTCCTTTGATCTCTTTGTTCCTCCAAAAAGTGGAGTAAAAAAATTGAGAACACAACAAAATAAGCCTATAGTAAAAATAAGCACAACCCCATTTGCATATGCATTTCTCATGTAAGATAAGGCAAAGCACAACCTTCCCTTTCATTGAATTGGAAGATTCTTTGCTTCACCATGACATGACCACATCAACCAAATCTACTATGGGACAAACAAAGTCATGGCCTAGTTTTCCATCACACTGAAAGCCACATCTTTGATAATGTCTTGAACTGCTAACATCACCACAAATCAATATGATAATAACTATGTAATGATATATTAGCACGAAGTGACAAATAATTTAATAGGAGGTAGCTTGATATAGGATGATATCACGTGTAATCGAATATTATGTTGTATAAATTCAAACAAATACAAAAAAAAAGTTGTGTCTTGAAGTAATTGGTTCCCAACAAAAATGGTAAAAGAGAGTGAAAAAGTTTTGTATGTGAAGGGGACAATGAAAGACACCCATTTAAGAAGAATGGACCTAAAATGGACCCTTTGAATCTTGTGTATGAGAAAGGCACATATGGTGTATGAAATGAACCTCCATGACTCCAATTAATTAAAGAGACTGATGATAAGTGAAAAAAAGCCAATCACAATCCGGAACCAAAATCATGATACAAACATACCATTTTTATCAAAGAAAAAAGTGAAAAAAGTACGTGTAATTGACGTCTTGCACATCCCTTTTCATTTCAATAATATAATTTGTATATTAATTGAGGTTTAATTGATGATCATGATAAGACATACCAAATCATTTAATCATTTGATTGAAGAAAATCCGATTACACACCGAGAAGTATTGATACGTAAATCTCTCATGTAATTCTAGTAAAACCCACAATGAAATTTTTATTTTTGTATCAAACCCATTTACAAGAACATGAAAAAGATGAAAACTTTGTGTTTGTGTAGCAGAAAAAACACACCTATAACGACCTATCCAGATTGTGACGATGATCAAAGGGTGTGTCCAAAAGCCATGGCTTGTTGACTCTGAGGCCAGAAAGGATTAGTTGTGGTGGTGGTTGTGGGACTAATAACATCAGTTGAGATCTGTGTTTCTGGTTTGATCATCATGTGGTGATGCTGATGATCATGATTAGCATACACAAAATCATCTGATGATGAGTGGTTCTGATTGTTGATCTGCAATGTCTGGAGGTACTCGCACCATTTGATGTCGTCACCTGTTTCTGCTTCTTTCTCGTTTTTGGGGCAATCCGGCGCGGCCAGGCCCCAGGAGCCGCCGCCGCCGCTGCTGCCGGCATTGACCCAATTCTGCACTCCGAGATCGGATTCAATGGGACCGTAGCGGTGGTCCGAATTAGGATTATTGAAGCAAAGATTGGTGCTTGGATTGGGTGTGTAGGTCGGTGATTGGAATGAGAAGTAGCTTGCCAGATCAGGAGCTCCGCCGCGGGCGGTGGTGGATGTCATGAACAAGTCTTGGGTCGATGAGAGAGGAGCAGCCATCGGGGGAGACATGTTGGGAGTGGTAATGTTTTTGGGGTCTTTAAGGTTGGTGTTGGGTGTACGAGGAAGGTGATGTACATGTTCCTCTGTCTCTTTGGTCTCATTGATGTTCTCGACCTCGGAAAGTGGCTTGTGGGTGTTGGGGTCAACGCCTCTCTGCCTCAGCTTCTTCTTGATGCAAGAGTTCCACAGGTTTTTGATCTCGTTGTCGGTTCTTCCCGGTAATTGAGATGCAATCTGCGACCACCTGGCTCCGACCACACATAACAAGTACAACGTTAATGGTTCTGAATTCTGATAATTGACTTGGGATTAGAACAACTAGTGATCTGATACTGACCTGTTACCGAGAACTGCATGGAGCTCGACGATCAAGTTCTCTTCTTCCTGAGAAAATGCGCCTCTTTTCAAATCAGGGCGCAGATAATTAATCCATCTGAGCCTGCAACTCTTGCCGCACCTCTGCAGACCTGCGCAACATGAACACGAGAATGAATTGAGGATCTGCATTGCACAAACCACAAAAAGGTTGGATTTTTTTGATGGGTTTGGGATGATTATTGGTTACCAGCTAGTTTGGGGACAGAGCTCCAGCATCCATGGCCGTACTTGGTGATGTAGTTGAGGAGCTTCTCGTCTTCCTCGGGAGACCAGAGGCCTTTGCGGAGCTTCTGCTTGTAGCAGCAAGAGTGCCTTCCCATTTGGAGCCCAACACGACCCTCCCACCACCACCAATGCCTCCCAATTCTACGAACTGTGTGTAGATAATCTGTCAGCAACAGGAGAAAGAGAGAGAGGAATCGATACAGATATAGAGGGATTTGAGAAAATGAAGTGGCAAAGACTGGTGGGGATTCCAATTAATAGCAGTGGAGGTTCAATGAGAGAGGTCACATTCAAGAGGGTGATTGGAGATTTTGGGGGGTTTTCTAGACCTATTTCTTTTTTTTTAGGTTTTGGGTTCCTCTTCCCATCGATCCATCTCAACATATGGGTCCACCAAATGGATGGGTCCCTAGTAGGATTAACTAGTAAAGTTTAAATATGATATAGCGGGGATCGATTCCTCGTTTATTATCATCGTCGATTTTGTCACACGAAGTGAAGACAAAACGATGTTTTTGTTTATCTTATCTCGATTCTCTCTCAACCATTGATAAATTCGTCGATGCTGGTTTCGACGGAGTAAGTTCTCTCTCTCTCCTCATGTTTCTTCTTCCTCTTACCTCTCAACCGTTCTCTTCTGGACACCTGGAGGTTTTGGTTATAATCGACCAACGGACATCGACCTCTACAACGCCCTTTTGCTAAATCGACCCCAAGTTTCACCCAAATACACCCCGTAGAACCGACCATCCACAACAGAGTCTCTAAATATACTACATATATCAACTCTTTTGTAATTTCATATTTATATAATGTCAAGTTAGGTTCTTGATAATTCATGAATTAAACTATTCATATATTGAAATTGGGAGGATCCTATAGTTTGAAATAGCTTCCATTTGAATGAGTCTCTTTTACAGTCAATTCTCTTGGGTGGGGCATTTCTTTGTAGCAGACATTTCGTTTTCTGAAGTAAAGACTTAATGGGTAGTGTTGTGATTGAGACTAACCCAAGTTACTCATTCCAGTGCTTGTGTGAGGTCACAGTTAAACGATTATTATATGATAGATAAGTCTTGTGAAATCTTATCTATTAAATCGTTGTACATATACTCGAGGTTCATATGACCAATGATATATACATTCAAGATACTTGCATGGTTTTAAAAACATTAGATTCATAGTGGACTTCGTAAAAAAAAACATAAAATCAATGAAAATTTTATAAATTGGACAAGTTAAAACTTATTTTCGGAGAGTGATTGAACAAAAATGACTTAACTGAGGCACTAGATACCGAAAGGGCAGATTTTCTCGGGAACAAGGAATGCCATGATTAGTGATGGTATGCAAATATAGTATTTGGCCATAACATAAAGCTCTGTCATTATGTTGTAAGAATTGGATGGCACCAAAAATAAATAAATACACAAGTACGAAGAATGCATAACTAAATAATAAACCCTCTAGATGTCAAATGGATATTTTTTCTCTCTCCTTTTTCGTTGTAAATAATAGACAGTTTTAGGTTTTTTTTTTCGTTACTCTATTTTGATTACCTCTTTCTCCTCTATCTCTTCTCCTCCATCTTTTGTTCTTGTTACCATCGTACTCACCTTATTATCTTTGTCGCTTCGTCTTTTGAATCTATCATTCTTGTCCACGACGTCCTATACTGAAGTGAGGAGATAGAATGATATGATTTGGAGAGAGATGAAATTTTCTCGGGAACCTCTAGTCGTCTCTTATGCACCGGTGCCGCCTTCGTCGTCGTCTCCAACACCGTCGTACACAAAGTCGTCGCTCCCAACGTCGCCAATGTCGCTACCTCCAACACCATCACCACCTCCTCATCCGTCTCCATCTCCTCTCGCGCCTCGGCTCCGGAGTACCTCTCCAACGATCGGGGGGTAGAGATCACAGGCGATCCTCTACCCTACCACCACTTCTAGTGGCCTCACCGTGGCCCCACGCCTCCTACCTCGCTCCACGGACCACCAGTTTTATCAGGAGGATGGGAAAGGCTCCAACAACGAGATAGGTCTAATTCCGCTCATTGAGGATCTCTGCGCGAGGCTCCCTCGACCCCGACCCGAATCATGACGATTGGGAGCTATGGCTTTGTAGGTGTGGTCGATACTGGAAGATGATGGTGCCCCCCCCCCCCCCCCCCCCCCCCCCGGGGTGTGTCGAAAACAGCAGGTGTAAAATCGACAACGGTTCTGAGCTGTCGTGGACCACGAATATGAGCCATTGTTGGCCCTAAAAACTAGGAGAGGTCTGCTACACAGCCTGGTCAGGCCCAATGAGTCGAAGGATGAGCAACGAGGTGTGTTTGGGGACGCATACCTCGCTCTGCCAAGGTCGGTGCAAATCCGACAACATGGTTCCCATATTTCCTGATGTTTTACCCGGATGCTCGTTATCCCCTCAAATGCCCTCGATCTCTTACCACATGCATTTTTAGGTTGAGACAAGATGATGGTCATGCACAACCACTAATCTGGATATCGCCTACCACTATTTGTCCCTGGTATCGTCGGGTATTTCTTTATAGGATTAGCGTTTGATACCTACGGGATAGAACTAGGTCTCACCCTTTTCCTTTTCATCATTTCTATATTATATAATGTTTGATTTCCATGATTAATAAAATTTCAATATGCTCAAAAATAATAATAAACACTCAGGAACCACAATACCAGACTCCTTGTTTTTTTCTCTGTATATTTATGAGTAACTATTATTTGCACATATAAAGATTGTGAAATTGACGTCATTTTTTTTACATAGAGGAGAATTTTTTAACAAAAAGATAGAGTCATAGGACGGAAACCACAAACTCAAACACAAAACCCAAATGCAAAAGAAAGGGCTTCCAACTCCCGAAGAGTATGCTCAAGTCGAATTAGTGAACAATATTATAAAAACCACAATGATGGATCTTTTAACCTTAGACTAAGCAATCCAAGCCTCTCCACCAACCCATAAAAATGTTTTTTTTTGATCGGCAAATGCATATATATAAATTAACCTCAATTACGAGGTGGAAAATGTTACAAAAAAGACACAATCTCACTACAGATTGCGAGAAACAATAGGCAAGGCTCAAATCTAAAACAAAGAACAGTACAAGAGAACAAGAGATTAATCCAGTGTTTGAAGAAGATCATGATTGAGCCAATTGATGTTGTCCAAGTGAGGTTAGCCGAGGTGCATGGCTGGCTAAGAGATGTTGATGTTCAACAAGTGAGAAGCTGCAAGTGTGTGGCTTCTGAAAGGAGGTAGGACTTGCCATGTCTTCAACTGAGTCCTAGTAGCCCTGAGGTGGAGAACGATCTCTTGAACTGGCTCTCAGCCGGAGAAAAGGACCTGCCATAGTTTCACAACAAAGAGAAACACAGTACCCCATCCACAAACCTCAGCCAAAGGAACCAAAAAAGAACCTAGTAACCAATCAACATTAGTTACAACCCGGGAAGGGGGCAGGATAAAACCAAACCAAACACACCCCGAATCACCAAAAACCAAACAGTCCCAACCAAAAATTTCTTCGGATTAGCCAATGACCAAAATCCCCACAGAGGCCAACACCAAATATGAGGACTCGTCCTCCCAGCGAGGACGGGAACCGAAGACTAGAAGGAAGGAAGAGTAAAAGCTTAAGGGATAAGAGGAGTGAGGGAGGTAAGAACCAAGAGAGATACAAACCAGTAGGTTGGAGATCCTTCTTAGTCTTCCCAGAGGTATGTGGGAGGGGGTAACCATGTAAAGAACCACCGGAGAGCAACGCCATCAAACTGAAAACCCGAACCCAATCGGAGCAGCAACCCAGAAAAGCAGCCCAAGTCAGAGCAATCCAGATCTGCCGAGGAGAAGCCTGAGCAGTCCAGATCTGCCGAGGAGAGGGTAGGTCCGAGTAAGACCGGAGTAGCCGTGGGTCACCAAGCGGAGTGGATGGCCTGAGAGTCTGAATCCCGAGTGCCAGCGTCATGAAGGTGGATGGAGGAATGGCTCCTGTGCCGGCGTCATGAAGGGACCATGGCTAGAGTCGAGGGCCATGGTCGAAGACGGGGCCCTGAGAGCGGGCGGAGAGAGGAGGAGCGGCAGGTCGCCAGGAAGCAGCGGAGGATGGCGGGGAGCGGCGGATCTGGGCGAGGTGCAACAGTCAGACCGGAGACGGAGGGCGGAGCAGGGCGAGTAGCGGCGGCCGGGGCTGGAGAAAGAAGAAAACGCAAACGGAGGGGGACACAAGGGGATCGCCGGCAACGATCCAAGCCGAAGCTTGAGACCGGAGCCGGCGAGAGAGAAGAGGGGCGACGGTGAACTGGAAGGGCTAGGGTTTGGCTTCAGTGGAGAGAGGATTCAGTTGACAATGAGACTCTGGTGCAGTTTGTTCTTAACCTCCCCATAAAAATGTTGATCAGCCCTAACAACGGATCTTGAACAAGCATTTACTGGACTCATAACAAAAGAGGAGCACACCCAAAGAATGGAGCAGAAAAACAAAACAAAAATCATCAACCATTATGATCTTGAAGAGGAGTAGATACATGAGATTCCAACGAAAAAAAGGATGTTAATTTACTACTCAAACGTACTCAGCCGATGAGTGTAAATTTGATCAACTTAATTTGACAATTTCCCTTATACTTATATATATTTTTTTGTGTTTTTTTTATACATTTTTAGCGTTTATTAATAATTGCGCAAAACTTTGTTCAATGTTGATATTTTTTTCAAATGTTTCAAAATCTCCGTCATTTCTCTCATTTTGTAATCCCGCGAAAAAGTAAAATATTGGCGAAAGAAAGAGGTCGATGGGAGTACAAACGGAGCCAAAATGAGTGAAACATCATATAATATAAAAATGGAAAAAGGCTGGTGCGGAAGAGGCCACGTGTCGAGCTCTCAGCAAGCTACGTGGCGGCCCTATCTTCTACCCGGTCCGATGTGTCGTATGCACATGCTAACTCCGTGCACCATTGCTTCGTTAACCCTTGCATTGGCTGACTAGAGAACTAACTACATCTAGTCGTTGAAGCCACGTACCTTGACTTCCGCGCAACCAGGGGCGGATCCAAAAAATTATTTTAGAGTACGCCACTTATAATGATTAAATATAGAAACAAAATCGATTTAAAGTCTTATAATTTAATTGTTCTTCCAAATGACATAAATTTCTCATACGAGCTCTAATTTTGACATGTAAAATATCATATTGATAGAAATTCTGATATCTATAATTTTCATTAAGGTAGCTATAAAAAATAGTTTATGAGCCTATACACGCCGTGCAAATCAAACGACCAATCGTACGCTGTTTGGTCCGCTACAAGAAGAGCGCTCTGAGCAAAACACATAACCAGTCATACGCCGCGTACGAGAACGTATGGAACAAACGGCTGAAGATACATTGTTCGTTGAACTTATGCGTATGTGGAACTTACAAACCAAGACTTTTTTTCTTTCTTCTTTGTATAGAACCTTATACAAGTTCAGTATATATTCACATTTCACAACTCTAAAAATTGTATGAATAATGACGTATAGGTCCGATCTAGAAAAAAAGTTAGTAAAAAAATGAAGCACTAAAAGACAATATAAAGATTAAAAATAAACTTATAAAATATGGTCCAAAAATTTAATAACAAACTTGCAAAATACAAGGTTGTCTTTTCACCATTGTAAAGATACAAGGAAAGCTCAACCATAAAAAATATTTGAATAGTACAAAATTGAAAACACCAATATTTTAGATTATCATATAAAACATTAATATTTAATTCGAGCTCAAGCGCAATAACATTTTCTTATCGATAGCAAATTCATGAATTCTTCCATAAAAAATATTTGAATAGTACAAAATTGAAAACACCAATATTTTAGATTATCATATAAAACATTAATATTTAATTCGAGCTCAAGCGCAATAACATTTTCTTATCGATAGCAAATTCATGAATTCTTAATAAAAGAGACAATATTTCTTGTAAAAAATATTAAATGTTAGGGAAAATTACACATAACCTCCCTTAGAATTGGCTTATTTTCAAATACCCCCCTTAACTAATTTTTTTTTCATATAACCCCCTTAACTATATATAGTTTTCACTTTAGTCTGTTTCCGTCCAAAAACAAACAGATCTGTTAGCATGTGCTAGTCACATGACAAAACTATTTTTGAAAGGACGAAAATACCCTCATGTTATGGTTCATATGCTAACCCTATTATTTGTGGTTCATATCCAAAAACACATCTCTCTTTTATTTTCTCTCAGCCGCACACCATCCTTCTTCTCAGACCCTCATCTTCTTCCTCTTCACAAAGCTTGAACCGGCGTTCGTGTCAGTTCCGCCTCCACCACACCGGACCTCTCACCTCATCTCCACCACAACGAACGTGTCGCAAGCCCATGCCTTAATTCTCGCCGACGGTGGCTCTGGAAGAGAAGCTCGTTCACGCCTACACCGTCACACTTCCTCTTCTCGTGTTCTTCACCCTCTGGCATTCGTGTCATCATCATCCTTTCCCTCATCCTCATATCTCGTATTTGGTTTTTAAAAAACTAGGATTTGAGAAATTAGGGGATTTGGGAAATCAGTGGATTTTGTTTGATGGTTTTAGACTTTTACAAATCTGGAATTTAAAAAAAAATAGGGTTTCAACAATCTGAGTTGTGGTGGATTTGGGAAATTAGAGAACTTTGTATTGAGTAAGAGTTTGTGAAGAGTTGGATTGTGTGAATGAAATGGGTTTGATTACTGCAAATATGAATTTAATTACTGTGTTAATATATGATGGTGGTTTGGTTTCTGCAAATATGGTTTCATAAATAAGAGTTCCGGCGAGGCTATGGGGGAGATGTAATAGGGAAGGTTTTTGCAAAAAAAAATAATAATAAACAAATCTGTAAAAAAAAATTAATAATAAAACTTATTTATACAGTAAGAAAACAGAAATTAGGAAATTATCAATGATAAATTTATTTTCTGAAATTTAAAATAAAAATAAATAAAATAATTGTAAATAAATAAATATTGAAATAATGTTATTCAATAAAAATCTTATTTTTAAATAAAAGTCAGATTTTTAAAAACAAAAACTAATTTAAAAATTAAAAATCTAACTTTACAAATTTTAAAAAAATTAAAAACAAAAATTGAAAAATGTGTAAAGAAATAATAATGAAAATAAATGTTTAGTTTTTGCTGAATGAATGGCATGATTTTGAAAAATTAATGGTAAGTGAGGGGTATTTTGGACATTTGACATTAATTAGATGGAAAGTTAACAGCGTTGTACTAAAGTGAAAAGAAAAAAAGTTAAGGGTGCTAAATGTTAAAAAAAAATAGTTAAGGGGGGTATCTGAAAATAAGCCAATTCTAAGGGAGGTTATGTGTAATTTTCCCTAAATGTTAAGTTGAGTAAAAACATTTGGATACTTAAGAGGATCTCCATCAACGGGGGCTTGATGGCGAAGCCGGGGCGGGAGCAGAAGGGGATTGGGGTTCGGCCTCGGGGTTTGGTCGGTGTAGAGAGAGGGGCGTGCAGGGCTTGAGGGGCTTAAGGGGCGCGGGGCTGACAGGAGGGGCTTTGGGTTCGGGGGGACGAGGAGCGAGGCCTTTTTCAGCCCCGAGACCCTCTACCTCTCCTCTGGCCAGTATGCCGGTGACACGTGGCCTGGATGAAAAAAAAATACAAAATACATTAAAAAAAAACACTTCTTCAACCACTATAAATACCCCTCACCCCATTTCATCAAATCCACACAACAAACTTCAAAATTCTCTCAAACCTCACTCTCTCAAATTTATATCGTCTTTGCAAAATACGATCGACAATGTCTGACGACGGTTTCACTCAACCGCCGGAACAGAAGGAGCATCATTTGGAAATGATGCAAGTATGGATTGCTCAAATTCGAAAACTGCATAAACAAATCGACCACATTAATGGGGATGTCTAATTATGTAAAAAAAAATTAGTTATGTAATTTTTTTTAAGTTATGTACTTTTTAAATTTTGTATTTTATTAATGAACTTTTATTTCTATTTATGAATTTTATTTAGTAGTTGTTGATATAAAAATAACGTTAACAGATTCAGTTAAAAGCTTAATTAATTACACAATCAGCATTTTTGAAAACCCTGCCCCCCATACTTGCCCCTCTGATGTGGAGCACACTCTATTTTAGGGGGCAAGAGGCTGAACCCTGCCCAGTCAACAGAGGGTTCAGCCTCAGGCCTCAGGGTTTCAGCTCCCTGATGTGGATGCTCTAATACCTCATATGACTATATCCAAATATTATATTTAAATTGATTGTAATGTAAGAAACGATATAATAGAAGACATAATTTCCTTTTAAAAATCAAGTAAACTATTTCATTGTCAATGACGGTAAATAGTTACATATGTATGTTAGTGAACCGTTATATCTTACATCTAGCTTTTCAAATAAAACCTACAAAGAGGTGTGAATAAAGTTGTCCGAAAGTGTTATAAATTTTGGTGCTTAAAAATAACATTTTGAAGTGAAATGGGGTTAACACACCACAAATATTCAAATGACCATAATTTTTTTTATACGAACTCGATTAGGCCCTCCAAATATCAAATCGAAGATATCTGAAAACTCTACAATTTTATGTAACTTTCTCGAGGAAGACTATGTCGTGGAATACCCTTAACTCCCTACATCCTCTTTTGGTCGCAATCGGTGATTTCTGACCGCGAGATCTAGTGCCTCACAAGCTCGGTTTCCCCGCTCGTGCTATGCCGTTTCCCGCACCGATCGAACACAACAACTCAACCTTATCCTCCAGCTCAGCAGCACGTGAATGAAAGGATAATCATATATTTTTGTGTTGTAACTTATATGTTGCGTAAAGACACATTTTTGGAAGGGAATTTTGAGAACAAATGTTCTTGACAAGGATAATTTCAGCAATAATTTTGTTTCTCTCTAGCTTTTCCTTGCTTCTTCTTCAACCTTAAGCAAGTTCTACCATCTAAGGACATAACTTTGACGATCAAAAAGGTTTCAAGCATCATGAGCCTCTCACCATCTTCATCTTCTCCGCTTTCATGTGTTAAAGTTTTGGAGAGTTGAACATGGTGGGATTACAAGTTAAAAGAGTTTTTGATTAAGTTTCCAACCCAATTTCATTTTAATCTTTATCCTTTTTTAGATTTGTAGTAAAGTTAGGTTTTTTTTAGTATGTTTTTGTAAGATTTTGAATCTATGATTTTGGATTTGAATCCTTAGTCATGAATATTGTGTAAGTATTAATTTTCTTTAATTTAATATATAGATTGATGATTAATTTGATATTGAGACGTTATTTTGCATGTTTCTCTCCCTTTTAGCTTTTTAGGGCAATTTTGGAATATCCTTCGAAAAGTTTCATAATTTAGCGCACGCAACAAAAAAATAATTTCTTGATGGGAAGAATCAAAATAGGACCACTCCAATTTTAATAACTCCTTCAAATATCATTTCTTATTGTACGTATGCAGTTCATCCGAAACTTGATTGGGGACAGACTTGGATGGATTATTATACATGTTAATAACACGCATACCGTCAATATAACAAGTATTAATTTCATGTCAATGCCCATTAATCAAATCTGAATCCAATATCTTCATGATAGTGTGGCTTTATCGTACACGGCTTATATATTTTTCTTAATCACATTCAATAAACATTGTAAAGAGTATCATTTTATCATCGAATCAATGGATATTGTCTGACTGAGGGCACATATAATGTTGGATATATCTTAGAAAATGAAAAGAGAAGATTAAGCCATGCATTATTATGGAAATAATTGACTGTGGTGATCAGTGTATGGTCAATTTGTTATAAGCTGGCATATAGAGTTTTCAAAAACTCAGGGTTTTGAATTTGGCAATTCTACTTGTACATACTTATACTATCCATTATATATATATATATATATTTTGTTCGATTCACGGATTTTAAGGTATCATTATGTTAATAGTCGTCTTGATAATTCTAATTTAACTTCAGCAGCTGCCACCCCCTTTGCTTTCTCCCGCCAGAGATGGTCAGGGCTTCGACCTTTGTTGTCACACGGAGGCCTCCCCCCCTTTCCATTCTCCATCCCTGTTTTTTCTTTTCCCCTTTCTTGCCCCTTCGCCGTCTTTCTTTGTCTCTAGTTCTTCCAGTTGTTTTTCTGGCTATAGTGGCCTTTGGTGGCTTCTCTTCTGGTGGTCGTCCTCCATGCTCGGTCAGAGGCTCATGGCGGTTTTTGGGTTCATCAGGCTTCTTCTCGTCTCTAGGAACTTTTTGAAGAGCTTTGTAGTGCTCTTGAGTTTCTCAGAATTGTCCTCTTCTCTGGCGACTTGTTTCTTCTCTGACTTCAAGCCTAGTAGTTCCTCTATCTCTCCGTTCGTCTCTGCGGTCACGCGCGCCAGGTTGTCACACCCCCTCTGTTTTCATTCTGGTTTTAGCTTGGTTTTGTTGGGTTGTTCGTCCGGTGCCGTCTTGCGAACAGTGGTTGTGAGTCTAGTGGGCTCGTGCTTTGGGAGTCAGTCTTTCGGGTCCTGGTTTGGATCTCCCAGGGCGTGGCATGTGTTGGGGCTCAGTAGAGTCGGGCTGAGGGTGGGTCTCGTTCTGGGGCCGGGATCATGTTGGGCATGCCGGTCTCGGGCAGCTCCTTGTTGCTGGATTATGCTGTTTGCTGGCTTTGCAGATCTGGAATTTGTGTCCATATCTGCTCCTCTAGTGGGTTGCCGAAGCCTTCCTCCGTTCAATTCCAGTTCTTCAGTGGAAAATGTTTCCGTCATGGATTCATTGTGAATCTGGTTTGGGCGGCGGTTCAAGTGGAGGTGAGTAGGTGATCTTCCGAGTGGTAGTTGTAGCTCGGGTAATGTTTGTGGGCCTCTATGTGAAGCTGGTATTGTTGTTGAGCTTCGAGGTGGAGTGGTTGACTTTTGACATTGAGTTGGTCATGATCTCCGTTCATGGTGTTGGCCATCGGGGTAGCCGCTCCTTCGTGCCTCTAGCGTGATCTTGTTTCAGATCTGGTTATGGGATGCGTTTCTTTGTCCCGCCCCAAATCCGGGTTTGACCGAATTCGAGACGTGAACTAAAACAATAATAATTTTTACCGAAAATAAGGTCAACAAGTCTCAAATAGTAGTTCAAAACTTTAAACAATACCGCGAGTCGCAGCTCGATAAAAACAACAGTAAAAAATAGTTCGACAATGAACGATACGTCGCTAGACACTAGCCAAACCCTCGCTAGCTCCCAAGCTCCGAGAATCCTGCTAGTACAAATCCCGCTCAACACCTGAAATACAACAAGTAAGGGGGTGAGCTTACGCTCAGCAGGAAAAGTAGTTAAGGATGTGAACTCAGTTCATCACCACGGGTAACCGTCCAATTAGGGCATACTAGTAAAGCACAACCATTAAAGTCCAAATAAACGATTTCTCCAAGACAACACTTAGCCTCCACTCCGGCACAACCCATAAAACAACTCACAACAAACCGAACCCATACCCCATCCACTTATGTCGCACCGGAACACGAAGCCTCAGTCCCGACACTCGATTACCGATCACTTTCACACAGTCACAAACATATTTAAAGAGTTGCACAAAGCCAAACAACAAGAAAAGAGCACACATCGAGATTCACACAGATATCGTACAACAGTTCCAGCGTCGTTGAATGCACTAAGCCATTTGCACACAGCCACTTATATCGTACTGGACCACACATCATCAGTCCCGATATCTTCCTCCTCACACAGATGAAGGGTAACATCCTCGCCCGGAAATCCCCCAGTCCGATGTCTTCCTCCTCACACAGACGAAGGGCACTACTCAACATATGTACCGAACTGGTCATATCTTCCTCCTCACACAGACGAAGGGTAACATCCTACATGCCAAACTATGATCTTTCCGGTTTTATTATTAAACCCTAATCATGCACGCTAGTAACTTTCCGTAATTAAAGCGGTATCCGCTACTTTCCCTACCTCAAGACGATACAACAGCTACGTCACCTAGCTGCTGACGACCGGGCTAACTCCGTCTCTAGGGCGAAGTCCACGTCTGGGTTTAACTCCGGTCTTCTCAGGCGAAGCCCAAGCCCCAAAGGCCCAATCCACCGGTCCAGAAGCTTGGCCCAAAGTTTGGTGTGGCCCAAGTCCACTTCGTCAAGAGTTCGAGTCCGAGCACGAGAGGGCGGCGATGGCTCGACTCCGGCCGCCGGCGGCGGCGTCAAGGACTCGAAGGGAGGGTAGAATCCGGTCGGAACTCGCGCCAGGACTTAGGCGTGACGGCTCCAAGGATGACGGTGGCTGGAATGCGGTCCGACGCCCTGTATCTCAGATCTGATGAGAGGAGGGCTTCTCATCGGCGGCGTTCCGGCTAACCCGTCCCAAAACTGCTCGGCGCGCCGAGTTTTCAGACGGGGCGCGGTTAGGGAAGAAGAGTGGGGCGGGGAAACATCGATGGAGGGGAAGACGTGTTCAGCGTGGCTCACCTGGTGAGATCTAGCACGCGGCGCAGTTAGATCTGAGCTCGGTTGCGATGGAAACGGTGGGGCGACATTGACGAGGGGGAAAAGACCGAGAGGGAGAAGAAAGACGGAGAGAGAGCGAGCCTGAGATGGTGAGGGAGGAAGGAGGGAGTTGGAAGAGGTGGGTGAGGGAGATCGACGACGAGAGAACACGACGGCGGCTTCGGGGTACGTGCGAACTCGCACGACAACCGAGATCAGGTAAACCGCACCGCGTGGGCCTCTATGTGAAGCTGGTATTGTTGTTGAGCTTCAAGGTGGAGTGGTTGACTTTTGACATTGAGTTGGTCATGATCTTCGTTCATGGTGTTGGCCATCGGGGTAGCCGCTCCTTCGTGCCTCTAGCGTGATCTTGTTTCAGATCTGGTTATGGGATGCGTTTCTCCATCCTCATGGGTGTTGATCGTTGTGGATCTGGCTTAGTCGTGTTTGGTAGTTCGGATTGGTGTATGGTTCGGCTCTCCTCCTCGCTCTTGGTTGGTCATCGATAACTTCAGATCTGGTCATGGGACGACTTTTATTCATACCCTTTTAATACAACCCCAACAAAATACAAGTACAAGAATACAATTACAAGTTCAAGAATCATCGTGGTGGTGGTGGTGGTTTTTGTTGTCGAAGAGCTTTAATTTCAGCATCAATCTCTTCCATAAGTTCACAAATTCGGGACTTCGGCGAATCGGTCGTCCCAACTGGCCTTCGTTGAAGTTAGAGGTATCCTTTTCGTCCAAGGCATTGTATTTGTCGTAGTATTGTCGCCACCGGTCGGTTAACAGCTGCAATAGGCGGGTCCTTTCTAGGTTGACTTTGGACCTTGATCGTTCCAGCTCCGCCATGGCAGTTATTTGGTCTGTGAGGTTGTTCCCCTTCCTCTTCGAAGCCTTATTTCCCAACGATCGCGTTTGGAAAGGTGTTTGAGAGGGACCTGTATCGCTCGTACGGGAGGGGGTGTTTCTTTGAGAGGGACCTCACCTCCCTCGTTCATATCGCAAGATGCAAATTCTAGTGCTTGAGACTCACCAACGACAGGTGTGTAATCTCCACTTGTACTTGTGGGTGGGTTGAGCTATAATTCTCAGCCTCATCCAAACGTTGTAGTTGTTGGCGTATATTATCCATGATGCCTTCCTCGGCGTTGAACTTCTCATCGCCCTCAAGCAATTCAACCCAATGATCGAGGTCGAATGTTTTCGGGTGACCAGACGGTCTGTCTTGCTCTGTGGTATCAAACCATATCTGCTTTTCCGTTCTCATGTAGTCATCATGGTTCCATCCGCTATGGTACTCAGACTTCGAGGTCTTTAGATAATCGAGGAACCTCCTTGTCCATGACTGATGTGAGGCCTAGTGTTTCTTGATCGCATTCCACCCGAAATAGGGGTGTTCTTTGGTCGCGTTGTACTTGTTCGCAACATTGCACCATAATGTGTCTCCGGTTTGGCAGTTTCCCTTAATCGGGTCTTTTGTTGTCGAGAACCATATTTGTATGAGGTGCTTGTCCGCCTCGATAGTCCATTTCTTTCGTGCTTGTGTTGTTGTTCGAGGTCGTTGTTGGGAAGGACCGACAAAAGGTGACTGTGACGACATACGGGTGTTAGTGTGTAGTGGGTAATCGGGGTACGAATAGTATTGTGGGGGAAGCGGTGGCGGCTGGTACTATTTTTGTTGCGATGGGTAGAATTGTGGTTGGTGGAATTGGCATTGAAAAATAAATTAAAAACATAAATTATAAAAATAAGTTACAAAAATAAATTAAAAAAAACTAAATTACAAAAATAAATTAAAATAAATAAATTACAACAATAAATTTAAAAATTAAATTACAAAATTAAACGATAGTTTGAAAGTACCTGAGCTCGAACCCGGTTGCATATAGGGGGAGAAATCGGAGTTCTCACCAGGTTGCGTTAACATATCACGGAGGCTACCTGCTGGGTCCTCGGGGGACAATTCGAAATCCTCCGACCTTCGTTGTTCGTCATCTGCCCTACGTTGTCCGCCATCCGATGAATGTGAACGTGTATTTTCGTCGTCCGACATTTTTCACGAGGATATTGGGAATGAAAGAGTGCAATTTGGGAATGAGAGAGTGAAATTGGAGAATGGGTGAGTGATGAGAATGAAGATGGGGTATTCATAGAGTTAGAAATTAGGAATTTGTTAATTAAAAAAATATTACCATTTTCGACCGTTGCCCAACAGTCAGATTTTTTTCTCTGAATTGCCACGTGGCTGGCTGGACAAGCCGGGACGCGCGTCCCACGTCACCTGAAACCGAGCCGCAAGACGCTGGCCTCAGCCCGGCCCGTGTTTTTGCGGGACGCGGGACGCAAAAATGCCGTCCCACAACAGGACGGCTCGCGTCCCGTAAAAACACGGATCGAGACGCGATCCGAACCGGCTTGTTGTGCGTGCTCTTATAGCCTTTGTGGGGCTTGGCCATTAAAAGCATGTTATGATCATGTGCTACACTGCCTAGGTCATGGCCCTCCAACTTTGCCTAGTTTCTTTTTATACTAAAAGAAGAAATTCGAGTGTACATGTACTCATACTAGGTTTTGATTCTGTGTACAAACGTAATCGATTATGAGGGCGTCATAGTGTCAACTGACTATAGGACAAATACATGTATTATAAGAGCAGTTGACTTTAAAATATGAACATAATCATCAATCAAAATTTAAATCTAATAAGATATAAATTAGTTTTTAAACATTAAAACATCCATATATAGAAAAACAAAATAAGTTAAGTCAAATGTAAATGAGATTCTTCAAAATATGAAGTTTTTCTTAAGCATACAATTTAATTTCATTAATATGAAAGATAACGTAAAACATTGTATTAAAATGTACCATGAAAAAGAAAAGGACATGACACAATCTCGAACAACGAGTTCGAGACGCGAGCCCTTAAAAAGAGTGCCACACTATTCCAGATAGCTTATGAGGGAGTAGATCCTTTTGGAGATGATTGCATGATCGTAGCTCATTTTGTACTTTTCCTTACTCGATTTGGAAATTCCCGTGTTGTCTAACGAACACATTAGTCCCTCGACGGAGACCCCTAAGTGGAGGCGAGGAGGATGTTAGGCATTAAAGGAGAACACCAGGAAAATAAGGAGGCTTGGGGTCGAGTGGTCCTCGACCTTGGCAGGGCGGGATGTGTCTCCTTTGATACATATCGTTGCTTGTCCTCATACTCATTAGACCCAACGAGGCTGCGTAGAAGACCTCGCCAGATTGTTTGGGTCAATAGGAACTCTTATCGTTGATCCACGACATCACTGCGTCGTCGTCGAGTTTTCACCGATTGATACCAGGATGATCAGTTGTTGATTTCAATCTCCCTGAAACCGATCGGGTTGGAGCGACACTGTATGGAGGCCCTAAGTGATCTGGTGCGCCACAATCTCGACAACATGGGACGGGCCTCCGATGAGCTTAGATGATTGGAGGGCGACGGAAAAGATATTTTGGTCTAAGTGACCATTTACGAAGAGATTGGAGGCCCTAAGTGATATTTTGGTCTCCATCGCGTAGCCAATGTTGTTTGTCTTATTACCTCGTTAAGGGCGGTGATGTACTACTTCTGTATGGCGTCTCATTGGAGCATTATGGTCAATCATGGTGACCATTTAGGATTGCAATATGCCTCTGACATCATCAAATTTTATTAAGGTTTTCCAGATAGACTGTTTTACCCCACACGTGGAAAGCATTCCCTACCTCTTGATCTTACAACCTATAAGGGGGAGGCCTGCCAGATTATAGGTCCTCCACCTGAATTCCTCAACTTGAATTTCTGCGGTAGAGGAGGAGATCCTTCAGGGTCCGTTGTTTCCAAAAGAGACATATGGTTGGATGTTGTGTAACATAGGTTCTATAACTTAGCATGTGGGAAGAAGTAGAGGAACTAACCCGAAATTAAGGCACGGTCGAGCCTGCTTTCAATTCTAGACTAATGTTCCTTGTCACAAAACCATGTGAAGGGATGCCCTTCCATTGGTATGTCAGTGACCCCTATATCTGACAGAGCATCCTGAAATTCCACGATCAGTTGATGTAACCCCCACTCGTTTATAATGGATCCAAGATGTCGTTGAAATCACCCATAAGGACTCAGTTGACGTTATCTTCAATAGTGGGGCGGTTGAAGTCACCTATAAAGGTCTGATTGTTAATTTTCATAAACAACCTCTGTTTGATTGTTGTAGCGGAAACTTGTAAGATACTTATATATTATACCTAGTGAGTAGATTTTTAGTTCGTGATATATAATATCAAATTAATTTCGAATAAGGTAAAATCTACGTGACTATCAAGATTCTTGACGAAAACAAAAACCCATGGTTTGCTCCCATTTGTAGATTAAGATTTTGAGCATTTGAGTCGGGCTATTAGGGAGATGAGTTGTGATCTAAAATGGATGGAGACACAAAATCATGTGCCCTTGGAACAAATGGAGATGTTAAGTTATTCCCATCATATCCATTTTGAAGTCCTATCTTTCTCCTAATGAGGCCTCTTTTGAATTGCATGCCAAGACACACAACTAATCGGCAAGAAAACAACTGTTCATTCCAATAATGTAATTTGCTCTTTTCAATTTAGTCTATGTTTGGGATAATAATCCACCTATTCTCACTTTAGATGGTTTCTTGAAAACTCTCCACATCAATTTTCCTGCCTAGGGATGAATCTAATTGCAGCTGTCAATTTCTTGAATGGATCCCTCTATAAAGTGCTTAAAATGATAACTGAATGAGAAACAAAGAATAGTATTAATAGCAATAAAAATTGTAAAAGAAAGTGACTAATTTCCTAGAATTCAAAATATTATAAAAACAAAGAAAGACACTAATTTCATGTGCATAAAAAATTATCAAAAGCAAATGACCAAAACACCCCAATTTTTTTTATATGCCCTAAATTCCTTATGATTTTTCTTTTTGAGGATTTTACCTTCAATCCATTTTACTTCATCACCTTTTTTGTTGTTGCATTTTTTCACATATTCTCAAAACTATGTTTTGGGCCCACTTAATATGAAGCCATATCATGTTATTACAGTGAAGTTTTGCGGGCAATAATTTTGTTCACTTTCATCTCCCAACTCTTTCTATTCATAGGGAGGAGGTTACCTCCAAAGTAATTTTGGTTGCTTTCTATTAGTGAATAGGGTTGGAGGAGATATGAGAAAGGTGTCCAAATCATCATTCCAAGGGTTGGAAAACATACATTTCTCTAAAATGGATCATAATTTGCCTATCCCTTGATTCTAAAACTCATGCATGTTTTTCCCATTTGAGCATAGGAGTCATTGTTTTCCATTAAAGCTTTTGTTCCTTCCAACTCATCCACATGGTTTTTAGTCTTTCCTTGGTCTTCATCATTATCCCTCAACTCAAATTCCATGCATCTTTCTGTAAATCATAAAGTGTTCCGGTGAAAAAAGAAGCTATACATTGATGGAAATACGATATAAACATTCTAGATAAAACCACTTGAATTCACTTATTAAGTTTGAGACCTAGTTAGGAAAGAATACATTATGTGTGTAGGATGGATTCATGGTGATTATCGGTTTCAAGTACGATTTAGAGAAATCTATCTGGTCTTAATAACATGATGACTTAAGACAAAGAACGTGCATAGAATAGAAAGGCAAAGTATTATCACTTGATGGATTCATGGTAATTCGGAAAATCATCACTTTGGTTAAGGACAACTTTAAGGGAATGGATAAGAAGGAAAACTCCCCAGACGGATATTCTGTTAAGTCTGGTTCTAAGTGGAGAATGGGTAGAAAATAAATAATTGTAGTTTAGTTTGTCACTTTGGGAAGACGCAATATCTCTCATCATGCATTTGGCCTTTTGATTGATGTGTCATGATATGTTCCCAACGTTTAAGTTGGATTTTCCTATACTTATGTCATTGTGTTTTATGTGAAGGAGGGGATGGAAGGAGAGACCACTTATTCTCTAGGTGTGATTTCTCTTTAGAAACCTATCTGGTCTTAATATGATGACTTAAGGCAAAAAAAGAAAACGTGCATTAAAAATAATGGATACAAAAATCTTGTAAATTTTTTTTGAGTTTCCTTATCTTAAAGAGATAGACGTGATGGAGTGCGAGTTTAGACGGTTGTTTTGAAAGTTTGTACTTATTGAATAAAACGTGTACTTGTTTCTAATGAAAAATAATCATTAAAATAGTATCATGACGTTACACTAAATGAACATTTTTTAAAACGAAAAAGTATTATTGGTGCTCCAATCCTATAGGATATAGGGGAGGCTGAGAGTACAGAACCCTCAAGTACAAGCAAGAGCACCGACAACACTGCTCGGCCTCAAACCAAAAACACCCAACCGAAAAGGAAACAACAAGAAACCCAACCAGGGAAACTTACAACAATTGAAGAACAGTCAATTAACAACTATAAATACCCTAAACAATAGGAAGCAAACTGAAGTACGAAGACAAGAACTAACCCAAAAAACAACCCAAAAACAAAATACAACAGGTCAGTAAACCCTAATTTTTCTAACTTGAAGCCTTTTAAACGATGTTGAGCCGACCGGCCCAACAAAAACCAAAACCCTAAAAAACTATCCACATCTTCGCCGCACCTCCCAAGCCGCCCACGAGACCACCACCGGAGAGTTCTCCAATGACCGAACAACACAACGGTAACCAACACCTAAACGTGTGTCCTCGGCCACCGCCGACCGGAGAAAGATACAAGAACCAGAAAGGAGAGAGGGAAGAATAATTCAGAGGTCAACGCACCAGTCTGCGACCGCCCTAGGCCCAACAACACCGGATAAAGACAAAAAGAACAAATACAAATCAATACCGAAAATACCAAACAAGTAAACTAAATGAACATATCATGCAAAAAAAAAAAAAACCTAGATTAGACTCATACCAAAAATCAAACACTAAAAATCAAATTGTAGAGTGATAACCACTTCATTCTTTTTCCCTATACCCACCATTGTTGACTACTATTCAATGTTAATGCACAAAAGATTATATAAGTTACAAACATGACACATTATTGTGTCCTTGGACAACAATGGATAATAGGATCTAAAGGACCCACGATGAGATATAAGCACAATACATCCTCTTAACATTAAGTGGCCCATTAAGCACTTGCTTGGAAACATAAGCACATGGATCGCTCTTATGGTTTAATGTTAAACCACACACTAAAACCCTATTTATCTTGTCCATCAATGTAATGAGTGATTATGACATTGACACACACTTAGAGTCATTATCATATGATCTGGCCTTGCCTTAAGTAGAAGCTAACGACCGTAGCAAACCATCATTACTAGCTCAAAAATGACCGTTCTCTCCTCTTTAAGTAACCATAATCCATATTAGTAACTAATCTAATCCATTACAGGTACAACAATGGCCCGGTAATTCTAAACAGTAGCTCAGTTAAGTGTCTGGCGGATTGCTCTGATTAAAAAAAGTGTCCGGCGGATTGCAATATTAGCTTTCTTGTTAAAGAAAATAGTAAGTATCCTTCAATATTAAGTCCGAACAAATCAATACCTTATTGTTTGACCTTTATTTTTTTAATGCGTTCGTTATTCATTTACTTAAAAATTATGAACATTATATTTAAAAAATTAAAGCAAAATAATTTTACCACTATTTTTCATATTTTTTTCTAATATAAAATACTTTCATTTAAATTATATATATATATATATATATATAGAGTTGGTATCAGGTACAAACCACCCTTTATTGTGCAAACTACGAGCCAATCTGACCCATAGGATTCCCCTAAAGTGATGTCAGCAGAGCGCACCAGATGCTGACACGTGGTCAATAAATATATAAAACACCGCACCTTATTGTGCAAACTAAGAACTCACCAGGTGCTGACACGTGGGCGCGCGCGCTGCTGCCGCGCGCGCGCACAGTGCTGATCGTTTTGCGCGCACAGTGCTGATCGTTTGCGCGCACAGTGCTGATTGTTTGCATTTATACCAAACTATCAGCACCCGCACGCGCAAACGATCAGCACTCTGCGCGCGCGTGGTCAACACGCTCACGCGCGCGGGCAGAGGCGCGCGCGAAGCGGCCACGTGTCAGCATCGCGCGCGCTCTGTTGACGTCACTTTTGACCGCATCCTGTGACTTAGATTGGTTCGTAGTTTGCACAATAAGGGTGGTTTTTACTGGATAGCTACCCTATATATAAATAACTAAAATTAGAAAATATATTTTAATACAGAGGTATTAAATATTATGCTTGAAATAATTTTACCATTTTTTTAAATATCAAATAATTTTTTTATTTATTTGTTTTGGATTTTTTTAGGGAAAAAAGAGAATTTAATAGAAAAGAAAAAAACTTTAGACATTTTTATTTTATTTTCTTAAATATAACTAACAATACAATTTGAAGAGAAAGTTATGTTACGATTGAGAGCTCTGCTATGGTTATTTTTCTTCTGTTAGGGTGTTTTTTGCGTCGCCTCTATCCATCGCATTGTTGGCTCCTTCTCGCCATCAACAACGTGCCCCTCGGCTTTGTTCGGGTCCCCTCCTGCAATTCTAATGGTTGTCGCTGGCTCACCTCGACATCAGTCGACCTCCCTGCCTCGAAGCTCCTCGTCTCGGATCATCTCCACTGATCAACCCTCGCCGTCTCTGAAGCCGCCATCGACGTATCCACCTCCTTGGCCTCCGATGCATCGTCTCTGGTCTGTCTCCCGGTTCTGGGTCGGCATGATCGCTTGGTTCTTCTTTATTTTCTCTGTTATCCCTTTTTTCAAGGTTCAATCACACGGAAATTCGCGAGTCCATGTTCAATAGCACTCCTCATGACGAAAATCCTCCCTTAATTATTGTCGAGTTCAAGTTTGAGCGTACTCCTCACGACGAAAAGAGTAATCCCCATGGGATCAACCAGCGTTTAGGCACCATCTTATGCGATTCTCCTCAGTTTGATTTTAGTTTACAACTTCGTTATACTTCGCTTTTGCTTCTCTAAAAAGAGAGTATTACTCTCGAATTTGTTAAAAGAACTACGAACAGAGCATCTCATTGGCTAGCTAGAGAAGCTCGTTCCACATCTGCTCTTCAGTACTCGAGTCACCTTTTACCCGATGCACTTCGTTGTATTCTCCTTTCCGATAATCAATAAATTTGCACCTTTCGTTCAACAAAAAAGAGAAAGTTTACAGACTCGCTAGGTACAAAAAAAAAGTTATTCCACTAAAAATATTAAAACACTGATACTCTTATTTTTTTTAAATGTGTGAACATGATATTATTTAGAATGCCCCAAAGCATAAAATTAGAAGGCACGTGTCACAGAAGGGCCACCAAAAAAAAATACTCAGTTCAAAGAAAGTACATGCTAAAGATAAAACAGAAAGTCCAAACATCATGAGACTTACAAAAAATAAAGTATCTGTTCTCAACCTAGATAGCTGGAACAGACAAACCGGCCTGCTCGGACATTATCAGGGTGTTGTTGCGATAACGGCCTGAACCACCGGATAAACTATAGAGGACGATGAACTAGGGCTAGGCCTATTTAATACCGGAGTACTGATAGTGCACAAATGGATTAAAGAATCAACCATGGATTAAGCGAAAGTCGTCTTCCCTCAGATAATCAATAAGGACCAATACATGCAAAGATACTGACTCCCGAGAAGGTCAGGGTAGAACCTCTTCCACCTAATAGTCAATGAGGAGGAGGTATCAATTTCCCTCCCTCCCATTGGTCGGTATGTCACTCATTGAGAAAAGCGAGTGTGCTTGCCACCTCCCGCCTATTTTACGGAAGCACCGTCAGAGTCCTTCGAACCCTCTGACTTAGAGCTCAGGAAATCCACCACTGGTTGTTTCCCAATGCTTGGTAGGGACCATGGGTTCGACAGTCGTAGACCCAGAGTCTGGTCTTCATTCCTCCCTAAAGAGTATTTCGAGTAAGGCCTTGGGAGAAAGTAGTGCACAAGAAGGGTATCTCCCAGCTCCAGTTTCCTCATCCACCCAAACCAGAAGAGATCCTTGTGATCGGGATTGTCCTCTCCCATGGGGAGAAGGGAGTTGGCAAGAGGGTACCTGAAGGGGTGTGTCTCTTCTTGCTCAGATGGATCATTGATCTCCTCTACTGGCTTTCCTTTTCCCTTGCGATCCTTAAACCCCTGTTAGACTTATTGACCCGTACCCCTTCCTGTCCCTTGAGTCAGATGGGCTCCACCCGAATCGGCGAAACCCAAAAAGGGGATTCACGCTCCACCCTTCTTGGGCCCGGCCGGCCCCTACTACTCCTTCGTGACATACTCTTGGGTTCCACGCCGACCCTCATCGAAGGACGCCACGACCTAGTGTTGATCGGTCACGGTTTGCAGTCAAAACAATGATATGATAATAACTAATAAGTCAAAGAAAGCATAAATTGAACCTCCGAGTCTGACACCCGAAACTGTAGTTGTCGTTGAAAGGTAGGCGAGCGTCCAAACGGATTTGGATCCGCGTTTAGTCGCCCTATGGCTCATTCTGTCAGCGTTGTCATGAACGGTCATATAGATTCCCAATGCTCCCCTAATCCTAAAACCCACTCTTCTGTTCCAAGAACAGGTCGACAAATTAGACACTCGTATCCACACTAAGAAATGTGTAAACACGACATCGTTGGGGACGCAGTTGGGGCCATAAGTCGATCAGTAGCTCCAAGAACCTACGAAAAGACCAAGGCTTTCCTGCAAGCACTCGTGTCCTCGCCCAGACAATCCAAAAAAAAAAGCCGACGACTTTCTCCAAAGGACATACAATCACCTTCGAGAATCTTCACAATTTCGGTAACCAATTTATCAAGGGGTGCCAAGAAAAATCTGAGACAGAGAGTATTCGTACCACCAACGCGTGACAAAAATTATGCCCTCTTTCACAAATCCCCATCGACAAGATCACAATCTCTTGGGAGGACAAACCGCCGGATGATTATGCTGATCAGTTCTAGACACCGATACATTTGGTCCCGAAACTTGAGAATACTTTATTGTTATTTCCTCTATTCATTATAATACGAAAAAAATGAAAAGGAAAAGAAGAAAATGACCCGATTGATGAACAATCATGCGACTTAATGAAAAGGGAATAATAATTTTCCTGTTAATCCAATCAATTGTGAAAAAGCTCTTTAAAGCCTTTAACCCATCAACCAAAAACTTTTTTTTGAACAATTACATTACATGCTTTTTGCTTTGTAGTGGGAAATGATAGTCAACTTTCTTGCCACATCTTCATCATGGTTTTGGGTGTTTTGGGAGAGAGGCTATGAACCTTCATAATGGATGACAATTTAGAAAAAATATTATTTACTTTCTAGATTTCATTATAAATTTTGTTCATATATTTTCACATCCATAATATTATGTTAGATATGATATCTATTAAGTAATGACAAGTGTTGGGGCATTATTAGGGGGTGATTAACAGATAATTAAAGATGGGTCTAATCAAATTCAAGGAAAGCATATCTATCATTGAAGATTAGATAGTGAAGAAGACAAGAAACAGTTCATTATCACTCACTAATTAACAATAAAATTGACATTGATTAGAGAGGACCAATGGGTGTGGAACACCTAAAAAGTCTATTATCTTTCTTGTAAACCTTGCATGTAACAAGGCTCATGCCACACCATGTTTAGAGGCCCTAAATGCTTATTTGTTGCTTATGAATGTCAAATCTCATAACCATTGGTTCACATTGCCTCTAACCCTATCTATCTCCCTCACATTTCTATGGTGAATCATTTTGCAAAAGAAAGAAAGTTTGGTGCTATGGATTCATGTCCTCTATCAACATCTGTATTCTAAAAATAAAAATCAAAGAAAACCGAATTGATCGTTAACTTATTCTCGATCTACTTAATTAATTATATAATTAATCATTTGGATTACCAAATTAATACATTCAACCAACCTTATGAATTCATCTCACGTTTGGTGTTTAATTTTCTTCTCAATGAATAAGACTTACACCAACCGGGTTCTTTTTTCAAGCCTAGTTCTTTTGTTTTCTTTATATTTTAGTGTCATTTTCACATCTGAGTTATACATAAGGGACATGCTTTACCATTAAAATATCATCCTTATTTTTTTAAAGAATAGAATATATCACCCCTATGAGACGTCAAAATACACTCTCACGTGCAAGACTAATTTTTGTAAGTGAGTTATAACAGACAAGCTCACTTAAAACCAAATTAACCTTGGGATCTTTTTGATAGTTTAGTTAAACTATTAAGAGTTGGGTTAGCTCTTATTTAGAGGATGGTTGAGTTGAGTAGTGAAGTGAATTGTACCCGAAGAAAACATAAAATGTGAAAGAATATATAAAGATTTGATGAGTACGGAATAATCTTATGTTCTTGAACAGAACATTAAATAATCTTATGTTCTTGGACAGAACATTAAGAGCACCCAGTCAATGATAATATCTTATATGATTATTTGGAGGACCTGTTTGACATTTTTTTTCTCCAAACAACAACTTCTACAATTACCCTTTGTAGTCGATGGGCTAAAGAGTTGTTGTTTTAGTGTAGTAGCAAAAGTAAATAACATTTTCTCTCCTCAAAAAAGCTTTTAGCCGACTGCTCCAGTTATAATAGGATTCTACGATTACCAACACTCTCTCCTCAAATTTGATTATTTTATTATTTCTCTTTCCTAAAAAATTCTTATCACTCTTCTTCAGCCTCCTCGTACCACGACCATTGGAGGTGTTCTAATAAAAACATTTTCAATTGTAATAATCTGCACAATTGTTTGGAGGGGTTGTAGTAGCACATTTTGAATTTCTTTCTCCTTCAAACATCTACCTTCTACAACTACTACTACTACCTCTCCAATGGTAACAAAAATTAGTAGTTGTTTGGAGCCATTGTTTGCACTTTTCATATTTTCAGAACCACCTCAAATAAAATTAGTTATTTTATTCATGCCAAATTTAAAATACATACGCTAATTAAACTACAAACAATAATTAAACATATGATAATTAAACATACTACGAACGACATTTAAACATACAATAATTAAACATACAATAAACAATAATTAAACATACAACATTGTCATAAACTCGACGATCATTCAACTATTTTCTAATCGCGCCAATGTGCATACGCCACTTCAGCTCATCCTTCATCATCTCCCACACAACACGTTTAGTCCATGATTTTTTTGGTCTCGTAATCGGCCACGCTCGTAGCATATATTTCTTCATCGGTTGCCTCTTTTCTAGGATTGGTGAGACGGTCCCGGTATATCTCATCGAAGGCCTTGCACTTTTGGCTCGTTCGAAGGAAATGATCCTTCACCTGCTTACTTGTCCGTTTAGGCCATTTTTCATCTGCACTTTAAAGGAAAGCGAGGTGGACGTTTTCCCAGGACTTCCCCTGACCTCGGTAACGACTAGCCACGTCACCACCAAATGCATATCCTCCATTGCCGCCCACAGTGGATCAGTTGCCTAAGAAGACGAAATCATTTTAGAGGAACCAAAATCGAAGTATGAGAATTTGAGATAGAGTTGAGAGAGGTGTGAAATTAAAGGGAGAGGTGTGCCGCATTTACATGGAGTGGGTGAGGGGGTCTCAATGTGGCTGCGCCGCACACACACACTATCCCCTTAATATTGTGCGTGGAAAAAAGCTGAGGCACTGAGAATTCGATAAAAAAACACTTCCTTTGTTCATTTAATTTTATTAATCCGATAAAAAAACAAGGTACAGTTGAAGGCTAAATCAAAGCAACCCCATACGTTTCTAGAGGTTGTCTATGAGTGATGCAAGAGCATTCCGTCTTGCGCAGTCATATTGGTGATGTCATGGCCTTGCACTACCACTAACATTTGCAGCAAATCATGTTGCATCTTTGCTTTGGTCTCAGTCATTTGAGCCTGACGCTTAATAATTTGGGTCTGGTGCTTGCCAAAGTCTTGAAGAAACTAAACGTGCTCGGGTGCAACCATCAGGTCTGCCTCCACTTGTTTTCCTTTGACTCTTACTCTAGCTTTGACTTTTTTCTGGTCAGTTAAACGCTCCTCTTGTGCAAGTGAGGTCAATTTGTGTTCGCATTCGTCGCCTGATGTGTAGTTGCATGACTCGTCCAATCTTGTACGCTTGCTTGCTTCACCTTCTACGTCGAGTTCCGAGACCTCAATGTCAATGTCACCTTGCGGGAGCATGAGGTACTTCCTCTTTAGTTGATCCCTCACGATCTTCCAAACATGCTTCCAAGCAAACTCGTGCTGCTCCTCTTTCTTGTACGCCCTTTCGACAACTGTCATGATGTCAGCATCGTTCCTCCCACTTTGGTACGTGTCATCCATATCTAGATATTTCTCTTGAAATTTAGTGACTTTTTTTTATCTAATGTTAGTGGTCCTTGTAATTCTTCCATGTCCGTTCTGGGTCGCCTGACTTCCTCATCGCATAAACCTCACTTCCGACTTTTTTCCAGTATATGTCGTTCTTCTGGTTCTTCCCTGTGATGTTATCCAGAGAATGGTTGAGCCATGCCGCCGCAAACCATACCTCCTCCGTGATGCTCCATTTCAGCTGCAGACCTGTAGTCGATGCAAATGTAGGGTTCTTCATCTTCCTTCTCGATTGCTTGGCCAGAGCAGATTGGAAAGGTTGTTCATTGGGGATTTGCGACTGTGGCTATTGGGAATGTTGGAGCGGGTTGAATTGTGATGGCATGAGTTAGGTCGGTTGAAGGAGGGAGGTGTAGGATTCGATATGACAATTGATCTCTTCTTTTGTATGCGCCGAGTCCTCAATATTCAAGGAGTACACGATGAAATCGAGGTTCCCTGGGTCGATCATTGTGAATCGATGTATATAGGGAAAGAAGAGAAGAGAATGTGTGTAGAAGAGAGGGGTATGTTTTTTTGGGTAGGGATCAAAGTATAATTATATGAAAAATTAGTTTTTTTATAAAAAAAATTTGTGTTACCACGTGTCAGCGTGTGATTGGCCCGCCGATTAGTCGTTGGGCCTGTATCGGCTAGTCATGTCGTTGTAGACATCTGAGGCGACGTGCTGCGTCGATACACCAAGCAATGACGCTTGCAACAATTAACCGTTGCAGCGCCTACGACGATATGCAAACGACATCCCTCCACCAATCATTGATGGTGCTCTAAGCTTTAGTTCACCATGTGTGGGATGGAACATTATAGAAACAAACCACGTGTATTTACAATTGGGATCGAAGAAAAGAAACAGTTTTATATTTGGAGCAACATACCACACGTAAGCCTCTTTCAAGCAAATGATTAAAACTACTAATATATCAATAGCCCAATATAATAGATCTCACTCAATGACAGAGAAAGAACTTGGCGGATTCAGCTAAACTGTGACAAATGATATTCAAAACCTTTCTTTCTTCTTTGAATTCTCACACCCAAAATTTTATTCTATGATTCATTTTAGTAGTTTCTATCTATTTTATCAAGATAGTGTTAATTTGTTAATATGATATATTGCTCGGTTATAAATATCGGAATGATTCAGAGTACAGTCCACAATTGTCAAAATCTCTCTCAGAATCATTCAATATCACAAATGCAAGATTGAAAGAAAGGAGTTGAGAAAAAATAACCACCACCTCACTGATTCAAAGAATTGCCAAAAGTACACATTTCTCTAATATTATACTTATCGAAGCTGCACTTATCATCACATGTACAGAGGAAAGAACTCGAAAGATTATGCTCGGTGTACCAAAATCCGATCAACCTGTAGCTGTGTATGGCTGTCATAACATTCAGTGAGTCCAAGGAACCTTTTTCCTGCCACTTATAATACCAAAGTTTCAGTACTGGTTAATCCCCCCTCTGTAACCTGCGCATGTCTTAAGATCATCCCTCTACAACACATCACAGTATCAACAGATCTTCCCTCTACAACACATCACAGTATCAACGACATGCTTCACTAGGACCAACCTTGTTTTAGTCAGCACGGTTAATACCTTCACGGGGTTTAGCATCATTGTTTTGCACCAAAGCAGAATGATCAAAACCATAGTTTGTTGCTTGACACTGCAATACAAGAAACAAGAGGTTAATACGGGTTCAGTGTCACAAAGTGTTATAGTAGTAGATTGTTAGTATAATCTAAAGGTTTCTTGATGTTAACAAGTCACGCATTACTTGTCTGGTCAACAACTCACAATCCTAGTAACCCTTCTTTGATTACATTTTTGTGTAGACCTTTTTTAGCTATTTGACTGCACAGAGACGCTAAACCAGACACGCAATCTTATCTCAAGATTGGAATCACCTAATATGGAACCCCTAAAGAGATTCAGCAGACACTAAAAATCAATCTAAATATATAAGTAACCATTTGTCACAAGCGTCATCTTTAGGATACTTGGAATGATTCCCTATAAGTTGGCCTAGTACAAGAGAAAATTGGATCATTGTGACAAGTATTAAGACAACCAAGTGTCTTATCACATCTTTTTTTATGTCTATAGTTACCATTACACTATGCATACTATTCTAGCAATACCATTTAGCTTGATATTAGAGGTTTTGCTTAATTTTCCAGCAAAATCTGACTCCTTAATGAATACACAAACCTGAGTAGATGTTTGATGATTACAGGATCCCCGCATCAAATCCTTTGAACCAGAGACCAGAGAAGAGTCTAAATTTTGCGAAGGACCCACAGCAGCACTGGGGTTATGCCCAATGGCTGATTTAATAGGAGGACATCCAGACAGGGGAATTGAGGGTGTATGTGGCATTGGCATGGGAAGTCCTTGACTATGAGGAGCCGGCAACTTAAGGTTGGGTCCTGCAATTCCATGCATAGCAGTGGGAGCTGACATAGGTGGGCAAGGGAAATGGGCTCCTTGCATCATAGGGTAACCAGAGGATCCACCATTCATTTCTGGCATTCCCATACCATAGTGCATTCCCATCCCATAATGCATCCCCATTCCCATCCCCATAGGTGAGAAATGCCCCATGTGAGCTGCATGCATGTGTTGCATTCCTGGAGGCATCATCATCGGAGGCATATACAAACCAGCTCCCATTGACATAATCTGTATAAAGAATTGGCATCAATGTAATTGGAATTTCCTAATTCTGAAAAAAAGAAATCTACATTACATTTATGAGGTAGGGAATTACTTGTACTTGGAGTTGAAGTGTCTTTAGATATTCGATGGCCTCATCAAGCATTGAGGCTTTATCCACCTTTTTTATTTATCAAAATGAAAATGTCAGCAGAGCATAAGGAGTAAAATTTATCAAGCATAGATAGGTTCCAAATAAAGTATTATAATGCTTTGAGCTCATCTAAATTCCTTACAGAATGCAACCATAGACTTTTACAACTTTGAAAACCTTTCATCTATAGAAGCTTGAGTTTTTTTAATTCTAAATTTCCATGTTCATGCATAGTTCCATATCTTGATTGCCCATCTACATGGCCTAAGTGTAAGCCTCAAGACTAAATGAAACCCTCAATTTAGTTGTACACTATATTACACATCCCATAAAGGTCATAAATCAAATCTCAAAATAGGCGAAGTAATCAACCTTGTTGCAGTTTGGGATTAGTTCTTGCAGAGCACGCATCTTCTCGTTGATTCTATCCCTCCGCCTCTGTTAATGGACGTTCAATATAAGTACCATTAAAGATCACGCAATTCAAACATGATAAATTTGAAACTAATATACAGCAAATAGCACATTTTCTTGTGACTTTCTTTTCTTTTCCAACTTACCCTTTCAGACAAATTGTGCACTTCTGCTGCTCGGCTTCTCTTGGAACTGGTACCTGCTCGTGCATGAGTTGCTCTTTTCACATCCATTGATTCTTCCTCAGCGTCCTGCAAGGAACTTTCTGTTAAATAGAGAAGGCAGAGGAACAATGAGTTAAATGCAAAAGGCCAAAATTTTAGCTTACTTCACTATGGCATTCTGAATCTTCGGTGTCAGGAAATTTTCTCTTCGAATTATGTGTTGCTTCATCTGAAGGCCTCTCTATGCTATTTCCTGAGCAAACAGATGAACATGCAATAATAGGCTCAATAGCCTTTTCACCATCCACCACTCCTTTGATTGAGCTTTCAGCAATTTTATTAGAGCTTTTATCATTTTTCAAGTCATTTTCTATGCGAGCAAACTCAGATTGTTTTACTGCAGCTGGTTCCTGTGTAGGCATTTCCTCTGACGGGCTTGAACTGACCTTTTGTAGCACTGCAGTATGCTGGCCCGAGGGAGTAGTTTCCTTCACCAAAGCGTTACTTGAATTGGGAAGCTTAGATTCTGCAATATTACCACCACTTGTAGCAGACACCTTATCCTTGCTTACCATTCTTTCAGTGCCTGATAAACCCATACCAGGCCTATTGTTCTGAAGATTAGCTTTAACTAGAGAAGCTGGCCGCGAGAAGTGTGAGAAATTCATTATAACAGAGCTTCTACTAGGTGGCACGAGATCTTCCTTCTGAGGCCTCGTCAAAGAAAATCCATCACTCATATTGTTGAAAATACTGTCTGAAACTTTCGGTCTATGAGATGGAACTGATGTTTGGTATTGTTGTGATGAAGATGATGGGTATAACTCACTGATAGCCACACCATTACCAGAACAAGATCCCTTTGGCACATTTCCTTGTTCTGAGTTCACTCCATTCTGTACAGAGACTGTATTGGATCTAATGGACAGATTACCGCTATACCTCTTACCGATTGATGAGAGCTGATTCTGAGTAGAGACCTCGTTTACAGTGACCCCAGATAACTCAGTCATGAAATCAGAACAATACCCATGCTGTGTAGATTTATCACTGGGATAATTCAACCAAGGTACCAAGTTATCATCTTGATTCAACCCCACTTCACCTGACGGCCTGGGCATCTGAAACTCATTCACTGCACAGTCCATCATCCCAAATTTACCATACTTTGTATTGGAACCATGTCCTACCTTATCTCTAGGCATGGAGCTATGAGTCTGTAACGTGTTACCAGTTGAGGCCTTCCTTGTTCTACTGGACTGGCCTTGCATCATAACTTGGCCATTTTCCCATACCAGCTCAACAAACTCATTCTCAGGTCTGCATTATGTAACCAACAAAATCACATGAAGAAAGTAAAGCTGATTAAAAAATATTCACTAAAGGTTAGGATACAACAAAGATTTGCATATGTTATCAGAGCTAGAGTTCAACTTACACAAAAGATAGATCATTTGAACATGTGGTGTTCTTGTCTGAGGTCGAGTCAAGCTTCCCTTTCGCCATCCGATACAGCTCAGACAAAGGCATGATGATGGTGAATTAGAATTGAATACAGTTCTTGCCACTCAGAAATGTCCCCAATTCAAACACTCAACTCAATTGAATCACCTCCTCAATTCTAAGGGTACCCTCAAAGCAAAACCATCCCCTCAATTCCAGAACCCACAGTTCAAAGAACCTAGAATATAATTACAACATGCATCCAACAAGGGTTCATGACAAAAAAGACAGCCAGCAACCTCCCAATGACACAATACCAGACCAATATATACGAAGGAAAAAAAGAGGAATTGGTGCTTTTTACAGTTCAGTACAAATTTAAGGAATAAAATCTCTTCTTTATAGTACTACTAAAACAGTCCTTATCATCAGTAAGCCAACTCTAACAAATATATTATTAAAAGCTTAATTAAAATAAAGTATCAGTCAAACCAATTCTTTAAGAGACAAAACCCTAGAGATCAAATTCCCCTTTCACATAAAAAATTCGATCTTTTCCAATTTTTACAAAACCCAGATAAGATTTTCTAAGCTAATCGACATCCCCAAACAGAAACAAGCCAAAATTTCTCAAGAAAATAAGAATCGCTGAGCTCAAAATCATGTGAGATCTCGGCAAACCCAAAACGCAAAACAGAAAACTCTCACAGAATCGTTCTAGAGATTACTGAAAGAAGAAGAAGAAGATATGGGTCGTCCTCGAGCTGAGCGAACCAGAGGGTACGCTGATCCATAGGCGCATGAAAATTGCGAAAACGAGCTGTGAAATGGGAGTAAGAGTTAAAAGTGACCACCAAAAAAGTGAGTAACAATCTGTGAGTCAGTGATGGGGCTCGGAGAAAGAGAGTGAGAGCAGAACAGAGCAGCCAAGTGGGCGCAGAAGGCGGCGAAAGGATTGCAGAATAGAAAGGGGCCAAAAACACCAAGAGAGAGACAGAGATTAGCAGCTTAACAACATTTCTGCTACAAACCCGCAATTACTTATCTGCTCTCCATTTTCTATTTGGTTTGAAGGTATGTATGTTTGTGGGTCCATTTCCAACTATTATATTCTTCTTTCAGTTTCTCATCTTTTTTATGGTGCTCTTCAGTTTGGTTTTTCGATGTTTTGATGTATGTATGTGGGTTGGATTTGTGTTATAAATATTTTTTAGGTGAAAGTTGATTTTATCAATAATTATAAATATAAGTTACAGAGGTAAAAGAGAGTCATGGGAGTATAAAGAGTACTAGTAATTCTCTTTATTAAAAACTCTGAGACCAATAATCTTGTGTTACCGATTTTAAAAATGTCATAACGACGTATTAAAAACAGAAGTAAAATATGATGAAACTAATGATTGTTGCTTAAGGTGTAGCCTTCATGTTCTATTCGTTGTATTAAACCGAACCTACGGTCATTAGTTTCTAGGGGAAGTAGAACTCTGATCAGAGACATTTCCCAAGGTCATTCCCTAGAGTAATGAATTCCTTTTATTCCTCTATGCGGGCCAGCTTACCCGCCCTGTCTTCCTCCTCCCATGGATCCTCATTTGGACCCCCTCTTTACTCTTTTGGCGCTTGCTTCAGTATCAGACTTAGTTCCGACTCCAAGTCCAGGTCCATCTTTGTGCTCAAGCAGGGTCGGGGTATCGACTTTCTCACTAGCCAAGGCTCGGCCGATTACCAAGTTCTTCCAGCCAAGATCTGTTGAGCGCCTCGCTCCGTTACGTGTCGTAGCCGAGGATACTATCGGGCCGCTGCCACAAGACGACAGGGCCTTAGGTGTAGTAGTCGAAGATACTGGATTACGAGATGGCTTAGCGTCTCAATTTGTAGCATACGTCCTGGGTTGGCGGTCCCTTTGCTACTCCAGCATCGAAGAGTCGAACCGAGGGGTACCAATCACCTTCCGATCACACTCGGGCATCATGTGACCTATCATTCCACAATTATAACAAAACGAATGGAGCTTTGCATAGGTAAGAGTGACACGAATCAGGTCGGGAAATTCCCGAAAGCGTAGTAGGATGTGGCGTTGAAGGGGGTGCTCTACAAGATGCCAGAAGCGGACTTTGACTGAATCTCAACATCGTGTCCCCCACTTGTCACACGGGACGTGGACGCAAAGCCCTAGTGCCACCCTAATTGTTTCCCCCGTAGTTTTGGTATAGACCAATGGGGGAAGGCCACAAGCATGCATCCATAGCTGGAGCCTATCCAGGGTGGGGGTTCTCTAGCCATCGGGTTTAGGTCACCCAGTAGGAGAGGTCTTCCATCGAAGAACCATGGTTCGTTGTCTTGAACCCATGCCTGACTTTCTCAGTTTCAAAGTAAAAACTGAACACACCCGGAGCGATATCTTTAATCACCAACCCCTCCGCTGATGTACCTCATGCCTTCGTGATCATCCGAAGGAGGACATTCCCGAGGTGGTTTGGACGATCATAGATTTCCCATCATGGCAAATTGTTGCCTAGCCAATATGGATGAGCTCACCGGGGTGTATGGTACCATCACCTCAATCTCCTCCTCCTCCTCCAAAGAGCAGGCCAAGAAGCCATCCCGCAGGTTAAGGAGTTGGGTGTCCAGACCTGTCGGTAGAAATCAGGGAGTGCATCAACATGTCGCTCAAGTGGGTCTTCCTATGCCGACATTTTAGGATCAGGCTTATTAATGAAATCATATGCGCCATCGTACATGTCTTTTTCGTCCTCCATAATCATGTTGGGGAGAATGATGCAACGATTCATGAAAGCGATCAAATATTTTTGGTTCCAGAATCCGAGCTGGCCTAGTGATGATATCCCATCGAGCTTGAAGAACTATGAAGCTTTCTTCACATCATTTCTCGTGTTTTCTTGATTTCGGGCGAACATCTCGCCCTTAGTCACAGGTGGCTTCGATATGGTCTTTTTAAACCTAGACCAAGTAGGATAAATTTTGTCAGCTAAATAATAAGGTTGGTGGTAGATCGTACCGTTAACTTTGTACTACACGTGGGGGTCTTCTCCTCGTAGCACTTTCGTGAACAAATGTGAATCATTCAGCACATCTATGTCATTATTCGACCCAACTTTACTAAAGAATGCATGAAAAATCTATAAATCGCGTGATGCAACTACTTTAAGCATGATATTAGGTTGTCGTGATCACCTCGGGTGAATTGTCCCTTCCAAGCCATCGGGCAATTTTTCCACTCCAAGTGCATGCAATTAAAACTTTCGATCATGCCAAAGAAACCCAGTCTCTTGTGTTGAACAAGTAATATCGATATGTCACCTTCATTTAGACGCTTCATGTACTATGCATCGAATTGAACATTGGTCGCACGACAAAATTGTTTTACGTATTGTGGGATGGTTGTTGCATCCATCCTCATCGATTCGTCAAGGGAATATGTGGAACACTCGTAAGCTACCATCTATAAAGCGGTTGTGCATTTTTTATACGGACTGAACATTATCGTCTTTGTACACTACTACTTCCATCACACGTCTAAAAAGTCCGCAGCTCATCCAAAAATCCCGTCAAACCATATCTTCGTTGTAGATGAGAGGCTCAACGTTGAACGTTATGGTAATAAGGGACCCTGCGCTCCACATCCACCTCCAAACAACCCTCGATCACTATTTTTATTTTTATATATTTATTAATGTTTTCCGTCACAATCATCGATTTGGAAACACCCAAATCCTGAACCCAGGTGTTAAAAAAGCAGGAAGGTGGACCCCGTAGCACGTGGACTGGGACAGGTGGATCCTTTCCAACCTGAAAACTGATATGGCACCGTCCAACGTCGGGGACCCGTTAAAATGTTCACACGTGGAAATGAATTGACGAAGCAGCCATTCACGTCTACGTTAACGTAACCAATCAACGGTCCATTTTTTACTGTAGAAAAAATAATAACAAATCCAAGGTGGCTTGGAAATCACGTGGGGGCGTGAAGTTCACGTGACTCTGTTTTTGGGTCACATGGACTTTTGTGACCCAACAATGTATGATCGGGCCCATTTCTGGCTTGTCCCATTTCCACTACACTGTACTGCTCGAACTCGAACCACACAACAAAGATGGAACTATTTTATGAACCAAGACATGAGTTGATGTGTTGTTGGCTAAGGAGCCTCATATTAAATAAGGAATGGACCAAACACGATTTGTCTTTATATCTACTAATTAATGGCACGAGAAGGGCCTGTCTCTGTCTCTGCTTCTCCTGCAACCTATGACCCATCAACAAAACAAGCACAGCCAGGGTGAGTGAGGGTGAAGATGCTCCATTTAATATTCATAAGCAACCTAAACATTTCACTTCATTACATGCATATGTTACATCTTCCTAATTAACCAAATACTATACTATATATGTTAATCTAAAATAACCTATATACACAAAGCTCCATTTTGTGTTCACTTCATTACATGAGGCATAGGTATTATATATGTCAGGGTGCATGCACCCAAGGGGTGGCCATTTATGTCTGTTCTACGATTAAAATACAAGAAATTATTGTTCATAAGCACTCTTGTAGGGCCTATGCCATCAATTATATCACCCCTCCCATACTTTCGTGTACTCTTCTTCAGGGTTACAACAAAATAGCACAATCAAAAGAATATGATGACATATCATTAAGGTTCTAAAAGTCGTTAGACATTAGTCGGGGAGCTGTGGCCTTTAATGATTAATCGGGGACTAGACGGGAATTAATCGGAGACTAATCGGATTTGTATTTTTCTATTTTTAATAGATATATTACTATATATATATATAAACAAAATATGAACTTTCTTATATTAAAAATGTTAAGGAATATTTAAAATACATAAAAAATAACACCAAACAACTTAGAAGCATAACCCCTAATATCACCAACGCCAAAGAACTTTAGAAAACCATCTAATTATTTTAATTTAGTCACTATAATATACAAAATAGTTCGAAGCGCCTAGACGACGCCTAGTCGAGATTTTTAGAACATTGCATACCTTCCCCTAAAAACCAGAGCTACTTCGCGGAAGGTTGCATCGTATATGCATTTCTCCCGGTAACCACAAGTAAAATCATGACACTACTGCTGATTTGTTGTTGGCAGACGTTGCCAGACCTTCATAACCGTCCGTCAAATTCCTTACCAACGGATGTCAGTGAAGTTCTGTGGCCCGAGTTTAGGGCCAACAGATCAGAATATCCGTCGGTTAGGTCAAATCTTCAGCCATGAATAGCATCCATTGCCACCTCGAGTGTTGGTAGTAGCGAGGTGGGTTTTGGCAGGTATGCCCATACCAAGCCTACATGATGACAGCATAAACAAAGAGGCTGAGAGAGCTAGCGTGTGAGTTTAAGTGCTGAGGATAAGTTTTCAGAGCACGCAATAACATTTATCAGCACTACTCTCTGTATAGTTTATTGCACTCGGACTAAAAAAGATTATCATGAGCTCAAAATGGAAAGGAAAAGACATGAGACTTGGTCTTGGATACTAAAAGAAAGATATATCCGATACATTTGGGTGATAACCTTATCTCGAATAGATACTTGTCTTTAATTATCAAATTGGTTCTTTTTAGGAAGAAATGTAATGATCCGAAAAAAGGCGGGTTTGATTCCTAAGGATCCTACAATCCTTATGTAGCTTCATGGAATTCAAATGGTTTTTCAGTCTAAATAGAATCCCCATCACAGCTTTGTGACATGCATTTTGAGGCATCAAGCAATGGGCATGTTTCTATTACCGAACCATGCAGAGAAGGAAACCAAACATGAGACCCGAATCATTTTAGCTTGGGCTCGTGAATGATATGACATCTCTTCATGGGCCGCACTAGTGAAACCCACAACTCATTTGAGCCTAATGATATATTTTATTTAAATTTTTTTATCATAGAAAAATAAATATATAAATTAGATAGTGTGAATAGCCATCAAACCAGAGTTCAACAAACAAAAAAAAAACTAAATAAAAGCCGGAACACCCCCGAATCCTACGGACCGGATCAAACAAAGTGGCCCTACAACCCCAGAAGCCTACAACTGCTAAAAACTAAACAAACCGAAGCAGAAGCACGTTGACGAAAACACCCCAGCATCTGTCCCAAGTGAGTCTACAACGTCCACCTTCTATCAGGAACCCAATCTCCAAAACAACAGCATCAGTTGCGCGTGGATCACCCCCGAGTGACGAAGGATTGAGCCACCCCGACGATGGCCAACACCAAAACTGATGCTAAGGCTCACAAAGCTAGATTCCCGCATCAACCAACCATTTTCAATCAACACCGACGACCAGGACCATATACCGGTGGCCCGGTGGGTATCCAAGCACACCATAGATTCGAGAAAACCTACAGAGGTAAAGTGGACAAAGAAAAGGAAAAACCTCACTACCGGACCACTGGTGTGCAGCACCAAAAGAAACAACTAGTACCCTTGAAGAAGATGAACTGAAGGTTGTAGGGACGGACGCCACTCGAGACTACCGATGAGAGCCCAACTCACCGGGGAACCTACAGAGTCGTTAGCTGGGGTTCCATACCCACCCTATATAGTGTTGCTGATCACGGTAGGGATCGAAAGTTGGAGAACCGGCTGAGGTGAGACACCCCTCCTTTTGTGACGGTGATCATAGCAGGACCGGAGGAGGACACTGGCAAGGAACACCTGTTGGGGTTCGAGACACCCCAACCTCGCCTGTAGAGTAACTGAACGGAGATCGCTTGTTTGGGTTCGAGTCACCCCAACCTCGCCTGTAGAGTAACTGAACAGAGAGCGCTGGTTTTGGTTCGAGTCACCCCAACCTCACATGTGACCAGCTGACTGGAGGAAGACGTAGCGAGACCACCAACCGGTAGACTTGACAAGCGGTAGACCGGAAGGGGTTAGATCTATAGGAGAGGCTAGAGGAGGAGATTGGGGAGAAGAGGGCCGATGGCTTCTATGTTCGGTCTCGGGGAGCGAGATCGCATGGATCGGGACTAATCGTCACGTTGGAGGGGCCGTTGTTGCCGGATGTGTCGAGGTAGAGGAGATCTGTGGAAACCATGGAAAATGGTGGAGGAGAAGACGCAGACAGAGACGATGGATCCAAAGGACGAAGAAGTGAAGACAATAAGGATTAGCACAATAGTAGTGAGAGAAAGGTGTGGAGGAGAAGAAGTAGGGGTGATCGGAGAAGGGTCAAGGGCCGATTATCAAATTGCAGAGAGACTCCTTTGAAAGACGATTTTTAGGGCTTGTTCTATTAATTTGTTCACCAAGTTTACCAGAGTTATTAATTTCTTTTCAATAATTGTAACGAGAATTAAATCTTAACGACTTCAAAATCGATTACACGTAGTTATCTTTGTAACCCGAAATCTAGGATGAAAATATTTAGCATTTTCTTCCGTGAAAGAGGGAAGTGTACTAAAATTCCATTGTAGGATAATTAATTAGCTTTGGGTGCATCCGACCAATGAATATCTCCAAAATAGAAATAGTTGAGTATGAAAAAAAATATGTAGTCTCAAAAAAAAAACATTTGTATAGAAACATTCAATCATGTCCGCTTATTAGATTGATCATCTTCTCCCCCCGTATAAATAACCAAATAGCTCCACAAATCCATAGTTGCGCAACATTCTCCTAATATTTTAGATTTTGATACGATTCTTCTATCAGAAAAAATCAATTTGATTCCACTAGCTGGTTTCAGATATTTAAGTTTGATAGAAGAAGAACGAAATGGCGAACGAAGATGGCACAATGACGCTCATTGAAATTCTATTGGCAATATTCCTACCTCCGCTCGGTGTCTTCCTCAAGTGCAGATTAGAGGTTTTATCTTCATCTTAATTAGCTCCTTTCTCGAATCGAATCGAGAATTACAATGTCTCGATGCTATGTTTTTTTTATTTATCCGTTACTTTCTGAAACGAAGATATTGAATTGTAAGAAATTCTTGATGATTAATTAATATTGGGTTGATTGCAGATTCAATTCTGGATATGTTTGTTGCTGACGATAGTAGGCTACATCCCAGGAATCATCTATGCCATCTTTGTCCTAACAAAACCGTGATCATTTCTGGTTATAACTTAATTATAACTATATTAATTCTATTACGAAACAGGTAATACTATTCCTTTTTTAGAAAGTGTATTTCAGAAAATATGTATTGCAATAGTAACAAAACATGGAACCCAGATGTGGAAGGTCTCTGCAAGCTTAATTACTACAACGTAGATTAATCTGGATTTGGACATAACGCGGAAGGTTTCTGCAAGTTGAAGGGCTGTAATGAGGATTAGTCTGAATTTGGCCTAACGGCTCGAGGAAATGTCATCATATAACTTAGGACAACTCCGACAACCCTATGAACGGGTTTGTCTTTCTAGTCTATATATTTAGATTCATTATTTGCTTTCAATGTAATGTTGACTAGTTGATCGTAGGTTTTGCTGTTCTTTTTTTAAATTAGTCTATTAGGTCGTCCGTATAGTTGTAATTTTGGCAAAAACTGACATATATTTATTCTCTTATTTTTAGCAGTTTGGATTGTTATTATAATAGTCTAGGTCCCTCCGTAACACTCACGATCATTATAAGATACTTGCTTCAAATTGCATGGTCCTATATTTAGGCTGGTTACAACCATACGCACAAAATAAATCATACATGGTAAATATTGAGTCCATTAGGTTGCCTGAGATTCAAGTCGGTCTCATTGTCAGATCCAATAATCAGTAAAGTGTGCTAGCAACCCAAGGATAATGTCGTGAACTGTTAGAGAAGATGGGTCGGGTGTGTTAGGTCGGGTGGGTTGTAGCGGCATAGGGTGGAAATCCTCCCTTCGAAATTCCAGTCAGCCTATCGATCGCACCGGAGATACCGACTCTCACAGTTATGTCGGCGGTTGGGCTTTCTTTCGCAACCCTCCCACCGTTGGTTTTCTCTTAGGGCCCGATGGACATTTCGACCTAATCGGTGTTGCCAATCCCTCACTCGGAGCAAAACCCTAGCCCAAGGACCTAAAGAACTGTCGGGTCCACCAAAAGTCGCTCCAATCTAAGCCCTATCAACTCCACTTCCGCTACCCTCCTTTACCAAAAACCCTCCCCATCGGTAGTCTATGTCGAGGGTGGTCGCTCGATCCCTTGTAGGGTGAGGATCGCATCCCCCGTTGGGAAGCATATTGTCGTTGATGACGACTGTATTCCCTTCCTTGGACAAAATTAGCACCTCATTGGAGACGTGTGATCCGTTGTCGGAAGAGGATGTGATAATCCGAGTTCCATCATCACAACTGCCATCTCCAGTTTACCTGCGATTTGGTCTGGCGGGGAGGTTCTTCTCTCCCCGGACCCCTGCAGAGGACTGGTTATGCGACTAATAATTCGCGGATGGGGTTCTACGGCTGAAGGGTTGGTGGTCAAAGACCTTTCCCTGGGGGGTCTATGCATTCTATTTCGCATCTCATGTGGCAATGGAGATTGTCCAACGGGGTGGGTCCTGGTGCTTTTGTCGATACCATTAACTTGACACCCTGATAATTAACTCTCAGAATGGCACGACAAGCGTACCGATCGTCAAGCCGTAATCGGGGTTTAGTCCGAGATATCGTACCCAAGGAGCAATTAGACAAGCACTTTAATCAATTAATCCGTTACTCAAGCTATTATTGTAACGATGTTTGGTTTGTTTTGTAAAATAGTAATTCATATGCAAGTAATACAAAATGTAAATGATCCGAGAATACAACACAATATCACAAGTGGATTGTAAACAAGAAATTTAAGGCGATTTAGGACATTAACAGGGTTCGAATGTGATGAACAACTTAACGGGATTCGGTATACATTTACAACTAATATTATTCTAAGGGAAACGAGAATTCTCTCAATGTAGTCCTAACCATCTCTCGATCGTATTAGGACCCTAATATACCCAGTCCACCTAATTATCTCTAATCTAGGTGTAGAACGGTATAAAACATTACAATTTATGAATTCCTTTAACTTGCGGGTTTTACACCTATAGTTATTGCACTCGTGTCAGCCTAACCATATTCTAGTCTAAATTGAAACCCGAGCTGTCTAACTCCCATTTCCTCCTATTAAACTCATTTCTCAATTGTTGGTTAACACGATTGAATCAATTATCATGTGATCAAGGCGACAAAGCATTACGAACGAAATTAAATCAATAATATCCTAATACTAGTTTAACAAATGTATAACAGAAATAACCTAATTTAATTCATCACATCGTTCCCCTAGCCCTAGATCAATGAGGATTTAGTTCATAGCAAGAGTATAAAAACACAAGGAAGTGATAAAAATGATGATAATAATATTAATCAATAAAGTAATACAAATATCAAAGTGTAATCAAAACCTACGAAAAACTTTCGATGATGAGTTCGTATGTCTCCTTTTGATCTTCAATCCTTCTCCAAACCCTCAAAAAGCTCTCTACAAAGTGTGTTTCTCAGCTCAATTTCGTGATCCCCAAGATTTCTGACATAATTCCTATTTATACCAACTTAAAATTGAGGGGCAGAATAGGGAAATTACACGTGAAAAACTAACAGGATCGCACAGTGCATGTCGTATGCACATCGTACGCTAGACGTGTGCCATGCACGCCGACCGCACGCCCTGCGACGATCAAAATATCAAGTTTTTGGTGCTCTCTAATTTTTTTGCGCGCCTGCGCTCGGCGTGCGCCTCACATATTCACTACATGTCATGCGCCCAACGTGCACCTCGTATGTTCATTACATGCTGTACGCCCGGCGAGATGGGCTAGTGATGGGTAAGTTGTGCTCGTCTAAACCGTCTCGACGAGAAGTTCTCCTTCGGATCATCACCAAGGCGTAGGGCAAGGCAGCCAAGGGACTGGTGGTCAAGCTCATCGGCCCGGGGATCTCCAGATTTTACTGTCAGACGGAGAGAGCCCGGACATGGGTTCGGGATAATGAACCATGGTGCTTTAATGGGAGACCACTCTTATTGGGTGACTTGAACCCAATGGCTAGGGAACCCCCGACTCAGGATATGATCCAACTATGGGTGCATACTCGGGGCTTCCCCCTTTTGGTCCGTATTAAAACCACTGGAGAAACGATTGGTGCCAACACTGGACTTTGTGTCCATGTCCGATGCGATCAGTGGTGTACATGTTTGGGAGGAGCAGTAAAGGTTCTTTTTTGGAATCATGTGGAGCGCCCTCTTCGATGACATCTCCTACTTCGCTTTCCGGAATTTCTTGACCCGGTTCGTATCACACTTACCTATACAAAATTACCCTCTTTTGTTATAACTATGGGATGATAAGCCACATGGTGTCCGAGTGTGACAGGGAGGTAGTGGGGACACCTCAGTTTGATTCCTCAATGTTGGAGTTCCTGAAAGACCGTCAAACCAAGGTATATGCCACAAATTAGGACGATCAGACATCTCAGAAGAAGGTATCCTCGACTACTACACCTAAGGCGGCCTTATCTCGGGGCAGGAGCCCAATATTATCCTCGGCTACTACACCTAACGGAGCGGCCGTTTGATGGACCCAGGTTGGATAAACCCGGTAACCGGCCAACTCTCGGGTAACAGGAAGACCGTTGCCACGACCCTGTTTGGGCGCCTAGCTAGAACTGGACTTAGAGTTGGAACTGAGTCAGATAATGGAGCAGGACCCGGGGGAATTAAGAGAGGGTCCACTAGAGAACCCTCGGACAACCAGGACAGGGCGGGCAAGCTGGCCCGAATCGAGGAATGAAAGGAATTCAGTGCTCTAGGAACTGGCCTTGGGAGAGGTCCTAGAAAGAGCTCTGCCTCCTCGTGAAATCAATTATCGCAGGTTCTGTTTAATACAACGAATAGAGCATGAAGGCTACATCTTGAGCAACAATAATTGGTTTCGTCATAACGTAGTTTTATTTTCAGTACGTCTTTACGATACTTCCAACACCGATTATACCGGATTACTTGTCTCAGAGATTTTTCATAAAGACGGCTACTGGAGCTCTTTACAGTATAATGACTCTTTTATTTCGTAATAAGAGATTTCTCTTGATGTAATCTTTTGTAATTGATATTTGAAGTAATGAATTTTGCACCCTTCATCCCCCCAAAACAAATAGAACAATTTGAAACTTCAGGTAACAGAGATATCAAAAAATATAAGTAAGTGAAAACGTGAGATTGTCATGCTGAAAGATACAAAAAGGGTATTGGAATAATTTGGAGGGAAGAATCCAATGGTTAAGGATGAACTCAAGTCAATCCATTTGTGATTCTTCGTCTAGGAAAGGTCTACATCTTTCTATCAAGGTCTCTTATGGTGAGCTTGATTTTCAAATCAATAACATCCACTTGCAGGGAGTGTTGTGTTGTGCACTCAACTTAGGTATATGTATTCTCCTCAATATATATATACGACAGAGCAACTTTCTGTACAAAAATGCTCGCGTATATATGTAGATCAGTAGCCAAGACTTTAGAGTCGGTATCATATCATATTGATGACACCCCTGAATTTGTTCATACAAAGATTCCACTACAAAGAATCGTCTCGTCGACTTTATACGGTATAGTTTTTGTCTTAACTATGGCATTTTGGGCAACCAATGGAAGACCTTAGTTTGGTACACACCATGTGCAGAGTATCTCCGTTTACTAGTTTTTTTACTTGAAGCAGATAGTGAGTTTATCTAGGATGGGTACACATAGGTATTATCAAATCAAACTTGCAATTGGTTTTGTTAGAAAACAAAGACGATTAATATTTTTGTTCTTAAACCAACTTCACAAAAACACATCAACACAAAAACAAAAGGAGTCTTTTGTTTTGTCAAAAAAGCTTCGACCCTCTTTTTCTGAGCCTAATTTTTATTTGTGCTTTTCTTTTCTTCACAGGCGACGTTATGATTTTCGGTTATAGACGTCGTTGGTAGTGACCTTCCTCTTCCTACTTCTTTCTTTTCTCAACACCGCTAGTTACATGTTGTAGCCCTTCAGCCTATTTTGTTAGATCTGAAGGCACAACTTCGTCGGAGCTCCGTTGTGGTTGCTTCAGCCGTGGGCTTGGGCTAGGATCTGGCCTTTGACGTGGTCACCTGGCTCGGCATGGTGTGGACCCTTTCAGATCTGGAAGCCTGACCAAGTTTCGAGCTCTCTTGCTTCGTTTCCCTTGTCGACCGGGTTTGCTCATGTCGAGCTTGCTTGGGTCGCCAGAGACTGTCACCTCCTCGGATCGTCCTTTTGTCTGCGTCATTCGCCGAAGATCGTGTTTGGTGGGTTTTTTTTCAATGTGGAGATGCGATGTCTGCAGCGCTCGCGATTTGGGTCGCCGAAACTCGTCATTTGGATGGGTCATCCGTACATCACAGCCATACGCTAGAGCCTAAGCCTGGTGTCTTGTTGTGGAGCTGTGGTGTTAGAAGTCCTCGTGGTGGAGTAGAAAATCTGAGGCTCGAAAATGGTTCTGGTCGCCAAATTTTTTGGTGTTGGAAACCAATGTAACTGTCTTTTATTGTCAATATGCTCCTCGTGGTGGTGTTAGTGGTACCCTTTGTGTATCCTTGTGACCCTGGTTGGTAAGGTTCTCTGTACACATCCTTTGCTTACTTAGAAACTTGTGGAAGCTCTGCTCTGACCCTAGTCCTTAAACAAGATCGATCTTCTTTGTTTCCCCTCCTATGTTTGGGTAGGATATCTTTTCTTGAGATGTTGGTCACCGACGATTTGCTATTGTTCTTTTGGCATCCTTTCAAAGTCAACTGGTTTTTATTTCTATGGGTTTTAAGATTTCCTGTGGTTTTTGGCCACCAGACTATCTTTTCTATTCAACGGTGTTGATCGTCGGTGTGCAATGTCCTATCAACTTTATGAGTTGGTGGCCCCGATGAGATGGATTGTGTTTTACAATCTATGGTAAGCATTAGGGTGTTCAGAGTGGGGGCAGTTATTTTTTAACTTCATGGTGGACAAATCTAGGATTTAGACCTATTTTGACCTTAATGGTTTGAAAATCCGGGATTGAGACATTTTTTTTATGTGCTTCATGGTTGCAAAATTCGGTTTCTAGAAATTTATATGTTTACTTGTTCAGCGCTTAACGTTGTAAAATCTGGTTGTTAAACCTTGGTTTACACTCTTGTTGGGTTGTTGGGGTTCCTTCCGTAGGAACACTTTTTCTTTGTATTAGTTCGATCCTTTTAGGATCTATGGTTTTCTTTGAGGATCCAATGTTTATCTGTTTGAGGCTCTCAGCTGAAATTAGTTCGATCATTTGATTTATACGAACTATGTCCTTGTGTCTCGTCTTTCATCCTCTAAAAGATAGGTTTTTATATATTTTTCTTCGCTGATAAAAAAACACAAAAAAGTATTTTGAGAGACTACATTTTCTGAACACGTAGCATGTGGGGCTGCCTCCGAATTATATGAATCCCCCTTATGTTGTTTGGATCCAGTGAGCACGTGTGTCGTATCGTGTTGTCCATCACCTTTCTCTCATCGTCGTTTGCAAGTCTGAAATCCTCAAAGAACCGCACCACCGTCCGTCTCCTCATGTTTTTCATTCTTTCCCCATTCTAGATCACCCACATTCTGATACTAAATATTAAAAACAAAATACGATAAACATTTTTGTTCTTGAACCAATTTTACAAAACACATGAACACAAATATTTATGATGAGAAATTACATTTTGTAAACCTGATGTTATAATAAAAACAATACAAACCCATTTATACAGCAAAATTAGCTAAGAAAATCATCCTTATTTCTAATGGTAACGTTTACGGCCAATGAATATGATGCCTTTTTTTTCATCAGTAGTTTTTTTAAAGACCCAAGTCTTTGTGAAAAAAGACAAGGCCAAGGGTAGTCCCTCAACAGTGGTAAATTACATAACAAAGGCAACCTCACTGAGATCCCTAGTGCACGAATGCGAAGTAAGAACCAAAACCATAAACATAACAAGGGTCTAACATACCTATACCCTGATATACCTACCATTAAGCACAACCAAGGAAAACAGGAGTTGCCAACAAGGGCAACTCAACCAGAAATCACACGACAAACAGACCCAAATTGACAGACAAGGCCAACAAGGGCAAAACCAACTTATAAAACAACAAGGCCTGAAAATGCCCAAATTTAACACCATGAAGACCAAAGCAGCAGAGACAGCTAAGTAAAACCCAGTCAGCCAGTCCCCAAATCCGACCACATAACACAATTGCTCCAACACACTCCCTTAACCCTACCAGAACCCACCAATTCCCAGTTGTTGTCTCCACCAGAAAGGAGAGACAACCGGTTGTTGGCCAACACCAGTTAAACAACCATACTCTGGCGATGGATAAACCACCACCTGAGTAAGCCAGTCCCCAGAATCAATGCCTATGCTATCATCGAAGATCCGAAGATCACCCGTCACCCCAGGCCAGCACCTTAAAACGATGAAGTCAGTGAAAAGCAGGCAAAAGAGACTAGGGCTAAAAGGAAAAAAAGGGGAATCAGAAGAGAAGGGGGATACTTACCCAAAATCAAAGCCTGACACTCGAGGTAGCTGCTCCAAACCCAGTAACCAACAATTCGTCCGATCCACGCCAGCAACGGAGGGAGCAAACGATCCACGAGGCCGGAGTTCCAGTAGAGCGCGACTGCAAAACCTGAGAAGAAGTACACCGGAGACGAAGCACCAGATCTGAGGCAAGGGTGGTTTGTACGCGCCGTCGACTGAAGCCCAACCTACAACCCGAGCAGATCTGCAGCCATCAACGACGTTGAACAGCGTCCCACACCAGATCTGTTCGAGTCGGTTTCGAACCAGAGAACACCACGCGCCCGACCAAAAAGGGGGAGAAAAAGGCGCCGACGATCGAAGTAGTGAGAGATATGAAGCCATCAACTCTAAAGAAGATGTGGAAAAACTTCCCACGTACAGGTCTACCACCGATAATGGTCGGAGACGCTGAGAAGAAGCAGAGAAGCGGCGAGGGATGGGAAGGAGGAAAAAGAGGTAAGGGAAGGACGATTAAGAACGGAGAAGGAGATAACAAAGGGTGGGAACGAAGGGTAACGAAAGAGAAGACCGCTGGCGTCGTCACTGGCTCCAAAGGAGGCCAGATTGACGTCGGCGGCGAGCACGAGTTCGGGTTGGTAAAATAGGAGAGAGGTGCGAGCAAAAAAAACAAGAGACAATACGTTTTGCTCAGTAATGAGTATGGTGCCTTTAACTCCAAGATTATCAACCGATTAGATATTTCATTATGTTATATTTTTAATAAGTTCAGAAAAGACATCGCAAGCACTCAATTATTTATTCTTGCAAGTTCAAGAATATCTTAAATATATGGATAAAATTATAAAAAGATGGTATAGAAAAAACAGATCTTTTTTGGAATGTCATAGTGGAGAAAGGAATTTTGTAGGGTTTAGAAACCAAAACCATCGGTTCTTTGGAGGCGGCACATGAAAGAACCATGGAAAGTAGAACTTTTTGCACATTTAGATGGCCACAATTAGATACAGCTTGCAGCTACACAAAAAAGGCAGACAAGGACCAGAAATATTGTACCATTTAATTGCTTTTTAGCTTATTAGCACTATTGGTGAACTCTGTCACTTTGTTTTTGTTTTGATTTTGGATCAACCAAAATCGGGATTCTTGGCCAAAAAGAATATATATTCTACGGAGAAGAATCAAATTATGTTAAAATTAGTGTAAAAGTAGGCTTCTCCTATGATAATATACCGTCACAATGTTGTTCTATAAATATACATTTATTTGACTGCATCACTAATTTGCTATGATTATATAGTAAATGAAAAACTGTTTGATCAATTATATATGCATTTGGCTCCCTTAAGTTTTTTTTTCCCGTATGTTCAGGCTGTAATGTGAAGGGTTAACTGCTAATTTTTTTATTTATAGATATTTGTCTAAAATAAAAATTATGATAAGTTTAATAGGGAACAAAAACATATAATAAGCATTATTCGCAGCTTTCTGTTTATTAAATGAAAAATTCATTAATAAATTAATAAATTTTAGATAATGGACAACACAAGCGTTGCATCCACCAGACAATCTCGGAAACTCGAGGGAAGCCCAATGAGATGAATTGCTCTCGAAAATGACGACACAACGCCTAAATAAACAACAACTACCAGATCGGTCTTTGTTATCGACTCTCCGGAAAGATCCTTCAATATAGAGATCCGAACGGACACGCCACCAAAGGCAGCAACAAACCCTACCTGAGATCCAAGAATTCGATAGAGGGGACATACAAAAAATAGACAAAATACAAATAAAAAAAATAACAACAACGAGCATAAACTATTCGCAACCATCCTCCGATGTCTAGGGCTGGGATCAGAGCAAGGGGAGGTAGGCGGCGACGGAGGGTGCACGGGTCTGGTCGGGTGAGCACGATTGAGCGGCTCAGATTACGGAGTTTCGACGGAAGGTGGGAGTAGATCTGACTGTTTGGTTGGAGGAGGAATGTGGCGGAAAGGCTCGGCCGGAGGAGGTAGGGTCGTTGTCGTCAAAAGATGAGGCTAGATGGGGGGGGGGGGGGGGGGGGTTGCGGCCGGCTTGCGGCGTCGGGAGATGAGGTCAGGGGAAGGGGCAACAGTTGTGGGAGGAACCGGACCCAAACAATAGATCTAGTCAGTCCAGCGATATGGAACTGTGTACGGACGACAAAGGGGCACAAGAGGTGGAGAGCGACTGAGGAATTTGAACGGCGGAGGAGCTCAATCGGGGGACGATCGGATTTGCCCGGAGGAGCGTGACAAAAGATGAGCATGGAGGGGTACAACGCCGATAGGACAGATCAGCGGATCTGGACTTGGAGGACGACCGGATGTGGGTTTACTAGCAATTAGCCACCTCTAGTGGCTAAATATTCGACTAAGTAAATAATGACTAAATATTCTTTTTAATACATTATTTTTAAAAATTCTTTTTTTATATAAATTCTTCTTTTGTGTAAATTCTATATTTAATTCTTTTTATATAAATTCTTTCCTTTATACATTTTTTAAATTCTGTTTTATATAAATTCTTTTTGAAAATTCTTTTTTATATATATATAAATTATATTTTTAATTCTTTTAGTAATTATTTTTTATTTAAAAAAAATCATTTATATCATTATTACGAATTCTTTATTAATTTTGATTAATATTAATCTTGTAACAAAAATTCTTTGATATCTCATTACTAATTCTTTTATTAACTTTTATTAATATTATTTTATTCCAACAGTCAGTCTTACCACCAATCTTACCATTTTAGCATTGAAGAGTGATGACTGTTGGTGCTGACTGTTAGGCTGAAATATTAATTTTCTGTTATAACAGTCAGTCTTACCACCAGATTTACCCTTTTAGGGTTGGAGATGCTCTAAGGTTATAATAAAAATTACCCCAATATCTAATGGTTGTTTTTTTGCTGCCCAGGCGTCGTCAATATCGAGAAATCCCGCGTTCTCACAATAACGATCCGATGAATTGGTTTCAATTGAAACCTGATCCACATATATGTGAACGGATCGAAACAGATACGAGTCGAACCAGATACCCACCCTGCACACCCCTAAGTAGGATGACACCAAACACTTTACTATTTGACTAAGTAAATAGTGACTAAATATTTACATGTCTACTGCAATTAGCTACAAAAAAAAATGCTCTTGAGCCGATGCATATGTTTTAGCTTATAAGTAAACAAAATTACCATGGAAACTTGGAAAGACATGAAACAAGTGGTTAAGTATTTGGATACTTAACATGATTACAAGAGTTCAGTACAAGAATTAATGAGAACATATGGGCAAATATCTCCGGAGCAAAGGAAAAGACCATATAGTGATGTCCTTCAAGTGTCATTTTCCGTTGTGACAAATTGAGATGTACATTAATTCTTTGACTTTGTTTCCATGAACTTGCAAATCAAAATATTAATCCTCCCCGATTAAAGGAATCGTCAAAACCATCCAAACCATGCACGAGAAAGATGCAAAGATTGAAGAGGCTTCACATATATTTACATGATGTGAAATTACAGAAAGTTTGGAAACAAACAAATCTATGCACATTACTTACAAGTGACACATTATTGTGATTCATGATCAGAAAGGGCAGAAATGGAGAAAAGCTGATATATATGGACTAAGTAGCATAGTTGGAAGCAGCTTGATAGATTTTACATTGGGTTTCATGGAACCTTGTGATGAGAAGATGAGCTTTTCTGTCAATATCAGGCTCTCCAACCCACCTGCCCTTGTCCTCGTCGCTCGGGCACACTCTTCGTGCACTCACTGCATCGTCTGCATCCTCGAATCTGCGAGGACGCCGTGCCTTGAACATGCTGAAGAAGGAGAAAGACCTCTTGTTTTGCCTCTTGTTGCTTCCCATGGCTTTAGATCTTGGCCTTGTTGCTTGATTGCTTGGGGTTGAAATTTGACTTCTTAGTGTAGTTGTTTTTCTAGTGTTTTGATGGTTTTGTTTGTGTTTTTTTGCTTGTATTTATAGTAGGAGGGAGGGCACAATTTTGGAGAATCTTTGGTATCTCAAGATCACATTGTAAGGTTGAGATCGCACCAACGTATCTATTGCTATTTGTAAGAAGTGACATTTTGGGTTGGTAAAAACATGGGTTTTGGTCCCTAGATTTTTTCTTCTCTTCCTTAATATTAACCCAAACATGGATTTTGGTGGGTTTTTTGTTAGGCTTTCACGGCCAAAGTTGTGGTCCTTTAGTTCTTCCTTGATGAGCAAGATTTCCCAACTTTAGTGTTTCTTTAAAAACATATAAGTAATAAAACGAAATAAATTTACTATAGATATAAATCTTTGTCTAGAACTAACATCACATAAGAACATATACAATGGATTGATGTAGAACTTGGGAGTGTGTAACCCTTTCAGGCATTTGATACACCAGCTTAACTTAGTGTATTGCGTCAAGTTGTTCCACCAAGCACTGGGGAGCAAAATAATATGGGATCATTTGATCAAAGAAGAAAAAAACAAGAATTTGATTGGCCAAAAGGTAAAGTGGATTCACCTTAAATCAAGTGCTGTACTAATATACTATAAATGTTTGGTGTTAGAGCTTGATATTTAGTACTTGATGTTATGGATACATAATCGCTTTCGTCCTGCACGGTGGTGGAGGTTTTTAGGTCAGGCCGACAGAGATCCGGTCTATGCTGCTGAGAGACTCTCTTTTGTGGGTTCCTAGGTCGGCTAAGAAACACAGGATGCAGAGGGATAAACGAAAAGGAAAGGCCCCAGCAGTGGAGAAGGCTTACACGAGGGAAAAGGGGCCTGTTGGGCGTTTGCAGTCTGTCATCGTTGCCCAATCTGGGAGTACTTCAGCTCATCCTGAAATTTCCTCTTCTCTTTCTGGCAATCGTGTCTTGCCTGAGGGTCGTTGGTCTCAGGAGGGAAGGGTGTCTGCAATTGTTCAACGATTAGAGGCGCCGAAGACCGTCACTCTACAGCCAGAATTATCTGAGTCGCCTCCCGTCTTAGTTCGTTCAAATGAGCAGCTTCCTGAATCTGCTTCTACTGTCACGGGTGGACGGAAACTCTTTGTGTGCAATATCCCCCCAAGGAGAGATGAGCAGTGGTTGAAAAACCTGCTCGGCGCAGAGGGCATTGAGTATTGTTTTGTTTGTAAAAGATCAAACAGGAACGACAAGTTCTTTGGTTTCGTCCGAATGTCTCCTGACTTGGCTAAGGAAGAAATCTCGGCCTTTCATGGTACAATGCAGGACGACTACAAGCTCCTGATGGACTATGCTAGAGCCTCTCCCACTCAGTCCAACCCCAAGCCACCTCTTGCCAAGTCTCATTCGATACCAAAACCTTCTGCTTCTCCCTCAATCCCAACTTTGGTTGCTCGAGGCTCGACTTTAGATGGAGCTCGAGAAATGGCTTTATCGGGTGTCCTCGTTATGGCGCTGAATAATTGGTCTACAACGCAGTTTCAATCTGTTTTGCGTCCCCATGGTCTGGGTGATATCACTCTCCGAGCTTTTGGCAATAGATTATTCTTGTTGACTGTATTCGATCCTAATCTTCGAGCTGATCTTGAGAAAGAGAATTGGGTATGTATAAATCCCTGGTTTGTTTTGTTAAGCAATTCTGGTGCTATGGTCACTATAGGGGGTTTCTTTCAATGGATCAAGGTGGAAGGAGTTCCGTTTCAGGGCAGAACAGAAACTTCAGTTAAGGCTATCGGGAATCAATTAGGAACGCTACTCTATCACATTTGCGATTCCAATCCGGTTTCAGCCTCTTTCGATTCCTTATTTTTGCTGATACACATCAATGTCAAATATGCCAGGTTAGACATGAATTTTGCTTTGAAAGATTCTATGTTTCCCCTTGTCTTGTCTGGAGTTCTGGCTCACGACGTTCCGGAGGCTTGTTTGCCGTTAGTGAGTGTACCAGAATCCTCAACTGAACAGGACTGTGGGTTCAGTGAAGATAAGGTTCGGGTAGAGGATATGTCCAATTCAAAAGAGGTGATTTCAAATCCAATTAAGCCTTCTGATCCTGTGGAGATTATCAAGGAATCTAGTTTATCGCAGAGTTTAGGAGGAAACAGAAGTCCAACTGCGATTAATTCACAACGCTCCTGGTTGCGTGCTGCGCAAGTCTTTCCAGTTTCAGACAATGTCTCGCAGAACCCCGAAAGCTCCAGTAAGTTTCAAAACTCTGATCCTTCATCAGCATAGTTCTGCTCGTTTTCGATCAGAGAGGCAGGGGACGTGGGACTATGTTAAGAAGGTTGGGGTTAAGGCTTTAAAATCCCAAGAATTTGCAATCAACCAGTTTAACAATCTCGATTTGGAAGTTTCTGAACGTCTAGACCTTGGGGATGATGAGGATGAGTTATATGATGACGTATGTGAAGATGAGGAATTGAATTCTATAGGTTCAATTCCTCCATCCCTTTTACAAAACTGATCGATGAAGATCCTCTCATGGAATGTGAGAGGATCAAACTCCGTCCAGAAGCGACGGAGCATATGTTGTACCATCAGGAAAGTTAATCCTGACTTCGTGTTTCTGCAAGAAACTAAGGTGGAGTCTTTCACCTTCGTTCTTACGGAGTTGTGGTTTCTTGGGTACATGGGAGCATTGTTTTTCACCTGCTGAGGGGGCTTCGGGCGGGTTGTTATCAATATGGAAACCCGATGTTTTTCGTTGCACTGAATCTAAACCTCTGAAAAATGCCATTTTGTGGTTCGGTTATTGGGCTGATTCTGCATCCCCTATTGTTCTAATTAATGTTTATGCCCCTACTTCAGAACATGGCAGATTATTACTTTGGGAAGAAATTGGTTCTTTTAGCTCCCGCTTCACGGATAATCTTTGCATCGGTGGTGACTTTAATGCGGTGTTGACTGCTGAAGAACGTCGTAATAGTGTCTTCTCAGAAAGTGATAGCTCGTGTTTCTTGAATTTTGTTCTGAGTATGGGTCTGACTGATCTTAGAATGGAAGGGGTCAAGTTCACCTGGTACGGTCCCGGGTCGAAAGCTACTCGCCTGGATCGTTTTTTGGTCTCTCCGGAATTCCTGATTACTTTCGCAGGTTTATCACAAAGAGGTTTGGAGCGTGACCTCTCTGACCATCGCCCTGTCACCTTGGAGACGACATCCATAAACTGGGGCCCTAAACCGTTTAAGTTTCTAAATGTATGGTTGGATGCTAAAGACTTTCATGTGTTGATACAGGGGTTCTGGAACTCTTATTCTTGTACAGGGTCTCCCAGTTATCGCATGTGGTATAAGTTGAAATGCTTGAGAGAAGACTTGAAAGTTTGGAATCGTGATGTTTTTGGGCTGGCCGACCAGCAGGTTGCTTCTATCACGAGGGACATCGAGGTCTTGGATAATATTCTGGATGACCGAAACCTTACAAATGAGGAGAGCATCCGTCGGTCCCTGTTGAAGGTGGAATTGATTCAAAAGCAAAAAAATTTGGCCCGTATATGGTGTCAAAAGTCCAGGCAAAGGTGGTTTGACGACGGTGATAATTGTTCGAAATATTACCATCGGATTGCAAATTTTATGGGGTCAGTGAACCGTATTTCAGTGATTCGGGACGTCTCTCTCTATTTATCAGATCTTGTTGCCATAAAAGCTCACGCGGCCTCACACTTCCAACAGCGTTTCAGTAAACCGATAACTTCGTCTCTACTGTTGCCCTCTCTTCCGTTTAAAACTCTATCAACCGTTCATGTTTCAAACCTGGAAGCTGTTTTTACTGGTGAGGAAATTCACCAAGCGGTGTTGGATTGTGGCAGTGACAAGTCTCTAGGGCCGGACGGTTTTACGTTGAAATTTTTTCAGTCATGTTGGGACATAGTGGGGGCTGACTTAGTACAATTTATACAGGATTTTCATGGTTCTAGTACTATTGGTAAAGGCTTAAATGCAACATTTTTGACCCTTATACCTAAGGTACAGAATCCGGAAACTATGTCAGAACTACGACCGATAAGCCTGATCACTGCTCCTTACAAGGTGTTGGCTAAAGTTCTGGAAAACAGGCTGAAGCTAGTTCTACCCGAGCTCATTAATGATGTTCAGAGTGGTTTTGTGGCGGGAAGACAATTAGTAGATGGAGTTTTGATTGCCTCGGAGACCCTTCGGTTGATTAAGCAGAACAAGTCTGAGGTTGTTCTTTTACAGTTGGACTTTGAGAAAGCGTATGATCACTTGAGGTGGGATTACATAGACGAGGTCCTTATGTCTATGAGTTTTGGAACACGGTGGAGAGGTTGGATGTTGGCGTGTTTTCAGGCGTCTCTCTCAATCCTTGTTAATGGCTCCTCGGGCTCTGATTTCAGGATATCTAATGGACTCCGTCAAGGATGTCCCCTGTCCCCGTTTTTGTTTCTCTTGGCAGCAGAAGGCTTGCACCAGGTATTATCACAGGGTATCTCACAAGGTGATTTTGGAGGTGTTCGTATTGGCAGGAACAACTTTTTGGTCTCGCATCTTCAATTTGCGGACGATACACTTCTTTTTGTCTCTGGAACTGAAAATCATTTGCGTACCTTAAAGAATACTCTAGACATGTACCAGTTGGTTTCGGGCCTTAAAATTAATTATGCAAAGTCTAAAGCAGTTCTCTTGAATGGTTTCAGTATTTCAGAGGACCTGGTGCGAGAGATCTTTCTGTGTGAAGTTGTTCATCTCCCCATTCGTTATTTGGGTTTCCAACTGGGTGCGGATCCTATAAAGCTTAAGACTTGGGAGCCGATTGTCAAGCGTTTTAAAAAGTCCTTAGCTCTATGGAAGACGAAGTTGTTGAACAGGGCTGGCCGGTTGGTACTTATTAAATCAACCATAGCTGCTTTGCCTGTTTTTTACATAACACTTTTTAAATCCCCTAAAGGTGTTATCCTTGAGTTGGAGGCTTGGCAAAGGCAGTTTTTGTGGTCGGGTAGTGTGGCCCGAAGAGTACTAAATAGGGTCGCTTGGGGTACTGTCTGTAAGCCTCGCGATCAAGGGGGCTTGGGCATTAGAAGACTTGAACAAGTGAACAATAGTCTGCTGGCCAAATGGTTCTGGCGGTTTGCCTCAGAGAAGGATTCGTTTTGGAAAAAGTTCATCTGCGAGAGATTCGGTTGGAGTTTGGACTCTTGGGACCTCACGGCTATGGATAGGCCTTCGTCCAATTCGGTTTTTTCGCACATTGTAAATCTGGCTGCTACAGACGACTTCTCTCATATTTTTGGTTCCCAAAACTTGCATTGGAGAGTCGGGAATGGGGATAGGGTCCAGTTTTGGGAGGATATTTGGATTGGAAGTTCTCCCCTTTGTGTCCAATTTCCTCGCTTATATTCGATCTCGTCCTCCAGGTTCGAAAAATTAGTTCAGTTTGTTCTCAAGGCTACTGGACTCTTCTTTTCCGCAGAGACTGTTTTGTGTGGGAAGAAAGGGAAGTTCATCTCTTACTACAATTACTAAGTAAGTTTCCTTTTCATTCTGTTGTGGAAGATTCGCTAGTTTGGTCCAAAGCTTCTGTTTTCAGTTGTGGTGCTGTCTATGGGTTACTGGAAAACACGGTCCCTTCACCACCTCTGTGGTCGGGCTTCCTGTGGATCAAACGTTGGCCCCCGAAATATGCAATGCTGGTCTGGTTGATTGTGAACAATGCTATCCCCTCTATGGTTTTTTTTGGAAGGTAGAGGCTGCAGGATATCTCTCAACAATATGCTTTGTAAGTCCTGCAAGGTTATTTTCGAAGACACAGAACATATATTTCTTCATTGTGAGTTCGCTTGGAATCTTTGGTCTTGTTTATATCGGTGGTGGGGTATCTTAGGAGTACACGACCGAACTGTGGCCTCAGTATTAATGGGGTGGACCGGATTGGTTAAAAGGAAGTGGAACTTGCATTGGTTGAGGTTAACTTATGTAACCTTTTGGGTTCTGTGGCTTCGTCGAAATGCCTTGGTCTTTAACTCGGTGGAAGAGACGGTTGAGGCTTCTTTTCTCAAACTGCAGTCTATCAGCTACTCAAACTTCCGGGCGAGAGGTTTGCTTCGGACACCTTCGACCTTTGTGGATTGGCAGAGATATCCTTTGTCTTGTTTCATTTAATTCTGCAGTTATTTCTTTGTTATATTTATTTGTCTAGCTAGTTTGCCTTTTGTTAGCTAGTTCTTTGGTGTTTTTCTGTTTGGTTTTAGCAAACCCGATCACTCTGATCCGGTATTGCTCTTCATTGTACTTCTCTCTTTGGTATAATGAAATTTCACCTCGATTATCAAAAAAAAAACATAACACTGATGCAATGTACGTGTTCTAAAAACTCATATGAGACGTTGTAAATTAGACTAAAATACCTAATTCTCACTTTTAACTAATATTACATCAATGGTAATTTTACTCTTTTGAAGATTGAGAAAGTCATTATGACTTCAATATTTGATGTTTATCGAAGTCATTCATTCCATTATATTTTGTATCTAACTATTCAATTACAACCTATAAAAATGGTGAATAAAGTTATTAGAAAGTGTTATAGACTTTAAGGTTAAAGAAAAAGCATTTTAAAGTAAAATGAGATTTAACGTAATATAAATCTTCAAATGACCAAAAAATTTCATACGATTTCTGATTTAAGTCTGTTAGCTATTAAATCGAAGATATCTGAAAACTTCACAATTTTATATAATTTTGTTGGGGCAAAGTATGTCGTAGATTACCTTTAACCCCCTGCATCCGCCCCTGGCCTAAAGTAATACTTGTTAATCAACCGTTAAATATGATTGTAACAACAATAATTCAAAATTTACCAACTACACATTGTTAGAAAGCGTTGGAAATATGTGATTATTTAGTTGTGGCTACACATCATCACATTATCAATCAAATTAATTATTGACACAACATATATGCACTTAAGCATATTATATACATGTTGTAGCCAATAGAAGTAAACAAAACTGAAATGAAGACTAGGGGAGAATATCGGCAAATAGAGAAATGATTCTTTGGAGCCTTAACTCAAGGGAAGGGTCATAAAGTTGAAGTCCTTCCAAAACTTATTAGATTCTAATAACATAGGTGTATACATTCTTTGATTTCTCTCCCATTAATTTGCTTGTACTTACCCTATATCTATGCAAATCATTGAGTAGTTTTCAAACCAATTCCTGCCATCCATCTTGAAGCCGGCGGAAGAATGGTATCGATTCGTAATTGTTTCGCAGTCTTTCATTATATACCCGTCAACAACTTGATTCTATAGTTGTATACAACATGGAAGAGTGCAATTGTGTAATACGAAAAATTCGAATAAATCTAGTGAAGTTGAAAATAAATGTGGTGATTTATTTTACCTCTATTCATGTAAAATTATATGTTTTCCCAGACCCTCTCCCGATCGCACATTCGCAAACTTGCCTAATATGCACCAACAACATCGTGTATACAATGATACAGCTTGCGTATTTTCATTTGAAGATTTTTTGATGTCTGAATAGTAAAACTAAAGTTCTAGCTGGAGAAATTACGATTTAACCTCGAGAATGTCTCCCCTAACATTTTCAAAGGGGTTAATTACGTTTTGTACTCCTTTTCTATTGGTAACATACTTTTTGTACCCCTACGTTTTATAACGTTTAATAAAAGTCCCTCCGTTTTGATAATTGATATTTAGTACCGTTTATGAATTGGTCACAGATAATTTAATACTCCTTATGTACTGGTAACAGAATATTTAATATCCCTTATGAATTGATCACAAATCATCAAAATGGTGTAAAGTTGATCAAAATTTTGTCCAGAACGTTACTAATACATCAAAATACTAAATGAGTTTTATCAATAGAAAATGTGTACTAAAGATAATTAACCCTTTTGAAAAGGATGTTTAGAGCATCCACATCAAGGGCGGGCAGAACCCTGGACCCTGAGGCAGAACCTTCTGCTGACTGGGCAGGGTTCAGGGTTCTGCCCCCTAAAAAAAGTGTACTGCACATCAGAGGGGATTGTATGGGGAGCTTGCTGACTGTGTAATTAATTAAGCTTTTAACTGAATTGTTAACGTTATTTTTAAATCGACAATTACTAAATAAAATAGAAATAAAATTTTATTAATAGAAATAAAAATTCATAAAAATAAAATGCAAATTAAAAAAAATACATAACTTAAAAAAATACATAAAAAAGTTACATTTTTATCAGTCTTCCCCATTCACGTTGTCGAGTTGTTTCTGAAGCTTTTTTATTTGATCCATCCATACACGCATTATTTCCAAATGTTGCTCCTTCTGTTCCGGGTCAAAATCGGACGTGTCCGCAACCCTCATTTCTTTAAGTTCCTGCATATATTTATCAATTTTCTCGTCAATCTTCACGGCAAGCTTCGCCCTCTCACACCTCCCCTGATCCATTTGGATGAGATACGATGCCCTGTCCGACAAACTCTTCCCCTTCCTCTTCGCGGCCTTATTGCCAATTGGGCGTTCTCGTGGAGGCGGCATGCCTGTTGGGGAACTTGGAACCACGAGTGGGGATCGTGGACGTCGGGTTGGGGAACTTGTACCTCCCAACGGGGAAGTTGAGCCTCCTGCTGGTTGCTCGTCACCACTTAAATGTGTGACATTATCATCGTCGGTGGGGAGTGAAGCGGGCGGGGTTGTGCTGCTATAACTGCCGGCCTCGTCCAATCGTCGTCGAACTGCCCCGACTTCGCCGACTTCCGCTACCCAGAACTTGTCGTCTTTTTCCAACGGCTCTATCCAATGGTGGAGCTTGAAAACCTTCGGCTCGCCTTTGATTTTTTTGACGTGGATTCGATATTGTTCTATCACCCGCTCCCTAAACTTGACTTCGTTCTCGCCGCTCATCACTACCTGTTTCCTCTCCTTCTTCATGAGTGTGATATACCGCCTGACTCTTCCAGCATTTTTGTTGAAATGGCTCTTGACGGCTTGGATCGTCCACTGATCGATTGGGAAATTCCCAGCTTTGCACAAGCGCCTCCTCACCGTGGTCCAGAACGTGTTCCCATCTTGAGAGGTTCCGTGTATGGGGTCGTGCGTTGTGCGTTTCCAAGCGTTGATCAGGAGCAAATCCACTGCAGGGGGCCATTTGGTTTGCCTTTCTGCAGTTTCCCGGGTGCTCGGTCCCACTGAGGATGAAGTAGACGACAGTCGGGTTCCGGTGGTGGCCGGCATTGGGAATTGTTGGTGGCCGAAATAGTTGACCCCCATGTTGAATTGGTCGAACAGTGGGCGTGTGAATACGCCAGTCACCGGTGGAAGATGACCAAGTGGATTGGACGGTTGGGCCGGTTGGTAGGTCGGTTGTCCCGGTGGGTAAATCGATTGTCCTAATCCACCTACGTTGACAATTATATTTTAATTCAAAGTACAAATGGATAATGCAAACTTTGATAATTGAATGATTAACATTTTATTTATTAAAATGGATAAAATTATAATTACCTTGGCCGAAAACAGATCTCATGTATTGGTTGAACATATCAGGGTTCCAACCACCGGTTGGAGTGAGACCGGTTTGCAACATATGTACGTAGTTCTCCCCGGGTTGATTGGTGGTCGCATCTTGTTGATTGGTGTTCGCCCCTTGTTGATCGGTGTTGTCCTCCTCGTCCGTATTGCAAACTGGGTGTTCCGGCGGTTGCGTGAAATCGTCGTCTGACATTATCGATCGGATTTTGCAAAGACGGTATGAACTTGAGAGAGTGAGGGTTGAGAGAGTATGAAGTTTGTTGTGTGGATTTGGTGAAATGGGGTGAGGGGTATTTATAGTGTTGGAGAATTGAGTATTTTATTGTATTTTGTATTTAATTAAAAAAAAACTGAACTAGCCATTTTATAACCGTTGCTCACCAACGGTAATTTTTTTTCGTTCTGGACAGATGTCAGCGCCCAAATGGCGGAGAGAGAGGCAGAGGGGCAGCGAGGCAGAAACAGGCCTCGCGCCCCTCTGCTCCGAACCCCTTCTCTTCTCCCCCACGCCCCCGCCCCTCCTGCCTCGCATCAAAGCCCCTCCACATCCGTGCGAACCCCGAACCCCGAACCTCCTCCTTCAGCCCCTGCCCCTGCCTCGCCATGAAGGTTCGCCTTGATGTGGATGCTCTAATGTACTGGTAACAGAATATTTAATATCCCTTATGAATTGATCACAAATTATCAAAATAGTGTAAAGTTGATCAAAATTTTGTCCAGAACGTTACTAATACATCAAAATACTAAATGAGTTTTATCAATAGAAAATGTGTACTAAAGATAATTAACCCTTTTGAAAGGGATGTTGACAAGGGTAAAACCGCCTCTAAGCGTTTTTAGCTGCGGAACTCCGCAGTTGGAAGCTCGACTTAATTACAGTTTGTAAGCCCATATAGCAACGCTTTATAACGGCTGGATCTGCCTATTACTGCGGTTCACTTACAGCAGTTGGGTAAAGTGTTGCGGAACTAATTCAAAGCCTAATTATTTTATCAACATATGGTCTCTATGAGCGAACTCGTTTAATTTTATCTTCTTCTGGAAAAATATTTTTCTGTATTATTGTTCATAAATTTCCTGTGCAAGTATAAACAATGTTAGGAAACAATGAAACTGTCTGGTTTCGTTGAGTCGATCTTCTGGCAAATAAAATAATTTGTGAGGATTGAACTCAAATGTTGAAGACGAAATAAGTAAATTGGATACACAACAATCTGTACACAATACTTACAAGCTACACATTATTGTGATTCATGATCACAAAAAGTGTAGAGATCTTGGACTCTTTACAGACTCGTACAAGATCGAAAGTGACAACAATTGTAAAAGTCTAGTACGAGGAGAGCTCGGTTTAGCATCGATGATTCAACTAATTGGTTGCGGCTTGGGTTTGATGGAACCTTGCGATGAGAATATGAGCTTTTCTGTCAATATCAGGCTCTCCGACCCACCTTCCCTTGTCCTCATCGCTCGGATACACTCTTCTCGCCCTCCATGCATCGTCTGCATCCTCAAACCTACATGAAGGCCGAGCCTTGAAGATGCCGAAGAATGAGAAAGATTTCTTGTTGCTCCCCATGGCTCTTCTTTTTCCTTGCTTGGAGTGAGTGAGGAAGAGCTTGTGCTGGTGTTTGGGATGTGTTGATTATTTCGTATTGAGGCTTGTTGAATTTATAGGGAGAGAATGTTGAAGACAAGTAGTAAGTTTGACGTTCTAGTTATGGTCATCAATTTAATATGATATCTGAATTTTAATTTGGTTTCATCTTCAGATTTTTTTTTGGACCAAAAATGTGCAATTTTACTAATAGGAAATTATTAGGCGTGCATCAAGGAACAGACTCCCTGACCACTAAAGAGAACCCAAGGGGAGTACTCAGTCCATGCTGGCAACCTAAGGGAGTACTCAGTCCACGCTAGCAACTTAGGGGAGTACTCAGTCCACTATCATACTTTTCCGGGAATGGGTCTGCTCTACCCTAGCATCCAGTTTGGACTCGTTGTATTGGTGTCATCAGACGTTACCGCAGTATCTCCTTCCAGACATTTCAGTGATGCGGTTCGATGCCTTGAGCTCTTTACTCTTCTGTTGAGGTCTTCCGTTGTTGGGAACTCATTTTCATTTCTGTCAGTTAGATGTTTTATTGCTCTTTTACTTGTAAACACTTTTTATTTATAATATCCCCTCATTTATTCTCAAAATAAAAATTAATAGGTATCTGGTTAAACTAATTGAATTTGGAACAAAGAAAGTTTTCTCTCTCGCAAGTTGAGATCTCCTCCTTACTGAGCTAACCCTAGCCCCACCTATGGAGGCCCTTACTCCTATCATCGGTATGACCGCTGCCTCCACTGCAAGTCATGTCCCATCACAGTCCAACGTGGTGCAGCATACGCCACTTGTGCCACCACCGCGCCCCTCCTCGGAGGTTGTTCCCCCTATTAAGATGAGAAAGAACCAAAAGACAAAGCAATCTTTGGCTTTGGTCCCTTTCTCTTCTTATCCCATAGTCCTTCATTCGGCTCCGGCGTCAATGGCGACCACGACCTGCTCTTTGGGATCCTCAAGCCTAAAACCGAGGCGGGGTCAACCCCTCAAACCTAAAACATTAACTTCTACCCCAAGCTATGTTAGGGTTTTGACGTCTCCACCGCCTTTGTCCAAAACTGACGGCCCGCCTCTGTCACTACCTCCGGAGATTGCCTCAGCTCCTCAACTGCCACCGGAACCTAACGTCCTTGGCACGCTGCAATCGACGGTGGCCCCTACCGCCTCTCTGTCATCTCCTATGGTCCGAGATCCTCTTTGAGGCAAGGCTCTCATGTTCGGTCCGGAGAGGGAGGAACCGGGGAGGAAGGAGTTGGAAGCCCTCTATGAGGTCGTCGGGAGTCCCAACAGGGACCATGTTCCGGTGATCCCGGTGTTGCTCTCTACGCCGCCAGGATGGTACACCAGCGTAGGTCTTTTAAATCAAAGGAGGCCAGCTCCACCTCGAAGACCCCAACACTGCCATCTATGGAGTCTCACCTGATCAAGCTACAAAATGGCCTCTCTACTTTCTCCTTAGAGGAGGATGAAGAGGTCGAGATAGAGGTGTCGTATGCACCGGTGAGCCCCTCTATCTTGGCTCGGCAGTAGTTTGCCATGCTAGGAAAACTATGGACCTCCAAGCCACCCTAAAAGGAGGTCATCCTCAGGATCATTACTAAGACGTGGGGGAAGTCAGTCGACGGGTTAGTCATCAAGGACATTGGCCCGGGAGTGTTCGGTTTTTACTTCGAAATAGATACAACTAGGGAATGAGTTCGAAGAAATGAACTGTGGTGCTTTGATGGCCGGCCACTGCTACTCCAATGACTAGGAAGCCTCCTACTTTGGATCGGCTTCAGTTATGGGTTCATGCACATAGACTCCCCCCGTTGGTGCAGACCAAAACCACAGGAGAGACAATTGGATCGACTCTGGGTCTATGTGTTGAGGTCCCATGCGATCAATGGGGCATCTGCAGGAGAGGGACAGTGAGGGTTAGATTTTGGCACCTTATGGAACACCCCCTTCGTCGACTTCTTCTCCTTCGCTTTCGGGAATCCTTCGACCCGGTTCGATCACACTTACCCACCCAAAACTCCTAAATTTTTGTTTTAATTGTTGTATGATCGATCACATGGTGACTGCTTTGACCGAGAGGTGATGGATCCTCCCCGCTTCGACTCCTCACTCTTGGAATTCCACAAGGAGCAGTAGACCAAGAATTATGCAACTAATTGAGACGGGAAGGCGTCCGGGATACAGTTGTCCTCGAATACTTCACCTAAAGCCCCCTTGTCTCGGGTCAAGGTCCCGATAGTATCCCCGGATACTGCACCTAACTGTGCGTATCCTCGGAGTGGCTATCAGGCACCCTAGGGTGATCCGGCCTGGAAGACTCTGGCAATCGGCCAGCCACCTGGTAGGGTGGCACCGACCACTCAGGACCTGCTTGGGCACAAAGATAGGCCTAGACTTGGAGCTGGATCTGAGCCGGGAATTGGAGCAGGGACAGGGGGGAGTAAAGAGGGGTTCCGTAGTAGAAATCCGGGACGATCAAGATCGAACTGAGAAGCAATCCCGTATGGAGGAATGAAAGGGATTCAGTGCTCTAGGGACTGTCCCTAGGAGGGGTCCCCGGGAAGAGCTTTGCCTCCCTTGAAAGCCGATATCAGTAGGTTCGGTCGTACTCTACAGAGTATGCAACAACTAGGCAATACCTTGAGCATCAGACATTGGTTTCATTGTTATTTATTTTTTGTTTGTCTTTATGGCTTCCCAAAAAACTGCTTGTGTCGCTTTACTTGTCTCAGAGTTATGTGTAGACAGACCTTAAAGACTCGCTATTATATAATAACTCTTTTTAATTATTAACAATATGGGTACGTTTTCGTCAAAAACTAAGAAGAATACTTTTCAATTTAGCAGTTGTTTTATTCTATTTCCTTGCAATTATTTCAATTATTAGTCGTCTCTCTTGAGTGACCCGGTTTGGGACTGTACCCTTGAAGATTTTTTTATTAATATATTACCCTCGTTAACCGTTTAAAAAAAGTATATGGTTAATGATGGTTTACGGTATGCGCTTGAAAACTGAACTCCCCTCACCCAAAACCTAAATCTACATACCCAAGCCGCCTCCTCCCTCCCTCGCCGGCTCCGATCTTTGGCTCCGGCCTTGATCGTTGCCGGTCAGGAAGCTCTCGTCTCCCCGTTTTATTTCATCTTCGCTTCTTCTTTCCTTAGCCTGTTCTCCTCTCCCGTCCCCTTTCTCCTTTCTCTCCTACGTCTCTTCACCTCTCCGGCCCCTTCTGACCTTCTGCTTCTTTATGTGCTGAGGCTTTTGTGGTGCGGGTCTCGTTTATATTTCTTGTGAGTGGAGGTCTTTGATTTTCTTCCAGATCTGAGTTGTCAGACCCTACTTGTTCCCGGCCGAGTTGTGTTCTTAGGGGTTTGTCGGTGGCGCCGTGTATTGGGTGTTGACCCCGACGTCAGTTTTCCGTATTTTTCGGACATTTCTGAAGGGTTTTGGCGTCTCTAGATTTGCGGTTCCCAAGGATTAGAGGCTCTTCTTGTCTCTCTCGCTCCTCTCTCCAGTGGTGGCCCGTGTGTCTTGCATTCTATCTCTCCCCTTTTGGGTAACTTTTGGTGTTGGCCTAAGGTGGGTTTCCACATGGAAGCTGAGACCTGGGCAGGTGACCTGTCGGCGTTGGCGTCCTTGGTGGTTTGCGGATTTAGGTCATGGGTGGATTTGGCCGGTACTGTTCGTTGGCTTTCGTTTGGTTTAGTGGTGCTCAGACCTCTACCTTCTCGGCGTTTTATCGTCATTTTCCGAGGTGAAGATGTGCAGGTCATAGCTCCTGGTCGGTGAGTTGTCTTCCCAGGCCCTTTTGTTGTTGTCCGACCGGTGGTGGTCGGACTGGTTCGGGGCTTACTTTTCGAGAAGACGAAGGTTAAGCTGCTGCTGTTGTGGCCCGTGGATGGCTCGGGGCTCGAGTTGGTATCCTTCTATTAGGTTTTTTGTTAGTGTTGGTTTGTTTTTCTTCTGTTGTTCCCCATGTTTTAGCCCTTGTAGGCTAGTTGTTAGCTCTGTTTGGTTTAAGCCTTTGTTGGCTGGTTGTCCCTGGTTGGACTGTGGTTGTTTCCCCTTGTTGGGCATAGCTTATTGGCATAGGTTGGTTATTGTTTAAGTGTAGTTTCCTTCATGTTAGCAAAATTCATTTTTGTAGACATGTGTTGTTTCCATTGTTAAGAATTGTCTGTTCTGGTTCGAGGTGTCTGGTGGACATGTTCTTATTTGTATTTGAGGGGTTTCCCTTTGGCTTTTTTTCAGTTTGAAAATCTGGTCTATTAAAAACAAACCTTGCTGATAAAAAAAACTTTATGTGCTTGAACTTTGTCGTCCAGTATAGTTTTTAAACAATGATTTTTTTAATCAAATCGTATTCTCGCATATCCAAACGGATCTAATACCTTTCACATGATTGTATTACTCATATTTAAAAGAAATAAAAAGTATTTAGGGTTATTTGCACCAATTAAAAAGATTAGTCTAGTCCACTGCGGACACTATCGTTAGGTGTATTTCGATGTTAATAACTTGGAAGATAGAGGGGAATCTCGATGGTTGAAGACCACGTTGTAAGGTGTAGATCACACCACCAATACTAATTTGCAGGAAGTGACACTTTGGTCAAGCACATGGGGTCTTGCTCTTAGTCGTTGATTCTATTTTCTCTGTGCATCTAATTGACCCAAACCAGGCTTTTGGAGGGTGTTTATGTTAGTGTTTCATGGCCAAATTTGGTCTCTTTCTTAATTACTTCTTTCATGATGGACAAGTTTCCCCATATTTTATTTTATTTTCAACTTTAGACTAACGATTGATTCCCAAATCTCCATAAGATCTTACCTAATTTTCACTGTTTAGCCTGTATTAATCATTGAAACTTTCTTTTTTGCACAACACCTTATTTTTGTATGAATTCGGTCAAAAACATTTGATTGACTAAATGTGTCGAATTAAACAATAAGATATTGGAAGTAGAAAAATTGATAAAACTTCCGATCGTTTCATGAACTAAAGTTACATTTTGTATCTTGGAAGAGAGGGTATGAATATATTCTTTTTGGTAAAGAGAATGGGCTTTTCAGTTGGGGGAAAAGGGAAAGTTAGTTGGTTTTTAAAAAATGGTTGGGCTACTATGTATGGTGGGGAAACTTGGGCCCCAAGAAAGGGTTTAGAGTTAGGGTTGAAAGTTTGTATGGTTGGGAAACTTGTGTCCCAAGAAAGGGGTTTGAATGTTGTGTACTCATTTTGAGGGCTAGTCCTTTGCCTTGGCTTTTAATCGAAAGCTAGTTCTTAATAAAAACAAAAAATTATTGATCAAAAAAAAAATGGGCTTTTTGGAAATGATAAAAGAGGAAAATGGATGGATTGGGAGGGTTGAGACTTAAGAGCATATATAAAGTTACACTCATAATATCAATGAGACAAAAAGCAAGGCACAAATCATTAGGGTTTTTTCTTATATATGCTATGTCCTTGGCCTACACTACCTATGGACTACATTTTTATGCTTTTAAATCCCTCCCTCTCGTACTGTCTTGTTGATGCTTGCTTCCTATTTTTGCTTTCAACTTGATTGATTTAATTCTTATGTTGGCCAATACATTTCGTGACAATATCTTCTTAGAATGACAATAAATTATTTGAATCAAAATGGGCAAGACTTCCTTTTGATTGTTACAAACATTGTGAATTGCTAGCCGACGTGGAATACAACACGATCTTAGAGGCCACTAAATTATTGCATGTTAAATTTTATGTCCAACTGATGCATGTAAGTACGAAATTTAAATACACTTAATTTTCAACTGTAAAATTCAAACAAATTATAGTCGGTTAAATATTGAAACTTTTTTTATTAGCGAAACAGTATTATAAACGCACAACACTTTTTAGATAATGAAAAAGGAAGACACCAAGTCGAAGGAGCAAAGTCCAAAAACTCCGAGGGCCAAACTGTTTTCGGCTCAACAGAAATATCAAGTGGACTGAACAGACCTCAATCACTAACCAAATACTAAAACCAGTTACGTTCAAAGAATCTAACAAGAAACTAGAACACCAAAGACAACAATAGACGGAGGATTTATCCAAAAGACCTTCTACCAATATCGATTATGAGGGGTAGCCTCCGTCATTTGCCATTGTTGACTTTCCCTTCGTTTGACCGAGTTTGACCTAAAATACGTGGAAAGTACAAAAATACGCTCGGGTCAGACTGTTCAATTTCCTCCGCTCCTCCCCCTCTTTCTCGCTCACTTCATTCCTCATTCAAACTCAAACTCATCATCAAACACAAACCGTTCTCTCTCCTCTCTCTCTCTCTATCTTTGCAAATCCGAGCAACCCCTCAATTTCTCCGTCGCGACTAAGTTCCAAAGCAACCAATTCCAACCAGGTACGTTTTAATTGCACTGTAAGTAAGATTTAGAGTAGATTTAGTTAATGGAAACCCTGGAGTAGAAATCGCTGTGCTGGGTAGCCCAATCGACAGTGTTTGGTGAGGCAAACGCCGTGGTTTTAGGGCCTTTGTCGGGGAAGGATCAAAGTCCCCCGCACGGAGTAGACCTAGGCCCGCACGACTGGTGTTGACCCTTGGAGAAGAAGGTAAGGGTTTCACTGTGGACCAGAAGCCCGCGCGGCGGGTGATCTCCCGCGCGGCAGACCTGAAACGGTGGCGTTTTGGGTTGTCGAGAACACGCGGATCACCCGCACGGGGTGAGAAGGTGTGTAGACCACACGGGCAGTGTTCACCTACTGCACGGGTACTAGAAACGACGACGTTTTGGGCCCTCGAGTTGTGCATGTGGCTGACTCGCGCGGGGCCTAAGAAACGACGACGTTTCTTCTCACCCGCACGGGGTGAGAAGGTGTGTAGAACGCACGGGCAGTGTTCACCTCCCGCACGGGTACTAGAAACGATGACGTTTTGGGCCCTCGAGTTGTGCACGTGGCAGACTCGCGCGGGGCCTAAGAAACGACGACGTTTCTTCTCACCCGCATGAGGGTGAGAAGGTGTGTAGACCGCACGGGCAATGTTAACCTCCCGCACGGGTACTATAAACGACGGCGTTTTGGGCCCTCGAGTTGTGCACGTGGCGGCCTCGCGCGGGGCCTAAGAAACGACGGTGTTTTGGGGTGTGGAGAATACGCGGCTCACCCGCACGAGGTGGAACGTGTGTAAACCACGCAACGAGGTATAACACCCGCGCGGGGAAGAAGGAACGACGTCGTTTTTGGCTGTCGCGAACCCGCGCAGGCTCGCGCGGGGCCTAAGAAACGACGGCGTTTTGGACTTTGGAGGACACGCGTCTGTCACTCGCGCGGTACGTCCGCGCAGCTACATTGTGATCCCGCACGGGACCAGGTATTCAGTGTAGGGCGCCTCTGCCAACCGTGCGGCTGGGTATTCTTGCCGCACGGCGAGTTACACTGTTTGTGTATGTTGATATTTGCATTTTTGTATATAATTTCATGTAATGATTAATTGTAGTTTTACTTGTTCAGACAATGGCAGCTAGTACCTCTCGGTCTGTTCCAAGTGCGACTCCCTCGGAACCACCTCAGGACTATCCACGATTGGAAACTCAACTAACAGAAGATCAGTACTTCCAGTGTCGGCTCAGTCAGAGGTGCAACTATACAATGCTGGAATCAAAGGTGAAAGACTTGAAAGCTGACAAGTCGACAATTGAACTGCTCCAGGATGGTCCATTTGGGAGGTTCACTAAGTTCCCGAAAAAGTGGATGCACGCCAACAACCTTGCATGGGCCCTCTTGGCTAGGAGCACGAAGATTCCACGATCATCCGAGATGTGGTTTGTGTTCAAAGGGAGACCGATCAGGTTGACCCTTAAGGACTTTGCGCTCATAACTGGGTTGAATTGCAGTAAACCCAACCTTGGAGATGAAGCGGTCCAAGAACAATTCAAGTCCAGATCGTTGAAGACCAAACATTTTAAAGACATTGAATGTGTGTCGACTGAGATGTTGGAGACAAAGTTGAAGCAACTGGTGACTACTCGTCTTGAGCGACGGAATAAGTCAGCCTCAGATCTAGACATATGCAAACTGGCTGAACTTCTCTTCGTCTCAGATGTATTGGTACCGAGTGGAAAAAGAGATAAAATGGTATGTGATAGTTGGATGGGGTTACCGGATAACCTCTATATGTTCAAAAACTACTCATGGGGGTATGTAGCCTTCGACTGGCTGAGGAGGGATTGCATGCGAGATTTGAAGGCAAAGTATGATGCGTACGCCACTTCAAGAGGTGGTGCAACCTGGACCATTTGCGGTTTTCTCTCCGTGTTAACGGTACGTACAATAGTAATTAACGATAATTTTATTATCCGCAAAATAATATATAAATGAATGATGGGTTTATGAATGACTATGTATGTTACACAGACATTGGCGTTCGAGTGTATGCCAGAAGTTGCAAAATTGTGGGCCTGCATAGATAAACAGTACACGGGGGAGGAGCCACGATTCTTCAAATGGTCTCCTCAATGGTCCAAGCCGCCGTCTGCAGAAGATGTCACCAAAGCACTTGCAAAAGTTGAGGTAAAAAAATGTTAATTTGGTATTCTGATTTAGTTAAGTTTGATGTAGCTCGGCCACAACAATGTAGTGTAATTGCTATGTCCATGCAGGTGCAGGTGGTCAACAGTGTCCTCGTCCCGACGGCAAAGGAGATGGAACTCCCGTAGATGAAAAATATCGGAGTATTACCAGAAGATCATCCGAATTCCGACATTGATCGTCTGTCTGCATATTTGGAGAGTGTAGGATCCGTTCAGTGGGATGATGAGGGAGTGCAGCCGGAACCTGCAGCTCAGCCGGTTGCTGAAGAGCCAACTGGAGGAGTAGATTTGCCTGGGAGCTCTATACCATCGGTCGAGGAGACATCTGAAAGAGAAGAAGTTCGGGTAGACCCCGTACGGGAAGATGTCAGAGAGCCCGCACCGGTGGATCAGTCAGTTGTCGTGGAAGAAATCCGAGCTGTTAAAGCTGAAATGGGAGAGATGCAGACATGGGCTCAGGGACAATTTACAGAGTTAAGGACTCAAATCGATGAGGTGCTTAGGATACTTCGCACCAACGCCGCTGCCCGTGACCGTGCCAAACAATCAGACACCGGATCTCGACAGTTACCCCGCCCCGACCAAAGAGCAGATGATGGTGCACAGTCAAGGCCTCCCGGTCCAGTTGCAGGCGGTTCAAGACAAATAGTGGAAGTGGAGTCTACTGGTGGTACTGGGGAACCCGTAGACCGTGATGCCGCACCTGGAGGAGCAAGTGAGTTTGTCCTTGCACGAGTACAGGAAGACGAAGTGGTACAGTCTGTGCTAAAGGACCTGGTACAGCAAGCAGGACCAGCAGAGGGGGTAGTGTCTGAGACTCAAGATTTGATACAAGTTCATCCACGGGAGCCCTCTACAGGAGTGGAAGAGTAGGTAGAGCCGACAAAGTCGGGGACGAGCACACCAAGTTCCCGGTATGAACCTTCTCTTGAAGGTGCAGCAGGTGCAGTAGTGGGGGAAGAGTCAAGTGAATCCTGGATGGACGTCGTACAAGTAACTCCTACACCGCCTGTCGCAGCTCTCGAGAACTCTCCTGTCCACATCATGGTACGCGTGCTAGGGGGATCCACAGAGGGTCCTAGTTGAAGAAAGAGGAAGATGTTATGTGAGGTGTCCCACGTAGAAATGAAGATGCAGACAATGTGGGATCCGTGCGGCAGGTACAAAAGTGGTGCTAAGAAACATGGCACGGTGTTGGAGAAATTCGTTGGGTTCGAGGATATCACGACTCGGTACGGCACAAGGGGTAAAGAATATTTCAAGACCCTCTTGAAACCTGGATCAACGGTATCCCGTGAGGTTCGTATACTATATTTATTGTATAACCTTTTGTTTAACTGTTCTTAAAATTTATGATTAAAAATGCATTTGTATACTAATCTGAACTTGGTTACTGATTTTCATTGTACACAGCAAATGGACGATCAGTTGTACGGCAGACGGAAACAACAACGTATGTATCGGAATGTTTTCACTGATCAGAAGTCTTCTGTACTGGATTGCTGGTTTCACGAGCTATGCCGAATAGAGTTGGAGTCAGGCGTGCAGGGTAACCCTTCGACTGTGTTGATGGAATATGCTTTTGGTGCATGTCCACACGAGTTTAGGAAAAACTGGAAGAACTTGCAGAAGGTATACTTTCCATTACAGCACGTGAAGGGGTTCGCGGGTTGGTCATGGATATTGGTAGAGGTGGACTTAGCAGGAAGGAACATTAATGTCTACGACAGCTACAAGTGGTGGACATTGGATGCTGAGCTAGAGCTGTTGATTAGGCCGTATGCCTGCATGATTCCGAGGATAATGTTACATTCAGGATACTTGTCCGAGGAGAACAAGATATTGTACCAGCAACCTTTCACCCACCTGAGGGTCCCGGATGTACATCAGACAAAACTGTAAGTATGAAATTTCCTCCGTTTAATTTGCATAGGTACACAGTTTATTTAATGTTTAACATTTCTGGTGTATATTTTGCTAGTCGTGGCGACAGTGGGATATGCACGCTGAAGATGATCCAGGTGAAGTTGGCGGGAAAGGAGTTCGGCGATTACTTAAGAGACACCATTATGAAACAGTATCGGAAAAAGTACACCATTGATGCCATGTCGAACTGGCAACTACTTTTGTAGGTTTTGGACATCAAGCATTTGTTTGTAATTGTCGTACAATGTACTTCTTAGGTTTTGGACTATTTGGTACTTAGGTTTTAGACATCAAAGGATTTGAATGTAATTGTGTTTATATTTTTGGTACTTATGTCTTGTGTTGAATGGCAAGAGTTTCATGTCCTGTAATGATGAAATGCACTTCGTCGTGCGGCTAGTATACTGGCCGTGCGGTGAAGGTGGTAGGTACGTTAGTGCGGAAATGCAAATGGTCACCCGTGCGGCAATAAGCACACCCGGGCGGCCAGAATTATGGTTAGTGTATTCCTCTCTGATGAACCGTGCGGTCCCGTATCTGACCGCACGGGGTGTTGTCAACCCTCACCTAGGTTGTGGGCTTCCGTGCGGGGATATGCTTCTGGCCGCACGGTTTGCTGTCAACCCTGACCTAGGTTGTGGGTACCCGTGCGGGCCGATCGCTGGCCGCACGGTTTGCTGCCAACCCCGACGTTGTTTGTGTGCACCCGTGAGGGTCGTAGGTTGGTTGCACGGGTTGCTGTCAACCCCGACGTTGTTTGTGTGCACCCCCACACGGTTTTCTGTCAACCCCGACGTTGTCGTTCATTTTGTCCACAGACAGTCAAATATTTGAATTTTGAATTCAAAGATATTAGTATTGTTGGCACAATGAATGTCCCAACCACACCTTTGAATGCTGTTAATATCCCAACAACACCTCTGAATGCCTATTAATGTCCCAACAATAACTTCGCATGCCTATTAATGTCACTACGCCTATAAATGGGCTTAAGCAGACCCATTATCTTCACTGCCCTCGTTAAAGATTCCCTCTACACTAACTTAATCTCATCCACACGGCAACAACCTCTTCTTCTTCTCGGGTATTAAACTTCTTTTCTTGCATTATCATTTGTTAGTTTTTTTTTGTGTAAGCGTGTATATGTTTGGGACATGATGGAACCGAACCGCGATCCTCTTCTTCTTGGCTTTATCCCCTTGAGGCGACAGCAGAATGCCGGAACCATAGTTGGAATCAGGGACGACAAGATAGTTCGCGTTCCCGAACGACTGTATCAAACACCAGAACCAGCATGGTCGATTGAGTACTACCGCATACTCGAAGAAGCAATTGAGCGCTTGGAACAAATTGAGCGACTCATGCGCGAGAAGCATCTACCATGTCCCCCACCCCCTTACGATGCAAACCCTCTTCGACCACACCCTTCGGTAAGGGAGGATCACCTGCTTGATTCTTTCGAGGAGCCTTCTTGGTTCCAGGGTTACGTAGAGTGGATGGCTCGGAACAAAGAAATCGAGCTGAGTCTTATTAACACTCTTCGGGCTATTTAGTGTATTTGGTTTTCGGATTGATAAAAATAACTTTTAGTTTACTTACTTGATAGTTGTTTTCCGCATGCTCTCTGCTCGTACGTCCTAAACACACCCGTGCGGATACAAGAAATGCATGGGACCCAAACCCTATTATTCAGTCGTGCGGTCTACTTACGTACCCGTGCGGTCGCCTTATATACCCGTGCGGTTGTGCTAACCACCCGTACGGTCAGGTTTTCTACCTATTTTACAGGTTTAAAAGGAATTTACAAGTACAAACCCTCGCAAATGTTACTTTTTCTTCTTAGGGGCTTCCCTTTGTGGGCCATTTAAGGCCGATGTTGCCTCATCACCGCTTTCAACTTCACCGCTACCATATTGTTCTGTATCTCCAAACCCTTTGACTGTATCGCTACCATATACTTCAGTTTTTCCTTCTCCTTTGACTGTATCCCTACCATATACTTCAGTTTCTCCTTCTCCTTTGACTGGATAATTGTCTACGGGAGGCTCTTCTTCTTCTGGTGGCTTTTCTTCTCTTTGCTCTTCATCTTCTGGGTGTTCTTGTGCCGGAGATGGATAGTGTTCTTGTGGTGGAGTATTACGACCACATCCATATCTAAACCAAGTATCGCTTCGATCCGATGAGGAGTCGAAGGAAGGAGAGTAGTCTTTCCTCGACATTAGATGAAGTGATAGTAGATTATGAGTGTGTGGTATTATGTAGTTCCATTGTTGTTAGTTATAGAAGATGAGAAAGAATATATTCCTTTTCACATCGATTTGATGTAACCAACTTTATGGAATGAATATATTCCCTACACCCTACTCACTAAACCCTAAACCCTACTCACCAAACCCTAAACCCTACTCACTAAACCCTAATCCAAAACCCATAGGCTATAAACCCTAACCCATAGCCTATAAATCCTAACCCATATCATTTGGTTGGGTTGGTGGGTAGTAGGTAGTAACAAAATTAATGTCTCAGAACAAGCACATAGGGAACAAATTTTGGGTCTGTGACTGAACCGTGCGGCATATACTTACACCCGCACGAGTGCCGCATGGGATCGATATTAGGGTTTCTCACCCGTGCGGTCAGACATTGATGAAGGATTACAGTAAGCCGCACGGGTGAGAAACCCTAATATCGATCCCATGCGGCACCCGTGTGGGTGAAAGTACATATCGCACGGGCTTTTACCTACCATATGGATTGAACAGTAATGAGTCAACCATTGAAGGCCGAACCCATTAATGTCTTAGAAACAACTCCCCATGCGACATTAATGCCTAAACCCTAACTCCCTACCCATTAATGTCTTGGAAACAACTCCCCATGCGACATTAATACCTAAACACTTACTAATTTTCTATAAATGAGGTTGATTAGCCTCATTATCATCTTCAAAGCATACCTCTTCACTAACTTCGTTCCATCTACACGACATCAAGCTCTTCTTCTCGGGTATTCGACTTGTGTTCATGAATTATCGTTTTCTGTATATGTGTGTGTTTGTGTAAGTGGTGTAACCATATTATGTTTGTGACAGCATGGACCCAAACCACGATGCACGTCTTGAGCGACGATGGAGGCGACGCGAAGCTTCCAGAAACATACTAGGAGCACGCGAACCGCGTAGGGGCCCACGACCTGAACCCGTGTGGGTGATTGAGTTCGACCAAGGACTCCTTGACGCCATGGAACGGTGGGAAGTCATTGAGCGACTCATGCGTGAGAAAGACGCACCATATCCTGGACCCCCGTTTGAAAGGCCTGGTTGGACATACGGGATTGAGGGTGACTTAGATTCGGTCGTGGAGCCTGCTTCCAGCGTTGGCTTCAGTGGATGGCTCAGGTGAAAGACAATGATGAGAGTATTATTAACCAACTGTCTGCCATGTAATGTAATATCATCGACTTCAATAATAATGGATTTCAACTTTGAAAGTAATTTTTGCATCTGACTCTATTCAACCGTGCGGTCAATAACATGACCATGCGGTTATCATTCTCACACATACGGTCTATAAATGTTCCCGCACGGGTGTTTATAAAGCTACAACCGCGCGGCGTTGAGTACGTCGTGCGGCATCACGTATCTCACTTCATCAATTGAAGTGGCCATCACTGCCATGCGGTCTATAAATATACCCGCACGGGCTACATGATTTTCCAACCGCGCGGCGTTGAATACGCCGTGCGGCATCACTTATCTCACTTCACCAACACTACCATGCGGTCATCTTATTCAACCGTGCGACCTTAACCAGGAGCCGTGCGGGTCTGACATCCAGCTGTGCGGTCATATGACATAAATTCTGAACCCTTAACCACCCCACATTTAATGGAACCCTCTAACCACCACCCCACATTTAATGGAACCCACTAACCACACTAACAACCTCGCCTATAAAAGAGTGTGAGTGTTCACTCAATTTTCTCACTTCATCTATTCATCAGATAATCAGAAATTCAGCAATGACTACACACAATGGTGAGATGATGTTGAGGTTCGAGAAAACCAAGACAACTCTCCTACGGATCCTTCCGAAGGCAGTCCAACTTCGTGAGGAGGTTCGGGAGGAGGTCCGGGGGGGCGATACAACAGAATGGTCAGAGGAAGACATGCAGAAAGCTAACAAAGTCGTGGAAGAGCTTGAAAATCTTGAGTTCTACATCTTGTCATTCACGAGTGAGGACTGTGGTCCAGCGCGTTGGTAATCCGTTTAGGGTTTAGGTAATATGTGCCCGACTTTGTCTCGGAAACAAAGACCACAAATTTTGCCATACGTGTGAGTCTTAGTTGTAGTAAGTAGGGTTGGTGTTTAACGTGGAACATGTTTAATGTTTAAGTTGTTTTATTCTGATCTTTACATGGCTAGTTATTGATCGGATGTTGTCATGTTTATGGTAAAACAGTATCGTATAAACATCGTGTGGTCATCTGGCCGCACGGGTGTTTATAAAGCCGCACAGTTGATCAGAGAGCATTTCATCACATATTTCATTGCCGCACGGGTGGGTATAGTACCGCACGGATCAGCCGCACGACATGATAATCAACCGTGCGGACAGATCTTGTGTGGGAGTATTGCTCTCTGTTCGACCGCACGGTGACCAATGATGATCGTGCGGCAAAATGCATTACACCCTGAACAATGCAACCACTAACACCAAACGGTTCACATCAAACCTAAATAGTATGATAATGAAATACATCTAGTATCATCAGTCACCAAATAGTAGCATAATCAAATACATATATTGTCCGTCAGTCACCAAATAGTAGCAGAATGAAATTAAAATCCTTACACAGTAGATTCTCTAGCAGAAGCAAGCGCAGGGCATGTGCGTTTGTTGTGACCAACATTAGAACAATTTCCACATTTTCGGGGACGCTTTGGAGCCGCTTGAGCCGCTCTTGGCACCTCACCTGCTGAAGGGATTCTACTTTCAGTTAGTCTACCGCGTCTCACTTCATAATCTGGAGGGAGAACCTCTATACGACCTTCAGGCGAAACCTCATCAAGATTCCACTCTAATTCTCGCAACACTGGGTAAATGGTTCCAGTATATGCCAGAGCCCATGCTTCTACCGTGTAATATTTCGAGCACAAGGAATATATCTCTACCCGAGCATGCTCACAACACGCTAATGCATGTTCACAAGGAATTCTATCGAGATCAAACACCCGTCAACTACACCGCTTCATCCCCAAATCAACATAGACGTCACTATTTTCACTATTAACCCGATATTGGTCGTGTAGGTTCATTGGTATTATTCGGATGTCCTTCACTAGAACATTCCTACTTGACACGATACTCTCTACCTTTGGAGTTACAGCTTGGGAAGGAGGTATTTTGTCCAACACATCTAAACGAAGCATGAACCAATTACTAATCAGCCTCTGCATGGCGTTTAACAGCTCGACAATAGGCCATTGTCTCTCTTCTAGTATTGCATTGTTGATACACTCAGCACCGTTCGTGGTCATGAGATTGTACCGAGCGGCTTCGAAGTAAGCTCTCGCCCACTGAGGACGTTCTATGTTCGTTGTCTCCAGATATTGCGCTGCCTTGGGGTACACTGCTTTCAACTTTTCGAACTTGGCAAGGAACCTCTCCTTTGTGTAAGCATCAGCAATTTTTTCGAATAAACTCGACAATTTATCTTTCGGCTGACCCCCATGATAATCTCTGACATTTTTGGTCAGATGCCACCTACAATGGCCATGTTTAGCAGTTGGGTATAGGGCCGCCACTGCATGGATGATACTTTTATGCCTATCAGAAATTATAACCAAGTCCTCGTCCGGGATCAACGGCCTCAACTTTTCGAAGAACCATCCCCATGAATCGTTGTTCTCCGAGTCATGAATTATCGCTCATGCAACTGGATATTGGTGATGATTAGCATCTTGACCTGTAGCAATTATCATAATCCCTTTATACTTTGTTTTCAACCACGTTGCATCTACTGCGAGCACCTTCCTTAAAGCAGTGTTAAATCCAGTAATGCATGGCCGATATGTTACGAAAACATATTTAAATCTACTGTGTTCATCCACCTTCAAATGAGTTATTGCGCCTTCGTTATGATTTCGAACCTGTTCCAAATAAAGAGGGAGTAATCCATAACTTAATTCAGGATCCCCTACAAGTTTAATCAACGCCAGTGTTCTTGCCTTCCAGCATTTCCAGTATTTGTAAAAGCCTAAACTCCGTCCCTTCAAATTGTCTTGAATAAGCAAAGGTCTGGGAATCTTTTTCTGACCAACATATTCTATAGACAACATACAAGCAATTTGTTCCGTTGTCATACAGCCTTTTAGGGAGTTCCGATCACTAGTCTGACAAGTATGCAAAGACTCATAAGTTCTGATGGAGAAAGTATTCGATCCCCGATCTTTTGCTGCACGCACTCTTCATCCACAATTATCGCTAACATATTTTGCAACGTATAATTCCTTGTTTGATCTATCACGGCGTATCCGAAAATTCTACTTCTGCTGAAGCTCTGTTAGATACATCATCACTGCTTGCTTGTCCCGAAACTCTTTGCCAACTACTAAACCTGACCCATCCCTAAATCTGATCCCGCTTTGTTCTGGATCGACCGTATCTAACGGAAACTGCTGGTTCCGAGCAACATACTCCACAATTTGACAGTTCTCTTCATCCAAGCTTACCGGTAGTGGCGTAGGAGATGATGCTTCTGCATCCGAATCACATTCTCTAGGTCGACGCCGCCGAATAACTAGGTTTTCATTAACACCCGCACCACTCCAAATATCAACGTTAAAAAAAGTATCCCGCCCACCATTTTCATGTTCAGCATTCTCAACTGCAACACAATGCACCCCCTGTTCAACTTCCACCGTTTCAGCTACGGCGCCAATGGTATCTTTCTTGATCAGTTCTACACGTAAGGCGACCCTGGATTATAAATTACTGTTCTCCATTACAAAACACTGAAGACTAACATTGTCAATGATCTCCTCTGGCGTCAATCCTCCCTCAAAGCCCTTAGCTACGTAACTAAGTTTTAATTTTGTCTCACTTTCCTTCACCCCGATCCTAGAATAAATGCGTTGCTTCAATGTGTTCAGTGTTGTACTATCATCAACAAGAAGACTAAAAACTACCTCGTTTTTTGATTTCCAATTATACTTGCCACCCTCTACTTCATATTCCCCACCGTAAGTAACACGTATTGCAACTCTACCCATTCCTGTAACAACAAAAACAACAATTACAAAACCTCACACAATCCTGTAACAATAACAACAATTACAACCTCACAAAGTATATTACAAATTGTGTTGGATATGCAACTGGACGCACAGTGGTTAACCACCCGCACGGGCAGTGACAAGCGCTGCCGCACGGCTGTATACGGCTGTGCGGTCACTACCCGTGTATGTCATATGCCACCGCACGGGTATGTCATCTGCGTGTAGCCGTGCGGTTTCTGTCTTCTACCTAACCTGGCCGCACGGTGACATACGACCGTGCGGGGTGTGTCTTCAACCTATTCTGGTCGTGCGGCTCCTACTGGTTCAGCTTGTCTGACCATCCCCAATTTACAGTTTTTGCTCCCCTATTCCATTCCAATACATTCACTTATTTTATACCACTCAAAATCGTTTTCCCCCATCTAAACCATCCTCAATTCGAAGTTCAACTCAAACCTATAACTGAAATGTACGAAATTGGAAGAGGATGAGGATGAATTGAACCTACTTGGATCTTGCTTCAATGGCAGACCCGAAGAGGTTGACAACACGGTCGGTCCGTTGGACGGCGCTCGGTACGGTGGTGCGGTTTTCAGAGGTGGTGCTTTGGTCTGAAAATGGCGGGGACGAGGGCTGGGGAAATTGGGGGCTCACCCTCATTTTAGGGATTTTGACCAAATGCAAAAGGGTAGTATATGCATTGACCAACTTTTGTTGACTTGAGGGTCTTGAAGGCCTTTTCTCAAAATACATATTGGGTGAGAGTTTTTTTCAAAATACATATTGGCATAAGGCCCTTTTCAAAATTGGTCCACTATAGACTCACACAATCTCAATAAAAAGATCATAAAGGTCTAAAAACCCACAAAATACAACCAATAAACACTAAAACAAATTAAATTTAAAAAAGTCTTGAGCCCAAATTTTGCTACCATGAAACTCATAGAGAAAAATGTCTATTATCCAAATATTCCAACCATGAATCCCAAAAAGACAGACCACCTTCGCGTAGAGCAACCCTAACCTTACCCGCACTTGAAGCGAACACTGAATCTCACTGGTACCCCAACTCAGAGAGATGGGAGACGCCGACACGTCGGCGGTCAACACCGCTGATCGGAAGAAATAGGTCGGAGTTCACTGACACCCAAATCCAAAGGAATAGAAACGCATCGATTTTAAACAGTGACACAAAGACCAATAGCAATATGTCAGAGGCCAACACCAAAAGAAATAGATGGGGCCCTACCAACAAACTACGGGTAGGGAAACAAAGAAAATCGAAAGAGAAACTAAACCTAGGGATTGAGCAGATCACCTCAAGCAACAAATAAAGATAAGGGTGATACGAAAACCTTACCATCCTCAGCGAAGAAAGAACCAAATGCATAACGAATCCATGACCCGGGTGGTCAAGATACGCTTCCCATAGTAGAATTAGAACCAACCGCTTGAGAAAAGATCGGAGCACCCAAGCCTATGTCTGGAGCACATCCCCAAGACAACATCAACAACTCCACCCGGCCGAGCAAACCCCCAAAACATCCTCAAACAAGGAACCCGAGCCCCGCCAAACAGATGCAAATCCAAGCCAACGGGTAGCTGCAGGATCTTACCCGGTCACCAACTGCCCACCCGAGCTGAACTGACTAGGTAGGTTGTGAAGCCCCGAACCAAACACCACAACGAGAGCTCCGAGATGAGGGGGAAGGTTACACGATGGCCAACACCAAAAGCAATGTAGAACCCTTTCCCGAGCTCGAGCAGGTCAGTTCTAAGCAAGCAACATTGAGAGGAGAGTCGACCATGAAGCAATGAACAGAGCTAAACCAGAGAAGAAGACAACACTTCTAGAATTAAGAGGAAAAATGTGTGATGACCTAGCGACGACAAGAGTAGAGGTAGAGTTGCATCGAAGCCACACCCCACCGAAGCCACACCCTAGACGGAGAAGGGGCGGCACAACCAGATCTGGTCAATCGAATGAGCGCCGGAGAGGAAACAGACGGGAAAGGAGGGTAAAGATAGGTAAGAAAGGGAAGGAGAAGAGAGGGAAGCTTTCGTAGGTAACAACCATGGCCGGAGCCACGACCGTCACCGGCGAGGCAAGGAGATGGCGAAAGTGAAGTTAGGGTTTGGTTTGGTTTGGTTCTGTGCCAGCTCCACTTTGTCTCACATTTTTACACCAAAAAATGACCCGTTAAATATTGAAACTTACTCTTAACTATTGGTCACGAACACTACACTACCCAACGTTTCAAAATGACAAATGCACTACCTTAAGTATTGGTCACGCGATTTTGTTATTAAAAATGAACGGAATATTTCATTCCCTTAGTCATATGACCTCATCTGCCACACCTCAAATCCGGTTTTGACCGGACTCGAGACGTGAACTGAAGATAAAGAATATAAGCAATTAAAGGAATACAAAATATGAAATACTGTAGATTGAATAAAACCAAAAACAAGAGTCAACAGCTCTGTTTGACAATTAATAACAAAATACATAAACCGACTGTACGTCTCTAACTCAAATCCCAAATCCGAAAGAGCTCCCGAGCCTTGAGATCACCTTTGGAACTACTCAAGAAGGAAACCTGTGCAGACAATAAAACAAGCAGGGGGTGAGCTTAAACTCAGTAGGGAAAAAAGTAAAGCAAAATAACCTCGTTAAAGTGTAAAATCAAATAGTACAAGTATTCAAGTTTATAAGTTTGAACGATTAAACAAAAGTGCTGTAATATAGGTCAATAGGGTCCAAAGCCTTAAAGAAGGTAACAGAGGATAAAGAATTTAATAAGGAAAATGATTAAAGTAACATTCAAATCCGATACACAAATATCAACTCTCAAACACTGATCTGTACACTAACTGGTACATCATATCAGCTTCCCCGCGGTCCCTAGGAGACACGGTCAATGGGGCTCCCGTAACGAACAACGAACATCAATCATACATACATGCAAAGCAATAACCATCACGCAATAAATCATTAACAATACACACACAATACGTCCTCCTTAATAGATCGGATCTTACGGCCATAGCATAATTTACCGACACTCGGTCGGAGGGAAGGCGCACCCGACCACAATTCATAGCTCGTTTTACCGACACTCAGTCGAAAGGTAGGTACACCTTGTCACTGGCAATAGCACGTTTTACCGACTCCTAGTCGGAAGGTAGGTACACCTTGTCACTGGTAATAGCACGTTTTACCGACTCCTAGTCGGAAGGTAGCCACCCCTTATCACATAATCACAACACGTTTTACCGACACTCAATCGGAAGGTAGGAACACCTTAATATTGTCAACAACACGTTTTACCGACTCCCGGTCGGAAGGTAGGTACACCTTATCACAGAATCGTAGCACGCTTTACCGACTTCTAGTCGGAAGGTAGGCACACCTTAACGGAGGATCACCCATAATAGGGGAACTTACCAAACAGTCATAGCGCAGTCATAACTTAGCAACTCACAATATTACCACAACACACCACAAGAATTCATATTAACAATCACACTTACCGGTCTAGCGACGTACCGTCAACTGTTGAACTATTTTACCGTTGTTTTATCGAGCTGCAACTCGCGGCATTGTTTAAAGTTTTAAAAGTATGAATTGAGACTTGTTGGCTTTATTTTCGATGAAAATTATTATTGTTTTAATTCATATCTCGAGTCTGGTCAAAATCGGATTTGGGGCGTGACATCATCTATCACTTAATGGATGGTAAAATGATGATTTTGTCCTTACTTATTTGACCTATATACATTTTATAAGAAACATTATACCCTCGTTATTGTTCCTTATAAAATATATATAGGTCAAATACGTAAGGTAAAATCGTCATTTTACCATCATTAAGTGATACATGAGGTCATATGATTAATGAAACAGAATTTTCTATCTATTTTACTAATAGAATTGTGTGACTAATACTTAAGATAATGCATTTGTCATTTTAAAACGTTGGGTAATGCAATGTTCGTGACCAATAATTAAGAGTAGATTTCAATATTTAACCTAATTATAATTGTTTTTTTATAAGCGAAAAGTTTATTAAGGATATGGTCTATGAAAAATAGACACATACCAAGAGCAGGTCCGAAAGGACCTTTTCCCAATCCAGAACAGCTACAACGATCAACAAACAAAAACGGGAAACAAAAACAGAAACAGAACAGAAAAACACATGCCTAAACACTAATCGGAATCAAAACAAGAAAACGGGTTAGCGACCGGAACGGGTGTTAGATCTTGTTCTGTGCTCGAGTCCAAGTGCTCCTCGTTCCCAACCTCGGAGCCCTGCTTGTACTGACCCAGCACCAAAGAACCACGATCGATTGCCTTTCTACAAACATTCGAGCTATGGCTCCAAATACTCGAGCTATCTTTTTTGGAAACGTTCACAATGAAACGTCTCAATTTTTCAGCAGCCATGGCTCTCGTCTGATACACAACCACTGGCTGGGCGATCACCTTCGGCTTACCTTTAGAGATCGGTTTTTCTAAGGCATCCTTCCACGGGCTACCCTGATATTCGAACTCCCTAATTGTTTCTTGTACGGTCTGTTTTTCCGCCACATCTAACAAGCCCAAATCGGTACCAATGCGGGAAAAAACCTCAGACAAACGTGGATTGACCTGCTGTTGTTCCACTGGGCCAGTACCATCGGATGGCCCGTTACCTACTCCAGGTCCAGAACCAACAGGGTTCGGCCTAAACTCAGACTCCTTTTGGACCGGTCCAAATGGAACATCTTCGCTACCCTCGACAACATCGCGCGCTGCACCGAAAGCATCTGCTTTTGAAACAGGCCTACACACAACTTGGCCTGTTTCAGAAACTGGCCCATTTAACCCACATCCCATTCCACTGTGTACTCCTCCACGTACACCTTCTTCCTCGCGCGAAACAGGCGCATGCGTGAATTTTGGAAACACAAGATCACGATTTTCAAACGACTCTGAAATCAAGGGGCGTGATTTCATGGTCGACAAATCAGGGATAACAGTACCATTAATCGCAGAAGATCCGAGTGTGCGAATCCCACTTGATTCCGACGACTCCGGTGAACACACAGGCTGCCAGGAGTGCACTCGTTGCCGGAAACTTGGACGTCGCCCCCAACCTTCATCGAGAGCAAGTTTGCAGCACCCAAACGTACAGAGACCTCCCCCACAGGCGCCACTGCACCGTCTACGGTGCTCTGCTTTGTAGGACGCAAAACAGAGGATCTCGCCGGGAGCACGACGTCTTTTTCAGGGCGAGCAAATGCTAGAAACAAGGTGTAGCCGTTCAGTTTGTAACCATTATATGTTTCAATAACCTTCTGAGCGACCTCTATGGTTTTGAAGGAGACAAAACCAAAATGGAAACCTCGTCGATTTGCTCTCTTCGGAACCGTAACTGATACAATCTCACCAAAAGGGCTCAGGGCATTACGAACTCAATCTGAATCTGTTCCAAACGGTAAATTATGAATGAAAATCTTACAACTTTTGTAACTTTGCTCCTTCTCCAAAACAGGGTCCGGTTGATGACGAACAACCCCGTCTCCACCTTCATTTGCATCAGAAGCTAGAAACGAGACGTGGGCAGAGGTCTGAGCAGCCTTGCTCTGTTTCGTAGATTGCAAACCATCGGGCTTCACCTTGTTCTTGGCCGGGCGTTTCGCTGGAAGCTTCACATTCACCTTGCCAAATAACGTACTCTTCTTCCCCACCTTGCGCTTAACAAGCGTGCCGGTAAAAATGAATCGGTACTCCCTGTAAACAGCGAGCAACTCCGTGCAAAAAGGAAAGAAAGACAACGGGTCACCTTCGATCTCGCCGGGGAAAAAATTCCGGCCAGCCGAGTGGTGGGAGCGTTACATCCTTTTTCAAACACTTACATAATAGGTGCTGACTGTTAGTCCCAATTATAATTGTTGAAGCAAAAATTAATGATAAATTCTAAAAAAATGTGTAGGAAGAGATCTGTCGTCTTCTTACATGAATCATTAACTCAACCAAATCAATCTAAGATCATACAAAATAGAAATCACAATTGCATTTTGTGTTAGAATTTCAAGTTGCCACTTGAATATTTGTGAATTAGCCAACTGTTGGTGACTTGGTGTAACTAATACACTCAAGTATTGACCACAGCATAGATGTCCCCTTATTGGGCCCTATGTAGAGCCCGAGTTGAGTTGGGCCCATCTCATGTCCTCTGCTATCAGTTTTCTTGAGTCGAATAGGTTGATGAAAGGTTATCAGTTCATCCCTTTCACGGCTTCAACAATTTCCATGAAATTCTTATTATATTCATTTTAGTTTAATTTTAACTTCAGTTTGTTGGATTTTGATTAGAATCCGTTTTGACCTATGTTTTCCGGGTTTTATCTCAATCTAATTTGAGCTATTTTATGGAGAGAAGTATTTGATGAATTTTTGGTGAAAGAATGTTGTTAGCAATTATTTTAGACATTTATAAAGTCGATATAAAAAGATCAATTATGGGTCTTCCATGATCACTGTTCTCTTGATTGACATTCTTAAGTTACTCAAATTGTTTCTCACGAGCAAATTAGTTACTCAAATTGTTTCTCACGAGCAAATTACATGTAAATGTGATCTTATTCCATTAGTTTGCATATATATATATATATATTGAAACGGAGTCATGTATACATTTCATTTAAACTGACGAAGAATACATCGGAGAGAAAAGTCTTTTAAGTCGAAGAACAGTGGCGGGGAAGCAAACCCTAGCCGCCGCGAAGTTTTTGCTGATAGACTACTATGGCTTTTCCAAGGGATCAATCCATGGTGTGGTTCGTATTGAGATGGGGTATTGTGGTCTGCCTGCAGATTTTGATCGGAAACAGACAGCTCTTTCCCTTCCCCGATGCACGGGCTAGCTCTCTTCCAGAGCTGGTTGTGATTCTTGTGTTCCCTGTGGCGGAGGTCGCAGTTCGGATGGGCGGGTACGGTGGCTCAATCGGAACGTCTGGTGGCCCTTTTCCACTAGACCAAAGTCGGGGAGGGAAGCCAAGGCTACTAGGATCACGAGTGGTGGCCGATCACTCGGCCGACAAAGGATCGGCGGCGAAATGAAGGCAGCGCGACGAAAAAGAATAGTCTAGGGTTCCATGTGGTGCTGTCGGTGTTGATGGGCCGGGGGTGGATGGGGAGGGATTGGCTCGCCTGGACCGCGGGTTGACAAGATGGGAAGGCATGGGTCAAGACCGCCTTACTTTTGGGCCGAGGAGGAGAGACAATTTGGTCCGGGCCAAGACAGGGGCAGGAGGCCCCGATCCTAATTCAGGTCGGGAGGGTTCGAACCGGGAAGTACAAAGCCCACTCTATGAGGCCCGAAGTGGGGCGGGGACTCATGTTTGCTCCACTAAAGCAGAGGGAGCGATAATTGCAGCAGTGGGAGCGTTCAGCACCCTCGCCTCAAGGAATGAGTGCTCGTTGGTTAAGGGGGGTTAGTCGGTTATACCACCTCTCTGGACGTAAGGTGGCATCGGTACCACCAACAACCAGCACAATATTTCCCTACCAGCTCAGAGGTCAGCATTCTCGCATTTTGGAGCCCTACCAGTATCACTCAAGGGAGGAAGATGCACCACCACCACAGACTTCTACACTGGGCCTGCTCGGCCCGTGCAAACCAGTTTGGAGCCGATGTATTGGTGATCGTCAGACGCTACCGCAGTATCATCCTCCAGACAACTCTTGATTCCTATAGAGCGACTTCACTTTATGTTTTATTATTTATTTCAGTTTCATTGTTTCAGTGTTTATCGTTTGTGAACACTTTTAATATATAATATCACCTCGTCTTTCTCAAAAAATAATAATAAGAGTACATAGGATATAAAGAAATCGGACCACAAATGGACATACACAAATTGGGCCTCCGGGGCCAATACACATACAAAATACATGGTGATTATAAATATCATTAACAATTAACTCATGTCACGTTTTGATTTCTATGATCACTAGAATTCATGTATGACAAATACATGGTCTTGGCTCACACAACTTATTACAGTCTAGACACTCCATATAAACCGATTATGAAGAGATACACCATCAAAAAAGTTATGAGAGAGTTTAGAAACACATAATCCCATTAAGCTCCTATTCATGTTTATGACAGGTGATCGGTGATCTTTACTAAATTATACTCTTATCAATATGGTGATAGGTCATGGCTATGACAGGTGATTAGTGATCATTATCTTGTCATTCAGGGAATCCGTGCAAGAGGTGCGCCATTCTATCCACTGAATCGGGACCTTGACATCCCACTCAGAGTCAAAGAGAGTGGAATCAACAATTGCTCATGTAGACAATAATTGGTAAAAACTCAGCACTCCAACCCCATCTGATGAATCAGGACTCTAATACCCCCGAGGTGTGTGGGGACGTATACCTCGTCCGGCCAAGGTCGGTGCAAATCCGACATTCTGGTTCCTCGTTTCTTTGTTTTCTCCCTAGATGCATGTTATCCCACCAAAAGCTCATGATCATTTACCATATACATATTTAGGTCGAGTCAGGAAATGTTCACCGTGTACTACTTTTGCACAATCACCAGGCTGGAGATCATCTCCCAATATTTTTCCCTGCTATGGTTAGGTATTTCGAAATAGGGTTAGTGTTCGATACTTATTGGTTTAGAACTTTGTCTCACCTTTTTTTTTATATCATTTTTAGGCTATGTAATGTTTGATTTCCATGATTAATAAAAGTTCCACTATGCTAGAAAAAGTAAGAAAATTAAGAGTTCATATAATCAAGTGAGAAAGATATTAACTAGGGTTCAGACGTACCTCTCCTCATAATAGGGTTTCTCTCCTTCGAGGGCGTGCTTCCCCCTCCAAGAAAATGACGGCGGCCCCACCATCAACCACCCCTCTCCTCCATATTCGCCATCACCCACGACGAGTTGCTCCACTCCGGGCACCCTCATGGTCCTCTCAAAACGGTACCAGGATCCTTCCCCCGTTGGCCATACCACTCATCGATGATACAACATTTCCTGCCTATGGAGCCGACGTGCGATCTCGATCCAAGGCTAGAAGGAGACCTAACCAACTGGTACCGTGTTCCGTAAGGGCCGCAGATTGAGACCCTTCAAGGGTCAAATCGCCACCCGATCTTGTACCATGTGCGGTATAGTCTGCCAAACCACCAACCAGCGAGCCCTCGATGGGTGATGACCACACCTTCCCCGTCGGGTTGGGCAGTGGACCACAATCAACCAAGAAACGAATAAGGCCTAAATCTCAAGAGGATGCAGCACCCCCGACATATCAGGTCACCACATAACACGTGGGGATACAGCCGCCCATACAAGAACTACCATGTCCATTGGGGGGCAGCGAGCACAAACGTTTAGAGGAACGGACAGTTGAGAGGCATCAAAGGACGCATCCTCCCAGGCACCTCCTCCCACCATAGATCAATTGAGAAAGTCGAGATTAACCCCACAAGTAGGGATATTGGAGACCAGCCCACTAGAGGGAGTTTGTGGTGGACGGACTCGTCGGCGATGAGAGGCAGCCAATCGGACAATGCCTCATCCTTCAAATCAATCTCCAAGTCACCTTCAAGCGCATCTTATGACATACAAAATACTCCCATGGGAATTCAAAGGCGGGTTTGACCCACACACGAGCTCCATTTCTAAATCCCTGGGCTCAGAGGACAACCGGCGGGGATTATGGGGAGCCTCTAATCGTGGCATATCACCCACCAAAAGTTGGGCTAGGGATCTTTGACCGGAATAGTCGTAAGGCGACGCTTGCTTTGTATCCTCACTGGTCAACTGGGGACACACGGGAAGTTCAAGAGGATCATTTCCTCATCTCCTATATATCAACGATAGCTTGATCCCCAGACTCCTACTTCTCCCGGATAACTCTTTGGCGTCCTGGCGTGTCCCCATCATTTGGTAAGGGACTTTGCGCTGGATCAACATATTATCTAGACAACCCAAGTCCGGTCGAGCCGAGTTGAGAGAAGAAGTTTGGCTCTATTGCACATTTCACAACGAGAATAGGGAATCTACTCATATATGGTCACTTGGGTTAGCCGGGACAAGTGGTCATAAAATGAGTGTTTTGGTCAGCTCTCCCTAGTCCCTTTCCAAAACGGCGTCTCATTTTTCCATTATATCCATTCTATATGTGATCGTACCCTTTTCTTAACATCATTAATAAAACGGTTACGTTTTCATGCTAAAAGAGTGAGAAAGATATTAAAATCATGATCAAACTCAACATATATTTAAGGGGTAAATACCTTTTGGTAAGCTTTTGTTCGGTCCACGGAACTCGAAGTCCCACATGTTTGGAAATGACCATTTTGGTACTCTTATGTTTGATCCACGAACCCTTTTTTTGCATTTGGGGTTAGAAAAACTAACAGAATATTTCATTCTGTTAGTCATGTGACCCATGTGCCAATTAAGAGGATTGTGAAATGACGATTAATCGCTTAAACATTTGAACCTTATGTATTTTAAAGAGGAATTTACCTTTCTACCCTCTTTTAATAGTAATAATAAAAATAAATAAATAATAAAATTAAGAAAAAAAACATATAAACATAATCTTAAACTACACGGTTTCAGAATTTTCAACAAAATATTAAAAACCTAATTCAAAATAACTACACGAATTCTACAATCCTAATAGCTATTCTCCTCCAAAACTGTGGAGTTCGTGCATCTGAGAGTTGTCCTCGCCATCTCCGATTCTGTCTGTATATTATTTGATCAGTTGGCCGCCACCATGGAACAAGGTTCGTCCTCATATCTTCGACAATCCTCAAGCATAGTAGACGGGACCTAGAGTAGTCACAAACGGAGTGAGGAACTCGTTTCCGAGCTCATATCCGATGAGATCTGGGCAACAACATCGTTCGACATGATCTGGGACTTAGATTTTCTTAATATAATTTAAATTAAAATAATTAAATATATATTAAATTAAAAATCCAAATTTGTTAAATTTTTATTTTAAAAGTAAATATTTTAATTATTAATTTTTTTTAAAATAGTTAATACATTAATGAATTATTAAAAAGTTAATAATAGAAGAGGTAAAATAGTAATTCTAAAACTGGGGGTATAACGATCTTTTTACTCTTAAATCAAAAATCAATTAAATTGATAAAGTGCATAACAACCATCTAACATTGTTATGTTAATTTTTTAATCCAAAAATTAACAGAACATACAATAATCGTTTAACATTACTATAAAACAATTCATGGATCGAACAAAAAGATATCAAAAAAATCATTTCCAGTCATATAGAACCTTAAAGCCTATGAAACAAAACTTTTTTAAAAAAAAACGCTCTCCCAAACCCTATTAGGGTTCACCCAAAAACCCATCTAGGGTTCGTTTCGACCATATCAGGGGTGTTCACCACCGTTGCCGGCGGCTCCAACCATCGATCCCGACCTTCCTCTCCAGCTCTGTCATGCAGCCAAACCGTCCTTGGGGTCCCTACCCTCTCGTCCCCCCGTCTGAAGCGCAGCACCGCCGCCCTCGGGCCGTGCATGGACGGTTGCAACAGCTCGCGCCGCAACGTCCGACACTGCACCACCGCCCCCTCTCCGATCATCCGCCCTGGTATCGTTGCTCGGTGCCGACTTGGCACATGATCGAACCCTATCGCGATCATCCTCTCTACCCCTCGGTTCCTATTTCTCTGCCGGGACGGGCCGACCAACAGCCGCATGCTGGGGCGCATGCATCTGGTTTTGCAGGGCCCTCGCCGACACCACTTCAGACCCATGTCGCCCACTGGAACCAATGGAACCCCATTACGGTTCCCATACCGTCGTCGCTGTTGGTCAAGCGTCGAGATCCGAGGCCTTCGAGGTCCAAGACAGTGACAGTGATCATTCCGATGGAGTACTTCACTGTATCGGTAATGCTCGTTCCGACTGAGGAGGGAGAACTAGGACCGCGACTACAGGAGCAGATGCCTTGACAATCTAGGGCTTCAGCCCAACGTTACACTCAGGAGTGCATACCAGCGAAACTTAGAGGTCTGTTGAAGTACAATCCAGTAATCGGTCCTCGACCCCAGAAGTCCAGGATGGGAAGCGGGCCAGGGGCATCCGATGGAGCACCTCGCACACATGAGAAAAACGAGGAGACCAGGCTGGAACATGACCATGAGATGAAAACGGGGGGCATGGCTCTCCGCGGGGAGAATGATAGACCTCGGCGGGGGTGGAAGGTCTTTTTGGGACCTATATCCACAGACCCGGGACTACCATTACCGGGAAGTCTCGGAAAATCCGTAATGAAGTTGTTATTTTGTCTTAGGTCGAATAAACTGTTCGTTAGCTATGATTAGGACTTTGAGTTTTAGTATTTTTGAAATATCGGTAAGAGGAACTCCTAAGTTCGGATATGCGATTCAAAGTAGACTATTTTTATGGATCCATGAGCGTCTGATGGGCTACGATCGATCGAGACAAATATCTGGAATCCTGGACAGTTATGTCCTACCGTATAAAATTGTTGTTCTACAGTAATACAATACCTCTGTACTCGTTTAAAAAAAAAGCATGTGAAACAAACAAAAAAAAAAATACCAAAATATATTTACCCCTACATTTAAAATAGTTAAATAGCAAAAACATATCCTCTCTAGGCAACATTAGTCCACTTGTTTGTTAAATCACCGATCTTTCCTTAAAACGACGTCGTCTTCCAGTTGCCCTAATAGGGCTCCTCTTTTTCTCCGTCTCTCTCCAAGCAACCTGCAATTTCTACCAAAACCCTTCCCTCCGAAAAAATACCCAAATCCGATTCATGTGTCACCAAACAGAAAGACCTAATTTTGAACCTCATTTCCTCGGACCCATCAGTTCCTAACCCTCGATCTCTCTCTTCTCTGCATTTAGGGTTTCATCCATGAACCTCCCGATCACCGCCTCCGCCGCCGCGTGCGGCCTTTGCCACTCCCAGCAGCGGTGGGTCCTCCACCACGTGCACCTCCGCGGCATCATCCGCCGCCTCTGCACCTCCTGTGTCCTCCTCTCTCACCCTCTATGCTTCTGCCCCACCTGCTTCCAGGTCTACGACATCCCCGCCACGGCCACCGCCAACAGCAACAACAGCGCTCCTCCTCATCCGTCCAAGCGCGTCACCTGCGTCAAATGCTCCTCCATTTCCCACTCCCAATGCGTCTCCCTCACTCCCCCTCCCCCTACCTATCTCTGCCCTCCCTGCGCCAGCCCTAAATTCTCGTTTTTCGATGTGGATTTGAAGTCTGATGCGTCCCCCAATCGGGTTCTGGATAAGAAGCTCGCCGTAGTGCTTCTCTGTGCTGCGAGGATAGCTTCGGCCTCGATGAGCAAGGCAGCTGTTGCTGCCAGGGAAGAGGCTGTTAAGAGAGCCTCCGAGGCTTCTTTTGCGAGAAAGAGAGCCAGGGAGGCTCTGGACAATCTGGCTCTTGTCGTGAGCAAGGAGAAGGCTAAACGGATGGAGGCTTCCTCTGCTGAGGTGGTTTCAGGCCCTGTGGGTGCTGTTGACGGGACAAAAAACAAGCTTCCTGATAGGAGTTCGGCTGGTGTGGTTTCAGGCCCTGTGGGTGCTATTGACGGGACAAAAACCAAGCTTCCCGATAGGAGTTCAGCTGGTGTGGTTAAATTGGAGCGTTCCTCTGATGTCTCTCCGAATTTGAGCAGTGCTGTGGATTTGAGGCATAGTTATAGTGAAGGGTTTGATAGGTTTCTAGCTGAAAATGCAGCTTCGCGGGCTCTGAATAATGGGGCGTCTAAGGTTGTGGAGGGAGAGGAGAAGAAGATTCTGAGTACTGGGTCAGGTATCAATGGCATTGGTAGTACATCGAACCAGAAGGAGAGGTTAGGCAATGTGGGTAAGGTAGAGAATGAAAGTGAACTCAAGCTGCCTCTGCAGAACAGTAATGGAAATGATGATAAAAGCTCAAAATAAGTTGCAATTTGTTGGATGGTCACAATAACCAGTTCATAATAGAAGGTAAAAAAACAATCTTTAGTGCAGGGTCATGGTTGTTTAGGATCCCACTATTTGTTTAGTCTAACGAATTTGGATTCTTGAATTGCAGATGCTTTGATCTCATCTACAAGTTCTTGAAGTCACCACTGAGGGCGACATGGCATCTATGAGTTGCCTCCACCAGGAGAGCAAGGCAAATTCTCTTTATACATTTCTCCTATGCTCTCTCCTCTATGTTTGGGCACATGACTTGTTTTCCAATTTCTGTAGCCAAGTTGAACTTTTGTCATGTTCATTTTTCTGTTTAGGATATGGGCATAATAATTGCAAAGTTTCATTGTCTTTATCCACTAGATATGGTGTTGGCTTTGCCAAAGAGAATTGGCAGATCTAAGGTAGAAAACTTATTTATGTTCTGGTAGTTGTTTTCATTGGCTGCATGCCATGTAAAATTATGGAAATGTAACGAGCCCAGTGGATTACTCCTTGGAGCTTGTGATTAATGTTAATGTAATTCTGTTTCTCTAAGTGCTTCAGCAATTCTTACTTTCTTAAACCTACTGCAAATTTCACTTTTTTCTGCATATACATGCATCAATGCATTTTCCTTAATGCACTAATACTAATTCAAATCTTCAAGTATTCAAGGCATGAAGTGGTTTACTTCACAATATTAGCTCACATTTTAGCCTTTTTTGTACTTTGCAAAATATCAATAAAGCTCATCATAGTTGTGGAGAGTGCAATGCCTTGATCATTGAATATAGGACATGCATTATGGGATAAATGAAAGTAGAACATGAGACACTTGGTAAGAAATAGTTTCTGGTGTCTGAAAGCTCCGTATTCCTTCATCTTCAGGATGGATTATGTACTGATTTTTGCAAAAAAGTGAAGGCTCCTTGAGATACTGTATCTGTAGAGTTCTTGGGCTTTTAGTCCTTATATTGGGAGGTATATGCAGGTTGGCTTTTTATGCTGCAGCAGCTTCACTTTTGTTTCCCATTTACGAAGAAAGTGGAAGATGGCTTGTTGATAAGCAAACATAGCTTTCTATTCATTCTGTCCAAATTACTATGTACAAGAATCTTGATCTCATATTTTTTGCAAGAACCTTACATTAAGGTTATAGGTTAGGATGGGTGACCTCTTGAGAAGTCCTCTTGTTGCATCCTCCTCCTGATTAAAAAAAAAAGTTGCAGGTGGGAGGTGCAAAACTTTGTGATGACCTAAAATGAAAGAGCTTTGGCCTCCTTGTGAGGCCTTTACAGTTGAATCAGAAGCATCCTCTAGCTTGACAGCCCAGGTTGAAAGGCAAGGTTCAATGATTCAACCAGCTTGTATTCACTGGCCTCCTTGAATGAAGTTTGGGACAGTATAGTTCTGTACATCAGCTTTGGAAACAGCCATATAACCCTTCTGCTGGACTCCTTGGAACTTCAGATGCCAACCCTCTGTTGTTATACTCTATGCACATGACTGTCTTCTGCAGAGGAGTATCAGACTCTACAGTCCATCCTTTTGCTTCAATAAGGTCTCCTAAATCTGACTGTGACTACAGTTCTTGAGTATGACTTCCTCGGGCGGCCCAGGTAAATATCTGGCTTACTATTGTCTGTGATTGTGTCCATCTAGCTTGAATGTGCAGTTCCGAATCACAAAGCCAGTGCTTCCATAGCTCTCCAGCCTGCCTTGTGGAATTATCGTGATCATTATGGGTTTTGCCTTTGACCTCCTCACCATTATTGTAGAGTTTTGAATCACCATTGCAGAGTCCCCATGGAGAAAGTCTCTGTTCCCATAGATGAGCCACTCCTACACCTCTTATGTTGGCCTCTGTTTTCAATTGTTATTGACCTGCAGATTAATCATATTCCCCATCACAGCTGCAAAACAGATCTCAATGGAGGAAAGTGTAAATCATTAGATAAATACGGACAAGTAGGGTGACAAATATGATGTCTTATCCCCGATGTCTTATCGACCTTTTGCCGGTTGAAACTTTTACATCGACCTTTTGCCGGTTGAAACTTTTATCTTTCAATTCTCTTCTCCTTCTGCAGGTTTTACTCTTCGAACCCTTCCCTTTTTAGTTTTCCTTTCCCCGCTTCGGTGGTGTGGTCTAGGGCTCATAGCCGGCGTTGATTGCCGTGGTTGTTTTGCCTTAGGGCTCTGTTGCAGCTTTTTGGGGTTGTGTTCTGTGGGGCTTCTTTCTGGTTGTGTTTGGGTCTTGGGTTCTCCCTTGTTTGTTGAGTCGGCGCTCGGTGTTTGCCGGCGTCGGGGTACCTTCTTCTGGTTCCTAGCTGGGTGTGGGGGAGGTTGGAGGTTTGGGGTTGGGACTACATGGTGTTCTTGTTGGGGTTCGGTTCCGATGCCCTCTCTTGCCTCTTGTTAGGGTTTTGGGTCCTCTACTTCTCTCTTCTTCTTGTTGTGAGGATCGGTGGTGGCCCTTCTCTTCGGCCGGTGGTGGTTGGTTGTTCTTGTGCTTCTTTTCTGAGAAGTAGAAGTCTGACGGCTTTGGCGTGGCTCTTTGAAGGCGTGACGCTCGAGGTAGTCTTTCTATTTATTAGCGATTAGGTTTTTTCTTTTCTGGTTGGACCTGGTTGGCTTTGTTTTGCTCCTGGTTGGGCTCTGTTTAATTATGGTTTTGGTTGATTCTTGTTAGTTTATCCTGGTTATAGACCGTAGTTTGCTCCATGTTAGACATATTTAGGTATAAGCTTATGTTAGATCTAGCCTATTGATTGTTGTTACAAATTTGAGGTTCCTGTTGGAATGTTATGTGTGTTGTACTGAGGGTTATCGCCCTTGTCTTTCGACTTTACTTTAAAGTTGTTGAATTTATAAAACAAAAACCTGTTTCATTTCATTTACTCATTTTAAGTTCTCTTTTCTTTTTCTGCAAAATCTACCTACACCCTTTGATTTATGCAAATGATTGCTCTACATCATGCGCCAATTGATTTCTACAAAATCATTTCACAATCACAACCCTCGTCGCTCCTCTTGTACTCCATCTTCATTCTCTTTTGTTGGTCCACAATCACAAAATGTTTCACAATGATAAATGAGTGTTTTCGGAGGTGAGGTTGCGGAGCCAACACCAGATATGGTCACGGAGCCCTAAAGCCCTCAAGTCGTCGATGTTCTTCTTAAGTAAATCCGGTCTTTTGACTGTGTCTACCGCTCGCTTCTCAACCTCTCGTCGCTCAAGATTCGAGCTTGAAACATACTCCCAGCTCGAGCTATTTCCTTCAACTTCGATCTAAGGCTTCAATTCTTCGATTCCCGATTTGGGTATTATAACTTGATTTAGGGCTAATAAGAAAAATGAGGATCAGATGCATAAAGTAATATGGATATGAAAGTGATGAAAGAATAACATGATTTCTAAAACTGGGTTGTTGGTAAGAGGTATTATGAAATTTTAAATGGTTTGGACGAAAAAAAAACTAAATTGAAATAAAAAATTTTAGAGTAGCGAAAAAAAAAACACCAGGATATTCATTTGAAAATATAATTTTTTCAAGATGATGGGATGGAAATTTCCCTAAATTGAATATGAAAAATGTACTAATGCAATATGAAAAAAAAATGAGGATACAATTCTAATGGTGCTCTTAGAGCATGTATAATGGAAAGACCCTTGGTGAGACCCTGGTCCTAAGTCCCTTGTGCTGACTGGACAAAAATGAGTCCCTAGGAACTCAGAATAGTGGGTGTTTTGCAATGAGAGGCCCTTGGTGAGTCCCTAGGACTGAGTCTTTTGTGCTGACTGGATGTTGAGTTATTAATTGATATTTTGTTGTTTTATTTAATTCTTTATCAGAAACCGTTTAAATTATATAAAATTTAAAAAAATGTGAAAAATAATAATTAATGACAATAAAAAAAATAATAAATAAATTTAACACGAAAAAAAAACGAACTTGTAATTTTATCCATCCCCTTTTAATACAACCCAAAAATCAGCTCCAAGAGTACAAACGACTACTCGTCGTCACGGAAACCAGCTCCATATAGACCCCATAAGTGCTCCATAAGATCATTTTGTAGTTGCCTGTGGGTCTGATGATTTGTGACATTTTGTTGACAATCCACTAGTTGCTGGTATGCCAATGGCCCTCCGTAGTGCCATCGGTCCGGTGGTGTCCAATTCGGCATTTTTGGAGGTTGCTCCTACAACAACTCGTCATCCTCATACTCGTACCGGTCGCGCTCATCCTCTACAATCATGTTGTGTAGAATGATGCAAGTGTGTATGATATCAGCCAAAGTGTGTTTGCTCCAAGTACGAGCGGGATGAGAAATGATGTGTCATATATGGGTTGATCGACAAAATAGTACCTCATTAATTGGTCGTGAGCTTCAGCACGACCTCTGTTAATCTCTCGTCGCATTGGTTCCTCACGGGCGGCCCTCTCGATCCTTCGCATTGCTCTCTGCATGCTACTCTCAATCCTATGCCCGAGTCGTCGCTCAACTACCCGCATTCGGGCTGCCATCTCCTCATATGTCAGCAGTTGGGCTGCCATCTCCTCATATGTCGGAACCTCATCGCCGAACATTTTGGAAATTAGAGAGTAGAATGTGGGAATGAGAGAGTGAAATTGGAGAATGGGTGTGAAAAAAATGAGGATGGGGTTGGGGTATTTATAGGGTTTAAATTGTTTTAGATTTAATTTTTTTAAAAATAGTCGTTGCCGACCGTTCTGACGCAGGGACACGTGGCGCCACGCCACTGGACGGGAGCCGAGCGAGGGACGCGCGCTCGGCCCGCGTGTTTGCGGGCCGCGGGCCGCGTAAAAGCCGTCCCACAATGGGACGGCACGCGTCCCGCGGACCGTAAACGCGCGGGTCGGGCCCGAAGGCCGGCCCGTTGTGAATGCTCTTCGAGTACTTCCAATAATAAATAACCGTGTACTGGTTTGGAGTAGTGGTTTGAGCATATTTTGACTTTCTTTCTCTTCCAAACCACTACTTACTACCACTACACTTCCAATGACAATCCAATAGTAGTTGTTTGAAGCCATGATTTGTACTTTCAATATTTAAATAAAATTATTTATTTTATTCATGACATATATGAAATACATAAACTAATTAAACATACGCTAAATTAAAAATAAGGCAATTTTCATCTCAATACCCTAACTATGGGGTTAGCGTCAATTCAGTACCCTAACTATTTTTAGTGTCACCTCAATACCCTAGAATGTCAATTTGTGTCACTTTAGTACCCAAGGCCTGACAGAGTTAGAAATTGGACGGAAATGAGCTCACGTGTCCCGCACGTGGGTATTTACTCACGCGAAAAGACAATTCTACCCTCGCTTGACCCAGAAGACCCCTCAGTTGACTCTCAGCTCTCATTCTCACTCTCACTCTCGAACTCTCACTGTCAGACGACGACGAACACGACGCGAGGAAGAAGAAGGTTGGGCGCGCGTTTCATTGCAGAAGACGTTGAAGCTTGGAGCACGAATGAGGAAAGTAAGTTTTCTCAGTTTATTTAGGGTTTTTAATTTTGAAATCTAGGGTTTCGTTTTCCAGTTTTGACAGATTTAGGGTTTGAGTTTTGTGTTTTTATTCCGATTCCGTGCAGAAATCTGTGAGTGGAGCTCGTGGGGGTGGAAAAGCACCACGAAAACCACGATATCCACCTCTAAATCTAGACCCAGATGGGACTCCCCGCATATGTGTAGAAATTAATTATGGGGGGAAATTTGTAGGGGCTGAGAATAGGTATGAGGGAGGGTATGTGAGGGTATTTATGATGGCTTAAGATGAATGCAGTTTTTCAAGTTGACTGCCCTAGTGCTCGAAATAGGATCTCAGCCCACAAGTAGCCTGCATTTTAAGTGAAAAAAGGGAAATGTAGTGAGGAATATTGAAGATGATAAGTCTGTAGGTAGATGGTTGAAGAACTAAAAGTTAGTAGGGCAGCTCGTAGGTTGTATGTAATAGATGGTATTTCACCACTTCATGTGGTGTCTCCTAGTGGGGTGATTATTGGAGGGAGTGAGGCAACCAAAAATGGTGCTATTGGTTTGCAAGTAATGAAGCCCAGGGAAGACAAAAATTATGTGAAGACGAGAATGAATATTTCTCGAAGGTTGAAATTAAGCGTATGTTAAAACGTGGCCACAAGCTAGACAAATGGTGCATGTTGGAGGGAAGGAGGATCATTCAGCACATTCCTGATGAGAATGACAATGATGGGGCAGAGGAAGGTTCATCTGCCCATTTTGGTAAGGAATTTATGAATTTATGTAATTTGCAAGGTAAAATATAGAGTTAAGGAGTGTTTAATTCTTGGGGTTGAACTGATGAGTTTGTACGGTGTCCAGATTATGACACAGATGAGTTTTTCAGTGATGGAACAGATGATGATAATGCTGAAGGGAGAGATTTTGGTATGCAATTGCAAATTTTGTATATTGTGTAGTTGTATAAATTGTTAGGGGATTTCTTAGTTTTTGATAAGAGTTGTTTAATTTGTTTGTGGCAGGAGATGATGACACAAATGTTGTACCTGGTGATGAAACAGATCATGACCATTTTGAAGGGCCAATTTATGGTATTATATGCAATTGTGATATAAGTTGTAATCCCTCGAATATTTTTTGGTGGTTGTGTAGAAGTTTTTTTACATCTGTACGTTTTTTGCAGGAGATGATGACACAGATGATGTACCAATTGATGAAACAGCTGCTGAGAATGCCGAAGGGCCAATTCTGGGTATGCATTTGCAATTTCCATGTATTGGGTACTTTTGTGCAAAGTTTTTGGGTTTTGTAGATGTTCAGTAGTTCTGTGTGTTCGCTACAGGAGACAATGACAGAGATGAGGCCCTCTCTTTTGTAACACCTGCTGAGAATGCTGAAGGGCCAATTCTGGGTATGCATTTGCAATCTCTATGAATTGTGTACTTGTATGCTTCATTTTTTGGGTTTGTGTGGATATTTATAACAATTGTTGGGGGTTTTGTAGGAGACGAAGAAGAGGAGATTACTAAGGGAAAGGACCCAATTATTGATGAAGTAACCGAGGGCATACCTGTGAAGGAACCCCAACCAATGACAGATGGAGAAGCTGAAGCTGCATCTGAGAAAATTGTTACTGAACGTAAGAGGAAAGGGAAGGCCCCAATGACAGAGGAGGACAACAATGATGAAGAGAGGTTCGTAGAAGGCATCGATGAGTGTGGAGATATGGGTATGGATATGTTATGTGCATTAATATCCATTAAAAATTTCAATTATAGGTTATGACAGTACAATATAACACAATTACCCTTATTTTTGTTTGTTGTAGGAGATGACGAGGAGGAGCTCTTGAGAGAGGAAACCATATACCCAGAGTGGTTAAACAATGAAGTGTATGACAGTGACGGTGAATTACAGTATGGAGTAGAAGGTTGCAAAGATGCAAAGGAAGCGAAGGATCAGAATTCAGACTCTGATTTAGAAGAAATTGTGGAAGTCGAATATGAGGATGATGAGGCAACAGAGAATGTGGAGTCAACAAATGTAATGGACCCCAGATGGTTATATGGACGTCGAGTCTGGGACATGGATGACTTGAGGAAGAATGTACATTTTGGTTTAGGCCAGCTTTTCAGGAATGCGTATGTGTTCAGGAGGCTGTTCATAGCCTACGCAGCTAAAGAAGGCTGGCAAACCCGGACGAAGAGGAATGAGAAGCGGAAGATTGGAATACTGTGCAAGCACAAGCCTTGCCTTTTCTGGTGCTGGGCATGATCCTACAAATGGACAGACGTCCTCGAGATAAGGAAGTGGGAGCCACACCTCAAATTCTGCCCAAGACAAATGAGGAACCTATCAGTGACCGCTGATTTTCTATCAAAAAGGTTTGAGAAGGAGATTACCCGATCACAGAATATGGACTAGGATGATTTGGCCAGTTTGATCAATGAGAAGCTCAAGATTAAAGTCAGTTCGACCATGTTGTACCGTACACTGAGGAGAGACAGGCTACACACAGAAGCGTACATGGCAGAGCAGTACAGAGACCTTTTCACGTACTGTGAAATGGTTCGTAGGACTAACCCAGGCAGCAAGGATGTACTCATGGTGGAACACGAAGTATACCCACCTGACCCAGCAAGGCAACCTCGTTTTTTGAGGATATACATTCGATACTAGGCACAGAAGGAGGGTTTTCTTGCTGGGTGTAGACCCATCGTAGGTGTGGATGGGTTCCATCTGAAGGGTATGTACGGGGGCCAGCTCCTAGCAGCAGTTGGATTCGACGCAGATGGGGGCATGTATCCATTATGCTTTGCTGTGGTTGAGCAGGAGAACAAGGAGTCGTGGAAGTGGTTTTTGGAGCAGTTTTTTGACGACTTTGGTACTGATGCATTGAGGCATTGGGTGTTCATCTCCGACAGGAAGAAGGTATACACGTATTTCCTTTGTATTCTTTAATGTATTTTGGTTTTATATTAGGTGCTTAATGTTCCATCATTGGATGTGTAGGGGTTGGTGTCATTGTTCAAGGAGTGGCTGCCCAACACGGAACATCGTTTCTATTTGAGGCATCTATATGGCTGTGCAAATGCTTCATCAATGGAGAGGTTCGAGCAGAGAATGGAGTCCATTAAGGAGAAGAATGTGGCTGCCTGTAATTGGCTACGGGCAATTGACCCCACAGGTTGGTCCAAGGCTTTTTATACTGTTAGGGCTTGTTCTGATATTCAAGTGAACTCGATGAGTGAATGTTTTAACAACTGGATAAAGAAGGGTAGGGCTAAGATTATATTAGACCTATGTGAGTTCATTAGGATTAAGATCATGAAACTGTTCTACAAGAGGAGCCACAAATTTGATGGGTTAAAGGGTAACCTCACACCATATGTAGCTACCATCTTAGAGGCGAACAAAATTAAGTCCACTGACTATGAAGCCATATATAGTGAGGACCTACTTTTTGAGGTTAAGGAAAAGGATAGGAACTATGCAGTTGACATCATTGAGGGGAAGTGTTCATGTAGGGCTTGGGGTTTAACGGGGATACCCTGTAGACATGCCATTGCTGGGTTTGCAGTTGTTAGGCTTCATCCAGAGGAATATGTATCCAGTTATTACCATGTCAAGACCTACAAAACCATTTAATCACACTTTGTGCAACCAGTACCTAGCAAGGATGATTGGCCAATTATACCTCACTACCCTAAGATTTTGCCTCCTATTGTGCACATCCCACCTGGTAGACCTAAGACAAGGAGAGTGAAATCCAAGGCTGAGGAACTAATATCCAAGGCTAAAGGGACATCTAAGAGGCTTAAGTGTTCAGTGTGTGGGAAATCTGGTCATAACTCCAGGACATGTTCAGCCAAGGACCACGGAGAGAGCACATCTAAGAGGAAGGAATAAAAAAGAAAAGGATTGAAGAAGGAAAAAGGGCATGAAATCTGGCTTCAGTACAAATGATGAAGAGTTCGAAGAGATCATGTGTAAAAGGAAGGAGAGAGTTGAGGTGAACTTGTCACGCCCCAAATCCGGTTTTGACCGGACTCGAGACGTGACCTTGAGTTAAAAATAGAAAATAATAACCAATCGAAAGATCTTCATAATTTCAAATAAACTCCATCAAATCCTCATTATTAAATAATCCGAAATCCTCAAATATGAGTCAAAGCTCAACATAAAGTGCAAGATAAATAGTGTTTAGTACAAAAGACCAGCACAACTCTAGAACAATCCCCAAGACAATCAGAAGCTCCCGAGCCTCGAACTCCCTAGACATCAGGTACGTCTGTAAAAACAGTGAGAAAACCATAGGGGTGAGCTTACGCTCAGTAGGGAAAATCGTAAACAATTTAATCTTTATTTATTCGTAAAACTGTCTTAACATGACAACGCAAATAACACTTTAAATACTATAAAACAATGGAATACTAATAAACAGAATGAATAAGAATAGTACCGCATTCTCAAGATAACAGTAACTTAAACAGATTCCAAGAAAAGTACTATAAATATCTCATAACTACTAAAATGGGAGCAAGTAATATCACACCAACCACTTGCTTTCTCAAGCCTCTGATCCACGGATAGATTCTGGTGTCACATCGGTTCCCATACTCCGATCCACTAGAGTATCCATATCATATCAGATTTTCCCTCGGTCTAGAGGAGGCACATACATCGGGGCACCGGAAACAATCCCAGAGGGACGCTTATCGTCGGGATTCTCGGGAATGCCTCCAAAGAACCATATGTCATAGGGAACCAAGGTAGTGCTCCCGCAGGACGCATACACTTGGGTGAAACCACGAGTAGCCATTTCCCCGCAGGGTAAACCATCCAATCGCCCCGCAGGGTCCAATAATCAATGCTCCGCAGGGTCCAATAATCAATGCCCCGCAGGGTCCAATATCCAATGCCCGCAGGCTCCAATACCATTGCCCGCAGGCTCAATAACCAATCATTATCCCGCAGGATCTACCAAACACCAACGACTAAAACACCACCGGATTACCCCCCCCCCCTGGTGTAAGTACCATACCGAACAACCAAACATCTTAAGAATAAGAATAAGAATAAGAGAAACACACAATAACACATCAACCAACCAACGCTTATCGAATCACACTTCCACCGCAACACACCAAAGACATCCATTTAGCACTTTACACTTACCGTTATATTTACCTGACACGATCCATCGGTCCATCGATCACCTGATCGTACCGTTTGGCACAATCAGTCATACTCGATCATCCGTTCAAGCATTCAATTATTCAACATTTAATCAATCAACCAATCAAGGAAACATTCAATCAATCACTCAAGCATACGATTTTAACTAGATTCGTTAGACTCTTTGAATTAACCCGAACTAAGCAAACAAACATGTGAAGCAACCACATACAACTAATCTGAGGGCTCATCACGGCCTCTCTACCAGTAAAACAATTCCCAAGTATTGAAAGCGAGTTACACTAGTTAGTCACATCCTAAGCATGCATTCTAGACACGCCCGATTATTAGTAATTGAAAGACGATTATTCTAGTTATTCGCATCCTATATGCAATTCTAGGATCTTTCCGATTTTATTAACCTAATAGGCACACTAGTAAATGAAATACTCGAGTAGTTAGGATTTTCCCTACCTTGTGGTCTTCCTATAAAACTCTACTGTAAAGCCGGCTAGTCTCTCCTCCGTTCTTCACACGAGTTCCGGAGTGATCTTCGCCTCTCTAGCTCGGGTCCAAGGCCTTTCCTCCTCTTGAGCTCGAGCTCACGGTCTTGGACCACAACAATACCAAAATTAGTAACCCAACGGAGTGTTTCTCAACCACAAATTACAGAACAATCCTCAAGCAATGGAAACAAGGTCAAAGAAGTGATCTAGAAATCGAAATGGGCTAAAAGGAAGGGTTTTTTTGGATCTGGAGGTCTGATCCAGAAGGTGGCCCTGACCGTAGCACAGGCCGTGCCGGAACCTGGCACGGATCGTGTCATAGACCAGCCCGGTAACCAGCACGGACCGTGCGGCGCACCGGCCCGGAGTTTGACACGGACCGTGCGAGGTTTCATGCCGGACTCACGCCCGTTCTGCGCAGCACGCCGTGCCGGTGTCTGGCCCGTTCCGTGCGGCCTGCCGTGTCGGCACATGGCCCGGTCCGGGTCACGCTCCGTAGCGAACCAGTCCAGGTCCTCCGCCTTTCTTCCCCAGCTCGAGTTTCATGAAAATCAAATCAAAAACCACATTTCCAAGTCCTTCTAACTCCAAAATATTCATCAAAAGTCTCCAATCATCAACACCCTCAATGGGTTCATCAAAACTTCAACCAAAAACACAATCCAAGCAACCTACTTCACTAATCCTTCTCCAACAACACCTACAAGAGCAAGTTCTTCAACTTCAAGCCAAAAACCCACAAAACCCAAATTGGAAAGTAGATGAAATGGAGAGTTAAGAGCATCCATACCTCTAGGAAGGTGAGATGAAGAAGATGGAGGAGAAATGACCAAGAACAAGTTCCAAAATGCTAGCTTTCCTCTCTTTCTTCTTCCTCAAGAAATGAGCTCTTCTCCTCTTCTCCCTTGGTGATTTTCGGCTGCCACAATAAGGAATGAGCTGAGTTGTGTGCTCATGTTGCCTTAAATGACCTATTTTGTCCAATTACCAAAAGGCTCTTAAGGTCCTATCCATTTAAAGTTAAGTTGGGAGGGCATAAGGGTCAATTGAAGCCCCTTTTTCATCCTCTAAGCCAAACATGCCAAGTGTCATGTAGGGTCACTTTCACTTAATTAATTTTCAGCCTTCCAAGATTTTATCGGAAGAATAACCGATATAAAGTCCAAGTTTGACCAAAATTTGACCTAACCAATATTACAGTCAAACTGAAGGAAACGGCCCAACTAAGCTAACCGTTATGATAGTTAAGCTTTTTGGGACCCAGAAAGGTCCCGAATGACTTCCTGAGTCATCGGTTGACTTTTCCGGCCGAAAATCAAACTTGTCTAGAATTCACCGGTTCGACCGGGATCGACCGGGAGCGGTTCTTACAGAACTTGAATAAGAGAAGAAAACATGAGTGCACAAAAGATGAGATTGAAGCCAAAAGACAAGCTGCAATTGAACGACTGAGTAAGAGAACAAAACTCACCCAAGATGAACCTGCCACACCATCAACTTTGGGGAGCCAATCTGGTAGCAATGGAATTGGCTTAGCTGAAACAGAATTGAACAAAATCAAGAAGAAAACTCAGGTATGAAACTGCAATTAACATTACTTTACCTTCTTGCTTACCTGAGTTATGGTTCTTGTTGCTCACATCTCTACTGTTTTGCATCTTGAATTTCTGCAGACCCCTTTTGTGTCTCTCCAAGGCCAAGGATCTGTGTCAAGAATTATCGAAGATGCCCAGTTTGTCATCCCACAAGGTGGACAAAGGCAAGGACCTGGAGAAAGAGGCAGAGGCAGAGCCACAGCCAGAGGAAGAGCAAGGGGGCAGCCTGAGGAAGAGGAAGAAGATCTTCAACCAAATCTGCTTCAACTCAAAGCTCTGCAGCAGCACCTCCACCTTGGAAACCTTAGGGTTTGTTAGTGTTAGAGACAGGAGCACATGGGTGAATGTGCATTTTTGTGGACTTTTGTGGTGGTGGGTGTGTAATTAATGTCAAAAGGATAGTGTCCACATGTGTGATGGGACTACCTTCTTTATACATGTCCTCTTTTTTTTTTGTAAGACTTCACAGCTTTTGCCTTTGGGTTGATAAACAACACTATTTCAAACCATATTTAAAGATGCAATTTCATTTTGAGTACCCATTATAACAAATTGCATTTCCAGATGTATGAATTACAGGTTGTCCACACATAACCACTAGATTCATGTCAAAAAACTGAAAACTGACTTTTACAGCTTAGTACCCATACTACTTAAACTGTTACTTCGACCACTTAACAAGGGTTGGAGTTACATGATGTCTTGTCCATTTGTATGAATTACACTTTCTCGACATAACCACATGGTTCATGTCAAAAAACACAAAACTCACTTTTGCAGATTAGTACCCATCCCACTTAAACCTTTCATTCAACCACTCAACAAGGGTTGGACTGACATGATTTCATGTCCATTTGTATGAATTACAGGTTCTCAACACATAACCACATTGTACAAAACACCAAACACCAAACTGACTTTTGCATATTAGTACCCATCCTACCAAAAATGTTATTTCAGATTAGTACTCATATCCTTAGCAGACCACTGAACAGAAACACAATTGAAGATTGAAATATGAGAATTTATTACTTAATAGGAGAATTTATACTCAATGATTCTTCAACACATACATCATAATACCCTTCAAACTATTTTCTACTTCCTAACAAAATACAAAACCAGTCCTATAAGCATTAGCACCACCAAAATGAAATTACTGGGTAAGTCTTTCTTCATATCCACTTTCATCCTAATCTTCAAGTTGATTTGTTCTTCTCCAGCTGATTTGTTCTTCAAGTTCATTTGTTCATACCCAGCCCCATCTTCACGTGCCTCCTCATCAATCCAACAAAAAAAATTCACACTTCCATCCACGCTATGCACAAAACATTCACCTCAAATTATCCATAAATCCCCAATCCACAAAAAACCCTAATTTTCAAATCCATTGAAATCAAATTACATACTTACCTTGTAATTCCCACAACTAGCAAACCTTCTTCCAGGATTGTCCTTCGTCCTCGAGGTGCGAATGGCTGTTGGAACTCCACAGTAGCAATCCAACTCTTCAACCTTCATGTTCTTCGGACCACACCTTTCCGCCTTCGATTTCATCGACTTCGAACCTCCAACCCCAACCTTCATCTACCTCTTCACGCCCCGACCACCCCATATTTCGTAGTCCCTTCCACCTGCACGTCGTCTTCGACATTCAGCTCGTCTTCGATGTTCAACACCAGGATTCGTGTCTGAGAAGTCGTGGGTGTGGTTTAGAAGATAAGGAAACCCAGTCGAGGGTAGAATTGTCTTTTCGCGTGAGTAAATACCCACGTGCGGGACACGTGAGCTCATTTCCGTCCAATTTCTAACTCCGTCAGGCCTTGGGTATTAAAGTGACACAAATTGACATTCTAGGGTATTGAGGTGACACTAAAAATAGTTATGGTACTGAATTGACGCTAACCCTATAGTTAGGGTATTGAGATGAAAATTGCCCTTAAAAATATGATAATTAAACATACTACAAACAATAATTAAACATACGAAGAGACCACAAACCCGACGATCATTCCACTTCGTTTTCTTCAATGCAATGTGCGCACACCACTTCGAGTGATCCTTAAGTATGTCTCACAAATCACGTTTTGTCCGGGTTAATTTTTTGTTCTCGTAATTCCCCACGGTCGCAACATATATTTGATCAGCAGTTGCTCCTTTTTTAGGAGTGTTGACTTGGTTTCGATATTTCTCATCTAACAACTTGCACTTTTTGCTAATATGAAGGAAATGGTCCTTCATCTACTTCTCCGTCCGAGCCGACCACTTTGGATTTACGTCTTTGATAAATGCGGTGCGGAACGTTGACCAGTATTTTCCCCCGACCTCGACAACGGTGACCCAGGTCAACACCAAATGCATCTCTTCATCTTCGAACCAAAGTGGACCGGTTGCCCAAGAAGACGACACCATTGCAAATACGAGAGAAAGTTTAGAGAATTTGAGATAGAGTTGGAGAGAATTTGAGAGGTGTGATTTTTTAGGGGAGGGGTGAGTGGTATTTATAGGGAGGGATGTCGTCCAACCTTGTACGCTTGCTTGCTTCACTTGCAGCGTCTACATCAATGTCAACGTCACATTGCGACGTCTTGAAGTTCTTCCACTTTGGCTACCTCCTCACGATCTTCTAAACATGCTTCCAAGAAAACTCGTGCTTCTCCTCCTCCTTGTACGCCCTTTCAGCGACTTTCATGATGTCAGTCTCGCATCTCCCACTAACGACTATGTCATCCATACTTACATATTTCTCCTGTAGTTTAGTCACTCTTCTATTGACCGGATGCTAGTGGTCCTTGCAATTTTTTCAGGTCCATTTAGGGTCGGTTTCTTTCCTCGTCGCGTCGAACTCAGCTCCGACCTTTTTCCAGTACATGTCGTTCTTCTGGTTCTTCCATCTGATGCTATCCAGAGAATGGTTGAGCCACGACCTTGCCAACTGTTCCTCCTCCTTGATGCTCCATTTCACCCACGGACCTATAGTCGATGCATGTGTAGGGTTCGTCCCATTCCTTCTCGGTTGATTGGACGGAGCAGATTGGAAAGGTTGCTCGTTGGAGCTTTGTGACAGTGGTGGCCATTGGGGATGTTGGAGCGGGTTAAATTGTGACGGCATGGATTGGGTCGGTTGGAGGAAGGAGGTGTAGGATTCGATGTGACATGTGAGCTCTTCTCCCATGTGCGCAAAGTCCTCAATATTGAAGGAATCCAAGATGAAATCAATATTGGAGGGGTTGGCCATTGGAAGCGATGTAGAAAAAATAAAAAAATAAAAGATGAGAGTTTGTATAGAAGAGATGTGTGAATTTGGGGTAGGGGTGGTTATGTATTTATAGGAAAAGTTTAGTTTTTTTTTTATTATGACGTCGCCACGTGTCGGCGTGGGATAGGCCCGCCGACTAGCCATTGGGCCAGCGACAATACGTCGCGTCGCTGCAGTAACCTGAGACGACAGTTTTCGATGGCACCCCAAACCACGGCTACAACAACGACGACTAGCCGTGGTTGTGAGTCATTACAGAACCTGCGACGACACGCCTATCACGATAAACAGTGCCGGCCCTGAGGCCAAGCAGCCCAAGCCGTTGCTTGGGGCTCAAGATGGAAAAAAATATTTATGTATTTATATATATATATATATATATATATAATAGAAAAGCCCAAATAAAAAAGCCCAATGCCCCTTCCTCTTCCCCATTCTGCCGGCCATTCGCATTCCACGATCAAAATTCAGAAACACCCTCAAGCTCATCGTCGATCAGAATTCAGAAACAGACCTGAGACCTCCGCGCCGTCGCCCGTCGCCGGACCTCCCGCTGAGTTTCGCGTCAAAGAAGTTCAGTACATACTGTACATTCAGGCTGAAGTATGTCCCTAATCCTTATCAGTAGTTTTTAATACTCATTACCATTAATTTTCTGAGATTATTTAATATAAAACATATTTGAATGCTTTACGTGTTAAACTTTTTTGTTCATGGTCTATGCATGATCTACACAAATTAGGAACTGGAGATTGTCCCATCTTTAATATAAAAACATATTTGAAAGTCACATAACATTATTATTAGCTACATAATCAGTGTAGAATTATGTTATTGACATACATGTAGCAATTCGAATCGGTCAACAACTATATGGTTATGAATCTGTCATGAATGGGAGTGGGAGGGATAAATCTGTTGATATAGTTGTGGCACAAACTCCAAATCTGCGGAGCCCTTAGAAATTTATAAATCTGTTGATATAGTTGTGGCACAAACTCCAAATTGCATTGTATTACTAATTTACTATATACATCAATACATGTATATGTATATAAGTATATTGCACTAATTTACTATATACATGTATATGATCATAATTATATGATTGTAATGTAACACATATTTCATTTGTACATACTATGGTATTCATTTTGTTTGAGCCCTTGACAGATTTGTGAATTGTGATTATACACAAACATTTGATTAACGATGAAAAAACATCGTTCCAGAGCTCAGATAAGAAAAAAAATATCAAGAACAAGTTGAGTTTTTGAAGGACTATGCTAAAGGTGGGGGACTTTTGAAGTGGATGAAACCAACAAATATTGTTGGTGGTGAATCCAGTAATGTAGATGTTGATGAAGCTGGAGAAAGTGAAGATATGATCATTGTTGATAATAACAACACAATTCTTGGAGATGAAGAGTTATTGCCCGACAACGAAGAAGATTCTGGTAATAATGCTAATGAGAACGAAGCTCGAGAAGATGCAGGTTTAGTGAATGACATTGAAGTCGAAAATGTTGCTTCTGAGAATGTTAGTGATCTTGGAGACGGTGATGATGAACCTATAGATATCTGTGACCCTGGAAATTGGGGTAAAATCGATAATAAATTCAGAGACTTCATGGTTCAGAAAGGCCCAATAAGAGTAGAACTTGACGACTCTCGTTATCCTTCCGATGATACTAGAAGACATTTTTCAAACTCCTATTACTCCCAAAAGCTAATGAATGGGGAGGAGCTAGATAGAAAGTGGCTTCTTTATTCAAAAGTTGCGAATAAAGTTTTTTGCTTCTGTTGCAAGTTGTTTAGCCACAATAAGTCTTCTAGCTTTCTCGCTTCCACAGGATTTGATAATTGGAAAAACCTTAGCAGGAGTCTTAAAGAGCATGAAGTTGGCAAAGATCACATTAGATGTATGCATTCGTGGAAAGAATTAGAAAGAAGATTTAAGAGTGATGCTACTATTGACAAAGACGTGCAACAAGCCATTAACAAGGAGAGGGAGCATTGGAAGCAAGTTCTGATTAGGATTTTTGCAGTGGTTAAGACCCTTGCTAAAAACAATATGGCTTTCCGTGGAGATAATGAGAAGATTGGCGATGAGAACAATGGTAATATTTTGGGTATAATTGAGATGCTAGGTGAGTTTGATGCAGTTATGAAGGAGCATATTCGGCGCATTCATGGTAAGGAAATTCATTATCATTATCTTAGTCATAAAATTCAGAACGAATTGATTCAGATGCTAGCTGGAGAGTTGAAATCATTGATAATCAAGAAAATTCAGGATGCGAAGTATTTTGCAGTGATACTTGATTGCACTCCTGACCTAAGTCATGAAGAGCAAATGACACTTGTTATTCGATGTGTGAACACATCAACCGATCATGCCAAAGTTGAAGAATATTTCCTCCAATTTATAAAGGTTGATGATACATCCGGAGAAGGACTTTTTGATTCACTTACAAAGACATTACATGATCTCAACCTAGATATCGATAATGTGAGGGGGCAAGGGTATGATAATGGAGCAAATATGAAAGGTAAAAACAAAGGTGTGCAGAAAAGACTACTCGACATAAATTCTAGAGCATTTTACACTCCATGCGGATGTCATAGTCTCAATCTCACACTTTGTGACATGGCCAACTCATGTGATTTGGCAATCTCATTCTTTGGAATTGTGCAGCGTGTTTATTGCTTGTTTTCTTCTTCTACAAAGAGATGGAGTGTTTTTACTGAAGCAATTGGAACTAATGGCATCACTGTGAAGCCATTGTCTGAAACTCGTTGGGAAAGTCGTCTTGAGAGTGTGTCTGCTATTAGATTCCAAATTTCAGAGATAAAAAAAAGCACTGCTTAAGTTAGCAAAAACAAAGGATGATCCTAAGACACGAAGTGATGTCGAGGCATTGCTAGGAAAGAAAGGAATTATGAGTTTAGAATTTGTGTTCGGTATGGTCATTTGGCATGATATTTTGTTCTCTATTAATGTCGTCAGTAAGTTATTGCAGGCAGAAAATATGGACATCGATATTGCGATTGCCCAACTGAGAGGGTTGATTTCCTACTTTCAAAATGCTCGGGAGCACGGATTTGAAAAGGCTATGGAAGAAGCAAAGAAGATAGCACGTAAATTAGGTATTGAACCTATACTCAGTGAATCACGTTTCAGAAAAAGAAAAAAACAGTTTGATGAAAGTGGTGAAGAAGATGTGGTATTGTCAGCTGAAGAAGATCTCAGAGTGAACTATTTCATTCGTTTACTAGATTATGTCGATTCATCACTTCAGTTCAGATTCGATCAGTTTCAGTTATAAGAGAAGACTTTTGATTTTTTATTCAATGTGAGAAAGTTGCAGTCTGCAAATGATGATACTCTGAAGGCTTCTTGCATCAACCTTGAAAATTTTCTGAAGCATGGCGATGCCTCTGATATTGATGAGAGGGATTTGTTTCTTGAGTTAAGAGTCTTGAAAGAATGCTTGCCACCTGGAACTGAAAAGACAATTGAGATTATAAATTTTTTGAAGATGATGGAAGGGTGTTATCCGAATGCTAATATTGCTTACAAGATTCTATTGACTATACCAGTTACAGTTGCTTCTGCTGAAAGGAGTTTTTCAAAGTTAAAACTGATCAAGTCTTATCTTCGTTCTACGATGTCACAAGAGAGGCTAAATGGTTTGTCTATGATCTCAATTGAGAAAAATCTGCTTCTGGATATTGATTATGAAATATTGATGAATGATTTTGCTAGCAAAACTGCGAGAAGAACAATTTTTCAAAATTGACGAACATATATGCATTTTAGGTATTTTCAACTTACTTGGTTGTAATTCTTATTTTTGTTTGCATTCGTTTATTATTAACACTATTTTTTTTCTTTTCTTTTTATGTTTTTGAAGGTTTGGCGTGGAGCCTTCTCTCAAAATTATGGATTCACTTTTGTATTGCATATTTCTTTGTTGGATGTTGGAGTTCATTGTTGTCTTCTATTTCATGTAAGTACTCTCTCTCACTATGTTTACTCAGTTATATTCTCTCAACACGTGTACCTACTGTGGTTACCATTTCTATGTTGATAGTGGTTTAGGGAATAATGAATGGGAAGATAATTGGGTTTGCATATTAAGAAGTGATATTGATGAATTTGCATATTAAAATGTGATATTGATGAATGTAATATTATATGGTTTCGGTAAAAAAAAATTGAGACTAAGGGGCTCAAAAAAGTGAGTCGCTTGGGGCTCCAAATTCTCAGGGCCGGCCCTGACGATAAAACGACGACCTCTACCGCTGCTCTTATTCGTGTTAGGAGCAAATTGCTCTTGCCATGATTCGAATCGACCATACCCAAAGCATTCTGGCACGTGACCGGGTAAGAAATGGCAGTCTTGAAACCAGCCCTGTCGGTTAATTTGATAATCTGTTTTGTGGATAACAAATAGCCATTTATGGCGAAGCCCACGGCCCACAAGTCATAAGTCCATTGGCCCAAGTCAAAATTTGGATTTGCCGCGATGGGGTCTACGTGTCAAACCGCTTCAGAGCCAAACCGTAGCTTCGGAAATTGTCTCATCAAAAGCCCGAGGCTCGGAACACCCGAACCAGCACACATAAACCTCAAATCCGAACCTGATACTAAGTTCCCACTATCTCAAAATAGGACAAAAATAAATAAAATAATTAGTTGAAAAACAGATACATAACTTCCCGAATCTGCGCCAAGCGTAATCACCTATATCCGTCAGATCGTATCACTTGGATTACCCTCAGCCGTCGGATTGACCTACCTTCTATTGAGAGTCCTCGTCTTCTCCAAAACCACTTGCGTTACAGAGACCAAAACGGAGAATCAGAGTTCAGAGCTTGAGCTCTGAAGCGAGGTCGTTTTGGGGATGCAAAAGGTGAATGGTAAGTTTCTCTCTCTCGCTCGCTAACGTGGAGCTCGTGATCCATGGAGAGACGGGCCCGTCTCTACCGGATCAGTTTCTGTGACAAACTTCTTTTCGCTGACCCTTTTGCATGATTAGCTTGCTGAGTCTGGAAATGGTGTTTGCTTTCTGGTAAAATTAGGCGATTTTTGTTTCGTTGTCTTTGGATTTGATTTTCTGGAAATTGAATTTGCAGAAATGGCTGCTTGGTTTTGTTGGGATTAGCTTCAATTTGAATTTGAGTTATTTTCTTGTTGTTGTTTTGATTTTCTAGAGATTTGCTCAAACTGGGTTGCTTCGATTTAGCTTCAAAGTTTTGAATTTATTACACTGCAATCCAATTCACATGCTACTTCGCTTCATTTTCTCTCTCTAGAACGAATTATTAATAAGGGGAGGCTGACACAGTCTTTGCGTGTTTGTCATTAATTTTTATTATCTTTTTCTCTCTCTCTTCATAATAGAAAGTGTGCTGTGCTGTATACCAGAGATTTTTCATGGCCAAGATTTTCCCGAGAAAATGGCAATTTTGTTGGCCACTTTAATTCGAATTTGACTTCAAATTGATGACTCTGGAGTTGGGGAGAATTTTGATGTCTCTTCGCAAAACTAGTTAATCAACTGTAGAATTAAGTTGTTTTAATTTCTATGGAGGCCGAACTAAATTAAATGCTCAACAGTCAACCCATGCAGAAATGCTGTAAAGATCTGAATGCAAACACTGTAGACCACTTGGTCTAGCTTGATTCATTGCATCTACCCAGTTGGAGAGATCTTGCAAAACCACTTGGATTTGGAGGTTTGATGATGTCAGTTTGTGAGAAATCACCATCTTCATCATCAGTCACATTGGTTCGGGAAATTGATCCTCTGTTGAGGGATTTGAATGAGAAGAAGCAGAGCTTCCGGCGCAACGTGGTGTCATTGGCTGCTGAGCTTAAGAGTGTCCGGAACCGGCTTGCCCTGCAAGAGCAAGTGTTTTCTAAAGAAACCCTAACAAGACAGGCATGTGATGTTTTGGTTTGGGTCATTTTTGTGTTGTCTTGCGTAGTTAATAATTGGGAGTTGGAACCATCATTTCTACTTCTGAGTTCTGGGTGTCATCATGTTTTGTGGGTCATATGTGGGTTTGTTTTTATTATTAAAAGAGCAATTTTTGTTCACAGGAAGCTGAAATGAAAGCTAAGAACATGGAAGAGGATGTTTGTAGATTGCAGAAGAGGTTGGAAGAGAGGAACGGGCAGCTTCTTGCTTCAACATCTACTGCTGAAAAGGTCCCCACTCATGTCCTTGTTTTGCTGATTATTTTCTTGTTCTCGCCATTGATTTTTCAGCTTCTTGTGTTGGGATCTCGTGTTTGACTTTTGGTTGGTGTCTTGATGATTTGAACTTAGTATGCAACAAACATATAAGGACTTTTTAGGGATGCCTTTTGGATTTTTCTTGTTTTTTTTTGTGTGGCCATTAGAGGAAAACGGTCATATACTTTGGTACCATGTTTATTATTCTCTTAACCTATGGCTGAAATGATTGGGAACTTTTTGCTTACATGCATGCAATATGGTTAAGTGTGTGAGACTCTTGGAAATCATTAACAATCCTAAATCTGGCTGTGAATCTAGTTTAGTATTACTTATCTCACTCCATCTTCTCAAATCTTGTCTGGCTTGTTTTTAGCAATGCTTTGAAGAAAAAGGCATGCATTCTCTCAACTTTCTATCCTAGTGGAAACAGCTAGGACCCATCTGTTTGGGAATATTGTAGTCGAAACACCATTTGGTAAATGCTTTTCAATGAACAAGCTTAAAATGCAAATTGAGAAGCGCAATTGTTCATTTGTGCAACATTAGGCCAGCTATTAATAATTAACCTTAATATGGACCTCTTCGGTATTTGGATAGATTAGGTAGCCCTATTTATATATCACTTGTACTATGAAATCATGATTCTCTTTATTGATTTACTCAACTATTCCAAATTAAACCTCTGAGGGAATTAAAGCCAAGCAATGGAGAAATGTTGGAGGGTCTTCAATTTACAAGATTTGCCACTGGAGCTATATTGCTAGATTTTGTTATCATTTTAATATAACACTATTAATTGAAGTTCTTCGTGAACTATAGTAGTTTAATTAGATTAATGAATGTTTACATGGTTTAACTTATTTGTGTGCATGATTAATTGTGAATTGAATCTTGTATATAGTTATGTCCCCCAATACCACATTATACATCAAATTGTTTTGACTTTTAAGCTGTTAATATAAAGATAGTCGATCTCATCCTGTATACTGAAGAATCAGTGCTTTGAATTATAGTATACCTTCGAGTCTTCCTCTGTGAGAACTTGTATAATGTATTCTTTTATACTGCCATGTTGCAACTCCTACGATATTGATTGTATATTTTATCGGATTCAGTATGTGAAGGAGTTGGATGATCTTAGATCGCAGCTTGCAAACACTCAAGCAACTGCAGATGCAAGTGCAGTATCAGCTCAATCAGCTCAACTTCAGTGTGTAGCCTTGCTGAAAGAGTTAGATGAGAAAAATTATTCTTTGAAAGAACACGAGGACCGTGTAAATAAGCTAGGCGCGCAGGTAGATCAGTTACAGAAGGATCTTCATGCAAGAGAATCTTCCCAAAAGCAGCTTAAAGATGAAGTTATGAGGATCGAGCATGATATCATGCAAGCAATTACTAAAGCTGGAGCAAGCAAAGATTGTGAACTAAGAAGAATACTTGATGAGGTTTCTCCTAAGAATATTGATAAGATGAATAAGCTATTAGTTGGTAAGGATGAAGAAATAGCCAAACTTAGAGAAGAAATCCGGATATTATCCGCTCACTGGAAGCTCAAAACCAAAGAACTTGAATCACAGGCACGTCATCTATCTTTTCACAGTGTGTGCTGTTTTTAGCTGGTCTATGATTATTTAAGCTTCAACCCGTTCTGTAGAACAGTTAGAGAAACAAAAGAGAGCTGATCAAGAACTCAAGAAGAGGGTACTGAAGTTGGAGTTCTGCCTCCAGGAAGCTCGCTCACAGACCCGAAAGCTCCAGAGGGTAATGTTTCTTACTGAACTGTCCAAACTGGTGTATTGTGCAGCTCAGCCCTCATGCTTTTGCAGGAACCTCCATGGTTTCATGTTATAATCCCTTGAACAGTTAGAACTAGACCATCATCAATCCATTTTTAGTATTGTGAGAACATAAGCTTGGAACAAGTTAGCAAAAGCTAAAACTTCACTCTCAAGAACATGAGTTTCTTTGTTTGCACTTTGTACCACTCTTAACTTTTTGTTGTATTTTGTTGGAACAGATGGGTGAGCGGAGGGACAAAGCGATAAAAGAGCTCAGAGATCAGTTGGCACCAAAGCAACTGAGTGGAGATGAAAGCCACGAGAAACATAACTTCTGGGAAACCTCAAGCTTCAAGATTGTTGTTTCCATGTCAATGTTGATCCTGGTGATGTTCTCAAAGAGGTAAAGTTGATATACTGTAATAGTCTTTGTGTACAAAGGGATCATAGCTTAAATCTCATATAGGTTGTAGAAATGTTCTTGTAGAGAAGAAGATAGTTCTTAGTATAGTGTCAGTGTAGACAAGAATGCTTTTGATATACATTTCACTCTCTTATATCCTTGTGAACAGATGATGTATAAATCAGTAGAACGGCAAGGGTGGCCCTTATATTTGTTAGCGTTTTAGTTCTAAAACATGTTGAATTCCGCTCTGCTAGGGGAAACCCTAGCTGCCACCATGCTTCCGCCGCACAAGCCTATGTCGCCGCACTAGACTTCCACCAGCAAGAAGAAGGTTGCGATGAGGATGAGGACATGCAACATCGATAGATTCACTCAAGACTTCCCCCGGCAAGAAGATGGTTGCAATGAGGATGAGGACGTGCAACATCGATAGATTCTATGATCTTCATCATCATCAACCGCATTGTTGGCATGTCTGTTTTTCATGCGGAACACCCAACTCCCTTGCTGAGGAAACGCCTAGGGTTTCGCTTGGCTCCCTCTGATGGACTGCCTAGGGTTTAGCATTGTTGCACAAGGTTGATTCCGATCAATGAGCATATGAGGAGCGATTTTTTGGCCCAAACAACCAAAGAGGTATGCTACGTAGCTTTGTCATGCCCAATGAAGGCACCTGCAGGGAAGCGGAAGGTTGGGGAGGATAAGCGTTATGCCTTGGGGTTCGCTATTACTATTCGCCGTTCTCCACCATTCCTATAGCTCCTTGAGCAACTAGCACACCCCTTTCATAATTTAGAAGATCTTCTCTATAGGATCCATATGCAATCCGACAATCTAGTGAAGCCCAAGTTGAGTCGCGTGTGATCAACCACGGGTCTATTTTCTGTATTTGTTGACATTGGTCAACATTTTAAAACCGATATTTCAAATCGGTGATATGCCTAGGACTAAAGAGTTGGGAATTCTTGTACTCACCCCAGGTTCTTTATGTACTTATTTGTTCTAGTCCTACCACTAATAAAATTTCATCGTTTGTTAAGAAAGAACATGTCGAATTGACGTTAGATTGTTCGGGTTATGACATAGTATTTGAACTTGAAAATCTGAATCTGCATTATCATGTAATTGTATAGCACGAAGAACCGATGGGCATATCATCATGGAATTGTATATTAATATGACCGAAGGTGCCACAAATACAAAATATCGTTATGGCGTGGCACCAAGAAGACATGTGAAAACAGAGGATGAGAGGACGGTCCCATGGGGGTAGGTTTGGAAGATAACACATTCACGCCTAGGGAGGTGGGAGAAGATCTAATACCATTTCTGATCACCTGGAGCCAAAATGAAACACACATGACCTTGGTCTCGTCGGAGGCAAGAAAGGCACCCAAATTATGAGATTAAGGAAAATAAAATTGGCCTCGTCGTATTTAGGGGTCCGAATCATATCTGGGAGAAGCAAATCTGGCCCAACTATTCCCATTAGGTTTGTCCCCATGGATAACTGGCGGCGGTACCACCAAAAACTCAATCCGGAGTATATGGAGTCGGGACCGAATTTAAGGATCGAAACCCACATGTAATCCTACCTATCCGGTAAATGAAACACACGTGACTTAAACCTTGAACTTGAAGCTTAGATGAAATTTCAGTAGAGTAGGGCGTTCTTTTATCATAAAGAAACGACCAGATTGAGAGCTTGTAAGGACTTTTTGGTTACTTTTTAATGGTTTTTTTGGCGAATGAAAAAAAAATTAAAAGTATATTGTGTTAATATGTTGAATCTTTTGAATTTAAAGTTACAAATAAAATGATTATAAAAAATTCGGATGGACCGGTGCAAACCGTCCCATAATCCGGAGTGCCAAATCCAAATACTATTTTGGGCCCGAGGCTAGGAATGGTTTTAAGTTTTTGAGTGCGGTCATTCTGTGTCGATTCGAAAATATGGTTCACGGGTCGGGGGTCGATCCATGGATACCCCTACATAAAGGTCGAAAAGAAAGTCATGATAAAGACGGTTCTTCAAACAATTCCAAGCTATGAGATGAGTGTTTTCCTGCTTCCCATAGTTTTGATTGAAATAATCCATATGGCCTTAGCAAAATTTTAGTGACAAGACCGTATAGATAGACCAACCATTTAGAAGGCTTGGGAAACACTCAATAAATGGAATGGATTTTAAAAGATTGGAAGACTTTAATTTTGTAGTACTCGGAAAGCAAATACAACCCCTATGATGCGGTCCATGTTGAAGGCATATTGATGCAGCAGTTGGAAAACCCAAAAATGCATTAGTGTTCGAATCCGACAAAATCTTACCAGTTTACGGGTCAAAACGATGTTTTTCGGTCATCCGAGGTCATATGGAGGGAAAAATTCGTACATTCATAGTACGAATGTTTATTTCCTCTTTGTTTTAGGTTTTGAGATTTCATTTATTCGTTTTAGGACTTTGGGATTTAGTTTCCTTATTGAATTAGGGGTTTAGTTTGGTTATATAAGCACACGCGACTTTTTTTTTTGATAAGCTCGAAAAATTTATTATAACTGATTCCAGAAAGAATAAAAAAGTCATGCTTCAAGAAGAAACCGGGTAGCAACCAACGATAACAAAGGGGCTCCAGCAAGGGGATCCAAAGGCTAAGCCTTTTCTAAAAAGGAAAACAATGATCAAAAAGAAAAAAAGAAAAAACTCCATCAACGATGAGCCGTCACATTCTTCTTCTTGGTAGCCAATTCACGAATTACAGTCCATGCATCAGTACCATGAACCGAAGCTGTGACTTCCTTTGCCGATTTGCTCAACCTGCTTCCCAACATCGACGGCCGAACATATCTCTCCCGATCCGAAACAAAAGGTTTACACGTCAAGGTGTAAACTTCTGTTAGATGCTTTGGGGGACGACTCACCCGCTTCTTGACTAAAGCGTCCTTCCACGGGGAATATTCATGGTGCATAGATTGTCCCCCAACCTCACCAATAACCTGTAAAGGCTGGACTTGGGTGAACCCAGAAGCAAGCCCACCTGATTCCAAAGCCGGCCCAGAAGAATGTTCAAGCCCAGCAACATTAAGGAATGCAGCATCAACGCTGTTTTCTGCAACACAATCCCTAATCATCACCCCGCCAACGACGGAGTCATCCAACGCCTTGGACGAGATTGTATCAAGATCTGATGCTTCACGCACATGATCAAATCTAATCTCAACCAGAGGATTTGAATCCGCTTTTGATTGTAAGACAACTTTTGAATTTATAAACACAAAACGAATTTCAAACTCATATTATCTCTTTCGGCATTTATTGAGAATCAACGAATCTAATAAAGACCTCCCTCTCCACTACGCGCTCTATATCACTTTATTACTAAGGAGCGTAGTTTGGTAGCCACATTCATTAAAGCTCGGTATTATCCGAATAAATATGTTTAGAAAATGAATCAAGGTCACAATCCAGGCTTTGTCTAGAGGAACATCTTGCTAACCTAGGAGGTAGCATTTCAGGGTTTACACAGAATGACCAAATAAAAAGGAGACGAACATCACCAAAGATCATGATTCTTACCAAGAATTCGTATTTTAGTTCGGATCACCAGAATCTCTCAAAGTGGATGGTGGTAAACCTTATGACAATATAATCCATATATTTTTTTAAAGTATTTATAGATATAAAATAACAATATTATTTTTTAAATTTTAGATTAATAAATATTTCTTTCAGAATTAAAGTTTGATGTATAAAAAATAAATTTTTATTTTTAAAATTTTAGGTTTTAAACACTTACAAAATTATAAAAATGATAAGAGATAGAAATATAATTTTTAGAAATTATATTTATAAATATATATTTAAAAAATCATACAAAAAAGAGGGTTAGTTATAAAAATGATAGAGATAAAAATCTAATTTTTAGAATATTATATATATAAATATATATTTAAAAAATCATACAAGAAAGAGGGTTAATTAGAGAATTGATGGTACTTTTGTCATTTGAAGGGTCGCGTGACAGCACTCATGTGTGGTGGTCAACTTGACGCCTTCAGTCATCGACGTCGACGTTTCCCATCTGTCAACATCAGTGCTTAGCCTTCGATATCGAGGCCGAAGGTTCGATCGTCAAATTCAAGAGCTACATGTTAAGGTAATTTTATCGCTCAAATTATCTAATTTTGCTTCGTGTTGTAGAGTTTTTTTTTACTAAACGATGCAAAAATTCATTATTAATAAAAGAGAGTCATTACGAAGTAAAGAGCCCCTAAAAGGTATTTGAACAAATAACTCTAAGACAATATGATTGCTCTCTACGGGGTTGTAATCGTCACATAGGAAAACAAAAAGGGTTGGGGAAAGGACGAAATTGACGAGTACTGCTCAAGGTATTGCCTTAACGCTGGATGATTCTATGTGAGGTGTCACGCCCCAAATCCTGGTATGGCCGGACTTGAGATGTGACTAGAATTTGTAAAGAAAACGATAAATAGCAGTTATAAACCTTTTAAATAGACAAGTGAATCTCCTCAAATCAGCAATAAAAGTTCAGAAACTCCAGTAAGTCACAGCTCAACAAGTAGAGTAATAAGTGAACGTTTAGTGCAACGGCCAACATAAGTCTAAACTAAAACCTAAGATCACGGAAGCTCTCAAGCCTCTCCTCTCTAGACATCAGATACTCTTGTAAAACAGTAAGAGAAACAAAGGGGTGAGCTTACGCCCAGTAGGAAAAACCTTAACAATTCACCCTTGGATCAACATTAATACTGTGTAAACGGACAACTTAAATAAGAGTCAACGCGACCACAATGAAATAAAGCGTAACAATTGAGAAAAGATAAGTATGATGTGACAATAAACAACTGAAGTAGAGTAAGATAAATACGATGAAGGAAAGTATAACTGAGATGGAATACGATAGAATCGTATTCTCGAAACTAACAATAACTTGAAAGGTTCCATAACAGAATTAACATAAGGTATCATAACGACAAGATGGGAGTAATTGTTATTACGCCAACCACCTGCTTTCTCAAGCCTCCGATCCATGAATAGAATTTAGTGTCACCTCGGTCCCCACACTCCGATCCACTAAAGTATTCATATCATATCGGATTTTCCCTCAGTCCGGAGGGAGACATATATATGTCAGAGTACCGGACACCATCCCATAGGGATGCTCGCATTTGGTATTCTCGAAAGTGTCTCCAAAGGACCATAATCATAGGGAACCAAGGTAGTGCTCCCGTAGGATGCATACCATTGGGTAAAACCTTAGAACCCAACTCTCATGAGGTAATCTCATCAATATCCCGCAGGATCTGCCGAGCCGTAGGCTCCTCACATCACTCAATATCCCGTAGGATCTGCCGAGACATAGGCTCCTCACATCACTCAATATCCCGTAGGATCTGCCGAGCCATAGGCTCCTCACATCACTCAATATCCCGTAGGATCTGCCGAGCCATAGGCTCCTCACGTCACTCAATTAACCACTCCATAATCACCCAATAACCACTGCCTCTGTCAAACACCAACCATCATAACGGCACCGGATTACCCCCCCCCCCCCAACCCCCCCCCCCCCCCCCCCCGGTGTAGTTCCAAACCAAACAACAAACCGACGAACCAATACACGAACATACATTTCAAGAAATAGGAATAAAGGAACAAGTAATTCATTCATCCCTCAAGTAACACAAGTCGGAACACTCTTTCATCACAACCAATACTGTTTCATACTTACCGTACACTTACCTGTCACCAACCATCGGTACATCGATCACCTGATTGTACCCCTTTGGTACAATCAGTCATACTCGATCATCCGTTCAATCGACAATTATAATAACATAAATACTAAATCAACCAAGTATACATTCAACCAATCAGTCATCATGTGAACACACCGAATAGCATTCAATCATACGAGCTAAACTAGTTTCATTAGACTCTTAAGTTAACCGAGCAATTAGCGACCAAACATGTGAACCTAACACACAACTAATCCGAGAGCTCTTCACAGCCTCTCTACCAGTAAAATCAAGTTCCCAAGTATTGAAAGCACACTTCACTAATTGTCATCGTCCTAAACATGCATACTAGACTCGTCCATTTATTAGTAATTGAAATCCGATTATTCTAGTTATTCGTGTCCTATAGGCAATTCTAGGACCTTTCCGATTTTATTATCCTGATCATGCATTCTAAGCGGTAAATACGTAATTAAGACTTTCCCTACCTTGCGGTCTTCCTACGAACAAATACTCCTATCAACAGCTGTCCGGCTCGCCTCGTCACCTCGGTGAAGTCCCAGCTATGAATCTGGGTTTACACACAAACGATCCAAAATCAGATTGGGACCAGATTACCCAGTTCTTTAAATTAACAGATCGTCATTTCCGTTGATTAACCGTTTAATCCGATAAAAGTCCGACTTAGTCCCAAGTATTGATTAAATCAGTTTTAAAAGATTAATTAAACGAGTTTGTCCAAGCGGTCCGTATTCGATCCAGTCCCGGGGTCAGGCCCGAGTCCGGACCTGAAGACCAGAGTCAGTCCGGGCCAAGGCCCAGACCAGATTCGAGCCCAAGGCCCAAATCCTGTCCAGGCCGAAGCCCAGCTGAGCTCCGAGCCCGAGCCCAAGGTCTCGCCGTCGTCCGGTCTGAGCTGAAGACGCCGTGGCTAGGGTTAGGTTTCCGGCGACTCCGGCGGCGGTGGCGTCAGGGTTTCGACGGCGGCTCCGGCGGCGGTGGGTTGACGGAGGGCCAGGACTCAACGGAAACGAGGGTTGGGCGAGGTCCGAACCCTCCCGGCCAGATCTGGCGGCCAACTGGCTCGCCGGCGACGTGAATCGCGGATCTGGAACTCAGAGAGTTCCGGCGACGCTTCCGACCTCCTCTGTGAGCCTGACACCCCTCGAATCGATGCGAGAGGAAGGAGTAGAGGGAGGAATCGGTGAGGAACGACTCACCGTGCGAAGCTCCGCCTGAATCAGGCGCGGTGGAGCTCGTCTTCGTCGGCGGCGGCGGCGAATCGAAGAGGAAGACGACGGGTGGGGGTGCTGGGTTTCTGGGTATGACGGGTAGAAGAAGACGGAGAAGAAGAAGGAGAGGGTGGGTGTGAGGTCGGAGAAGAAGAAGAAGCGGTGGCCGGAGAAGAAGAAGGAGGACGGTGCGGTGAGGTTTCGGTTCGACGGGAGAGAGACGGCTCTCGTCTCGGGATGCGTGACGCGAACTGAGGCAGAAGAGGGTCGGCTGCCCTTTTAAGGGTAGGGTTTGATGCTGGGTTGGGCCTGGGGTCGTCTGGGCTTCGTGCGTGTGGCACGGGCTCGCTCGGCTCAGGCCCAACACACGCTTGCAACCCTGCCCAGCCCAGAACCAGCTTCAGTCCTTTTTTTTAAACCAAACTCGATACAAAAACAACCCCCAAGTATCGGTTCGCACTTTATTGCCGTTTTAACCAAACTGGGTTTTACAGTCTACCCCCCTTAAAGAAATTTCGTCCTCGAAATTTAAAGTAGACGTACCTCAAGCGTCAAACAGGTGGGGATACTTCTCCCGGATCTCGTCCTCACGCTCCCAGGTCGACTCAGCCCCCTGGTGCCCCCATTGGACTCGAACCAACGGAATAGTCGTCTTCCGCAAGACCTTCTCTCCCGTATCCACAATCCTGATAGGCTGCTCCTCATAAGATATATCATCGGCCACCTCGATGTCCGCCCACTCGATAACATGAGAGGGATCTGTTGTGTACTTCCGCAACTGGGACACATGAAAGACGTCATGCACGTTCCCAAGCTGCGGTGGCAACGCTACCCGGTAAGCTACGACTCCAATCCTCTCCGAGACCTCAAATGGTCCGATGAATCGCGGTGATAGCTTCCCTCCACCGCGGTTGAACCGCAGTAGGCCCTTCCTCGGGCTCACTCTCAGAAATACATGGTCCCCGACCGAGAACTCAAGCGGTCGTCGACGTCTGTCTGCATAGCTCTTCTGACGACTCTGTGCGGTCTTCAACCGTTCTCTGATCAAAGTGACCTTCTCTGTCGTTTCTCTGACCATATCGGGACCAAGTATGCTCCGTTCCCCCACCTCTGCCCAACATACTGGCGACCTACACGGTCTGCCGTACAGAGCCTCGAATGGTGCCATCCCGATGCTGGACTGATAACTGTTGTTGTAGGCGAACTCTGCTAAGGGTAGATGATCCTCCCATGATCCCTGAAAGTCAAGCACACAAGCTCGAAGCATGTCTTCCAAAATCTGAATGGTGCGCTCTGACTGTCCATGTGTCTCAGGGTGGTAAGCTGTACTCAACAGTACCTCAGTCCCTAAGGCCTTCTGTAGGCTCTTCTAGAATCTGGATGTGAAACGAGGGTCTCTATCAGACACCACTGACACTGGTACCCCATGTAGATGAATAACCTCTCTAACTTACAACCGTCCCAACCTGTCCACAGTATCCGTCATCCTCATAGCTAGAAAATGTGCCGACTTGGTTAGTCGATCAACCACAACCCAAACGGCATCATGTCCCTTGGACGACCTCGGTAGCCCACTCACAGAATCCATAGTCACATGTTCCCATTTCCACTCGGAAATCGGTAAAGGCTGTAGCAAACCAGCGGGACGCCGATGCTCCGCCTTCACCTGCTGACAGGTGAGACATCTCGAAACAAAGAGTGCAACTGCCTTGCACATCCCCCTCCACCAGAACTGTCGTCGGATGTCTCTATACATCTTGGTGCCACCGGGATGCACTGCAAGTCGTGAGTGGTGACACTCTCTCAGCACTGTGTCTCTACACTCTCGGGGTACAAACAACCGTCCCCTAAATCGAAGTCCCTGATCTGCACTCAACTCCTAGTCATCGATCTTCTCCCTAGCTACCAGTCTCCCACGAATCCCCATCGCCTCAGTATCCTCGGTCTGTGCCTCTAGCACTCGAGTAACCAAAGTGGGTTGAGCCACCAATGCACATAAGGCCATACCATCTGTGATCTCCTCAAGGTCAAGTCGGAATGAGCTCAGCTCCTCCAGCATGTTCCACTCTCGGACTGCCATGCTGGCCACACAATGAGATGACTTCCTGCTAAGGGCATCCGCGACGACATTCGCCTTGCCCGGATGGTAGAGCAGCTCGAAGTCGTACTCCTCAAGTAACTCCATCCAACGCCTCTGGCGCATGTTCAGGTCGCGCTGAGAGAAAATGTACTTCAGGCTCTTGTGATCTGAGAACACTCTAAACTGCTCACCATACAGATAGTGTCTCCAACTCTTCAATGCAAAAACTATAGCTGCTAGCTCGAGATCATGGGTCGGGTAGTTGCGCTCGTGCACCTTCAACTGCCTGGAACCGTAGGCAACTACCTTCCCTGACTGCATCAGAACACACCTAAGTCCCTCGCCAGAGGCATCACAATAAACGTCATAACCCACTCCTCGCTCCGGAACAATCAACACTGGAGCAGTGGTCAGACGAGCCTTTAGCTCTGAGAACGAATGCTCACACTCACTAGTCCAAAGGAACTCTGCTCCCTTCCGAGTCAAAGCTGTCATAGGTGCGGCCAAACGTGAGAAGTCCTGAACAAAGCGTCGATAGTAACCAGCCAGCCCCAGAAAACTACGGATCTCAAATACGTTCTTGGGCCTTGCCCACTTCGAAACTGCGTCGACCTTTGCTGGGGTCAACTAAGATACCATCACGGGACACTACGTGTCCGAGGAATTTCACCTCTGCAAGCCAGAATTCGCACTTGTCCAGGTTCCCATACAGCTGGTGAGTGCGTAACAAGGCCAACACTACCCTCAAGTGTTCCTCGTGTGCCTCTTCGCTAGGCGAGTAGATCAAAATGCCATCAACGAAGACTACGACAAACTGATCCAGGTAAGGTCTGAATATGCCATTCATCAAGTCCATGAAGGCTGCTGGCGCGTTCGTCAACCCGAACGACATCACTAGAAACTCAAAGTGTCCATAGCGCGTCCGGAACGGAAGAGTTTTTTTTTTTAAACCAAACTCGATACAAAAACAACCCCCAAGTGCCGGTGACCGGCCCCGGAATATGCTTCCGGGGCCGGTCACCGGCCGTTGCACACCCCTAGTTTTCCACATCAAGAGGAGCAGATATGTGGATCATACTCTTCTTGAAAGGCTGACTAGATAATTAATTATTCTTTTGTTGAATTTGTTAAATTCATATTTAATTAACAAAATAATAAATAAAATATATAAAAATTAATTTATAAATTTAAAAAATGCAAAAATAATTAATAAACATGAAATTTCATCAATCATCAAATATTACAATAATACATTCATTAAAATAATACTAAATAAAATACATAAATTTATTTTATAATAACTTCAATCTGTGTCTGAAGCTTCTCGACTTGTGCGAAATATACAATCAACAATTTGGTGTGATTCACCATTTGTTCCTCGGTCAACTCATGTGTCCACGCGTTGCAGCTCTTTAATGTTCTACATACATTTATCGACTTTGGCATCTAGAGTGACGGTAAGCTTCGCCTTCTCACACCTTGCATTGTCTATTTGGGCGATGACCGCTGCTTTATTTGAGAGATCCTTCCCCTTCCTTTTCGTGGCCTTGTTGCCAATAGGGTACTGTTGTTCGCGCAGAGTAACAATTGGGGAACACCTGCCAATTAGGGAACTTCGGCCTATTGGGGAACTTGGGCCTTCAGATGGTTGGTCGTCAGCACCGAGGTGTGTAACATTTTCATCGTCGGTGGGAAGTGAGCTAGGTGGGGTTGTGTTGTAACTGCCAAACTCGTTCAACCATCGTCGTACACACTCGCCAAGGCCTTCCTCTGCCTAGAACTTTTCATCGTGTTCCAACGGTTGGATCCAATGGTGGAGCTTGAAAATCTTCGGCTCGTTTTTACCTAAGGTGTGAATCCGATAGAGTTTCATGACCCGTTCCCTGTACCTTTCTTCGTTCCAGCCGCTATGATCTTCGGCCTTCTCCTTCCTCAGTAGTGTGATATATCGCCTCACTCTTGACGCACATTTGTTAAAATTGTTCTTGACGGCTTGGACTGAAAAATCTTATTCTCTGAATTTCCCAGCTCGGACGAATCTTCTGGTCAAAGTGGACCAGAACGTGTTCCCATCTTGGGAGGTCCCCCTGATGTGATCTTTTGGTGTGTGTTGCCAAGAAGGTATCAGGAGCATGTCCACTGAAGGGGGCCACTTAGTTCTCATGTCTGAGACCGTCCTGTTCCTCGGTCCAACAGATGATGAAGTAGACGACAAGCAGGTTCCAGAGTTGCCGCCGACATGTTGTTGTTAGGAGAAATAGTTTCCCGCAAGACCATAAGGGCTGAATATTGGCGGTTGGAATAGTTGTGGGAAAGGGGGGATGGTTGTCCCATTTGATTGGTGGTTGTCCCGTGTGGTTGGACGTTAGACCTACGTCCACATTAACAATTTAATTAAAATGTAACATACATACTTAACAGTTTAATTAAATTTTAACATACATAATTAAAATTTTAACTAAAATTTAACATACACATTTAAAGATTTAACATACATAATTAAAATTTTAATTAAAATTTAACTTACATAATTACAATTTAACACACATAATTAACAATTTAATTAAATTTTAACATGCATGATTATAAATTTAATTCATGAAATCAAATGCATTTGTAATCAAAATTAATTAAGTAAAGTACCTTGGTTCCAACCGACTTGCATGAATGCATCAGCGAGCAAACCACCGGTTTGGGTGAAACAGGTTTGCAAATATTGTTGGTAGCTGTCGAGTAGATTGGTGTTCAGATCTTCATCCGTATTGAGATATGACGGCGTGCATTGTCGTTGCTCCGGTGAACTCGACGGTGGAATTGAATCATTATCCGACATGGTGTAGATAGAAATGGTACTAAATTGAGAGGAACTAAAATTGAGAGAGAGTTGAGATAATGTAGATAGAAATTGTGTAAGTTTGATAAATGGGGATGAGGTATTTATAGTGGTTTTGTTTATTTTTTAATTTTTATTATATAAAAAAACTAGCTGTTACATGACTGTTGCTGCAATGGCTGAAACTCCCCCCCCCCCCCCCCCCCCCCCCCCCCCCAATTGTCACGCGTCAGCACAACAGCAGTACGAACCCGCCCATGCAGGGCTACGCCCCGATTCCTGCGCCCCGCGTCCACAACACCCCACATCAAGGGGAGCGCGAACCCAAACTCCGAGGCAGATGCCTCTTGGTCTCGCGCCCTGTACGCCCCTCTTCGATTTGCATGCTTTTAGGTTCCGTCCGTACGGTAGAGTTAAGTTTTGATGATATAGACAAGCCAACGAATTAATCATGCCACAATTGAATAAATTAAAATATATATATGTATAAAATTATTTGTGTATGGAAAATATCAATAGAATTATGTTCACAAATACGTGTTGTCAAATCTTTTGTAATAAATCACATCATCTCAAAACCGCTAGGTCACAATGGAATTTGAATGTATAATAAGTAAGATTTCAATATCAATTAGGTTGCGAAATTGACGCCTGATCACACTCCAGAAATGGGTATTAAAATCTGGACAAAACAAAAAAGTGGATTGTGTACGAATTTTGATAGCAACAAGATAACAAATGAATCTAAGCCGCACAAATTATACCGACCTGCATAGTAAATTGGCTATTCAATTTTATCGTATACCTAGCCTCGTGTTACTACCTGAGAGGAAATGATTTCTACCTTCGGAGTCGTACGGCCTTAGAACGGGAGTGTGTCTCCTTGAGCGTTCTAAGTAAGCCATTGATGAAGTAAATAGAAGCAAGAGAGAAGACAATAGAACACAAAGGTTATGTAAACTATACTTTATTGTGTGTCAATGAAAGATAGAATACAAAGGATGCATGTTTGGTGGATGCACCCATGGGTGATGGTGAATTATGAGAGAATGAAAAAGTAACATATACAATAGAGAGGGTCATCTATATATAGGGTAGTGATGGACGAAATCCTAGCCTAAAGGGGATAGGAATTCGGCCAAGCAAAAGGATTAGGGTTTCTAATCCTACTTGGGCTTGGTTTGGACCAAGGGATGATCCAAATCCTTCTTTCCTTGGTTATTCGCTGATTTGGAATCCAATTTGGAAAGAAATAGGAGCTGGCCAAGGTTGGCAAGGGTTTCCTAATCAGATTAGGGAACCTTGTGATGATGAGTTGGCCTTGGAGGACTTTCCTAGTTGAAATAGGAAAGCTTGGCTGCGTTAGGAGAGCTGGCCGAGTGGAATCGCACGCAAGGCTGGCTGGGACGCGCGCATGGTCTTGGGCGCGGGCCAGGTTTGACTGGGCATGCTCCTGGTTGGGACCGGGCCAGGCTGGTTGCTTGGCTCGGCAAGGGCCTTGAGTGCCTTGGTGACGGGCCGGACCTGGACGGGCCTTGTGGACGCGCGCGCAGGTGGAGGGCCGAGGGAGGACGCGCGAGGATCTGGCGCTGGCGCGGTTTGGCTGGGCGTGTACCTGCTCGGGGCCGGGCCTGGTTGGTGACTTGGTTTGACAATGGCCTTGGCTTCGGGCCGGGCCCGAGAGGGCTCTGGTTGTGCGCGCAGACGCAGAGGACCGAGAGGGAACGCGCGGCTGTGTGCGCGCGCTTGATCCTTCCGGTTTTGGCAGGTTGCCAAAAGTGGCAAGGTGCAAGGGTTTGGGCCCTTGTACGCCCCATAGGGGTCTGGCTCGATCTTAGGCCGAGAGAGGAGGGCCAGGTTGGCCTCCTATGCGATCTGGCTTGGCTGATCGAGAGGGGACGCACCAATGTGGTGGTCCGTGTGTGGTTTTGTCCCTTTCCCCTTTTAGGAAGTTTCCAATGTTGGAAAGCTTCATGGTGAAGATGGTGTAGGGGCTAGACTTGATGAGTGAGAGCCATGAAGGGGCTCTTGGATGTGGGCTCCAATTCCTTGATGGACGAGGAGCGATCCTAGTCGGACTAGGACATGATGGTGCGGACCTTTGGTGAGGAGACGAACCAGGTTGGAGTTGCGAGCTTAAACGAGTGGCCTTGGAGTTGGCACGGGTCAAGACTGATTGTGGACTCTGGCTCTGAGACGACCAAGGGCCAAAATTAAGGTCACGGACGCGAAAAAAGTTGGGCCAATTCTCGGACCGTGACACTCGTCTAACATGAATACGGACCAGTCTAAAACCAATGAGAACCATTTCTCAAATTTATGAGAAGGTTATGAGGCCATTCACAATGGGTCGAGATTGATTAGGTCTAATCTTTTTTTTTAGGCAAAAGATCGAATTTTTATTATTTGAGATGAATTAAAATAGACATAAGTGCGGACGGAATAGTAAAATCAGACCACACAAGGACATGCGAAGAACGGGCTTCCCGGGCTAGCCAGTGGGCCGCACCGTTCGCTGACCTAGATATATACTCGAGTTTAACATCCTCGAGAGTAGCTAAAAGGGTCCGGCAATCGTCTACCAGCCGGCCCAAAGGGGAGAACAGTTGATGCGTTCCTTGGATCAGATGCACTAAGTATTGGGCATCACTCTGAATGGTGACCCTGGATGATTGCGAAGCTGGTATCCATTCCAGGGCTTGCCAAATTGCCATGGCCTCAATGTATTCGGGACTTGATGAGCTGCTCCCATAGCCATTCCTCCCATCCCGGACCCCACCTGTGTGTGTCCGATAGATCCAACTCCATCCAAACTGCCCCGGATCCGCAAACGTCGCACCGTCCACGTTGATGATCAGCCAGTTAGGGGGTGGTGGGCTCCAGGTCTTTTGTGTATAATGGGGAAGAGCAGTGGGTTTCGGACGGTCATTCTGTGCTTCTAACCAGCTGCATTGGTTACTGAGGACCGTGGCTATGACATCCTGTTGTCTGGTCGAGGTCTGGTCCTAGACCATATCATTCCTTGCTTTCCATATCTCCCACAAGAAGAGACAAGCTTTGCTTCGTGTCAGTGCCTCGGGCAGCAGAAACAGAGCAGTTAGCCAGTCATGTAGTGTGGCGGAAGTGGGGGTGGGGACCGGTATTCCTGCCATATCCCAGATAGATCGAGCAAAAGGGAAATGAAGGAGGAGGTGGTCTGCAGACTCCTGTGCATTTTGGCACATCGGGCACGTCTCCGGTATCGGAACAAATTTTGTCCGGAGATTGACCGCCACTTGAAGGGTGCCAGACAGGGCCCGCCAGAGAAATACCTTGATTCGTGGTTGAATGTCCTGATCCCATATACCTGTCCAAGTCGTCGTTCCTGTCGATACGTGCCACCGACCATTCTCCCGAGATAGTGCCCTGTAGCCTTCCTTGACCGAATATACCCCCCGTATATTAAACTTCCATGCCCATTTATCTATATGTCGGGGGAGAGGTGGGGGCACCTGTAATATGTCATCAACAAATGTTGGGGGAAGATTTTGTTGCAGTTTCGGTACATCCCATTGATGATCATCCGTAACCAAATCCGCGACCCTCAGATCCGATGAAGCGGTATGACCGGGGTGTTTCCCATAAGCCATGGTGATCCTTCCACCATAGTGGAACAGCCGTCCCCAATTGTCCGAATCAGACCCTACCGAAGTAAAGCCTGTGTCGCCCGTATCCCCGTCCAGATCTGACTGGGTCCATTTCCTACTTCAGCCAAGAGAAAATCACCCTTCGGGTAATATCGTGCCTTGAGAACTCTAGCAACCAAACAATCAGGCTCGGTGAGTATTTTCCACCCCATTTTCGCCAGCAACGCGATGTTCATGTCCCTTATATCCCTGAAGCCCATCCCACCGTGCTCCTTAGGCCTGCACAATTTTGTCCAATCCTGCCAAATGATCGGTTTCGTGCCTCTGGGGGTGCCCGCCCACCAATACCGAGCTAGTCCAACGTGAATCTTGTTGATTGATTCCCTGGGTAGTAGGAAGACACTCATCGTGTAGATTGGCATAGCCTGAAGGACTGAGCGTATCATCACCTCCTTCCCTCCTGCGGACAAGATCTGACCATCACAGGTCCCAATCTTGGCCACGATACGGTCACAGACAAACTAGAGACTCTGTCCTTTCCGTCGTCCTAGCATGTTGGGGACCCCCAAGTATTTGGTCGGACCAGAGATTTGCTATATCCCCAATATACCACAACATGTGGACCTGTTTGCTATAGTTGTGTTGGTGCTGAAGAAAATGGATGACTTGGCTTTGTTGATGACCTGACCCGATAAAGTGCCAAAGGTGTGAAGGATCTGATTCAGATGATTCGCCTTCTCCTGGTCCGCCCTACAGAAAATATAACAGTTATCCGCGAAAAATATGTGGGAGACAAGAGGCGCCCCTCTGGCCACAGAGACCCCATGTATCTTTCCATCCCTCTCTGCTTGGCCAAGCATACGAGACAAACCCTCCATACAAAATAGAAAGAGATATGGGGATAACAGATCGCCTTGTCGGATTCCCCTCCCTGCGGTGAACGATGACGTATGTTTCCCATCCGAACTCACTGTGTACTGGATAGATCGCATGCATGCTAGGACCATAGCTCGTCATCCCACATCAAAGCCAAATGCCCCCATCATAGATAGAAGGAAGGACCATTCCACTCTATCATAGGCTTTGCTCATATCCAATTTCAGGGCCATAAATCCCCTTTGACCTTGGGTTTTACGCCTGAGGGTATGTATTATCTCATAGGACATAATGACATCATCTTGTATATGTCGACCTGACACGAAAGCTCCTTGATTTGTGGAGATAATCGGATCCAGGAGAGGTTTCAGACGGTTTGCCAGGACTTTAGAAAGAATTCTAAAAATGACATTGCAGAGGGCAATCGGTCTCAACGCTGTAATCTTATTTGCTCCTGGGAGTTTTGGGATCAAGATCAGAGTGGTTTTATTGACGTCCGGGTCGATGGTACACGTTGCCACTGCAGTTCGGACAAACTAGATAACTTCCGGGGCCAGTGTAGACCAAAAGTGTTGGAAAAACTTCGGATTGAGACCATCAGGGCCTGGTGATTTCGACGGTCCCATCTGAAACACTGCTTGTCTCACTTCCTCATCCACTACCCGCTTCGTCAGCAATAAGTTTTGTGCTGAATCGATGATGACATGGACTGGCATGGGTAGGTCATAGTCCTCGATATCCCATGCCGTAAAGATGTCAGAAAAGTATGAGTGTAACAAATCACTCATACATGTATGCCATTGTAGCTCCACCCCTGCATCATTGACCAGACATTTAATTTATTTTTGGCCTGCCTCTTCGTGGACGATCTCTGGAAAAATTTCGTATTCCTGTCCCCTTCCCCGAGCCAATATTGCTTAGCTCTCTGGCGCCAGAATTGTTCTTGTTTTGCTAAGGCTCTGTTGTACTGTTTCTGGATGGCTAGACGAAGTCTGATTCCCTGTCTGTCTGTCCGGCCATTGAGCTCGGCTAGTCTCCTCTGTAACTTCCTGATCTGGTTGATGTTGTCTCGGGAAATATTCTGGCCCTAATCATTCAGCGAAACACCAATATCCTTAATGTGGTGTTTGATGTGACGGTTTCCCGGCTGCCCCCACTCGGATTGGACCATGACCCCACACTCCGGATGTTCTAACCACATATTCTCGAACCTGAATTGGCGAGGCCGGTGTTCCTTCGGTTCCTTCTGAAGTTGGAGCAGGATGGGTTTATGATCCGAAGTTGACACTCCCAAATTCTGTAAAGAGATATCCCGGAACTGACAAAGAGCTTACGGAGATATAAAAGCCCTGTCCAATTGGCTTTCCACTTGTGTTACCTGGTCCTGACCTCGAGCCCACGTGAATGGGTACCCTTGTAGTTGTACCTCCTCCACCCTAATGTCTGATACAGCTTGTTGAAATCCTTGCATAAGATATAGAGGGTATGCTTGACCCCCTCTTTTCTCCGAGGGACGAAGAATACCGTTAAAGTCTCTCATAAGGATCCATTCCATTGGTGACAGGACTGTAGCCAGTTGTCTGAGGTTGGCCCAAGTCAGATGCCTATTTTCCCAAACCGGTTCCCCATAAATACCAGTAAAGCGTAATGGTGGTTCCCGGCCAAACCGGACCACTACGTCTATGTGTTTGAAACATCGATAACACCTGCACGGAACCCTTCTCAGACCACATCATCATGATCCCCCCTTTGTTCGACGGGGGATGAGGACCCGGTCCTGCCTGTGGTATGAAGCCTGGGATTCCTGTACCACCATGAAACCCCAACGATCGGCGAAGAATAACCATCCGAGACCTCGAGTTCTGGGAGCCAACATGTCGGGTCTCGGTGAGAAACAGAATATCCGGCTTGTGCCGGCTCACCAGATCCTTCAACCTCCGGCGATTGTGGTCTGTCCCCAATCCCCGACAGTTTCAAGCAAGAATAGTAGACATAACAATCAAACAAAAAACACCATAATCTGCAGAATATGGCAGAACTGTACCTAAAGTCGTATCGCGCGGTGGAGGAGGCACGGTGGACACGACCGACTAGAGAGCCAGGTGGAAGAGGCGCGAGGGAGACACGGCAGGAAGCGAGTTTGGAGGCGGATCCAATCCCGACGCTGTAGTGCGACCAGAACTCGAGATCAACTCGATCCGATCAGGCACAAACGGGACGGGCGCGGAGGAGGGGAATATCCAGAAGCAGTGAGGAGGTCAGCCCGGGACCGGCGACTTTGTGACTGCCGGAGGAGACCGACGGTGACGGGATGGCGGAAGGACTGGCGGCGGCGGTAACACCCTAGTGGTTAGGGTAGATCGGACCCTGGTGGTTACGGTAGACGAGAGCTTTTATCGGATGTGCAGCAGTTTCTTCTACTTTGTAGTGGTAGGTTTTGACCTTACCATTTTTGGGTCAAGATTTAAAGAATAGTAAAAGATATATTAGGTCTAATCTTAGTTTAATTGAACGAAAAATAAAATAAAAATGGGTCCGATTCGTGAGAAAAAAAGGGCTGAAAGCATGTTTAAATTATTTGGACCATGTGCTAATTCTCTATAAGAGAATCGTGGCTTAAACTCAGACATTCGACGAATCCATCGATTTTTTTCGCAGTCGAATCGACAGAATCGTAAGTTTTGAGTTTTTTTCCAAAAAAGTACCGAATCGACGCCCTATTTGATGCGTAGAAGCCTCCACGGTAGAAGGTCTAAAAATATTAGTCATTAATTGTATCAACATCATTTTTATAGATTAATTAGTATTATTGGAATTTATATTTTTATTTTATTTTATAAATTCTTGTATATACACTATTAAATTTTGAACATCTCTTCTTTGAAAGGCATGATAACATCATTTATGTATAACAATCAAATGCAATCGTATGGGACAAGACTTAAGATCGAGAGTATAGTCCAAGATCATGTCAAAAATAGGTGTATTGTTGCTCTAAGTCATAGGAGAACAATCTTATTAGGCATCATATGTATGTTTTTCGTCCATCAACTTTTGAAGGCCGGTTTTCATACACGCTAGCATGATACATTTAACGTCCACAAAGTCATTCAGAAGTTTCTCAAACGCCCGGTTATCTATTCTTGGAGTATTAGCTAGTGGTTCTTCAGGGTTGAGCTCATCAAGGATATACATATACTTTTGCACTCTTGCCAAAAAACAATTCTCAAGTTCTGGACCAATTCATAAAGTTTGATCCATTGAGCCTCTATTTCTTAAGGATAAAGCGAATTGATATGGTTTGAGTTGTTGACATGATTTCTACAATGAGTACATGTATAAAGTAATCAATAATGGTTTTAATTTGGTTAAGAAATCCTCATTTATATCTCAAAAATTATTCCCAATATCCATATATCATCGTAATTGGAGTGAGGTTTGCCTCATCACCCCTCTTATGATTATTTAAGTAGGCTTCCCAATTGCATTACATGTGAAACTCTTGGATAGAACACACACATCACCATGTGTTGTGTGCAAATATTATATCTTGATGCCCCGAGTGAAAGCTCTTATTTCTTACTCGGGTTAGGTTCAACCGCATCAAGTTAATGGATAAAAATTTATCCATCTTGCCTCACCTCGACGACTATATGCCCCACGTTTTGATGCACTAGCATATAATCCTTTGGTTTAGTATCTTCTTGTCTTGAAAACTAATGTATCCCATGCTTTGGCGCACCAATACATAGCCTCCAAGTTTTGGTCAACACTCGTGATAGTGCATAAGCATTACTAAGACCTAATATTAAATTTGAGAATTTCCAATTTGATTCTATCATATACAATCTCTTTGTTATGCTAAGTGAGGGTTGCACCTAGTCATGTTATTAAACACAAGCCTAATCATGTTACTAAGCAAGGGTTTGACCATGTTTCTACCCATAAACCTAAACATGTTACTAAGCATGCAAAATAACATAAAATAAATCGTGACATAGCATATCTCATCTAGGTCAATTTACCATTGATCAATCTTAAAGCGTGGAACAACAATACATTGGTCAAGTAAGAGCTATGCTACGCACCATACATATAAATTGTGCATATATCAATATGTTATTAGTCAATCAATCATACATATATATGCACAAAATAAACACACAATAGCATAGGACTATGGTGGTGATGCGGCTAGAGACAACTCTTATACTCCTTTGGTCTATAGGCTGATGGGTTGATGAAAGGATAATGATAGTAGAAGGCGGGGAATAGTCGGTTTGGAGAAAGGACCATCGATTGGTACATATTGTTGGAAGAAAATGAAAAATATGATGGTTATGTCATATTAATTTTCTAATTTAAATCCAACTTTAAGACTATTTAAATGTGAGTTATGGAAACACTAATATTTACCGACCCCGTGAAAAAACCCTAGGGGCTGCTCTGCGCAGCCTCCTCCCCCATTCCCCCTTCTTCTCCATCATTGAAGCTTCTACTTCACAGCGCTCCATTACCCTTGGCGGGTTCACCCATTAATGGGTTCAACAGTACCCTTGATAGGGTTTTCTCTCTACAGCATCCTTTTCTTCATCCTTTTGGCCGCCGCCCACCTTCGCAGGTCACCGCCGCCCACCTTCGCAGGTCATCGTCGCCGCCCCTGCTTCCAAAGCTCTCCACTACCCTTCGGGGTCCAATCTACCGTCGTCGTTCTTTTGATCAGAGTCGGTTTTATTTTTTCTTGTCTTTTTTTGCAGACGGACTACCTCTGTAGGTCGCCGCCTATCGTTCAATCCATGCCACGACCTCTCCCTCGCCTCGCGCTACCGATCATGCGTCGCCGGACCGATCTCGCCCTCGAGCCAGTAGCCACCGTGGCCCCCCTAACGTTTTCCGGAATACGGGCTCCACGCGCCGTCTTCCATCTGCAGCGGCCTACCGCCATAGGGTCACCCCTTGTGAAGACCGCTTCAGTAAATGTTGTGAATTATTTTAATTCTATTTGAGCGGATCGTCAAGGTTGAGTTTTGGGTCAGTTTTTGGTGACGACGTGGTTGGAAAGCAGGATAAAAGTTTTGGAGCAAACGCTGTCGAAAAAGAAAAGTTTTTCCTAGAAAAAAAAACAAAAGAAGAAGAAGAAGAAGTGAACCGGGTCGGGCGGACCAGACCCGACCAGCAATCCGGCCCGAGCCAGGCCAACCCGCGCACCCAGCCTGCTTCTCCTTTGGGCCGTAAAGCCCATCTACCGCCTGAGCCCACTTACGTCCGGCCCGCCTTTATACGGCCCCAAATTAGGGTTTCCCTCATTTCACTGTCCTCCTTCTCTACCAACCTTCTGCCTCTCTCTCAATCTCTCTCACGCCCCGCCTCTCTCTCCCTCCTTTCGATCCGACCCCTCTCTATCCCGACCTCCCGGTGTCTCTTCCATTTTCGTGCACAGCTCGCGCTCGCCACGAGGGAGAAACCCGCACGGCCCCAAGCTCTCATTCGGCGTTCTCGCCGCCAAACCCTCGATCTCCCTCACCCTTCTTCATCTCCTCGAACTTTCTTCCCCATCGAGTAGCCGAGCGACCGCCGTCGCCGTGACCGTCCAGCTGGGACGAACTCGCCGGAGCGCTTGTCCGGATCTGAGACGAGTGAAATACCCGCCGTGCTCCGCCGCCTCAAGACCGCACCGCCGCCTTTATTTGTTCCCTAAGGTGAGGCCACGGTCGCCGGCGTTTCTGCCGGTGACCGTTCGGATTCTGACCGAAACCCTCCCTCTCCCTTTCGTTGGTTTTTCGATCTTCTGTTGAACCTGGTTTTTGTTCAAACAGATCCTTTGGATCTGTCTGGTCGTTGGAAACGGTCTTGATTCGAGAAGTTTAAGAAGCATTTTTGTTAAAAAGGAAAACAAACTAGTTTGAGTTTGGATTTAAAAGTTGATTTGTGTTTTGGGGACTGAAATTGAAGGAACAAAAGAAATCAAAAGGGAAATATTTTGAAACGAGAAACAGTCTTCATTCAAAAAAAAGAGAAAAGAAAATCGATCTAAATCAAACAGGTTTCTAAACAGATCTTTTTGGTTTTAAATTAAAAATGGTTTTAACTGGACTCGTGGCTCAAATCTGAAGAATTGTGGATTGTGAACGTTTTGTTGGAACCCCGACCTTTAAACCGGACTGTTGAAGCGGATTTAGAACGGGACAAAAAGTGGAACGGTGAATCGGTCACCTCGGGATCCGTGTATCGGGAACCGTACCTTGGGAAACGTGCACCGGGTTTTGTGTTCGGGGATCGAGTGCTCGAACCCGATTCATCGTGTAATCCCTCTTTTAGCCCGTTCGAGTTTAAAAGACTTTTGTTGAACTTAAACTGAAACCTTCGTAACGTTTATTTCGACCTTGGAAACGTTTTTAAGTTTGGCTTTCGTTTTTTTTAGAGGCCGACTTCGATCGAAGAGAACACCGGAGGTAGCGAGCCAGGATGTTAGCAGCTAGGAGACGTAGCAGTTGTTCTTCGGTCGAGGTAGGGAAAGTAGCGGATACTGCTTTAATTACGGAAAGTCACTAGCGTGCATGATTAGGGTTTAATAATAAAACCGGAAAGATCATAATTTGACATGTAGGATGTGAACAACTAGCGTAGACGTATGAACTGTGAACACTTACGTTTCTGTCTTGGAAATTTCTGTGCTGGTAGATCGGCCGTGTCGAGCCGTAGGTTGCGTGTTGCTTGATGTGACTTGTGTTGTTTGAACGGATAATAAATAACGAACATGAAAAAGAGTAGAATTGAACTAGTGATGCATGTTGATGACCTGTGTGGTTATTTCCTGTTTATTCGATATGTTGAACTGTGGGATGACTTGGGATTTGATATCGGTTAAGCCGGTGGGGTTACCACGCTGATTGTGGTGTCGGTAAGTGATGGTAAGTACGTGACGGTTATGAGTGTGATTAGGAGTCCATTGAGATTTTACTCGGTGTTGCATGATGTGACTGTGTGGGCAAGTTGTGCCATGTTTGATAATGTGAACCTTGATTGTGATATGATCGGGTGAGTGATAGACCGGGTGTATGCTAAGATGGTCCGGCTGATATACCGAGACCATCAGTGTTTGTGCTGTGTGCGAAATCCTGTTGTGTTTACGAGACGACGTAGCCGGGTGGATAACCATATCGAGGCCAAGGATGGCGTGATCAGATGACTCATAATCCGGGATGGGATTGATCGAGGAGTGTGCCGGTTTTATATTCACGTTGATTAGCGCCCTTCATCTGTGTGAGGAGGAAGATATCGTGACTGACGATGTGTGTTCCGGTGCGATATAAGCGGCTGTGTGCAAATCGGTGGAGTTCCAGTTCGGTACATATGAGAGTAGCGCCCTTCATCTGTGTGAGGAGGAAGATATCGTGACTGGCGTTGTGTGTTCCGGTGCGATATAATCGGCTGTGTGCAAATCGATGGAGTTGACTCCCGCAATTTACGACATCTGTGTGCGTCTCGTTCGGGCCCTTCCCTGTTATTTTGTTGTGTGTTGTCCTATGGACTCTACGTGTGTTTTGCTGTGTGCCTTTTTTCTCAGATTTTGTCTGTGTGTATCTCGTTGTGTGCTCTTCCTTGATGTTTGGGGTCTGCGCATTTATTCTAAATATGTTTATGATTTTGTGAGAGTAATCGGTAACCGGGTGTGGGAACCGAGGCTTAGTGTTCCGGTGCGATATAAGAGGACGGACTGTGATAGCCAGGGACGTTGGAAATGGTTATACTATTTTTAGGGGGAGTTTGCTATGTGTGTTGTGCGTGTTGTTGGGCTTTGTGCTTTGACTGTTGTGTGAGCCGTGCGGGCCGTCTGGCTTTGCGCTTTGGGTTAAGTGAGACTTTGACTTGTGAGACTGTTTGGTGACTCGAGATGGTTGTACCTGATTCTTGTGCTGCAGTGCGAGTTCGCACGTGTGGTCGGTTGTGAGATAACCGTAGGCGTTGTTCATTGAGAATTGTTAGGTGATGGGTGTCAAGAGCTAGTTGTGGAAAGTGGTATGAGTTCGGCACGTTGGGAGTTGTGTTGCGGGTTGTGCCTGATGGAAAGCTAAGTGTTGTCTTGGAGTAATTGTTTTAATTTGACGTTTAATAGTGATGCCTGACTATTGCCCTAATTGGACGGTTACCCGTGGTGATGAACGGTGGTTCAGAACCTTAACTACTATTCCTACTGAGCGTAAGCTCACCCCCTTACTTTGTTGTATTTCATGTGTTGAGCGGGTTCTGTACTAGCAGGATTCTCGGAGCTTGGGAGCTAACGAGGGTTTAGCTAATGTCTAGCGACGTACCGTTAACTTTTGAACTATTTTACCATTATTTTTTTATCGAGCTACGACTCGCGGCATTGTTTAAAGTTTTAAAATTATGAATTGAGACTTGTTGGCTTATTTTCGATGAAAATTATTATTGTTTTAGTTCACGTCTCGAATTCGGTCAAAACCGGATTTGGGGCGTGACACCCCTCGCCGGCATGGGCCTGCTTCCTAGATGGATTTGGGATCCGAGAGGAGGAACGGGAGTTCGGGACCTATTTCACAGGCACCCAAAATCGGGACTCTCAACCCCGAACAAGCTTTTGCAGCAGGGAGATCTCGGGAATTCTGCACTAAAGACAACTTCTCTAGTAGGTTTCACTGTTTTAGATCGAATAATCAGTTGGCTCAATAAGTTTAGGTCTTTGGTTTATTATTTTTTTGTAACGTTGGATCGAGGAACTCCTAAGTTTGGATCCGCGAATCAAAGCGGACTATATGTATGGAACCATGTGCGCCCGACGGGCTACGACCGGTTGGGACAAAAGCTGGTATCCGGGACTGTTAGGTCCCTCCTTGTAAGCACGATTTTATCGTAATACTACTTCTTTCCCGTTTCCAAAAAAAATGTGAGTTATGGAATCGATAGACAATCAATTATAAGAAGAATTCATGAGATTTGGCATCTTATGAATTCCCCAATTTTCCCTTCCGGAATGGCTAGTTATACTCATATAGTTAGTCTTATTTTTACACATAAAAAAATAACTCAAAATCGTTTTACCTTTCCCTACTAGATTCTCTAATCATCTATTCTTAGTGACCTTTTTGACGGTTTTGAGTTCGCTAATGATTAATTGTTGTATCCTAGGAGACCGCAACACATACAAGGCAATAAACATCTTAATGAAACTAGATTCACATGCTTCGACCAAGCCTCCAATTTCCTTGATCCTAAATCAGTATGTTAAACGGTAAAGGATTTCGATTTTGTAATTTCCTTTATTTGAAGTTGTTTATTCATTGATATACTAAGAATGTTTCTTACACGTATCAGATTGCTTGAACACCATGTTGATTTAGATATGGTCAAGGATAGGCCACTGGGAGAACAGTATTATCAGGAACCATCCTCTAAGTCGCTTCATGTCCCGAGATCTCTTCAAACCCTCTGGGTAAATGTGATCGGAACATGAGCCAGAGGGTTTGGGGGAAGGGAGATGAAATGGTGAACGGTCGATGGATTGGGATTGATCGGACTATCGACAAGGCAAGTTGTGCTATGAACACTCGGTGAACATCATGTGCGCATACCTAGACAACATGCAAGGGACAGGGAGCGCCCATCTATTTTTTCTTTAGTGGTACCAGATCCACAATTCTTTCTCTAGGCAGGCTTCTTTATAGTCTTGGTCCAACAATTCCACCAACAATCATGTCCTCGTCTCAATAGAGCACTAACCAATGGTTTTCATATGATTGATTCTTCTTAGTATAACACTACTTATTTGAGGTCAACCAACAGATGTTAGTGTTATGGAAGACTAAACTATCTGAACGTGCTTCACAATCATTTCAATCTTACACGAGTAAGTCAAGCTCAAATTTCCATCCCTTTACCAAGTAGGTCGATACGATATTATCGTCGCGACAACCTTACATGAAAAGACCCCAGAAATTCATTTTGACGTTTTTATTTTTATTGGCGTAAATTATGTTTTAATTTATATTGTAACATTTCTAAGACATTGACCCCGAGTCAATGTAATTTTTCTTGAAATGAACCAATAACTTCATTCATATAAAAAACCAATTAAACCATCTGGGGCAAGCCCCTAAGGCCGAGAGTATAGTATGAGACCCCTATCAGAAGTAGTTATATCGTTACTCTAAGCCACAATACCAAAATTCTATTATGCAACATAAGATGTCATAGATTAACACAAGGTGGTTGTCTTTAATTACGGGGACAAAAAGGGTTGCCCCTCCTTATGAAAGATGACCAAGGGGACTGGTCGGTGGCGGTATAGGACAATCCTCCAGCCCACTATCCAATACTGATTCAAAAGTCTCAAACATCATGGCGAGACTGTTGAGCAGACATCGCCCGAATATCTGGGATCTTTTTCTTGTCTACTTGTGGTGTCAAGACCAGGGTCGAGATGATAGTTGTTGCTGGTGTAAGGTGGCCACCTATATCTCGATGGAAGTCGGATCGCCATCGGACAAATCTCGTTTACACATCATCGCCCAAGTTAATGCGGACGCGACTTCTTCAGGTCTCGTAGGTATTATAATAACCCCGTCGTCATCCTCCTCCCAATCGAAAGATATCATCCCTAACTATCCGTGAAGGGCCACGAGTAGGTCGATCCCCAAATCGCACATATGTTGCGAACCAACATATAGCTGGACTCCAACGAAGGATGGAAGGGTAGGGTGGAAGTGATGAGGGAGGGATGATAAGAGTCTATTATTGGATGCATATATGTGCTTCTCTCATGACTCGACGACAGCAACAAAACGATTCCATAAAAACTTCATCTCTGTGAGGGTTGCACTCTAAATCTAACCGGTATCAGATTGAGAGGGGAGATGAGAGACTCCAAAGATAAAAGAGATAGAGTAATGATAACAAGATGAGGAAGAGAGAAAGCCTAAAAAGAGATGGCCGCAAATAACCCTAAACACAATGACGACGATAACTGGATACGTCGAGAGCATCACTCTCTAATCAAATATCTGAATCAAAGTTATTAATACTACATCTTCCACCTTTAATAATTGTCATTTACTAATTTTACATTCAGTGAGCCATAAACAATTATGTATGACTTATTAGCACATAATTCAGTAATACCTTACAATATATATATATATTTGCATTGGTTGCTATACGAAATCGGTTAGCATTTCATTTTCAAGTGGAAGACATTACATATATACAGATTGATTAAACCAGGCACCTAATTCACTATACTCCACCAAAATCCAAAAAAACAAATGTGTATATTTATATATGTAAACCATGTATTAAATGATGACAAGATACAGATCGTGACGGTGGGTTGAAATGATTCATACACTTCATATGCAAAAAAATTATACATAATAAGAGTATAAGTAGGAGGAAAAAAAGCTCTCGGAGAATCTGAGGGTTATAACTGGAACCCTAACGGTTGAATTCTTTCGTCGGTGGCGATATACTAGCCATGCTTGGCTGCGTTTCGACACATGGTTTCTCCGATCACCTTCCTCCATCATCATGAATCCTGACCAGTCTTGGATCCCTTATCCCTTCGTACGACCGGCCTCCCCGCTTCATCGTCGACCTCCTACGCATCGACCCTAGGATGGCAACTGCAGTCGTCCCCCCCCCCCCCCCCCCCGCCACGATCTCCACCACCGGCCAACGTCTGTCCCTCGGCGAGACCCAATCTGGCACCACTACTCGGCATCACCTTGGCCCAACTACAGGCCTCTTCGGACGCCTGGTCGTCCTCCTGACCGAGACTCAACAACCGCCGCTGATAGATCGGGCAAGGATCAGCGCTCGGGCCTGATCGTAACTCACCCCGACCTCCTGGACTGCGAGTCTTGTCATGCACGGCGTCCGCCACCCTTTATGGGAACCCCGAGCGTTCCTAGCATCGAACCTAGGGTTTATGATCCTACCGGATCCATATACATGCTCCCGACAACAAATATTCCCTCGCCGACGTGTATCACCACAGATCTGACACCCACGCACACCAAGCCGAAGGCCAGCAATCACCTTGGCCTCGAACACTTGAATCAGAACGAGATACCACAATCCCGGCATGACCGAATCCTTGGGTGCCTCACACTGAGATGGGTGGAGCAACGCCGCGACCCATAACGGAAAAGGAATCCCGAAAGAACAATGCTAGGGTTGTAGCTCCTCGTTATAACTAGGATCACGTACCAAGGTACCTCAGGGGTTTGTTGCGGTACAATCTGGAAATAGGACCTCGACCTCAAAATAAAAGGGGCGAGACGAAACGGGGCCACACTTTGGAGAAGGTCACACCTTTGCCAAGCCCCGAGGGGGGGATCATGACCTCAAAGCCCTTAGGCTCAAGAACCTGGGGGAGCACACGGAACCAGTGGACCGACCTCGACCGCACATGATGCAGGCACATTATTATGGGGTAGATGAAGAAGCAAACACTCCGAAAAAGCTGAACAGGAATCCTACATTGAAGCAATTCCAAGAAGTGAAGATGGAGGGATATGGCCCTCCGCGGGGAGAATGATAGGACCCGGAGGGGGTGGGAAGGTCTCCTCGGGACCTATACCCACACACCCGGGACTACCAGTGTTGGGGAGTCTCGGGAAAGCCGCACTCAAAGCACGATTTCCAGTCTCTGTTAAGTCTGTATTTTTCTGGTTTTTAGGTCAAATAGGTATTTGGTCAGTTTGGGTTAGGTTTTTGAGGTTTATTATTTTTGAAATATCGGTAAGGGGAACTCCTGAGTTAAGATCTGCGATCGAAAGCAGACTATTTCTACGTATCCATGAGCGCCTGGTGGACTACGGTCGACTGAGATAAATATCTGGAATTCTGGGCAGTTATGCCCTAACCTGTAGGGTTATATTTTACGGTAATACAATACCCCATCTACTCGTTTCAAAAAAAAAGGTATAAGTAGGTTTTCCATATATAACTAACAAATTTATAATGGAATTAAAATAATAACAGACGGAGGGACTAAAAACGCTCTCTCTCTTTTTCAAAAACCCTAGTCTCCTTTATACTATTACTCCCTCTTATCACCGGTGACACCATGGTTTCCAGCCATGGATGTCACCGGTGGTGACTCATTCTTCTTCGCCTCTGTCTCCTCTCGCTTTCCCCTTTTGTTGCTCTCTTGCCGGCTTCGTTCTCGCTCGTGCGTCTCGCGATGGTAGCCTGAACTGTCTGTGGGTTACCGGAGCTCGCGTCTCGTTTCAGCCAAGGACAGTCGTTCCTTGGCCGTTCTTCTCCTCTCAGTACGAAGTAGGAGGCATTTCTAGCCCTTCATGAACTGAATCGTCTCGGATCTGTGAAAGAGGGTGGAGCTTCGCAGTGGTGTGGTTGGGGTTCGTGAAGTCGGCTTCACTGTTGCTTGCTCTTCTCGGAGTCATGCCGCAAGTGGTTGTTGTCTCAGGTCTGCTCGGGTACTCGCCGGTTTTCACTATTGTTGTTCCAAATCTAGACATCGGAGCAAGCTCGGCTCCTTGCTCTGCTCGCCAAACCAGTCTCACCGGAGGTGATTCTCTCGTCTGGTTCATGTCCCCGCTTCTCACCCGTGTCCTACTCATCGACGGTCGCAGTATATTGGATGCTCGCTGGCGTCCGTGTTCTCGGTCTAGATGAGGTTTGATTTGGGTCCGAGTATGACTCTAGCTCTGACCGCTTTGGCTTCTCCTCCTACTTCGTACAGTGTCTTCTCCAGTGTTAGGCATCCGATCTGCCGTGGGACGTCTTTCATGGACCTCTCAGGCCACTGATTGACGCGGATCTGGCTTGGTGTTGCACTGTCGAAGTTGGGTTTTGGTCGGCGTCTCTCACTGTGGTTGTTTGTTGGGTTTAATGTGGACAAGATCGCATTTGGTGTGGACGGGATCGGGTCGTGGGCAGTTCGAATCGTTGTAGGTTCGGGTCGTGGGCCGATTCAGGCTTTCCTGGCGGACTCTCCCTCGCACGTTGCTTCGATCGGGGCAGGTTTCATTCTCTTGTCATTTTTCTGCCTCCTATCTTTGGTGTTTGATTTATTTGGTTGGTTGGTGTTGCCACTATAGTGGTGTTGAAGCTTGGCTAGGATAGGTTTTTAGGCTCACTTATATGTTGGCTTGCGATTTTTTTGTTTGTTTTTATTGCCTTCGCTTCTGTATTCTCCTGTTTGAAGTCCCTCCTTACTTAGTCTTTATTGATCTCCCTTTCTTGGTCGGTCAAGGGCGAGAGTGAATGGGTCTAACTCTCTGTTTAGATCGCTGGATTGTGTTGGCTTCTGGCGGATTATCTCTAGTAATCGAGCAGTGTTTGGAGGTTCGTCATTAGGGTTTTTGCAAAGGTGTTTGGTTCTCTCTTGCCTATATCATAGTCTAGGTGGCTCGTTGAGCTCGGGGGTTAAGCTCTCGTTCCCGTTTTTCGACACCGGTTTCAGGGTTTTTAGTCCCGACTCCTCGTTTTGGGTTGACCGTTGGTGTTGGCCTCGGTTAAAAACTTCTAGTAGGTCTCGAGCAGTGTTCGGCGCTGCCATCTGGGCTTCTGATGTAGTGGAGAGCTCTCTCGGTAGCATGTTACTGAGGATTGAGGTTTTGGTGAGCGGTAGTTCGCAAGCTTCACAAGTTGTAGCCTTTATCTCTTGGGGCTTCCTGTTAGTAAAATTTGGATTTCAGATTTTTTTTCGTACTTCAAGGTAGGAAAATCAAGGTTATAGGCCATTTCCACTGGCCTAGATAGCTTCTTCGCACTTAATGGTTGTAAAATTTGAGTATTTAGACTTTTTACATTGTTCTTTGTACACTTCCCTTGTTGGGATTCACATGAGGCTGTGTTGTCGCACCAGCGCTCGAGTCTGTATCACTTTCATGGTTTCACTTTCAGGTTTGTAGCTAGACCAGCTTGTACTCTTCTCTTACCTCTTGAGAGGTTTTAATTTAAATTTTCATTCGCTGATAAAAAAAAGGTTTTCCATATAGAATTACGTGTTTAAAAATAACAAGATATGATGGTATGTTAGGATCTGATTAGTTAAAACATGAAATTATCCGTAGATATTGATTTTCATCATTCAAAATCACATAATCATCAGCCTAAATTTTTTATTTTAGCAAAATGTGCAATATTATAACTTTTATAATCGATTACATTGTTGTGCATCGAGGAACATGCTCCTCGAACACGGAAGGAAGGTCAGTATGAATAAGCAATGGTTCACTGAGCCTTTTCATATCAGAACCGTCATAGACGGTATTTTGATGCCCCGCGGGTAGAGACGGAATACGAAAGGAGGGAATGGGGTGTCGGAACTCTAGGAGCTCAACAACGGTGATGGTGGGAGGAAAAGCATCGTCTAGGGACCCCTCCTAAGGTCAGTCCCTGATGCTCCCCTCCTTAGATAAATCATCGATTCTTTGTTCGACAGGCTTTGATCTTGCAAATACAAACTCAAATAAAAAAATAAAAAAGAACCTTTCGATTAGCCAGATCCATAATCGTGAAAGGGGTCAAGGCGGTTGTGGCGGTGGAGGCCAGGGAGAAGGACGAGCCGGCTGCGGCGACTTCAGGGGCGACTCTAGAGATGGCGACGACATCAGAAGCGGCGACGACAGCAGGGACGGCGGCGGCTTCAAGGATGGCGACGGCAGCATCAAGGACGGCGGTTGTAGAGACAGAAACCCTGGGGAGGCGGAATCAAGGGTGCTTCAGGGGCGGCGGCGGTGACTGCAGAGGCGTCGGCGGCTTCAGGCGCCCCAAAGGTTGTTGACGCCGAGGTGAGCCAGACGACAACCATCGAGATTGCAGAGGGGGGACCGAACAGGATTGGTAGACGCGTCGTTGGTGGTGGGGGAGAGTCCACTGCGCGGTGGCTAGCGGCGGCCCGAGAGGAACCCTAGTAGAGAGAACTCGCGTAGGGCCCAAAGAAGATGTTCCGAGGAGAGGGTGGGTAGAGAAGAGAGGAAGAACCATGGAATAAGCTATGACAATTCCCACAACCATAGCCATCGTGGTGCGCACGGCGACAAAATCTCAAAAGAGGTTTTTTTTCATGTCCCCATGAATTGAGATCTTTTAGTTTTGATCAAATAGTTTTTTTTGAAACTAGTATAGAGGTATTGTATTACTATAAAACAGCAACCTTACAGGGTAGGACATAACTGCCCAGGATTTCAGATATTTGTCCCGATCGACCGTAGTCCACCAGGCGCTTATGGATCATAAAAATAGTCTGCTTTCAATCGCAGATCTGAACTTAGGAGTTCCACTTACCGACATTTCAAAAATAATAAAACTCAAAGTCCTAAACCAACCTAACCAAAGACTTATTCGACCTAGAAAAAAGTACAAAGCAGGCCTAATAGAGACTGAAAGTAGTGCCTTGAATGCGGATTTCCCGAGACTCCCCAACACTGGTAGTCCCGGGTCTGTGGGTATAATCCGTAGACGGACCCTCCCACCCCCGCCGGGTCTTCTCATTCTTCCGAAGGAGGCTGAGACGCCTCCGTCTGTGGACCTCGGACCAGAATGACGGCATGAAATACGTCGTGACCCTCGTGTTGCATTATTCCGGCGTCCCGAGGACGATCCCGTCGCCTAGGGTGATGGCGGCGAGCTTTGTACCGTCGTTGACGCATGCCAGATACCCAGGACTTGAACGATCGGAGGGGCTTGACCGATCGCATGAGCAGGGACGATCGGGGAGAGCAGTCGGGTGTCATGGCTGCCATGGTTGATTTCGGACGAGACGGGTTGCCTGATTGGCCGTAACCCTGGGAGACGGTGGGTAGAAGGCACGCTGGTGGGACGAGTCGCGGCGTGCTCACGGGGGGGAGATCGACGCTGCTAGAGAAGGCTGAACTGCGTGGATCGATGCTGTGACACAGAAAGGGATCGGCGATGGAGTTGGTGCGACCCTGCGGTGGGCTGCTTGACGGTGCTGCGTTGAGGAGATGACGTCGTAGCGAGATGATGAGGATCAGTGGAGACCGGAGAACACGTCGACCAAGGGCTGATCGGCGGTGGTAGATTGCACCCCTGAGGGTTGTGGGAGGAAACCCTAAGGTTACAGGGAGAGCGCTTTTGATTGCGAAGGATTAAAATAAAAAAAAATGATCAAATATTTAATCATTAGTTTAGATAGAATGATGATATTAAAGAATTCGTAACAAATTTATTTGTACATTTTAACTAATTTCTTAAAATTTTCATCACATAATTGATACCAATTAAATTTTCGCTCTCCTAAGTATCCGTGTTACAAATACATAGCTAACCATTGTAGTTTAGTAAATTAAAATCTAACAGTGTTTGAAAGATAAAAATTGTGATGTGTAAAAACATGAAAATTAACAATTGCTATCAACAAAATCCAGGATCCCATCAAATAACAAATACAAAAAGGAAAGAAAGTAAAATAAAGATTATAGACTTTTGGGCCCATTCATGGGCCACTTGATATTGGGCCCACGGTCCTTGATCCATGGCAAATAGGGCAACATGTTTAATGAGAGATTGATTTTGGATGAAGAAATAAGGTCACATAACCAAAACAACACATGGAAGTTGATATTCAGGGTCAAAATATGATACCCTAACTGTTAGATCTATTATTTGGATCACTATACCATCAAATTTTAACTTTCATTTGATGAATAGTTTTTTACATTTTAATACAATTCGTATCGATTTCTCTTTTTTTGTCTTTATCATTCGTAGCATTTATAGATTATTTTAAAACAAAATATAATAAATCGACTCAGAATTTAACTTGGACATGAGAGTAAGACGATAGTATATATGAGAGCACTAGCATGGTATGGCTATTTGCACATCATCATTCTTATCCATTTTGCATTGGTCTTTCAAGACCACCTTTGCATTTAATTGTGTTTTGCCTTTTAGGGCACATAGGTTCCTTTCAAAGAGTAACCAAAATGCAACTTGATCCCCTGAGGGTCCAACATATGAGACTATTATCGGTCCTGGATGAAAATTAAATCAACTATAGTCTACAACAATGGCATAATATTATTGGCTTTTTTGAAAACAAATTGCATTATGCATAATCTGATATTTTACAACTGTATTTTACAACAATGAGATAATATTATTGGGTTTTTTTTAAGCACATTACATTAAACATAATATAATATTAGAATACGTGAAAACATCGTAACTACATCCGAACAAGCTCAAAACGAATTTCCTTGTTTATTATCGGATTACTCTGTTCACTAAGACAAACGAAAACTAGTCTTATATCATCTAGACTAAACAATAACAAGTTGATTAAATGATTTAAATTCAAACACAGTCATGATTAAATTTTACAATACAGAACATTGATTGAGAATAATAAATGCCATAACACAGTGCACCTAAAAGAGAATCACTAGAAACCAAATATGTTAAGTCAATTGAATAGTTAATTTGGTGGCCTTTGATGGACAGATGGTTACAAAACTCAATATCCATCATAACATGCAACACACACAATTGGACAAATGTGGAGTTTATTAACAATGTGGGGGCCTATCTTTTAGGGGGTACCCTATTAGTTTGGGGCATAGGATCCCTATCAAAGAAGGGGGAAACACTATAATATTACTTACCATTTTGGTGTGTGTCTCCAGTCTAGTGGATTCTGATAAATAAAAACCAAAATTTTCTTCAAACACAAGGGTGTCATCTTTTTTAATCAATTGCTCCTTGTTATGATCTGTTGTCTATTACTGCCCAACCAAACCATCCATGCCAATGGATGCAAACACTAATTACCCACTTTGACATTATGAAGATAATATTTAAAATTCTCTTTGGCCCCTCAGTTAAGAATATAAGATAATCTAAATAATAATAACATAATTTTTTTTTTGTAGTATTGTATAGCTCTGCAACTTATTTTGTAGCTATGTGGATGAGGTAGTAATACACAGTTTAAGCAAAATGAACTTATATACAATTTATAAGATCCAAATAGTAGTGATGAAACTGATTTGTAGCCATTTGTGTGAGAGATGTTCCATTCTAGAGGTGATATGATATATAAGAGTCATGTGATGAGGAAATGTGCACAAAATGACCCAAGAACTTACCATTACATTGTGATTTGTGAAGAACAATGGTAAAAATGGTACCAAGTTTTATAAGTAAAAATACATTTTTAAATTATCATTTTCGTATTTAGTCATATTAAAATTTAATTATTTTAGCTGAACTTTCATTATTCGGATGATAAATGATACAAAATAAATTTTTTTAATGAGGAATGTTGATTTGATTTTTCATTCTATTATGAGGAATCTATGAAAAAACTAATTTGTAATAAAAAAACACAATTACAAGCAAAAAAAAATCATAGATAAGCCGATATTTCTGTTTGAGTTTTCCAAATTGCTGTATTAGCAAAATAAAGTAAAAAAAATTGTCATTTATTCTCTCTAGAATGAGAGAACCACACAAACCCCAGTCGTCGTTGTCGTTTCTGACGGTCGCTCTTCCCCTCTGATCCCCAACTGTCTCTTACTAATCTCTTCTACGATAGAGTTATCGTTATCCCATTTAGGGATTTCTCGATCTGTCTCTCGATTTTCTCTTTTTTGCATGGTCTCCTATTTTCCTAGGGTATCTCCTTTGCCACTTGAAGTACTCCCCTTCTCTTCTTATGGGTCTTTACCGCAGGATCAAGGTGCAACTCAGACAACACATGATGGCTAGAGTCGAGTTGGGACAAGCAATGTACGCGCCTCCTCACGAAAATTGGGTCAGATCCTCTAGATATACACTTGGAATAATCATTGTTAGCATGGTTTTTTTATGTGTTTCACTAAATCTCTCAATTGCGAAGTAAAACAGTCATTGCAAACACTAGTACACAAATATATAGAAGTCAGAGGCGGATTCAGAAACTTAGTTTAGGGTATGCCACTTATAATGATAAAGTGTAAAATTAAGTTAAAGCCGATTTATGGAGTCCTAGAGTATGATTGGTCTTCCAAATGAAATAACTTTCTCATACAAACTCCGATTATAACTCGTAAGATATCAAATCGAATGAAGTTCAGATATCTACAATTTTCATATTTGAATTTCAGTAAGAAAAAAACATTACATGAACTCATACACGTCATGAAAGTCAAATGGTCAACCATATGCAGTCCAGTTCGCCATGGGCAGACATACAACTAGTCATACTACATGTACATGAGTTATGGAACAAACCGTCAGGGATACACCATTCGTCGGACATATACATTTGAAGAACCTAAAAACCAAGACTTTTTCCCCTTTTTTTTATATAGAACTTTGTTTATGTTCAATATTCACATTTTACAACTTTAAATATTATAATGAATAATAACATAGGTTAAGTTTAGAACAAAATTTGTTCAAAAATGAAGTATTAAAATACAATACAAACATTAAAAATACACTTGTAAAAATGAATAAACAGATATGCAGAAGACAACTTTATCCTTCTACAATTGTAAAAATATAAGGAAAATTCTACGATAAGAAATATATGAATACTACATAATCAAATGTATTTATATTTTATATTATAATATAAACATAAATATTTAATCTAGTTCAAGCGTGATTGTATTCTCTTATCGATAGCAGATCCAAGAATTCTCGATAGAAAATGCAACGTCTCTTATTAAAAAAAATTAAGTGCTAAGTTGTATATAAATATTTGCATACCTAATACATGTGACTATATTCAAACAGTATATTTAAATTTATTGTAATGTAGAAAACATACTAGACATCATTTCTTTTTTAAAAATGAGACAAAGTTACATTATTTGCCCATGACTATAAATACTTATAGATGTATACTACTAAACCGTTATGTTTTACATATAACTTTTCGGATACAACCTACAAAAATGCGCGAATAAGATTATTAGAAAGTGTTATAGACATTTGGAGTTTTAAAAGAGCATTTTGAAGTAAAATGGAGTTTTACGTGCAACAGATTTTCAAATGATCATAACTTCTTCATACGAACTCCGATTTAGGCCCGTAAAATATCAAATCGAAGATATCTGAAAGCTCTACAGCTTGATGTAATTTTCTCGGGGCAGGGTATGCCGTGGCATACCCTAAACCCCCTAAATCCGCCTCTGATAGAAGTGCCAAACTATACTTTGGACCTTATGCGATATTTCTTATTATGTATTCGGTACCCAGACCATTTTTTATCAATAAAATTAACGTTGATTTGCTCTAAAAAAAATCAATTAAATGAGAATGGTAAAAGTTTCAATGTACTTGTCTCACAAAGTAGCCAACCTTGAAGGGCAAGGACATCCTATTCAATACCCATGTGCCTGATGAGACCCAGATAATTTTATAACACAAAGAAAGAGGGAAAACACAACATTCACTGTCAGTATCATCCAAAACTGTATGAATTTTACAAAAAAGCACAGTGCTCTGTAATGAGTATGTCCTGATTTGATTACACTTCCCAAAACAAAAACCAGAAAAAAAATGAATTAGGGACTATATATTACTGATAATCAGTCATTGTTCAGAAACAGACAACACATCAATAGAAAATCCCAATCCCAATTCTAATTCCAATCTCAAATGCTTCTTGTTTACTGTATCTCTCTTCTTTGCTGCAAGCCATCTAAACCCATCACCTACCACTGAAAACTCCATCCCTTCTTCTCCTCATCCCCACCACCACAGCCATTTTGAATTCCATGTTCTTGTTCTGTTCCACACTTGTCTGCAGCAACAACAACACCATCGAAAACTGCCATTTTAGGTTCTGCGTTTTGGGTTTTCATAAAGGTGAGAACTTGTGGCTGAAAGATCCAGCCCAGCTTAGATTTGGAAACCCTTTTGCTCCACAAGGAAGACCCAGGAAGGAAATCAAGCCATTTGGGTTATTCATCTGGAAGTTCTGTCATCTGGGTTTGTTTCTGAAGATGGGGTCTTGTTAATTCAGGTCAAAGATCTGGTCTCAGGGGTTTTCTGGGATCTGTGGCTTGAAGGTTGTTCTTGTCAATTCCACCCTTGGAAGGTAAGAAAATGAGGGACTCCTACTGACATGGAGCATTCTGAGTTTGATTTTCATGTTTCTTGTGTTTTGTTTCCTCCTTTGTGATTGTATTTTAAGAAAAATATCATATTTTTATTGTTGAAACTTTTTTGAGCTATGGCCTTTGGGTACTGGTTTTGTGCCTGCATTGTGTTCCCTGATCTGCCAATTGGATACTGAAAAGCTATCACCGCACTTTGTATTTTGATGCTTATCTCTTGTTCGTTTTTTGTGCATATATGGTAGTATGTGTTGTTTTTCCCTTGATTGCTTAGCCTTGTACCAGAGCTCTGAATGGTTTTGTCTTCAATGTTTAATGCTTGGATCTTAAGCCTGATGAAAATTAACTGCTTAATTCTATATCTTCCCTGGGAAAGAGAGATGGGTTTGAAAAGTATTTAAATGTGGTCATATTATAAAATAAATAATATCAACCTTAGTGCAAGTTTTTGAACTATGTTCATGTTTCTTATATAACTCTGCAGGCATTTGCTATCTGGATATCCAAATAAATGGCTATTGATCTTAACACCGAATTATCCAAGAAAACACCCATATTTGGTCTCAAGGCCTGGGAGGTTATTGGCATTGCTGTTGGGTTATTTATCATAATCATTCTCTCCATATTGCCTTTCTGTCTAACTAAACGGAAGAAGTCAATAAGAGGCCGAGACAAGATTCCTATTACCCAGATACCAAATGTTTCGAAGGAAATCAAGGAAGTCCGAGTGGAGCAAGTATCAGCAAATAACTTCACACCTTCTGATGGAATTCTCCTAACAATTCACGATAAATCGAGTGACAGAGAATCCGATAAAGTTATGGTTCATTTGGGTATGGGCAAATCGAAGAATGGAGATAATGGCAGCCATTTAGGCTCATTTCATTATTTGGAGAAAGATGGTGCTGGTTCTCAGTCAGGGGAAGACTCTGGCACAGTTTCTGTGTACAGGCCTGCTCCGTCACCACTAGTTGGTCTCCCTGAGTTTTCTCACTTGGGTTGGGGTCATTGGTTTACACTGAGAGATCTTGAGCTTGCAACAAACAGGTTTTCAAAGGATAGTATCCTAGGTGAAGGTGGATATGGTATTGTTTATCAGGGAACTTTGATAAATGGGACTCCTGTGGCTGTTAAGAAGATCCTAAACAACCTGTGAGTTGGATTAAAGCTCTTAACTTTATTCACTTCAATCATGCACACATACAAATACACATTTCAATGTTCACATAATTGTTATTCTCTTCAGGGGCCAAGCAGAGAAAGAATTTAGGGTGGAAGTTGAAGCTATAGGCCATGTGCGCCATAAGAACTTGGTTCGTCTTCTAGGATACTGTGTTGAAGGGACTCATAGGTACCATTTCTTTTGCTCAAATAAGCAAGGAATGGCTTAAAAAACACTTGGATATGTGAATACTGACAAATTTGAGGTTTTACTTGTGATGTAAATTTCAGGATCTTGGTTTATGAGTATGTCAACAATGGTAACTTAGAGCAATGGCTTCATGGAGCTATGAGGCAGTACGGATATCTTACTTGGGAGGCCAGAATAAAAGTTCTCCTTGGCACAGCTAAGGCGTAAGTCACATCATCTTCCTCCTTTTTCTCAAGAATATCAGTTCATTCTGATAGTATTTTTGTCGCAGTCTTGCTTACTTGCACGAGGCCATAGAGCCAAAAGTGGTGCACCGAGACATAAAATCAAGCAACATACTGATTGATGATGAGTTCAATGCTAAGGTATCTGATTTTGGCCTTGCCAAGTTACTAGGTGCTGGTAAAAGTCATGTCACCACTCGAGTTATGGGAACTTTTGGGTAAGCGTCTACGTTGCACTACCCATATATTTGTTTGGGTTAATTGCTGATAATTATTGTGTATTATACCTCCTTGGCACATAACTATTCCCAATTTTTAACTTTTATAAATAAAAAATTGCAGATAGCTCTTTTTCCCAACAAAAACACTATTTACCATAATCTCAAAAAAGACTTCATAACTACAAAAAAAACATTTTGATTAGATGTAGAAAACGGTTGAGTAGATGTAAAAGGACCCTTTAAAAGATAAAACTATTTAAATGATGAAAGATGATGTGTTTTTTTTAGTAGAGTCAAGGGAATTTTCGTCATGTTCTAGCAAAAAAGAGCTATGTGCATTTTTTTGGAAGTTTAGGTAGTTGTAAATAACGTTTTGATGTTTAGGATAGTTATGTGCAAAAGATGTACAGTGCGCACAATAAAGCCTACTTATTTTGTTTTCAGCTGCATTTATGTATCAAACACTTTTCCCTTACAGATATGTGGCTCCAGAATATGCAAATAGTGGCCTTTTAAATGAAAAGAGCGATGTTTATAGCTTTGGCGTTGTACTGTTGGAAGCAATCACCGGAAGAGATCCAGTGGATTATGGCCGTTCAGCTCATGAGGTACGCAATAGTTTTTCCCTAATTAAAAAAGGGGTTGCCAAATGCTACACGAATGTGACTTGGGTATTAATGGTCCTCCATATATGCATTACAATGGTTACAGGTAAATCTGGTTGATTGGTTAAAAATGATGGTTGGAAGCAGGAGGTCAGAGGAAGTTGTTGACCCGAACATTGAGTCAAGGCCTTCAACAAGGGCCCTGAAACGAGCCCTCTTGACTGCTTTGAGGTGTGTGGACCCAGATTCTGAGAAGAGGCCCAAGATGAGCCAAGTTGTTCGTATGCTTGAGTCTGAGGAATATCCAATACCAAGAGAGGTTAGTCTCTGATTTCACCATTTCTTTCTCGCCCGTTTCAACTAGAGTTTATGAATGAAAAACATTTCTATATATAATATCTTAGGATCGAAGGCACAGGAGAGCTCAAGGAGGTAGTATGGAGATTGACTCCCAAAAGGAAGGTTCTGACACAGATCGAAGTGATAATCCTGGTTCCAGGTCTGAGAGCAAAGTGTATCTGAGGTCATAGGTAACCTGGGACTGTTTCTTTGTGACCAAAACCAATAGGAAATGGTGATGATCTGTAAGTCTCAAGAAAATTCATCTGCTTCAGTTTCTCAAGTTTGCATATGCAAGGAGGCTTTGACTTATAGGGGATAAATGATTTTTTTTTGTATTCTTCATTCCTCTCTTCTTTCTTGTGGTAGTGATGTTTGTAGATCAATTGAAGAGATTGGTTATTTGTGCATGAATATGGTGTTGTAAAGAGGCTATAAAGAACTAGTAGAGATGGTGTGTATAGGATGTGGGTAGCTGGTACTTGAAGATTGTTTGATTATGTAATATTCATGTTTGTGTTGGTGGGAAAAAAACACAGCTGATTTCTCAGTGTCATTTATGCCTATTTCTGATTAGGCAAATGGTGAAAAGATTGTTTTCATTTGATGGGATAGTATCAATTGTCGCATGTTTTCATTTAATAACTACAAAGGCGAGGACTGAAGTCCTAGCCATTTTTTCATGTACATTTTGACCTTATTGACAATGGACATAATTTGAAAGTGTTGAGCTCAGTACAATATTTGACTCTCATGTGTGCCCTCCAGTCTTCCCTGATTAGGGGCCAGCTTGTGCCATACTAGATAAGAGGTACTACTTTTGTTGGATCTATTAATGGAGGTTTCTTGACTTGCAAGAAATTTAAAGTTCAGAGACAAAAGGAGAAGAAACAAAGTAACTTGATCACATTTCCATGGGGCTTTTGGATAGACATTGGATGCTAGTAGATAAATCATAAGTTTGATGAAATGCATATTAATACATTGTCTGCAGCTGACTCCAACAATCATAATATCATTTCTACTAAGTACTTGAACTCAGGACTAGTTTCTTACATAAGTAAATAAAAGGAAAAGACAAACTTGACACCACTGCAGATAATTATTAGGCATCCAGAAATCTACTCTTGGGGTTTCTCCCACTTGAGAGGCTTGACAACCTCCCATGTGAAGTCAGCTTCGTCCCTTCCAAAGTGTCCATAGGCAGCAGTCTTCAAGAACCTTCCATTGCCTCCCCTCTTCAGGTCAAGGTTGATGGCAATCATTCCTGGTCTGAAGTCAAAGCTCTCCTTCACTATCTTCAGGATCTCCTTGTCCGGGATCTTCCCTGTGCCATATGTGTCCACAAACACAGACAATGGCTCAGGGACACCAATGGCATAAGAGACCTGCACAATGCACCTGCGAGCCAGTCCACTTGCAACAATGCTCTTGGCAGCCTGCCTCACAATGTAGGCACCGCTCCTATCCACCTTGGTGGGATCCTTGCCTGAGAAGGCACCACCACCATGGGCTCCCCAACCACCATAGGTGTCAATGATGATCTTGCGACCGGTGAGTCCTGCATCTCCATGTGGCCCACCAATGACAAACCGACCCGATGGGTTGAGATGGAAGATGGTCTTCTCATCAAGGTACTTGGCCGGGATCACGGGTTTGATCACATGCTCCTTGAGGTCAGCAGCAATCTCATCATTGGTCACAGTCTCATCATGCTGGGTGGAAATGAGGACAGTGTGAACACGAATTGGAACCATGGCTCCATTCTCATTGAAGTACTCAACAGTCACTTGGGTCTTGCCATCAGGCCTCAACCAAGGGCAGGTGCCATTCTTGCGGACTTCAGTGAGGCGGGCACCGAGCTTGGTGGCTAGGACGTGGCTGAGGGGCATGAGCTCTGGGGTTTCATCGGTTGCATAGCCAAACATGTGACCCTGGTCACCAGCACCAATGTCCTCGGGACGCTTGGTGAGATGGCCATGGACACCCTGGGCAATATCAGGGCTCTGCTGCTCGATGTAAACAAGGACCTTGCAGTTGTCAGCATCAAGACCGACATCATCGGAGACAAACCCAATCTCACGACAAGTGTCACGCACTATCTTCTCATAGTCTACATTAGCCTTGGTGGTGATTTCACCAAAGACCATGACCATGTTGGTCTTGGTGCAAGTCTCACAGGCAACCTTGCTGTCAGGGTCTTGTTCAAGGCAGGCATCAAGGACTGCATCAGAAATCTGATCACAGAGCTTGTCGGGGTGGCCCTCGTTCACGGACTCAGAGGTGAATAGGAAGGTCTCCATTCCTCAAGCTGCACATCACATTCAAAAAGCACGGAATAAAATAAATCAGTGGATAACTACAGAATTAGAATACAAAAAGGCATTATCACCATTGAGATGCTGAAGGATAGAAGATTCTTCTACTAGAAGCACTAGAGTAGGGTACTGGAGGAGCATCTAAGCAAGGTGTCTTGACAAATACTCAAGAATTCTGATTCCAAAAGTGAACAACACAAAAGAGAAAGCATTTAACAAAGCTCTCTCTCTCCCTCCCCCTCCCTCCCACTCCTCAGACACATCCACATGCCCATCATGGATCAAAGTCAATATGTTCCTAAGCAATCAATCACAACAGAGACTATACAGTATACACTATTCTGAACCATTAGTCAAAAGATCATCTGAAAAGCAAACGAGATCTTGTTGATTTCACTGAGACCCAGCAAAAACCCTCAAAGTTCCCACCAGATCTCATGAACTTGAACATAAGAAAACTGCTAAATAGCTTAAAAAAAACTACCCAGTAACCACCAACACCGATAATCCTCATAAATCAAAACCAGATCCAAAACCCTCCTCAGAGCAAGCAGAAAGGAGCAAACTTTGAAAGTTACACGAAAAGAGGAACAAGATACGACTATAAAATGAAACGATCAGGACAGAGAATGTACCTGAAAACAGGGACGAAGCTCCGGATCTGGAAAAGGGAGAGGAAGTTGCAGAGAACCCTTAAAGTGAATTGGGAAGAATCTCTGGGCGACTCTTTCACTAACCATATGAGTCTATTTTATAGGCCGATGAAATTGGGTTCTGTCCGATTTTTGTGCTCAGATCGACGACGGCCGTTGGATTGTATTATTTTATTGACTTGAGGTGGGGTCCAGAAATAGGGACGGGCCAGATAAGAGAAGAATATGGTCCGTTGGATTGTCGGAGGTCAAACGGCTGGGATTGGCCGGAGTCGGTGTGCGAGAAGGACTGATTGTATGTGAACCGGGGGTTGTTCCACCCACCAACCCTGACGTGATTGCTTGGCTTATTAGGCTTAAATGGCTAAGCTCTACCTCTTTTCATTTTTTCTTTTTTTTCCAATTTTTGGATTACTGTCTTAAGAGCATCCACAACGTTAGGTGGGGAGTTGGCGAAAAGCTGTTGGCGGTGAGCAATCGACGGTGTAAAGCTTTTGGTGAGTTGGCGGAGAGAACGCTGACAGTAAGGGCTGGCGGTGAGCAAAATTATGAAGAAAAAGACACTTATCACCAGCTCTTACCACTTCCTAGCATTGGAGTGTGCCGGCTGTTCTCGTTGGCGGTAAGGCTCAAAAATATTTTTTTTAATCCTCCCAGCTAGCACCGACGTTTGGTGTTGTGGATGCTCTAATTAATTACTTTGTTTTTATTTTCATTCTGTAATATTTATGATTTTTTATGATATATTTTTATTTTGAGGTAGATTGACTAATTTTATTGAACTTTAATCATAATCAAGAGAAGAATATTGGTACAATGAATCATCTTGGATGATTTGAGAACTAATCTTCTAATTATAATCGATGTATATTTGATTATATTTAAATGACGTTAATAAAAAAAGTGAAACTTGTAAAAACCAGCGAAATCAATCTTGACTCGACCTGAAGCCAATTAAAGGTGTGTGGGTGGACAAGGAGCTTTGAAATTGGTGGAGGCGGACAATCAACTGTAGTCAATCGTGACATGGGCAGGACGTTTCTCCTCCCTGACATCCATCTTCCTTGTTGGTGCCTCATTGGATTTGGCTAGGCTGTATAGCAGACCTCGCATGATTGTGTGGGCCGATAAAGGCACATATACCGAACCCCAATCGTCCTCAGCGATAAGAATTTGTGGTCCAGGTATGGCTACGACCGTGATGGTGCTAGAAACTAGCCCGAGTAAGAAAAGAGTCGTTGCAGCAGGTAATGTGGATCACCTTTATAGATGCCATGTCCTTCGAGTACAATAGCGTTGAGACTAGGAGATGAGAGGAAGCAGAGCATGACTTATTCGAGGAGCCAAGCCAGGAAACACATGAACATTGTGCGTGGTGGCCTAACTTTGTACAACAACGTCGACGAAGGTGAGGAGGGCATGAGACTAGGGTTTACTAAAGATATATTTTTAAAAGGGATAGGTTTTTGACAATATATTTTAATTGTATCAATTTATTTTTATCAACTATTTTTTCGAGCAAATGAGGGACAAATTATTTTTGAAAGGAAATGATTACGATTGATAACCAAACAACCATAAATATAGGAAAACATAAATATAGGTAAGACAGTTAGATTATAATATGTTTTATCCCTCTAAGAAGACGAAACCAATACTCATGACTCAATTGATATATCGACTTCTCACAACCTTTTTTCATATTATCTTGTAACTTTGGATTCTGGTGAAACCTAGGACATAGCTTACACAAACCATCTTGGGACAAGCCATGTTGCCCAAATTGTATGTTGATCCCACAACGAGATCCTAAACTAGATGGAGCGGAGTGCGATAATGGTTCAATGATAAGGTCGTGTCATGGTATGGGAGACGGGTCAAGCCAAGGTGGCCCTATTCGGTGACTGTAGGGCTCTCCCAACTGTCTTACACCAAAATCGGTGTCTCATTCAATATGACGAGATTGCTTAACAGACCTCCCGTGGAATTTGCCTCCTTAGAAGTCGTAGTGGTGGCTTGAGCTAAGGTCATAAAGGCCTTTTTTTACCGTGGGTTCGTCATGTGGTTTGACCTTTAGTCCTTAGGCTCAAGACTCTGGGCTTACGTTCCTTGTCCTTCCACTAAGTGTTAGGACCATTTGAGAACATGGTCCTAGATGGCTCCTTGTTTAAATCCTAGTGGATTTGTAAATCGAGCCCTAGGCTTACCTAACTTGGGTTAGTCAGGATGTGATGTCACATGCTTGAGGCGGTTGTCGAGTATAAACCCTCTTCGATCTGGGCCATCTTGAGATGGCCTGAGGTACTTTTCTTGCCCCAATCAGATGCTATTGGCTTATTCTGGATGTGATGCTCCAGCAACAGATGGGTTGGTTGTTTCTTAATGGAAACGGAGAGGGGGATGAGACAACCTGGTTACATTGAAGAGTATTACCAAGGGTCGCGGATAAGGAAGACTCAATGATGGCCTCTCGTCCCACTCCGTCAGTATGAAGATAACCCCTGGTTTGACTATCGAGCGAGTAGGTATAGGTCAAAACGAGTGACCAGTTGATTGTTTCTCAGGGTGTGTATGTGAACTCCTGATACGTGTGGCTTATCCGGGCACATACGAAGCATTACAATGGGAGTCCCCCGTAAGGGTGGGTCACCCTAATGGGTTAAGGGTAATTTTTAAACCTGAGGCTAAGGATCCAACGTAACGGGCGGGCCACTTCCAATCGGGTCTGAATCCGAATCTTTTTCCTCAAGCATTTTTTGTGGTTTCCACACTAAACATAGATGCAGCCTTGAGTGCTAGGTTGATGGTGTTCCTTATTGCGACTGTCATGACGTCGAGGGGCGGGTCTGAAGCTTGAATACAAATATGTATGTGGAGGAAATATAGAGACAACAGCAAGGATTGATGGGGTGGGTCCGTAGGTACGTTAGAATGAAAAATGATCGTTAGAAGGCCCACAGTCCGCCTTCAACACCAAGAAACCAAAGAATCTTTCTGAGAGATCTTTGACGACCATGCCAAGTGATTATCACACAGTTGTCATGATGTCGATTAACGTCGTCTGATTGTATGTTAGGGTAGAGAAGAGTCGCCCCGCGATTACGTACCAAAAACAAGATGGATCTTCAGGATCCGCAATCGTCTGGACTTTGAAGATCTAGTCCTCATCGTCGTCGATGGTGATATCTCCCATTGATGATTGCAGTAAAGCTATTAGATCGGTGACGAATGCGGGATGGAGAGAGGACTGAAGGCAGAGGGAATACGTTTAACTAGATGATCTAGGGTGGGTTTCCATCCTCAAGAAAGGGAGAGTCCTCGGGACCATGTGATTGCATGGCCTCAGAATGATCGGGGGGATATGTTGCAATAGTCTCGAAACGGAGCACGATAAAGTAGGAAATAAAAAGAGAATGAAGGGCGGAAATTTGGTGTGACACCTGTAGTTTCCTTGTATTCCACCGTGGCCACAAATCTGAGTTGGGCATCGGGTTGACCTGGTCGCCGAGCATGGAGGTGGTGACGGTGGACTGTATTGAACTACTACACCTTCAGGGAGGTCTTTTGCCAATGATCCTTCACCTGCTTATGTGTTCGGGCGGGGACAAAACTAGTGTCGTCAGATGTAAAGCATATGTATACCATTGGCCATTATTTTTCCCCAAGTACCACATGTTGAATCCAAACTATCGCTTCTTCTTCAGTGGACTTGGCAACGTGTCATCGAGAAGCATCCATTCGACACCATTTTTCACAAGAGAAAATAGAGGATGAGAATAGAGAAATCGGTTTTCGATTTAGTGTGATTTTTGTGCAAGTATGGGGTGCTATTTATTGGTGGAGAAGTGGTGAAATTGGCTACAAAGCACCGATTGAAAGAGGGGTATCTTGATCATTTTGATGTTTTTGGTAATAATGTCACGTAAATCGATAAAACAAAATGCAACGGAAATAAAAAGGAATTTTTCATTATAATATGGAAAGAACAGAAATTGATAACAACAAGAACAAGATATAGTAACGAGGGCTAAACAACAATATCACATTCTGAGCTTGTTCGCCAAAGTTGTAATGACTGCCTAGTGTGATGCACGCTTATCAGGGGACACGATTGTAATATCCTTGGCGCTCTCCTTGATGTACAACTCCAAGTACGGTTGTAGGTCAGCGAGAAGTTTACGTTTTTTAGTAGTAGATTGCAAAAAATATGCATGTGCCTCTTTCAAAATGTTTGGAAGCTCACACACTCCGACTGAGAGATCCGCTTCCACTGACGCTGACACCTTCCTTTTCATTTGTTCCTCACAACTTTGACGCCCTTTTGACCAGTAGGTTGGATATCTGACCATAACTGGTCCCATCAATTTGTTCGCTAGAGGTGTAGGCCCGTGCTCGTCAACTAGAGTTCTCTTATTGGATTCGCTTGAAGCTGGCTCAATTGGTGGTGTAAGAGCATGATATGGGTGAAAGTGTCGGGTCGTACACTTAGTTTTATCTTTAACAAGTTCCCACAAATGTTTCCAGGTGAACTCGTGTCCTTGTTCCCTCATGTACATCTCCTCAGATAACACCATAATTTGGTCATCGGACCTCCCACTCTGGTGATAGTTGGTTATGCATGTGAAGCACCATTGGAATTTCATCCCTCTCGGGTTGATCTACTGCCAATGATCCTTACAATTCTTTCCGGACCGCTTTGGATCATTTGGCATCCGCATGATATCTAACTCTCTTCCGATATCCTCGTAATAGTAACTTTCTTCTTACTATTCCTGTATACCGGGTCAATTGAGTTCACCATCCAAGCACGAATAAGACGTATCTCCTCGTCGACACTCCACTTAATGTGCGTCCGTTTGGCTTTCACTACCAACTGGTTCGGGTTGAAACCATGAGATACCGCCGACTGGTTCAGATTAGGGTCTTGAGTTTCTTGGGTAGTTGTGGGACCGAACAGCTCGAGTTGGACGTCATCATCGAGGGTTGGTTCTTGCGTTACCAGAATGTATTCCACAACACCAAAAAAGGATTGAAATCCATAACGAGCAATGAATAAGAAGTGATATATACAAGTACTGTAAATAGAGTAGAAAGAGCAGTGTAATTTTTGAGAAGAGGGTTAAGGTTTAATTAAGAAAAAGTTGGGGAAATGGCAGAATCGATGTTGCCACGTGGCGTCACGCAGACGCCTTCCAACGGTCGACGTCGTGACTGGGGCGGTCATTAATGGTCAAATCGACACCAACGATTAACTTTTTCTTGCAACGTTAATGGTATCGTCGGCGCCAAAACATCACTTGGCGTTTACATAACGTTATTACCAAAATGTCGGTTAATCGTCGTCGATTATGGATGCTCTAATAAAATCAACTTCGTACCACCTACCTGAGCTAACAAGTAGAAATAGAGATGGATAATAATAAAAATAGTCGCTAATATCTAATGTACACGAGCGACAAAAAGTTTTAAAAACTATCCCTATGGTTGAAAAAACCTCTCTACCGTCTCTCTCAGCAACCCTCGCTGCGCAACCGGCTCTTCACCTCTCATCGCCGATCTCATGGCCTCCTCCCCCCTTTCAGTGTTGGAAAACACTATGCAGGACACAACCCCCACTCCCCACAACGATTTACCAGATATGAACCTCCCATTGGCCTCTCCTACCCCGGGCTTGTCAAGCTTCGGTGCTCCTTCGCGACCTGCACAACCCCGCAGCCCTCCCCTCTCGAATGGGGTTTTATTGGAGGAGATGACCGACTTTATGCACGATGGCTCCGACTCTTGTCTTCTCGAGGAACCTCAAGCGCCGGTTTGGTCGGTCCTCCTTCTGCCACATGTAAAGGTCGGGATGGCTACATCGAGACCTCGAAGGCCGTCCCGACTCTCCTCAGTGACACTCTCTACCGTTTCGACCCTTGTCATGATAGATCGGTCACAGGTGCCCTAACGTCCAACAAAGCCCGATTTAGGGAAACAGACGGTGGTGTCGGACTAGGAAGACGACGACGAGGTCTTGGAGAACCCCGTGGAAGCCATCCCAACTGCCCTCGACGGTCGTTATCGCTTCTCTCTCGCGGGTAGGGTTGCGGGTACGGGGCGCCACAAGACCAATGAGGAGGCCCAACGGGGTTAGGAAGGTTCACCACGGGCCTATACCCACAGACCCAGGACGTCCGGTGCTGGGAAGCCGCATGCATAACACAATCTACTTTCCTACTCTACGGTTTTTATTATTATTATTATTATCAATTCAGTTTGAATAATGTTCTTTTCTTAGTTGGTTGGATATTTAGTTTTTGTTTAGGCACATTTGAAATGTTGGTAAAGGGTTGTCCTCAGGTTTGGTATACAAGACAAAATAGGTGTTTTCTACGGGTGCATGAAAGGCGTTAGCTACAATCAATCCGGACGATATTCTGGAGCCCATAATTTTTTAGCCCTATCTTGTATGGTTTATTATTTACAGTAATGCACATCCCAATTACTCGTTCCAAAAAAGAGATGGACAATAAAATACATCCAAAAGTAACGTATGTAAATGATTTTTTCAACAAAAAAAAAACTTAAACTAAGAGCATCCACAATGGCCTACCATGACTAGTGGTAGGAAGTCATGGTAAGAGGTGTTTTTTGACTTTCTCTCTCCTCCCTACTATGACCTCTCCAATGATATGTCATGACTAGTGGTAGGAAGCCATGGTTTGTAGTTGTTTTGGAGCAAAATAACATTTCTCTTTCCTCTAAAATGCTCCTACCACGGCGTCGGGTCATTACAGGATCGTGCAACGACGCTCTGTCACGCCACCCCTGCAACAACGCCCTGCAACGACGAGCTGTGACAACAAGTTGTGGTAGAACCGTGGCAGACCCTACAACAACCCGCCTGTCACAGTTGTTGCAGTTACTCTAAAAAAGAAACGTCAATACACAAATCCAACCACCAACGTTAATATAATACTATTATCGGGTAGTTGGTGAAGGGCTTTTGACCCAAGTAAATCGTTTAAAATATTTGTATTATAGACTTTGTTTAACGATGGATTGGAGTCGACAAGCCGAAATTTGGAAAGCTGCGCCGGCGAGCCTGAAATGGAAACCGTGTAGCTGGTGACGTGGCCTCCACAAATCAGAAGATTATATGATTATTTTGAACAGTCAGTTATTAGTTGGCGCACACTTTTACTACGAACCTTCTTCCTCGAATGTCGGAATCCTCTTTGCTACTTTATTTTTCCTTTATTACGAGCTTAATTTAGATTTCTTTTTCTATATTTTATTTTATTCTTTTTTGAAACAAAGACAGGAGTCGAGTCATCATAATTAAATTCATGAACGGAATCCAGAGTTTAATTTCAAATTTATCTTATTTGAGAGATCATAAACATTTAAACCGTAAAAATAATATTATTTGAGACATGCAACAATATCGTAATTAATATGCGACCCTAATGAGAAAAACATAAACTGAAATAAAATATTTATATATGAAATAATTAAATAGAGAATCGTGGAGGAGAGTACTAGGCAGTCAGTGTGCATGAGATCATGTATTGGAGTCCACGTTGTTTACACATCAATCATCACTCACGGAGTTTAAAATGGTTTCTTTCACCTAATTCATTGAATCTCATGCTATTTTATTCGAAATAATATTATTAGTGTAGTTGGTGTACTGCTTTTAAATCTATTTTCAGGTGAATCTTTCCCAACTCTTCTTGATTCTTGATCATGTAACAACGTTGGGAATAATAACTAAAAATAAATTATTGATGATAGAAGAATTGATTGGTTCCAAAAATCAAGCTATGGTGTGGTATATTACAGGAAGTACTTGAGGTCCAATAGGGACGTGTCGTTTTTACAATAGTGTTGTCCCAAGTCGAAATCACTATACAATTGAATTTGTATCGTTTTTTCATACAACACGCATAACATTTATTTATATATCATGAACGAACTTCAATTATTAACTACCCAATCCTTTTTTTTATAATATTAACTACCCAATCCTATATTCATGAACTTTAATCATACATTTTCATCTTATATGCATATAAAATAGTTATCAACTAATTTATAGTTAATACCCATATAAAGAAAGAAAACAATGAAACTAATATACTCATAGAGATGGAAATGCTTATCAAAATTTTAACAATGACGGTCTTATCCCTTCAAGAAAAACTTGAAAGAAACGACTTAGTCTTCAAAATCAACTTTGACGTTGATATCATTCTCCACCTGATCACGCACATAAGGCCCGTCCTTTCCTCTCCAAATATTCGACGCGTGCCAACAAATCTAATGAGCTTATTAAGTCGTCTTCGCCATCGAAGACAAAATGGTCATCACTCGAGACTCATTTGGGTTCGGGCCTTTAACAACAATAAATTCATGGTAGAGTTAACTCATCTATTAAACCGCACAAGCTCTCAATAACGAATATTAAAATATGAATTATTCACATTAACTTGGACTAAACTAATATCTTTTAATAGCATTTCTCCAACATGACAGTGGCAACTCGACTAGGATTGTCTTCCCTATCCATCTTACAAAATGTAAGGTTACATTAGACTCTATCATAAGTTCAGTTTAAATATTAATCGACTAGAAAAAAAGTACATTATTTTTTCATTAAATATTATAGATTTCGTGTCACATAATCACAAATATTTATTATTATTTTGATGACTTTTTTTTATAAAAGGTTTAGTAGTTTCATTTATAGTAAATAGTCGATTACAATCATATGAGACAAGCTTATAGGCAGGTGTATCGGTGCTCTAAGCCACATTAACAAAATCCTACGAGGCAACATAGGATGCAATACTTTAGCATAATTTGTAGGCACAATGAAGCAGACACAAGAATGCAGAGACCCGACTAGGTGGTTGTCTTGAGCTACTAGAGCGTCATGGGCGATCCCAACCCAAGGAAGACGAGCCGAAAAGACCGGCCATTTCCAATTCCTTATAGGCTTCCATCCCCCCTATCCGACCCCAATTCCCAGTACTTATGGTCCACATCAAGGCTATTTGGCATACTTCAATGGTGATTTTGGATCTTCCTCCCCTTGTTGCCCCACTAGATCCAGGTCGATGTCTAGGGAACCAAGTTCCCACTTCTTCAGCTGGGCCTTGATCGCATGGGTCCGCTTGACCTTTTCTTGTGACAGTTCTTTGACGTTCTTCATACGTCGTGGTTCGAGAGGGGATGAGAGGTCTGATGAAGCCCCTTTCTGTTTTTTTCGCAACGGGGGCAACATATAACCCTCATGACCTCTTGGGGGGTGATGGCGCTGACTATTTTGGCGGCGTGGGTGTTTGGGGAGGTTGCAGGGACGTTGGAGGTGGTGGAAAAGTTGGAGGGTTTGGAGGTAGAGGTGTCCGCTTGGGATCCTAGCATATGTTAGGCAAGACATTGACTCAAGTGATTCTCGGGGTCACCTCCGGCCTCACCATTCCCATACCACCTGCCTCCCGAGCCCGAGGCAACCCGACAAGGTCTTTAGCTAGAGCTTAGGTATTAGGAAGGACATTGATAACTTAAAAGAGAAGGAGGAGTAGTTTCACAATAATCAATATCTTTTATGACTTAATTATTAAAGAAAAACACATTTACCTGAAGAGAGGACGAAGTTCCCCATAAATTTAGTATTTCAATTAATAATTTTAGCATAATTAAGTTTTTAGAAAATTACATTTTTCTACCCTGCATTTTAACTATTATCCATTGACTATATTGTACTTCAAATCGTATCAATTTCATCCCAATGAACTTTGTTTTTGTTTCAATTCACCCTAATTTAAGGTTTAGTAACGAAAATATAAAAGACAATTAATTTAAATATAAAAAATATATAATTTATGAAAGGTGAACATAATAGTCTTCTTAATTTAGTTTTTTTTAAGAGTTTTCTTCCTTATCATTTTTTGTATGAGTGGCTTTTTTTTCATTGAATCTCAGATTAGGGTAAACTGAAACAAAAGCAATACTCTAAAATACAGGGTAGTAAACTGCAATTTCCCCTTAAGTTACAATGGTACAAATGCTATAAATCAGTGAAGTGTAGGTTTACAATGATACAAATGCTATAAACCAGTAATTTTGGAGGAGCATAAGTGTTCCAGAAAAGAACAAAGACAACAGGATTTTCCTACTGCAAGAGTGATGACATTACAAGACTCGCAAGTGTATGCATGCTTAATGGAAAGACATGAGGCTTCTGTAACTGGATTTCCCTTACAAAGCTTTCACCAAATCCTCCAGAGAGCTGAGCACAATTCTTCCTGCTTATGTAGCAGACTAGCAGAGCTTATAGCAGGCAAAACCAGTGATCCACCTGTGGTTTGGGAGTGAGATCAATGGTTTGGAAAGCTTTGAAGCCCACTTGTCAACTAGTTTTGCAACTTGCTTCTTCAGCATCAGATGGACGAGAAAGTCTTGGACCTGCAATAAGATGTGTATTAGTGTTGAAACACGTCAACGATCTCAATTTAATTTCTATCAGTCAACTCTGAATCTGATACCCATTCTTCTCGTATATATCTATCCAAATGGAAATGAACCTTGAAAAAATCTAAACTCTCACTTCTTCATGAACAGAAAGCTTGTAATAAGTAATGTCCAACAAATTGAAGGCGAATTCAACAATACAGAAATACAGAAATAACAATTTCCAAGTTAAAGACCTATTGAAGGCAAATTTAAGGTCATCAATGGAGGAGTAAGGACAAGGATAGGACACTTACTGTAGAATGTGTCACCTGAACTTGGGTCTCTTAGGAGGGTTTCCACCCAACGGTCTCTTGGGAAGACTCCCACCTGGCAGGGGCCTTTTGGAGAAACTCCCACCAGGAGATGGCCTTTTGGCAAAACTCCCACCAGGCAGGGGCCTTTTGGGGAGACTGCCACTAGGAGGCGGTCTTTTAGAAAGGCTGGCACCAGGAGAGGGCCTCTTGTGATCAGGCGCTCGAGTCTTCCCAAAAGCCTTCATCTTCCTTCTCTGCCTCTCCTCCTCACTATCTGAAGCATCTCCTTTCTCCCTGTCTGCATAGCTTGCTTCTCTCTCTAACTCTTCCCATGTTTTCCCTTCTTCCTCCTCTGAGTTTTCCTCAGAGTCTTCATCTTCATCTTCCTCAGACTCAACTAATGACTCACTATCATCTTCCTCTTCATCTGATCCTGAGTCAGATTGCACGTCTGAGGGCACGTATCCTTTGTCAGATTCTGCTGAGTTGTCAGAATCTGAATCATCAGCTTCCATGTTCAGAAACTCCCATCCACCATCTTCTATGAACTTCTCTGGATCATCTGTTATAGTTTTCAGAATAGGCCTCCAGTTCAGATTCAACCTGCTTTCATAATACTTGAGGTCAGTCGTGTCAAGCCACTCCTTGATCCCATCTAATGATGTTGAAGGAATAGAATCAATTCTGAACACATCCCTCTTGAAATCCTTGAACACAACAGTCATATCGAAATTCTTTTGCCCAAGACCAACTCTCTCCAGATTAACTATTTCAATCTCACTTAAAGTAATTACCACGAATGGCGTCTCTATGAGCTCAACCAAGCAGCTTGATGTTGGGACAATGAAAGCTGAGGCTTTGTGGGGTACCCCGTGGAAGCCAAGCTCTCTCAATGGCTGATCAAACTCAAGATCAAATGCTTTGAATTGGGGTTGCCCCCAGAGATCATTAGCTCGGTTCACAAAGTTTTGAAAATCCATATTGATTTTGTTCTTCCTGTCCCTCTCACGTTGCTCTTCCTCAATCTCATCTGGGTCATAAGCAGATCTCTTTCCTCCTCCTAGTGTCTGCACCACATCCATCACCTCAACATAGAACTGCACATCCTTGGTCTTTTTGTTCCCAACCATGATGTGATTGTGCAGATGGAAGTGAAGCAGAGTGATCATTTCCTTTTCAGCTGGCTGAAAAAATGCATGTTTGATATTAGAAAACATAACATCCACACGTTCATCAGGCCTTGAGGTAGAATATCGAAACCCATTGGTGTGTGCCTCAACTGAGCCAGTAAGCTTTCTTCCCCGACCACCAAAGGGAGGACGAATCCATAGATCACTCAATCTTAATGGCTTGAACTTTGGCCCTGCAAGTTGCAGCTTCTCCTGAGTTACTAATGTTGCCCTTTCAGCTCTCTCTGATTCCCTGGAGGCAACCTGTCTTCTCAGGGTTTTAATTAATTGCACCACTTCACTTATATGTCTTGGATCTTTGGAGCGAAATGAGACTTCTTTTAAATAAATCGAACCTTGAAACTTGAGTGTGTTTAAATCATGAGGACTGAACGGAGTACCAGGTACATTGAAGATTATCCTGATATAGCAATTTCGGTTAGTGTCCTGCTGACTGGTCACACTCTTCACTGTGGCAATATGGAATGGAACCATGTTTCCATAAATTGGTAAGAGAATAGCTTCATTCCTCTGATCAACCTGAATCATCAACTCTTTTGGTGGAGGCATATCATTGACATTCTTGTATGCAATCAAATCACCAATTGTCTTTGCAGAACCACGATTATCTCCTCCAGAGGAGCCTCCACCAGCAAGGCGCCTTGCAGTTTCTTCATTCTTCTGACGTGCAAGCTCTGCTTGATGTTGCCTTCGAAGCTCCTCCTTTGACATTTCTTGATTGTCTGACCTCAGTGTTGCCTTAGACAGCGCGGCTTCGCCTCCTTGGCCCTCAGCTTTGGCTTTTGGCCTATCTTCTTCTTCACCATCTTCATTGAACGAGTAGGCTACATCCTTCACTGCTTTGGAGCTTTTCGATGTCACTACATCTGGGACATTCTCACCCACAATGACTGTATCTGCCAGCAACATTGAGAATGTCTGGGTCTTTGGGTTCTTGGTCTCTGTCTTCAAGTTCTGAAAACCAATTGATACATTGAAAACCATACCTTGCTTCAGAATTCGTTCATTCTTAGCATTAAGACTAAGCCCTGACTCACGAAACTCAAGCCCAATTCCAGTTCCTGCAGTTTTTGTAAAATTTGTAACAAGCTCGGGAGCATCCCTCTCAACTACTGCAAGAGCAGCTTGGTATGCAGCACAAACCTTGTTCTCTGCTCTCAAAGAACCAATGGCTGCTTCATGAGCCTTAAGAAGAACTTCATAAGCCTTGCTTTGCATAGCACTAGCATCAATAAGAAAGGTCCGAGCAATATTTGAGCAGTAGCTATTGTAGCGTGATCCAACTGCACATATGATCACGCTAGTTGAGTCATAGTAAAGATTCTCATCATTACTTGAAGCACTTGGTTTCAGATCAAACTCTCCTCCACTTTGAAAAATAGGAGGGTAACAAATATCAACATTTTCTGCTTTCAACTTCACCTTAACTCTTGAAGGTTCAAGAATAGTCTTTTCTGTTTCATCCATCAAAGAGGAATGAGAAACCTTCTTCTCCTCGTCAATGATCTTTTCAAGTTTCGGGACTACAAATTGCTTCATCACCGAAGAGGTCAAGAACGCAGCTTTCTTTACATTTATCAGCTCAGTTTCATCCTTGACCGAGAACAAATCTGAGAACCCGTTTGTAACATCACAGAGCTCAAACTCAGTGTTCTTGAGTTTTTCAATCCAAGTCTCCAATAGCTTCCCTTCAGGAGCCTCCCTTGCTATGTATCCAACTAGACCATTTGACTGAGTATTTATGGCACGAAACACACTGTCCATCAATCCAGTGCCATTGTCATTTTTGGCCTTCACGTGCATCACAACTTCAACACCAACAACCTCTTTGGCAGACTTTTTCACAACATCAAGCAATGAGGCTTTTTTCTGGCTACAGAGGAAATGGATCTGCTTCTTTGTGAAAACCATGATTGTCTCCGGGAATTCATAGCCAAGCAACCAAATGTTTAGTGCTGAGGACTTGAGGTACCGGAGGTCTTCAGAGGGTGGCGGTGTTGCAATAGCAAGAGCATCTGCACCGCCCCATAGATCATTGCTATGTTCGGTCCAATGTGAGTACAACATATTTAAGCGCTTGCTGAAATTCTCCACATTGATAGTGTATGCACTGGTGCTCCCTGAAGGCTTTCCATTTCCTGACTTGACATTGCCATTCCTATCAGCCATTGTTCAGATGCAAATATTGAATCCTCGAGAGTTAGCCAGAGGCCTATTACAATGGATACAAATTGTGACCTGACAAAAAAAACTTATATTTAAAAGGGAACAAAGAAAGAGCATTCCATGCATTTCTAAAGATTTGAGCTCAATAAATGCAACTGACCAAAAACTTCTGAGTGTCTTGCAACATCAAAATTTTGAAGTAATTAATCACAAAACGCCACTTAATATGAAGATTTAAGGGTGCTAATTAAGAATACGATACACCATTTCAATAAGATAGAGCATAACTGAGAAAATCTGCAGGTATTTAGGCTACCACTGAGCCCAGTTATTGATACATACAACACTCCTGCAGAACTTCACAAAATCAAAGCTTAAATACATCAACCAATACCTGAAGAACAAGTCATTAATCCCACACTAATACAGTGATCAACGATCAACCTCGAAACATGCCTCAAATCAATATGGAAACCTCAAAATTTTCCTCTAAACAACAATTACAAGTAACAAGCTCTACAAATCTACTTCCCCATGAAATAAAGGTAATAATTCTAACATCCTAATCCTAAAAAATAAAAATAAATAAAAAATAAAGACGGAAATGAATTGTAGTTTTATTACAGAGATCTCCGAAACCCACCTCGATCTCGAGCTCAATTGGGCAGAAATGGAAAAATCCGAATCTGAAACAGATAACATACATACATAGTATCTTAATTCGCCTGTACCGAAAATTTGAAAGAAAAAAAACAACTTTCAAATCAAATCTTATGAATCTGGGAAAATCAAGGGAACCCAGAAACAGGGGAATGATAGAAAGAGGCTGTACTCGATGATCGGATTCCAGAGGTGGCGATCTCAAAAACTGGCACGGAAACGAAGGTTTGAGGCTATAAATGTGAGGTTTTGATTAGAAAAATTCGATCGGAAGAGCGATTCATTGACGATGGATTTGTCGTGAACTCGGATATTGGTAGAGGAGTCGAAGAAGCTGCGGATTTGTTGTCTGAGAGAGAGAAGAGAGAGACTGGAGGAGAAGTAGTATGGACGACAGCATAGTCTGAAACGTTGTCGTATGAATAAACACTGTAAACTGAGTCAACTAGCTTTTTAAGAGCATCCACAACGCTGGACGCTGAGCTGTTGACGGTGAGCAATCGGTGGCGGGGGGTTGGTTGGGAGCTCGCTGGCGGTGAGGACCGATATAGAGCTCACCACTTCTTCTCAATGCCGGCGGTGAGCAAAATCGTGAAGAAAAACGCACTTACCATCAACTTTTTACCACCTAACATTGTAGGGTAGTGACTATTGGAATTGTCGTTGAAGCTTAAAAATTATATTTTAATCATCCTACCAGCACCTTTCCGCCAGTTGTCGGTGGGGAGCGTTGTGGATGCTCTAAGTCAAATCTCCAAATGACAATATTTTTCTTTATAGTAAATTTCGGCTTGTATATTTTATTGTGTGTGTTACTTATTTAAATTAAATATAATTTTTTTATTATGAGGTGGATCCAAACAGGTATAGCTTGGGCACCCGTCGGTTAAACGTGCACCTTTCACCACCAACCGGAGAATATCGGTTTCACATAAATTCATATCAATATCAAAAAATTCCTGTAAACCTAACCAATTGACTGATCCGTAGATAACCGATTTAAACCAACCGAACAAAATTATGTTGGGCCTCATATGTGGACCCAAACAATCGGACTCGAACTAACATAACTTACATAACTGACCTACCAATTCAAATTTTAGATACAAAGAGCTATGAAGACACACATGCATTGATTTACCTGGTATATCATGTACTTTACTATGAGTCTATGATTACAAGAAATAAAAAGATAAGTCTACAATAGAATTAGAAAACAAATGAAACACCTCATTTCACTTTTCTCTACTCTTCAGAAAACGTACATACGAATAAAAATTTAAGTCGATACAAAACTATATATTACTACTAAATATAAGTTTCACCGATTTAATCGATCAAAGTAAAATTATCCATCGTGTATAAACTCATACAAACTTAAATAACATGTATCAATTTGAAAATACTTAAACTTTTAAAATTAATCTAGATTTGAACTAATTTAACATACAAAATCAGACTTTATACATTTTTTTTATTCTAAATAAAATCATCTAACTCAAATGATTACGGATTATCTCGAGTCCTCCATTACAAGATCTATATCTCACATGGTGCCATAGGTAAAGTCATACAAAATACTAGTTGTGTTTTTTTTATATTTGGTTTTTGAGGAGCCGATAACCAATTATTATACGCCCGTTTTGACACTTCTACCGCTAAGGACTTCATCGGAAGTTTGGAGTTCTTCGATGGTGTTTCTGGTCGGTGATGATCAATTTTAATGATTTCGGTGAATTTTGCCCACCCTAAGTACAAAGTGTTGTTCTTAAACCCGACTTCTAAGTTTTCCGCTCTAATCCAAGATCAATTGATGACAAAAGCCTAGTTTTTTTGCTCGGACATTTTTAGGGTCTTGTAGAAACTAGAACCAAGTCATTAGAGTATGTATAGTGGAAAGACTCGTATAAATGATTCATGTTAGGGAATCGTATGCTGATTGTACAAAATAGTGAGTCTGGGCCCCTTTATGTAACTGTGTTTCACAATGGTGAAACTCATGTTAGCACTCATGCTCTGAGAGTGGATGCTGAATTGATTTTTTGCTGAATTTATTAAATTCTTTATTAAAACATTAAATATTATAAAAATTGAAATAAATTTGACAAAATTAATTAATAATAAAATAAATAATCTCAGGATAAAAAAAATAGAAACTCTAATTTTATTTATCCCCCAATAATACCACCCAATACACATTTGACAAGACAATTGCTACATATAAAAAGCTTTCTCACTCGTCTTCTGAATGGTAATGCGCTCCAAACCGACCCCATATGTGCTCAATAAAGTCATTTTGGAGTTGTCGGTGGGTCGAATCATATGTCATATTGAGTCGAGCGTGCAAGCGTTGTTGGTAGGTTAAAGGCCTTCCCTGGTGCCATCGTTCTACTGGTGTCCAATCTGGTATTTCCAAAGAGTCATCGTAATACAAGTCTTCATCTCATACTTTGTACCAGTCATGTCCACCCTCTACAATCATGTTGTGTACAATAATACAAGTATGCATAATATCAACCAAAGTATGCTTCCTCCAAACACGAGCGGGTAAGGATATTATGTGCTACCGTGCTTGGAGCACTCCAAAAGCTCGTTCAATATCTTTCCAACAATTTTCTTGAACTATAGCAAACAATTTGTGCTTGTGTGTACTGGGATGACGAATCGACTTCACGAACCGACTCCATGAGGGGTAAATGTCGTCAACCAAATAATAAGGTCGTCGTAACGATGCCCGTTGATCTTGTACTCCACGACAAAGTCACATCCATGAAAAGTATCATTAAATAAGCGGCCGACGTTGGGGACATTGATGTCGTTGTTTGAACCAACCACCCCGAAAAAGGAATGTCGAATCCACAAATCATAAGACGCTAAAGCTTCCAACATAACAGTTGGATCCTCGTGGTGGTCTCCCCGACCAAAGGTTCCTTGCAATGCGACTGACCAATTCTTCCACTCCCAATGCACGCAGTCAAGAATCCCAATCATGCCAAGGAACCCTCGGTTGTACCCCGCTTTGAGTAATCGAGTCAAGTCCCCTATTGTTGGTTTATGCTCGTACTAAGTCGCGAATACCTGAACAATGGGCGTGCAAAACCGCCGTACACATTTGAGTATGGTACTTACCTCAATTCGTATGGATTCGTCCAATGAATCGACCGAGCACCCATAAGCAAGCATTTGTATCACAATAGTTCATTTTTGGTGCGTCAATAACCCCAAGTGTCCGACATCGTCCCACTTCTGAACGAAGTATTAGTCATGCTCCGCTACCTTGTCCATCACCAGTTGATAAAGTGGTCGACACATACTGAATCGATGCCTAAACATATCAGGCCCATGCGTGTGGTGCTCGACAAAGGAATCCTACATCAGTCGGTTGTGGGCTTCCCGACGACTTTTGTTAATCTCTCATCGGAAATGTTCCCCACTTTCGATCCTTTGTCTCAGTGCGTTGATCTTTGGCATTGCTATCTCTATCATTCTTTCATCCCTTCGCAGGAGTCGTTGCTCCATCACACGAATGCTACCTTCCAACTCCTCCATAGATGGATACTCGTTGTCGTACATTTTGGATCAGAATTGTGAGAGAAAATTGGGAGAGATGTTGGTGGTTTGATGAATGGGATTAGGTGCATTTATAGATGTGATTTTTTGGTGATTTGGTTAAAATATTTTTTTTTGTATTAAAAAAAACTATACCCGTTACCGACCATTACTCAACGGTCAGATTTTTTTTCCAACCGAACAAGACATGTGTCAACCGTCGATTGGTTGGGAAGCGCGACTCACGACTCTAGAACCCGACCCATTGAATAATGGGCCGAACCGCAAAAACCACGCACCACATTATACTACTCACGATTTCGACTCATTAAATAACAGGTCGTAAATCGCAGATCGGGAAGCAAGTCGGAGCATTGTACATAGTCTTAAAACCCTTGGCCCAATTCACATTTTGCTCGGGCATTTTTTAGGGTCTTGTAGGAGGTACACCTGATTAGACGCGTTTTTCAGTTTACTACATAGCTACAAACTTGTCGAATTTGTGTTCCTCCGGAGCCAACCCTTGAAGCAAGGGAGAGATGCCGTCGAAGGCGAAGAAGAATTCGAAGTCGCTGTCGAGGCTGTCAAATTCTGAGCAGTCCCCTCGGACTCCTACATCAGTACCACGTCCAGATTTTGAGCTTGGTGAAGATGACCTCTTGTGCTCTCTTGACGAAGCTTCCAGCAAATTCCCTACTCTGTTAAGTAAACCTGCCTTGGTCGGCCGAGTCACAGATGTCGATAGTGATTCCAAAGGATGCAAAGTTTGGCTCTCAGAATCTTCCATGACTTCTTACAACATTGCCCCTGGCTCTATTGTATCGGTAATCTACTTATTTAATTAGTTCATAATATTTGGAATTATATAGTCGTTCAATCCCAAATAGTACAGTGCCTATTTTCATTTTGAAGTGCTTAAGAAAGCTCTACTGTACTGTTAGTTTAGTTATCACTGCTTTGTGAGTCATTAGCATTCTATATCTTGTCTGATGCAGTTTAAGATAAGTATCTCTTTGCACATGAATGTTATTAGTTAAATATGCTATCCTTTTTATCTTTGCTTTCGACGTCATGGGTTTTATCAATGTTTTCTCTGCAACAGCTAAAATTCACTATATTAACTCATTGGCAGGTGTCACTTCCTTCTTTAAGGAAAGGATTTTCTGATACCTCCCCGCTCTGCTCGTTGGCGGATGAACGTTCTACACATTTTGGGGTTGTTCATCAGGAGAAAATGGGAGATGAAGCAGGGATCTATTTTGCGCTTGCAACAGTGCTTCCTTCTAAAAAGGTCTGTTTGAAAAATACTTATTTTGTGTGAATTTGTTATATTCTTTGAGTTGGGTGAATATTTATATATTGCAAGGTTTTTTTTCTTTTACAATTTAGGAGGGTTGTAAAGCATTAGTTTTGAATAGATTGTTTTTAGATATCTCAAAATGTAGCTAAGAGTTTCTGGACTTAAAGGAAATGTTATCGTACTCGGTTTTGAAGAGTTGGATTGCTGTCTCTATAAATTTGTGTTGATGGCCATATTCCTTTATCTAGATGGTTTTGTTGAAATATTTTAATACCTAAACATAGGAGCTTCATTGTTCCTAGTTTACTACTTTAGAATTACAGTCCACTGAATTTAGGAAAAAAAATATAATTATTACTATGCAATACCTTCTTATAGCCAACAAAGAAAAGAGAAATGAATTTTTTGCCTCTCTTTTAAGATACTAAAATATACAGCTGCAGATAGTAAATTATTACAGATATTTTAGTATGGATTACATCCTTGACATTTGCTTCAGCTTGGAATTATTATTTGTTATATCGCAGTTAGGGTCAAAACTTTGCCTGATATTATTTTGCCTAAACTTCCACCTATCTCCAGGTTTTGAAGAATGGAGTCCGGTTGTCTTCAAATCTTTCGAACACAATGGGTTGTCCTGCCCATGGAAGGGTTGTATTTGTTAATTCCATTCAAAGGCTAAGCTTACCATGTCATATAAATGGGAATGGTAAAACATATAGCACCAGAGATAATTGTCTCTCAGTACTCAGTTGCAAAGAATTGCATTTGGAGCTGGTTTCTTTTGGTAACAGTCTAATGATAAATGATAATTTGGTTTCCTCTGAAAAAGGTGGTGATGGGTCTGAGAACAGTTTTATCTCATCTCCTAAGACACCATTGCATCAGATGAAGATTAGCTCTTCTAATACTTATGATTTCACTTCTTCGAATTGCAACGAGTCATTGTCAAAGACACCTAATATCAACAGGACATCTGTTGATTCATTAAGTATTAGAGAAGTCTTGGGAGATGAAAGTAGTAAAAAACTTATGCAAATCTGTGCTACTTCATGGCTGTATTCACGTTGCTTACTACGTGGGAATCTTGTGGGTATACCAATATTTTCAGATCTTTGCATGTTCCAAGTGATAAATGCTAAAAGTTGTTCAGCAGACAGCAATAACAAGGATTCTACATATAAAAGAAGTTATGAGAATGATGCTTTTCTTATAAACCGTGAAACAAGAGTTTTCATGTCTTTACCGCTAAATTTGGAATCTGAAATTCCACAAATAAAAGATTTGAGATCAGCGAATGTTGAAGCTAGTGATGTAGGATATATATCGAAGTTGGGTGGTCTATCAAAAGAATATGCAGTTTTGAGGGATATTATAATTTCTTCATCAGTAAATGACACATTGTCGAGGTATGCTATATTATGTATCATTGCTTCTTGCCATGTAATGTTGATATTTGTCATTCTTTTAAAATTTTAAAAGTTGGTGACTCTGTAATGTAAGTGCTCACATACTGAAATGAGCAGTTAATGGTCAAAGCTGTATGTTTCTTATCATCAACCTGTTAGATAACTTTTTGCACGTGAGCTACAATGGTTTGATATTTTGTTTGAATGACTATTATAGTTTTGGTCTCCGAACTACAAAGGGAGTGCTTCTTCATGGACCACCCGGCACAGGAAAGACCTCATTGGCTCTTTTGTGTGCTCGTGATGCTGGTGCTAGCCTTTTCTCTCTAAAGGGACCTGAAATTGTGGGTCAGTATTATGGAGAAAGTGAGCAGGCATTGCTTGAAGTTTTCGAGTCAGCAAGTAGATCAAAGCCTGCCGTGGTTAGATTCCGTCATCCAGAAAATCAACTTTCTTCATATTTGCTCTTTGGCTGGTTCTTGTTCAAGTGATAATTTGTACATTTTGGGAATTGTTACTCAAAGACAACCATTGTTTCCAATCTATGTTGTTCAGATTCTGTTTCTATGTTCCTAGGCTACATGTAGCCTTACAATATCAATTTCTTAATTTTTTTAGTTTGAACGTTATTGACACACAACTTTCTACTCTTCAAAACAACTGCTTTTCCGAACAGAAAAGGGTGGAGGATAAAGAAGAGTTTTGTTTAACATCCATTTAGTTTTTTACTGTTATTTTTTCTAGTTGGATGGCTAATTAATGTTTTTTCATTTTTAGATTTTTATTGATGAGTTGGATGCCATAGCACCTGCTCGGAAAGATGGAGGTGAAGAGCTATCTCAAAGAATGGTCGCTACTTTATTAAATCTGATGGATGGAATCAGTAGAACTGATGGAGTACTTGTACTTGCTGCTACAAACAGGCCTGACAGTATCGAACCTGCACTTAGACGTCCTGGAAGGCTCGACAGGGAAATTGAATTAGGTAAAATGAAATCTGTTCTCTGAGATGTTTACTTCTGTGTTCCAAATGACCACTCTGAGTCTAAATACCTTACACCTGAAATTTCTTAGGATACCTGTTTCACAGCATTGCCCGTGTTATGTGCATTTGATTCGGGCCATTTGTTTCATTGAAGTGAATTGGATATATGTGAATACAACTTTTTTGATAGACATGAACATCCAATCATACGATGTCATTAGCATAACTAATTTGCAAATGGATGGAAAATGATAGAATATTTCATTTTAGTATGTGCAGGTCACATGGAGCTAGTTCTTTTTTATAAAAATCTCGAATATGCCCTTAATTCTAAGCTACTTATATTGATTCCCTAACCCTTAACCCTAAACTAAATCCTTTCACTAAAAATAAATAAAAAACATTAAACATAAGAAAGAAAGAACCGGGGGCATTCATGAAACAATTTGGTTCTTCTCTAATGAACTTGTTCTTCCCTATCTGGTTGCGCGACATGACACAGAGGTCTCCTGAATCCCATAACTAACAAAGCAGAACCCGAGTTGTTTACCCCGATGTGGCGATCAGCGATACCTCCAGCCGGTGAGACTTGGTTTTGGGTTTTCCGATCTGGTTCTTCCCCAGATTTGGTTCATCCTCATCGCTAGTACCAAAGATACGAGAACCACAATGTGTTCCATCCATTCCTCGCCGGTGCCAAAGACGTGAGAACCCACTACTAGTTCCAACCGTTTTCCATAGAGCCACGGCCCGTTCAGGGAGTCTGCTCGAGAGATGTCTAGTTGCTTGAGTCTTCGGCAGACCTGGAGCCCGCAGATTGGGAAATCTCTACTGTGCTTATACACAGTCATTTGAAAAACCTTTCCAAGCTTTCCATTTGAAAAAATTGTACAACTGCACTTCTATTTTCCCTTTCTCTTAATAAAAAATGGAAAAATGAAAAATAATCCCACAACGAAACACACCCTTGTTTTCTTCTGACTGCTTTCTGCATGTTATTGAATACTTTTAGGATTCAAATATCTGTACATTGTTTATAGATAATCTATTTTATTCTTTCCAAAATTTATTTGCAGGTGTGCCATCATCAACACAACGATTGGATATAGTACTTAATATTCTCAATGAAATGGAACACACTCTTTCAGATGCGCAGATCCAGAACTTGGCTATGGCAACACATGGTTTTGTGGGTGCTGATTTAGCTTCTCTATGCAACGAAGCGGCATTGACTTGTCTTAGGCGTTATGCCAAGTTTAAGAAATCTTGTGATGCACATGAAGGTCCTTTAGAATGTATTTTAGAATTTGGAATACTAAAACAGACAGAGGACCTTGCCAAGGATTATTCTGATTCTTCCTTATTTTCAGGCTCGCTTACTTCATCCGAGACCACCTCATCTGTCATTGACTCTAATCTTAGAACTTGTACTGTGGAAGAAGAATGTACTTTGAAAGTGACCTTTGAAGATTTTGAGAGGGCCCGGCTGAAAGTGAGGCCCAGTGCCATGCGAGAGGTACATAACTTCTTTCTTGCACATTATATGTAATCTGTTCTACATCAAGCTGTTTACTGTTGGTGCTCAATACTACTCTATATGAACCAATCAGACAGCTGCAGGTGTTGGCTTTTTTCTTCTTGTTTTGACTAGGATGGTGTTACTTCTCAGTTCAGCAGTGGTGATGAGATTTTTAGAAAAATGTCCTATGTCCTGGACTCTCTGGTCACTCGAGTTGGTAGAATATATGTCCTCTGCCTAGCTAGATTTACCATAAAACCCTTATTATATCTCATCATTGAAGTGCCCCACATTAAAAGAAGAGTTACTTGCGATCATGAACCCTTGTGTAAGTCATTTGATGACAGATAGATTTTTCCATCCACTTCTGTTAGTTTTGTATAATGTTGTCAAGTTTTGAAATATGAGTGTCCATCTATCAAACAATTTTTACAATGTAGTTTTGCAATCATGAAGATATTATATCTGTTGTCATGTGCAATTAACCTTTAAGAGAATGTGGATTTAGTCCCAATTTAATAGTTCATGCTTTTGGGCTAGAATAAGTTTAACATGGTATTAGAGCTTGGTTTATTATTGGTTCTGTGACTAATTTGTGCTTCCTCCCCATTCATATGTACTTGGTTCAGGTGTGAGACCCTTTTTAATTTCCGACATGCGTGCTGATGTGTTCCCATAAAAAAACATGGATTTAGTGACCACTTGATATACTAGTCGCTTCAACCTGATAACTTAAGCTATTTGGGTTGGAGTCGTTTAACTCATAAGTGGGGGTTACTTCTCCATCTTACAAGTGTCATCTTTGGAGTAATTTTATAATTGGCTGTAAGTTTGTTCATAAATGGTATATAAAAAATTGATTATTTATAGGGTTAGTTGTCAAAAAGTGCACTGAAGTTTTGTCCACAAACGAAAGCATGCATAAACTTTTGTCCACCGACTTTTTTTAGAAAAACGTATCCCCACACAACTATAGAATGCATAACGAATTTCCCACACAACTATAGAATTAATTTATGAATTGCCCACACAACTTTAGAATGCATTATGTATTGCCCACAAATTTATTGAATCCGCTAAGAACTGCCCAGATCATTCATTCTGAACACCCCGATTACGTTTTTCTAAAAAAGTCAGTGGACAAAACTTTAGTGCACCCACAAAGCGTGGACAAAACTTCTGTGCACCCACAAAGCGTGGACAAAAGTTTATGCATGCTTTCGTTTGTGGACAAAACTTCAGTGCATTTTTTGACAATGAACCCTTTTTATAATTAATGGTCTGCTTGTAAATATTAATTGGCTACGTAAAGTCAACTGTTTTTATTTATTTTACGAGGTATCTACTACAGTAATTAAATTTTGTATTAGTTATAAGTATTCTTTTCAGGTCCTTGCAGATGTTTCTTTTATCTAACAGCAGCTCAGATCTTTCCCGGCTTATTTGGTTTCCTTTCTAACTTATCCAAAACTCCTTTACGATTTGTTGTAACAAAACAGGCACTATACTGACAACTAAATCCAAGTCCTACATGTTATTTTTGTGTTATATAAAGCCTTAATCTTTAATATTTACAAAGTCTCGACCTTGAATTAGTTTCACCTCTCCTATATTTTCTTTGTGTGGAAACCTAGGAAAGGATGACAAAACTACTAAGGTTTTGTATTCTCCATGACAATCAGTGTTCTAAAACTGGGCAGAACTTGGTGAAACTTAACCACCAGGTTTGACAAGTGAAAATCGGTCCAAAACTCGCTCAATTGTGGGTTTATTTTTTTAACTTGTTATTTATGCTTATCGTTATTTGAAATATGGTCTGTGCTTTTGTTTGAACTTTATTAAATTATCCTATTTTACTAAAGTATTGTTATTTTTGTCTTTAGTATACAAAAAACTAGTTTTGCCTTTTTCTTCCTAATCCTCCCCGATTAGTCAAAAGATCCTTATCCGTCGTCTCATCGAGTTTTGGCTTATCCCGAGTTCTAGAACCTGGATGACAGTTGAGGAAAAAGAACTGATAACTCTATTTCCATATTGATGCAGTTTTGTTTCTTAATTATAGTTTATACTGAAGTCGTATCTGTCATTCTAGATGAATATTTTCATATATATGCCGGTTGGATTAACTAATCTTACTTCTGAACTCATATGTTTGTCTTTTTAGGTAATACTTGAGGTTCCAAAGGTTAATTGGGAAGATGTTGGTGGACAAGAAGAGGTCAAAACTCAATTGATGGAAGCAGTAGAATGGCCTCAAAAACATCAGGATGCCCTTAATCGTATTGGAACCAGACCCCCAACTGGAGTATTGATGTTTGGTCCTCCTGGTTGCAGCAAAACACTCATGGCGCGAGCAGTAGCTTCTGAAGCAAGACTGAATTTCCTTGCAGTGAAAGGTCCAGAACTCTTCAGCAAGTGGGTTGGTGAATCTGAGAAGGCTGTGAGATCACTGTTTGCAAAAGCAAGAGCTAATGCTCCATCAATAATATTTTTTGATGAAATAGACGCCCTTGCTGTCACTCGTGGGAAAGATGGTGATGGGATTTCAGTTGCTGATAGGGTTATGAGTCAACTTCTAGTTGAATTGGACGGTTAGTAATTCATTCCATCTATGGATTTGTTCAAGTTCTTTTCTTATTATTTTGTTACATATAATAAAGGCCCTGGGTAACAGTTTTGCGGGTTTCTTACGTTTCATAATGAACTGTGCAAGGGCCATTCTTTGACATATTGTCCATTTCAATAGCAAATGGTACTCTGTTTTGTGTGTGTTATCTTGAACTAGTATTTGTGTCAATTTAGGTCTGCATCAAAGAGTTAATGTTACTGTTGTTGCTGCTACAAATCGGCCAGACAAGATTGATCCTGCCCTTTTGAGACCAGGTACTCTCTCTCACACATGCACACACAAATTAGATGGTTTATTTTACCCTTTTTTTATATTGGATCAGGACGCTTTGATCGGCTGCTGTATGTTGGTCCTCCAAATGAGACGGACAGGGAAGCTATATTCCGCATCCATTTGAGGAAAATCCCTTGCAGTTATGATGTGAGTTTAAGGGAGTTGGCATGTCTCACTGAAGGCTGTACTGGAGCTGACATATCATTGATCTGCCGGGAGGCAGCGGTGGCAGCAATAGAAGTTTGGTGACTTCCATCATTACTTTAGAGATAAAAGTGTTTAATATTTCACTTCTCTTTCTGAATAAGATGAATTGTGGTTGTCAGGAGAACCTTGAGGCCTCTGAAGTAACAATGGCACACTTGAGGGGTGCAGTTAAACAAGTGCAGCCATCAGAAGTTGATTCATATAGTGAGCTTGTAGCTAAATTTCAGAGGCATGTTCTCTCCACGGGTAAAAGTCCTTGAGGAAATGAACAAGGGCTTCAACAATGCTCAAGTAGATCAAAGTGGTTCGGCCTCTGGTGAAGTACTGTATTTTAGTTGGGATGTAGTCCGAGGCTTGGGATGCAGTATGTCCTCTCTCTCTCATTCCACTCTTGAAATTGCACACTATCTGATAAAATGACTGGATTCCAGAATATTTACCATATCATTTTCCATTGAATAAAGGGTAAACTTCATCCCACTACCCTAAAAAAACTTGAGTTTCATCCCACTACCCTAACCAAACTTAGTTTCATCTCACTACCCTGACTTTCAGTTTCGTGTCAATTTAGTACCCACAGCCTTACGGCGTCAGATTTTGGACGGAAAGGCCATGCACGTGCCTTCCATGTGTCACTAACTGATGCATAAAGACAATTATACCCTCGTCTCTCTTCATCTTCCTTTACTCTCACACTCACGACTCTCAGTCTTCACTTTCACTCTCAGACACCTGAGCAGCTCACCTTTGACGACGACGCGCAGGAGTGAGGAGTTCGTGTGTCTGAGAGTGAAAGTGAAGACTGAGAGTCGTGAGTGTGAGAGTAAAGGAAGATGAAGAGAGACTAGGGTATAATTGTCTTTACGCATCAGTTAGTGGCACATGGGAGGCACGTGCGTGGCCTTTCCGTCCAAAATCTGGCGCCGTAAGGCTGTGGGTACTAAATTGACACGAAACTGGAAGTTAGGGTAGTGAGATGAAACTAAGTTTGGTTAGGGTAGTGGGATGAAACTCAAGTTTTTTTAGGGTAGTGGGATGAAGTTTACCCTTGAATAAATACTAATTTGGCATTGTGTAATCTTTCTGTACGCTGGCAGGACTCAGTAATCTACTCACTGTTAGGCAAAGGGGGATTAACTACGGGGAGGAGATGTAAAACAATTCAAGGCAGCAGTAGGTGTGGCACAATGAAGCTCTTCTTAATATGAACACAAAATTTCCGGACAATGCCAACGGTGGCTGCTCGTGGGTTCTTGTCGTCTGAAACCGACTGGAAACTTTTACCCGTACTTGTGTATGTACCAACCGTTTTTTGGAGGCAGTTTTGATAGTTATTGGTCTCCAAATCTGTGCACTTGTCACTCTTGTGTATGTACCGACCGTTTTTTAGAGGCAGTTTTGGTAGTTATTGGTCTCCAAATCTGTGCACTTGTCACTATTAGTCACACTTCTGTGAGGGTCTAATTTGCAGCGAAGCACTTAAATAGTGATGGACTCCAGAAAATAAATCTCCTAGTATAGGTGTTAGGTGTACGGTACGAAATGGGAATCAATATGACGAGCTGGATCAAAGCTAATAAGTGGATGCGATTGAATGTGTTATCAATAGCATCAAGGTTTAATTAGTCGTATTTCTGTATTTATTTTTAGACATTTTACCCATAATAAGGGTAATATTGTAATATTTCCACACTACATTCACAATTAAAACACATTCATGATTTCAATCTCTCCCTCTCGCCTTCGCATGCAAGCTCAAACTGTTGTCGGTGTTGCTTTTTGATTTTCGTCGCTGCTTATCGTTTTCTTTTGATTTTCTAAGGATGTTTTGTCATTTTGTGTAAGAACCGTCCCCGGTCGATCCCGGTCGAACATGTGATTTTTGGCGAAGTTTGGCTCTCGGTCGGAAAAGTCAACCGATGACTCCGGGAGTCATTCGGGACCTTTCCGGGACCCGAAAAACTTAGCCGTTGTTACAGTTAGCTTAGTTAGGTTGTTTCCTTTCGACTGACTGTCCTTGTGAAAAAGTCAATTTTTGGTCAAGCGGATACCATTTATCGACTAAACCTACCTTAATTAAGTGAGCTGGAAATATTTAAGGACAAAGTGGTCCCTACATGGACACTTGTCCATGTTAGCTTGGAATAGAAGAAAATGGTGCGAAATGACCCAAACACCCCTAGAACTAAGGCATGAAAGGCAAGGAAGCAAGAGGGGCTTTTTGGACAATTCGAGGGTAGGTTAAAGCCCTCATTTGGGTCACTTTTCAGCCACAACTTAGTGTTGGCCGAATTTCACCAAAGGGGAAAGAAGAAAGGGAGCTTTGGAAGCTTGAAGAAGAAGAAGAAAGGAGGAAAAAAGGTGTCTTGAACCCATTATCTACCTAAATCCTCCCAAAATCTCTTGTTTCTTCACCTATTCTCCGTTCTCAAAGTAAATCCCCAACCCTTTTTCGTTTTTGTTGATTTTGGTTCATGTATTTTGAAGGGAAATTGATGAACTTAGTTGGGGGTTTGAAGTTTGATGTTGGAGGATGATTTTGGAGATAAAAGGAAGTTAGATGATGATTTTAATTTGGATTTATGGAGTTTTGATGAAGACCCATGATGGGTGTTGAGTTATTGACGTTTATGGAACTGATTTGGGGGTTTGGGAAGATCAAAAATGGAGTTTTGGGGTGTATTTTCGGGGAAGAAGAAGCTGGAGGAAGAAGAAGGCGTCACAGTCAGACCCGTCACGGATCCGTGAGGGAGGACGTCACGGCTCCGTGAGGGAGGACGTCACGGCTCCGTGAGGGAGACCGTGACGGCGCCAGTCACGGCTCTGTGAGGAGAACCGTGACGGCACAGACCTCGGGTCCGTGACCTGATCCGTTACGGAGCCCGTCAAGGCTCCGTGACCCAAACCGTGTCAAACCTGAAATGGGTCTTTTGGGCCCATTTCGTTAGATTTCGAGTAATTAGGACGGTAATCTATAACCGAGTCCTTTTAGGGTTAATTGGGAATGTTTTCCTCGTTAAACCATTTGTGAATTACTCTTGATTCGAGTGTTTAATTATGATCCAAGACCTTGGACCCAAGCTTGACGGAGGAGGAGGCCTTTGGACCGCGTGAGAGGACGAGAAGGAAGCTAGCCAGGTCGTCAACTGCTAGGATTGGATTGCTTTCGAGGTAGGGAAGAGTAGTAAACTCCACCTTTAATTTAAAGAATGCTAATAGTATGCCTATAGGATAATAATAACCGGAAAGTGACTAGTTTGCATATAGGATGTGATTCACTAGAATAACCGCTTTCAATTACGATAAGAACCGAGAGAGTCTTAGTATGCATATAGGATGTGATTCACTAGTTTAACCGCTTTCAATTATTGGGAATTGCCGTGCTGGTAGAATGGTCACGTCGAGCCTTATGATTGATTGTTGATTGTGCTTGATTGTAGTCTTTAGTCCTTAAACGTTGATGCATGTTATCTTCTTTGATTACTTGAAGGGTCATAACATGCCTCATGAATTATGATGAATGTGATATGAATGGTTGTTCGTGATATGATCGGTTGGATGAATGTGATGAATGTACTAGTGAATGTTGACTTGTGTTATGATCGGGTGAATGATAGACCGATGTGGTGTGTTCGGTAAGTATGTTGGTAAGCTATGACGATGCGACAAGATTGGTTTGGTATGTTGAATTGATATGGTTGGTATTGCGCGATGTGGTGTATTGTTGCTTGCCCCGATGCTTAGTGTTCTGGGAAGACATCTAGATCGAGGAGCAGTCCGGTACGATGTATGTGGTTTCACCCCGATGCTTAGTGTTCCGGGAAGATATCTGACCGAGGTGTATGCCGGTCCGGTATGTTTATTATGTGGCTTTACCCCGATGCTTTGTGTTCCGGGAAGACATCCAGACCGAGGGACATTCCGGTACGATGTATATTGTTTCACCCCGATGCTCTGTGTTCCGGGAAGACATCTAGACCGAGGGGTATTCTGGTATGATGTAACCGTTTCACCCCGATGCTTTGTGTTCCGGGAAGATATCCAGGCCGATGTGTGTTCCGGTATGATATATTCATTGAGTTGTGCGTGTTAGAGATAATGATAGAGTTTGATATTAATCAAACTCTTAGAGATTATATTGTGTATAATTTTGAATAGACTCTTATCTGTACAATATATGTAAATACAACAGATGAATAATATTATACGCAAGGTTGAAATCCCAATATTACACATCAGAGAAGGGACTGAAAAAGAAGGATGGATGTATAATTTTTCTACTCATAGTCCTTTAAGTTGTTACAAAATTGTATGCACCGTAATGCTTTTCAACTCAAATATGAGCAATCATAAGCAGTGGTCCAGCTAGGCTAATCATTTCATTCTGCGTAGCCTAAATTTTCATGACACATAATTACTCTGTTATTGAGCAGCTAAGGTCTGAAGTTGATGTCTCAGCTAGATAACCTCATTATTAAAGTGCATTTTTGAATCACATAAGAAGCATATGAATAGTGAAATGTTTTTGGACAAATCTTTAACCTGTTTTTGAAGTAAATCCTTTAGGAGCCTGCTTCAAAAACACACGGAGGCTTAAACTACATTAAACATAACCACCAGATAGTGTTAATTATATGGATATTGTTCTTCAAATTTAATAACTGCTAGCTGTTGGGACTTTTTGCTTCAGTTCATGAGAATCTAATTCAATAGTTTGCTGGACTCATCAAAAAGTAAGTATTCTTTATCCTGTGTTTCTCTTAATCTCTCTGCAAAAATGATTCAAATTGGATTGTTATCAATTAGGAGGAGCATTGTGGTGAAAAATTATACTATCATACTTATTGTTTTTCATCTCTACATGAGAGTGATAATCTATTGAGAACCACTCTTAACGTAGAAACCGTGAGAACCAATCCAAGCCACACTCACCTATGATCCAACACCCATCAAAATGTCACATCATCACCCCAATCCAACCCAAATACCACGCCACTTTCATCTTTCTCACACAAGTAAGTGCATAATTGTAATAGCATGATGTCATGTGGATAATTGTCCATTTTGTTAACCAATTCATTAATTTAATATTTTCCGATTCGCTTGAACTCCGATTAACTTCAAACTTGCGCCAATATTTTTTTTCCAATGGCTTTAAATCAAGACCAGTCATGAATATATTTTGAAGCACGAAAATAAAAATTTATATCAAGGTGATAAACATAATGTTGAATGTTGATAAATCAGCACTAATAAATGTTTTATATCAGAGTACCAAACTAGTGCTAAATGTTGATAAAAAACATGTAACGAGGTGATAAGAAACAAATAATGAGGTGATAAAAATCATGTTCAATTTTGATAATAAGTGTGATACACTAAAGTTTAACGTTGATAAAAAAAACTTGTGATGAGGTGATAAAACACACGTAACTCAATGATAAACCTAGTGTTTAGTGTTGATAAAACTGGTGTTTATAAAAAGCACGTGATGAGATGATAAAAATCATGATCAGTTTTGGAGAATGGGTGATAAAACCAGTGTAAAGTGTTGATAAACCCAGAGCAAAGTGTGATAAAAATTACCCAGATATAATTTCTTTAAAAACCAGCCCCGAAATAAAAAAATTTCGTGCTTCAAATAAAACATGTGATGGGGGTGATAAAACACACATAGTTGAATGATAAACCTAGTGTTTAGTGTTGATAAAACTAGTGTTCATAAAAAGCACGCGATGATGTGATAAAATCATGATCAGTTTTGGAAAAATGAGGTGATAAAACCAGTGTAAAGTGTTGATAAAACCAGTGTAAAAGTGTTCATAAATCCAGAGCAACGTGCTGATAAAAATTACCCAGATTTTTTTTAAAAAAAAATCAACCCCGAAATAATTTTTTTTCGTGCTTCAAAATATATTCATAACTGATCTTAATAGAAAGCCCTTAAAAAAACAAAACTCATGGCGCAAGTTTGAAGCCAATCGAAGTTCAAACGAAACGGGAAAAATTAAATTAGTGAATTAATTAAAAAAAGTAATATGATAGTCTTACTAAAAAGCCCTTACCACTTACTAAAAAATGCTGTTTTTTTGCAGTCAACAAGTCAACTACTCAATTGCACCTCATCCATCCATTCATAAAATGAATGACTTAGATTGGTTCTCGCGGTTCCAACGTTGAAACATGGTTCTCACCAGATTTCTCCCCCTCTACATGATACCCTAAGGGAAATCTGATTAAATTCGACTCAAAATACATCATATTTTTCTAATATGATTCTATAGTTTACGATTGAAAATCTATGTATTTTATAAATTCTAAGACAAAAATACCCTTATTATAAACAATATTTTTTTATATTTCTTCTTTCCCTTACCGTGACCTGTATATATAGTATTTTTCTTCTTCTCAACATAAGGAATAGTAGAAATCATTTAACGTGAGAGGAAATACATAGTTGCAAATTGATCAAAATAGCAATTCCTATCAGCAACATCTCGTTCAAATCCAAAAGTGATAAGAAGAAAAAAAAAGTACCAAGGTAGCACAAGAATGAAAGCATTGATTTTACTATTGCTTCGTGTACTTTACTACCTAGTCTGTACCACATCTAACAGAGCAAGAGAAATTAAACAAGAACTGTTCATCCACCCAATAAATGTAGCAAAGGTAGCACAAGAATGAAAGCATTGATTTTCCTGAGATTTTTAGAAAATTTCAAAAATGGTTAAATGCAGAACTCTTTTCGAAGAGGTTTAGCCTGGATTGACGGTTCTTTCTCTCTTCACAACTCCCCAAGCATCTTTTCTGACCTGCATTGATGGCAATCCTAAAACCATTCACCCCATGAGTTAAAAGGGAAATGAAAAACAAACTGCAACATTGATCACAAAAGAGAAGAATTTACGCAATGAAAAAGCGAGAAACTCTATCATAGTCATAGAGAATAATTTGATCCTTATTCTTGTAGTTCCAAGAATTTCCAGGACACATCAGATGAATCCTTTAAAGATATAAGAGAATGACAGTCAATTTCATAAAGAAACCAAACATTCATGCATATTTTGCTTCCATATCCGGGGATAAATGTTTTGGGTACTAAATGTGGTATTATATTCGAACAAAAAAATATTTAGGATACTATTCAAGAATATAGTCTTCTTACAAGAGATAACTGCAATATGTGCTAGTTTATGACCCATTTTGGGAATTCTAATTTAAAAGTTCCTAGCTCCCAAGTTTCTACATCAGAGTCGTGTTGTTTAGAGATGTGGTTGAGAAAGTGTACCTCTTTCAAGACCGACTAATCTACTCTTATTTTTGCACCAATGACCCAAAACCTTTAGGCGGCCAAAACTGAACAAAATATGAACATTGATCAGATAAGCATAGAGACAATACACGAAGATCACAGCAAGGAGTTAACTGCTACTGGACAACAAGTTGCGGTTCTGAGTTATAAAATACATAAAAGCACACACTGAGACAGTATTCATATCAATCACTCAACTAGAAAACAAACAGAAAGGAAATTTTCTTCGGACACTTCCAATATTGGTGCAAAATTTGCTCTATCAACCACAATGAAACTCCACTTAGTAAGCAATTGAGATTCATCATACAGATCAAACATGCACAAAAAAACAACAGCATGAATTTGCATGGCCATGACAACACAGAAACCTCTGGAAAGAAACAATAATCTGATAGCGAAATTCGAATGAGGAAAAGAGAATCACCTGCCAAAATATTCTGCCTTCCAGAAGACCGCAAGGAATAGCTCCAAATTTTCTTGAATCAGTGGTATCATACTCATTGTCTCCCTCTATCCAAACATGCCCTTTGGGAACCTAGAGAAATACAACACAGAGTGAAGTTCAAATCCTTATAATCAAGTGTAAATTGCAACAGAGCTAGACAAAAGCAGAGAACTCATGCTACAAGATTTCGTAAATGAACAAAAACAAAACATCTCCAAAACAATCATACCAGTGAAAATAAATAACACAAAGCACAAGCTAAAAAATCCAACAAGCAAACAATATTGTAAAACATAACAAAACAAAAAATAGCTAGCTGGAGAACTAAATCATACCACAACAGTGGCACACCTATCACTGTTCTTAGGATCCACAACGTATGTGACTTCATCTCCCTCCATCCCCTTCACCCGCTTTGCAATGATCTTCCTTGGGTTCTCAGGTGATCTTGCAATGATGATATCTCCGCGGCCCACCTTACCAAACATGGTCGAGATCCGCTCAGCAAGAACAAAATCACCAGTAATTTGAAAAGTCGGAAGCATGCTGGGGCCGAGGACCTGCATCATCATCATAATCATCACATCGGCATAACCCTTTTGACTGATGAATAACTTGACTCAGATGAGACTGTAGCTAGCACTTACGGAGACAGGAGTGCACACATAAGCGTTGGTGGCATGCAACAAGCAGAAAATTTTGGTTGCATAGAACGGCGCCTGAAATACTTCTCTCACAATCTTGGACCAAACCTCCATTTTTCCTCTTGGGTGTTAAATGTGGCCGCCAAAGCTCAAAATTTCAAGAACTAAGCACATTCAGAAAGGGAGCAAATTTATAGCAGTTTTTGAAAAGCTAATTACACATCAACCAAATTCAATATATAGGCTAGATGCAGAGAGAGGCAAGTAAGTCAGCCATTGATATAAGAATATGAGCCTATACAATTGCACAAGGGCTAATTGGATCATGACACCAAGTTCCTACTACCTAGGCTGCCCAAACTCAACTCCTCCGTTTCAACATTTACAAAAAAAGATGTAAAATTACTCCAAAGCATCACTGTCATTACAAACTCACCCAGTGTGATTTTTTAATTGTGAAGAAGAAAGGGCCGAGTTTCCTTCAATGGACTGAGACGAATCCAAAATCTCAGATTCACAAAAAAAAAATCTCAAAAATTGAACGAAACCCAAATCGCACCATTTAAAAAACCTGATTCAATTTCGTGGATTTCGAGTTTGAAACATACAACAGCCAAACAATGATCAGAACCCACATACGAATCAGAGAAAATGAACAAAACGCCCGCCCAATGAGGAGAGAGCAGAGCCGGACTCACCGGAAAATCGTTGAGGGGAAGAAAGGGAGAAGCTAAAGCCGGTTGAGATTGGGTGTTGCGGCGAAGAGATGAAGAAGCAGAACTGCGAGCTGGTTGATGGTTTGGTAGTACTCGTAGCTTCTACAAGACCCAAACAAAAAGCCCAAGTAAAAAAGTCGGAGCAAAAAACTAGGAAGAAAATAAAGATTAAGCAAACATCGATCCTGGTTGGGTTGGAGCTGTAGACTGAGAAAACTTATACCATCCATGATGGACCATCTACTTTTTTCTTCCATTTAAGATGGTAGATGTTGTGGATTAAGTTAACTAAGAAAAGGTTGAAGATGAAGTAGGCTTCACCAAATGAGGAGGCCCAATTATGTCACGCTCCAAATCCGATTTTGATCGGACTCGAGACGCGAACTTAAAATAATAAATAAACACGGTAAAATTTCGAAAGATAAATTTTCAAAGGTGATAATAAATCAATTGACAAAGTTAACAGCTCATAAAACCCAGTATACAAAGTTCGGTTAAAAAACAAACGCATGTCACTAGACCGACTAGACAAGACCCTCGTCAGCTCCCAAGCTCGACTGTGTCCTGCTAGTACGAATCCCGCTCAACACCTGAAAACACCACAAAGTAAGGGGTGAGCTTTCGCCCAGTAGAAAAAGTAGTTAAGGTAATGAACATCGCCTCACCACCACGAGTAACCGTCCAATTAAGGCATACTAGTACATTACGACTAAATATCGAACCGGGGTTCATAGCCAAACTTACAATACTCTTAACGACGACTTTCACACAATCAACAATAACAAACAACAAACACAACCAACACAAATCCAATAGTGCACACAGCCCGTACCGCAATACCCAAACTCCGCCGGCTGTGCACGGCCCGATACCATCATAACAAACCAGTAGGTCAAGCATCCATCGGACTACCTCTCGATCCAGAGGAGACGCATAACGTCACGAAGACGTATAACGTCGAGAATGCCGGAAACATCCTTATGAGGACGCATTCGTCGGGACTCTCGGAAACGTCTCCAAAGGACCATAGATCATCGAGGCTGAAACACGGCACCCAGTGCCCATCACGACCCGTAGGCCCAACATGACCCTCAGGCCCAACCACGACCCGTAGGCCCACTATGATATGATTTGGCCCGTCGGCCCTATGCAATATGGTATGATGTGGCCCGTCGGCTCCGACTCGTCGGCCCTATGCAAGATGATATGATGTGGCCGTCGGCCCTATGCAACACGACCCGCAGGCCCAACACGACCCGCATGCCTAACACGACCCGTAGGCCCCAACCATATTATGGCCCGTCGGCCCCAAACACGACCCGTAGGCCCAATCTCAACCGGGATACTATCCTCAAGGAACACGCAACAAAATAACAATCGCGCATCGAAATGTCACAGATCAAACACGGCTCACCAAGCCCAACAATCTTACCACATATACACGGCACGTCGGTCTATCACTCACCCGACCATATCACAACCAAGGGTTCTCATTATAACAAGCACGACACACATGCCCACACACAATCACAATCATGCAACACCGAGCACTAATCTTATTGAACTCTTAAGCATACTCAAACCGTCACGTACTCACCATCACTTACTGACCCCACGTTCAACGTGGTAACCCCACCGACTTAACCGGTATCAAATCCCCAACCGTCCCACAGTTCAACATATCAATTAACAGGAAATAACCACACAGGTCATCAGCATGCATCACTAGTTCAATCCTATATGTTTTCATGTTCGTTATTTAATATCCGTTCAAACAACACAAGCACACTAGCAGAAGCACTCAGCAAACAATCCTACGGGCACGTCATGGCCCGAAACTACCAGCACAACAATTCCCAAGACAGAAAACGTAAATGTTCACAGTTCATGCGTCTACGCTAGTTGTTCGCATCCTACATGCCAAACTACGATCTTTCCGATTTTATTATTACCTAGCATGCATACTACTAACTTTCCGTAATTAAACCGGTATTCGCTACTTTCCCTACCTCAAGGCGAACCGACAGCCACGTATCCTAGCTGCTGACGTCCTGGCTCGCTACCTCTAGTCTTCTCTTCGATCGAAGCCGGACTCTACTTTACACAGAAAGTTACAATTAAAACCGGTTTCACAACTTAATTTAAAAGGGTACGACGGTTTTGATTTAAATTCAAAAGTTGTCTTTTAGACTCGAGCGGGCTAAAAGCGGGATTACGACGAATCGGGTTCGAGCACCCGCACACCGAACTCAGAACCCGGTGCACGTTTTCCGAGGTACGGATCCCGATGCACGGATCCAGAGGTACAGTTTTCGATGCACGATTCCCGAGGTACGGGTTTCGTTGCGCGATTCAAGAGGTACGGGTTCGTGCACGATTCCCGAGGTCTGATTCTGCGTTCCGTTTTGTCCCGTTCCAAGTCCGATTAACAGTCCAGTTTAGTCGTTCAGGTTTCAAATCCGTTCCACAGTCCCAAAAACGTCTTAAGTCGATTCTGATTTTAATTTAAAACTTTTTCCATTCAAAACCCTTTTTCCTTAAAACTGAATTTTCATTTTACAGATCTTTTCGTTTCCAACCTGTCCAGATCTGGATCCAACCCAAAAAAAACTATTTCAAAAGCTCAGATCCACATATCCACATAAGTTCGAACATAAATCAAAAAGGGAGAAAATGAGATTTTGGTTTAGAAACGGGCCGACCACTGACGGTGACTAAACCCGCCAAGGTCTCACGGCGAAGCTCACCGTGGGGAAAAACGACGGTGGGGGCGGCGTTGGAGAGAGAGAGCTCGGAGATGTGTTGCGCGGCGGCGGTGGTCGGAGACGAGGGTGAGAGGGCGGCCGAGAACTCGGGACGAAGAAGGAGAGGGCGTCGGGTGAGGGAAGTGCTCGGTGGCTCCTTCCTCGCCGACGAGTCCGAACCCAACACGAGGGGTGGAAGCTCGGGACGAGGGCGAGTGGGTCGTATACGGGGGCGACGGTGGCGGGACGCTTGAACCTGGACGGAGAATAAGGAGAGGCGAGAGAGGTTCAGCTCAAATTTGAGGGAGGTCGGCAAGGGAGAGGGGCGGCCGTGCGGGTGTCGTTGGGTGGAGAGAGATAGGGAAAGATAAGGGTGGCCGACGATGGCGGCCGAAACAGAGAACTAGAAAGGGGACGGGATCAGGAGAGAGAAGAAGGAGGCGGGAGGCGGGAGGTCGAGGGTCTGCGAAGAAGAAGAGTTCGAATTAGGGTTTCCAACCCTGACTTCACCCTTAAATACCACCGCCTGGAAATGGGCTTCAGGCGGTTTGGGCCTTTGGTTGACAACGGGCCTCACGACCCAAAGCTGAAAGAAGAGAGCTCGGATCAGGCCGGCTTGGTCGGGTCTGGCCTGCTCTGCTCGGGTCGGGTCTGCTGGTTCGGTCCGACCCTTTACCTTTTTTTTACGAAGCGATCTTCACAAAATAAGTGTAAAACAAAAATATTTCTTTTCGTTTTTTTTATTGAGGACAAATCGACTAAGAACCATTTTATCTTAAAAACCGTGTGAACTCATCTTAGTCACACACATAGACGGAGCCACTAAGGGCTCGGAGGGCACGTGCCCCCCTCAAATTCTGTCCAGTGACTTTTAATTGTGTAATTTTGTTGGATGACCTTTGAAAATTCTAGACTTGTTAATTTGGGAAGTAGATCGAAGAATGAAACTGATAATATTGATGATTGTTGTTGTGCTCGATATGCTTACAATACATGAGTATTGATACACTAATAAGTAGCTACAATGTCAAGGAAGACGGAGGGATTTGTGGGCTATAGTTGTGAGCTATGCTAAGGGTCGGTGGTGTTGTGGTGAGCTAAGTTGGGTAAAGTCAAAGAAGCCGTAGAGTTGGGCTAACAAGACTTGATGAGGCATTTTCTAATTTCTGGTATGGATCTTCCTTACGCCCGTCATATTAATCTTTTACTGTCAGGTATATTCATTTTTTGTAACTTAATTAGTATGATGTATTTTTTGGTTTTTTATTACAAAAAATCATATCAACTTTTATTTATTTATTAAGTGACGGTCCAACATTCGTAGAACCAAACACCAACCAAAATGCCGTTGGTTCGACATTTTTCAAGCCGTCGCCACCCGTTCCAAGTTTTCTGTTGTCAATTCTGGCCAATTATGATTGGTTTGGCCGGTGATACTTATATTTGAACAACCCTAATTGTTTCAAATTTGCTTATAAAACATATGTCATCTTCAAAACCGATTTTACCATACAAACAAACAAACATGTTTGTTAGTCTCCAAGGACATTATGGGGACAATGCTTGATACATTGTTTTTGGGAGGAACAAAAACCTAATTTATACCAACTATACATAATGCTGAGATAATTGATGATGTTTTGGAGAAAAAAGACAATGAATTGTCTAATTTTCTTCATCGCTGACTGTAATAATTAGAAAGCTTGTCTACTTCAAGATTATTACAGTGAGTGAATGAAGATGGAAGGTGAGGTGTCAGAAACTGTTGGTTACCTATTTCCATGTCCTTGTCCCAAATATGTGCCCTTAATAATGACTTGAAGCCCTTTTTATTGGCTTGTCCATCTTTTAACAATATAAAGACGTTAATAAAATACATTTTAAAATTGTTTTCTTCAAACAAAGTTATCATAACTTGGATGATGTTTTAAAATTAATACACGATGGTGTGTTTGTAAAAGATATCTCCTCTTTGTAAGTTTATTTACTGTTAATGTCATTGTCAAATGTGTAATTGATATATGAAATATAAAAAGTATACTTATTTTATGTGTCACAAATACTGAGAAGAGAAAAGAAAAGAAGAGAGCTCACAGAAACCCAAAATGTGCATATCGTCATCAACTATCTCTCTGTTTTTCTTCTATGCTCTCTGAATCCTCCACACGACCCAGTGGTCTCCTCGCTCAATACCCACAAATTTTCTGGTTCCACCGCTTTAGGTACCTCTTTCTCTGCCACCATTCGCATGAATTTTTCACCTTTTTTTTACTGAATTTTGTTCATTTCTTTGTGCGTTTTTTGTGTGGTGATCTGGTTATGCTGATTGTTGGTTTGAATCTCCGTGTCGTTCTGTTTTAGCTCAGTGTATCGTCTGTTCTGGGTGATTTTGCTGGTTGGGTTCCTTTTTCCCGGGAAAATCTTGAGCTGGGTTTATGGATCTTACTTCTGTATCGATAAAAAAAAATCATATTTTTCTTCTTCTCTCTATTACCCAGTAAAAATCTAAATTTTAGGTTCATTTTACATCGATGTATATACATATATTATATATTTAATATTATAAGCCTAAGCTTCCAGGTTTAATTCATTTGATGTTGATTTTGGTGTGGCATGTTGTTCTCTTCATGGTTTAAAAAGTAGAAACTTGTGTTCAGATTTTAGGAGGCCCTTGATTTTTTTTTTCTTTCTGATCGTGTTTTCTTGTCTGTTGCTTGTAAGAATGGAATGAACAAACACACTATTATGTGTTACTTTATACATGTTGGGTAAGCATTGATTTCTTTTTCTAGATGTATATAACATTTTCTTAGATGATTTTCAAATGATTCCAAAGTAGGTACATGATTGGTTTTGCTGAGTTTCTGATTTGAGTTGGATGACACTTTTTTTTTCTTTCTTTACAGCCAATGGCTTCGGTAGGTGTAGCCCCTACTGAATTAAGTGAATCTCGTGGCCCCACTGTTGGTTTTGATAAGCTGCCTGAGGAGATGAATGACATGAAAATTAGGGATGAGAAAGTAAGTATGAACCAATTTAGAGCACAGGCTCAATTGTGATTGTAAATTACTTGTGTTCAATTTCATACCCCACTTAACTTCATCATGTAGGAAATGGAAGCTACAGTGGTAAATGGAAACGGGACTGAGACAGGTCATATAATAGTTACAACTATTGGTGGTAGGAATGGCATGCCAAAGCAGGTAGCTCTTTACTACACTACACAACCAATGATACTGAAACTAATTTCTTAGTTTCATTGCACCACGGCTTATCTGTCTGTTCTTTTTTTGATCAAGCTTATCTGTCTGTTCTAATGTGACTGTCTTTGCATATAATTTTAGACTATTAGCTACATGGCTGAGCGTACTGTTGGACATGGGTCATTTGGAGTTGTATTTCAGGTAAAGAATCTATATTGGTCGTTTTGATTGTGATTGGTGGTTAGTTCCAACACGTGATGTATATATATGTTCATTCAGGCTAAGTGCTTAGAGACAGGTGAAACTGTAGCTATAAAGAAGGTTCTTCAAGACAAGAGGTACAAGAACCGTGAGCTGCAAACAATGCGGCTTCTTGACCACCCAAATGTTGTCTCTTTAAAGCACTGTTTCTTTTCTACAACTGAAAAGGATGAACTCTATCTGAATCTGGTACTTGAGTATGTCCCTGAAACAGTTCATCGCGTGATCAAACACTACAACAAGTTGAGTCAAAGAATGCCACTGATATATGTGAAACTATATACATATCAGGTACATAGTCATATCTGAATCCGGTTTGTGTTCGGTCTTGTATATGATATAACAAAGTTCATTTAAATTCATACATACTTTCCTTTTACTTGCCAGATCTTTAGGGCATTGTCCTACATTCACCGCAGTATTGGAGTGTGTCACCGGGACATCAAGCCTCAAAATCTTTTGGTATGATTACAATGATAACTTCAATATGCTTAACAACATTTGCATCTCTGACCAGAAAATAATAAATTATCATCCATTTTACTTTCTTATGCCTGTATACTGGTGTAGGTGAATCCTCATACTCACCAAGTAAAATTGTGCGATTTTGGGAGTGCAAAAGTTTTGGTATGTTTTTCTTGATATTGTGGTTTTTGATTAATTGTTTTGGGATTGCAATAAGTGCTTTATTTATTAATCTTTGCTGTCTGTAACAGGTAAAAGGAGAACCCAATATATCATACATCTGCTCTAGATACTACAGAGCACCTGAGCTTATTTTTGGGGCAACAGAGTATACTACAGCAATTGATGTCTGGTCTGCTGGCTGTGTTCTTGCAGAACTACTACTTGGACAGGTGCATAATATATTTGTCTTACTTATATGTATTGAGGTGTAAGTTTTAACTAATATTTTATATTGTTGCAGCCGCTATTTCCTGGTGAAAGTGGAGTTGATCAGCTTGTTGAGATTATTAAGGTACTAAAAAGTTCAATTCTTTAATCAAACTTAGGTTTACATGTCTTAGAAAGGCCGCAATAAGATCATGTAGTTGCTGTGTTATCAATGGCAGATCTGACGAAGGAACATTTTGCAGGTCCTCGGCACCCCTACGAGGGAGGAGATTAAGTGCATGAACCCAAATTACACGGAGTTCAAGTTCCCTCATATCAAGGCTCATCCATGGCACAAGGTAATAGAAATTAAAGATAGGGTTAATGGCACATAATTACCTTTATAAATTGCCCACAAACACATGAACTCATTGTAAATTTTCACCAACATCTAACCCCATAGTAAATTTTTCATTGACACATTACTACCCTTATGAATTTCCATGTAATCATCGTCATACAAAATACATAGAAACTATAAAAAAATATGAAGAAAAAATTCGCCACGTGAGTTCAAGGTTTATAATATCCCAAAATTATTCATTCCAATCATTTAATCTTCCCATTTCATTATGATTCCGTGAAGGATTTCGAGGACATAATCATATTGGAATCGTAAGTGTAAAGCATGAGAGTAGTTTTAGGATATTTCAAAGTTTACACTCACGGGTAAGTCATGCGACAAAAAAAAGGAGAACTTTGGTAGTTTCCGCTATTTTGTAGGATTTTGACACGTGAAAATTCATAAGGGTAGTTGTGTATCCGCTATTTGTTTGTGTATAATTTATCCTTGACAAAAAAAAAGGCATGTTTAATGGTTTTGTTTTCTATCTTCCAATGCACTGAATTTGATCGTGTGTATGTATCATCAGATATTTCACAAGCGGATGCCTCCGGAGGCTGTTGATCTTGTATCGAGACTCCTGCAATACTCTCCCAACTTACGCTGCTCTGCTGTGAGTATACCCGTTATAAGTTAGTTAGGTACAACCTCATAATGTCGTAGTGGAAGGTCAAATACTTGCTTCTACTAATCCTTAATTGTTGCTAAAAGTCAAATGTGATGCTCATTTTGGGACAAAGGGAATATTAATTGCGCTGTACCCTTTTGTTTATATAATTCATTTATCGGTATTGCAGTTGGATGTTTTAGTTCATCCTTTCTTTGACGAGTTGCGCGATCCAAACAGCCGCCTGCCAAATGGGCGTTTCCTCCCGCCTCTATTCAATTTTAAGTCTCATGGTATGGTATTGTTTTGAAACCTCGTTCTCAATCTTAAACCTCTTATAAGCATCACAATATCGATGCATGGGTGATTCTTGTTATCTATTGTTGATTGATTGTATCTGTGTGTATCAGAATTGAAAGGGGTACCAGTTGAGATGTTGGTGAAATTGGTCCCAGAGCATGCAAGAAAACAGTGTCCGTTTCTCGGGTTGTGAACGTGTACTCCTATTATGTTTGAATCCTTGAACCCGGCATGTATTTAACGAGTAATGTACTTTTGAGGTTGTATTATGTTTGTAAAAGCAGGTTTAGAGATGTGTCAGTGTTGGTTACTTCATTTCTAATATGTAATGTTTAATCTTGTTGGGTGATAAGGTCAACCCAGTTACTCTTGTATCAGTACGTCTGTGGAAATAATGAGGCATTTCGATTCACTCACAATGATTCGTGCCCGAAAGGATATACAAATACAATAACAATATGTGGATTTCAATGTATTAGGCACCTGCGATGCAGGGTTAAAAGACTGGGGATGGGACAATTTCAACGGGATGAACAATCGGCAATGACTAGTCCAACGGCTAGTCGTCCAGTTCAATGTCCAACATTTATGAAAAAATAATTTTGTAACGGAAATTTTCACTATAGATACCCCCTCTTCTACCCTTTTTATTCACATTTCCTACAATCCTTTTTTCGATTCGCAAAAGTATATTAGATAACTACTTTTAGGAAAAAAGGGATGCCAAGCAACGTTTTTGTCCATTTCCTCGGTACAACTGAGAGCACCTGCAGTTGCAGACGGTTCGCTGACGGATAGGTGTTGGCGAAGACGAAGTGGTGATAACCGGTAGAAAGCTGGCGGATATGCATTGGCGGATGGACGTGTCAGTTACGTTGCAGACGACACCATCAGCCAGCACAAAGAGCCATTGTCAGTCAACGGTCAGCACTAACTGTCTGGGGAGGGCCGTCGACCGTTGCCAACCAATACGGCGCCGCCACGTGGATGCGTCGGTAGAGTCCAATTTTTTTTCTCCCTTATATAAACAGAAAGCTCCCTTCAATTTTAAAACACCTACACAAATCCTCTCATTATACTACTCTCTTCTTTCTGGACACTCTTATTTTTTCGTTGGCAATGGATTTCGATCTCGATTATTTCTTGTTCGGAGTGGGAGAGTACGTGCCGGAAACACAAGAGAATTTCACCCGTAGACAAGACTCCGTCCGAACAAGTCAAGAAAGTCCCAACATTAATGAAGACGTCGTCGAGGTGTTATCGAGTCCCCCCACAGCCAGAGGTTCGCAAGCACGGACAACGCAAGCGAAAAAGACATGCACAATTAATGAACTTTTAGTTGTTTCAATTCCGTATCTGAATCTTCGTATTTCATTATCGATTAATGAACTTTAGTTGTTTGTTTTCGTTCGATTAATTCAGTTTTACCTTTCAACTATTTATTTTCCGTTCAATTTTATTGGTTTAATTTTCAGTTGCATATCCGTTAAGTCATTGTGGGATTGAAGTACATCTATAGTTTGATTGTTATTTTGCCAACATTTCACATGAATTTGGTCTTCATTCCATATTCCTTGGGTTGCATGACATAATTTCCCAACCCATGGAAAAAGACCAAAATGACCTTGGTAGGGCCGATGGTTCGATGACATTTTCTCCACCACCTCACCTATAAATACCTCCTTTTCCATCACCTATCCTCACCGCTTCCACCACGCCGAGCAGATTCAACGCCCACAAATCAAAACATGAACCTCTCGCCATAGGCCACACCACAGAGGAGCATGACCACATTGGTAGCACTATGAGAGCTCCGTTGCCGCAACGAAGAACGAGTGAACCCTTTAAGACCCGAGCATAGTCCACCACAACAAAGCCATAATGGACGTCGATAGGCCAAACTCCCGAGATTTACCATGCCACAATTGTAAATAACCAATGGGAGTGCAGGAAACCACCGGATCTACGCCTTGTCGAGAGGATATGATCATATCTAAGCTCTGGAAAACGAAGCAAGGAACTGGCTGACAATGGCCCAAACAGACCAAACTCTCGAGTTCCAGCAACGCACACAAAGGAAGATGCCACTTCGAACAATGAACTCACCATAAGAACGTCAACTCATTCTTCCTTATCTGAATCTAGTGGCCGGACGAGGAAGGAGGTAGACGGAGGGCCGGTCAAAGAAGCAAGAACCAGAGAAAGAAACGACAAGGGAGCCAAGCTCCGGCGAGACATATAAGCGGGGGAAGGGGAAAGAAGAAGTAAGGGAGGAAGAGAAGGTGACCACCGACGACGTCCATGGCCGGAGACCATGGCATCGCCGGTGAAAAGAGAAGCAAGGCAAAACGACGACTAGGATTACACAGAGGAAGAAGAAAATGATTTTCGGATTTTTGTAAATGTATCTTTATTTATTATATTAATAAAATGTTGAAATACCGTCTATGTTTTAATTATTTAAAGACTTGAATACGCTTAGTAAATTGATTTATATTATTGATTGTTTTTTAATTTGTGCTAATTTATTTTATAGAACAATGTCAAACAGAATATACAGATTATTAGAGTCGAGTTCTTAAGTTTCCTCCATATAAATATATTTTTATTTAGGGTTAATATCATAAAGTAACAGAAATTATGCGATGATAATTTTGTGATACATATGTGTGCCAATTGTAAAAATCGTATTTGATGTGTTATTTGCAAATGTCGTATATTTGTGTGGTGCTTTATGATATTAAATTTTTTATTTATTAATTATTATGTTAATAAAATAATCCGTTTTTTTTAATTATTAAAAAGTATTTTTAAATTTTTATCTAAGACCACCGAATGTATATATAAAGCCAGCCATGACGATGAACTCAATCAAAGCCCAAAAAATACAAAGACCATTGAGGGCTCATCAATATGAAGGTAAATAATTTATATGGTATTTGGAGTAAGTGTGAGCGTATGTGTTGGAAAAAATGCAATTAAAAGGTTTTTAATTGAATTTAATTAAATTAGTTTAATATAATTTAATATAGTTAGTAAGGATTAATGACTATTATGAAAAAGACAACATGTTAAGATCACGGCTCTCCTCTCCCAAAACCCTAAGAGCCCTTTTTCTCTTGTCGTAAAAGCACGGTCATGGCTATGTCAATGGCCTTTGCTATGGTCTTGCCCTTCTCTTCCACGCATAATCTTTACTGCCTCTTCCTTTTAGGTCTTGTGCAGGTTTTTTCTGCTAGGGTTTCTCTCGAACCGCCTCTAGCTACCACGACGTTGGCTTCATCCCGTCACCAACGAAGCGTCTCCCGATCTGATTCGGTCCCCCCTCTCCGACTCCAGTGCATGACGACTGACTCACCTCGGCATCAGACCTTAACGCCGTCCTTTCCGTCGGCGTCTCTGAAGCCGTCGCAGCCGCCACCTTGGATGTCGCAGGCGCAAGCCACCGTCGCTCCCGGCTTATGTCCGGCACCACGGTGTTGGCTCCCCTCCGCCACCAACACCGGCCTGCACCACCGCCCCTGCATTCGCCAGGATATCTGAAGTTGCCGCAACCGCCGCCTCGGAAGTCCCCGCCTCCGTCTCGACAACCGCCACACCCTCCTCCCTGGCCTCCACCACTAGGCCCCTGTCTGTCTTTCATCACTGACGATCATAGGTTCGGTTTTACAACAGCAGAAGAGCGTCGCCCTCGGGCGACCCAACAGTATTCAGGCCCTACTTTGAGCAGTATTTCGTCAGTCGTCTTTACTTTTATTGTTCTAAGAATTAGGTTGTTAGTTCACTACTATTTTAGTCTGATCTATCTTAGTTATTTTAATATTGTTATAGTTCAATTGATTTGGTTGTCGGTTCTAGGTCACCTTTATGGCATTTCAACAAAACGTCTTAGACGTTTTCAGTAGATAGGGTTATTATTTTTGTCCCGTCAGAGTTTTCAGGCATGTACTAACTCTCTTAAAGTAAATATATTGCACGTTTACTAAAAAAATGACTATTATGAAATTTTCTATAATACCCTTTCTTATATATATATATATATATATATATCTTTTTGTTATATCATTTCAACATGAACATGATGAAATCTTTTCCTCTCTCAAAATCATTTCTGGGTATTGTTTCTATAAGTTCTAGGGCTCTGTCCGTGAGTAGGCACGGATTGAGCTAGCAACTATGTAACTTGGGGAGCAACTGGTTATTGATCGCCACCGAGATCAACCAGACAAATTTCTTTTTAAGTCAGTGGTCCTATATTACACCACAATTTGAATCCTCCATTCAATAAGTCTTTTCTATTCCCAATCTTGTTATAGACTTTTATTTCCAACAGTATATGCCAAAATGGAAGATCGGATGACTGAATTATGGATCAGATGAAGACTATGTACAAACAACAATATGCCCATGTGTTCGCTTGTAAATATGGGCAAAGACTCGTCAAACATCAACCAAAATGGAGCAACAAATACCACGGTAAAGAAATAACCAAATCAAGAAGATAAGGTTGGATGAGGCCAAGTCCAACGCTCAAGTAGACACCTTCCGAGCAAGTATCGACAAATCCATACTTGAGCACGGAAATTTGACCTAAAGGTCAAACGACTACTATAATGAGCAGATGACTTTGGCTAAAAAGAGTTGATCGAAAGACTTATGGAAAAACTCTGGGTCCAAACCTTTCTCAACGTTTCGTTTTAACGTCCTAACCCAGACCAACGTTTCGTTACAGTTCCATAAACGAAAGGTTAGAACTTTTACAAAACCTGATATGAACCATCTAAATTAACGATTTTGTTAACATGGGAAGTGAAAAGTCGAAACTACAACTCCATTCATGTTAACCTTTAAGCTCATCTTTCCCACAATAATGCATTATTTTGAAATTCAGTGTTGAAAAATTGTTGGATATGTATACTAAGTGTTCTAATTGCATGTTGAACGGGCATGAGGAGCTGAAAGGTTAACGTGAATGGAGGGATAGTTTCGACTTTTCACTTCCCATGTCAACGAAATCGTTAATTTAAACGGTTCATATCATGTTTTGTAAAAGTTCCAACCTTTCGTGTATGGAACCGTAACGAAACGTTGGTCTGGGTTAGGACGTTAAAACGAAACGTTCAAAAAAGTTAGGAACCAGAGTTATTAGTATGACGGCAACTCAAACTATACCGTTACAACTCCCTACATATGCCAAGAAATCCTGGCACGAGAAAATGCTTCATATATAGAATTTACCTTAACAACATTGCTTTTTCCTCAACAACATCATTAGTCTATGCAATTAGTCTGGTCGGGATTAATTGCATCTAACTACATTAGAGATGTTTTTATTGCCTTGTACTATTCTTTTTTTTTTTGCTGGGTTTGCGTGTATATTTTCTCCCTGTAGTGATGAATGAAGTCTAATTATATTGAATGTTTTGGCATTCATATTTCTGCTAACATGTATATGGACGAACTTCCAGTATTTTTTTCGTCGACCACATATATATGAACCCCGGCATTATAAATTACCGACATCTGATGCATGAATCTACTTAAAAAACTACATAAAAATCTCCCTCTCTCAAGAAAACCTAGCGCTCTGTCTACCTCTACAGAGGTTCCATTTCTACCCTGGCCAGGGTCTCTCAGCCGCCGTCCTCCAACGCCCTGGCCGTCACTGATCGCACCAGTGCCCCTCTGCCCGGGGAAGATCAGCACGGTATCCCCCCTTTGTCCTTCTCTTCCGTCTCGCGAAGGTCGTGCTCTCAAGCTCCAGCATCCGTACGCTGTGGCTCCGACGCCTTCATCTACTTTCTCCTGTCGTCTCTGTCCCCCTCCATACCAGATCTAGCCATATATCGACGTTTATAATCGGAAATGGACGTTACCGGCCAGCTCCAGCCCGTCGTCGAGTCTCACCAGCCACAAGTTCCTGCTCCGGTAGGGTTTCTGTCCGATATCACGCTCACGCCGCCTTCCAACGAAGCTCCTCCCCGCCCTCTCTCTAAACATCGGCGACCGGCTAGCCCTATCCCCCTGAAGGACAAACCAGGTACGTAACCGGATGGAACTCCGATTGTGGGAAAGCCATTGGCCGTCTTGAATCGGGACCGGAGCCCGTTGGGGATGGGGAGTGGGCAGGCGGGACTACTGCTGCTTCCTCGTCCACAGTCACCGAAGGCTGTCTACCGTTATCGCCCTTCAATAGATCGGGTACCGGGTTCAGGTACTCGGGCTGCAAGCGGATCTAGGCTGCAGGCACGTCAGACGGAGGTGAGCTCGTGCCGGATCTCCCCGGTCCCGGACTGGGATGATGACGATGATGAGGTGGTGATCTCAGAGGAAGCGGTCTCGGCTTTCACTAAGGGAACCTATCAGTTCTCCCTGGCAGCCCGAGTTACTAGGGACCAGATCCACAATCAGCATGCCATCTACGCGACGATGTTGCAGAAATGGAAGGTGGATGGTATGCAGGTGGAATTCATGTCCTCGGAGGTCATGGGTTATCACTTCCCCTCCGTAGAGACGACGGAGAATATTCGTCATAGGGGTCACTGGAATTTCAAGGGTTTCCCCCTCCTGCTGGAACCTCTCAGGCCTTATGTCCAGGCAAATGAGATTGATTTCAATCACACTGAACTTGGAGTCCGGGCACTGAACGTTCCAGTGGGGGCCAGGAATTCACACATCCGCGGTATCATTGCATACAACATTGATACTCAGGTGGTGTCGGCCCAAATCCCCTATGTCCGACGGGAGGATATGTTTTTATGGTTGCGGGTGCGGATGGAGATGAACCGGCCTCTACGAAGACTAGTCCGACTCAGATTTCCAGGCACAACATCCTCCTCGCTGATTGAGTTTCAATTCAAGAGGCTCACTGATTTTTGTCGTAGGTGTGGGCTGATGACACACCGGATTATGGGGAGTACGACTCATCTGCCGGGTATTGGACGGGAGGAGGTCCGATATGACTCAACTATTCTGGTCCCAAGGCAGATGGACGTGGATCGCCTGCTGAGGACGGTTTAGAATAAACCTCCTCCGTTGACACATCCGGCTGTTGATGACCTTCTGAATGGTCTGTCTCTGAATCCGGTGATTCGATCCAGGGAAGTCGTTATGGGAGAAAGACTTTTTGCTGCAGACGATCTTTCGAAGTCTGACAATTTGGCTAGGATTACCTCAGGAGGGGTAATCAATGTTATGCAGAATGGAGTGCGGCGAGCCACTGGAGGGCCTCCGGGGTTTACAAAGCCTGACAACCTGGCTAACATCCGTCCTACAAGCGATCCTATTGCCCCGGCCGAGACCGGAGACACTGAAGGGGCTCGGGTGGGGAAGGAGAAAGATTCCCAGGACAAGGCGAAAGATCCACATGAAGGTCTAGGGAAAGGGGGACCCAACCGAGGGAAGGCCAAGAAGTCTACCCTGAAGACTAGGAGCGGGTCGTTGTATGATCGTCCACCGGGACCAAAGGAATCGCTGGACCAGTCAACCCTCCAACCAGACATCGACTGGCCGGTATACACCGAGAGGGACAGGGGGAGCAGGCAGAGGCACAGCAGCCTCCTATGCAGGAATGACCCGGTCCGGCGGGGATGGTGGAGTCGATGTTTGACTGTACCTACAGACCCGGGACAGCTAGTGCTGGGAGGTCCCGGGCAGCCTGCAACAACAGCTCAATATTATTTTCTGCTTTCTCGTTATTTGTTTTATTTCTGGAACAATTTCTTTTATGTTTTGCTTAGGACCTTTTACTTTATGTCTCGTTGTGTTGAGACGATGGTAAAAAGATATCTTGAGTGTGTGCCTACGATTTCAAGTAGGCTATTATTATGGGTCCATAAGTGCTTGGCCTACTACGGTCGGCTCGGACATACATCTGGAACCCGGGCGGTTATGCCCTGTCTTGTTTGATTACCTTTGGGTATTTATGAAAGTCTCCGGTAACCCGTTTCAAAAAAATAATATTACCGACATCTTATGAAATTGGTCTAAATTGAATAAATTACTTGAATATCAAATTTGAAGACAATTTTGGAAATAAAAGTTGAACAGAACTGGTACTTTTATACATTATTTTCAATAAAGTGATTATACGTATTACGTACTAAGAATAAAAGGAATTATTTTAGACATTATTTTCAGTAAAGTGATTATGCACGTTAAGAATAGAATAGAAACATTTTGAAATCAAAGTAGAATTGAACGGATATTTTAGATATTATTTTCAACAAAGTGATTATATGCCCAAAGAATAGGAGAAAAACACTTGTGAAATAAGTTAAACAAAGATTTAGGCATAAAGTAATGATTTGTACTGAGAATATACTTTTAGAAGTTTTTTTTATCAACAAAGCAAATATATAATAAAAAAAATTCGAAGGAAAAAAAATAGTACAAAAAGGACTTAATTACAAAACCCAAATAGACAGAGGTATGTCATACGCACATCAAACCATCAAATCTGATCTGTTCAAAAGGTCAAACTAACAATCAATAATAGTAATAAATCTGAGCATTAACATGAAAGCTCAGATTTAAAACAATTCTAACAAGAGAAACACACAAGATTAAACAAGGTCAAAACTCGGACAGAACGAATCCACCACCATTTCTTTTGAAGAGATGGGTTTGATCCAGATTTTATCACGATTCTCCATGATGTGTGCTTTGATTTTGTGGGTTTTTCAGGCTTTTGGAAAATTGAGTCTGTACAGAAAGGAAAGAAGGTAGAGGAAGAAGGAGGTAGATTCGGAGAATGAGGGGAGGAGTTAGATTAGGTTTTGTTTTTATTTTTTATAATTTAATATTATTTGTTTATTCAATACTGGTTTTTAAAATATTAATTAATTTTTATTTTAAAAATATAATAAAATAAATGTGGATTTAGGGTTAGAGAGAGATTTAGGGTTGGATTCAGGGTTGGAGTTGGGTTTAGGGTTGGAACATTAAGGGTAGTTTCTGAATTTCTGAAGAAAAAAAGAATAGTAAATGGATGGAAAATTGGAATGAATGGTGGATGTTGTTACAAACTGTTAGTTCGCGGTTTGTTTTCGTTACGAATTTTTTTTGGAGTATTTATTAGTTAAACATCAATAGTTCGGGGTAAGACAACGTAATAGACCCTTCTTCTTTTTATAGGCTCGTTTTTTTATTAAAAAATAGACGAACTCTCTGTAAGGTAAATGGTCTAGTGGTCTGAACACCAGTGCCACGATTACAAAAGAGCTCCAGCTGCGGAAGCTAAAAGGCTAAGCCTTGAAATGGAGGTTTACAAGTCCGAAAAACAAAACAAGGAATCAACCATCATCCTCGCACCATTCTCCGTCTTCCGAGGTCAGAGTTAGATCATCAAAGGCTTTCTCCTTCCAATCCAAGGATGTAATTTAGTCCTTTAGTACATCCCATATGTTAGTGTTCTATGAAGTAATATATTAGTGTAGTATTATCTTATTTTTTTATAAAAAATATTGGTCGGAAATAAAATTCATTGTCGAACATGGTACTAGAAAGCATACCAACCAATCCAGACAACCCCAAACCAACCTAATCGAGGTTATTGATATGATTCTGAATGCGTTAGCATCTCTCCCACAACACACTCATCACTTTGGTTCGCTGGTCAATCTCAACCTTAGAGATCTCCAATGTGTCATGTCCTTGTAGCTCCAGGTACTTGCAAAGAGGTTGTTCCATCGATCTTGTAAAATGGTTAAATACCAAAATGGTGAAATATTCTAAGAATCCCAATGGTCTCTCAGTAGACAACGTCGACATAAAACGGGTCTTTGTTCGCAATAATCACATCTGAGAGGGTCGACATTTTTCATGGATCCAAACAAGTTGTCATCCCCTGATGGTCTCAACCGTTTTTTTGGGTCCATAGTAGGGGCCGAAGTGATGTCTTGAGTTCAAAGTATCTTCTCGGGTCAATAGGTCTCTAGACAACTCAACAAGACTACCTTGGTCCTTGTTACAAAGGTAGACAATCCAACAACCTTAACATACCTTTTTCATATCGTACTATGCAACATTTTCTTTAAAACTACGTCCAAGGTAGCAATGAACAAGCCAAAGTGTCACGCCCCAAATCCGGTTCTTGACCGGACTCGAGACGTAACTTAAGAGAAAGCAGTTGTAATAATAAAGGGCATAAAATCAAATAAGCATCCGGCTTTAATACAGTAAAAAGTCTCCAAAACACCACGTATAAGTAAGCCTCCAGCAAAAGGGTTTACAGAAGTCATCATAGTTCATTAACAAAGGTTCAAGACTACAAAATAAAGACCAACATCTCTAAGCACCCGGACCCTAGAAGCTCCCGAGCCTCGAGTCCACAAGTCATCACGCAAATCTGTAAAACAGTCATAAATAGATAGGGGTGAGCTTACGCTCAGTAGGGAAAATCAATAACCAGGTCACCCTTTTTAGTTTAACAATTAGGTCTCCACAATTTTAGTGCGGATCTCAAATACAAATAATTACGAATATGTTGAAAAGTAGGAGTAAAACGAGTGTTTAGCCATCACGAAGAGTTAACAATAATCGTAAGAAAATAACGTTATAAATGCATTTCTTAATTAACCAATAAAGGATAAGATGTTCAGATTGATGCCGTGGGACATGAAGTCGCCACCCTCCGATCCACAATATACATTGTGTCATGTCGGATTTTCCCTCGGTCCAGAGGAGACGCATAACGTCGGACTACCGGTAACAACCCTTGAGGGCGCTTATCGTCGGGATTCTCGTAAACGTCTCCAAAGGACCATATGTCATAGGGAACCAAGGTATAGCTCCCGCAGGACGCATACACTTGGGTGAAATAACCAGTAACCATCCCCGTAGGGTAAACCGTCCAATTGCCCCGCAGGGTCCGATATCTAATGTTCTGTAGGGTCCGTAATCTATGTCTCGCAGGGCCCAATCCGCCGGCTATGATACTACCCCACACCAGCACTTCCTTCGGTGTAGGTACCATACCGGATACCAACTATGATACTACCCCACACCGGCGCTTCTTTCGGTGTAGGTACCATATCGGATACCAAGTTATCGGCTTAGGTACTACCCCACACCGGCATTCCCTTTGGTGTGGGTACCCTATGACACTACCCCACCCGCAGCGTGGGTGCCATACCGATATAAAAGCTAGCTTAAGGGCTCACAAGTGGGTAACACTCTCAAACAATCAAGGAGCAACCGACACTTAACGAATCATAATTCCATCACAACACACCACAAGAATCAATCATAATCTTACACTTACCATTTACTTACCAACCACGATCCATCGGTTCATCGATCACCTGATCATACCGCTTGGCACAACCAGTCATACTCGATTCCCCAATCAATCATTCAGTCATACAAGCATTCAAGCGTTCAATCAAATACACAATTAAGCAAACAAGCATTCATATTTGATCAATCGGTTTATCTAATTGTGTTAGACTCTTAACTCATCCAAACTAGGCAACCAAGCATGTAAACTTAACACAACAACTAATCCGAGGGCTCATCATGGTCTCTCTACCAGTAAATTAATTCCCAAGTATCGAAGCAAGTTACACTGGTGATTCACATCCTAAGCATGCTTACTAGACACGTTTGTTTATTAGTAAAAGGAGGGCATTTATTCTAGTAGTTTGCATCCTATAAGCAAGTCTAGGACCTTTCCGATTTTATTAACCTAATAGGCATACTAGTATTGAAATACTCGAGAAGTTAGGACTTTCCCTACCTTGTGGTCTTCCTCTAAATACTCTGTTGAAAGTCAATTAGCCCCTACTCCGTTCTTCACACGGGTTCCGGATTGGTCTTCGTCTTCTCAGGCGAAGTCCAAGCTCTCGGGCGAAGTTCAATCTAGTTTTTAACAGTTAAAACTTGCACTCAGAACCGATACAAGCTATATAACAGCAATTCAGTCTTTAACTCGAACGGGCCAAAAGCGGGTTCAACGACGAGTCGGGCTCGAGTACCCGAACCCCGAACACAGACCTGGTGCACGTTTTCCGAGACACGGATCACATTGCCTGGATCCCGAGGCACGAGTTTCGAAGCACGAGTCCCGACGTACGTTTTCGAGGCACCGTTCGAAATCATTTTAAAACCAACCTGATTTAGCCTCTTATTGATTGAAGTCTGAAATACTATAAACTCCTTTTTCTGTTCGTTTCAACACTCTTTGATTCAAGTCCATATTTGTTCCAAAACCGTCTTAACTCCGAACTAAATCTAACTACTTTTTCATCCTTTTCAATTTTCATCTAAAAAAACCTTTTATTTAAAACTGATTTCCCCTCTTTCTTTTCCCAAAACCGAAATCTCTTTCCCTTTTTCTAATGACTGATTTTCGTTTCATATCCTATTCAAATCCCTTTTGATTTTGCTTACTTTCCTTTTGAAAAAAGATTTTCTTTAACATTTCTGTTCCAATTTCGTTTCCACAAGATCAGATCCAAGGAGATTCGGTTTTCGACAACGCTCAGATCTAAAAGAAGTTCGAAACAAACAACAACAAAAAATGAAAGGGAAGAGGGGGTTTTTGTCAGAAACCGACCACCGAAGGTGACAAACCAGCCGGGGCCACACGGGGTAACGCTCACCGGGGAATAGACGTCGACGAGAGGACGGCTTCTCGGGTGTCGGTGGCGGTCGTGGACGAGGGGGGTGGGGCTCGGTACAGGATGGAGCAGATCTGAGAGAGGGAGGTCGGTGGTGTGTGCTCGTCTGACGGAGAAGAAGGAGAGGCGAGAGCTCGGAGACGCTAGCGGCGACGGCGGCCGTTTGAGGAGGACACGGGTGAGGGCGGCCGGCGATCTGAGACAAGAGTGGGGAAAGTAGGGAGTGGGGTCGGGAGAGACGAAGGGTCGAAGCGAGAAGAAGGAGATGTGAAGAAGGGCGACGGGCTTACGTGGGAGAAGAGGAGGAGAGGGTGTCGGGTGAGCGAGGCGAGACGCTGATGAGGGAGAGAGAAACGGGAAGTGAGGGAGAGAGGCGACGAGAATTTAGGGTTTCAGACCCTAAATTTCGTTTTTATACCGAAGCCATCAGACGGGCTTGGGCCTCCAGAACCGGGCTTGGCGAGGCAGGCTTCAGCGGTGTTGGGCCGCACAACCCAAGGTGAAGACTGGTCGGGTCGGCCTGCTCGGGCCGGATCTGCGGGTCTGGGCGGGTCGGCCCGGTCCAGCTTCTCCTTTTTTTTTGAAATTCCTTTTTATTAAATTTTTTTGCAAAAGCTCTTCAAACTTCGATCCAACTTCCCACCACGACGTTACTAACAAACGACCTGCTCCTTTTCAACCTCGAAGCTCCGAACGATTAAATTTAATCAATTAAACATTTTTAACGAGGCGGTCTTTACACAAAGCCCCTTCTTGATGCAATTATATCGGAGACTCATGAAGCTTTCCTCCCGAGAAGATCGATCTAAGATAACATTGTGATATCCTTTTAAACCCTCAATTTTATGAAAGGCAAACGAACATGCAGGGATGCATTGGGCGTGTTGAAACTTGACATGAGTAAGACATATGGAAAAGTTGAATCAGACTTACTCTAGGACATGTTATGTGTATTCTAATTTGGGGAGGCATGGATCTCCGTTCTTTCGTACATACATGTACATAGTTGCTTACGATATGGTGACATGTGGGAGCATGCAAGTTTCGTTAAACTAGAACGATGTATCCATCGGAGGGATCCGCTCTCCCCGTACATGTTCCTCTTCTGCATGAAAGGGATGCGCACGATACTTCAAAATGCGGAGGGTGAGGGCACCCTCCACGGAATCACTGTGGCAAGATCGACACCACCTCTAACCCATCTTTTTTTTTTTACTGATGATTGCTATGTATACTATAGAGCTACACATCTGAAAATGGGCCGTCTACGCGGTCTATTACAAAGTTTGAAGAAGCGTCAGGTCAAGTCATCAATCGTCAAAAGTTGTTTCTCTTCTTCAGTCGAAACACCACTTCGGAAGCACGAGCAGAAGGCACTCACCTCATCATAATCCAGGAGTTGGTTCTATCATCTCTTTACCTAAGAGTTCCAAACACATGACGAAGCAAGAAGCATAATCTCAACTATGTTTTGGAGCATATGCTCAAGAATATTCGGAGTTAGGACGGAAGATGTTGAACGCGATTAGAAAGAAAGTCATGGTCAAGTTGGTTCTTCAATCCATTCTCACTCACAACATGAGTGTCTTTTTCATACCTCAAGGACTCATAGATCGCATCTACATAAAACTAGTGAGGTTCTAATGAAATAATCGGTGGGAGTGACCACCCGATCACTTGGTAGTCTTGGAAGAGTATGAACAAACCCGAACTCAGTTCCAAAAACTTGGATGACTTTAACTCAGCCTTTCTTGGAAAATAATTATAAAAGCTGCTCATGGACGAGGGAAGTCATGTCTCCTCAGTATTCAAAGCTTTGTACTTTCCCAAGACGTCGTAACTAGAGACAAAGGTTGGGTCAAACCCGATTTTTATTTGGAGAAGCATCTTATCAACACATGAACCGTTCAAAGAAAAAGCGCACCATCATAGGTTCAAGAATCTCGTTAGAAATTCTAAACCTTGGTTAATGTCTCCGCTCCCTCGAGTGGAAGCTACATGTTAGAGCCTAAAGGGAAAACACCTATAGGGACTGATGAATATCAAAATACGAGAATGAGATGGGGAGATCTTCAGGGATATCTTCGAGCCTAAGGATTATTCCTTCTGTTCAGCTTACGGCATCCTTGTTCATGGATGGGGCCGTTCTAGTATTCAATCAGACATTTAGAAAGAAAAAAAATTGGAACCTCCATGTCCTACTAAAGGTTTTTAATTTCCTCTGGCACACGTTTGTAGGCTGCCTTTAGGTTGCAACATGATTGAAGTATAAGAGATGTTTGATTATGGGGTGTATTACGTTAACATGACAGAATCCTATACAACGTAGATCACATATATCATACAATTCCTAATATATGTAATATTGAAAGGAGATTACCTCAATGAAGAGTACTTTTCAATCAACTGGTTTGAGAGGGGGACCTTTAGAATGTAGTCGTATGCGCTCACATGTTTGCCCTCTAACGGTATCCACACGAGAAAGATAGATCCACAACTAGACACGCTAGTAGTTCTTGAACGAAAACTCACAGTCTCACGATATGGGGTGGCCAAAAATTTCATCTATCAAGCTTGTTATTTTGTCCAACCCTATCCCTTTGTTTATAGGTGTTGGGCTTATTTTAAACCTAAGCCAAGTAGAATTAGGAAATCTTGACTTAGTCCAACTAGGTTTCCTTGTTCTAGACCTTCTACAATTAGGGTTTCTCCTTTAATCCTATATTTTGGGTTAGCCGAAACCCTGTATTGGGCTATAAGAGTGTTCAGGCAAGCCCTATATTATTTATATATTTGACCCTTTTATTTGTTTATTTGATTACTATACTTAATAATAATTAAATAAAAATATTATTATTGCTTCATGAGTATTTGAATTAAATAAAAGTGACACATTACATAAAATATAATTGCACACCATTTTCTTTAATCGAAACCATTTCGTGCACTTCGTTGTGGTCTTTCTCTATGTGTGTGACCCTTTAGGATTCGTATGACGTTGGTAATGAAATGAAACAAAATGTTTCATCCACAAGTCATGGGTAACTCCTAAAAAGGCCCATGACCACCCAAGCTATAAAATTAATGACTAATACTTCGTCAATTCTTATTACCTTAAATAATCTTATCCTCTTGTCGTTTGAAGATTTCATGACTAAACAAAGGCATAGAACCATCATCATTTGAAATTCAGTCCTTCAAGATCTCTTGACTGTGAGTGAGGAATGTAGGTGACAAATCACACGCATGACCTTACTTTGATTAAAAACCTTATACTCATCAAAGGCGGCCTTAAATTTTTAATGACATCTGACTTGTATAAATACAAGTGACAAGTCCCTATTACCATCACTCATGTTTCACATGTGTGTATTCATATCTGAGCATAACTGTTATAACCATTTGTTTAGGAATATCGTTTAGTTATGTCAAGGCATGAATCCACATCATGGAGATCATATGATAATGTCAAGGTCGTAGGACTAAGAACTTTCAGGTAGTAGAGATATACTCATGTATCTGTTCTATAAAATATTCTTAAGGTGGGTCGTCCAATGTCAAACTCTTTGGCATCTATGACTATGACTCATATCTTTATATACAGATCAGTAAAACATGATCCTCTCGTCAAAATCACACTAGCTTTAACTATCAGTTTAGGCTAAGGACGAATGAATAAACTCACTCCTTTGCACCTAAGAGTTTTTGCTGTCGGGAAGCGGTGCCCCGATACCTTAGAAAGAGTAATATATTAAATGTTTCACTAACATTAAAACTTAATGATTATAAAACATTCTCCAACTATTATTAACTCAAATGACACAGTACTAGGTGTGGCTTGTCCTAGGTCATGAAACCCAACAAAAGGGCCCCTATTATGACTGCTTGCCCTCCATGCGCCACTGGCGAGGAAATGAAAGTTACATGTCCTTTAGTTGCCCGCTCGCTACAGAATGTTGGTAGAAGAGTGGATTGGCTTGATCTGCTTGAGAAGACAACATAGAAGTATGGAATAGGAACGTCATGTATTAACCCACATGGGAAGGAAGGATCAATTTCTCTCATTCTATGGGAAATTTGGAAAGTTTGGTACAAAAAGGTTTGGGATGACACTCTCCCAATAATGGAGGATACTCTGCATCGTGTTCGTAGCTTGGCGTCAAACTGGATAACAACAAAGGAAATAAGGAAGTCCACTCAACATAAATACGAATCTCTTCCATCCCAAATAGACACAAAATGGATCCCCCACTCCAAGGCACCTCCGTTATCAACTTGGACGGAACGCTTTTTCACAAAACTAGCTAGTGGGCACGAGATTCATATGTTAGTGTGAAACTATAACATGATTGGGGCGTGAACTATGTCGTCTCCAAGACCCTAGATCCCGACACTGGTAGAGACATGTGCCATCATAGACGCCCTTAAGTGGTTGAGGGCCAATCCTCGCCACATCACCTGATTTTGCAACAACTGTCAAGTAGTAGTCAAACTCATCGACATGAAGGAGAAACCCTTCCCTCAGTCTTTCCGGATTGTATAGACCTATTGTCAAGAATTAACATGTACAACTTTGGTTTGTTAAGCGGATAACGAACAAAATAGTTCATTGGTTTGTTAGAACGACTTGTTTAGTGCCTGTCTGAGAGTGGCAAAGAACTTATATCCCGACCCACTTCGATGTATTGTCATTACCGACATTTAGATAAATTGTTTTTTTTATGTTAAGAAAATGGTTAAATATACTATTTTATGACCTAGTGGGTAATGATTAGAGTCAAAGATAATACTTTAAATATTAATTCTTTTTCATAAAGAATTATAACATTTAACTCAGTCTAGTTACAAATGAAACAAAATTGAAGTGCAAGCAGAAGGCGCTATAAAGAGAACACTTATTATCATAAAACAAATAGAGACAAAACATATAGTGCCATCAAATCTATCACAAGTTAATGATTCCTCCAACTTACATTCTACACAAAAACGTGCATCAACTTGGACTCTTGATGTGCACTATATCAATTTGTTTCATAGAATCAAGTAGATCAAACTTGATAATTACACGAAAGAAATATACTATAATGGATAATAAATAAACAATTTGAAATTTATGTATATAATTTCAAATAAAACAAATATGATCAATGAGGAGAAGTCTATTGAGAACCACTTATAACATAGGAACCGTGAGAACCAATCGTATCAATTATCACCTATGATCCAACACTCATCAAAATGTCACATCATCACCTCAATCCAACCTACATACACGCCAATGTCATCCATTCTCACACAAGCAAGGGCAAAATTGTAATACCATGGTGCCATGTGGACAAGTGTCCATTTTTTTCTTCACCAATTCACTAATTTAATATTTCCCGATTCGTTTGAACTCCGATTAACTTCAAACTTGCGCCAATATTTTTCTTTTTTCAAGGGCTTTAAATCAAGATTAGTCATGAATATATTTTGAAGCACGAAAATAAAAATTTATATCGGGTGATAAAAATAATGTTGAGCGTTGATAAATCTTCACTAATAAATGTTTTACATCGGAGTACCAAACTAGTGCTAAATGTTGATAAAAAAAACATGTAATGAGGTGATAAGAAACAAATAATGAGGTGATAAAAACCATTTTCAATTTTGATAATAAGTGTGATACACTAGAGTTTAACGTTGATAAAAAAAACTTGTGAGGGGTGAAAAAAACCACGTAATTCAATGATAAATCTAGTGTTTAGTGTTGATAAAACTGGTGTTCATAAAAAGCACGTGATGAGATGATAAAAATCATGATTAGTTTTGGAGAATGGAGTGATAAACTCAGTGTAAAGTGTTGATAAAACCAGGGTAAAGTGTTGATAAACCCAAAGCAAAGTGTTGATAAAAATTACCTATATATAATTTCTTTAAAAATCATCCCCGAAATAATAAAAAATTCGTGCTTCAAAAAAACATGTGATGGGGGTGATAAAACACATGTAATTTGAATGATAAACCTAGTGTTTAGTGTTGATAAAACTAGTGTTCATAAAAAGCACGCGATGAGGTGATAAAATCATGATCAATTTTGGAAAATGAGGTGATAAAACCAGTGTAAAGTGTTGATAAAACTAGTGTAAAAGTGTTGATAAATCCAGAGCAAAGTGTTGATAAAAATTACCCAATTTTTTTTTTTAAAAATATCTACCCCGAAATAATATTTTTTTCGTGCTTCAAAATATATTCATGACTGATCTTGATTGAAAGCCTTTAAAAAAAAACTAATGGCGCAAGTTTGAAGCCAATCGGAGTTCAAACGAAGCGGGAAAAATTAAATTAGTGAATTGGTTAAAAAAAATGATAGTTTTACTAAAAAGCCCTTAACACTTACTAAAAAGTGCTGTTTTTTTGCAGTCAACAAGTCAACTACTCAATTGCATCTCATCCATTCATTTTTAAAATGGACGACTTAGATTGGTTCTCGCGGTTTCTACGTTAAAACATGGTTCTCACCAGATTTCTCCTCTATGATCAATAGTCTTCTAAGTATTCATATCTCCGTCTTTAAGAGTCTAGTACTTCGTTTTTTTTAAATCATTTCTCAATACGTTTTCCTTTCGTTGCTATTACTAAAAATAAAATAAAATATTGAACTTGTGCTCGGCGACTTACAAATAATTATGACAGACGTTTAAAAGAATTTATGATTACGAATAGCTTTTTCGACCGGATTCAGGTTATTAGTTTAGAAATGACATTTTACCACCACCACAACTTTGTATGGATAGCAATAATGGTGATCCAAAGAGAGACCATAGGATCAATATCCATCGTGCTTCAAGGCTCTCCTTACTCTCGACCTCCAAAACTCCACCACCTTTTTCTCTTTGTCAAATAATAGCGCATAGCATATGTAATGACTAACACACATGCATGCCCCAAAGCTATTTCAGTTCGGACAAAAATGATAACCTAAGTGGGCATCAATAGTTGTGGCCTTAAATGACTGAGATATATGTGAGCTATAGATATTTCTCTTTGTGAGAAAATGGGAGCTAGGGATTATTTGATCCTATTTTGAATGTTTCACCGGTAATAATAATAATAAAAAAGGTAAACTACAAATGCATATTTTGAAGTTGACACGTTTAATCGATGATTACACTGAAGTTCAAAAATTACTGATGCACATCCTGAAGTTACAACTTGTAACTAGAAACCCCTTCTGTCAGTTAAAATGACGAAAATACGCTCAATGATTTTTTTAAAATAAAACCGAAGTTATTTTTTAAATAAAAAATGAAGTCATTTAATAAGTAAATATATATATATATATATATATATATATAACAAAAGTTACTTTTAAAAATAATTATTGAAGTGTAGTTGAGGGTATTTTCGTCATTTTAGCTGACAGAGGGGTTTCTAGTTACAAGTTGTAAGGGTGTGCATCAGTAGTTTTTGAACTTTAGGGTAAGAATTGGTTAAACGTGCCAACTTAAGGGTAGTCATTTGTAGTTTACCCTAAAAAAATTATGTAGGGTTTGTGCTTGTAATAGTTTTTAAAATAGTTCTCCAAGTATAATATTATGACTTTATATTAATTTATAATATATTAATTTTATCTTTAAACTGTCCAGACTTTGACCAAAACAATACTTACATTTTTTTTAGCGAAAGATATGAATTTCATTACTTCAGAAAAGAGTCATTACATGTTTGAAATCTCCGAAGGAGCGAACAATAACTCTGTAACAGGAGACCGTCTAGTACGGTGTTTAAAAAGGCATAGAGGCAAACAGAAATAAAACTACTAAACTGGTAATACTGATGAAGACTGCTCAAGGTGTGGCCTAAGGGCTGCTGCCTGCTTGATCCCATGACGAGGATTTGTTTCGTCTTGTTGAAAACCGAACCTGACTTCACCAGTAACATAAGGAGGGATGGCTTTTGCCAGAGTTCCCTCCCAAAGCGAGACCATGTAGCAATGATATCCACTCATCCCTCCTAACGAAGCTGTTTACCAGCCCTTACATTTAGTTACACTATTATGACATCAAGAAAACGGCATTTTAGGACAATTGTCAAAACTTGGGGTGAAATGTGCATGCTTTGCAAAAATTTACAATGAGCTATTCTTTGTCTGTAAATCTACTAGCATGTTCTTTTGTTGTTGCAAAAAGTGAAAAGTACCCCTATAAAAGAGCACACATAAGGGTTTCAAATTACAAACATGTGTATATACGAGGTTTACAAATAGCGAAACACTTGTATAATGCAAATTGTAAAACTGACATTTTCAAAAAAAGAGTTGAGGTCATGTTACTATCACATGCCTAAATATTATTAAAGATAAAAATTTGCAGACAAAAAATAATCCGGCATAAGTGTTTGTAAAATGCGCATAATTCACTCCAAGTCTTTTTTATTTATTTATAATGGATAGCTTAAACCAATCATTTTCTCGAAATTTGTTATTAGTTTATAAACTATATTGACCGTTATTATTGATTTACGTTTGATCAAACACTTAAACTTAAGTTTAAGCCTAGCAAAGATATCTTTGTATATATTACAATGTGTAAAACATTGTAATTAGGGTTTTCTTGTCTGAAAACTAGACCAACACATGAAGCTGAACTTCCTGTCCACTCCTTTTCCTCCAAACCTTTCTTCTCCTCGGCTCTCTCTTTTGATTTCCACTAAAATGCTCATCTCCCACAAAAGCCACTGCAACATGGTCGGCTTCGTCCCATTGTTATCTTGTTAGGTGAAAATCAAAATATTGCACACACAAACTTTGAACAAATGGAGTGAACCTGTTATTATTGTAAGTATCAAGTCATTAATTCCCATACACAAAAACTTCCACTCACCAGTCTTTACCATTAACATTGCACTCACCAACATGCCAATACCTCTCTCTTCTTTGCTCTCAACTTGTCCTATTCCTGTTCTCTCTGCTCACATTACATGTTGATACATACACTAAATCCACATCGAATAAACCTCGTTTTATTCGGATATATGTAGTTTGATTTTAGAAATTCTTTATATTTAACCTTATTCAAAAAGGTTCAATACATAATGTCTAATAACGACGGTAGGCAAGCAAAACGTGGCTCCCTTTTCTCCCTGCAAAAGCTAGGGTTTTAACGAGAACGATGGCAGCGAAAAATTTCAACAACTCCGACAATCATCGCTCGTCGAGCAACGATGGTTTGGAGACATGAATGGTGGGCATCTCCCCTCCGACGACTTCATGCTCACAGTCTCGTGCAACCAGTCGGTCCCCCGACGTCCACTCATTGGTTTCGGAAGCGGTGGTGATGGGGAGGCAGGAGCTCGTCTTCTCCGCCATCAGGGCGGTGGAGGAGGGTCCTCAGCGATTCCAAGAAGGAAGGGGGTTGGAGAAACCAAGGTAACGTTTTGGAAAGCCTGCGTGGTTTAGTGCGGCAAACCCCGACCGTGGGGCCTAGACCCCGCCACCGGAGGGAAGAAAAAACAATGGGGAAGCTGATTCCGGTGGTGGACTTAGAGTTGGGTCCGTCCTCATTGGATCGTACCAGAAGACTCGGAAGCACCGGTGGCTTTCAGAGGGGAAGAATCATGGAGGAGGAGATGGTATAGGAGGACTATGACACTGAGTTGTTGGTCACTTATGAGGAAGGCTCCAACGAGGCATGGTAATGCGGTGCCGGAGCCTCAAGCTCCTGAAGATCTCTTACTGTCCGAGCAAAAGGAAGGGGCGACATGGCATCGACGGGCTGACAAGGAACCTACTAGTGTTCCGAGCAGAAGGCTAGTTGTGGTGGGCCTGCAAAACCTATCATTGGGCCGATGCCCACTAGAGGCAAGGCTTATGGCCCGTAGGGATCATGACGAACCCAAAAATAGGGCAGGCCCATCTAGAAGAGGGGAGGGGAGACCTAGGGGTTCGGTGGACCGTGAAAACAGGGTACCTTGTCTTTTCTCAGGTCCCAAAACCGATCTGACTCGTAACCGGGTGGGAGGGACCTACCATTAGCTCGCACAAAGATCGGGATGCACCGAGTACCGTCCACACTGGGATGGGAGAGCTGGGTTCAAGAATGGGAAGTCTGCTCATAAAGGAGGTGATCATACCTCCCTCGGAGGCTTGTGGTTGGGGGACAAATTTCGCTTACGCTCTCGCAGTTAAGATCCTTACCACTCAGTCTTTTTTCTAGAAGATCCTTGTGGACTGACAGGAGGATTTATGGGAGCTAAGAAATGTGGAAGCCAGACCACTAGAGGAAGAAGTAGTAGCCTTTTTGTTCAAGACAACCAGAGAATGCAGTCGGGTGTTAGCAGGGGAACCTTGGGCGTTCAAGAACTCACTCGTCTTATTTGCGGGCCGTAGACCCCACATGCAACTTGGGGACATGCTATTCACGCACTTCTTGTTCTGGGCTCGCATCTCAAATCTACCGATATGAGCGTGGAAAATAAGCGTGGGTTTTCGTCTGGGAGGAGTTTTGGGAGTCTATCTTCCATTTGATGATTATGTATATGGTATGTGTGTGTGTGTGTGTGGGGGGGGGGGGGGGGGGGGGGGCTTCATAAGCATAAGGATTAGGGTGGACATCCGCGTCCCTCTCCAAAGTCAATTTGGTTCAGACTCACTGAGTCACATGTGCGTACCCTCCTCATGAACGGTTGTCCGATCATTTTTTTGGCTGCAGTTGTGCGGGCCATTTATTTCCAGCTTGCCCTTTGGTGGGTGGGAGCAGGGGGCCTCGCTGAGGTCACCAGTTGATCCACGTACGACTCTAGTGAGATCCTGACACGGGAAACAGGTCTCGGGGACAAATCGGGCTTACCTAGGGGGATCTTTGGGGCATCAAACCAGACTATTTTCCCCGATGGCATCAGGTCAAGACAAGAGACAAGCCAGGAATAGAGCCTCAGGTCAAAGGTACGAGGAATCAGATTGGCAGCCCCCGGTGGGACAGGTCCCCCAAGGACATAGATCGGCTCGTCAGGAAGATCTTCCGCGGAATCCGGTCACCTCCTCAGTATCCGCCGAGAGATAGAGGCCAAAAAGGGAGGCGAAATCGGAAGGTTCCACTCACTCAGAAGGTTCGTCACATGCAGTGTTGGGGGGTATCAAATACCCTCGCCTCGCCGAATTAGGAAGTGGTGGTCCAATGGGGGGTCGGCCAGATTCATTGCCCCATTGGACGTAAGGTGGCAGAGGTTCCACCAAGGTCTGTTTTGGTACTTCATTACCTTCTTGGAGGCCAGCAATCCCGCGTTATGAAGTCCTACTTTTATCATTCCAGGTAGGACGACGCACGCTGGCATCCCGGGGTAGTATACAGTCCGCCACAGTACCCCTCTGAAAATGGGTCCGCTCTACCCTAGCTTTCAGTCCAGATTTATTGTATCAGTGTCGACAGACGCTACCGCAATACCTCTTTCTGAACATCTCAACGAAGCGGTTTGATGCATTGAGCTTGTTGGTTATTTATTTCGATTCATTGATGTTAGATTTACTTTTTTAGTATTCTGTGGATGGTATTTGATTGTCCCCCTGTCATTTATCATTTTACTTTTATAATATTAAATCGTTCTTAGTAAACAAAACCTTATTCGGATATAAATTTTTATCTGTGAAATCCGATTTTATTTAAAATATTTTCATTACACAATCAAAATCACGATATTCTCTTAAACTTGTTTCTTCCAAGAACTATGTGGGTGTCTGTTTCATGTCCATCATTTCACAAATAACCAAATTAACGGTCGAAATCAGAACCCAATTCATCGCAATCCTGAATTGTGTGGCTTGGTACATTATAGTCCATATACCCTACAGAAACAAACCTGCTATTTTTGGATTTTAGGACATTAACATTCTTTTTGTTGGTCTATAAGTAGAAGCTTTATGTCCTAACTCCATTTCCTCATATTGTACTCAAACATGGCACTACTTTCCCAATCCTTTGTTCTTGTTGTTGTTCTGTTTCTTGTCCCTCCATCTCATGGTGATCACTACATTGACAAGTTCAGTCACTTATTGCATTCTATCTCTCAGGTTTCACAGCCTCCTTCACCAGCTCCAGCGGCCATTGTTGCTGTTCCTACCCCAAGTTATGACAATCCCAACCCACAACCTCAAACAACCCAAACCTTCAATGTCCTAACTTTTGGTGCTGTTGGGGATGGGACTTCAGATGACACTAAGGCCATGAAAATGGCTTGGGACAGTGCTTGCCAAGCTGAGTCCGAGTCCACGATTCTCCTTCTTCCCGAAGGACACAGATTCATGGTGAAGTCCACAATCTTCACAGGGCCTTGTAAAAGCAGCTTGGTGTTGCAGGTAAGTTTAGTATCAATGTGTTGCATATGTTGTGCTGTACTAGGAAAGTGTTGTTTGACATCTTGGGTTGTGTCTTGTTTTGTGAGAAGATTGATGGCACTTTGATGCCTCCGGATGGACCCAAATCGTGGCCCAGAAACACCAGCAAGAGGCAGTGGCTTGTGTTCTACAGAATCAATGGGATGTCTCTGCAAGGCTCTGGCCTCATTGATGGCAGAGGACAAAAATGGTGGAACCTTCCTTGCAAACCCCACAAGGTCCTTAAGTCCATACCTTTATATGTAGTCCCATTTCGTCTGTTATGATCCATGTTTAAAGTTGTGAACTTTTTCTGTTGAAATTACTTCACAGGGTAAGAGAGGAACAACAATGGCCGGTCCTTGTGACAGTCCAGTTGTAAGTGTCACCCAAGAATGAGTAAGAAAATCTTACAATTTTCCCGAAAAATTTGATTTTAAGGTCATCACATCAATGCAGGCTTTGAGGTTCTTCATGAGCTCCAACTTGACTGTGAGAGGAGTGAAGATCAAAAACAGCCCCCAATTCCATTTCCGATTCGACCAGTGCCAGAACGTGCACATTGAGTCAATAAACATCCAAGCTCCTGCTCTTAGCCCCAACACTGATGGGATTCACATAGAGAACACAAGCAATGTGACCCTCTACCACTCGGTCATTGCCAACGGTAACTAACTACCATTCCCAAGTCTCGGTGGTTACGAACTGAACAATTCGAGTTCTTGCAGGTGATGATTGTGTCTCGATTGGAGCTGGAACTCACAATGTAGACATCAAGAACTTAACTTGTGGCCCAAGTCACGGAATAAGGTACAGTGCTCACAAACTTTTGTTGTAGATTGTGTGTCCAAATATCATAATTTGGAGTGAAATTTATATGTCTTGAAACCCCAAATAACAAAATTCGATCTTTTTGACATTGTTGGCAGCATCGGGAGCTTAGGAGTGCGCAACTCGAGAGCATGTGTGTCAAACATCCAAGTGACAGACTCAGTGATCAAGCATTCGGACAACGGGGTTAGGATCAAGACATGGCAAGGGGGATCAGGGGCAGTGTCAAACGTTGTCTTCGACAACATCGACATGGAGACAGTTAGGAACCCGATCATGATCGATCAGTACTATTGCCAGAGCAAGCACTGTCCTAACCAGACATCGGCGGTTGTGTTGTCCGACATAAGGTATGCTAACATCAGAGGTACATATGACGCCAGGAGCCCTCCCATGCATTTTGGGTGCAGCGACTCGGTTCCTTGCTCGAACCTGACACTGTCCGAGGTTGAATTGCTGCCTGCGCAAGGGTATGTTTTGTTAGAGCCCTTCTGCTGGAACGCTTATGGGACTATGCACAACCTTACGATTCCTCCGGCTTTTTGTCTTTTGGACGGATTGCCGGAGTTGGTGCCGGAGACTGATTCCGGCCAGTGTTGATGTCTTGAGTTCAGATTGTGTAGGGTAGAGATTCGGATATAGTAAATCCAGGAGGAGATTGAACTAGTTTGTATCAGTATGGGACTGTAACAAAGTTAATGAATATGTGCTCTCAACTAAATCCAATAAAAAAGAGTTTATGTTCATTTAACCAGTGATTATATACATAAGGGATAACTTTGTTTCCTAACCTTTATAAACGTTTCATTATCAGATCCTACCCCAGGCCAACGCTTGGTCTCAATTCCTAACATAATAGGTTTGGAATTTCTCAGAAACTATAAAAAGTCATCTAAACTCACGATTCCGTCAACTCATCCAAGTGTTGTCGTTGTTGGCGTACATTACCCATGGTGCCTTCCTCGACGTTGAACTTATTCTCGTTCTCAAGCAACTGAACCCAATGCTCAACGAGTTGACAGAATCGTGAGTTTGGATGGCTTTTTATAGTTTCTGAGAAGTTCCAAACCTATTATGTTAGGAATTGAGACCAAACGTTGGTCTGGGTTAGGATCTGATAATAAAACGTTTGTAAAGGTTAGGAAACAGAGTTTTCCCTATATATAAAACATGGCGACTCTCTCTCCTTCTCATAGGGTTCCATGTTGTCATCTGCGTTTTTAGTCTCTGTCCCTCGTCCTGTTCGTCCACCGTTAATTCATTACCACCATCTTCTCTTCCCCCATATCTTCGATAATTACTCTCTGGATCCCCTCTTGGAACTAGCAGGGTAAAGGATCAAAGGCGCCCTCGTACCTCATTGCCTCCTGCAGTGGCTTTGCTTTAGTCTCATGCCTTCTTCCTCTGTCTACGGACCACTAGTATCATAAAAAGAACGGGAACGACTTCGATGACAGGAGAGGGCCAGATCCGATCGCGATAGATCTCTGTGTTGGATTGTTAGGTCTTTTCAGCCTCCCGATCTGGATCATGGAGATTGGGACCAACGGTTGAATTTACAGGCGTGGCCGACAATGAAAGACGATGTTCTCTCATCCGGTGTGTTGCAGGAGACGGTGGAAAATTGGTGGTGACGTTGTGTGGTTGCGGATCAGTACCAGGAATCTTTGGTGGCTCAAACAACCAGGTGATGTCTGCTACGCAGCATCGTCAGTTGCAATGAATACCAGACGGGAGAGCATGACATTGTTGAGGAGACACTAGTCGATGTTGGTTATATTTTTGAAACTTAAGTCGATATTGGTTATATTTTTGAACAAAAAACTTAGTCGATGTTGGTTATATTGTTGAGGACATTAGTTTGGTTGGGTACAAGATAGAAACTTAAAAGATGTCATTTAGACTGCACATGCTTTAGTCGATGTTGGTTATATTTTTGAACAAGAAACTAGTGTTTGAAGTGAATATCTGAAGTCGGCCGATGAGGGCATTATTGTCAACAAGGAGCAAGCATGGAGGGGACCAAAAATAGAGGGAAAATTGCGGGTGATGTGACCCAAAAGTAGCACTGTATATAATAGATGGAGCAATGTGTCAACAAAGGGTGTCATTGTAATTACTAATTTGTGGTTGCCATGGCATGTGATTTTTTTACAAAATGTTAGGCTGGAAAAGACTACAGGATGGCTGAGTGTAGCTAGCACTTGTTTTCCATTACCCCTCCAATTCCATCATTAAGTTGGGATAATGAGTGCATCAAGGGTGATGCAAGGTCTCAAATATGTGTCAATGTCGTGATGTCAGCAGATGAAATCAGAATTGAAGTCGTGTCTGTTACAGTTCTAGATTCGCGTCATGAAATCCGAGTACGAGTTCGTTATAAAAGGAACTCAAAGACCTTGTAGACAGACCAAAATATTCTTATAATTCTTAGTTCATTTTATTCATTTACCTCTCTTGGTATATATAGCCAAGGAGATTATTTGTTCAGCAAGCCTTACTACGATTCTAATTACCAAAACCTACTTAACTTACCAAAACCTAATACAATTCATTAATTAAAAGACAGTTATTAAAAAGGAAATAAACTACTAACTAACCAAAAACCAAAACCCTAGCCGACTATATATATTTGGCAGCAGCTGCGCATCAGTTATGGTGGGCTTTATCCCACCTTGTACCGGTCTGCTATGGCCCATAACAGTGTCCTCCCCGATGTTGCTCTAGTTGAGATGGTCCTCTAATATTTATTTATTTTTATTTAATTATTGTTTTGTAATTTAAAGGACAAGTCGTTATTTTGAAGTAAATTTACCCAATATGCGGGTTGACATCTCAACGAAAGAAGTTACGATTTAATGATAGACTTGCCGGAGTTTAGATAATGAAAGAGCATGAGATGTAATTACGTTTTTCCATTGATGCAGGTCCGGCGTTTATTGGATATAAAGCAAGCATTGGTCCACCTTTACACAAGGATGTGCTAAAAGGACACTAGCATAAAGAACCAACTACCTCCAACAAGGAAGCAGCAAACTGCATTTGGGTATCCTCATCGATAGTTAAGAAGAGAGGCACGTGAACAAACACCGATTTTATCCCCTTCATCTCTGCAAAGCGCAGGGAGTGATAGTACACGTAGTTGCATACAAACCGCCCTGCATCCTCCGACGCAACAACTTCATACCCCATCTTCCCCAACCTCTTCGTTATCTCCTCAACTGGAAGGCAACTCTGCATCAACATATATATTCAACATTTCAGTGAAATATATCATGATATAAACAACTAGCCAAACTTGCTTCGCCAACTGGTCAAGTACATAAAACTTAGTTTTTGAGAATGGTATCTCACTCTTTATTTACTTCCTATTATCCTTCTTATATGTTGGCAAATGAGAGGCATTCAAAGAGTTCATACCTTTCGTGTCCGAGAAATTGGCCCATCTGCGATAATAATAGGGACTTTCTGCAAAAATTAAACACAATGCCGTTTCAGATATATGAGACACAGTTTGAATTGGCATAGTAGGAAATTGTAAAATTACACATTAAAACGGTTAGGTACTAATCTAACCTGAGGCTTCCATCCCATCTCATCAGGACAGCGGAAAGTAGCTTCATTGACAGCCTGATGCTCAATAGCGAACTTTGTTGCACCACTATTAACTCCAAAGTGTATCTGGAGGCAATTAAGCATAAGAATTAAAAGAAAAGGTTGTCAATAATTATGTTACAACTTACATGGCACAAACGATACAACCAAGACAAGTTTTTTTTATCGCCTAAATCAGGGGTATCAAAACATTTGGTCTCCAGACCTTGCTTATACATAAGTAAGGAAGCACCAAATATTTTTTTGATTCAAGAACTTTTCAAGATTGATGTATCAAGTGTGATCTCCCTAATGTAAAAGAAAGAGGGCTCTAAATTTTTGTGACCACCTTAAGAGAGGACCAGCAAGGACTGAATAGAGAGAGAGAGAGAGAGAGAGGCTAAAAGGCTGGATAGAGCGAACCCCAGCAAAAATGGGAAAGAAATAAATAAAGAGTGAGATAACATTGCTAAGACTTGAACTCAGGTCCGCTTGACCAGTTGGGCAAGGAAGCTTTGGTACCAAGACAAGTTATAATGATCTTTGGACGTAAAAGATCTATGTTCAACTTCTGAATATAATGCAATAATCATTTAAACACAATGTGTAGAAATTTGCAGTTAATCATCTTGGTTCAAATTGACAGAAACAGAAAAAAGAACAACGAAGATGGGTGCTGATCACACAATTGGCGTGCTTTCAGATTCATCAGTATGCTAATGACAAAGTTCATTTGATCCAAACTGAAACAAGCAGCCCAGTGAACCCACATTGCTGAGATGAGTAGCATATCAAAACTGATACGACTTAGTTACTATATCGTATATCCTTTGCAAGTGAGTCATGTACTTAAATCCTTAGACCTTAACATCCTCCTATTAGACAAACCATTTCACAGCCTATCAGTAAATTTAAAATGATAGTAGATGAAAGGAATTGCAACTGACCCAAATAGTTCTTCCCGGATTGGGAGACTCTGAATCATCTGTGGTTATAGCTGACTGCAATGTCTGGTACAAGGGGCCTAGTGCACCCTGTCCTGCAGCCTCAAGAACATTGCAACTTCCGAGGATGACACCTTTTGGCAAACCTTTCTTCTTCAAGAACTCTTTCAAATTATTCACAATGGTCTCAGTAGGATTCTCTGAAACTCCATGGAATTTCTTAAAGCCCGTCACATGGATTGTTACAGATGGAGGCCCTTCTGACCCCATTTCTTAAACAATTTGGTTGAAAGTTAAAAATGATCAGTATAATAACAAAACCAAAACAATTGCTTAAGTACCTGCACAAAACAACATAGACAGGTAAACCGATCATGAATTCAAGTAATGAATACATGATACATAAGCAACACTGAACTAGAATACGCTGCATATCATGAATTCACTACTTCACAAAGTTGTCATACTCAAGAGAGCACAATCACATTTAGTCTGCTACGAGATGAAACCATAATTTAACATTCACAATCACAAAATGATGGTAAATTGCTATATTACCATATACAAAATGCCATAACCATATCCATGCTTCAACATAATGACATAACTTAACCAGTGTACCACAATGTTATTTTATCATCATTCAATCTCAAATTTGATAGATTTTACAATCCTTTGCATGAAAGCCTCAAAGCCCCCAAACTTACATACATCATAAACGGTAGAAGCAGTACAAGTGATCCAAACTGACAAATCAGCAAAAAAAAAGAGGAAAATTATGCACTTTGAATTCAGAAACAATAAACAAACCCCACTTGCTGAAACTATCTCAGGATGAACACAAACCCATCAATTGAATTCAAAATCAGAGACAGACCCACCAAACAATCACTGATTCCAGACCAAAGAAACCCAGTTGATCTTCATATTGGAAACAGCCCATCAAAACCCAATTCCCAATTTGGATTAACAAAATGACCAGACACCCAAATAATCGCACAAATCGAAGACCCAGAAGAGAGCAAACAAAAAATACCCAACAAAATCAGAAATGCAGGGGTTGTGAAAAAACAAAACAGAGAGAAAAGAAGAGCGTTTCTCACCGGAAATCTTCGGGAGAAAGAAGCAGAAGAAATGACACAACCACCAGTTCTCGTCTGCTCCAAGACGATGATTAATCTCTGGAGTAAACTGATAAAGATTCCGATTAGAATAAAAGAGAAAGAGAAGAGGAAGAAAACAAAAAAAATATATAATATAGAAGAGGCAAAGAGGTTTGTGCGGTAGTGGAAGGTCGTCTTCAGCTTCCGAGAGAAAAAAACAGAACAAACCAAAATTGGCTTCTGTTTATTATGTCACATTCACTGCACTTCTCCTCTCTATTTGCTCCATTCTGATAAGGTTTCAAATTGGTTTGCACATAATTGAAGCATGAAATCAATTCAAATTTGTCTGTCACTGTATAATTCGAGACGTGTTAATTATGTAATCTGATGTATGATGATTGAAGTTTTAATTTTTTTTAGTTGAAAGATTGAAGTTTTAATTATAAAATTTAGATAGATGCTTCATAAATTTATCATTTAATTACACAATCAAATTAATTAATGATGTATTAATGCTAATAATATTGATGACGTGGTGTTTTAACTGTGTTCCCGGTTCCAGTATGTGAGAGTACTGTATCAATGAAAGCTAATCAACGGTCCTCATTGATCGGGCATGCTTAGTGGACCCTCACCCACTCCTTCACCGTCACCATCACCATCACCATCACCATCACTGACGGACAAAATCGAATGCGCTATACAATTTCCGGTAAGGTGCACCGGCGGCCATTTGATAATCAATTCCTGATCACGATCTGTACACAAGCACAGATCGAATTGGTGTTCGTCTCTGGAGATTTGAGTAAAAATGTAAGGACTGTGAAGAGGAGGATCTCTTAAACCCTCGCCTCACAGACGATGGCTTCATTCGAACTCCTCGGTTTCTCTTTGCTCGCCTTCCCGGTATGTCTCTGGTTTTCTGGATGAACTCTTTTTGGTTGAAATTTTCGTCTGTTGTTGCGAATCGTACGAGAGAGAGATAGAGATTGAATTTGTAGATTCTCTGATTTTAGATGTGAGGCAATAATCATCGGTTGATCTCAATTTTGAGCTGGATAGTGCGTTAATTTTGTTCAGTAATGAAGATTGTGAAGCATATGATCCAATAGTATAATCTGGTTCTTCAATCTGGTTCTTCAATCTACTAAACACTAGACATTACTATTAGCTTGTTTTGGAGTCATCATAGTTGAAGCTGATTGAAGCATAATAGTGTGTTTTGCTAGAATATGTTGGAACTTGGAACAAGTTGATGATATGGCAAGAAATAAGAAATTCCCAGTGCTATTTGCCCTTTAAAGTGGCCTTCTTCCTGAGGTAGACTTAGTTCTATATCTCTGCACATTTGGGTTTTTATACGTTTAGCTGGAATTTCCATGTTGGTGGGCACTAGCTTACATTTGGCTACAGAATGTATGTATTTTTGGCTATTCAAGAAAACAGTTGACAGATGATAAACGGAGATCTGTAATAGCCGCTACTCTGACTTGTGTTGATCATCAGTATTGCTCTGGTTTCCTCTCAACTTCTCTTGTCTTACTACACCAAATTGTTGAGTTAAAAATTACTTGTTTTTGATGGTATGCTTTTTGATTTTCTAGTGCAAAGACCACATCGCTTTGTACAAGTGTTGCGCTGATAATCGAGTATCCAAATTCCATCAGGCACGACTGTGGGGCTAACTGTATGCTTTTCTTAGTACAACTTACTACCTTAATGGAGGCTGTAACACCCAAGGGATGTCAAAGCTCAATGCCCTGATTCAAACACATCCAGGTAAATAAATATGATCATGATTGTTGTGCACAATATACAAATGGGACGCTTTTGATGATTAATTATATAACAGTTTATCCACCACAGGGGGAATCTAAGCCATTTGGCTTTGATCACTTTCTTCTCTGCAGTTGACACAGTCCCTTCTCTCTAAATTCAAGGAGCAACAAACACACAGGTATCTATATTTACTTTTTTTTTTGTATATTTCCTTTAGTAAGTATTTACATGTGTGATATTAAGTTCTATGTTTATATTGTGTCTGGAGTGGTTGTGTATGTAGGTGGTTGATAACTTCATTATTTATTTTATTACAGGATAGGTCACCTGTTAGGAAAGAACATAATTGAGAACCTCGCGTTTTAAAGTTCTGAAACCTGAGCCATAAATTATGGAGCAGAACATATATAAGCAATGAGCAGGTACTTCACTTTTTAGATTTTTCTTGTATGATGAACTGATAACACCTTTCAGAATATATGCAAAATTGCTAATATTTTGAATTATTTTTGTAGATCATTTATCTGCAAAGTTAGTGATGCAGACCGGAAGGTAACCATAATGATTATTTCAGCTTTTAAGCAATAGAATGAAGAGGTCATCGACAGCTAGTCATATGAGCTAATCGTATTTCTCTTCTTGTTTAAGTCTGGTTATGGGATCGTTGGTGACATTGTTTAGAGTCATATACTTGGGACAATAGCTTTGCTTGCCATGGAACCACCTGCAAGTCTTGATGGTGAAGATATTTGAGATGAGAAGGTATTAATCAGTTCTGAGAGATGCAGATTTCAAACAGCTGCAAACACATACGAAGAGATGCCTGGACAGGGAACTCTCTATTTTAAGTCAAGGTTCTGAGATCACTACTAGAGTTAGATGGGACAATGTCCCATTTTTTATCAAAACTGACTAGGGATTGTTACCCTCCAAATTAATAAGAGCATGTATATTAAAAGACTCACATATTGAGAATCAAGTGATGATTATTTGAATGATTATATTGAATTATGATGCGCGTTTTTTTTTAAATTGAGTTGTGTTATGGAGTGTGGATTTATGTATAGGAATCATGAGTTGTAGTAAGTATGTTGAATAGATATTTGAGTGGATGTTGATTGGATAATTAATGCTGAATTTATTATATTTCAATTTAAAACAGTAAATACTAAATAAAATTGATAAATAAAAAATTAACTAAAATTAAATTAAATTAAACTTGAACTTGTAATTAATAAAAAAATTAAATTAACTAAATATCAAATATTACATCGATGTTGTAATGAAATGAAAGACGATTTGTTGAAATGTACTTGAGTTCCGATGTTGTTGCATGAATGCGGTGAAAGTGGCACCGACAGCTGGGTTGAAAGGTGTGGTGGATATCTCTTGATAGTCGTCTCTTTGAGATGTATTGACTTGATCAGCCGAACGGCCTGGTTCATCCGGCGTGTAGTTTTGTTGCTCTGGTGAAGACAGCGGTTGAGTCGATTCGTCGGCCATTGTTGATCGGTTTTTTTTAGACAGAATGTGGATAATTTGAGAGTGAAAGTTGAAAGAAAATTAAGAGAAATGTTGGTGGTTTGAGGAATGGGAAAAGGCTATGTGTAGAGGTGGGTAAAAGTTGATTTTTTATGTGTTTTTCGTATTTATTTTAATTAGAAAAGTTACCAATATCGGACCGTGGGGAAAACGTTCCGATTTTTTTCCTCTGCCGAGCCTCGTGTCACGGCTTAATCGGTGCACCACGATTTGCGATTCGCAAACCAACACCTTATGCTAAATGGTGGTTCGCAACTGGGAAAGTGATGCGCACGTTATGTGCACTCTAAAGGCCACTGGAACTGTACGAGATCGGGTTGGAGTTTACTATCGTTAGGCTCAACATGGAATCCAGTGGGCCCATGAGTAGCCCAACTGTGAACAACCCAATACAGGTACGCCGTAAACATGTCAACCAACTACCAACTACCAACTACCAACTACCAACACTTTCCATGTTAAAATTCATCGATTCTTGCAGGTTAGTACTATTCAGCGTCGTCTTCGCTCTTGCCATAGCTTCTAGTCTTATGTCGGTGGGGTTCTTTGTCGCATAGACTCGCATCCTACATACACTTATCATTTTGACTTTTTCAACCGAGAAGTGGTCAAAAATGGCAACCTAGAACGCATCGAAGTTATTAGCAAACTGTCACTTGTCTTGAGCAGGTGCAAAGTACAATAGTTCATGTGGAGAGCAAATAAGTAGTGAGTAAGTTGTCATCCACATCACATGCGAGCTTTGTCTGCTAAACTTAGTCTAGGTTTTTGCAGATCTCTTCCTCAGAAAGGGTATGTTTTGAGCGGTGGACAGAGGCGGATTTAGGGGGGTTTAGGGTATGCCACGGCATACCCCGCCCCCGAGAAAGTTGTATATAATTTTAGAGTTTTCAATTATCTTCGAATTTATATTTTACGGGCCTAAATCGGAGTTCGTATGAAGAAGTTATGATCATTTGAAAATATGGTGCGTGTATAACCTTATTTTACTTGAAAATGCTCTTTTTACACTCCAAATGCTTATTACACTTTCTAAAAATCTTATGATCAGTTTTTTGTACGATGTATTTGAAAAAGTTAAATGTAAGACATAACAGTTCAGTAATATACATTTATAAGTATTTATAGTCATTGATAATGAAATCGTTTTCAAAAGAAATCATGTCCCATATTATATCATTTTACGTTTTTCATATACGTCGTATGACTGATTATATGTTTTTCTCGGAGTTTTCTGTCCATGACGGACTAAACAATGTATGGTTGACTGTTTGACTTGCACGACCTGTATGGGTTCATGTATTTTATTTTCAAGCTGAAATTCGTGTATAAAAATTGTAGATATCTGAATTTCATTCGACTTGACATGCTACGGGCCCAAATCAAAACTCGTATGAGAAAATTATGTCATTTGGAAAATCGATCAAACTCTAACACTTCTTAAACTGATTTTGATTTTTTTATATATTTAATCATTATCGGCGGCATACCCTAAATTAACTTTCTGGATCCGCCTCTGGCGGTGGATTGGCTTTGATTTCTCCACCTTAGAATGACGTATGAATGATATTTGATCCTGTGATTTGAGCATCAACCACCAGACTTACCAACTAAGCGTTAGTATAAAAACTTACTATCTATATTGATTCTAGCAAAGGACTTGCATTGCAAATAGGGAATCCCGCCAATTTCAAGTCATTTTGACCTCGCCTCACAACCAATCTTGTAACCGAACTGCTCCCTCTTCATCGTACTGATCTCGAGTCATCATCATCGTCTTTCCACTGAGTTGCAAGTTTCTTCTTTGTGTTCTACCTCGGTTATCTCAGTTAAAACCGGAATCCCATTGAGAACTAAGGGGCGTGAAATCGAAATATTAACAAATCCTCTGGGTAGGTTATGAGAATGGGACAATCTATTTGATACCAATATTTTTTCTCGACCCGATTAACTGGTCGTGCCCACCCCTACTTGTGTAGCAACGAAATCATATGATACCATGTTAAACATATGTTTTTCAACTCATATGATTAAGTTAATTCATAGGACAAATCGATTAGAAAAAAAAATGGTCATATATATATTTTTGAAAAGTGAAATTTAAAAAATAAAAACAGAATTTTAATAATAAAAACTGAATTTTAAAAATAAAAACTTATTTTTTTAAAATTAAAATTAAAATTTTAAAATAAAATGAATTTTAAAAAACTGATTTTCATAAATAAAAACTGATTTTTAAGATAAAAAATTCAATTTAGAAAAAAAAAATGATTTTCTTACAAATAAAATTATTTTTAAAATAAAAACTGCTTTTAAAAAATTAAAATATGATTTTTTATTAAAAACTGATGTTTTGTAAAATAAAAATAATTTTTGAAAATCAATGGTATGAGTTTGAAGATTTGAGTGATAGTTATGAGTATTATGGATATTTTATCTATTTTTGATGGAAAGTTAACCGAATCTGATAGTTGGGTATGAAAATGTTATTTAATGTTTAGTGTTTTTTTTTTGAGAAGAACATGTACTATTATTACCGGAAAAGGAAATAGGATGATGAACACATAACTGTACTCATCGTACAAGATAGAATCCAACTAAAGAACATAAAGCAATAACAGAAATCTAAAAGTTGCTCGATGCATAGGGGCGGTTGAAGGGGAAATCTGCGGTAGCATCCAGTGAAGTCATGGATACCGATACAGCATACTTCTACCAAATGGCACTGGGCGAGCAAGCCGAGTGGAAGGTGAATACTGGTGGACCGCCATCTCCCCCGGTGAGTCAGCGTGCGTCGTCCTCCCTTGACTGATAATTTTAGGGCTCCTGAACGCGGGATTGCTGACACCAGACTGGTAGGGGAGACAGATGTCGACTGTCGATGGTACCCTCGCCATCTATCCGCCAGGAAGGGGTCACAGTCGACCTCCCCCTTCCTGGGCCTCCTCGGACTCATTCTTGGAGGCGGGGGTGCTTGTGGCCCCCCGCCGCTGCTACCCGTGATCCCCTATCAGACACTGTCGATCCCTTTGACTCTTCCAACTCCTCCTCCCTTTCCAGTCGTTTCTTTCAAGACAGCGTCGGACCAGCCTCCTTAGCCAGCCACTCTGAGGGAATGTCCTCCGTCCCCGTCTCATAAGACGTCTCCCGCCCATACTATAACGTTTTCCGAGGAGATGGCGTGCTTGGGCCCCGTTTACTCCCCTTACCCCTACCTCCAACATAGCTCCAGTTCGTCCCTGGCACCGCCTTCCCATGTTTCGCCTTCTCCAGGGAAGACCTCGGATCTTCAGGAGCTCGTAGAGAATGTCCCTTAACTCCCCCCGCTACAGGACATGACGGGAACAGATGTCCCGCGCAGCTACACACATAACAATGATCTGGTAAATGTTCGTACGAGACTTGGAGAAGAGTTCGTACCTGCGATTCCGATAAACAGAACCATATCTGACTCTGCAGGGGGATGCGTATATCAGCTCGGATCCGAATCCTCATAAAGTCACCCCAGCAGCACCCCGAGCTATCCACATCAACCGCCAGACAGACCCCTAGACCATTCCCCAGTCGGAATCCCACCTCCTTGTTCCAAGCCCCCACAGGGAGATTAGAGACTCTAGCCCACACCGAGAAGTGATGAAAGCTAAGATCTCCCACCTGCATATGAGCCCTAAGGTCCGTGAAATGCACCAGAGATCCCCAGAACGCCCACGGCTCTCCAGCCAATACTCTCGCCCTTTCCTTAGCAGTGCGAAAAAAGAAATCCACCAGACCCCCTTCTAGCGGCCTTGCTTCCACTTTCATGCCCCCACAAATCCTATATTCTGTCCACCAAAGACTTCCAGGAAAAATCGCTTAGAAGTCAACACCTTCGCAGCTAGTGTGCGAACTGAAACTGACCAACCGCGTTGGCAATAACCCCTGTTGGAATCACTACTTCCTTTATACAAAGCGACGAGAGGCGAGACCCAAGGTTCCCCACTCCCTCCAACTCGCCCTGCAGCCCCGCCCGACCCGGGTCCACCGCGATGTGCAGCCATGTCTGCCCGACCGTCCCCCCACTCGATGCCACCGGGTCAGCCCGCTGGTGTGGCCCAACCGCCCCGACCCGAGGGGCCCTTGCCTCCAAGCCCACCCGGGTGTACGACCCGATCCCACCCGATCAGCACCCGCACCATAACGTCCAGCCCAGGCAGCAACATCGTCTGGCCCATCCCCAGGCCCAGAGCCTTGTCCTCATCGACCAGCCCGCGCAGCCCATCCATCCCGACCCGGACTCGCTCGCGCCTCTTTTCGCGCATCCTGCATTAATCCAGTGACCCGACCCCGCCCATCCGCTAGGCCCAGATCCAGCTCACTAGGGTTCTCCCGCGCCACACCCTTGCCTTTGCTTCTTCGCTAAGCCAGCTCTACAGCGACTCCTCTAGCGTGCCGTCCGTGTATGAGGACACCACCACTAGCTCCACCGGTGTCCCTGCCGCCACATGTTCCGATCTCATCAGCCCTCGTGCCACAGCCGAGCCATCTCGTGCCGGTCCCGAACCCCACCCCCGCGCCACACGTGGCCACAGCCCTCTAGCCGGCGTCCGGCGAATCCTATTCCCCGCCGTATGCTGCAAGCCCCCTCCCAACATCGGATTCTCGCTGCCCCTCAGGGCCGAGAATCGCATCGGAGAAACTGACCCATCACAGGACGTCAAGGGCTCCGGCTCTGTGAGGGAATTCTCCTTCCCTGCCGCCCCTTCCAATGACCCCGCCGGTAACAGCCCAAGCTCCACGCCCAGGCCCTCCCCCTACTCGAGCCCCAGACCACCGTCCTCGGACGGTTCGTCGAGCTCCAATCCATTCTTCTCACCCGCGTCCTCGGTGCCCCCACCGATCACACTGTCGCCTTCCCCCACGCCGTCCTCCGTCGGCTCATCACGCCACACCGAAGGATCACCGGAGATACTGGACAATTTAGCCGCCGAATATGCCATGGATGCCCTGAGAAAACACTAAACCCTAACCCTAGCAGAGAGAGTGAGTTGTGACAATAAGGTATATAATAGTTATTTTTATTATAATTATATTCTACTAATCTCATTCATAATGTTTTTTGAAATGGTAAAGAGGTAGTTGTATTACGATTCAAGGAGGGATCTAACAGTCCCGGATATCAGCTTTTTGTCCCAACCGGCCGTAGCCCGTCGGGCACACATGGTTCCATACAATAGTCTGCTTTGATTCGCAGATCCGAACTCAAGAGCTCCTCAATCCAACGTTAAAAAAAATAATAAACCAAAATCCTAAACTTATTGAGCCAAGCGATTATTCGATCTAAAACAGTGAAACCTACTAGAGAATTAACATTTAGTGCAGATTCCCCGGGACTTCCCTGTTGCAAAAGCTTGGTTGGGGATGAGAGTCCCGAATCCGGGTGCCGTTGAAATAGGCCCTAGCCGACCGTCCCTCCTCCCGGATCCCAGATCCACCGAGGGGGCGGACCCATGCCGGCGAGGGGTGACCCTATTGCAGGAGGCCGCTGCAGATGGAAGACGGCGCGTGGAACCCGTATTCCGGAAGACGTCAGGGGGGCACGGTGGCTACTGGCTCGAGGGTGGGACTGGTTCGGCGACGCATGATCGGTAGCGCGAAGCGAGGGAGAGGCCGTGACACGGATTGAAGGATAGGCGACGACCTGCGGAGGTAGTCCGTATGCAAAAAAGACAAGAAAAAATAAAACCGACTCCGATCAAAAGAACGGCGAGGGTAGATTGGACCCCGAAGGGTAGTGGAGAGCTTTGGAAGCAGGGGCTTCGATTGGACCACGAAGGGTAGTGGAGGGCTTTGAAACAAGGGCTTCAATGGTGGAGAATGGTGACTGCCATGGAGGAGGGGGTGGGGGAAAGGGCTGCGCGAAATGATTAGTTTTCTTAATTGTCCTCATTCATAATGTTTAATATTTGGTTTAGGCATGAAAGTACAAAAATATTATGCTAAGATATCGTTTTATAGAGGAGAAATCTAATAGAAACCCTCCTTATCCTAAAAACTGTGTGAACCAATCCTAGTCATACACCATTTAGATCCAACATTCACCATAATGCCACATCATCATCCCAATTCCACCAAAAGCCACGCCAATTTCTTCCTTTCTCACACAAGCAAGGGCATAATTGTAAAAGCATGGTGCCATGTGGACAAGTGTCCATTTTTTTCTTAACCAATTCACTAATTTAATATTTCCCGCTTCGTTTGAACTCCGATTAGCTTCAAACTTGCGCCAATATTTTTCTTTTTCTAAGGGCTTTAAATCAAGATCAGTCATGAATATATTTTGAAACACAAAAATAAAAGGTTATATTGGGGTGATAAAAACAATGTTAAGTGTTGATAAATCTTCACTAATAAATTTTTCATATCGGGGTATCAAACTAGTGCTAAATAGTGTTTAGTATTGATAAAACTAGTGCTTAGTGTTCATAATAAAACATGTGATGATGTAATAAAAATCATGTTCGATTTTGGAAAATGAGGTGATAAAACTAGTGTTCAGTGTTGATAAACCCAGTATATAGTGTTGATAAACCCAGTATATAGTGTTGATAAACCCAGTGTATAATGTTGATAAAAATTACACAGACTTAAAATTTTTTTAAATCAACCCCAAAATAAGGGTGATAACCTAGAGTTTAGTGCTGATAAAAAGAACATGTGATGAGATGATAAAAACATATGTAATTTAATGATAAACATAATGTTTAGTGTTGATAAAACTAGTGCTTAGTGCTCATAAAAAAACATGTGATAATGTGATAAAAATCATGTTCGATTTTGGAAAATGAGGTGATAAAACTGGTGTTTAGTGTTGATAAACCCAGTGTATAGTATTGATAAACCCAGTGTATAGTGTTGATAAAAATTACACAGACTTAACTTTTTTTTAAATCAGCCCCGAAATAAGGGTGATAACCTAGAGTTTAGTGTTGATAAAAAAAACATGTGATGAGATGATAAAAACACATGTAATTTAATGATAAACATAGTGTTTAGTGTTGATAAAACTAGTGCTTAGTGTTCATAAAAAACATGTGATGATGTGATAAAAATCATGTTTGATTTTGGAAAATGAGGTGATAAAACTGGTGTTCAGTGTTGATAAATCCAGTGTATAGCGTTGATAAACCCAGTGTATAGCGTTGATACAAATTACCCAGACTTAACTTTTTTTTTAAAAAAATCAACCCCGAAAATATATTTTTTTCGTGCTTTAAAATATATTCATGACTGATCTTGATAGAAAGCCCTTGAAAAAACAAAACTAATGGCGCAAGTTTGAAGCCAATCGGAGTTCAAACGAAGCGGGAAAAATTAAATTAGTGAATTGGTAAAAAAAATACGATGATTTTACTAAAAAGCCCTTACCCCTTACTAAAAAATGCTGTTTTTTTGCAGTCAACAAGTCAACCACTCAATTGCATCTCATCCATCCATTCTTAAAATGAATGGCTTGGATTGATTCACACAGTTTTTATGTTAAGGAGTGGTTTCTATTTGATTTTTCCTCTCGTTTTATAATTAAATATTTGATAGGTTGTTAAAATGAAATATTTTAAAAAATAAATGAAATAAAACTTATTGAAAACTATGAAAAGCTGTGATATGTGGATCTCGTTCTCAAAATCAGCCTTCTGCTTATAATAAAACGAATTCATACCTTTCAGATTAGATGACATACTACTAAAAATACTTAAATGTAAAAATAAAGATAATAAGACTCTAGAAGTTAACATTACTACAAAAAATGGTTAGGTGTATTTTAATTTGGTTAAGTATTTGTGATGTAGTTATGACGAAGGAAATGTTGTTATGACAAAGGAACATGTGTGTTAAGATGCAGTAGGATAACCAATTTGGGTCGGTGACGGTGAAAAAGTTATTCGGAAGAAGAGAGGGGACACTGAGAAGGCGACGACGGAGGATGGTGGCGTCATGGGCCAAGCGTCATCACGGACTAGGAAGATTCCCTCGACCCCATTTTGCAATCATATATGCATTTGAATATGTCTTGTTTTCTTGACTTTCCGAACACATGCAATGAATTTGCATTTACAACCAATAAATAAAAGTTTCTGTCAAGACCTCATCATTAATGGTTGTTCACTCTTCACACCATACGTAGTAGAGTTTTTGAATACAACTTCGGGGTTTCGTTTTTTTTTGGATAAATAGAAATTTTATTATAATTGATGGGGATACATGGAGAAGAGCAGAGAAAAAACAGGACCTGCCTCTCTCTCTCAAAAAGCTCTCCATGTTCACAAACCCTAGATTTTCTTTCTCTCTCGCCGGCGACAGCCTCGGCCATGCTGGACGCGTCGTCGACGGGGTTCTCTTCCTCTCCCCTCCCTTTCTCTTTGCCCTTTATCAATTTTTCTCTTCCCCCTTCTCTGGCTTTCTTCCCTCGTTGTGGGCTTGTGAGACCTTCTGCATCTGTGACCTTCTTCTCTACGTTCTGGGCTCAGATCTTTGGGGCTTGGGACTCGGTAGAGAGTAGGGGTGAAGCGGCGGTGTTGGGGCTCCTGCTCGTGGGAGGCTTTCTCCTTTGGCGAGATTGTCGCAGGTTGCCCTCAGATCTCGGTTTCTCCTGGTGGGCGGTGGTCTCTCGTTCCGACTGTTCTCCTTGGTAGGAAGATTTCTGTCTTGCTCCCTCCTCCGGCATCGGCTCCGGGCAGATCCGGCGTGGGACGACCTTCTACGCCGACAAGGGCGTGGATCTTCGCGGATTTTCTCGGTTCCTGGGCGCGGCTCCTTGTAGGTATACTCCTTCCTCTCCTCATGGTTTAGTTTTCCCCTTCCTGTTTCTCTCAACCGAAGAATAGGGCTTCACTTCATCACGATGTGTGTATCGTGCTCACCGGCGCCGGCGAGATTCATGGGTAACCATTACCCCCTTCAGAAGCCTTGTTCTAGGTTGTGGGATTTCGGGTTTGGCTCTGCTGTTTGGGGTGCTGGCCCCCGGCTAATAGTCGCTTTCTTACCTCATTTAGAGGGATGGAAACACTATTGAGCAGGGATTGCTTCTCCTTCTTGGTTTGGATGTGGTATCCTCTTGGTTTGTGAAGGGGTGAGTCGATTTCTATCCTCCAAGGCTTCCCCCTGTTTGGTTCTGGTTCATTTTCATCCACTTCAGTTTCGGTGGCCCTATCATTTGGTTGCAGTTCACTTCATATGCTGCTGAATCTACCATTTGGTTGCAGTTCATTTCATCTGTTGCATATTCTCAAGGCTAATCAAGTTTATTTGTTGTTTTGTCTGTTGTTTATCATGTGCATCTGGGATGTTGTAATAGGGTCTTCATTTCATTCCTTGTTAGTGTTCAAGTTTGCATTGGGTTGTTGTTTAGGGGCTTTCATTTTCATCCCCTGTTGTATTTCAGTTTACTGCTCTTTTTTGTGCTTGATCTGTAGCTGGATCTTAAGCTGTATGCCTTTTGAAAGGTTTACTTGTATACAAAAAAAAATTGATGATAAAAAAAACATGGAGAAGAGCATATTGAAAGATGGGAAAACTCTGTTTCCTAACCTCTACAAACGTTTCATTATCAGATCATAACCCAGACCAAGGTTTGGTCTCAATTCCTAACATAATAGGTTTGGAATTTCTCAGAAATTATAAAAAGTCGTCCAAACTCACGATTCCGTCAACTCGTCGAGCATTGGGTTCGGTTGCTTGAGAACGAGGATAAGTTCAACGGCGAGGAAGGCACCATGGGTAATGTACGCCAACAACGAAAACGCTTGGGTGAGTTGACGGAATCGTGAGTTTAGACGGATTTTTATAGTTTCTGAGAAATTCCAAACCTATTGTGTTAGGAATTGAGACCAAACGTTGGCCTGGGTTAGGATCTGATAATGAAACGTTTGTAAAGGTTATGAAACAAAGTTATCCCTTGAAAGATCGGATTATAGAGTGAGCCTCTTTGTAATTATTGGATTGGACTCAACGTTTATGATCTGAGAAAAATTACTTGATTTATACAGTCTGGTTTAATTAGTGTAGACATAAGATGACACCAGTGGCGGAACCAGTTTTTTCGGTGAGGGGGGCATCGATTTTTTTTAACAATAATACTAACGTTAAAAAAGGGGGGCACAACTAAAAAATAGCAAGAAATTCAAGGGGTATTTAAAAAAATCATAAATTTAGTACAAAATTTTCCAAAAAAAATATTTTTTTTTGGGGGGGGGGGGGGGGGGGGGGGGGGGGGGGGGGGGCACGTGCCCCCCTGGGGCCTTCATAGGTCAACCACTAGATGACACTCCCCTTACCACCCACTCATGTGTCGAACATATTTCGCCAAAGTATTGGTTATCATTCCTCTATCACGACTAGAGCTAAAACCTGAGAGGGGCCAAGATAAGAGCTTCAAAAGCCCGTTTCTTGATTGTTGGTTCACCTTGCATATTGTTCTTGGTTCCGTGTTCTGGCTTCAAACCTTTCCCCGCAAAATGGAACCAACTAAAGAGCATAAAGATTTAAGGCTGGTCAACTCGTTGGTCTGGTCCCCTTATACCGTTAGAGGGATCCCCATGCATGCATGACTCGTGTTAGTCAAGATGAGGGGCTTCATGCTTGGGGTGGCGGCAGGTTTCAAACCCTCCTATGTCCCAACAACAAGGAATGACTTTGGAGATGATTGTGCAGCCTACACTGGAGTCATGGGTTTGGGCTATATGTTGCTTCACTCGGAGCACTAGCACCTCCTCTAATGGGGTTGTGAGGGTGAGTGGCATCACGAGCCGGTGGAGGAGGATCGTTTGGGGGTGTTGGGATAAGTCTCGAGGCAGGTCCATCCTCCCAATCTGTGTACAGGTAGGGACCTACGATAATGGCTTTCACAGCGAGCAGAGAGATGTTGTACCTAGTCCTAGTCCGTGTGGCTGATTCGATCCAAAAAGGGGTAGCAGTTGTACCAAAAGAACACCCTTACAAGTTGGGGTTAGTCCTCGAACTTGAGGCACAAGCTCTGGTGCAGAGGATGGTGATGTTTGCTAAAACCTAGACCCAGAGGGGCGGATTCCAATAACGGACATATGCTTGTCACTCATCATGGTGACATAGTCTCCCAATGGACTCGTGGAACTAGATTTTCATGAGGGTGAAGCGGATGGAGCAGAGTTGCGCCTGATAGGGCAAATCAACGAGGATAAAGGTGGGCCTCCTAAACGACCACGACTTCGCCTCTAAGACCTTATCCTTGGCAGGTTGAGAGGAAAATAAGATGCTTACCACACCCTCGCTCAAGTGTTTGAAGATCATATTCCGAGATCTCCATGCATCGTCCATAACCCCATAGAGGTGTTTCGGTTATATGGTTTGAAGGATAAACCGCTCCCTTATGGAAAAGTGGAGACATTCGCTCTCGACTATACAGACGGTCTGTCGGGATGGCTATGATATGGGTGTCATCCTCGTTCAATGTTTCTGAACTCACCTGGATTTAGAGCAAGGCATGTTAGTCTTAGTACCCGTAGTTCAATAGTAAACATCCAAATTTATATATTATTGTTAGCAAAGAAAGTAAAGTGGCTTTATATTACTTATGTGTTGGATTAATACATTGAAGTGTGTTTTGATCTATGCCCACCACGCATAATAGAACTATAGATCAATGAGAATTACACTTGATGGGTCCCTAGTCAATAAAATTTCACTAGAAGCGGCTAGTATGAAAGATGACTATTTATTTCCCACGTTCTATTAGTCTGGAGTCTGATCATAGATATCATGTGGGACATGATATTGGACGACCCGACATGAATATGTTACATAGAGCAAGTCATGAACATATTCAATGTCGTAGCTTGTCATGTATCCTTAGACCAAGGAGTCTTTGTGATTGCTATGCAGTAAACAACTGAGTTTGGCATGAGCCCAACGTTGCCTATGATAGAGTTTCCATAACGGCCAGGATTTGCTTGGGGATGGACTGCATGAGTGACATGAAAGACGGCTAACAGATTTATCCCTCATACTATGGTATGGGAAACATATCGGTTCTCGACTTCTTGATTGAGAGTAGCTGAACAATAGCATGGTCATGCACATGATACTGGATATCAAAGATCCAGTCATCTCACATATCAAGAAATAGTGATTGAGAATAATAAGAATGATGGTTCTATGCCTTATCTCAATCAGGATATCTATAGATAAAATGATAGTGACATAGACGGTAGAAATGTTAGAATCAACAATGGTCGATTCGTTATGTAGTGTTAGGCAATACTAAAGTCTCGTTAGTTGCCACTTATGTAGGATCAAGTAAAATGAGATTTTACGTTGATCTACCGACATGCATAAACCTAAGGGTCACATCGGGGGATGAAACTCATTAACCAACTGATGGAGAAATGGCCAAGCGAGAAGTTGACACGGGACATGATCAAAACTGGGTTTTGGGTCATTAAGCCGTAAGTGATTAGGATATTACAGATCGAGACAAGACTTGGATTCTTGGGAACGATCTCGTCGGATAATGTTGGACACATCCAGGATGGAAGGGGTTGGAGTCAATGCGCGCGTCATGAGACCTCGTTGGGAGTGCCCAAGAGGCCCATGGACGGCCCATGCCACCAAAGGCCCAAGGAACCGCCTAGTTAAGTCTTAACTAAATGGATCTAACTAATTAGTTAGATTAGGTAGTTGGTGACCCTCAATCCACCAACTCTCTACCAATTTCTAACTACTATAAACCATCGTTGTCCTAATATACTAATTCTTTATTATGTTAATGGGATTACATGATATAGGTGTCATCCTTATCAACATAAGACATAACACACAAAAGAAAAAACACCAACACTCCTCTCTTCCCCAAAGTTTCGGCCATGGCTATGGTTTCTCCCTCATTTTGGCGTTCTTGAGTCCTTTAAGCTTAGAACTATGTGGTTGTGATTCCTAGGAGGATACGTAGGCGTATTGTAGACTCAAGCCCAATCATTCCTTACCCAGTGTTCCTGATTTGGTAAGAAATGGTGATTTCAATTTTGTTTTGTGAATCTAATCGTGCTAGTTATTTATGCATGGTCTCGAGTTGTTTGCTAATAACTACGATTTTATGTTCATACTCTCCATCGAGACCCAACAAGTCCATCCCTGCATCTTTTACATGTACCGTCATTTAGTTAGTCGGAACAATAATGGGTGAAGGCGAATAAAGAAACAAGAGAGGATGGGAGATGATTGCGTGGGGAAAGGGGGGAAACTAGAAATGTAACCATTAGAACGAGAGGAACCCCCAGACGCTTATAGCTGTATTTGAGAATGTTAAAAATTATATATACTGATCGATCTTCATGTTTAGCCTTTTACTTATCGAATCTTTTAGTGGGCACGTATTTATCTCTAATGCACCTTTTATCTTAGAAAATGTGATAGCTTATCTTTTGTCGAGGATTTTTTTTTATTAGCAAAAAAATTCTTTTATTGATTGTTGACTTTGAGACAAAGAACAAGAACAAGGGTAAACCTCTTAGATGAACCAAGCAACAAGGATTTTGGTTACAGACAAAGTCATTCCTATCAATAGGAACCCTTACACTAGTTATGGACAAACAAACATATCTGAAATCCAAATTGACAAACATGAAGAACAAAAGTACATCCCAATCAAGGTGAAAAAGGTATGATAACCAAAGTTTGACTAACAATAAGAACAAAACTAGACGCAATATATACAAGGACAAAGGCAACAAGGCCGAGACACGGAGAAAATGAGTTGGTCTGAAACCAAGATTTACCAACTATGAAGCTCAAGGAAGGAGCTCCGCCGTAACTTACATCACAATCACCACTACCCCCACCCTAGTAACCGAAAAGCCTACGACTTTAATCCCTCAAATACCAATCCTCAGAAAAGGCCAACAAGACTACGTTAGAAAGACTATAGAACCCACACGGTTCCACCCATAGGCACTCTGTGAGGACCTAACCACCAAGGATCGGGAAAGAAGAGGGAGATAGTATCTAGGAGATTAGAGAAGTACAAGTCACCAGTTGGAGGAGAGAAACTCACCAAAGTCGCCAGGAGGAAACGTCGAATCCAACTCAGAACCAAGACCGCCTACCCTGAGGCCAATAGCGTTGGGAAGAGTCGGACCCAACCAACCTCAATACCGTCGCTGGAAAACGAGAACAAGGGAGGAAGGTCCAATGAAAATGTCAATCAAACAAAACATACGCAAAACACCCAAAAAAAACTCCAGATCCTCCATGGCCAGAAGGAGAAGCCCCACCGTGCACTACTCAGCTTCCCCGAGGGGAAGCCCACCGGAGCCAACACTCCTGACGATCCAAAGAGTAGGGTTTGACTCGATCCTCTCGAATCCTCTACCGATAGAGAAAGGACAAGGAATGAGTCAAACACGACTAAGCCACATCCTACAACCGCAACGGTGGGAGAAAGACGATATTCGGAGAAAAGGTACAGGCGAGGTATAACAAGGACCACCCGAGATGAGCGGCCATGTCTTCAAAAATGTTCTTCTTATCACGGAGCAACCAAAACCAGTGGCAAGTATGTCGGATTTGAGACCGGAAAGGCCAAATCTAAGGTAGAATACAGCAGATCTGAAGGCCTAGAGAAGATCAGCTAGAGATGCGAAGTCGGCGAGAAAGAAGTAAAAAAAAAGCATCAAAGAAAAGCTTCCGTCAACGACAACCATGACCAAAGGTCATAGCCATCGCCGACAGAAAGGAAGGTAAAGGTGGGAGGCGACGATTTAGAGCAGGGTTTGTAAGTTGTTAGAGAGAGAAACGAGAGCCTCTCTCTATAACATTTTGTTGTGAAGTAGGTGCAACGCTTGCCATATAATCACGGTTTAGAGTAGGGTTTGTAAGTCGTAGGTGCAATGCTTCTCCATATAATCGCGGCGTTTCAATGACTTCGACGGTAGAGCCCACAAAATTACATTTGAAATTTTGATTTATTTTATTTTCAACGTTTTAAATTATTGTTAACCAATAATTTAACGGACGCCTCCTATGCCCCTTGCACCGCCTTCGCCTCATGTGCAGCCTTTTCCTCTTGTGCTACCTCCGCCTTTTTCTTCAATGTTGCCATCCCAAAAACCGCCAATTTCGCTGCATCCAACACCATCACCACCTCCTTCATTTCCTCTCGCGCCTATGCTCTGGAGTCCCTATCGGAACGGTCGAAGCGATCTGCTACTCCATCGCAGCTTGTGGTGGCCTCACCATGGCCCCATGCCTCTTACCTCGCTCCATGGAACACTAGTTTCACTAGGAGGGTAGGAAAGGCTCTGACAACGAGATAGGCTTGATCTCATTCACTAGGGATCTCCGCGCAATGTTCCCTTAGCCCCTGATCTGAATCATGAAGATTGGGAGTAGTGTCTGGCTTTGCAGGTGTGGTCGACACTATAAGATGGTGGTGTCCCCCTCGGAGTGTCGGCAACAATAATATGTGGTAAATCGAGGACGATATCGAGTTGTCGTGGATCACGAACATGATCTCTTGTTGGCTCCAACAACCAGACGAGGTCTGCTATGCAACCTCTCTAGGGCCAATGAGTCAATGCGAGCAACGAGGTGTGTATGGAGCGCACACCTCGCCCTGCCAAGGTCGGTGTAAATATGAAAACAAGATAGACTTGATCTCATTCACTAGGGATATCCGTGCAAGGTTACCTTAGCCCCCGATTTGAATCATGAAGATTGAGAGTAGTGGTTGGCTTTGCATGTGTGGCCAACACTAGAAGATGGTGGTGTCCCCCTCAGACTGTCGGCACAACATCAGGTGGAAAGTCATCGGCGATGTTGAGCTGTCGTAGATCACGAACTTGATCCCTTGTTGGCCCCAACAACCAGGTGATGTCTACTACGTAGCCTCTCTAGGCCCAATGAATTGAAAGGCGGGCAACGGGGTGTGAATGGATCGCACAACTCACCATGCCAAGGTCAGTGCAAATCCGACAACAAGGTTCCCCTTTTTCCTAGTGATCTCCCTAGATATTCGTTATCCCATTAAATGCCCCTGGTCTTTTACTACGAGAATTTTCAGGTCAGGTGAAGAAACTATTCTTGCACAACCATCAGTTTGGAGATCGTCTCCCACATTTTGTCCTTATTATAACCGAATTTTTCACAATATGATTTGATACCTACGAGTTAGAACTATATGTCTCACTTTTTTTTCCTTTTATCACTTAGACATTATATACTAGTTGATTCCCATGATTAATAAAATTCCATTTATGTAAAAAAAAAAAAAGCATAACTCATAAAAAGAATTTTTGGGTTTCTCTCTAGAAAAACATGTATGGAGTTGACTTAAGCTGAATCACCGGTTCATATTAATCTAATCGTTAATATAATGATTTCACTCCATTAATTTGAGAAGTAATTATCAACATCAAGGAATCTATGGCGACAATTGCATTGGGCCATTGCTCGTACATAGTATGTTCCTTTCATCTGTTACGAGCTATTAAATTATTGTACGGACGTTTGAACTAATGGCGATTTATACAACCTTCAAAAACAAATGGTGATTTATACGTATAACAAACCCAATATGAACGGAAACAAAAGTGGGCCATGGTTAGTTGGTGGCAATTTGGTAAATTAAGAGGCAACGAGCCTATATAGAGTCAACCAAGCAAGGTTCATGAACCACACACTAAACTAAACTCCCTCAACATTCTTTTTTCATGGAGACCGACAGAAAGAAGAGGAAAATGGAGACCGAAGATGATCTTCAGCAGCACAAACAACGACAAGGTGAAGACGAAGAAGACGAGGAACAGAAGATCGAAGCGTTCTATGCGCTCGTGAGAAGCACTCGCGAGGTACGCGAACGACTTGTTAGCAAGGAAGGAGGAGAAAATGCAAACCGAGTTTCGCTTTGGAACCCTAAGTTTCAGCCGGAAGATTTCTTCGCTAGTCCTCCGGTGCATGCTCAAGTGACTCATGATAATGGACCTCCTGCTCCTATTGTAGCTCGAGCTGCTCCTTCTAACGATACTCCTCTTCAGAAGCCAATTGTAGCGGTGGAAGAAGAAGCAACAAGAGTAGGAATTGATGTCAAAGGTAAAGGGTTGGACTTGAATCTTTCTTTGTGACCTTGTAATTGATTAGGTTTCAAAGAGAGATGTTGTATTAGTTCATCAGTGAAACTAACAAATAACTTAAAGAAACATTTCATGGATTATCGTACGATGAGTCTGATTGCATATGAGGTACGTTTCTGATCCAAAACGTTAGACTTAGTGAGTTGTCGGATTGAGAGATTAATGTACATTTTATTACAACAAAAAAGTATTCTTTATTTTACGTTGGATTATTAGTAGCAAGGTTGTGAAAATTCCTGCCTAGAAGCGCCTAGGCCCGTCGGATTGAGATATTTATGTACATTTTATTACAAAATAAAATATTCATTATTTGACGTTGGATTATTAGTGGCAAGATTGTAAAAATCCCTGTATTGAGGCGTCTAAGTCCCGCCTAGGTATTGAAATGGGCTCTGCCGATCCGATTTATTCTCTTAGGGCGCTCTAGGCCGTTTGAGCGGAATATGACTGATTAATCTCCAATTCAGCCGATTAATCACCGCCTACCTGATTAATTGGGCAGGTTGGTCGAGTATAGGGTCGGATTCGTAATTAAAAGAAAACAATTTCTACTCTTCTACAAACTAAATGAGATTATAAAATTATGCTAGTGATACTTTTTTTTTGAACGAAAGGTGCAATTTTATTACTTGAAATCAATTACTTTATCCTTCATCGGGAAACATGCTCCCCGACTATCAGAAGGCCAGTATTCACGAACATCGGTTCACTGATCCTTTTATTATCATAACCGTCACAAACGGTATTGTGATGCCTCTTGAGCAGAGAGAGAAGACGGTGAGGAGGAGCGAGGTACCGAAGATCTTGAGGGACCTCAACAGTAAAGGTGATGGTGGGAGGCAAAACATCGTCTGGGGACCCCTCCCAAGGCCAGCCCCCGATGCTCAAACGGTGCATCATCCCTCCCGACGGTTCTTCTTCCCCGCCCGTATTATGACTCCCCACAAAAGAGCTGGTGTCATCCTCTTCTGTGCACCATCATCGACGCTCCCAAGGATAATTGCCATGCAACTTCAACACATCGCGCCCCTGGATGCGTGGGTCCTCCACCTCCTAACTCCCCACGCTCCCGGAGTAGGGGACCAACAACCGAATCAGCAGAGAGTCGATCATCACCCGGCTACCGCCGAATCTTCGCGTGTACAAAATCCGGAGGGTTTGGAGCGGACCCCCTAGGGAGGCTTATCGCGGGTGCCCGGATTGTGCCCCAGGTAGGAGAACGGGGTCCCGAGTTAGGTCTCGGTTCCATTGTCACACGGGCACCCCGTCCTCTAGGAAACCCCTCCTTAGGTCTCGGATCCAATGTTAGTGGGCTGGAACTAGCTCCCCCCAGAATCCCTGTCATCGCAACACCGTCTTCCAGATTCCCATTCAGGGCAGCGCCATCTCCGCGGTCCTTGGTCTCCCGAACAACTCCAGAGGCAGTCCCTCCGGAGGACAACCAGTCCCTCGGCTGCCGCCGTGTCCAGCTTCTTGTAGGGGTTTTCATGGATACCGGCACAACCTCCCTCGGGGACGGAAACAGCCGAACAGGGTCATGCCCTAGAGCATCTCCTCTGTAGGGTTTCCAAACCCTACTCTGCCTTCGCGTCTAGCATTGACGAAGAACTCTGGAGGATGCCTCCACCATACTCTGTCACCACTCATGTCTGTCACGGATCAGGCGTTGGGTTCCAGCCGTCCCCGTTGTGATCGTGAAGAACTCCGAGTACTCCACTACGGTATGGACCGTCGCCGCCCTAGGCGTCACCAGAGCAAGGTCATGGTGAACCCGGGGAAGCAAACTAGGGTTCGGCCTAACGGGAGCCACCCAATAGCGTGGAACCGAAGGCAACCGTGGCCGCCGTAACAGTATCCTGGGACGAAACTCGCCACGCGGAGGAGGAGGTAGACCAAACCCACGAGAGAAGTGATGGGGAGGAAGACCAGAGTGTCATGGATCTCGGGATCGAGACCGGCGAGACAAGGGAGGAGCAGGAAGAAGAGGTTAGTGGTGGCGACCAACCACATCGATTCTTATCCTCCGCACCAGGCGTGGTTTGCGAGGGGATTGACCTGATGGGACGGGGAAGCACGGGGACAACCTTCCCGATAGGAGCAACACCAAGTGGCGAAGTCCTAGGCGGCACGACGGCGGCAATGTCAGGAAGGAGCACCATAGCGGCATGGCTAAGGCTAGGTTGAACATCTCAAGGAGCGAGAGAGCTATTTTTTTGCTTGTGATACTTTTAGTCTAGTAGAATGTTCATATTTTTAAATATATTTAATGTTTGATATTATTAATATTTTTTTATAATATCATATAATTTTTTATATTATATATAATATAAAATAATTAAATAATAATCCGATTAATCCCCGCCTAGCTCCTAGGATCCTTTCTCGCTTGACTAGCGTCTAACGTTTTTTACAACCTTTAGTAGTATGTAAAACAAATAAAACCAATAGATCAAACCTCAACTTTATCGTATAAACACAAGCTTTGTGAAGTGAAATACATGCATGCAATTTGTAGGGATGTTAAAAAGTTAAGCATATATGTCTCATGTCATATGATACACAATATGATATATGTAAACTAAAATGTTTGATCGGATTTTTTTCCCGACTTGAACCCCTCTTCTCCGTGTGTTCTTTCTATTGCCTCTCATACACTCCTCCATTTGTCCGAGGCTTGTGTTAATGGTGGTGGGCTCGTCCCCTTCTTCCTCCTTATCTTGACGGAGCTCCATGGAACTCCCTTCTCCTCCTATTTCTTCATCTTCTCCTTCTTCTTCACTCCCCTTCGAATCTACTATGGCTTCTCAAAATCCACATCGTTGGGAAAATCGTTAGTCTCACCGATTTCACCCCCTCGAGGACCTAAACCCTCCACCTCATTGTTGCTGCTCCTGACCCCTAAAACACTGTCAACCGTAACTTCTACCAACAACTCCATTCTCCCCTGCAACCTCAACCTTTCCAAGAAACATGCAAGGGATTTTTTGTTGGGAGAATACCCAAACCCACTCCACCGAGCCTTCACCTCATCCTCTAGGCCACAATCATCACCGGACCCATATCCAACGAGCTTGGACTCAATTCAGGCCAAGCTCACTAAGGCATCCATTGATGATCTCTAATAGGATGAGTTCGACATTGATGATGCAATTATTGAGGTCCCAATCAACACGGTTCCGACGGTTGATGATTCTCGATACCGCTTTGCTCTCGTTGTCCTTCTTCTAGCTGATAAAAGAGTAAGACCCTGATCCCTCTGAACCGTAATTGCAAATGTCTGGAATGTGGGGTACTTGAAGGTCCAACCACTAACAGACAAAATCGTGGTTTTCTAATTCCCTTCGCAAGCAGCGATGAATGTCATTCGAGCTAAGGAGCCATGGTCCTTCTATGTCATTGTGCTGCTCCTCACTCTTCTATCACCACATACCCTACATGAAAGATTAAGCGTACAATATGTCCGCATATCGGTGGGAGCATACGATATTCCGATAGAGGCTAGAACCTCCCAGATAAGAGCTTTCATAGTCTCAAACCTGGGAAAGGAAGTGGAAATTTGAAGGGTGAATAATCCGAAGAACCCAAGCCAACCACAGGGTTGGGACACGTTCCTATGGCTTAGAGTGAAAATGGATGCTACACGGTCGCTCTGCTGCTACCTTATTTTGCAACTCGATGCAAATGCAAATCCGCTTAAGGTCCGACTTGAGTACGAGAAGTTGTCGAATTTTTTCTACCGTGTGGCCAGCTCAGAGACCTAAATTGGAATTGCTTGGCTGCCTCCAGGTGTGGACAATCTAGAAAGAAGATATGGAGAGTCGTTAAGAGATCCCCCGACAATCCAATCGAAAGGGAGGTGGCAACTCTGGTGGTAGAGGAAGAAGTGGTGGTTGCTAATGTAACGTCGAGGAGACAATGGAGGAGGTGGTAGGGCGTAATCGCGATCTATTGTGGGAGATCAGAACATTATGGTGATGGGGTGGATACATTGTCGTGAAGAGAGAGGATGTGCAATAGAGCTGATGATGACATCATACACGAGGAAAAAGGGTTGTAGTTTTGGAGGCTACGACGAAAATAGAGAGGGAAAAAAAGAGAAAAACTCTTAAGATTAAAATCATATAAGTGGCGAGAAAGACTTGCTTACGTATATCAGTATATGTAAGGGGTAAATTCCTAGTTGAATATATGAGTTAAAAGGATTTGATTTTCTCCAAACCTTTTTTTTTAAACGAGAACATAGAAATTTTTTATTAATCATGGGAATGAAACATAAACATAAGTTGGGTCGCCGACCCTGAGTGAAAGTATTTGTCTGAAACCCCCGTGGAGATTCTGACACCCTTGGACCCGTATTGGTGGTCGCTTTTGTATTGCTGACCAAAAATAACATAGATAACCACATGAGCGAAATAAAAATCTAAAAAATATGCAATGACAGTTCTTCTGAGTCCCGCGACTTTCGTAATAAGACGTTCTGAAATTGTCAACTCATCGTCTTGAATCTCCCTCCAAACCAAACATAAGGACACAATTTTCCAGTGGAAACTGGTGTCTGTTCAAAGAGAAGCTTACAATGCAGCTTCCCACAGTGAATGACGGCTTCAAAGACGGATCCAACGGCCCAACGGCTCTCTAGTCTCAGAACACCTAATGGCGTGAAATAGGCCGTTATATAGAATCATCTATATAAGTATCAAACAGTCCTATTTACGTCGTCGTCCTCTGAATCAACCTTAGAGCATGTACAACAGAACGACCCTGGGTGAGGCTGTGGCCCTGAGGCCCTTGTGCTGACTGGACAAAAGTCAGGGAGTGGGAGTGCAGAAAAGTGGGTGTTCTACAACAGAAAGGACCTCTGAGGCCCTGGGAGTGCAGAACAGTACTGACTGGATTATTATTTGATATTTTCCTGTTTTATTTAATTCGTTATCAGAAACCATTTAATTTAGTCATAATTTAAACAATTTTGGAAATAAATAATTAATGACAATCAATAATTAATAAATTCAACACGAATATAAATGAACTTCTAATTTTATTCAATCCATTTTAATACAACCCAAAACAAAACACAAGTTCAAGAATCATCCTCTGTTGGGTCGACATCTGGTGGTGGGGGTTGGCTTCGAAGATCATCAATTTGGGCTTCAAGGCTAGTGATGAGTCTTCGCAGTTGGGTCTTGCAAAACTTATGGTCTGCCAAAGCCTCTTCGTCGTAGGAAGATGTATCCGTCCCCACCAGGGCCTTGTAGTTGGCGAGGTTTGCTTCCCACTGTTGGGTTAATGCATGTATCATGCGATACTTTTCTGCATGTTGTTCGCCACGTGAACGTTGAGCCTCAAACCGTGCACGTTCAGCGTCGATTCGTGCACGTTCCAGTTCGGCGAAGGCAGACATTTGGGCCGTGAGGACGACCCCCTTCTTTGCGGCCTTCGCTGCCTTCTTCCCTTGCGGTCGGCGAGGGGGACTTGGGGCGGCCTCAGGGGATGGCGGTGTGTCGCTGAGAGGGACTTGAGTCCCATCGTAGTTCTCGCTTCCTCCCCATTCTGGTTGTTGGGACTCACCACTGATATGTGTGCCCTCCTCCCTTGTGTAAAACCCGCTCCGTTTCTTTAAGGTATTAATTTGCAAACGAAAACCTTAGGGTAAGTTTTTGAAACGAGTGCAAAAAAAAAAAAAAACAGGTCTGGACCAGGCCAGGCCCGCAGGCCCAGCCCAGCCCAGCTGAGGCCCAATCTGGTCAGGGATGGGTATATAACCCATCCTCACACTTTTGAAACCCTAATCTATCCCTCACACTCAGCCGCCCTCACCCTCTCCTCTCTCTCTCTACCCGATCCGACCTCACTCCCTCTCTCTCTTCGTCTTCCTCGCCGAACCGGTACCGGCCACCATCGTTCCGGCCGCCACCTCCGTCGCCGTGCACCGTCCCGTCCTCTTCTCCTCCGTCCCGACGCCGTCACCGCTCCGGTCAGCCACACGACTCCGTCCCCGAGCTCGCTGCCTCACCCTTCTCCTTCGTCTTCCTCACCAGCTCCGGCCGCCGTTCGCCACCGAGCTCCCCACGCCGTTGTCCCCGTCCCCGCCGAAGAACAGGCCGTCCACCACCGTCCCGTCCGAGCCCTACGCGCCGCCGCCCTCTTCCCGTCAACGATCTGCCCGTCTGAGACACGAACCGAGCTCCGTCGCCGGCGAGCTCGCCAGATCCGGAACGGGACGAGTCGTCCGGACCCGCGTCGACGCCGCCGTGCACCGCCGTGCACCGCCGCCACCGTTTCCTCACGGTTAGTTCTCGGCCCGTGGAAGCTCGGCCGACCGGCGCCGGTGGTCGGCCGGACCAAGCAAAACCGTTCTTCTTCTTCGTTTTCCCTTTTCTCGAGTTCGTTCAAATCTGGTCGGGATGGAACGGAGCTCCCGAAATGGAAGGGAACGGAACAGAAAAACGTAGATCTGGTTGTTTAAAGGATTGTTGTAATCGTGTAAATCTGAATTTGTAAAGATCGACAAAATATAAGTTATCGATATAATTGTTCTTATGTTTTGAATCGATTTAAGTACGAATGGGTTGGGTTCAAACTTTTTGTAAAACGAAATCAGTGTTAGTTTAAAGATTAAATCCGTACCGTTGGGACGTAATTCAATTATCGATAAAACTATATCGGCTTAGATTAAACGGGTTTTAAAAAAACGAAAGTCGTTTATTAAGGTTAGACTCGAGTTAAGTTAAATCGAAAAGGGGGGAAGCGAAACCAAATCGACTTTATAAGGGTTCTGGACCAAAATATCGAGTTTGGAAACGAACGGAAGGAAACCGTTTTGTTTTAAAATCAAAGACGGAATTAATTAAAGCAAGGGAGTTCAACGACGGTTTTAAGTTAAAAAGGGGTTTAAACTGGGTTTAGATCAAACCTGGGTTCGGTGCGCGGGTGCTCGAACCCGATCCGTCGTAACCCGACTTTTATCCCGCTCGAGTGTAAACGACAACTGTCAAGTTTAAAATGGACAAATCGTAGCCGTTAACTTAACGGCGGAACCGTTATTATTTTGGGCTTTGAGTTATTTATTTTCGACCGGTTCGTACTAGTTTAAAGTGAGTTAAATCTGTGTTCTTTTAGATCGTGCTGCGGACCGAGGCAAAGGGAGGCTCGGCGAGTGACTGCGATTCATCTCGGGTTTAGGGGAGCGCTTCTGGAGTTGCTTTCGAGGTAGGGAAAAGTAGCCGGATCTCGGCCCTGACTAGGGAAAGTTAACAGTAGAATTGCATGTGACACCGGGGTGTCGTGGGTCGAATAGGTTTATTTGAATGTTAGAATGCATGATGCGGGAACGTAGCGAATACTGGAAATGCATGTGACACTTAGTAGTGTCGTAGGAGCAGAAAACTTAGCGTTAACTGTTTTACTAGAGGCATATGACCATGCCCGGAGGTTGTTGTGCGTTATTTGTTGTCGAGTTGGGTGGCCTTGAGAGCCCGTGTTATTTGTTGTTGAACTTGGGTGGCCATGAGAGCCCGTGTTGTCGTTTCGGTGTTTTGGGTGGCCGTGAGTGCCCGTGGGGTTGTGAACCCGTACTTTACCGTTGGTGTCTTGGGTGGCCATGAGGGCTCGTAGGGTTGTTGAACCTGTGTTTGGTTGTTGGTGTCTTGTCGGCCTTGAGTGCCTGTGGAGTTGTCACCGGTGTCGTTACTGTCTGTTTGAACTTGTTTGTGATTGTGATTGGTTACTGGTTACTGGTGGAGGTTGTGTGGTGTAGCTAGCCTCCCGACTGGGATCGGGAGAAGCGGAGGGGTTGTGGGCTAGCTCCCCGACTGGGATCGGGGGAAGGACGCGCGGGTGTGGCTAACCACCCGACTGGGATCGGGTGAAGCGGAGAGGTTGTGGGTTAGCCTCCCGACTGGGATCGGGGGAAGTTGCGCGACAGGTCGACCGCCTGACCACGTCTATGATCGGTAAAGGGCGAGAGACAGAGATTGGTTACTGAGCAGCCGGTTTGCGATCCTTTGTGGTCTTGTTTGGTATTGTGTGGTCAATCGTGTCTTGGAGGAGGTCGTCGATCGTAGTGTGGGGTCTACATAATGTGTCCGAGTGTTGAGTCGGTTGAGGAAAGTATTGATCGTGCGTGTGTCTTTGAGTCGTTGTTGGTGTCATCGGCTTTGTCTACTAATTATGCCATAGTCAGTATGTTATCTGTGGTGGTGAGCGAACGCTCACCCCTAGCTGCTTTTCCTACAGGTACCGCTCGTAGTCTGGACTAGGTGAGCTTCTGAAGCTTGAAGAGCTTGAAGCGGGTTGCTGGGTGTTTGAGTCTAGAGACGTGTACCTCGTTTTGTCCAAGTGTGGGACTTTTATTTTGAGATGTAACTATTATTCTTTTGTGGAACTAAACTGACTTTTTAGGTGATTTATCGAAAACAGGTTTCAGTTTTGTAACTTTTTAAACGTCCGCGTCCCTAGTTTCGGCTCGCTGAAATTGGGGCGTGACACTTGTGCTTGTGGGTGGGGTTGAGCTGTAAGCCCCAGCCTCATCCAACCGTTGTCGTTGTTGGCGTTCTTGACGGCGGACATTTCCCATTGTGCCCTCGTGGGAAGTGAACTTCGAGACGCCCTCGAGCCTCTCCACCCAATGATCCAGGTCGAACTTTAGTGGGTGGTCTCTTATCACTTTCCCTGCATCCTCCCACAGTTTCTTCACACGTTTCATGTGCTCTGCCTGATTGGCGCCGCTCGGTTTCTCCTCCTTGGACCTCTTCAAATAGCCGAGGAACCTCTTTGTCTGAGAGGAACCTCTGCCCCAACGTTTCTTGATAGCTTCCCAGCGTCGCGATGGAATACCTTCCTTGGAGTTGTATTTCTTCGTTACTGCGCACCAGAATGTGGTGCCGGTTTGAGAGTTTCCCTTGATGGCGTCCTTCGTAGTACTCAACCAGCAAGTTATGAGCCAATGGTCCTCCTGCTTGCTGAATGTCCGGCCCTCCGGGTCTGGTTCTTGGGGTTGCCCTCGGGGTTGGGCAGGGGCTCGGGCTCGTCGTTGGGAAGGTCCGGCAGAGGATGGTTGGGGGGTGTGTACGTCAGGTAGTGGGTGCCCCTCGTAGTTGTAGAATTGGGTGGGCATCGAGAACCCTTGCGGGGGCCTCCCAAACGGTGGCGTCTGGTACCCTTGTGGGTACATACCAAACTGTGATGGCACCTGAAACCCTGGCACCATTTGATATTGTTGGGGACGGTATTGGCCTATTACAAAAAAATTAATACAAAAAATTAATTAACAATGCATTAATAATATAATAAATTACTAAAAAATTGAATAGAATGCATAAATATAATACATTACTAAAAAATGAATAGAATGCATTAATACAATAAATTAATTAACAAAATTACGTTACATAAATAATAAGTTAGCCCTTACCTGAATTCGACCCCGGTTGCGAGTTTGTCGGTTGCGAGTTTGGGGAGTAGTCGCGATTGCCCGTTAGAATGTCTCTGAAACATCGTGCCAGTTCGTCCACGGTGAATCCTACTTCGTCACCAGCTGAATGTACACGAGACCCAGCGTCGCCCGACATTTTTCACGCGAATAATTGAAATGAGAGAGGAGAATTTGGGAAGATGAGAGTGAAGTTGGAGAGTGAAAGTATGGAGTGGTGTGGAAAAAATGAGAGTGAAGATGGGTATTTATAGGGTTAGTTTTTGGTGATTTTTGAATTAAAAAAAAATAATTATAGCCGTTAGTTGCCGACCGTTGCCAACGGTCGGGCCACGTGGCGCAGCCACAGGCTGCCAGCGCAGCGACGGCGCGCAGGGAGCGGTAGCAGCCAGCGAACGCGGAGCACAGCGCGCGTATCGCGGAGCGGGAGCGCGATTTTCGGCCTCCACAGCGGGACGGCCCGCGTGCCGCGGTCCTTGCGCGCACGGAGTGGGGCGCGGGTCCGACCCGTTGTACATGCTCTTAGGGCAGCCTCTCAAGATCTGCCCTGTACGGTCTCTCTGCTTCAAGCCGCTTCTGCGTTTCCTATTTGTAAGTCATATTTATTCAAACACCAGACTGTCGCTGCTCGTGTTACTGCACTGTAGATCTGGATTCGGATTTTATTTCTAAGCCGTATTTATTTTGCTTGTCGAAGGTTCTGGTTTGTATTTGTGACTCTGCTTTGTGCGTATTGATTGCATTATTGGTATGTTGATGCCCAACAGCTCACTGAGAGTTGTCCCCGAACGTAGTTCGGGGACGCCTGGACGGGGTTGTAACCACCTGATGCCAAGAAATGAGGATTTTTAATGAAGTGGAAAAAGGTTTAAGGTTGTTGGCCCTTTTGGCATGTCTTGAACTTGATTGGCCCTGTGGGCGTATGTTTGATTTTGGTTGGCCCGGTGGGCAAGGTTCGACTCTGGTTGTATTGTCGTCGCTTGTGTGGTATATGTCGGTGTGGTCTCGTATACTAATACTATATATAAGGTGTGTTTAGCTTGAGCGGTGTGGCGCTTTAGTGACATACGCGATAGAGTAGACTTAGACCGTGTGAGCGTTGGCGTTTTTGAACTTGTCGCCTTTATTTGAGTTCGCAAACTGAACGTTTGCGTGTATCCGTGCAGAGGGTACTGTTCATGGCTCGCGGAAGGCGCGGACGAGCATCAGGAACGCGGGGTCAGGCACCCACGCGAGGCCGGCGGGGGCGGTCAGCAGGGGCACCAGGGAGGGTGCCAGCCGTCGAGCCCGCCGACTACGCGGAGGCACAGGGCACTCCCGTCGGAGAAGACAGGAGAAGTGATGCGGGGCCATCTGCAGGTACCCCCAGTGTTCCGCCAATCGCGGACCCTCCAGTGATGACTGCCCTGGATGAGCTTACCAGGACCGTTCAGAGTTTGGTGGCGGTCATCGCCAGCCGAGAGTCGGCTTCGCCAGCACCAGAGGCAGCCGCAGTTCCGATGAGGGCCGCTCAGACAGAGGATCTTACCTCCCGAGCGCTACTCGATTTCCTGAAGCTCGGGATACCTGTTTTTGTCGGGGAGCCAAATCCCGACCTAGCCGAGCGATGGATAGAGCAGGTCACACGAGACCTGGACACATTGGGTGTCGAGGATGGCCGTCGGAGAGTGTCCTTCGCGGCCCATCAGCTGAGAGACAGCGCCTACCACTGGTGGGGGCGGGTGAAGGACACGGTCGGATACGACTACAGCGTATTCCAGGAGGTATTCATGGCACAGTACTTTCCCGAGTCGGCTCGGCTGGAGCGACATCGGCAGTTCTTATACTTGGAGCAGGGAGAGATGACAGTGGCACAGTACAAGGCCAGGTTCACAGCCTTGGCCAGATTCGCGCCTGAGATGGCGTCGAGCGAGACGAACCGTTGCCTGCGGTTCCAGGACGGACTGAGGCTGGGCATCCGGAACCAGGTTCTCGCCTTGAGGATACGGAAGTATACCGATCTAGTGGACACCGCGGCTACAGTGGAGCAGGGCATCCGGGATGCAGCCAGGGGCCGTGAGGTCCGACCTCGGCCGATCAGTTGGACCGGGCCGTCAGACTCACGAGACTCGCGAAGGCAAAGGACCGCGGGATCCTTCCGACCACCGCCTCATCAGAGTGGATCGAGACAGCGGGGTTCAGTGGCAGCAGTTGGGCCAGTCGCACAAGAGAGGGCGCCGGCGTGCTTTACTTGCGGGCAGCAAGGCCACTTCCGTCGCGAGTGCCCGATGGAAGGAGTACCTACGGCGCGGCCAACGACCAGCCGGACCAGCCAGGGCACGGAGTCGAGAGCCAACGAGATCAGCTGTTTTCGATGCGGCCAGGTTGGGCACACCATTGCATGGTGCCGTGAGCCGTCGAGGGCAACATCAGCGCAGCGACCGCAGCAGTCGCGGACCGTACAGTCGCCCAGGGGACGTCCTCGTCAGGGTCAGCAGTCCAGACCGTCACAGCCTTCTACGAGCGCACCGATTCCGAGACAGCAGCAGAGTCACGGGTATTCAGCGGTCAGCGCGCCGGGTCAGAGGCAGCAGGCCTCGCAGGGGAGAGTCTATGCAGTCACCGACTCCAGAGCCCTAGGACCTAGCACGTACCGCGAGACCATCCAGGGTACGTATTTATTGTATCACTTATGGGCTTTATTCTTGTTTGATACCGGGGCGTCGCACTCTTTTATTTCGTCGGGTTGTGCCGAGAGGTTGGGGTTGAGCTCAGAGCCGTTGAGCCCACCTCTATGCCTGGACACCCCAGTTGGGGGTGGTGCATCGTTGACTAGAGTATGTCGTGCCTGCGAGATTAGAGTCGCAGACTATCCTTGCCCTGGGGATCTTCTCGTGTTGGGGATGACTACCTTTGATGTGATTTTGGGTATGGATTGGTTGTCGAGGTACCGAGCCAACATCGATTGCTATAGACGACGAGTGACAGTGACAGTGGGCGGTACGAAGGTGACGTGCGTGCTAGGAAGTAAGAGTGGGGTCCTCCTGTCGGCGTTGTCCGCAGAGGAGGAAGTACCGGCTGTGCAGAGCCAAGAGTTACCGAGAGTGGTATGCGAGTTCCCCGAGGTCTTTCCTGAGGAGTTGAGCGGGCTGCCACCGATTCGTGAGGTGGAGTTCGGGATTGACCTAGTGCCGGGAACGGCGGCGATATCGATGGCGCCTTACAGGTTTGCGCCGGCCGAGTTGACTAAGCTGAAGCGTCAGCTGGAGGAGCTTCAGCAGAAGGGGTTTATCCGTCCGAGTGCATCGCCGTGGGGAGCACCAACACTCTTCGTGAAGAAGAAGAGTGGAGAGCTACGGATGTGTATAGATTACCGGAAGCTGAACCGGGTTACGGTGAAGAACCGGTACCCGATGCCGAGGATCGACGACTTGTTCGACCAGTTGAGAGGGGCGACTCACTTCTCGAAGATCGATCTGCGATCCGGTTATTATCAGTTGCGAGTCCGTGAGGGGGACGTCGCAAAGACTGCATTCCAGACGCGCTATGGGCACTACGAGTTCCTAGTGATGCCATTCGGACTAACGAACGCGCCAGCAGCGTTCATGGACCTGATGAACAACATCTTCCGGCCGTACCTAGATCAGTTTGTGGTGGTATTTGTGGACGACATCCTGATATATTCGCAGAACGAGGCGGCGCATAAGGCACATCTGAGGGCTGTTCTAACACTACTGCGCAAGCATCAGCTATATGCCAACCGGGAGAAGTGCGAGTTCTGGCTCTCTGAGGTGAAGTTCCTCGGCCACATCGTATCCCGTGACGGTATCCTGGTCGATCCGTCGAAGATCGACGCGGTCTCGAAGTGGGCACGGCCCACGAGTGTCTTCGAGATCCGCAGCTTTCTGGGATTGGCAGGCTACTATAGGCGATTTGTCCAGGATTTTGCACGACTAGCCGCACCAATGACTCTGTTGACGCGCAAGGGTGTCGGGTTCGTGTGGACAGACGACTGTGAGCGGGCGTTCGCGGAGTTGAAGACTCGGCTGACTACAGCTCCAGTGTTAGTGGTGCCCGAGCAAGGAATCGGTTATGATGTGTACTGTGATGCGTCCGGAGAGGGACTGGGCTGCGTGCTGATGCAGTCGGGCAGAGTTGTGGCTTATGGCTCCAGGCAGTTGAAGATACACGAGCGCAACTATCCTACCCACGACTTGGAGCTAGCAGCAGTCGTGTTTGCACTGAAGAGCTGGCGATATTATCTGTACGGCGAGGGGTTTCAGGTGTTCTCGGATCACAAGAGCCTCAAGTACATATTTTCCCAGCGAGACCTGAACATGCGTCAGCGACGGTGGATGGAACTACTCGAGGAGTACGACTTCGAGCTACACTACCACCCAGGCAAGGCGAACGTTGTCGCCGACGCCTTGAGTAGGAAGTCGGCTCCGAGCCTCGCCAGCATATCTGTCCGAGAGTGGGGCATGATGGGGGAGCTGAGCACATTCGAGCTTGAGCTAGAGGAGGTTACTGGCGGTGTTGCCATGTGCTCACTAGTGGCTCAGCCCTCACTGCTTGCCCAAGTGCTGGAGGCACAGACGGAGGACGTCGAAACATCAGAGATCCGCGAGAGAGTCGTCAGGGGTGACGAGGTGGTGGGCTGGCAGGACAGCACTGATTGGGGACTACGATACCGCGGGGGGCTGTTCGTACCGGTTAACTGTAGAGACGCCGTGTTACGAGAGGCACACCATTCGCGTCTCACAGTGCATCCGGGGGGCACCAAGATGTATCGTGACCTCAGACGGCACTACTGGTGGCGCGGTATGAGGAGAGCAGTCGCAGAATTCGTGTCGAGATGCCTCGTTTGTCAGCAGGTGAAGGCCGAGCATCAGCGTCCAGCGGGGTTGTTACAGCCACTACCGATTGCTCAGTGGAAGTGGGAACACATTACGATGGACTTCGTGTGTGGACTACCGAGATCGCCCAAGGGAAACGACGCCGTGTGGGTGGTAGTCGACCGGCTGACCAAGTCGGCCCACTTCCTGGCCATGAGGATGACCGACCCAGTGGACAAGTTGAGCAGCTTGTATGTTCAGGAGATAGTGCGTCTCCACGGGGTCCCGGTGTCGATAGTGTCTGACAGGGATCCCCGCTTCACGTCCAGGTTTTGGCCGAGTCTGCAGAAGGAATTGGGGACCGAGGTGCTACTCAGTACAGCACATCATCCCCAGACAGACGGTCAGTCTGAGCGTACCATTCAGATCTTGGAGGACATGCTGCGAGCATGTGTGCTGGATTTCAGGGGATCTTGGGAGACCCACCTGCCGTTGGCCGAGTTCGCCTACAACAATAGCTTCCAAGCCAGTATCGGGATGGCACCTTTCGAAGCGTTGTATGGGAGGCCGTGTCGGTCACCAGTATGCTGGGCAGAGGTGGGGGACAAGAGTCTGCTGGGGCCAGATCTTGTCAGAGAGACGACGGAGAAAGTCGCACTGATCCGCGATCGGCTGAGGACAGCGCAGAGCCGACAGAAGAGTTATGCCGACAGGCGACGTCGACCCCTTGAGTTTGCAGTCGGGGATCACGTGTTCCTGAAGGTGAGCCCGAGGAAGGGGCTGGTGCGGTTCAGGCGCAGCGGGGGCAAGTTGGCTCCGAGGTACATTAGCCCGTTTCAGATTTTGGGCAGAGTGGGAACAGTGGCTTATCGTCTGGCTTTGCCACCGCAACTTAGGAGAGTCCATAACGTCTTCCACGTGTCTCAGTTGCGGCAGTACAATGCAGACCCCTCCCACGTCATTGAGTGGACGGATATCGAGGTGGCTGATGATGTCTCCTATGAGGAGCAGCCGGTTCGGATCATGGACACGCGGGAGCAGATTCTGCGGGGAGGCAAGATTATCCACTTGGTACGAGTACATTGGAAGCACCACGGGGCTGAATCAACTTGGGAGCGCGAGGACGAGGTTCGCGCGAAGTATCCCGCCTTGTTCGTTTCCCGAGGTACACCTGTTTTAAATTTCGTGGGCGAAATTCCTTTAAGGGGGGTAGATTGTAAAACCCGCTCCGTTTCTTTAAGGTATTAATTTGCAAACGAAAACCTTAGGGTAAGTTTTTGAAACGAGTGCAAAAAAAAAAACAGGTCTGGACCAGGCCAGGCCCGCAGGCCCAGCCCAGCCCAGCTGAGGCCCAATCTGGTCAGGGATGGGTATATAACCCATCCTCACACTTTTGAAACCCTAATCTATCCCTCACACTCAGCCGCCCTCACCCTCTCCTCTCTCTCTCTACCCGATCCGACCTCACTCCCTCTCTCTCTTCGTCTTCCTCGCCGAACCGGTACCGGCCACCATCGTTCCGGCCGCCACCTCCGTCGCCGTGCACCGTCCCGTCCTCTTCTCCTCCGTCCCGACGTCGTCACCGCTCTGGTCAGCCACACGACTCCGTCCCCGAGCTCGCTGCCTCACCCTTCTCCTTCGTCTTCCTCACCAGCTCCGGCCGCCGTTCGCCACCGAGCTCCCCACGCCGTTGTCCCCGTCCCCGCCGAAGAACAGGCCGTCCACCACCGTCCCGTCCGAGCCCTACGCGCCGCCGCCCTCTTCCCGTCAACGATCTGCCCGTCTGAGACACGAACCGAGCTCCGTCGCCGGCGAGCTCGCCAGATCCGGAACGGGACGAGTCGTCCGGACCCGCGCCGACGCCGCCGTGCACCGCCGTCCACCGCCGCCACCGTTTCCTCACGGTTAGTTCTCGGCCCGTGGAAGCTCGGCCGACCGGCGCCGGTGGTCGGCCGGACCAAGCAGAACCGTTCTTCTTCTTCGCTTTCCCTTTTCTCGAGTTCGTTCAAATCTGGTCGGGATGGAACGGAGCTCCCGAAATGGAAGGGAACGGAACAGAAAAACGTAGATCTGGTTGTTTAAAGGATTTTTGTAATCGTGTAAATCTGAATTTGTAAAGATCGACAAAATATAAGTTATCGATATAATTGTTCTTATGTTTTGAATCGATTTAAGTACGAATGGGTTGGGTTCAAACTTTTTGTAAAACGAAATCAGTGTTAGTTTAAAGATTAAATCCGTACCGTTGGGACGTAATTCAATTATCGATAAAACTATATCGGCTTAGATTAAACGGGTTTTAAAAAAACGAAAGTCGTTTATTAAGGTTAGACTCGAGTTAAGTTAAATCGAAAAGGGGGGAAGCGAAACCAAATCGACTTTATAAGGGTTCTGGACCAAAATATCGAGTTTGGAAACGAACGGAAGGAAACCGTTTTGTTTTAAAATCAAAGACGGAATTAATTAAAGCAAGGGAGTTCAACGACGGTTTTAAGTTAAAAAGGGGTTTAAACTGGGTTTAGATCAAACCTGGGTTCGGTGCGCGGGTGCTCGAACCCGATCCGTCGTAACCCGACTTTTATCCCGCTCGAGTGTAAACGACAACTGTCAAGTTTAAAATGGACAAATCGTAGCCGTTAACTTAACGGCGGAACCGTTATTATTTTGGGCTTTGAGTTATTTATTTTCGACCGGTTCGTACTAGTTTAAAGTGAGTTAAATCTGTGTTCTTTTAGATCGTGCTGCGGACCGAGGCAAAGGGAGGCTCGGCGAGTGACTGCGATTCATCTCGGGTTTAGGGGAGCGCTTCTGGAGTTGCTTTCGAGGTAGGGAAAAGTAGCCGGATCTCGGCCCTGACTAGGGAAAGTTAACAGTAGAATTGCATGTGACACCGGGGTGTCGTGGGTCGAATAGGTTTATTTGAATGTTAGAATGCATGATGCGGGAACGTAGCGAATACTGGAAATGCATGTGACACTTAGTAGTGTCGTAGGAGCAGAAAACTTAGCGTTAACTGTTTTACTATAGGCATATGACCATGCCCGGAGGTTGTTGTGCGTTATTTGTTGTCGAGTTGGGTGGCCTTGAGAGCCCGTGTTATTTGTTGTTGAACTTGGGTGGCCATGAGAGCCCGTGTTGTCGTTTCGGTGTTTTGGGTGGCCGTGAGTGCCCGTGGGGTTGTGAACCCGTACTTTACCGTTGGTGTCTTGGGTGGCCATGAGGGCTCGTAGGGTTGTTGAACCTGTGTTTGGTTGTTGGTGTCTTGTCGGCCTTGAGTGCATGTGGAGTTGTCACCGGTGTCGTTACTGTCTGTTTGAACTTGTTTGTGATTGTGATTGGTTACTGGTTACTGGTGGAGGTTGTGTGGTGTAGCTAGCCTCCCGACTGGGATCAGGAGAAGCGGAGGGGTTGTGGGCTAGCTCCCCGACTGGGATCGGGGGAAGGACGCGCGGGTGTGGCTAACCACCCGACTGGGATCGGGTGAAGCGGAGAGGTTGTGGGTTAGCCTCCCGACTGGGATCGGGGGAAGTTGCGCGACAGGTCGACCGCCTGACCACGTCTATGATCGGTAAAGGGCGAGAGACAGAGATTGGTTACTGAGCAGCCGGTTTGCGATCCTTTGTGGTCTTGTTTGGTATTGTGTGGTCAATCGTGTCTTGGAGGAGGTCGTCGATCGTAGTGTGGGGTCTACATAATGTGTCCGAGTGTTGAGTCGGTTGAGGAAAGTATTGATCGTGCGTGTGTCTTTGAGTCGTTGTTGGTGTCATCGGCTTTGTCTACTAATTATGCCATAGTCAGTATGTTATCTGTGGTGGTGAGCGAACGCTCACCCCTAGCTGCTTTTCCTACAGGTACCGCTCGTAGTCTGGACTAGGTGAGCTTCTGAAGCTTGAAGAGCTTGAAGCGGGTTGCTGGGTGTTTGAGTCTAGAGACGTGTACCTCGTTTTGTCCAAGTGTGGGACTTTTATTTTGAGATGTAACTATTATTCTTTTGTGGAACTAAACTGACTTTTTAGGTGATTTATCGAAAACAGGTTTCAGTTTTGTAACTTTTTAAACGTCCGCGTCCCTAGTTTCGGCTCGCTGAAATTGGGGCGTGACACTTGTGCTTGTGGGTGGGGTTGAGCTGTAAGCCCCAGCCTCATCCAACCGTTGTCGTTGTTGGCGTTCTTGACGGCGGACATTTCCCATTGTGCCCTCGTGGGAAGTGAACTTCGAGACGCCCTCGAGCCTCTCCACCCAATGATCCAGGTCGAACTTTAGTGGGTGGTCTCTTATCACTTTCCCTGCATCCTCCCACAGTTTCTTCACACGTTTCATGTGCTCTGCCTGATTGGCGCCGCTCGGTTTCTCCTCCTTGGACCTCTTCAAATAGCCGAGGAACCTCTTTGTCTGAGAGGAACCTCTGCCCCAACGTTTCTTGATAGCTTCCCAGCGTCGCGATGGAATACCTTCCTTGGAGTTGTATTTCTTCGTTACTGCGCACCAGAATGTGGTGCCGGTTTGAGAGTTTCCCTTGATGGCGTCCTTCGTAGTACTCAACCAGCAAGTTATGAGCCAATGGTCCTCCTGCTTGCTGAATGTCCGGCCCTCCGGGTCTGGTTCTTGGGGTTGCCCTCGGGGTTGGGCAGGGGCTCGGGCTCGTCGTTGGGAAGGTCCGGCAGAGGATGGTTGGGGGGTGTGTACGTCAGGTAGTGGGTGCCCCTCGTAGTTGTAGAATTGGGTGGGCATCGAGAACCCTTGCGGGGGCCTCCCAAACGGTGGCGTCTGGTACCCTTGTGGGTACATACCAAACTGTGATGGCACCTGAAACCCTGGCACCATTTGATATTGTTGGGGACGGTATTGGCCTATTACAAAAAAATTAATACAAAAAATTAATTAACAATGCATTAATAATATAATAAATTACTAAAAAATTGAATAGAATGCATAAATATAATACATTACTAAAAAATGAATAGAATGCATTAATACAATAAATTAATTAACAAAATTACGTTACATAAATAATAAGTTAGCCCTTACCTGAATTCGACCCCGGTTGCGAGTTTGTCGGTTGCGAGTTTGGGGAGTAGTCGCGATTGCCCGTTAGAATGTCTCTGAAACATCGTGCCAGTTCGTCCACGGTGAATCCTACTTCGTCACCAGCTGAATGTACACGAGACCCAGCGTCGCCCGACATTTTTCACGCGAATAATTGAAATGAGAGAGGAGAATTTGGGAAGATGAGAGTGAAGTTGGAGAGTGAAAGTATGGAGTGGTGTGGAAAAAATGAGAGTGAAGATGAGTATTTATAGGGTTAGTTTTTGGTGATTTTTGAATTAAAAAAAAATAATTATAGCCGTTAGTTGCCGACCGTTGCCAACGGTCGGGCCACGTGGCGCAGCCACAGGCTGCCAGCGCAGCGACGGCGCGCAGGGAGCGGTAACGGCCAGCGAACGCGGAGCGCAGCGCGCGTATCGCGGAGCGGGAGCGCGATTTTCGGCCTCCACAACGGGACGGCCCGCGTGCCGCGGTCCTCGCGCGCACGGAATGGGGCGCGGGTCCGACCCGTTGTACATGCTCTTAGGGCAGCCTCTCAAGATCTGCCCTGTACGGTCTCTCTGCTTCAAGCCGCTTCTGCGTTTCCTATTTGTAAGTCATATTTATTCAAACACCAGACTGTCGCTGCTCGTGTTACTGCACTGTAGATCTGGATTCGGATTTTATTTCTAAGCCGTATTTATTTTGCTTGTCGAAGGTTCTGGTTTGTATTTGTGACTCTGCTTTGTGCGTATTGATTGCATTATTGGTATGCTGATGCCCAACAGCTCACTGAGAGTTGTCCCCGAAATATATGTTTTTGTCTGTGGCTCTAGCTGGATTTGTGTTTTGGTGAATGCAATGTTATTGGGATTTTGATGAAATGGTATTGGTGAATTTGATTCAGTATTGCTTGTTTCTGAATCAGTTTTTTGTTTACTGATGTGTGAGATTAGTTGCTGGAAAATGATTTTCAGATCTGGAAAAGCTTATTTTCGCTCTCCATTAATGTATTGGTTATGTTGTTTTGAAACAGCTCAATGTAAAAATTCGGTTTGTGAGTCTCTTGCTGCACATTAGATTTTCATTTTGGTGAACGCAACATTGGTGACTTTGACCCACAATTGGTTATGAATTTGCATTGGGTTTCCAGATCTATATTGCATGTACACATGCAATCTAATGATTGTACCTTTGATTAATTGGCATGTTTGGTCCCGTGTGCCCTCCTCATTTTGGACGGAATCAATGCGTGCTTGAGTTGGTCGTTGATGTACTGTTACCTTATCTTTTGAGTTGCAGGTTTTAATATGAAACTTTTACTTTTTGGTTAAAATGAGTATAATGGCATGCTCCCAAATGTTTTGTTTGCTGGGTTTTATATTTTGATATAATATTTGGCGTTCTTAGTCCTATTTCTAATAGATTGTACTTTCTCTGATCTGGATTTGTCTTAATGTAGCTGACATAGAAGATGGGGTTGTCTTTCGGCAAGCTTTTCAGTCGGCTCTTTGCTAAGAAAGAGATGAGAATTCTTATGGTGGGTCTCGATGCTGCTGGTAAAACCACCATTTTATACAAGCTCAAGCTTGGAGAGATTGTGACAACCATTCCTACTATTGGTATGTGCTCTTCAACACCTGCTAGTTATCTTTTCAAAGAAACGATTTTGCTATAATTACATTTTCAATTTGAACCAGGTTTCAATGTGGAAACTGTTGAGTACAAGAACATCAGCTTTACTGTCTGGGATGTTGGGGGTCAAGACAAGGTGAGCCAATCTATTTATTTGACAGAAATTCTTGTGCTTATTGACGGTCTTGTGCTGATTAGATGTTCCCATCATCACATAACATAATCATAAGCTACAATTACTGCAGCCACTCTATCTTTCAAGCTTTTCTTTTCCTTGTGTTTTCGGAAAGCATATTTGTTTTGTGGCAAACACTACATATGTGTTATGTATTGATACTCCCTTCAGCACGCAACATAATCGTAACCTATATATACTGTTGCCACCTTGTCTTTCAAGATTTTCCTTTGATTATGAGAGGAAAGGCTTTCCATTTTGTGGCGAACATTATACATCGATTACATATTGCTTAGCGTTTATTCATTTTTGTGCTTATTGACGGTCTCGTGCTGATTAGATGCTTCCATTGGCACACAACATAATCATAAGCTACATATACTGTTGCTGCATTGTCTTTCAAGTTTTTCCTATGACTATAGGGGAATGTTATCCAATTTGTCGCAAAAATTATAAACCTGCCTTATTATTTGTGTTTGATTCTTTTTTTTGCTTATTGACGGTCTCGTGCTGATCAGACGCTCCCATCAGCACACAACATAATCATAAGCTACATATACTGATGCTTCATTGTCTTTCAAATTTTTCCTATGACTATGGGGGAATGTTATCCAATTTGTCGCAAACATTATAAAACCTGCCGTGTTACTTATTATTGATTCATTTTTGTGCTTATTGACGGTCTCGTGCTGATCAGATGCGCCCATCAGCACACAACATAATCATAAGCTACATATACTGTTGCCACCTTGTCTTTCAAGATTTTCCTTTGATTATGTGAGGAAAGGCTATCCATTTTGTGGCAAACATTGTATATGCATTACATATTGCTTAGTAGTGTGTGTCGTTTCAGTGCTTATTGACGGTCTCGTGCTGATTAGATTATCCCATTGGCACACAACATAATCATAAGCTACATATACTGTCGCTGCATTGGCTGTCAAGTTTTTCCTATGACTATAGGGGAATGTTATCCAATTCGTTGCAAACATTATAAACCTGCATTATTACTTATTGTTGATTCATTTTTGTGCTTATTGACGGTCTCGTGCTGATCAGATGCTCCCACCAGCACACAACATAATCATAAGCTACATATACTGTTGCCACCTTGTCTTTCAAGTTTTACCTTTGATTATGTGAGGAAAGGCTATCCATTCTGTGGCAAACATTATGTATATGTATTACATATTGTTAATTTGGCTTCGTGCTATTGACGGTCTTGTGCTGATTAGTTTTTCCCCACTAGCACATAACATAATCATTAGCTACATCTAGAATGCTTGTGTCTTTTAAGCTTATCCTTGCTATTTTGGAAAAGCTATGCACATTGGCAGAGATTGCACATAAACTTTGCATAATGGTTTCTTAGTTCTTGGCAATCCTATTTACTGCTTTGGAGAATGTACATTATTAGTCAATATTCCATATCAATTATGGTTAGAATAAAATGAAAAATTGTTTCACTGGTTTCTTCTGTCCTTGACTGATGGTTCTTTTGAATGAACTTAGCATCTAATACATTGCTTGATTTGTCTGACTGCCCAGATTCGACCATTGTGGAGACACTACTTCCAGAACACCCAAGGTCTTATCTTTGTGGTTGACAGCAATGATAGGGACCGTGTGGTTGAGGCTAGGGATGAACTGCATAGGATGTTGAATGAGGTAAAGTGTTCTACCTTCACACCTGCTACTAGTACTAACATCAAATGATGGGGATATTAATGGAGGAGTGTTCTGTTGTAGGATGAGTTGAGGGAAGCTGTTCTTCTTGTGTTTGCAAACAAGCAAGATCTTCCAAATGCCATGAATGCTGCTGAGATCACTGATAAGCTCGGTCTTCACTCTCTCCGTCAACGCCACTGGTATGCTTCTGTAGCTCTCTTGCACGTCAGTTTGAACTGCAACAAATGGGAGTCCAACACGGGTTTCTTTTGCAGGTACATCCAGAGCACTTGTGCCACAACTGGTGAGGGGCTATACGAGGGACTAGACTGGCTCTCCAACAACATTGCTAACAAGGTTGGGTTATATCCAGCTTGACTCAATCTGGAGATAATGTTAGGATTTTGTTTTTAAATCTTTTGTTGGTTTCTTGACATGGAATGGTATCTTTCCATTTGGCAGGGATAGAAGATGGGTAAACATCCAGTGACTTGTTGGACAACAAATCTCCATCGGACCTCATTGTGAATGTGATTATGTTATTACTTTGGTTTTGTGGATTCCTCAGTTATCTTTTGTGTTGTGAGAACGGACCTCATTGTGATTCTGAATGTTTTTAGATAATGTATCTGCAGAGTCTTAATAATTCTTGAGTCTCATAGTTCACACCCCCTAGGGATCAATTTGTATTGAGTTCGTATGTTAAATGAAGGAAATAGTTGCACATATATGTGACATACTCACATGCTAAAGGGTAATCACATGCATGACTGATTGTATGGATTGAATACTTTTGGAGTTTGAATCGGAGTTCAAGTATGTGAGGCAGTGGTGTTCCAAATACGTAGGTCAGACATCGGTTCATTATATTCGGGCTTCTGTTCAGTTCTGATTTACCGTTTAGATGACTCTAGTCCAGGAAATTTGTTCTAAGTTGTTTCTCTGGGACATAATTTTCTGTAATATATTTACCTCGTTTATGTTAAAAGAATATAGTAACTCAACTATACAAAAGCTCATGTTCGAGTTTTGTATTGATTAATGTGAATTATATAAATTTAATGGGTGGTGTGTACTCGAATGATGGAAACATGCAAGACATCGCCATTCAAACCTATAACTATAGATTCAATAGCCATTGTGGTTGGTCTTACTATGAACTTGAGAATCACCCCGAACATTGTTAAACTTGTCCCTGAAGCTGTTAACTGTCTCTTACCGCGACATGAATATGCCCAAAATTGAGGCATAACCTAGACATTTTTAGTTGAATTCAACTAAAACGTGTGTGGTTATACCTTAATTGCAGGCATATCCATGGCGTAGTAAAATGGAAAGCCATAACGTGCAAGACGAGCTTAGCCATGTTTTGGATGGTTCTCAAGTTCATAGAAAAACCTACCACAATGGCTATTGACTTTATTGTTATGGATTTGCACGACAGTGTCTTACATGTTTCCATCATTCAGTATCAACCATTCCTATTGAATTAAAATAATTCACGTAAGATAATCCATGAACGTGAGATTTTGTGCAATTAAGTCATTTTAATTAATGGAAAAACAAATTATCAAACAAATGTGAGGTATTTAGTACTTTAAATTTTATTGATTTTTAGATTTTGTTTTTATTAAGGAAAATATCACTCAAGTACTTTTGAATATACCCGAATTTCACTTAAGGTATTAACTATAAAATTCGTTTGAGTTGTACCGTAACTTTCTAAACATTTCACATCAGTATACGACGTTAATTTTCTATCCAAAAATCGTAAATATTATAAATTACCCCTCACTAACGATCAAATTTTCAAAACGTTCTTCAAGCCATTAAAATTGTGAAATGTCAAAATTACCCTTCATTTATCTTCAAAATTTAAAATTTACCATCAAAATTTAAAAAGCATACTAAAAATCAGATTTTATTTTGAAAATTATATATAAATCTTATTTTAATTATATTATATACATATAGGGATGTAATACATTGTAAATAGATGTTTATGTTGTAAAATGTAAGAAAGAACATCAAGAACAAAAAGATGTAATATAAGGATAAAAAAGCTGTAACAACGGATTTTGGGTTTAAATCCGGCATTTTTTCTCATTCAAGAGAGCATACGTGTTGTGATATGTGCGACCTCTTTAGCATGTTCTAACCAAATAGCAAATTTTCAATTTCTAACCTAATATATATTCTATCTTGCAAAACGCACTTAGATTAAAGGTGTTTATTGAAATGATGCACATTAATATTCAGCCTCATATGAGTAATATACATCAATGAGTGAAAAAAAACTGGAATGAAAGGAAGAGGCAATACATGCCTAGGAAAGAACAAGCTTCTTCTCCAGAATCATGTCATCAGTTGTGAAATCAGCCGCTTTCCTGAATGTCCCTCTTCCAAAGTCCAGATTGTACGAGTCTGTAAGACCTTCCACCAGGTCGAACTCAGGTTTCCAACCCAGAACGTGCTTTGCCTTGTCGACTGATGCAAAGAAATGCTGCACAACAGTTCCAGTGATCATCACTAACCACTCATTGGAACTGTATAAACATGTTTACTATACTCAAACAAGTCTTTTTACCTGGTCACGGAATGGGAATGCCTTCTTCTTACCAAAGTCAAACTCCTTGGGGTTATAGTGGACTATCTCAGGCACCGGAAATCCACCAGCCTTAAACAATTATGCACAAACTATAAGTTGATAAATTCCCTATGAGTTGTGAAGTTGTAAGTGTACACTACCAGGTCTTACCTTTGCACATGCCTTTGCCAGCCCATCAAAGGTGACATACTTTTCTCCTGAAATGTTGAACACTTCCCGGCTTGCTTTCTCGTTCCCTAGAACCTTAATGAAAGCTGTTGCTAAATCCTGAAACAGAAAAACGGCATGGATTTTTTAGCTAATCAAGACATTGCAGCGGATAAAAATGTACTGCTTTTAACTGAATGCCATGGCTTTTACCTTAACATGACCAAGTTGGGTTATTTGTACGCCTGAGTTGGGAACAGGGATGGGGCGACCTGCTTTCAACCGGTGGAAGAACCACTCTTCAACGGGGTTGTAGTTCAAAGGCCCGTAGATGTAGACGGGCCTAATAGAAGTCCAGTTAACACCCTTCGATTCAAGCATACTCTCTGTCTCGAGCTTTCCCTTGTGTCTGCTCTTAGGATCAACTGCATCGGTCTCACAGTGGGGCATAAGATCGGATTTCAGATAAACGCCAGCTGAGGAACAGTATATGTACCTGGGATTGAATCCATGAAAGATCAGATTGTAATCATAGGAAATGCTTTCGGATTCTTTCACACTTCACATGAAACAACTCTAATAGCAGGAAAATAATAGCAATCAAGTATTGGGAGCTTACTGTTCTAGCTTTGGTAGTGCATCAATAATTGGTTCTACTTCATCTGCTTCTCGCCCTGACAGTGTCCACAAAGACATACATTAGTTGGAGGAAAGACATATAATGTCGGGTTTCAAAACCGCTTTAGCTGAAATGAACAAACATAAGAAGAGTGTGGAGATTAAAGTGAACTATAGCACACACACCATTTATGTCATAAACCACATCAAATCCTTCAGCTGAGAGACTAGATTTCACGAAATCGAAATCCTTCCTGTCTCCTTTCAAATGCAAGATCTAGAAATCATGACCATATAGCAAAACTTATTCATTTTTCATTCGTAATGTTTTTTCGTAGAAAGAAACCAGAAAATGCAAATTCAAAGCAATATCTCATACCTTTGAAGAAAAATCAGCAAAATCCGAATCTGATTCACCTGGCAACTGCTGAGTAATGGGTGCTTTTCCTCTTGTAAACAAAGTCACCTGGAAAAAATAAATTTTGTGCATCTATTAATTCATGTGCATTATAATATATAATTCAATAGCTTAAGGGGTATGCATAAGAAGTGAAAATATAATTGAAGTAAAGCATATAAAGAAGAGATATTACCTGATGGCCCTCTTTCACAAGAAGTCTAGACAAAAACACACCGATAAAACGAGTTCCTCCCATTATGAGAATCTTCTTAGCTGATGCTGTAATTCGTAGCCCTGCCTTTGGCCTCGACTGGTTTCTCTTGTACTGCGACCAAATATGAGAGCAACAAAACCGTCACCTCTGAGTAATTAAGAATGTAGATTATATGATAAAAAATTCTCTAGAGGTTCACCCTATAAATTCTTATTGAAAGGATCCCAATGGGATAGGTAATCTTTCTACAGATGGGTGCTCCAGAAGAGTTCCTATAAAACGAGTTCATAACATGTTTTTGCTCCTCTAATCTACAAAGTATAACACAGAGCAACCACCTTTTTCAATGTATCATAACTACAATTAGGAATGAGCTTAGTCCAGAGTATGGGGTTAATGTCAAGTGTAAGAACACATAAGCAACAAGCTATGGAAAAAGGAATACAAAAACAAGACCAATCAACATTGACTTGTTATCATCCAATCCAAGATAAACCTAATTCACTTATATATCTGCTCAATGCAATAGTGTATGTAGCAAAAAATCATTCAATTCCAAACAACTTTTTCCACAAATGGGTTGGATTTTGCTGCCAAAACTGAGCAAGTGAGGAACACCCATGTGCCAATTTCAAGTAAAAATGACATTTTTAAACCTTTCCCTAACAGATGAAGAGTTGGGGAGTAGAGGACCTGGACATGGTTGTTGTGAAGCAGCCTGGTTCCATTGAAGTCAGAGAAAGAGGAATGGAGTGAGGAAAGAGAAAGCTGTTTGGGCTGCTGCACCACCACCAACCTTGCCATGCTTCTTCTCTATCTCTATCCTTCCCTTCTCTGAGGGCTGGTTTTGGGGCTGGAAATGGAAGAAGAATTTCTGAGCCCATCCCTTCTTCTTAGGTTTTGTGTCTGATTGTGGCCATTAGAGGAGGATAAGACAGTGACCCACCAGATCCACAGCCTCTCATTCATCATCACTCCAGCCCGAGAAAACTCGGTTGTGTGTGCATTGTTGCTTCTTTTCTATTACTTAACCATGGCCACGAAGACGGTTTTTTTTTTGTTCTGTTTCTGTCAAGACTCAAGACTGAGCATTTTGACAGTTGAATCAACTGTCCAAAGCCCAATGATCGAATACTGTAGGCTTTCTTGGGCCACCCACACCTTATTTTTATAGGCTCTAAAACTTAAAATTAAGTTATTCGAGTCAAGTTCCTTTTTTCCGAAAGGAATAATTGAGAAAGTGCATTAATGTAAAAAATAAATCATACAAGGTAGGACGTAAAAGCTTCGACTTTCAGATATGTGTCCTGATTGCCCGTAGTTAATCCGACGCTCATGGACCGTAGAAAAATACTGCTTCTGTTCGCAGATACTAACTTAGGACATCCCCTTACCGACATCTTAGATGTACGAAATGAGAAATTTAAACGACCTAAAAACCAAATCTTAAAACAGTACATGAATCGATACCAATCTAATCAATCTAACCAGCCTAACGAACCATACAGGTCCTTATTGAAGCAGAACGCGTCAAAACAGAGGACCCAACGGTGGTGCCCTCCTTTCTTCCTCTCTGATTTAGGATTTCGTGGAGGACTGGACCCCCTTAGGGTCCCTCCCCCGGATCCCAAACCCGCCTGCCGGTTATCTGATATTCACCAGAAACGGCTCGACGAAGTTGCGGCGTTGTATGCACATCCTCCACCGGTTGTCCCCTCGCAGTGGTGTGAACGCGAGAAGTAACCTACGATGGCAGAACTCCCGGTCGTACCGAATCCGAATCGAGAACCACCAGAGGACGAGGTGATGCTCGATCGGCTTCAACATGGTAATGACGAAGTTCCGACATGTCCGGTGCCTGTGGATGGTTCGGTGGTTGTGGCTGGTCGGACTCCATGAAAATGGGTGGTTTTAGGGTGCACAAATAACTGATTGAACGAAGGAGAAGAGAAAATGAGCGGCTAGTTTTTTCAACCCTAGCCGAGACTTTTTTGGGGTTTTAGTGAGGCATATATGAGATATTTTGATTTTTAATGAAAGAGGATCGAGTCAAGTTCTTGATTAAGGATGACAAAATGATTTGAATATAATGAAAACTCAGTATTTTCGGATTAGTTGAGGTTAAATTAGATTTCAATGGTAATATTAAAAAAAAATCCAATTGTAATAAATGAGTTTTTGACTTGAATTCTACTGTTATTATTTTTGGGTTGGTTAGGTTAAATTAGATTTCAATTGTAATAAATGAGATTTTGACTTGAATTCTACTGTTATTTGTATGATAGGAATATTGAAATTAATACTTTTTTTGAGCATATGGATAGTTTATAGATCAGAAAACGACGATACAGACGTATTATTAAACGTAAAAGCTAAAGTAATACCAAAAGGCAAAGGGTGAGATAGAAGTCATGACCCGTAGATACTTGACGTTAACTCTATACCTAGAAACACGGCTAATCCAAGAACAAACTATTGGTGGATAGTTTCCACACGAATGACTACTCAACTACAGCTCATAGTGATCATTATCTGACTCGACCTTAAAATGCCATGATGATTGATTTGGGGAGTTTGAGGAGATAACATGCATCTAAGGAGAACACCAGGTAATGGGGGAAGGAGGGTGATGACTTGCACCAAAACTTCTAGGGCAAGGTATGCATCGTCGTACATTCCCCGATACCCGATCTCACACTCGTTGTAAGGTGCGAGGTTGTCATGCAATCCTCACCCGTGAGATCCCCTGGTAAGCCGACGCCCTAGTCGGAAAGGGCAGTGCATTTCCCTTGAGGGGTGAAGAATCTTGGAGCCCTTGGTAAGGTTCTCCTAGTTAGGCAGGAGATCTTGCGTTGTCCTAGCTTCGTTTTTCCATGTCGTCTTTGGGGCTCGAGACGGTGGTATCAAGTAGTGGTGCGCGTGCTTCCAACGCCGCAGATGTGCTGGTGTGGTAGGTAGAAAATCTTTCGATGTGAGAATAATTCTCTATTCCAGTAAAGCATGGAACCACGGGTTGGCTTTCCGAGGGAATAACCGGAGTTCCATCTTTTATCTTTCCCTAGCGCAGGCAGTAGGTTTTGGTTGGGATGTCCTGCTTTCCTGAACTCGGCCCAGAAGAGAGGGCGAGAGTCTCTCATGTCGCTACGTCACGTCAAAGGTTTGGTTTTGGCGAGGGCCTTAGGGAGGGGCTCCCCGCCTTCAGATGGTTGGTGATGTAGGGTGGCTAGACTACATTCCTTAGGGATGCGGCCATTGTCATCAGACCAAAGGAGATGAGAGATGCTCCAGTACTCCACCCCCCCCCCCCCCCCCACCGTTGAGGAGGGTAGGCTGGGCCAAGGTTGATCTCCTCACGAATGGGGAATCCAATCGAGGACAGTGGTTGAGGGATAGATCTGAGCACATGATCTATATGAGGAGTTCGGGAAGGATATGCGTGCCTCGTGGCCCTATGCAAGACTGCTTCGATTGTAGGAAACATGAGAGTCGTGGGATCAAGCTCAGGCGTTCCCAATTGTGTTATGACGGGGAAGGCTGTGGGTGATGTCTGTGGTAAGAAGGGAGAGAGGCAATCATAGAAGACACCAACGATGAGCAGAGGGGGAATGAGAGGGGACAAGCGTGGACACTACCAACGATGAGCAAGGAGAGGGGAGAGGCGGACGATGCCTTTTTTTCTTTGGTTGAGACGGTTTTATAAACTCTCTCGGTAGGGTCGGTGGCATGGATTGGGGCAGCATAGTACAAGGAGGACAACAGATGGTTGATGGACGATGCAACAATGGCGTTGAAAGCTGGTGCGGCGTTAGAAGTCGACATGACTGTCTACGAGGGGAGGAACATCGGGACGGTACGGAGTAGAGCGTGCAGAGGAAACCTTAAGGAAACATGGGGCAGAGCTTTTAAGGAGAAAAAAGAAAAGTCACAAGACCTTGGTGGCACAAAGATTTAGTTTAAAAAAAAACCTTTAAATTAATACATTTAATATCACTTGGAGAAAGAATTAAAAAAGTTAGGTTTTCTAAAATACGAAGGGATATACTAATTTGGAACTTAAAACATCAGTACAAACAAAACGCACCAAAATCAAAAAGTACAATGGTGCTCCCCAGGGTGAGGCACTCGGACGGATGAATCCTTTCTCCTGAAGCTCCTCGATTTGTCGCTTCAGCTCGACCAACTCGGCCAGTGCAAACCGATAAGGGGCCATAGATATCAGTGCCGTACCCGGGATCAAGTCGATCCTAAACTCCACCTCGCGCGCCAGCGGTAAACCTGACAGCTCCTCCGGGAACTCACATACTACTCTCGGCAGCTCTCTCCTCTGCACGACCTCCGTCTCATCTCCCACGGTCAAAGCGAACAGGAGTACTCCGCTCCTACCGCCCAAGACACAAGTGACGATCGCATCGCCTGAGACCACTATCACCTGTCGCCGATAACAATCGATCGACGCTCGATATCTCGCGAGCCAGTCCATCCCCAAGATCACGTCAAAAGCCGTCATGTCCAAAACAAGTAAATCACCAACAAAAGGGCAATCAGCCATTCTAATCGCACAGTCACAACACATGGTACTTAAGATCACATCTCCCGTAACCGGGGTATCAAGACATAAGGGTCGACTCAACGTCTCCACCCGTAACCCCAAAGAATCAGCACAATCAGAAGAGATAAAAGAATGTGAAGCCCCAGTATCGAATAAGAAAGACGCCCAGGAATTATAAAGCAAGTACGTACCTTGAGAGGTCCCATGACCGGAGTGGCGTCCCTCTGCTCGGGAGTCAGTGATAGCATAAACCCGGCTCTGCTGAGCCTGAGGTCCTCCTCTCGGGGGTGGTGGAAGAGTCTGCTGCTATGGGGCCCTCGACTGTTGTCTCTGAGCTGGTGTGCTCGTCGCCTGGCGTGGGGCTCTCGGTGTCTGTGTCTAATGCGGGTGGACAGAGGGTGCTTGGCGTGGCTGCGTCTGTTGAGGTCTCGGCGCTAGTGCTCCTCCAACCCGGTCAGGACACGCGAAAGAGAGGTGTCCATGTCGGTCGCACTGGTAGCACGCCCTCTCATCAGTACGCGGTCTCTCCCCGAACCTCGATGGACAATCAACCTGACGATCTGTAGGTCCGCTACTCCTCGGGCATTCTCGGGCTAAGTGGCCCAGCTGTCTGCACCAGGGGCACAACTGGGCTACCGGGGCAGGTCCAACGGACGCTACTGCTCCGACTCGACGCATCCCACCAGACTGGGGATATGGCTGAAAAGATCCTGAGGTCCTCTACCTCCTCGGATAGCGGCCCTCGGACGGCCTCAAGAAGCCACTCGGACTCGGCCTGATCTCATGCGCCCTTGCGGTCTCTCGAAGTGTCTCTCCACAGCTAGTGTTTGGTACACTAGTGTAGAATACTCCTCAGTTCTGAAGGCAATGACTCGATCCGCGATCGAAGGGATGAGTCCTCTCACAAATCGCCTGCAATGGCTCTCCTCGGCCTGTACCATCTCTGGTGCGACACGGGACAAGTATGTTAACCTCGCCTCATACTCTGATACAAACACCCCTCTCTGTCGCAGCTCCAGGAACTACTGGTGTCGGTCATCTCGGACTGATCCAGGGAAGTACTACTCCAGGAACAGCCAGCTAAACATCTGGAAGTCATCTCTAACCCTGGTCTGCACATGATGCCACCAGTGGTACGCCTCCCCCTCTAGCTAAAATGCCGGAAAAGATACCCTCAGGTGACCATCCGATACCCCCGATGTATCTAAGTTGCAGGTGATCCGCTCCAGCCATCTCTCGGCTGCCTCGGGGTCTGACTCCCCGGAAAAGACTGGCGTTCCCAACCTGCGGAAATCTCTAAGAGCCTGTGTCATGTAGCTGTCAGTCTGACTCGGCCTCTCAACAGCGGTTGTAGTGGCAACATGCACGGTCTCAGGAGCCGTTGTTGCAGTCTCCCTCTAGGCGCTGATCGCCGCGAGAACTACGCGAACTACCTCATCCAGAGGGGTCGTCTGGGTCGGCTCTGCGACCGAAGGAATTCTGGGTGGTAACCCTGACGGTCCAGCCCTATCTCTCTCGTGCTCCGTAGAGGTAGCACCCTGGGCACTCGTTGCCCCTGCCTGCTCAATAGCAGGTGGCTGTCTCTGACCCCCAGCTGGGCGACCTCTAGTGCCTCTCGGAATGTAGGTACGAGCCATGTCGTATACCCGATGCACGGATAACGCACATGTTCAGTTTTTCAAGTTCGAATAAAGCAGCTCACTTAAAACAGTAACGTTCACACACGTTTCACAAGGGTCATACTCGGACCAACAATATACTTAGTCTTAGTATAGTCATATATAATCCATATAATCAGAGAAGTCCGCACACTTGTGCGTCTCATAGAATCGATCACACAAATCAACCATCTCCCACAGGAGTCACAGTTTCAAACAAGTCACGCAAACAACATACCGGACCGGCACACACCTCGGTCGGGTATCTTCCCATTGCATGGGGTACAAGTCACAACACAAAATGATTCCACAGGGTCTTCGCACTAACTCATTTCCACAGGTTCTCAACACTTTCTATTTCGATCACAACATTCATGTCGATATCGCGTCGTTACAACCCGATTCAGGCGTCCCCGAATCTCGTTGTAACCACTTGACATCCCCCTATCACGTTCGACTATAGTGGCGCCCCTGAGTCAACCCGTGATACTGCAAACACTTCAGTTTTGCAGAAATTTGGGCATGACCTGTTCGTATATTCCACTAATCATCCGCTTAATCGGTACATTCAAATAACAAAACCATGCAAGCATTCAACACAACATAGCACCTAGCAGAATATCGCAATCATACACCTCGGGTCTCGGCAATTTCGCTTACCACTCGGACAAGTCAACATTTCAACTTCGCCAATCAATCAACGGCCAACCAAGGCGGCAACTCAATAACGATCATTTAACATAACACTTCACAAACAACATCGAGCACCGCTCGTTAACCCAACCTCGATCTTAACCGATCGGCATAGCAGGTTAACCAAACACATAGCATAACACAAAGTAAAGCAAGACTATACATCAAACAAGGCACTTCGTCGTCCGAGACTCTCGTCGTCCCGGATATACGCGTAAGACATCTCCGACTTGCGTAACCGACCACTTAGAACCTTACACCCTAACTTTACCCACCTAATCGACGTACGGTCCGAGGTTTTGAAAAAAAAAACAATTTCAAAATGAAACCAGGTTCTGATACCAAATTGTCACGCCCCAAATCCGGTTTTGACCAAACTCTTGACGTGAACTAGGAATAATAAATAAATAAATAAATAATAAACAAGAATTTTAAACGAAAACCAACTCCAAATCCTTAAGTTCCAAAACAGGGAAGGAAAACATAGTTTAATACAGAAGGGCAGTACGTCTCTAATACATAAAATCACTCAAATCCTCAAGGAACTCCCGAGCCCTGAGACCACCTCTAGGTCTACTCATCAATGTAACATGTACAAACAGTAAACACGAATGGGTGAGCTCACGCTCAGTAGGAAAAAGTAGTATAGTAAAAGAACCCCCGCTTGACAACAAGAACCCGATTAGTACAATTATTGAAAAGACACCATAAGTAGAGATCAACAAGAATTGCAACACTTAGTAAAATAATAACTCGAAGGAGGTCAACGGGGAGACAACTTATTTACCAAAAGAGCAACTAAAGAACATACGAGTACAGAAATATAGATAATTTAACCACTAGACTCCGATCCACACACAACCAACACATCATACCGGAATGCCCCTCGATCCAGATGGGACACATATCATCGGGGCTCCCGAAAATATCCCCAAAGGAACACATAACATCGGGGCTCCCAAAAATGTCTCCAAAGGGACACATGTCATCGGGGTAAAGCAAGATGTCCTCTCGGAAATGTTCCCGCAAGAACACATATCAGCGGGGCAAACACACATCACAAAATACCGGAATGCACATCGGTCTACCCGGAATACACATCGGGGTAAACACATAAACAGTACACCGGAATGCACATCGGTCTTCCCGGAACACACATCGGGGTAAACACTATACCAGAATGCACCGTCGGTCTTCCCGGAAATCCCTCAGGGCATAAACACGACACCTCGTGCCACAACACAAACCATCGGCCTAGTTACTACCCTACATCGGCATACGCCCTCGGTGTAGGTACCATACCGGAATACAACTCCTCTTGGAACACACATCATGTAAAATCCACTTCGTTCAAAAAGGGTATTAAAGTGCAATCTGAAACGTGGGGGTTGGTTTTTGCAACAAATTTGTTGGAAGAGAAAAATCAAAAAAAAAAAAGAGAAAAGAGAACTGGTGGACTGAAAAGAGAACTGGGTCAGACCTGGCCCAAACCAGAAACGCACCCCAGTCCCGTCTACGCAGTCAGGCCCAAATTACCAGCGCAGCCCAAACCCTAGCCACAAAAGCTAAGAGTCGCTGCTTCAGTGCCCATTTCATGCACGTTCTCCGAGGCGTGTCTTCAACCTCTAGACACCCTCGCTCTCTCGACTCGAACCAGAAGCACCGCCCCTCTTTTCTTCGACCATCCACCGTCTCCGACCTCTTCACCTTCTTCTCCAGCCTCATCTCCTCCCTCTCCTTCATCTACTTCCATCGCGACCAAAACCAACCCAGAAACCCCTTCGACCTTCTTCTCTCTTCGATTCGAAACCCTAGCTAATCACCGCCCCCAACCAAGCTTCGCCGCACCTCCAACCTGAGGAATCAGCGCCGGTGAGCCTCGCCATGAGTTTCCTCACCCTCTTCTCTACCTTTTCCCCCTTGAAATCGAGAACCTCGAGCTCGTTTTGACGGAATCTGACCGGAGAAGGAACGTCGGAGCTCGCGAGTTCCAGATCTGGCCTGACGACGCCGGCGAGCCCCTGACGCCTCCAGATCTGGACGGAGAAGCTCGGGTTCCTCCCCAACGTCCCTCCCTCGTTCTTCCCGCACCTACTGACGCCGTCAGCCACCACCACAAGAGCGAAAACCAGCCGCCGTCACCTTGACCTCGCCGGACTCGGGGTTGCCTGAAACCCTAGCAGACGAGGGTCTTGGGCCAGGTTTGGTACCGGGCCAGGACAACTCCGATTCAGTTGGGCCTTGGGCCTGACTGAATCCTAGTCGTACTTGGGCCGGGCCAGGCCTCGGACCAGGCCCAGATCCTTTGGGTTTGGATTCGGACCGGGTCTGGACTCGGACCGGGTCTGGACTCGGGTCTGGATCCGGGTCGGGCTTGGATCCGGGTCGGCTCCGGGTCAACCCGGTTTCGAAGAGATTCTTTTTAAAATCAGATTAATTAACTGGTTAATTAATTTAAGGTGGGTAATTAAAGGTTTATTTTAGACATCAAAGGACCTTGAATGGATACCGGAACTGATTGTAAGTTTAACTGCTAAAACCCAGGCTTGGGAACGTTTTCTGTCAAACCCGAGAGCTTGGACTTCGCCCGAGAAGACGAAGACCACTCCGGAACCCGTGTGAAGAACGGAGGAGAGACTGATCGACTTTACAGCAGAGTGTTATTAGAGGAAGACCACAAGGTAGGGAAAGTCCTAACTCCTCGAGTATTTCAATACTAGTATGCTTATTAGATTAATAAAATTGGAAAGGTCCTAGAATTGCATATAGGATGCGAATAACTAGATTAAATGTCTTTCAATTACTAATAAACGGATGTGTCTAGTAAGCATGCTTAGTATGTGAAATCCCTAGCATAGCTCGCTTTCAATACTTGGGAATTGATTTACTAGTAGAGAGGCCGTGATGAACCCTCGGATGAGTTGTGTGTTAGCTTCACATGCTTGTTTGCTAGTCATAAGGATAATCAAGAGTCTAATGAAACTAGATCGAATGCATGCTTGAATGTTTGAATGTTGAACTTGAACGCTTGAATCATTGGTTGATTGACTGAATGCTTAAATGATTGAATGGTTGATCGAGTATGACTGGTTGTGCCAAGGAGGCACGATCAGGTGATCGATTGACCGGTGGAGAGCAAGCGGTAAGTGGTGGTAAGTGTAATTGTGGGTATGAATCCCGTGTGGTGTGGTTTGACGAACGTGTGAATTTCTTTGATTGATTGAGGACCCTGTGTAGCATTGTTTGGTAGATCCTGCGGGACATTGTTTGGTAGACCCTGCGGGGTATTATTTGGCAGATCCTGCGGGATAACGGTTAGGGACCCTGCGGGGCATCGGTTATTGATCCTGCGGGATAACGGTTAGGGACCCTGCGGGGCATTGGTTATTGAGCCTGCGAGCATTGGTATTAGACCCTGCGGGGCATCGGTTATTGGAGCCTGCGGGCATTGGTATTGGACCCTGCGGGGCATTGATTATTGGAGCCTGCGGGGCATTGATTATTGGACCCTGCGGGGCATTGACTATTGGACCCTGCGAGGATGGTTATTGGTTGATTCACCCAAGTGTAAGCGTCATGCGGGAGCAATACCTTGGTTCCCCATGATATATGGTCCTTTGGAGACGTTTCCGAGAATCCCGATGATATGCGTCCTCCTAGGGATGTTTCCGGCATTCTCGATGTTATACGTCTTTGCGACGTTATGTGTCTCCTCTGGACCGAGGGAAAATCCGATATGACACAGAGAGTATTGTGAATCGGAGGGTGGCGACTACATGTCCCACGACATTATTCTACTTGTCCCGATGACATATGGTCCCTTGGATACGTTTCCGAGAATCCCGATGATATGCGTCCTCCTAGGGATGCTTCCGGCATTCTCGACGTTATACGTCTTTGCGACGTTATGCGTCTCCTCTGGACCGAGGGAAAATCCGACATGACACAACGAGTATTGTGGATCGGAGGGTGGCGACTTCATGTCCCACGACATTACTTGAACGTTCGATCTTCTACTGAGTATTTAAGAAACGCATTGTTTCTCTTATTTTCCTATGATCATTACTGACTCTTTGAAATTGTTAAACATTCGGTTTGCCTCCGTATTTCATCATCGGTTTGGTTTCTCGTTTTATTAAGATTTGAATGAACTTGTGAACTCCTTTTTATTAAACAAAAAAGGTGACCTGGTTATGCATTTTCCCTACTGAGCGTAAGCTCACCCCTCCTATCTTTGTGGTGTTTCAGGTGTTGAGCGGGAGCAGTATTAGCCGGACTCTCGGAGCTTGGGAGCTTGAGGGTTTAGCTAGTTTTAGAGACGTGTATTTTTTTTATGTTGGAGATTGCGTTTTACCGTTTGAGCTGTGACTCTTTACATTTTGAAGAATTTCTATTATTTGGAAACTTTATTTTATTTCATTATTTTTGGTTTTACTGTAAATATTTAGTCACGTCTCGAGTCTGGGAAAAAACCGGATTTGGGGCGTGACACATCAAGAGAATAACACGCAACATAATGTCAAAGTTCAATCGCGGCTTACCAAGCCCAACAATATTACCACAACACGCCACATAGAACTCATATTATCAACCAAGCTTACCGACATAACTTACCAAACATATCCCATCGGTCTATCACTCACCCGATCATACCACAAGGCACAATCACATCACATTCACACATTCACTCATTCAATCATACTACAGATCAACCATTCACATTACAATCATCACAATTCATCTAGTTTATTATGACTATTGTATTAACCAAAGAATGAAACATGCATCGACAGTTGATACTATCGATAACAATTCAACACAAACACAATCAATCATAAGGCTCGTCATGGTCATTCTACCAGCACGACAATTTCCCAATAATTGAAAGCGATTAACCTAGTGAATCACATCCTATATGCATACTAAGACTCTTCCGGTTATTAATATAATTGAAAGCGACTATTCTAGTGAATCACATCCTATATGCAAACTAGGACCTTTCCGGTTATTATTATCCTATAGGCATACTATTAGTATTAATTAATTTAAAAGAGGAGTTTTCTACTCTTCCCTACCTTGAATTCTCCAACGATTAAGTACTCCTAGCTGCAGACGTCCTGGCTAGCTTCCTCCTTGTCCTCTCACACGGGTCCAAAGGCCTCCTCCTTCGTCGAGCTCGGGTCCAAGTTCTTGGATCACAATTAATACTATAACTAATAACTAAACAAAGACGTTTTTGAAGTAAACTATCAAAATTAATTCTAATTACAAACACTAGGGCCAAAGGTGAATTTGGGCCTGAACTAGGCCCAATTCGGGCAGCCCACAGATCTGGAAACTGACACGGGCCGTGCCCCTCAAAGGCCCGGAATCGGACCCGGACCGTGCCCCTCAGAGGCCTGGCGCCAGGCCCGGACCGTTCCCCTCAGAGGGCCGGTGCCAGGTCCGGACCGTGCCCCTCAGAGGGCCGGTCTGGGACCCGGACCGTGCCGCTTAGAGGGTCAGTACCGAGCCCGGTCCGTGCCGCTCAGGGGGCCGGTACCAGGCACGGACCGTGTCGCCTGGAGGGCCGGCACCGAGCCCGTTCCGTGCTGCTCAGAGGGCCGGAATCAAGCCCCTTCCGTGCCTCGTTCCGTGTCAGATCTGGGCAGCCCCAACCCTTCTTCTCCAACTTCGTTTGTACGAAAAACTACCTCAAAAACTCCAATTTTAACACCATCAAACCTCAAAATCAGTCAATCCAATTCCCAAACTTCACTACCCTTAATGGATTTCATCAAAGGTTCAACAATCTAAACAAAACCAACCTAAACTTCACTATTTTTCACCAAAAACAACCATTTACCAACACTAACACCAAACTCAACAAGTTCTAGCAAAAATATTAGAAACCCACAACTCAAAAGTGATTGGAAGAAGGATTTAAGAGTTTACTTACCTTTAGGATGATGAGATAATGGAGAATAGAAGGTTTTGGAGAGATTTTGATGAAGAAATGGCTTCAAGTTCTTCCCTTTTCTCCCTTTCTTCTTCCTCAAGTCAAGAGCTCCTCCACTCTCTCTCCCCTTTTTGATTTTCGGCTGCAATGGTGAAGGATGAGCTGAATTTCCATCAAATAATGCCTTTAACCTATAGTCGAAATGACCAAAAGGGCCCTCCTTGCTTCCTTCTTCTCATTTGGGACTTATGAGGGTATAATGGTCCATTTGCAACTATTTCTTCCCTTCCAAGCTAACATGGACAAGTGTCCATGTGGGGACCACCTTGTCTTTAATTAAAGGGTAAATTACGTCTGACTACCCCGAACTATACGCGTTTAACGGTTGACTACCCCAAAGTTAAGTCGTAACAATAACATACCCCGAACTAACCATTTGTAATGACGTTACCCCTTGGCCGTCTATAGCTGTTAATTTTTTGTAAAAAGACCGAAATACCCTTAGTTGTTATTCATATTTACAGTGTCATACCCACTTTATTTTTTAAATACCCTCTTCTTTTTTCCTTTTTTTGAGGCATTAAATACATCTTACACGTTTACCTAAACACCTAATTACAACCCAAATTAAACAAAAAAACATATCTAACCTAAAAAATATCTCTCTCTGCTACTCTCTCGCCGTCCACCATTCTCTCACCCTCATTCTCTCCCCCAGTGCGAAATGGCGACACGGTGGCGGATCGGAGCTCGGGCTCCGTGGTTGTGGCTCCCTCGCGCTATGGAGAAAGGCGTTTTGGTTTCAGATCTCTTCGTTCCCAATTTCTCTCTCCCCCATTCTCTCTCGACTCAGATTTGAGCTTCGTTCTCCGGCGAGGCTCGCTTCCTCAGCCTAGATCTGATTTTTTTGCCCAGGCGAGGCACTCATCCAAATGAGGGTGTTAGATTTTTACTTATTATTTTCGTGTAATTTAGGTTAGGGTGTTTGATTTTTACTTATTATTTTCGTGTAATTAGGGTTAGGGTTTTTCAGATATGTTGGTGTTAGTGTAATTTGAGTTCCAGATCTATTGATGTTTGTATGATTTTCTTGGGTATGAACTTTGAAGAGGAAGGTTTGATTTTCGTTTGATTTTCTTGGGTATGAACTTTGTTGAATTTTGGCCGGAAATTACACAGGTCTGGTCGGAGAAGAGGAAGTTTCGTTGAGTTGCCAGATTTTTTTTTATGAAAATTAAACAAGAAACTGAAAATTTAAGAAATTTGTTAATAAAAATAATTTCTAAAAAATAAAATGAAAGGATTTTATGAATATTAGTAAAATAATTTTAACAGTTTAAAACATAGAAATAAAAGTGTAAATGAAAATGAAAAAAAAAAGAAATAAAAACTATTTCTAAACATTAATAAACAAATGCTAAAAAATTGTTTAGAATAATAATGAAATTTAATAGAAAAAAAAATACAGATGTATTAACAAAATAAAGAAATAAAGAAAAAAAGTTATAAATTAATTGTTTTAGGGTTGTAAACAATAAGGGTGTTTTCGGAATTTTAAAAAAATGAATAGTGAACAGATGGAAAAATGGACGGGAGGGGGTAACGTCGTTACAAATGGTTAGTTTGGGGTATGTTATTGTTACGACTTAACTTTGGGGTAGTCAATCGTTAAACGCGTATAGTTCGGGGTAGTCAAACGTAATTTACCCTTAATTAAATCCAGCAACTTTAATTCATTAGTATTTAGTCGTTAAAAAGTATATGTTTGACCGAATGTTGACTTTTCCAAAATTACAGTCATTTGAAAAGAAACGGCCCAATTAAGCTAACCGTAACGATGGATAAGCTTTTTGGGCCCCGGAAAGGTCCCGAATGACTCCCGGAGTCATCGGTTGACTTTTCTTGTAAAAAGTCAACTTTCGCCAGGATTCACCGGTTCGACCGGGATCGACCGGAGGCGGTTCTTACATTCTCTCTCAATTGGTCTTAAGGCCTCATGTTGATCTCGACGTCCTCCTTCCCGAACGTCGTCCCGTCCACTTTCTATCGCCCTGTCACTATGAATAACCCCTCTCCTCTTCCTCGTTTAGAACCGCCAGAGGTTGGTGTTCCTTGCCATGACCAACATGTGGAAACCCTCCCTCGAAATCACTCTCCCAAATCCTCTGGTTGTTGAAGACGTTTCAAGTGGATGACTGCATCGTCGTGCTCCGTTATAATCTTGGTTTCCACGGAGGCATAGAGGTACCAATGGAGGGGCACAAATAAGGGCTCACCTTTTTCTAGAAAGTGGATGTAGAGATGGAGGTTCTCTCGAAGGAAGACATCTACATGAATGTCGGAATAAAGGCCTCAGGCCTAAAAGGCATCTGCCTCATTAGTGTCTATGGAGAACCGGGGAGTATCATCGCTTCTCTCTCGGCGACAATGTTGAATTGTCATGGATCAGCACCGTGAGCCTTCGTTGGCCCAAACAATCAGGTAAAATCTGCTACGCAGCCTTGCTAATTCCAATAAGTATCAGACGGGAGAGCAGGACGTTGTGGAGGAGACACGTCTCCTCCCAATGAGATCTGACACAACCCAATCCATGTCTCCTCCTTTTCCTGGGAACTTTCTCGGCTACTTGACATCATCCTCACCTCCCCTTAGAGATCTTCATCAAAAGACCAACATGTTCTTTAGACAAAACAGATCCACCCGAATCGAGTCCGAAAAAGTGAAAGAAACAATAAACGTGCTCCCCAAGTGAACAGAGATGCACCCCTTACATTATTACCTGGATTAACCGGACATTTTAGATATATAGTAAACGTTTCGGACATATCTACAAATATGTCTCACCTTTCGATTATGTTATCAATTACTTTTCATTCATAAAGATTCCATGTTAACCTAAAAAAAATTGAAACTTAAATACATGAGTTTTAGGGCTAATGAGAAACACTGATTAGGCATGTCATTAGTGTAAATCTGTATGGGTTTTTGCTGGTCTATTCTCTCTGATAAGGCTTCATGCTTGCAATTTGCAAATATAATTGGCTTTACTTACCAAATGCAGTAACCCATTACCTAGAAAGGTCTTAGTTTCATGGTTTAGCTTCTTCACATGATCTCTAGGATAATGGTTTCAATCATTTGTTTGCAATCACATTCTCATCGACATTATAAACAACATACAAAAATACATTTTTCCACAACTAAGTTTCTCATATTAATGGAGATGGACAAGTTTACACATACAAGTATTGCAATAGCAAAACATCACACATGTATGATTGATACCAGGCCCCTGTTGTGCTTATCGGGTCTTTCTGAGAGGAGAAGCAATCATATATAAATCAAACCCTAACAATATAATTAACCGATTTGAATACCTAAAGTTGATAATTCTCTGTAGGATCAAGAGTTACACATATGAATCTAGATGCAATAGACAGAAACCTGGTACAATTTGAAGGTAGAGGGTGATCAGGCAGAAACTTTGTTTACTCTGAAGGAGTCCATAACCTGGCGAAGATCATACTCCTCTTCCACAAACACATTCTCCGGTGTTTGCAATCTCAACTCATATAGCTGATTATTTTCAACTCCAAGGACCGACAAGTACCTCCGATCCCACTCCAAACGAGCCACTCGATCTCCAGGCATCACTGCCAGTTCATTGTTGTTCGCATACGACTTAATGTTCACCTGACAACATCACAATATAAAACTATAATCGTGTCTTCAACTATAAGCTTAAGTATTAGAATATAATTATAACTGAACATTCAACTATATCATCTCTGAGTTTTTACTAGAGTTAGCCTTAAACACCAATTGCAGATTGATCATGGACCTTACCTCAACTTGGTAATACATCCTACCATCATCAGCAATCCGGGACGAGGTCGCTAGAACGCTCGATTCACGCCGGACACCGATTCTGGTGGACATGAATTCGGTCAAATACTGCTTAAGCACTTTCTTCCCGGCTTCTTCGGGAGGCCCCAGATCTTCGACGCTCTTGTAATTGGAGGACGAAGGCGAGGAGAGCTCGACGGAGATGTTTTCGTCGAGGACGTAGGGGTCCCTGAAGAAAATGTCAGCTCCGGCGCCGCGGACTTGGATCCAGTTGAGAGGGTACTTGAAGGAATAGCCATCGAAGCTGTCGATGTACTCCCGGAGGCCGACGGAGGGCTGGGCAAATGCAGTGTCGCGGAGAGCGATTCCGGAGAAGAAGGGGGTTGAGACGATGAGGGCCATTGCTTTCCTCCTCGGAACTGCAAAAGCTTTAGTCTGATTATATAATAGAAATTGAACATTGTGAGAAAGTATCGCAGATTTATTTGAATGTACACGAGAGAGTAGATACTATCTGCCGAGTTCTAAGGAGAGTGATAGAGAAATTACCGAGAGGTTTGTGGGGGAGCGGGTGGAATCGGACGAGTTGGGAGGAAGGGGGCGAGTCATGGTGAGTGAATTGAGGATGGTGGCCATTTGGAGAGACGCCATGGGAGTGTAGAATCGGAGAAGATGGATAGATAGAGATAGATTTTTAGTGTGCTCTTGAGGAGGTGATTAGATAGAGTCTGTCCTATACAAGTGTTACGCGTGTCGAATAATCATTGGCCACTTTTATGTCTCATCTCTTCTTCTGTTTAAACGCGTCCCGCGGCCCCGGCTCGCATTTTTGCGGGACGGGGGACGGGCAAAGGCCCACGTCCCATGCCCGAAGGCCAGTCAATGGCATGCCGCCACGCGTTTTATTTTTTAAAAAAATACGAAAAATCAGGTTTAACTAAATATGATTGGTCTACTCACTATACGAGACTCACCATTATAAAACACAGCTTATTTTGAGTCTTGAGTCCCACTATTTTGTACAGTCAACATCCACGACCTTCCATTGTACATGCTCTAATAATTATTTTTGAAGAGCATGTACTATCATTTGGGGGTTGGTTCATTAATTAGTGAATCCTGAACCGAAAGATAGACGATACGAGGAGTGTTTGGAAGGGATCAGGTTCATGAAACAGTGAACATTGGATATGAGTCGAAAGATTTGATTTACGAGTGTATATCGGGACTCTAACGTTCATGAACCCCTTTCATCTAATGATAACTCGTCACATGGTGCCCTTTAAAAATTATATATATATATATATATATATATATATATATATATATATATATATTTAATGTAATTATTTTTTCAATATTTTCTTTTAATTCTATGTTTTACGTAAAACAGGAATATTATTAAGTAAAAGAGAGTGGTGGAACAGTGGAATGCAAGGGTAAGACATAGACAAGCACATAACGCTTATCTTGTAACAAGATTATCCGGATAATTCGGGTGACCGATTAGGGGGTAGATCTCTATTCCAATAGATGTGCACTACTATCACAATTTGCACGTTTCTAAGCTCAATTCAGATGGACCTATATCGCGTGTTGATCACGTTGATCCCTCGATGGAGGTCCTTGAGGGGAGTTGAGGATGATGCAAGACATCCAAGGATGTCACGCCCTAAATGCGGCTTTGACCGGACTCGAGACGTGAACTTGAACAATAAATAATTTAATTAAAACAATTAAAAATAAGCATTAAACGAAACTCTGAAAATAATAATCTGTAATTCGGAAACCGAGTAAAAGCAGTGTTTAATCTAAAATACACAGTACGTCTCTAGACCTACTAGACAAGACCCTCGCCAGCTCCCAAGCTCAGCTGTGTCCTGCTAGCACAAGTCCCGCTCAACACCTGAAACATAACAATGTAAGGGGTGAGCTTTCGCCTAGTAGAGAAAGTAGTTAAGGTAATGAACATCGGCTCACCACCACGAGTAACCGTCCAATTAGGGCATACTAGTACATCATAACTAACTGCCGATCCGGGGTTCATAGCCAAACTTATAACGCACTCAAACGACCACATTCACACAATAAAACATTAACCAAAACGGCACACATATCACACATAAAATCAACCAGCACACGTCTCGTACCGCAGTCCCCGAACTCCATCATACCATACCGGAAAGTCATCGTATCATCTCGGACAGTCCCTGGGTCCAGGGGAGACACATGCGTTCGGGGCGACCAGAAACATTCTTTAAGAACGCATCTCATCGGGGGCGGGGGGCGGAAATGTCCCCAAAGGACCATAGATCATCGGGGTGGAAACACGACCCGTAGGCCCCAAACACGACTCGTAGGCCCAATATGACCCGTCGGCCCGACCCGTAGGCCCAAACACGACCCGTAGGCCCAAACACGACCCGTAGGCCCAATATGACCCGTAGGCCCAACACGACCCGTAGGCCCAATCACAACCGTCGGCCTAGATGTCCTATACCGGCATACCCCCTCGATGTAGGCCATCGTACCAGAATACGCACCAGGGGACCGTGCATACGTGGGACCACATCGTCGGCCCCAGGTACTACCCCACACCGGCACACTCCCTCGGTGTAGGTACCATACCGGAATACAATTCTCTTGGAACACACATCAAGATAATATCACGCATCATAATGCCACAGATCAAACATGGCTCACAAGCCCAACAATATTACTACAATTACACGCCACGTCGGTCTATCACACACCCGACCATGTCACAACCAATGATTCACATCAAAACACGCATGACACACTTGCCCACACATCGTAACAACATGTTACACCTAATATAATATGCTTTAACACGTAATCTTATCGGCACTAAGTCACACAACATGCATCTCAAACACGATCAAGCATCTCAATCAGCACACAACCTAAGGCTCGACATGGCCATTCTACCAGCACGACAATTTCCCAGAATATTGAAAGCGGCTAAACTAGTGAATCACATCCTACATGTTACTAAGACTCGTCCGGTTATTTTTATAATAAACGTTCGTTCCAGTTTTATTATTACCTAACATGCATACTAGTAACTTTCCGTAATTAAACCGGTATTCGCTACTTTCCCTACCTCAAGAAGAACCAACAGCTACGTCTTCTACCTACTGACGTCCGGGCCTACCTCCGGTCTTCTCCACGATCGAGGTCCAAGCCTGGGTTTACCAAAAAAGGGACGGTAATCAGTCCTGGTGCAGTCCGTAACAGTCCTCTAATTTTTATCAATTAAGTCCGATGAGTCCTTCCTCTTTAAATCCTTTAAATCTCCAATTTAAATTAATTTAATAATTAATTTGTCTGATTTTAAATTAATTAACTCTTTAAAACTGGTCAGACCCGGATCCGACCCGAATCTGGCCCGGATCCAGGCACAACCCGGATCCAGAACCCAGAACCCGGACCTGACCAGGAACCGACCCGAACCCGGCCCCCAGACCCGAACCAAACCTAGCTCCGACCCGAGTCCGGACCCGAGTCCAGATCCGGTCCTGAAACATGGGCCTGGCCCGAGGCTTGGTCCGGCCCAAGGTCCATCCTGGGCCCAGGGCCCGTCCTGGTCCACGTCGTCCTGGTTCTGGCCCAAAGGCCAGTCTGATCTGTCTGCTCGAGCACGACGACGAGGGCTCGACTCCGGCTGCCGGCGGCGGCGTCAGGGACGGTAGAAGGGAGGTTAGAGTTGGCCGGGACTCGCGCCAGGACTCCAGCGTGACGATGGCAGGGACGGCGGTGGCTGGAAGGCGGTCCAATCGCCCCGTGTCTCAGATCTGGCGAGAGGGGAGGATCTCGCTGGCGTTGTTCCGGCTAACCCGTCCCAAATCGAGCTCGGTCCGACGAGGAACGCGTTCGGAGAAGAAGAGAGAGGTGAGGGAGATCGTCGGAGAAGATGACGAGGTCGGGGCATGGCTCACCGGTGAGGTCTCGCAGGCGGGGCGATTTGGGCTCGGGGAAGAAGAATAGGAGCGAGAAGCAACGGCGGCGGCGTCCGATTCAGTGCTGGGGTCGTTTGACTCGCACGGAGACGAAGAGGGGGACGGCGATGCAGCGCGGCGACGAGAGAAGCAGAGAGAGAGACGAGGGAGAAGGAGAAAGAGAAGGGCGAGATCTGATAAGGAAGGATCGAGAGAGGAGACGAGGGCGGCGGTCTTGGGACTTATGTGCGCGTTGGAAAAGAAGACGAGAGAGGTAGGGTTGAGGGGTAGTGGGCTTGGGCTCGGTCCTGACTTGGGCTCAGCGTGCTGGGCTTGAGTCAGGCTGGCCCAGGTCTGTTTCAACTCCTTTTCTTTTTTTTCTTTTTCTTTTGCACTCGATCCAAAAATTTAGCCTGTTTTCCAACCCCGACGTTCCAATCGATAAATTTTAAAATTTAAAAAACTTTTTACCGAGGCGGTCTTCACAAAGGAAGTCCCAGAAAAAAGAGGAGGCTTGAGATCGAGTTCATTCAGAACCCATTGGGACGGAACGTTTCTCCTCAACAACATCTCACTCTCATATCTCGTACTCATTGAAGTTGGCGAGATTGTGTAGCAGAAATCCCCTGGTTGTTTGGGCCCATCAAGAGCTCCTAATACTGATCCACGGTGGCATAGTAACGTCGCCAATCTTTCACTGACCGCTGCTGATACTCCAGAATAGACAACACCGGCTTTCATCACTGGTCACGCCTTCAAAGACAACCATTAATCCCAATCTTCATGAGCCAAATCGGGGGTTGGAATAATGCAGTGCATGGATTCATAATGGTCAGGTCCAACCCACTCATGTTGTCGGAGCCATTCCCGTCCACCCAATAAAACTAATGGTCCGTATATCGAGTAAGGAGGTGCAAGACCATAATAGAGTCGTCGCAAGCGGTGATTGAATATTTGAAGGGGATTCAGATATTATTTTTTGAAGGAGATGGAGGAGGAGGTGGTGGTGGATCGACGATAAATAAATGGGACATGACCTGGTAAGGAGAACACCAAGAACAGAAAAACCCTAAGACCGACTAAGAGATAATTTCTATCATGTGTCTTTAATTCTATCTTATTTTCTTTTAATTCTACTTTTATAAAAAATATTTTTTTTTCTAATTCTTAAAAAGTCTTTTCTTTCAATTTTAATTAATTCTTTTTCACTTACTTTATAAACTTCTATTATTTTTTTTATTTTCTTTCTTTATTTTATTTATTTTCTTTATTTATTTTCTTAATTATTTTATTAATTTTATTCATTCATTTTTATGTTTTCTTTATTAATGACATTATCAGTAAGCAATCAGTAATCTTTTGAAATTGATCTTTTTTTACGTTCTCTTCATCACAAAGTTTTTGGGTAGATTTGTAGCTATGACATCAAACCCCAGCTCTTTATGGTAAAATCTTCGTTCTTCTTCACGGTACCGTCCCGACCATATACCACTACTCTACTATGACCACCACCTCCTCCTCCATCTACTCTGGACCCTCTCTCGGAACGGACGGGAGAAGAAACTAAAGGTGTTCTGGTCTCCCACCACCGCTCGCGATCGAGCACCACCACTTCCTCTCCCAACAATCAACCGGCCACCACCAGCGTCGTCGCCCTCTCTCACCATCGCTCACAATCTAGCACCACCATCTCTTTCTCTACCACCAGAGTCGTCGCTTCCACCGCGTGCCTACCTACTAGCTCTTCGTTATGGATCCACATCTCATATCTCCTTAGCCGCCCGCTAATCAACCAAGTTCATTGTAGGCCCGACCAAGATTCTAGCTATGACTATGGCACACCTAAGCATTTAGGGACTCCGTGCAAGGAGGCTACATCCCCTACATCCCCTACATCCCTATCCACTAGATCGAGACGCTAACACCCTCGATCGAAGTCAAGGAGATTGGAAACAACACCTGATTTTATCGGCAACAACGGGTGAAAATTCGACGTTCCAACCCCATCCGCTATATTGGGACCCTAAGACCCCCTCTCGGATTCATGGAGATTTGAATCAACAGTTGTTGAGAATGTTAAGTCATCACAGGGTGGCCTAGAGGATCCACATCCCGCCCCCTCAGGCTCGGAGTCTATTCGACCCCCAGCCTCCTCCTTTTTTTGGGAAACTCCTTGTCAGCTTGTCGAGACAACACAAGTCCGATCGAGTCGAGACGAGAAAAGTTTTTTGGATCTCTTGTGCCACTCACATGAATAGTTTCTATACACTAGGAATAATAATCTCTTTCATGTCTAGTTGTATGTGTTTACTAAAGCACAAAATTACGATGAAAAATAGTATTATTGTATTAGGGTAAGCGTCTTAGATCTTGTTTGTCAGATCTTAAACTATGTCTAGCCCTTTCTTATATTTATCATAATAAAATGAACTCGTTTTATGCTAAAAAAATAAGTAGTCAATATTATTTACTAACTTTATTTATTAGATTTCTAATTTATTTCAGTATTAATTATCCAGTCACCGAATTCTTCTAAAGAATTCTGCATAAAAACCCATAATGTAAAAATATATAGTTTTTTGAATTGGATTCGTGAATCGATTCATAAACACAAATTCCAGCAAGTAATATTTTATTATTTTAATTATATATGCTATAAAAATAAAATTAGTTACAAATAAAATTAATGAAAATTGGTTACTTGAATTAACAGTGGCCCAAAAATAAGGCCCAATTGGGGCCTAAGTAAGGCCCATATTATGATCAGTTGTCTTGTTAAAAAATAGCGTCGTCCATGGATTTTCACCATCCGGTTATTTCATTTTTTTTATTGGTCTAGTGGAAAAAAATAGTCATGATGCCGGTCATCGGCAGATACTCATCCCTAGCCCCAAGTCTCTTTGTTGCCGAAAACTTATGCATCTCAGGTGTTGCGCCACTCGTGATCTGGGTCGGGCACCAGCAGATTGAGAGACTGCCAAGCTAGCAGGTGCCGAGATGAAAAATGACTCTACTACAGACAACGGTGGAGGCGGCGGACGGAGCGGAGAAGCGCAGTCGAGGAAGATGTTTTGTTGGCAATGGGCGAGGGGCAATTGGATTACTTTTTCGCTAGTGGGAACCGTGATAGTTGGATTGACGTTAATGGTATTGCAACCGCTCAGAGAATGTCTGCTAAAAGCGTTTTACGAGGATCAGGCGTGAGCTGGACAAACCTCGTCAAGCCCCCATAAGGGTCTTTACGAGGAAATGAGATGCATGGGAGAAGGCGCGTCTCACCCCACCACGGTGTCTCCGGTCAACCATATTTCTTCACCGTCCACCGAGTTCCCTACACACTTAGCGGACTCTTCTCATAACTTATTCGGACCCTCATGTAGGAAAAACTTGCAATCAAGCGCTCATGTGTAATACAAGTCGAGTTGTGGACGGTCACATCAGAGCTCTAATCGTCATCAAATCTGTTAGAATATGTTGTATAGGCCCAGCCCATGTGGCTCGTTAGGGTTAGCATCGGGTTTAGGAAACCCTAGTGGTACAACAACACTATATATACACATGTACATTGTAGGTTTTATTTATCAAATACAATACAATTCTACAATTGTTATCATGGTATCAGAGCCTCTATCGCTCTAAATCTCGCTTCCGCCGTCATCGCCGTCGCCGCCGCCGTCGTTCACCTTCGCTGAACGTTGCTCTACCGGTTCCAACCCGAGCTCTCTGCGCCTCCAGCCTCCAGCCTGAGCTCTCTGCGTCTCCAGCCTCGTCAACGACGTCCCTGGCCGTCCGTCACAGCCCGTCCGGCCGTCCGTCCTGCCTTCGTCAGAAGCAGCCGTTTGTTCCGTCGTCTCCGAGCAGAACAACGTCCGTCCTGCGTCTTCACGACCACACGCCACAAAACCGCGCCGTGGAACAGAGTCTCGCCGTGAAACACGCTGCAAAACCGTGCAGCGCCGCCGTCGGCTGCAAATCCGCGCGAGGAAGAAGACGCGCGTGTGCAACACGCGCCCAACAACACACGCGCGCCCACGCGCACGTCTCTGTCACGCGCCCACGCGCCTCAGCTCGCTGACCGCGTGCAACACACGCGCCTCTGACCGTTGACCGTTGACTTCGACTGTTCAAAAAAAAAAAAAACTAACCCTTTATTTCAGTGTTTCTTTTCAGGTATTCCTAATGGAAAATTTTGTTATCAAGCCCCACTGTACGTTCTGCAACAGATCTAGACATGTCTTAACAGAATGCAGAACTCATGCTCGTCACCTTCTTGCCTCAGACAACCCTCGATGGGGTAACTCCAGGCCCTCTCAACACTTTAGGGGGGGCGTGGCTCCCGTGGGGATCATCGGCCTTCCAACAGGCCCAATGGCACTTTTGCTGCTACCCCTGCTGTGTCTGCCAAATCTCCTGACATGACTGCCCTCTTGCGTGACATACGAGCGCTCCTATCAGCTCACACTACCTCGTCAGGTAGCTCATCCACTGTTGCTGCTACACCTGTTGTGTCTTCCAAATCTCCTGACATGTCTGCTCTCTTGGGTGTCATACGAGCGTTCCTATCAGCTCACACTGCCTCTTCAGGTAGCTCATCCACTACTACGCCAGGTAGCACATCCACGTGGTATCTCGATTCTGCTTGTTTCAATCATATGAGCCCTCAGTCAGATTTGCTCACATGTGTAACCCCGGTCACCAAGTCTCCGTCTATTCGTACTGCTGATAATTCCACTTTTCTTTCCCCACACTGTGGTACCGCAACCACAGACCAGCTATCACTGCCGAACACCTTGCTTGTCCCAGATTTGTCACTCAACCTTGTATCGGTTGGTCAATTGTGTGATTTGGGTTTTGACGTTAACTTTTCTGGTCGTACTTCTTCTGTTCTTGTGCAGGATCCACTGACGGGACAAATCCATGGGACAGGACGTAAAGTTGGTCGCCTGTTCGAACTCACCTCACTGGTGGTTCCCTCACCATCATCATCATCCTCGTCTACTTGTGGTGCTGTCGTCTCCGCCGATCTCTGTCATGTTAGTCTTAGTGCCCGTAGTTCAATCCTAAATGTCCAAATGTATATATCATCGTTAGCAATAAAATTAAAGCGGCTTTATATTACTTATGTGTTGGAGTAATATATCGATGTGTGCTCTGATCTATGCCCACCATGCGAATAGAACCATAGATCGAGATAGATCACACTCGATGGGTCCCTAGTCAACAAAGCTTCACTAGAAGCGACTAGTATGAAAGATGGCTCTTTATGGCTTACGTTCTGTTAGTCATTGGAATGGGATTCCGGAGTCTGATCATAGATATCATGTGGGACATGATATTGGACGACCCGCCCTGAATATGTGCCATAGATTAAGTCATGAACATATTCAGTGTTGTAGCTTGTCATGTATCCTTAGACCAAGGAGTCTTTGTGATCGCTATGTAGTCAACAACTGAGTTTGACCTGAGCCTAACGTTGTCCGTAACAGGGCTTCCATAACGGCCAGGATTGGCTTGGGGACGGGCTACATGAGTGACAAGAAAGACGGCTAAGGGATTTATCCCTCATACTAAGGTATGGGAAAGATATCGGTTCTCGGCCACTTGATCGAGAGTGACTGGAAGAATAGCATGGCCATGCACATGATACTGGGTATCATATCTTCAGTCATCTCACATATCAAGGAACGGTGATTGAGAATAATAAGGATGACGGCTCTATGCCTTATCTCAATCAGGATATCGGAGATAAAAGGATAATGACAGGGACGACGGAAAGGTTAGAATCGACAGGGTCGATTCGTTATGTAGTGTCAGGCAATACTAAAGTCTCGTTAGTTGCCACTTAAATAGGATCAAGTAAAATGGGATTTTACGTTGATCTATTGACATGCATAAACCTAAGGGTCACACCGGAGGATGAAACTCATTGACACATTTATGGAGAATGGCCAAAAGGGAGTTGTCTCGGGACATGACCAAAACTGGGTTTTGGGTCATGTGCCCGTACGTGAATAGGACTTTACGGATCGAGACAAGGCTTGGAGTCTTGGGATTGATCGCGTCGGATAATGTTGGACATTTCCGGTATGGAAGGCTTGGAGGCGATGAGCGAATCACGGGACCTCGTTAGAAATGGCCACGGGCCATGTTCCAAGAGGCCCATGAAAGGCCCATGCAACCAAGGCCCATAGAACTAATTAATCAAGTCTTGATTAATTAGTACTAAGTAAGCAAGACAAGGATTAAGGTGTTGGTGATTCACCACCTAACCCAATCTTGTCTTGCCATACTTTGTCCTATTTACACCTTACTTGACACCATACTTGTCCCATGCCTTTAGTTGGACAAGTATGGGTTTTGTTATGTTTAAGTCATCTTTTTTCAACATAACAAACACAAGACAAGAATAGGAAACACATTTTCTCTCCCTCTTCCATGGCCATTTCGGGTTTGGCAAGTTCCCACCTCCATTTTTGTGTTCTTGAGTCCTCAAAGAGAAGAACTACGTGGCTTTGATTCCCATGTGGATACGTAGGCGTCTTGGAGACTCAAGCCAATCATTCGTTAACCGGTGTTCTTGTTTTGGTAAGAACTAGTGCTGAATTTTTCTCTTGTTAATCCATTCTTTGTTAGTTGTTTCATGGTTTTAATTGACTCTTGGTTTTCATTGATTTTCCGCTGCGAGTTGGTTCATCTCCAACCCTACCTCGAGACCCAACAGTGGTATCAGAGCCGTGCTACCTTCGGGATTCACAAGACGGTGTTCAAAGTTTCGGTTTTGCTTGAAAGTTTCGTTTTTGGCATGTTGTTTTGCTAAATTGTTTGATAACATGTTTTAAATACTTGTTTATGGATTTAATGCATGTAAAATGAATTTTTGAAAATTATTTCAAATCTGGAAATTTTGAAAAAAGTTTGATTTTTCGGGTCTCGGGAGCGGGACTCTCGGGGAGCCGAAACCGAGACCGAATGGGGCTCCGTTGGACGGAGCTAGGCCAAGCATGACCATTGGATGGTTGATATGCCAAGGCTAAACCATTTTGTTAGTTATGACGAGTTTGGAACCGTCATGACGAACTCGAAGATCAAATGTTCAAAAGTTTCATTTTTGAACGGTTTCGATAAACCGAGCATCAAAAAATTTCGAAACTTTGCTATGAATTAAAACCGGAAAATCACATGATGTTTGATAACATGCTTGTTTGATAACACGATGTGTGATGTGATGTTGGCATGATGTACATAATAGCCCCGAGCTCGATTTAATTATTTATCGCTTTTCACGGCCTGCGAGCCGTTAGAGTTAACGTGTAATTATTCTTTCAAGGTGTGGTCGTCGAACCACTTTTTTGTAATATTTATTTATTCCCGACCTGCGAGTCGTGTATTAAATTGTAATATTTTTCTCAAGACGAAGAAAGGGCGAAAAGGTCATTTGGTGGCTTTTCGGGTGTTGGCATCGGCTTGGAGTCGGTGGAGCTCAAGAAGCTAGTGGGAGTTAGTTTAGGGGGCTATTATGTGCACATTTATCGCTTTATGCTTGGTTTAGTTTATGCATGATTAATTCTATGTGTTTTAGAATTGCATGCTTAACTTTATTTACCGAGCATATCACCTCACATGCAAAGATAAAATTGGAATTTTAATCCTTGTGTGTGAGCCCTTAGAATCGTCATTACATTGGATGTAGTTGACGGGTTCGAAGGAAGAATTACATTGGATGTAATTTGAGGCATCATTGCATTTGGAATGTAGTTGATGTGCTCATCGCATCTAGGATGTGTCAAAGTTTTAAACACAACCGGACAAGTAAAAGCGGGTCATGTCCGATACCTCCCAATTATCAACACCTTACTACCTCCCCGTCCTATGGGTGTCGTGCGCATTAGCGGAGCATCCATGGGAAAGCGGGGTAGTAGGTTTGGACGACATATGTGGGTGTCGTGCGCATTAGCGGAGCACCTACATAGTGACGGGCCATAGTTGAAAATTGGTGGACCCGACTACGATTCTTAGCCTGAGGTTGAGCTAGGGTAACAGATAGGGTAAGCCGTGTACATAAGTACATACCCTAGCCAAGAGTCACATTGGATGTGATTGGATGGAGTCCTACCTACATAGCTCGATTAAGTGGTGAGCATTAGTTCAGCTTAATCGAGTGAATCAAGGATCTTGGTTTCAGATTCTAAAGGTTTAGAATTGATTGTTGGTGTTTAAGCTTGATCTTCATAAAATTTATTCAGTTTACTGATTGAATTTTATCTGTTGTAGATCAAATGGCAAATTCAGCGAACATTAATAGTTTGTCATTAAAAACCATTCTTGACAGGGTCAAGCTAAATGGGACAAACTATTTGGACTGGTACAGAATTTTGAGGATAATCCTCAAGTCTGAACGCAAAGAATATGTCCTTGACAAGGCTGTCTCTAAGACCATATCAGAGTTACATGAAGTGTCATCAACTGCTGAGAAGAATATCTCAGGGATCTGGGATCCAAGGATATTCTGATGGTCAACAAGGGAATTGGAAGTGGCAAGGGCTGGGCCCATGCGCACTTGGCAGGAAAGATGAGACACCTGAGAATGTCTGCTTCTACTGCCAACAGCCTGGTCATTGGAACCGGGATTACAGGAAGTTCACGGCTGATCTGAAGAAGGGCAGTGGGACTGCGCCTTCATCAAATAGCCTGGATGATCTGAAGAAGGGCAGTAGGACTGCACCTTCATCAGGAAACCTGGATGATCTAAGGAAGGGCGGTGGGATCGTGCCTTCATTCGGTATTAACTCTATAGAGCTACATCTCTCTACTTCCAAAGATTCATGGGTATTAGATACCAGGACTGAATCTCACACATGCACTTATATATGGTGGCTGAAAGTAGGAGAGGTTTGGAAAGCACGAAGTGGACCTCAGAGTTGTGGCAACTGCTGTAGGATCCATGAGTCTTGCTTTGCCAAGAGGCCTTGTCTTAGTACTGTATAATGTATATTGCATACCTACTTTTAGTAGGAATATTATATCTGTATCCGTGTTTGACAAGGAAGGATATAATGTTAATATTGGAAATGGAGTTTTCAATGTTCTATGCAATGATATGTTTTATACCAGTACTGACTTGGTTGGAGGATTGTACATATTAGATATGGGTAACAATGCCTCAAGTTCTATATATTCCGTTAATACCAAAAGGTCTAAATCCAACGATTTAAACCTAACTCTGTTATGGCACTGTCATTTATGTCGCATAAACAAGAAGCACCTATCAGCACTTCAGAAGTGCGGACTTTCAGGTTCATTCGAATTTCATTCGATCGATAGGTGCAAGGTTTGTTTGATGGCCAAAATGACTAAAGTGCCCTTTTATCGATCGCGATGAAAGGGCGGGTGAATTATTGGGGCTGATACACTCGAATGTGTGTAGACCAATAACTTCACTTGCCAGGAGGGGTTTTAGCTACTTTATCACATTTACTGATGATTACAGTAAATATGGTTATGTCTATTCGCTGAGACATAAGTCTGAAGCTTTTGATAAATTCAAAGAGTTTAAGATTAAAGTAGAAAACCAGTTGGACAAAGGTATTAAGGCACTTCGATTGGATCGAGGTGGAAAATACTTGACCACAGAGTTATTAGATCATCTAAAAGAGAATGGGATCCTTTTGGAATGGACTCCTCCTAGGTCACTGTAGTTGAAAGGTGTAGCCAAACGGAGAAATCGGACATTGTTAGACAATGGTCTGTTCCATGATTAGTTGGACTGATCTCCCAATCTCTTTTAGGGGTTTTGCTCTAGAGACGACCGCATTCATAGTGAATCGGGCTTCGACGAATGGTGTGGAAGGGACACCATTTTAAAAATGGTACGGGATGATGCCCGCTTTGTCCTTCCTAAAGATTTGTGGTTGCGAGGCTTATGTGAAACATTTGGTTTCGACTAAGCTCGAACCAAGATCTGAGATATGCACCTTCGTGTGGTATCCCAAAGCAACAAGGGGATACTATTTCTACAATCCCAGTGAGAACATGGTGTTCGTCGCTTGGGGTGGGGTCTTTATGGAAAAAAAGTTTTGTTTCCAAAGACGTCATTGGGAGGACTGTGCATCTCGAAGAAATTCAGGATGGTACAGATCTGTCTAAACCAATTGGCAACCCAGTAGAAAGGAGCCAGAGATTGTCGTAGAGTAAGAACCAATTCCTGTTACAATTCCGGAAGGTCCAAGGCGATTTGAAAGGATCAATCTTCCACCTCCAAGATATGGTATCCGGAGGTGACAATGAAGTCATGGTGGATCACGATGATCCAGCCACCTTTCAGGAAGTCGTGGATGGGCCCAACTCCGAGTTATGGCTGGGAGCCATGAGGGAGGAAATGCAATCCATGTCGGACAACCGAGTCTGGGAACCGGTTGATCCCATCAATGGTGTGAGGACCATCGGATGCAAATGGATCTTCAAGGTGAAGATGGACATGGATGGCAACCCTCTGACCTACAAAGCTCAACTGGTGGCGAAAGGTTATAGGCATGGATTGACTATGAGGAAACCTTCTCCTTAGTGGCTATGGTCAAAATCGATCCAAATTCTTCTTGACATAACTGCGTATCATAATTACGAGATATGGAAAGTGGATGTCAAAACCGCTTTCCTAAATGGAAATTTGACTGAGTACGTTTATATGTCTCGGCCCAAAGGTTTTGACGATCCGAAGAATAAAGGAAAGATTTATAAGTTGTTGAAATCCATTTATGGATTGAAACGAACTTCTCGGAGTTGGATCCTTCGTTTTGATGAAGTTGTAATTGGATTTGGCTTAATCAAGAACGAGGATGAATCTTGCGTTTATAAGAAGGCTAGTGGGAGCAATATTACCTTTCTGGTTCTCATTGAAAACGACATCCCAACCTTGCACGAGACTAAAGCTTGGTTGAGGAAGTGTTTTTCAATAAAGGACTTAGGCGATGCTTCTCATATCTTAAGGATTAAGATATGTAGAGATCGCACCAAGAGGGTCTTGGATTTAAGTCAGGGAACCTATGTGAACAAGGCATTGAGTAGGTTCTTAATGCTCGATTCAAAGAAAGGACTCTTACCCACTAGTCATGGCATTCATCTCAGCAAGACTCAGTGTCCTAAGACACCTGATGAGCTGAAAAGGATGATGAGAATCCTATGCGCCTGGGGGCAGGATCGATCATATATGCCATGACATGTATGAGACCAGACGTCTCGTAAGCCTTATGTTGTACCAGTAGACATCATTCTAACCCAGGGGAAAGATGATGCTGAACTAGTCGTCGAAGGATGAGTAGATGCTAGTTTTCCAAGACAAATCCAGATGACTTTAGAAGTCAATCAGGATATGTGTTTACGCTGAATGGCAGAGCTTTAGCTGGGAAAGCGTAAAGCAAGATACCATTGCCGAATCTACGACAGAGGCCAAGTACATGGATGCTGCAGAGGCAGCTAAGGAGGCTATGTGGATTTGGAAATTCATGGCAGGGCTGGGTGTAATTAAAAACCCATCCAGTCCGGTGAATCCATCTTGCGACAACACAAGGGCCATTGCGCAAGCTAAAAGCCTAGATCGTATAACAAATCCAAACATGTACTGCGGCGTATCCACCTCATCAGATAAATACTGAACTGAGGTGAAGTGAAGATAACCGATATTGCAACAGATGATAACATAGCCAACCCTTTGACTAAGGCAGTGTCACTGCCTGAACATGTTAGACATGTAAAGTCGATGGGGACATATTGGAGTTTAGATTGGAACTAGGGCAAGTGGGAGATTGTTAGTCTTAGTGCCCGTAGTTCAATCCTAAATGTCCAAATGTATATATCATCGTTAGCAATAAAATTAAAGCGGCTTTATATTACTTATGTGTTGGAGTAATATATCGATGTGTGCTCTGATCTATGCCCACCATGCGAATAGAACCATAGATCGAGATAGATCACACTCGATGGGTCCCTAGTCAACAAAGCTTCACTAGAAGCGACTAGTATGAAAGATGGCTCTTTATGGCTTACGTTCTGTTAGTCATTGGAATGGGATTCCGGAGTCTGATCATAGATATCATGTGGGACATGATATTGGACGACCCGCCCTGAATATGTGCCATAGATTAAGTCATGAACATATTCAGTGTTGTAGCTTGTCATGTATCCTTAGACCAAGGAGTCTTTGTGATCGCTATGTAGTCAACAACTGAGTTTGACCTGAGCCTAACGTTGTCCGTAACAGGGCTTCCATAACGGCCAGGATTGGCTTGGGGACGGGCTACATGAGTGACAAGAAAGACGGCTAAGGGATTTATCCCTCATACTAAGGTATGGGAAAGATATCGGTTCTCGGCCACTTGATCGAGAGTGACTGGAAGAATAGCATGGCCATGCACATGATACTGGGTATCATATCTTCAGTCATCTCACATATCAAGGAACGGTGATTGAGAATAATAAGGATGACGGCTCTATGCCTTATCTCAATCAGGATATCGGAGATAAAAGGATAATGACAGGGACGACGGAAAGGTTAGAATCGACAGGGTCGATTCGTTATGTAGTGTCAGGCAATACTAAAGTCTCGTTAGTTGCCACTTAAATAGGATCAAGTAAAATGGGATTTTACGTTGATCTATTGACATGCATAAACCTAAGGGTCACACCGGAGGATGAAACTCATTGACACATTTATGGAGAATGGCCAAAAGGGAGTTGTCTCGGGACATGACCAAAACTGGGTTTTGGGTCATGTGCCCGTACGTGAATAGGACTTTACGGATCGAGACAAGGCTTGGAGTCTTGGGATTGATCGCGTCGGATAATGTTGGACATTTCCGGTATGGAAGGCTTGGAGGCGATGAGCGAATCACGGGACCTCGTTAGAAATGGCCACGGGCCATGTTCCAAGAGGCCCATGAAAGGCCCATGCAACCAAGGCCCATAGAACTAATTAATCAAGTCTTGATTAATTAGTACTAAGTAAGCAAGACAAGGATTAAGGTGTTGGTGATTCACCACCTAACCCAATCTTGTCTTGCCATACTTTGTCCTATTTACACCTTACTTGACACCATACTTGTCCCATGCCTTTAGTTGGACAAGTATGGGTTTTGTTATGTTTAAGTCATCTTTTTTCAACATAACAAACACAAGACAAGAATAGGAAACACATTTTCTCTCCCTCTTCCATGGCCATTTCGGGTTTGGCAAGTTCCCACCTCCATTTTTGTGTTCTTGAGTCCTCAAAGAGAAGAACTACGTGGCTTTGATTCCCATGTGGATACGTAGGCGTCTTGGAGACTCAAGCCAATCATTCGTTAACCGGTGTTCTTGTTTTGGTAAGAACTAGTGCTGAATTTTTCTCTTGTTAATCCATTCTTTGTTAGTTGTTTCATGGTTTTAATTGACTCTTGGTTTTCATTGATTTTCCGCTGCGAGTTGGTTCATCTCCAACCCTACCTCGAGACCCAACATGGCACTCTCGCCTAGGTCATCCCTCTTCCTCTCGTTTGCGTAGTCTTATTTCTAGTGGGTTGTTGGGGTCAGTTTCGCATAACTTTGGTGATTGTGTGTCTTGTCAGCTTGCTAAACATCATAAACTGCCGTTTTCCCTTAATAATACTACTTCCTCTGCACCTTTTGATCTTGTTCATTCTGACTTGTGGGGAGCGGCACCAAATCCGACCATGGGGGGGGGGGGGTCTCGGTGGTTTGTCATATTTGTTGATGATCATACTCGTTTTACTTGGATTTATCTCATGCATAATAAATCTGACTTCAACAAAATTTATTCTGAGTTTTCTGCCATGGTTCGCACACAATTCTCTAAAGTTATCAAAACACTGCGTATGGATAACAGCATGGAACTTAAAGAGTCATCCTTCCTTGCCCAACTTGCTTCCACCGGTACTATCGTTCAGCGCTTCTGTCCTGGTACATCGCAACAAAATGGTCGAGCAGAACGTAAACATCGCCATATTCTTAATACGGTCCGTGCTCTCACCATTGCAGCTGCTTGTCCTGAACGTTTTTGGGGGGAGGCTTCCCTCACAGCCGTCTACACCATCAACAAGGTTCCATCCCCAGTCATAGGTAACAAAACTCCTTACGAGTGTTTGTATGGTCGTCCTCCAGTTTATGATCTTCTTCGTGTCTTTGGGTGTGTCTGTTTTGTTCATCTACAACCTCATGAACGTACTAAACTTGAACCTCGTTCTCGTCTTTGTTGCTTTATTGGGTATGAGATCGAACATAAAGGGTACAGATGTTGGGACCCGGTTTCCAAACGTCTCCGTATTTCTCGCCATGTCACATTCTGGGAACATAAGATGTTTTCTTCCATGTTTTCTTTTCACATTCCCGAGTCTACTCCTTTCTTTTCTAATCCTGATATTGATCTGTTTTCTGATGATGATGAGGGTTCTCCCATTGAGCTAACTCCTGCAGGTGCTCCGACATCTCTGCCCCCTACCGTGGACCATGTTCCGCCAGAGGATCCTGTGCTAGAGGATCCTGTGCTACCGACTCGACCACAACGTCATCGGCAACTCCCATCTCACCTCCAGGACTTTGAGGTAACCCTACCATCTCGTGTCGCTTCCATAGTGTCCTCTGTATATGAGCCTGACACCTATCGGGAGGCTTGCACTAACCCCCTGTGGCAGCAAACAATGACTAAGGAACTACAGGCCATGGTGAAGACTCATATATGGGATCTGGTACCTTTACCTCCGGACAAACATGTGGTCGGTTCTAGATGGGTATACAAGGTGAAAACCAAGGCAGATGGTTTTATCGAGCGCTACAAGGCGCGTATTGTGGCTCGTGGGTTTACCCAGGAACATGGGGTTGATTATGAGGAAACATTTGCTCCTGTTGTGAGACTCACTTCTGTTCGCACCATTCTTGCTGTTGCTGCTGGTCGACAGTGGGACGTTTTTCAAATGGACGTGAAGAATGCTTTTCTCAATGGAGATCTTACAGAGGAGGTTTATATGAATCCCCCGCCCGGCTATGAGCATCCCCCACACATGGTTTGCCGTTTGCGCAAATCCGTTGATGGACTCAAGCAGGCTCCGCGGGCATGGTACTCCAAGTTCAGTAGTGCGATGACAGTCTTTGGTTTCATCTCTAGTCCGCACGACAGCTCCCTGTTTGTTCGTCGGACCTCTCGGGGCCATACTCTCTTACTTCTGTATGTGGATGATATGATCATTACTGGTGATGATGCTATCGGCATTGTGGATCTTAAGCGTCATCTAAGCGACCAGTTCGAGATGAAGGATTTGGGTCATCTCTCTTACTTTCTTGGTTTGGAGATTTCCTCTGGTTATCATTTGTCCCAAGCCAAGTATGCAGCCGAGCTCATCTCCAAGGGGGGACTAACCGATATCAAGATCGCTTCCACTCCCATTGAAACGAATGTCAAGTATCTTCCATCAGATGGTCAAGCTCTCGAGGATCCCACTTTATATCGCCGATTAGTTGGAGGGCTGGTATACCTCACTGTTACTAGGCCTGACATTGCATATGTTGTCCACATCGCCAGTCAGTTCATGTGCGCACCTCGCACTACTCACTATGAGGTCGTTCTTCGGATCTTGCGCTATGTTCGAGGCACCTTAACACAAGGACTACATTTCTCTTATGACTCACCTTTAGTCCTACAGGCCTATTCAGATGCAGATTGGGCAGGCGATCCCACAGACCGACGATCTACCACAGGTTATTGTTTCTTTCTTGGTAACTCTCTGATTTCCTGGAGAAGTAAGAAACAAACAACCATTGCCCGCTCCAGCACGGAAGCTGAGTATCGAGCCCTTGCTGATACTACTTCCGAACTCATATGGCTTCGTTGGTTACTACATGACATGGGTGTTGTTCACAAGTCAGCCACTACCATTCATTGTGACAATCAAAGTGCTATTCAGATTGCTCATAATGATGTCTTCCATGAACGCACCAAGCATATTGAGATCGATTGTCATTTTGCCAGACAACATCTCAATCAGGGCACCCTCGCTCTCCGATCTGTCTCCTCTAGCGATCAGATTGCAGATATCTTCACCAAGGCTTTAATCCCAGGAAAGTTCAAACCTTTAGTTGACAAACTCAACTTGGGTTCATTACCACCATCTTGAGTTTGAGGGGGGGGGGGGGGTGTTATAATATGTTGTATAGGCCCAGTCCATGTGGCTCGTTAGGGTTAGCATCGGGTTTAGGAAACCCTAGTGGTACAACACCACTATATATACACATGTACATTGTAGGTTTTATTTATCAAATACAATACAATTCTACAATTGTTATCAAAATCAACCTAAGCCAAAGTCCAGTCCAAAACCAAGACAACTAAATTGATGTTCTAATTGGGTTAGCGAATGTTATTAGTTTACATTCAAGTCTCATATTTTTTGTCCAACTTATAAAATGTTCCACATGAGTGTTTAAAGAAATAAAATCACTCTTACAAATTGCTCTTTAACTTTATTTTATGATATTGCTCACAAATTACGATGGACAAAATTATTTATATTTTAACTTTTTATTTAACCAATTTGAGAAAGGAAATTTAATGTTTTATGTGTGTGTCTTCTTTTTCGTGTTTCATGTCATCGTCGTCGTTACAAAAGCGACAGCTTGCAACGCTCTAATAAGGTGATTCTCTTCTCCTTTGTGTTAGTCTTCTCTATCGTCGTCGCGGTTAGAGGTGAGTCCATGACCCGTGACAACACGCCTCTCTGATGTCACTATGTGGATCTTCGACGCCACTGCCTCATGCTTCTCTAGTGATGGGCGTCGGGGAAACAGAGGGATGCGACAAAGCCGAAGACATCCATGGGAGCTGAAACAGATAACGAATCAACGGGTGAAGACATGGTCTAATCTTGGACCAGTGTGTTTCGAAGCATATATGGTGGTTTCTTCTTGCTTGGATTTTTGTTGGTTCGCTTAAACGGCACTATGATGGCCTTGCCTAAAGGTGGTGTCATTCGAGCTCATCTTATGGAAATGTACATTCATGATGGTTTCTCACTGGTTGATTTTTGGAATCAAGTTGAATTCCTTAAGAGAGGATACGGTTTCTAACGATCATGCGAAGTCTGCTTAACAGTCTCTCCAGATTCAATGAAGCACCTATAGGAACATGAGACACCGGAGAGGAGTGTCTCACTCCCACCACGGTTGGTTGTGGTTAATCACACTTTTCCACCAATCATACATCTCCTTGAGCAACTAGCACACGTCTTTCAGATTTTAGCATGTCTCCTCCATATGACCAAGACACGTTATGATACTTAGTAAAACTCAAATCGAACTACGATCGATCAATTATGAGTCTTGTTGTTTTGCGTGATGACATAAATAAAGTTCAAAACATAGGTCCTAATATCACTGATTTGTTTCTATCTCTATCTATCTATTTGTATGTTCTTCTTATCATTTTGCCCAAGAAAAAAAACTATTGTAGATTTATAAACATGGTGATATTATATGTTGTAATGTTTCAAAAATATATATTACATGTTATTAAAAATAACTACTTCAGAAAAGAAAAGAAAAAAACTACTTTTGTGAGGAGACTCCCTCCTGTGCCTTCATGATCACCGCATATATAAAAGGTGTTTTCTAATATTTGAAGCCCTCTTCGTCACCAATTTATCTCACGAACCCGCCATTTTTTCTCCACATCTCTTTCTATTTTGAGCGTAAAATCTCTCGCAGATCATCAAAATTCTATTTTTATTACCTTTTTCCTTTCTTATCATCAATATCCGATTAGTTCCCTCAATAGTTAGATACATTCGCGGTTTGTTTCCTTGCCTATGTGATCTATTCGTTCCCGAATCCAATTTTTGTTTTTGCTGCGGTTGCTATTGGATTCGTCGGGTTTTCTATAATGAAACATTCCCGTAGATTCCTTGCAACTTGTGGGAACTCTGCAATTTTTCGATCCTCACCCGCAAGATGCAACAAACCCAGCAAGAATTTATCGAACCATCGCTTCGATTTTGACCGTTTCTACGACAACCCTTTTCGATTTTTGACTTCTCAGAACGAAATTATAAGAACCCACAGGTCTCTGGCCTCTGGATTGGCCAATCTGGGTTTTGGGCAGTCTAGGTTTGTGTCAAGTTCTTATCTTTCTGGGCATTGCACCGTTGGGTCTTCAACTAGGGCTGTTTCTCTGATTCCTGGTGCTGCATCCAATCTTAGAATTTATGCAACAGATGTTGGAACCCATGTGAAGGATAAGGACTCGGAGAGGGTTTATGTTCAGAATGGTGGAAATAGGAATGAAGAGGATGGAAATGGAGGAGTTGAGGTTGGGAGGGGTGCTCCCAAGAGGGAGGAATCTGACATGGAGAAGAAGGCATGGAAGTTGTTGGATGATGCAGTGGTGAGGTTTTGTGGGAAACCAGTTGGGACCATGGCAGCTAATGATCCAGGGGACTCGACGCCGTTGAATTATGATCAGGTGTTTATTAGGGATTTCGTTCCCTCGGCCCTTGCTTACCTGTTGAAGGGAGAGGGAGATATTGTCAAGAACTTTCTCCTTGATACCTTGCAGTTGCAGGTAACTTTCTAAGCATGTTTTTGTAGTTTTGGTTCTGTTAATTGATTTATATCTTGTCTTTACATTACTTGTAACAAAGGCTAGTTTTGTCTGATCTTTTTGTGTTTATATGTTAAGAGTTGGGAGAAAACAGTGGACTGCTACAGCCCAGGGCAGGGCTTGATGCCTGCAAGTTTTAAAGTAAAAACAAAAGTTGTCGATGGAAATAAGTTTGAAGAAGTTCTTGATCCAGATTTTGGGGAATCAGCCATAGGCCGTGTTGCACCAGTAGATTCTGGTCAGTACATTGTAATAGTTTTTGCAAATTAGTGTACAAGTATAACTTGATAACGCTGAGATGTTTATTTCATATGATCTTATTCAATAGGCTTGTGGTGGATCATCCTGTTGAGGGCTTATGGAAAGTTAACGGGTGATTACTCATTACAAGATAGAACTGATGTTCAGATGGGCTTGAGACTGATCCTAAACCTGTGTTTGACCGATGGATTTGATATGTTTCCTTCTCTTCTGGTCACTGATGGGTCTTGCATGATAGACCGGCGCATGGGCATTCATGGCCACCCTCTCGAGATCCAAGTAAGTTCATAGCCATTCAAGTCTCATTCTTGGTTCACCATATGAATAACAAGTTTGTTTCCACAGGCTTTGTTTTACACAGCTCTAAGGTGCTCGCGCGAGATGACAGCTTCAAGGGAAGGGTCTAGTGATTTGGTGAGGACCATCAACAATAGGCTTACTGCACTATCCTTTCACATGAGATCGTATTATTGGGTTGACTTGAAGAAGATAAACGAGATTTACCGCTATAAAACAGAAGAGTACTCTACTGAAGCTACCAACAAGTTCAATATCTATCCAGATCAGATCCCACTCTGGCTAATGGATTGGGTTCCTGAGAAAGGTGGCTACATGCTTGGCAATTTACAACCAGCCCACATGGATTTTCGATTCTTCACTGTTGGAAATCTTTTGTCCGTCATCTCCTCTTTGACCACTCCTACGCAAAATGAAGGTATTTTGAATCTAATGGAGGCTAAATGGGATGATCTTGTGGGTAGTATGCCTCTCAAGATTTGTTACCCCGCCATTAAATCTGACGAGTGGCGCATTATCACTGGCAGTGACCCCAAAAACACGTGAGTTCTCTTCACAATGAGTTCATGTTCAGAGTTCATAGCTATGTAACTAATTATGTTATGCTTCTGTTTTTCCTGCAGGCCTTGGTCTTATCATAATGGTGGCTCTTGGCCTACACTTCTGTGGCAGGTAAAGTGCAAGAACTAAATCAAGGGTCAATTGCATATAACCATTACACGTCTTTTGTACATAACTACCTTCAACTTTAATTTTTTACATCCATCCACCTAAACTTTGAAAAAATTACAAACAGCCCCCTTTTGCCAGGAAATGATGAAAATGCCCTTCACCCTGATCTCAAAAAAAGACTCCGTAACTACAAAGAACATTTTGATTAGATGTAGAAAACGGTTGAGTAGATGTAAGAAGACTCCTTAAAAAAGATAAAAACTATTAAAAAGAGGTGTGTATTATATAGTATGCAATAGCTATATGTAATTAAACCCTGAATCAATTGACATTCTGAAATGTTCTTTAGTGAAATACACAGGCTCTGACTTGTATATATATATGTTTTTTTTTCTTTTCCAGTTTACATTGGCATGCATCAAAATGAGGCGCATAGAACTAGCAAAGAAGGCGATAAAATTGGCGGAGGAGAGACTTCTTATTGATTCTTGGCCTGAGTACTATGATACCCGAAATGGAAAGTTTATAGGGAAGCAATCTCGCCTTTTCCAGACATGGACAATTGCTGGGTACCTGACAGCAAAGAGGCTTGTGGACAATCCAGAACTGGCCTCCTTGTTGTTCTTGGAGGAAGACTATGCGATTCTTGAGCATTGTGGTTGTGCAAGCAACTCTGCCAGGATGAAATGCTCTCGCATTGCTGCTAAATCTCTGATATAAGTTTAATGAAACTCCATGTTCTACTATACAGCAAGAAGTGTAGTATATATAATGATGACGGAAAGTGTTCCAAGATGGAGCAGATTTTTGCCTATAGGTAACTCGATACATGTTTGTAAGACAACTATTGCTTGTTGATTCTGTTTTAATTCGTTGATGTATAGGAAGCTTGGAAGACAAAAAACAACTGTATAGCTTTGTCAGTCATCTGTATACACATTCATATTGCAATTATGTACCATATTTGTATCTATATATATACTGGAAATTTAAGGTGTATCTTTATTTTCTGACTGTTTTAGTTACCCTTTTCTTTTATTTTCTTGCATAGAACAGGTTCTTGATCCCTTTCTGGTCATACTTACTATTTTGTTTCTTAATGAGAGTATCTTGAATTTAGTTTGTGCTGATAAATTCATTTATACATACTATAGTTGAAGTTGGAGGAACATCATCAAACCTTGGTAATAAAAGGGATATGATCTAAAAAGGAAAAACTCGATGTGGTTTCGTTGTACTGGGGTCAATTCTCAAATCATAACTCATACCTATCAACTATCAGCTTTCTTATATAGTAACATGTTTGACAAATTAATTCTCAAAATATATCAAAATCTGTTAAGTGTGATCGATCCCGTGAAATATTAGTCACAAGCTTGTCACGTGCCTTTTAAACATTCTTGAAATGACATGAGAAAACTCGATGTCATAATGTAGACATTTCGTTTATCCTCAAATCATAACCCTGACCTATCAATTTTTCTTGTTACTCACTAAACGGCCGTTAAACTTGAGGACGGAAAATAACAAACGCTGCAGTCAACGTTATGACATGAGAATCGACCTTGAGTTATGATTTGGTAATAAATGGAAAGTTAGGGTTATAACATCGAGTTACCCCGTCTAAAAATAGAATGCACTCATTCAAACCATAGTTGGAGTAACATCATCAAACCTTGGTGATACAGCTGATATGATCTATGCATGCAACCACATGCTTCACCATCAATGAATGATGGGTTATTCGTTGAAGATATAAATACGTTGAACCCTTATAAGGATAAGGTTTTGCCATGAACAGATTTTATCCATTGGGTAAATATAGGTTCGACCGGGAGTCTCAAAAACAAACATGATATCATTATAAACATAAGGTCCCAACTCCCAAAGAATAGAACTCAAGAAAAAGACTGGCTCAACTTGAATGATATGATGAGCTGCAACTGTTGACTACTAAATTCGAAATAAAGTCATATGAAAACAAGTATTATTTGAGATAAAACTTTGTTACAAATATGAACATCTCCTAATCCCTGTGCAGTATAGAGTTGAAAATTTAAGATGAAAGAAAATTGTAATTAAATCAAGTAGTGGTCCAAGCTTGAGGAATCCTAGCGGAAGTGGGATTGGGCATAGCAGTAACGTTGATGTCAACAGGCAACAAGCGATACTGAATGTCATGCTCCTTAAAGATCTTCACCATCTCCTCAGCCAAGAGCCCTCTTCGAGTCCACCTCTCCACCACGTTATGGAAGTTGATGGTCTGGTCCGGCCAAATCACGAACCGTATCATGTTCAGCTGCTCCACATTCTTCACCACAAACAAAGGACTCGGATGCCAATGCTCCTTCTTGTTCTCCATGTAGCTGCACACATCAAATCAACACAATCGATTCAGTATTAACTCGTTTGTCCAACTGATCAAACACTTGAACTTGACTACCCATGACCTGTTGTCGGTAGATATTACCTTATTATCTTTTGTTTGACTAGAGCAATCTTTTCCAAGGGAGTGCCAATGTGTAAACAGAAGTCGATCTCTTCAGTCATATCCGGGCTTCGGTAATAGTTTCCGATGGATTTAGTAGCAAGAACACTGTTGGGATACAGAATCCTCTGGTTATCCCATCTGAGGAAAACCGTCGTTAAGATGTTCATCTCCTCCACCACCATCTGAAACTAGCTTCATTAGGATATAGGATAAATATATACAAACTAGTTGAGGTGTTTATGTATAGATTGTTGTGTACCGGGACTCCGTCGATCTCACAACGATCGCCAACATCATAAGGATGCATGACGAACAAGAAGATGATGGCTTCAAATATGTTCTTGCAAGTGTTTCCAAATATGAAGGCGGCGAGAAGGAGCTGCGAGGATGCGTAGACGACGAGTTTGGTGGTTACGATCTCTAATATTATGACCCATATCACTAAGATGAGGATCCCAACCAATATGTTGACCACCTGCTGAAGCTTCTTCACTGCTGTTTTTGTGTCGTTTAACGTCAACGCTAACGCTCTCCTGTCCCTAAATGCATTCACCAACCATGTCTTCAAAGCCGACTTGCTGATTCTCTGCCCCTCTGATCCTTCGAAAAGGCTCATCGTCTTCACTGCCTCCTCTTCTTGCATAAACCGCATCAAGTCTACCAAGTATATATACCTGCCCACACCACACATTAGGATACCAAATCCATTTTTTACAACTAAGAGCATCTCCAACGGTCGTGGCTGGCGGATCGTTGCAGGCGCTGTCACGGCATTGCCACAACTCGTCGTGTCAAGGGGGAGTGTGTCAGGGGTCGTGGCAGGGTCCAGACATGACGCGAAGTTGTAGTAGGAGTTATTTTAAAGGAGAGAGAAGACCATTTGCTCCATAAATAACTACAAACCATGGCTCCTTTACCACTGGTCATGGCAGACCATTGGAGATGTCATGGCAGAAAGACACGATAGGGAGGAGAGAGAAAGCCAAAAAACACCTCCTACCATAGCTTCTTGACACTAATCATGTCAACCCATTGGAGATGCTCTATAAAGTCAACTTTATTAATTGGACGGTCTGACAAAGAAGGATACAGGGTAAACTGCAAATACATACCCCAAATTTGTAGCATTTAACTGATACATACCCTAAAGGTTTTTTTCAACTGATATTTACTCAGATGTTTATTTATATAACAAATAGCCCAAGCTGTCAGCTAAAATGACGAAAATACTCCTGATTACTGAAGTATAGTTGAGAGTATTTTCATCATTTGTTATATAACTAAACATCTGAGCAAAATAAAACTTTAGGGTATATATCAGTTAAACGCTACACGTTTGGGGTAGGTATTTGTAGTTTACCCGATGATGTATCATCAAGAAATGAACTTACTTATTGCCGCGCCTGGCGACATTTTGGAATATCTTCCTGGCGGCAGCCTTGGCCTCGCGCTCGGTCCTAATCTGATTGGCAGACTCGTCCTCATAACTGGACTCCATGATCTGCTCATCGAGGGTAGAAAGGGTACCGTGGCGAACAATCCTCATCAACCTCTTCATATTCCAAGCAGAGACATTGTGATGGTTCATTTTATTCAAACTAGAAATGGGTATCCCATCGTCACTCCTCCTGGAGGACGTCCTAGAAAGCTTAGTACTTCTCCCTATGGTCTGATGCGCCCCACTATCAGCCGCCCTAACGTTCTTCAGATCGGACGCCTTGAGGTCCGTGGGCATGGTAGCTCCAGCATTCTGGAAGTTCCTCACTTCCTTGAGGAACCTAGACTCGTCGTCCTCGAGCCTCTTGAGCTCGACCCAGGGCGGACCCGACAGGGCCTCGATCACGTACTGGTTGTACAACGCCTCCTGGATTCGATCGAAGTAGGCTTTCACATGGAAGCTAGAGGCCATGACTTTGATTAAAAGGGTTTTGATCATCCAGAACAGAACCGAGAGCAGTAAACAGAGGAGGACCCTGTTGACGTACTTGAGGTTCTTGTTCTTCCCTTCGGCCTCCTCGTCGAAGAGGATTTGCCAGACGATCAAAACCAGTCCTATCCACATGCAGTTTTGGACGGCGCTCTTGAGTCCGTAGACGAAGTATAGAACACGTTTTCGTAACAGGAAGTTCCGTTCGATGAGGAAGACGATGACCTTAATCACCCATCCGGAGACTAATCTACCGCAGATTAATGCTAGGACTAGTACCTCCCATTTCCAGAGCTCCAAGTTGGATATGGAGATTTTCTCTAATTCAGGGATTGATAAGCTGCAGATCAGAGCGGCGATGAGGAGTACCAGACTCAACCATTCTAACAAGCTCATGCAATTGAATCTGGATTTGGAGTATTCTTCCCCAAAATCCTCATCGAACAATGGATCGTCGTCTTCGTCCGGATCCTGGTTCCTCCCCATGATACCGGACTTGAATTGTCCAGATTTGTGCATTTTCTCCGATCTCGGCTCCAATTCCTCTGGAAACGTGTCGCCTAACCTAGATCTCGTCTTCATCCTGCACATGCTCGCCCTCCTCTGATGCGTCGAGGAGGAAGACTTCGAGATCTCCGCCGTTTCGCTGCCGGCCCCGGCGGGTCCTTCGTCGTCCGACGCGTCCGATTCCCGCGCCTCGATTCCGGCGGCCGGAGCGAACGACACCACCCGCGTGGCCGTTTTCTTCGGTCGGTCGGAGCTCGCGTTCTCTTTCCGCCGGAGCTCGTTCATGTCCATGTCCATGTCGAGCGTCACTTTCCCCCCCGAGACCTTCTGCTGGTCGAGGAACTGCCCGATGAGCTTGGACGGCGGATCTTCCGAGGCCTGTCCTCCGCCGCCGTTGCCGTCGATTTTGACGATGACATCGCGCCGACCCTCCTGATCTCCTTGCTTGTTGAACGAAAAACTATCCATCTGTCAGATCATTAACCAACCGGTTCTATTTTCGCCGCAATGGCGGTGTTTGGGGGCCGAGAAAGCGCGTCACTAACCGGTACTCCTCATTTTCTAGATTTCTTCGAGACATAATCAATCAAAAACGGTGGTGGGGGAAGGAAGTTAACGGACGAAACGGAGCGTTGAATTTAATAAGATTCATGAAAGATGTTGTTTTGACGGAAATGTACGGCGGTTTTGCTCCGGAGAAAATGAGTCAAAAACAGAGACCTGAAAGAGAAAAAGCAGTTTATTGGCGTTGCAGAGCCATAGCTCAGAGCTCTGTTTTTTTTCCTGTACGGATCAGGAAACCAGAGACGCCAAGTTTCGTCCAATCAGATTTCAAGTCAGTGATGGTGGACACGCGTTCAGTTATGGTTGGTTAGGATGGAGTTCAAAATTAGGACGCGCGAGTAGAGTTTTTTGCGGCAGAGCTAAACTTCTGGGATGAACAATTTGACAGTTTTAGAAATTAACTTTTAATTTTAAATTGAAAAAATATATATTTATAGAAATTATAAAATTTCAGGAAAAAAAATTGAAAAGCGAGAAGCAAAGGGGGCGAAGTGGCTCTTACTCATCAGAGCGGCGCTAATTATCGCCGCCGTCCCAATGCGGCGTCGCTACAGCTGTGCCTTGAAGCCACCAGGAGTGCGAAGGTCCAAACCGTATGTTTAGGGATGTTTTGATCATCTGCGATGAGCGCGAAGAAGATACTATCCACTGCCCGCTTCCGTCCGATCCCGCCGGTGGTCATGAATTCGATTCTCGGGTCTGAAGACTGCATTTCCCGATCGAAACCACCGTTTCCGCCAAAGGGTCATTCAATTTTAGCCACCAGCCTCATCAAGTCGTATACTGAGAGGGGGTTGATCAAGGAAGCACGCATGGTGTTCGACGAAATGCCTGAGAGAGACATTGTGGCGTGGACGTCCATGATTGCGGGTTACTCGTCCTGCAGCCAACATGACATGTCGTGGGGTGTGTTTTGTGGGATGTTGAGGAATGAGGTGGACCCGAATGCTTTTACACTTTCGAGTGTGTTGAAGGCTTGTAAGGGGATGAAGGCTCTGTGGTGCGGGGCGTTGGTCCATGGTTTGGCGATTAAGCGTGGCATGATGAGTTCTATGTATGTTGATAATGCGCTAATGGATATGTATGCTACTTGTTGCATCAGCATGGATGATGCAAGGGCGGTTTTTGAAGATATCCCTGTGAAGAATGCTGTTTCATGGACTACCTTGATCACTGGATACACTCACAGAGGCGATGGTTATGGTGGGCTTCGTGTATTTCGGAAAATGTTGTTGGTATGTAGTTGGCACAAGCTCAAATGAGGAAGTACTTGCTTTCTTTCAACTCTGATCTATATTTATATGTTTTTCTTGCATCTTCTGGTGAGCAGGATGGAACAGAAGTGAATCCATTTAGCATTTCGATAGCAGCTAGAGCATGTGCCTCAATAGGCTCTTATAATTCAGGCAAGCAAATACATGCAGCAGTGGTTAAACACGGCTTCAAGTCTAGCCTTCCTGTCTTAAATTCAGTCCTAGACATGTATTGCAGATGTGGGTGTTTATCAGAGGCAAACCAATACTTCCATGAGATGACTGAAAAGAATTTGATCACTTGGAACACCTTAATAGCTGGTTATGAGAGATCAAGCTCTAGTGAGTCACTCTACATATTTTCACAAATGGAATCCCAAGGTTTTAGTCCTAATTGCATCACCTATTCCAGTGTTACGGCTGCATGCGCTAATTTAGCACTTTTGAACTGTGGGCGGCAGATTCATGGAGGAATTGTTCAGAGAGGGCTTGATCAAAACTTGGTATTATGTAACGCACTTATCGACATGTATGCCAAATGTGGAAGCATAACTGATTCATGCAAAATCTTTACTGAAATGTCCCATAGAAATTTGCTATCATGGACTTCTATGATGATTGGGTATGGGGCTCATGGGTATGGAAAAGCAGCTATTGAATTGTTTGATGAGATGGTCGCATCAGGTATCGAACCAGATCGAATAGTGTGTATGGCGATTCTCAGTGCTTGTAGCCATGCCGGACTTGTAGATGAAGGCATCAAATATTTTAAACTGATGATGGTTGAGTATAAAGTCGTGCCAGATCAGGAGATTTATGGGTGTGTTGTGGACTTGCTAGGTCGTGCTGGGAGGATAGATGAAGCTTATCAACTAATTGAGGATATGCCATTCGAACCTGATGAATCTGTTTGGGGAACACTGCTTGGAGCTTGTAAAGCACACAAGCTTCCAAATTTGGGGAAATTGGCGGCAAGGAGGCTGCTAGATTTGAGCCCTAATATGGTAGGAAGTTATGTAATGCTGTCGAACATATATGCAGCCCAAGGCAAGTGGCCAGAGTACGCCAAAATGAGGAAGTTGATTAAAATAATTGGTAGTAAAAAAGAGGCTGGAAAGAGTTGGATCGAGGTAAGGAACAAAGTACAAAGTTTTGCTGTTGGAAACAAGATTAGTTCTAATACAGAGTGGGTATGTGGGGTCCTGGAAATGCTATTTTGGCATATGAAAGATGGTGAATATGAACCCGATTTAGATTGTTCAATACATGATCTAGAAGATGGGATTTGAACTGACTCTGAAGTTCAAGGAGATGAGAATCTCTCAATTTAGGCAGGCTGGTGCTACAATACTATATGCTTCATGGGAGTAACCTCAAATATGATATCCATGGAAAAACGAAAGGAGCAAGCATTCATTTTTCTTGTAAGTCAACATTTTCCCCTTTTCTGATTTTTGAGACTATATGCAAATTTTGATAGATGTTGTTGTTTCTATAGCATAAATAGTATAAAGAGTTCATTTTTGAGAGAATAGCCCAAGTGGAAGATGAAATTGTGTCCCATGAAATAAGGCACATCCTGCAACATTCAGCAATGAATATTGTATGTAGATAGAAGATCTTAGAGACAATCTTCTATGACTTCAGTTTGTACTGTTGTGAATTTAGATTATATTAAGGTATGAATTTGTTGCAAATTGTTTCTCAGTTTTGAGAACAGTCTCTGTTGTAATGTGGAACAGGAGATATTTGTATCAGTTCAATGAAATCTTTCTTTTCTATCAGCATGTGCCCATTTACTTACTCTAGCTTCTTACAGTCCTTTTCTCTCCCATTTTCTAGCTTGTTTGAACAAAGGCTACAAAATAAAGACAGGCTTGTAATTCTTTTCTCTAATCACCAATTAGAGAGATTTGTTAGTCAATCTCATGTAAATTTTCAACCAGATATCATTGTCAGGTATGGAGTCAAAAAATTGCCTTGGTAACCCACATCTTAAAAAGTACCCTGAGATCATAGATCTCCAAGATATATGGTCCAAGTAGTTGTTGCCTTGGTTGGCATTAATGTGTTTATTAGGATCTGAAGCTACCCTTCAACCTCCTCATCATTGTGGTGCTTATCAAGTAAATCATGTTCACTGTATTTCTACCTGTTTCTTAGTCATTTTTTTATAAGTGAAGCTCATTCTGTGTAGCGAGTGGAGATTGAGATATAATAATATATCTATATCTTTCTTTGTTAGCAAATTTAACATAGATGCTCCCAAGAAACTTAGGTCTTAACCATTTTCATAATATCCCTTAAAGCTGAAACAACATACTGAAAATTAACCATGTTTCTCAGAGTCATAGTATTAGCAGAACATAGATATATCATCAAAGTCCTCGGCCTCTCTCTGATCTCCAATGATTCATGAAGTAAAGATTGAAGCTTCAACTTATTCCCAGAAACAAAATAACAATAGGCTAGTACTAGAATTCAGATGAAGCTGTGATCTTTAAGCTTCCTTGACTGTCACTGGTGCGGCACCAGCAGCTGCAACAGCTGCAGCTGCAGCTTCCTTCTTCTCCTCCTCCTCAGGGACCTCGAAAGCGGAGGTGGGGAAGGTCCTGGAGAGGCCGGAAGGGGTGCGGAAGTTGATCTTTCCAGTGGGAGGATCTTCGACAGAGATGTCACAGAGAGAGACCCAGACCATGAGCTCCTTGGTCTTGACCCCAGTGAGCTTCCTGATCTTGTTGGGCTCGGCTATGGCAGTGACCTCGGTGGCATAAGTGACAGGCCTCCCGATCTGCTCGAACTTGTGGGTTATGCTCTTCTTCTGCTTGAGCCACACGAAACCAGTCTCCTTGATATAACCACATTCTATGATGTCCCTCAGTGGCAATAGCCCGTTTGGCAGACCCACCTCCTTCAGCAAAACCCTGGTTTTTTCTCTGCAGATGTCGTCTCCTTGGTAGAACTCGTCGGCCTTGGCTCTGATCTCATCTGTGATTAGAGACATTTTCTCCTCCTACAAATTGTTTCTCTTGCTCTTTCTGTTTCTGGGTATTTGTCAACAAGGAGTAGAAGATTGAATGTGATGATGGAGATGGGTTTGTGAAATGTGGGTCTTGTTATATAGGTGTTGAGCTGTGTTATTGCCCTCGTGGGTTCCTCAAAATTACAACTTTGCCATTAGGGCACCAGAAATGACAAGTAACCTTGCAACTTTCCCATTTGGGTCAATTGGGTATGAGAAATGACATGTAACCCATACGTTCATCGCTACATACATCATTGTTCATATGACAAGACATGTAATTTGTTCATTTTTGAATCACTTACAGTACTGTCATGACTGTAATCTGAATGCCTCAAAAACTGATACTTAGTGACAAAAACAAGTGATTCACATGTTATGTGTCAATTGGGATTGAGAAATGGTATTCCACGTCCATCTTGTTTGGAAATAGTTACAAAATCATGTGATCGATATTCAATCTTGATATATAAGTACACAATTCAGATTTTATTTATTTATTTCAACATTGTAACGAGATAGATGTTTTGGATAGTTTATCTGAACGATAAACATTATGAAAATGAAATTCATATAGATTCAAGTGGAGAGGCACACTTGTTATGATGGGTCTGTTGAGCAAACCCATCCCTAGCATAAATGAAGTCCATTGCTGAGGCTGAGGGGTTATGGTTTTGCAGTGGTTAGTTACAGAAAAAACATTGGGAATTTATGACCCACCTACTTCTCAAATCGTCATTAACGCTGATCTAATCATGTCCACACAAAAAAATCACTTTTCTCTAATCATGGTTATGAAATTTGAGAACAAGTTCGCAATTCTTCTTGTATTTTCATCTTTAGTTTTTTCAGTCTCTTTATTCTTCTTCTTTTCGATTGTAATTCTCTCCCGGAGTATATAGATTGGTTGAATAAAACTGATCAAAAAAAAAAACAGTAACACAAAATTAATTATTGAATTACCATTTTCATCCTTTTAGGAGGTGAAGGTGTTACTTAAGGGTGAAGTTACTGATAGGAATATGGTTGCCAATACGGCAAGCATTTATGGTGCCGTTGAACATTTATGGCGAATTTAAATACGGAGGTTGGTTGAGGATATAGCGAATCAGAGGCCTACACGTGGAATATTGTTTAAAGTGCCACTTTAATCGGAAGTAAACAATTACTTAGCTGAGACTTGAGAGGATAAAATCCTCAGTTAATTTAAAAGCTATGATTAAGTCATTTTTTGCACAGAAGAAAAAATTAATAGAACATTGATGGAAATGTTTCTCATGAATTCGAAGACCAATAATTTTGGTTTGAATGATAAAACTCGTCTTGTTATACCGGTTTACCGCTTTTAGAGTTAACCACATCGTATGAACAAAATTATATTACTTTCTAGAACTAAATTTCAAAATCATAAATCGAGCCCCGACGTTGGTCAGGTTACTATTGTCACAACTTTTCAGGTTGGATGAATAATTCTTAGTGTGTAGTATTAAAATAATTTGACGATTTACACATTCAAATACACAGTCAACATATTCTAGACAGAAATAAACGAATGACCTCGAATAAATGAGAAAAATATTTCAGATTTGAAATAGGCAAACTACGACATTATGGATTTACTAGTAAAAGAGAAGCCTCAAAAAGTAGAAAAGTGAAGATCTAATATTGTTGCTGATACATAACTGTAGTTCATCCTCCCAACTTTAATCTTCCGACCAAACCAACAATACAAGTATCTAGCTGTTAAACATTCATGATCTCAGATCAATATCCTGCCGACAAATATAACTAACGATCATTGTCCGTTCCATTCTAAACCTTCAACAAGAAACTATACAGACAAGTATTTAAGACTGACACCAACATTGTATCATAGTAAATAAGTGTAAATATTTCCTGCTTCTAGCTCAACAACCTTATCAGCCATATCTATCCCTCCCTAGCTATTAATGATTTTATTCAGTTCCATAGTCTGCAATTCTACAGTACATGTGAAAGAACAAATGTGGGAAAATTGCTGAATGTGCCTATATTTGATGGTAGTAAACAAAATCTTGTTGAAGAATGTATTAGGCAAGGAGGGGCAAGAACTTCTTTTCTCGAGTGCCATCTCTGTATCGGTTGCAGACTCAGGGATCGTTCTCTCTCACATGGATTGCTCTATCATCCCTAGGCTGTAATTGTTCACCAAGGACTCGATGTGTTTGACTTCTTTTGGCATTGACCCGGTAAGGACCTGGCAGAATCAAAATTACATTTAACTTTTTTGTATAATGATAGCAAGTGCTTGAACAAACACGTATTTCTAGATTTTATCAAGTTTGTACCTCGTAACCCGTTTCTGTGATAAGGACTTCATCTTCGATCCTTATCCCAATGCCTTGGTACCTGCATCAAGTCCTCAACAACATGAGCTATACATGTAATTATTTGTTGAAATACTTTTACTGATCATATACTTGATTTCATCTCATTATTAAAAAATCCATCAGGAAGACAAAAAGATGAACATGAAATTACCTCTCCGGTACAGGAAAGGAGGATGGAATGTAGATTCCAGGCTCAATCGTTATCACCTGCTCATTTGACAATGACAATGAAACTTTATTTCAAAAAATTACAGTTATGACGCTAAGTAGTACGGCCCATGTTTTAAAACACACTACCAATGCCTAGTAATAACAATCCAATTCACATACTTTCAGACAAGAACGAAGTTCTTCAACGAAAGGAGCAACTTACAACACCTGGCTTCAAGGAACAGTCATAGCTGGCAAGAGAACAATCATGGACGTCCATTCCTAGGTAGTGACCTAGACATCAAGGAATGAAAATTTCACAAGTCAGTCAAATTACATCATAGGTTTTTGTGGAAAAAGAAACAAGCTCTAGCGCATGAAAGAGGCATTTAGAGAAACCTATAGATGTCGGGTTCAGTTGATGATAACCGCGTAAACTTCGTGTATCTTTTAATATGCCCATTTCCTTCAGACCTTTCCTCAACATATCGACCTGTGATATCACCGAACAGGATAAGACAATTATTCGGATATAGAACTCAGAAATACCAAAAAAAAGGACTCTGTCATACTGAATAGTTGTGAATATGTCGAATGCTGGTACCGGGTTTGCAGAGCTTCACACATTCTTTGTTTGTTTGTAGAATTAGATCGTATAGCTCCTCCTGAATTTTGGAGTTCCATCAATTATTAGGGTTCATATGCCAAAAGGAAGAAACAGAATATCAAGATTTATGATTCAGTGACTGATTTCTTGAAAGTAAAAAAGATAATGATATGGAGATATTGGTGTGGTTATTACTTGAGCGGAGGAAAAGTTGCCACATGGAGGCCAGGTACGTGTAAGATCACTGACATAACCGTGCAATTCGCATCCAACATCCATCAAAACAAGATCCCCATCATTGATCTGTTAAGTCAGACATAATTTGATTGAAGGCATGAAATATCAACAGATACAGTTTTTTGGAATAACGACCCATTTAGTCCCTAAGTCCTCCCTTTGACGAAATCCAGCAAAAGGGGGACTAAACTGGTTAATTTTTATAGGTCAGGGATCATTTTGGAAAGCATTTCTAATTTTTTAGGACGGAAAAAAGACAGCAGCTGAAACCCAACTAGTTTACCTTCTGATCATTTCTAGAATAATGAATCACGCTAGCATTAGGCCCTCCACCGACCACAGGGTTGAATCTGGTGAAGAATAATGAATTCAAAATCATCAGTCAAAAGTTTCTTTAAAACAGATTTAACAAGCACTTGCTCCACCCAATTTTTTTTAAGGATAAAATGTGTGATTCTTTTTATATTCAAACTGAAACCTCCAAAGAGGGAAGTGAAAAAGCTTACGCCATTCTCTGAGCACCTCTCATTTTGCATTCATATTCAAACTTCGCAGCAAGCGTGTTCTCATAAGGATATGTCTTTGAGTGCAACATTGTCTGCAAAAGACCCTGTAGCAACCAATTTTTTTTTCATTATCACCTTAAAAGTAAATAATTCGTTAATACATAATGATCAAATGATGTTCGAGATCATGATCAATTGATGTGGACATACCTGGCAAGCAATTGATGCGGACTCTTTCATCAACTTGAGTTCAGCAGGTGATTTGATCCACCGTAACTCGTGAGTGATGATAGAGAGATCTTTAGTTTTGCCCACTGACGAAGCATTCTTAAAAGCATCCAAATCCATGTAGGTTTGGGTATTCACATTGTGGAACAATTTAGAGGATCTCTTAATCATGTCCGGAAGGATCTAGAGCCACAATTAGAGAGTGGACTTAAGAAGTGGAGTGAAGAAAGATAAAGAGTATCAAGTATTGAGCTTACCTCTTTCAATTTGCTTATTGGATATGCTATGTTGGCTTTGAAAGTGTCTAAAGCAGCATCGACCCCTGCAATGTGCCCCTGCCAAGTCACATCCTAAAGACACAAGTCCATTAAATCACAAAACAAAAGAATCAAGAGTAAAGTGGATTAGTATCAACATCCGACAGAACTTACTTCAGGCTTTACTTGAGGCATGAACATGCATAAACCATGCTCATGACTCAAAACAGCCACACCACCAGGTTGTTGGCAGCCAGTAATATAAGAGTAATCAGCGTCTTGTCTGAATGTATAAGGTACTACATCTGTCATCATCTTTACGGGAGCTGATGCAACGATGGCCAAGCTATTCTCTGGGAGAAGCTCCAATAACCTTTTTCTTCTAGAGATGTACTCTTCACTAGATATACCTGGTGTGATCTCCCCCTCCTTCATTAACTATGGAATCAAAGGAGTTCAACAAGAGCCCATATTATATTATGCATATGGCATAGCAGATCGAGTTACAATATGAAGCACCTGAGGGTGAGAAGCTGCCGTTGGTTGCCCAACATCGGTGATCTTGCTAGAATATCCACATCGTCCAATTGCCTTGAAACCCAATTCATAAAAATATCAACTTTAAACAAAACCAATCACTTCAACACTTTACTAAGCAAATAACAAGTTTGTTCCTCCTCCATGAACTATCTGTTCTAACTTCTCAGGCACCATTAAGATAAAACTCTATTGTAAATTACAAGTATAAAATTTTACCATAAGTCTATTCTCATTAACTCCCATTGAAACTGGAGAAATGGCAGCTGATTAGAGGACAAAATAGAAATTTGATCATAACCCAGAATTTTTTTTCTTCAAAATTTTCACTTTCCAACATCCCAATTAGCTCTCTCCAACTCCAACCAAATTCTGACTCCATAATCTATGAATAACGAGCCTTAGACAATAAATTGAAGTTCCAACAATGAAATTCGTTCCAACACAAAATAAATAAATGAATTATATTCACAACAGAGACGAAAACAAGGAGAGAATAGAAAGAAATTAAACAAAAGAAGGATTGGGAGAGGGAGTACTTGAGGGAAGGAGACTCTGCGAAGAAGGTTTCGCGCGACAATCTGCATCGTTTAGTTGGTAGTTGTAGTTCAAAATTCTGTACGAGGAGAATACAAACAGAATCCTCGCAACGACACCTCTGAAATTGCCTCCCACTTTAGGGTTCAGTTCAAACTACCGGTTTTTCCTGTACGAGGAGAGGTTTATAGCTAAACCAAATATATACAACACTTTTATATCAGACGTCAGGTTTTATTTTTATTCAAAATTTTTAAAAAAACCAAATGTAGTTAAAAAAAACTAAAATTTAATTTTTTTCAATAAAATATAAATTTTTATAAATAAATTATTTTTTAAATCAAAAAGGGTTTTAAATAAATAAAATTAAATAAACTATCATTTTAAAAAAATAAAACTGATTTTTAAATAAAAAGTAAATTTTTTAAAAATGAAAATGATTTTTTTAAATAAAACTGTTTTTTAAATCAAAATTGATTTTTTGAAATAAAAAGTGAATTTTAAAAAAATAAACTGATTTTCAAAAATTAAAATATGATTTTTATTAAAAACTGATTTTTTATAAAATAAAAATAATTTTTGAAAATCAATGGCATACGTTTGAAATTTTGAGTGATAGTTAAGGGTATTATGGACATTTTATCTATTTTAGGTGGAAAGTTAACCGAATCTGACAACTAAGTATGAAAATGTTGGTAAATGTTTGGTTTAAGTATGAAACTCTAAAAAATATTGTCAAGTATCATTTTGAAAGTAAATGTTTGGTAGGATGTTATATTGAAATTTTACCTCTTATTAAATATAAAAAAAGAAATATTAGCTTCAAAAGGTCTTTTTATAAAATAAAAAAAACTCAGAAACAGATGAACTGTGACAACCGGTGTTGGGCGAGGCACCATATAGGCAAGCTAACACTAAATTAAGATGAAACTGATTATGACTGCTCAAGGTATTACCTAAACGCTGCATACTCTGTAAGATGCGACCGAACCTGCTTTCATTAGTTTCAACAGAAGGAGAGCGACGATGGTAGATGTAATTCAAGGATCCCTCCTGGTAAATATTTGTTAAGTTAATAATTAATTAGTTAATTAAATAAAAAAAATTGATGTGACTTAATGAAAGTAGAAGAATATTTCTTTCTAAGAAACACGTTCTCTTTCGGTATTTGTGTCGCTGCCCTAGTATTGCTTAGCTTTCTATCATGATTGTGTCGTCGCCTTCGTCTGTTATGTCGTCGCCCTCAGCCACCGACAGGTATCCACCCCTAAGGGATTCTCTCGCTCCTCTTTCCCTTATCATGGCTCCTAAGCCACTTATTGGTTTTGTTAAACCGATAAGGGAGAGGAAGAAACGTCGACCCAAAACCCTACCTCCGGCTTCAACTCCGCCTTCCTAAACCGACCTTCGTTGTTGAAGGACCAATCGTTGGTGGTTTACTCGTCGGGTGATACCACACCGACTTCGATCACGATCAAGGTGAAACTGGGCCGACCTCTCAACATGCTCGGTCAAGCCGTATCGCCGGGTTTCATGGGGGCTCCCCATGCTCATGTGAGTTCACCGGAGACGATCCCACCACCTCCTTTGTTAACCACGGTGGTAGAACTACTGCTAGGGTTATGGAGCCTCCTACTTTTCTGGCGATGACAACCCTTCCTCCTAGGGTTCTGACCCCGCCTCTGGTGACTAAGGCAATAGCCACCTTCGCTAGGGTTCCAGCTTTTCTTGTTCCGCCGTCATTGATGGGGGGCCTCCAAACCACCTTCTCTACTTGTTGGCCGTCGACGGGTGGTTTATGCACTTGTGCCTCTTCGTTGATTACCTATAGATCCGTTTTAGGGTTTAGTGATTTTTGGTGGGGTTCTCCCACTGATTTTGTCTTTGTTGGTTGAGATGTTGGTCGCCGGCTTGTTAGTTACCATCTTGATGGTTCTAATGAGACAGGGTGCTTTTCAATTTTAGACGGAGATTAAGGCAATTTCTAGTTCTCCTCGGGTTTCATGGTTGGAAAATTCGTGTTATAGACCAATTCTTAGTTTTGTGAGCTTTATGGTTGTAAAATCAAGGTATTAGACCTTTTCTGTTTTTTTATTCCTGGTTTTGGGCTTCATGTTTGTAAAACCAAATTTTTAGACCATTGTTTTTTGGTTTGCACTCGTAATGAGTTGTTGAGGTTGTTTTCATAGGAATGCTCTCTTTCATGTATTTGGTTTGTATGGTGGTGGGTTAGTGGCTGACCTTATTCAGTCTCTTGGTTCTTTCTGTTGGGCTTAAAATAATTCGGTTCTCAGATTTTTCGGGCCATGCCCTTTTGGTTTCGGTGCATTTATTCTTCAGTTTGTAAAAAAGTTATGCTTTTATAAATTTCTTGGTTGATTTAAAAAAAACCTTAATTTTACAAAGAGAAAATGAGTGTACCTTATATTTTTAATTTTTTTAATATAAAGAGAGTAATTGTATATATGGAAGTCTCTAGAAACAAGATCCATTACAAACAAAGGTTCATTCACTAACCATTTAACGGTCTATCTTCCCATAATTGCTCTTTTTGCCAAACCATGTGCTATTGTGTTCATACTTCTATGTACCCATTTGAGATCTATAGAGGAGAAAAAATTCAAATTGGCTAGAACCCCTTCAAAAACCTCTCCATATAGCCCCGTGGTATCTTGATTTGTACATGCAGAGATAGTGGTCATGGAATCCGATTCTATCTCATGAACATGTAAGTTGTTTTCGATGTAGAATTCAATTCCCATATTCAAAGCAATAGCTTCCACTCCGTCCGGTTGAAACGGTCCTTCTAAATAAATCATGCACCCCACGACCATCTCTCCTCCCCAATTCCGGATTATAATGCCTGCACCCATTCCATGGTCACGTAAGCTAGGATCGATATTCATTTTCAGGTGGCCAACCTGTGGGGGAGCCCAACATCGAGCTATACTCGGACTAATTGAGGGATGGTTTTGTTGCTGACGCAATTGGTTGTCAACCCATTCCATTGTTTGAGTTATCATAGTCAGTATTGCTCTAACATGTCCTCCAAAAACCAGTTTATTTCTCTCACACCAGATGTTATAGCATAGAGCCAACTACAACACAAAGTCTTTTTCAGAAAAGAACATAGCAGCTCCTTGGACCAACGAACGACCATCTACAGGTTTGAATTGCGCATCACCAATTTTAGCTTTGTGAGAACCGCCCCTGGTCGATCCCGGTCGAACCGGTAATTTTGGCAAAAGTTGACCTTCCTCCGGAAAAGTCAACCGATGACTCCGGGAGTCATTCGGGACCTTTCCGGAACTCAAAAAGCTTAGCCGTCGTTACGGTTAGCTTAGTTGGGTCGTTTCCTTTCTAGTGACTACTTTTGTGAAAAAGTCAACCGCGGATCAAACTAGGTCTAATTAGAGGCTAAACCGATTTAAATTAAATGTGCTGATATAGTTTGGGTAGAGGTGGTCCCCACATGGACACATGTCCATGATGGCTTGGAATGGAAGAAAAGGGTGAGATTTGACTAAATTACCCTCATGTGGACCAAGGGAGGAGAGAGAGAGCAAGAGGGGCACTTTAGGAATTGCATTTCTAGGTTTAAGACCTCATTTGGGACACATTTCATCTCATTTTTCTATAGTTGGCCGAAATACACAAGGAGGGAGGGAGAGAGAGGAGTTCATAACTTGAAGAAGAAGAAAATAAGGAAAATAGAGATTTTTGCTAGCTTTCTTCACCAAAAAACTTCAAATCTTATAAGTTTTTCATCTCTTCTTCATTCCCCTAAGGTAATCCTTCAATCTAATCCCTTTTGAAGAAGATTGAGTTTTGGGTTTGGGTAGAAATTGCATGAACTAGTCTTAGATTCTAGGGATTTGGGGATTTGATGTTTAATACTTGATTTATGAAGAGAAAATGGAGATTTATGATAGAAATCAATAGGGTTTGTGTTGTTTTGATAAATCCCACTATGAGTCTTGGAGTATTGAGGGTTTTGGGACTGTTTTTGGAGGTTTTGGAGGTCAAAAATGGAGTTTGGAATGTCTGTTTCGTGGAGAAGAAGCTGGAGGAAGAAGATGGACGAATCTGTCCGGACCCGTCATAGATCCGTGACGGGGACCGTGATGGAAGGCGTCACAGCTCCGTGACGGTGGCCGTGACGGCACACGCCACGGTTCCGTGACGTCACCCGTGACGGGGAACATTACGGTTCCGTGACCCGAACCGTGATGGATCAGAATTGGGCTTTTAGGCCCATTTTAGTCGTTTCGAGTAATTAGGAAGGTTATCTATAACCGATCCTATTTGGGGTTAAGTTGGGATGTTTCCTCTCTAAACCACCCTTGAATTATTGTTAATTCTCGTATTACTTTGTGATCTTAGACATTGGTTCCGAACACGGCGGAGGAGGCTACTAGGCAACTCGCGTTGACTAAGCGTTTGGATAGCAATTGAGGTAGGGGAAAGTAGCGAATGCCGGTTTAATTGCGGAAAGTTACTAGTATGCACACAGGGTATGAATACTTGATATAATTGTATAATTGCATGTAGGATGTGAGGAACGGGTGTAATGAGGGATAACTTGCGGGTCATGTCGTGCCCGTAGGTTTGGGAATTGATGTGTTGTAGTATCACATGTGGGTCTCTGGTTGGGCTCGTAGGATTGCGTGTTGGTTGTGTTGTTGTGATTGATGACTTGTAATGCTTGATGTGTGGTATATCCGTTGTTGAATTGAGGATCATGATATGGTATGCTCGGTATGATACGTTGGTATGATATGTCTGGTATGACGTGAACTAATGCCTTGTGATATGATCGGGTGATTGATAGACCGATGTGATGTGTCGGTAAGATGGTTTGGTTTGGTATGCTGTTAGTTGAATTATGACCTTGTTATATGTTTGAGATATTCGTGGATGTGATCCGATATGATACGTTCCGAGATGAAGTATTCTGGTACGATACCTACATCGAGGGAGGATTCCGGTGTAGGGTATCTAGGCCGAGGGTGGTGTCCCACGTACGCGGTCCCCCGGGGATAAGGGTTCCGGTACGATACCTACATCGAGGGAGGATTCCGGTGTAGGGTATCTAGGCCGAGGATGGTGTGATCCGTACCCAGATGCTGTGTGGTCCGGGAAGATATCCGACTGAGGTGTGTGCCGGTCCGGTATGTATTATGAGTTATACCCCGATGTTGTGTGGTCCGGGAAAATATCTAGGCCGATGTTGTGTGGTCCGGTACGATATGGTTGAGCCGGGCTATGGAAGCCGGCGACGGGGGGGACTGTTGTACGAGACTTGTAGTTGTTTTATTATGTGTTGTTACTTGATGATTGGTAAGTTATTTGATTGAGCTTGGTTATGATCATGTAAGTATGGTTTGTGTTATGTGTTTTCTATGGGTGTCGTTAGTTGTTGTGCCTTTCTAGTATGCCCCAACCGGACGGTTACTCGTGGTGGTGAACAGATAATTCATCACCTTTACTACTTTTTCCTACTGAGCGAAAGCTCACCCCCTTCATTACTGTTTTACAGGTTTCGATTGTGAGACGATATAGAGGACGGTTCAGAGCTGGGAAGACTGGCGAAAGTCCTTATTTATTTTGGGTTGTTAGTGACGTACATCCTTGTATTAAACTCTTTACTATTTGGTTTTCGAGTCTTGACTCGTGTTACCGGATTTATCGGTTTAAACTATTATTGGAGATTTATTTCGTTAAAGTCGCTTTTATTTATTATCATATTTTAGCTCACGTCTCGAGTCCGGTGAAAACCGGATTTGGGGTGTGACAAGCTTCATACAATTCCCATATGTCCTTTGCAAATTTACACTGTAATAGCACATGCACAGTAGATTCCACATGACGTCTACATACACGACATTGTCTGTTTACCTTCAAGCCATGAACCCGTAAATTGTACGCAGTGGGTATTAAATCTCCCCACACCCTCCAACCAAATTTTTTTAGCTTTAAGGGAGCATCCAACGACCAGAACCATTTCCACCAAGAACTTTGTGATGACAGAGTATTGGATTCATGAGATTGAGTTTCTGAGCAAGCCAACCTATAACCTGAACGGACAGTGTACAATCCTTTTTTTCCAGGGCCCAAATCCACCTTGTTGCACCTTGTAATCTAGGACGAGGAATTCCTCTTATTTTCCATACATCAACTGACCATAATACCTGTTGAATTGTGTGGAAATTCCACCCACCTTGTTCCGTAAGCAATCCTGCCACCGTACTATTTTCGGAGACATTTGTTGGAGAAGTAATAGGTAAATGATATATAGTATTGGGTAGCCAAGGGTTTTTAAAAATCTTCACATCAAGGTTATGCCCTGGACGCAACATAACTCCCTTCCTTACTGTTTCTCTTACCCATAATATACTTCTCCAAAAATTAGAGGGCATATATCCTTTTGTAGTTGTCCAGAGAGTGTGTTGTTTGTAGTACTTATCTCTAATGACCCTTGCATAAAACTAGTTGTGGCTGTAAGTACCCTCCAAACTTGTCTTCCCACGAGTGCTTTATTGAAACAACTCAGTTCTTTAAAACTAAGACCACCCATACACTTTGGTGTACACAAGCTCTTCCAAACCCTCCAATGCAAAGGCTTCCTAACATCATCTCCACCCCAAATAAATCTCGCAGCCAAACTATTTAAAGATGATATAACAAAATATGGCAATTTGAAAATACTCATGGCGAACGTAGGAATCGCTTGGACAACAACTTTGATGAGGATTTCCCTACCACCCATAGAGAACTGTTTCCGTTTCCACAGTTGCAATTTCTTCCTTACTCGGTCGAGTAGTCCCTTAAAAATTTCTGATTTGGAACGACCTATTGTTGATGGAAGTCCCAAATAATAACCATGGCCTCCGTCTTTTTGAATATTTAGGAAACCCAAAATGTAACTCCGTAAGTCCCCATTTGCATTCGGAGAGAACATGATACTAGTTTTTTGGTAATTGACTTGTTGTCCACTCGCTGCTTCATACACATTCATTATATATTTCAACTTCACAATCTCTTCCATTTTAGCTTTTGCAAAAATAAGACAATCATCAGCGAATAACAAATTTGTTACTCTAGGACCTAAACTTGTGCAACCAAAACCAGACAGTTCCCCTCTAGATTGAGCACCACGTAATAGGGCAGAAAGAGATCCAGCAACTAAAATAAACAGGTACGGCGATAAGGGGCATCCTTGTCGGAGTCCTCTAGTCGGAGTAACAAGCCCTCTGATTTCCCCATTTACTTTAAAAGAGAAAGATACTGTCTTAACACAATTCATGATGCAAGCAATAAAATTCCCTGGAAAGCTCATTCTCACCATCATAAACTCCAGAAAATCTCACTCAATTCTGTCATACGCCTTCTTCATATCTAGCTTTAAAGCACACCAGGAAGTCCTATTTTTGGATTTATGTCGAAGTGAGTGAACAAGCTCAAATGTTGTTATGATATTGTCTGTAATCAACCTCCCTGGGACAAAAGCACTTTGGGCCTCGTCAATCACCAAAAACAGAACTTTTTTTAAACGGATGGCTAGAGATTTTGACACAGTTTTGTATATCACATTGCAGAGGCTAATGGGACGGTAATCAGTAGCTTTCTTTGCACTTGCCTTTTTCGATAATAGGGTAATGTTGGTGTGATTCACTGCTTCAATGGAATTGCCACGATTTAGGATATCTACACAGAATTATGTGGTATCTTGTCCAACGATGTCCTAAAACCTTGATAAAAACTAGCATGAAGTCTATCTGGACCAGGAGCTTTTGATGCACCAATACTGGCTATGGCCTGTTTTGTATCCGCTGCTGTGAAAGGAGCATGAAGGAACATCTTTTGAGCATTAGTTAAACCTGTGACACCATCCATAGTGCCTCTTTCCATATCTGCTATACTAGGGGAACTAGAAGTGTAGATATTTTGAAAATGAGTTTCAAGAATAAATTGCACCTCCTCTGGTTCATCATGCCACGTCCCCATCTCATCCTCCAAGCCATGAATAGAATTTTGAGCCCTCCTTCTTGATGCCTGAGAGTGGAAATAGGTTGTGTTTCTATTTGCAGATTGTAACCAGCCCGCTCTCGCCCTTTGTTTCCAATATTCTTCTTCTAGTAACAAAAGTCTAGCTCTATTTGACTCCAGAGTATGAATTACATCCATGTTTTTAGTGCTTCTATCTCCCAAATAGGCCTTCTCCAAGTCTTCTGATATTAATTTCACATCCCGAGTTAGTTTCCCAAACTTTTTACGACCCCAGCCTCCTAGCTTGCAAGAGCAATTGTGTAGTTTATTTAGAAATCCAGTCCCCCCTGTTTGTCAACTTCATTCCATCCTTGTCGCACTATCGTATCGCTTTCTGGGTCCTTCGCCCAAAAAGGATCATATTTGAATGTTCCTCTTCATCTGCTACCTCCTCCAAGACCAGGTTCAGTATCCAACATAATCATACGATGATCCGAACCCCAAAACTCTTTATGAGTGACAACCAATCTGGGAAACATTTTACTAACCCCTTCCGTGCCTACAAATCGTCAAGACATTCCTAGATATTTGCCAAGCCACAACGTCGATTATCCCAAGTAAAAGAAGGCCCAACATAATTGAGGTCCTGCAAGTTCAAATAAGATAGAGCATCCCGGAAAAGGTTAGACTGCACCTCATTTCTTTAAACCCATCCCACCTTTTCGCCCATATGCAGAATTTCGTTGAAGTCTCCGCCACATATCCAAAGCTTATCTGAATGTGAGTGGAGAAATTTGAGAAGATCCCAGAAATGTAATATGTTATTTGTGTTTGGCTCACTGTACACCCCAGTAAATCAAATTTCACAACCAGAACCATCTGAAACATAACAATCAACATGGGTCGGGGAGAAATTGATGAGGTCAACGACTAAACTCTCCTTCCAGAACAGAGCGAGACCACATTTTCTCCCCCTCGCCTTTACCCTAATACCACTTGCAATACCAAGCCTTATTCGAAGATCTGTAAAAGCCTGCACCGACAGCTTTGTTTCCGAAATAAAAATTAAATCAGGGCTATACTTCCGGATTAGACATCGAAGGTTTATGAATGCCTGAAGGTTGCCCAATCCCCTCGCATTCCAACATATGATTTTCATAATTCCCGGCGAGGCTGCTTCGCAGCCTGCGCCGAAACCTTTACGCCCATAACTGTCACGCCCCAAATCCGGTTTTGACCGGACTCGAGACGTGAACTAGAAATAATAAATAAATCAATAATAAACGTAATAAAATTTAATAGTGTAAAGCTCCGAGTCAAACATAATTCAGATCCGAAACTATGAGTCAAAAGCTCAAAATATAACTAAGTAAGACAAAGTTTAATAAAGTTTAGTGTAGGAAATGGAAAATACGCCTCGACTACATAAAACCACCCGGATCCTAAAGGAGCTCTCGATCCCTGAGACAACCTTTAGGTCTACTCATCGACGAAACCTGTAAAAACAGTAAATACACAAAGGGGGTGAGCTTATGCTCAGTGGGAAAAAGTAGTAAAGGGTAAATGACTCCCGCTCGTCATTAAAATATTCGATTAGTACAGTTACCAAAAGACAACTCAATTAGAGATCAAAGGAATAGGGCTATTTTCCAATAGAAACAAACTCAACAAACACACGAGTACCGAAATGTAGAGAATTAAACCACAAGACTCCAATCCACACACAAACTCACATATCGTACCAGAATACACATCGGCCTAGATATCTTCCCGGAACTCACCTCCTCGGGGTGAAACAAGTCTTCCCGGAACACGTAGCATCGGGGTGAGACAACAATATACCATACCGGAATATCCCTCGTCCTAGGTCTTCCCGGAACACGTAGCATCGGGATGAAACAAGTCTTTCCGGAACACGTAGCATCGGATAAGACAACAATATACCATACCGGAATCTCCATAGGCCTAGGTCTTCCCAGAACACGTAGCATCGGGGTGAAACAACAATATAAACATATCAGACCGGCACACCCATCGGTCGGATATCTTCCCGGAAACACCCTCGGGGCAAGTAAACAACAATACACACAATACCAACCAAAACACATTACACCGAACTCATATTATCAACCAATCTTACCGGCATGACATACCAAACGCGTCCCATCGGTCTATCATTCACCCGGTCATATCACAAGGCACAATAATATAACATTTAACACAATCACTCAACCAATCATGTCGCAGAGTAACCATTTATATCATGCTCATCATAATTCATATAGTTTAATATGATTCTAACCTTAACTAAGAGTGTAATATGCATCGACATTTAAGGACGAACAACCATCATCAAACACATCCAACACGCAATCCTAAGGCTCGACATGGCCATTCTACCAGCACGACAATTTCCCATAATTGAAAGTGATTAATCTAGTGAATCACATCCTATATGCAAACTAAGACTCTTCCGGTTATTATCATCGTATAGGCATACTATTAGCATTTCTTAATTAAAAGCGGAAATTTACTACTCTTCCCTACCTCCAAAGTTCTCCAAACGCTTAAACACCAAGGCCGTCTAGTAGACTCCTCTCCCGAGCTGGATAATCAAGTCTAGGAACAATAATTAACTCTAGAATCAAAGACTAAACAAAGATGGTTTAAGAGGCAAATAACCAAGTTAAAAACCCCAAACAACCGGTTCAAGATAACCTTTCGAATTAAACGAAAAACACTCAAAAAGGACTCAAAAGGCTCAAAACTGGTCTGCCACGGTTCGGGTCACGGAGCCGTGAGGCTCCCCGTCACGGATGACGTCACAGACCCGTGACGTGTGCTGTCACGGTCTCCCTCACGGAGCCGTGACGTCTCCCGTCATGGATCCGTGACGGTCCAGACCTGTTTCGTCCTTCTTCTTCCTCCAGCCTCCTTTCCACGAAATCAACACCCAAAACTCCATTTTTAACAACTCAAAACCTACAAAAACGAACCAAAACCCCAATAGTTCACCACCCTTAGTGGGATTCATCAAAACAACAAATACCCAAGAGATTTCCAACTCAAAAACAAGTGATTTCAACATAAATCAATCATCTACTTCTCTACAAACATCACCTAACCACAAAAAGCTCAAAACCTAGCTAGTTCAAGCAATTTCCAAGGAAACCCATAACTAGAAATGAATTGAAATGAGATTGTGAGAGTTACTTACCTTTAGGATGATGAAGAATAGAAGGTTTTGGGGAAGATTTGATGAAGGAATGGCTCCAAGTTGCTTCCTTTTCTCCCTTTCTTCTTCCTCAAGTCAAGGTGTTCTTCCTCCTCTCTCTTCCTTGCAAAATTTCGGACAACACTAGGAGTTATAAGCTGAAATGCAACCAAGTGTTGCCTTTAACCTATAGTCGAGTTACCCACTTTGCCCTTTGCTCCTTTCATTGCCAAATTGGCAAATAAGAGGGTAAATGGGTCTTTAGAGACCCATTTCTTCTCCTCCAAGCCACTATGGACAAGTGTCCTAGTGGGGACCACTTTTCCCTTAGAAAAGTTCAGCAACTTTAATTTAATTAGTTTTAGTCAATAAATAGCCTCCATTTGACCGAATGTTGACTTTTCCACAGTTACATTCATTTGAAAGGAAACGGCCCAATTAAGCTAATCGTAATAGCAGATAAGCTTTTTGGGCCCCGAAAAGGTCCCGAATGACTCTCGGAGTCATCGGTTGACTTTTTTGGCAAAAAGTCAACCTTCGCCAGAATTTGCCGGTTCGATCGAGATTGACCGGAGGCGGTTCTTACAATAACTCCTTTCCTCTTTTTGTTTTGTCCTCCTGATTCACGCAAGAACTTAGCCCCATCGTCCTGTACTCTATCTGCAGTACCACTCTCTTTAGCCAACCTTAGATTCAACAAACCTTCTCCCTCACTGTAGTTCTTTTGCAGCATTTCTGTAGACCTTTTGGTTTCCCCCAGACTCACAAGAGCTGAGTGAGATCCTCCTACGTTTCTTGCCAGCCTCTTCCAATTCTTACCACTGAAAATTTGGAACTGATTATCAGTTGTTTCCTCAAGTACTCCCGTTCCCAAGTCCATGGGTAGGCCACCAACATTTACAGGGTCGATGTTTGCTTCCGTATTCTCGTCACTCATAGGCAAGTTCGCGTTCATTCCCCTTTCGCAACTGCCATTCATTGAGTCAACTTCGTCCCCTCATCATTTGCCAGGTATGGTTTCTTCTGATTCTGCACCTTCAAATTCATCCCTACCTAGTCTACTGCTCCTCCCGGTATCAGTGTGCTACAATCACGCGCTAAATGTCCTAGTATACAACATCTATAGCAATACTCAGGCAATCTTTCATACTGGAAAGTTATAGTGGTACTCGAATCCTTCCCCAAACCTACAACCATTGATTTCATCAGGGGTCTTGTAATATCCATTTTAACCTGAATACTCATGAATTCATCCCTTCAGCAACATCCCTTTTTATTGCATTTGACCTTCACAGATTCACCCAACAGATTTCCAATCTTGAGTCCGACCAATTTTATCATTGCCTCAAAAGGTAGACTGAAAACCCTACCCCAGAAAGAGGTGAATTGAAAATTGAGATCAGTAGGGTTTTGAGTACCTTGTAAATTGGTGAGAACAACCAGAGATTTGTTAAAACTCCAATGTTCAGTTCTTTAAATTCGCTCCTTTTCCTCTGCACTTAGGAAGAAAATAGCCACCTTGTTTTCACCCATGGATTCGATTAAGATGTCTTGTACTTTCCAAGCCCCGGCCAGAACGTCTTGTAGAGCAGCAAAACTACATCGCTTTTGGCCAAGGACCTTTTCCGCTGACGCATAAGCACAATCCTTTCTTCCTCTCGTCAATTCTTCTTCCCCAATCACTAGTTCAATTTCTTCCTCTACAGCGATGGATACACCATCAATCCCGTCTCGTATCCGGTCCATCGGCCGGCCAGACATCGCAACTCCTCCCTCCATCGACAGAGGAACCATTGTACTCTAGAACTCCTTGAAATCCGGAGCAGAACAACGAAGTATTGTATGTAAAACAAAATAAACTCATGATTTGACATAATGTAAGAAGTTGTAGGAAAAAACGCAAAGAAGATTTGAAAATTTGAATCCGAAAGAGGAGGAAATTCAAATCCCATAGAAAATGAAATATTTGGCTTGTAGTGAGCACAAACAAACACAATATACTTGAGCGGTCCTCAACCATTTTGCCCCCAAACTCAATATGGCCACCTACCAAAATAGCACGTGTAGCCCGTCCCAACCACTATCATCTAAACAACAAGAACCAAAAAACATACAGGTAAAAACATTTCCATAATTTTTATTAATATAATTTTTCAACATAATTCATTTTGAGAATTGATATTGGACACTAAGATTTCACAGTAATGTGTTTATGTACAAAATTTTAAAGGGAAAACATGATTTGAAGGTAAGAAAACAAATTACAAAACATACTAGATTTATATTAGTAACAAATATAAATAAATAAATTTCCAACATAAATTGAAACCCCATCGAACAGCACATTATAAATTCTTCACGATCCCATAGAGCTCCCTCCAACTACATAGTTTCATGTATACTACATGCACCCAATTATGCATTAATTGGCTTATTTCTGGCTGGAATTTGAGTTTTAAGTCAATTAATTTCCGAAAAATTAAATAATCCAGCTAGTCTATGCCTAACAGTCCAACTATTCAACACTTCCTATCTAACCCTCCATTACAATTACAACTATTACAGCTGAATATACCATTTCCAAAATTACAGCTCAATCATGGAGCTCCACTTTTCATGTAGCTGTATATAATTAATTAAGTATTTTTTCATTCAAATTCTAAAGCACTTGCTCGAAAATCAATTCGATTCCTCAACAAAACTCAAACAAACCATGAACGGCGCGACCCTCTTCTTGTGTAATTAGGTTTTTAGCGAATATGACGGCGACGAAGTTCTCCAATTCTGACAGTCACCACATGTCTAGCAGTAGGGAAATTGACGCAGGTCTGGTGGGTCTCTTCCCGCCGGCCTCTCCACCCTTGTATTTTTGTGCGACCTCTCGTTCGCCTACAAATCTACCGGTTTCGGGAGGGGTGGCGTTGGGAGATCCATCTCAAGGCTTCTCCGCCAGCACGACGGTGGAGATAGCTCCGGCAATCCCAAGGAGAAAGGGAGGGCGGGAGCTTCCTATGGGGCGGACCGCAGTGGAGGAATTGCGGCGGGGTCTGACTTCGCCAGGTTCGACTCCAGCAGGCTCGTTACCGCTGCTGGACCCTCAGGACACTGTTGAAGGGACTTCGGCCGGCCAGAGGGAGGAAGGAACTTGGCGGCGGTGGGCACTGTCCTGGGACAACGGGTTGCGGTGGTGCGTCTTTCGCCATGGCCTTAGGGCTCCTGGGTCGGGCCGAGCCTCACGTGATGGGCTCGGGTTGAGGGTTGGAGGCCCAAACACTAGTGGGCCAAGAACGGCTGAAGGCTCAGTGGGCCAAGGAGGCCAGGAGGTGGGCTTTACACGGTCCAAAGGGATGTATCGTACAATGACGAGGGGCGCTAAGCACCCTCGCCTCGCCGAATGAGTCCGAGGTGGTCCAGAGGGGGTCGACCTGTTGTACTGCACCTCTAGGCATAAGGTGGTAGCGGTCCCACCAAAAACCGACACGGTACCTCCCTACCAGGTCAGAGGTCAACAATCCCGCATTTTAAAGCCCTACCATTACCAGTCAAGGGAGGACGACGCACGTTGATAACCCGGGGGAGTACTTTGTCCACCATTACTTATCTCTGGTAAGGGGTCTACTCTACCCTAGCTTTCGCCAGTCTGGATTCGTTGTATCAGTGTCATCGGACGCTACTGTAGTATCACCCTCCAAGCGCTTACAGGAGGCAGTCGGTACCTTGAGCTCTTTAATCTACTGTCTGAGCATCCTCCATCACAAGAACTTGTTTCATTTATGTCATTTCATTTTTGGTGTTTTATTGTTCTTTTGTTCTATAAACACTCTTTATCTATAATATACTATGTTTACTCTCGAAGAAAAATTAATTCCTCACCTTACTGTTGTGGTTTTGGCCTGACATATTGTTTTTTTTTGAAAAGTTGTATTCATTTTATGAGAAAAAGTTCAAATTTTAAGAAGTTAATTTGGATTATTTAAAAAAATGACAGCAAGAGAGACCTATCATATTCATATATAAACCCCACCATGTTAGAACAAAGCACAAAGACAGAGTGAGAATTTAGAGAGAGATAGCTCCATCAATCAATCGAGATATTTCTAAAGGAAGAGAGAGAGAGAGAGGCGGAGATGTCTTCATTCCGGTGGGTGGACCTCGATTTCAACCTCGAATCGAACTTCCGGTCGATGATCCAGCGGTGGCCGGGCTTCGTCTCCTCCTACCTGGCGGTCAGCACCCCGCGGTGGTTCCCGCGGAGCATCCGGTGGTGGGGCCTGGCGCCGCGTTCCTTCCCTCTCCGGTGGCCCAACCTCGATTTCGAGCTCGACTTCTCCATCGTCGACGACGTCGTCTGGTCCCTCGTCACGGCCGTCGAGTCCGTCGCTCTCGTCTCCATGCTCTGCTTCTTCTTCGTCTTTTGCGGATGCACCGTCTGACCTCATACCGTCCGGTCTTGTCTAAACTTCGATCGAAGAGATTTGGAGAAGGTCCAAGAAGGCGCGTGGTCACGGCGGTTCGACGGCGGCGGAGGAATCGATGGCGATGGGTTGTTGGTTGCTAAATTTAGTTAGGTTTGCTGTAGGCGGGGTGGATTTAGCACGTGATCGTGGGGACGTATCACGTGCGGAATGCTGTTTAAGTATATTTTTATTTAATTTATTTTTGAATATCGTTGGAGTACGAGAGAGCAAATCAAACGATCACAAATAGATGTTGAGGGTATTTTCGTAAATGCTTAACCTCATGGGTAATGATTAGAAAAAGAAATGCTTTTTTGCTTTTTAGTTAATCCTTTTTTGAGTAAAAGATGGAGAATGTTTTTTTTTTTTGAAAAGTAGGCCTAATATACTACTTGAATTGGTTCAAGATATTATGCATAACTTGGCACGATCACTCTGGAGAGAGTTTGTTCCCGAATTCATTGAAGAGTTCGCTAGATTGTCATTGCTTCCGCAGTTTCTGCCCCTAGATTTCCTTGACATATGCCACTCCGACCTTCTAACGCCTCTCCTTGCGTTGACCTACAAATTCAACCCCTTCTGATTTGTCCTGAGTCAGGGAAAGTAGTTCTATCCACATTAACTGTGACCCACGTCGGAGGAGGAGGAGTCCAACCCATTTGTCTGTCTTGAACTGGGGCCTTCAGCTTCGGTCGTCCACTAGAATGTTTGTGTTGTAGTGTGGTAGTAATTTTTAGTGAAAATTATACATGCTCTATTTTATCGTCTGTCTTTTTTCTCAAAATATTTTTTAACTATTTTTTTTACATTTAATCTCTTTAACTTCTTTTTCCAGTTTAGTCCAACGACATCCAAAAATAAACGGAAAACGAGCATGTGCAAGACACATGTTGTTATATATTCTAAAAATACCTAAAATACCAACTTAACATAAACCTAATTTCACTACCTTATCTCCTCTATTTCAACTCAACCATTTCTCCTCCTCCCTCATACCACTACCACCACAACACCCCAACCCGCCACCATTATCCTTTACCCATCGTATAACTACTGTTTGTCGATGAGATGGAGCTCGTCCTCAAGATTGATCTCGGGGCCTTGGTTGTTGAATACCCTGGTCTCGTCGGAGCTTGTTCGCCTGAGTCAGGTTATCCTGATGTAGGCTTTTCTTGTGGGTGGTCGGCCTGAGCACCACACACCAATTTTTGGCGCCCTTAGAGCTGGTCCTCTCGTCGGACTCAGGTGCAATTAGGGTACGAGATGAGTTGCAGAGAAAAGGATTGGGTCGATGTGGGAGTTGCTGCTGTTGGAGGTGTTGATGAGGGAGTTTCAAGTCCTTTTGATGGAGTTGTGAAGGCGAGGTCGTGGGTGTTCATCTCTCCAATTTTAGCACCAAAGTTGCAAGTCTCGCCGGATCTGCTATGAAGATCTCTGATTTGCACGAGTTTGGTTTTTTGTAGAATAATTTTAGATTTTAGGGTTTTTCTTCTTCTCAAAATCGATCTTGATGGTTTTGGGTTCAACCACCACCATGTCTCCCCTTCTTCTCTGCTCGTTGGATTTGATTAGAATTTGGATTTTTTTTTTCCAGATCTTTGGTTCAATTTTCTCTTTGATTTGAATTGTCAAACGATGATGATGATCCATGAATATGTACACTGCATCAGCAAAAATGTTTATGTTGATTTGGGATTTTATTTGTTTTAGAAATGTTTTTGGAACTATTAATTCGTTTTTAGAAAAATGTTTAATAATATTGAAAAAGAATGAATAAAAAGTAAAGAAATATATTAGTACTAAAAATAGAATAATTAAATAAAAAAGAATAAAACAAGACTCAATGAAAATAAAAAAAAACCCATAAAAAGAAATAAACTAATTTTTTAAAATAAAAATCAGATTTTTTTAAATTGAAAACATAATTAATTAATTAAAATTAAAAATATAATTAATTGATAATAAAAATAATTTAATGGCATATTTGAAAATTTGAAAGTTTTTGAAGGTTATTATTGACATTTAATAGGTTTTAGGTTTTACAGAACAACGGCATGGATTTGAAAATTTGATGGTTAGGGAGGGGTAGTTTTGTCTTTTTACATGTTTTGGATGGAAAATTAAAAGCTGAAAAAAATGAAGTTAGGGGGGAAGGGTAAATTAAAAAAATAGTTTAGGGGTGATGTGAAAAAAAAACAATAGTAAGGTAGATTATGTGTAATTTTCTCTAATTTTTAATTATCCATTCATATGTTTTTAAACAAGCTCGGAAAATGTGAATTTTATCGAGTATTGTACGGTATAAGTTTTGTGAATCAAAATAAATATGAATAATTACCATTAAATTAAGTGGGGGTACCGCATATCAGCGATGTTTAGTATGACGACTTATACATTACATTTAGTTGATGCGCCGTATATTGTATGTGTTGTTTGAAGACGGTGGCATGTTTACATGTATGAACAACGGGCAGAGTGATATCCTTAAATTTGTGCATAACATAACAATTGATTATAGTACTCGTCTTTAAGTGGTGGAGGAGAATTAGCGGAGCTACATCAGAAGGAAACCGAACATGAAATTAAAATCAGATGGAATTGAAGAGCACAATTGATTGCATATCCATTTGATTAAATGGAAGACAGACATGAAGAGAAATAACAACAAAGAAAGAGAAAATGAAGAGCAAGAGTGAGAACAATGCATAAGAGTTTATGCGTTATTTTTGTAATAACTTGGACCGTGTAGCATTTGAACTCCACCAAGTCTGTAGTTCAGTCGTTGCTCTCTATATATTCTGATTCTAAGCTTCCATATGCGTTTTCACCGTTGTAACAATCCATTGTCAAATGGATGCACAGTGCAGCAAAGTTGATGGAGTGATTAGGAAAGTTGGACTAGTAACCCATCGTCGAAAGGAGTTGGAGTGCATGGAGATAGCGATAAGGATGGTGAAGCTCTAAGGAGTTACACTATGCCTATGAATTTATTACCATCGACATAACCGAGTGGCCTAAAGCTTAAGTGGATGCTCATTGTAAGGTGTTGTTCATTTTTGTAGATATCCGTGATGTCGTAGATGTTTTCAAGTCCTCTATGACTGACAAGTATTGTTCTTAGAAGCAAATGAAAGCTTCTCCAGTATTGTAGGAAGCAAATGAAAATTTTCAATTTGGGTGGACACTTTAAAACATATGGAAGCTTCTCTGTTTAAAGCAGTTGTAAATTGTAATGTTGTTTTTGATTTGTAATATGGAGACTTAGTTTAAATCAGTTGTAATATGTATAAATGTTCTAAGTATTTTGAGTTTAAATTTGAAATATTAGTTGTAGGTATATGAAATGTCCAGGATTTGATATCCTAAAAGTGTTTTTTAGCCTATTCCGTTGGATTTATGCCCAAATTATAAATCCGAAACCAAAACCCAATAGGTCCGGGATAATCGGTTAAAACCTGATATTTACGGTTAATTTAGCTAGTTTCTTGTACTTCTATTGGTTTATAGTGTCGGCTCCAATGAGGTACTTTGAGCAATTGAAGGATGAGTTCGTGAAGCAGGGTGAAACGCATATGAAAATCATAGACTTGGGTAGTAGGATTGTGTTGATTCATTGTAAGGTAAAATCGGTTGAAGAGCGCATGATTAGCACTAACTGGGCTTGACTCTCTGAATGGGTTGTAATGGGACTCGACAAAGAACCTTTATTAAGAAAGGGAGGAGTGTTCAAATGGGTGAAGTTTGCTGGGGTACCCATCCATGGGTGGAGCCAGGAAAATCTGGAGTCCATTGTCGGGACATTGGGGATGGTAGTAATGATTCATCCGAAGGCTTTGTGTGGGAGGAGTTTTGATGAGTCGTTGGTGCTAGTGCACATGGTGCCTTTCTTGGACATGCAACTCTTAGAGGTGGAGTTGGATGGAGAGTTCTTTTCTGTCCAACCCTTGCTAGTTGATGCTGAGTTGGTATCAGATTTCCCCAATATAAGGAGGGAAGATGAATCTGATTCGAATGGGATGGAACAAAGTGGGCATGAGTCCGAAGTTGAGAAGGATAGTCCCCTGCTAAACTTCAGCTCAAGTACTTTCAGGGATCCTAGAGCATTGTTAGGGTCAGATGATGCGGAAGCTGTGTCGGAGACAAAATCTCTACAAATTTCCCGTGTTAGGGAACTTGAGAGTGTGACTCCTACTCAGTCGCACTGTGGGGGAGCGGGTTTGGGTTCAGAACATGTTTATACTGAAATGGTTTTCCCAGACATGGAGTCCCCGTCAGGTGGCTCAGAAAGGACGGTGTCGAGTAACCTCCTTTCCCGTAAGAAGAAGCGTGTGCTTAGGGGGTAAGGAACTCTGTGAAAATTCAAGTACTCTTTCGGATCAGGCGTTGACGAATGATTCTTATGGGCTTAGGCCAAGTAGAGACTTGAGTAAAAATCAGGTAGCTACCAAGGCTTGGGTGTGTTGTAGCAAGTTGGGTTTTAAATCCAAGACTACCGCTGAACAGTTTAGAAGGGAACTTGATATGTTAGACTCAGAATTACGTCCCGTAGTTTCAGATAGCGACCTTTCCGACTCAAAAACGGGTTTTGATATTCCACGCAAAAATGGTTGATCCCTCCCTATCCTCTCATGATGGGGAAAAGGATCAGTGGTTGTGTTTCGTTGTTGTGGGTTCGTGTTGGGGGAACAGTTTTGATATTTGTTTGGGTTTTTTTTGAACATGTTCTTTCCTGGGTCCTCTTTGGTTCTTATGGAGGTGGGAAGGTTTTCTTTGGGCTCCTTGTTGACATGTTATATGTATCCGTTCTATTGAGCCGCTTGAGTTTTTGTTTCTAAGGACGAGAGATCGTAGCGTTTAGAGGCGCGTGGGCCTTTTTGGTTCGTTAATTTTTTTATGTCTTGTTAAGTTGGTATGTGGTTGGATCGTTTTTTCTACTTTTGGTTTTGTTTGAACTCTGTAGTTCGTGGTTCTAGTTTTCCCCCGTGCAGACTGCTTTGGTCTCATTTTGAGATAAAGGCCTTTATAAAACTTCTCTGATAAAAAAAATTGGAGGCATCGATTTCGGTGGTCAGAATTGTCCCTAGTGCCGGTCACCGGCCGATACTCACCCTTAGTATCAGGCACAATCTTCGAGCCTGCTTTGCCACTGTATTAGGTTGGTCGCGCAACGCTTCAACGACTCAATCCTAGTTGTGATCAGCCAAACCACCATGTGCTCGATATGCATTAAATTTAATATTTGAAAATAATAATATGAAGGGATGTTAATTTAATTTTAAATTATTACCTTAAAATATTAAATTATTTATACAACCAATTTAATCTAAGTTATAATAATGAGCTCGTTTAGAGGCTAGAGCAATTGATTCTTTTAGGACATGTACATCGTGTGGTTCTTTGCAAGAGTTCAGATGTCTTAGAACTATTTTGGGAATCTATGCTAAGAAATAAATGCCAAGAATCGATTATAGAATCTACTAATTTTCACATCATCTGGATTTTTGTAGGTTTTTAGGGATTCTTGTCTACTGATTGGATAATTAATATCGTTTTGTTGAATTTATTAAATATTAAGATAAAAAAATAAATCTAACAAATAAAACCAGTAAATAATACTGAATACTCACTAATAAATTAATTAATAAAAAACATAAAAATAATTGAAGAAAACTAATAAAATAATTAGTTTTCTAAGGAGCAAGCCGAGAGCCCATCTTATAACTTGATCAGGTGAGACTCCAAAGATGACAGCGCGGGGGTCTTCAAGGTTGATCCGGCCTCCTTCGATTTAAAAAACCTTCGTCAGTGTACTATCCCCGGCAGCGGAGAGAGCAACGCCGGGATCACTGGAGCACGGTCCCTGTTAGGACTCCGGACGCCTGCATAGAGCGGTTCCTCCCTCTCCGGACTGGACATGGGAGCCTTGCTTCGAAGAGGGTCTCGGACCATAGGCGGTGACGGAGAGGCGGTACGGGCCACCGATGATTGCAGCGTGCCAGGGAGCTTAGGTTCCGGTGGCAGTTCAGGAGCTGAGGCAATCGTCGAAGGCAATGACAGAGTCGGGCCTTCAAGTTTAGAAGAAGGCGGTGGAGGTGTCAAAACCCTAACATAGCGTGGGGTAGAAGTTAGGGTTTTAGGCTTGAGGGGTCGACCCCGTCGTGGTTTGCCCAGGGGTTCAGAGGATCCCAGAGAGAAACCCGGGTTTACCAATGACGCCAGAGTCGAAGAGGGGGTTGTGGGAGAAGAAGAGCAAGGGATAAAAAGAAAAGATTGCTTTGTCTTCCAGTTCCTGCTCTTCTTACCAAGGGACACAACCTCCGAGGAAGGACGTTGTAGTGTCGTGGCTTGCACCACGGTGGGATGTGATGGGACAAGACCAGCGGTAGAGGTAGTAGTCATGTCGACGACAGGAGTAGGGGCCTCCTTAAGTAGGGCTAGGGTCACCTCGGTAAGAAGGAAAATCTCGACTTGCGAGAGAGATAAAAAATTGTTTATGTTTTATCACTAAAATTAATTAGTTCAAATATATTTTAAATTCTCTATAAATCTAAAATTATAATTATGGGGTTTCCCTTTAAAATCCCTCAACATTTTAATACTTGACGTTTGACAATCTTGACTTGACACCTTGAGAATTAACTCTCAGAATGTAAAGGCAAGCGCACCGTTCGTCAAGTAGTATTCGGGATTTAGTCCGAGATATCGTACCCAAGGGAGAAATTAAGCAAACATTTTAATTAATTAATTCGTTCGTCAAGCTATTCGTATATCAATTATTGGTTTTGTTTTGTAAAATATAACAATTTCATGCAAATAATAAGCAATATAAGTGATCCAAGAATAAAGCACAAAATCACAAGTAGATTGTAAATTAGAGATTAAGGGTGATCTAGGACATTAGCGGGGTTCGAATACGATGAACAACTTAACGGAATTCGATTTACACTTACAACTAATACTATTCTAAAGGCAACGAGAATTCTCTATCACTAGTCCTAACCATCTCTCGACCGCATCAGGACCCTATCGTACTCTGACCACTTAATTATCTCTAATCTAGGTGTAGAAAGGTATTAAGCATTATGACTTACGAATTTCTCTAATTTTCGGGTTTTACTCCTATAGTTATTGCACTCATGTCAGTCTAACTATATTCTAATCTAGATTGAAACCTGAGCTATATAATTCATATTTCCTCATATTAACATCATTTCTCAATTGTTGGTTAATATAATTGAATCATATATCACGTGATCAAGCCGACAAAGCATTAAGAACAGAAATAAATAAACTATTTCCTAGATACTAGTTTAACAAATGTATAATCGAAATACGCTAAATTAATTCATCGTATCGTTCCCCTAGTCCTAGATCAATGGAGTTTAGTTCATGATATTCGAATAAGAACACAAAACGAAGATCAAATAAACAATACCCATAATAAACGATAAGTGTGTGTGATACAAATACCAGTAAAGATGGAAACAGTAATGAAAATCGAATGATGACTTTTTTATTCGTCTCTAAATCTGCAAAATCTCCCCTAAGCTCTCAAACCAGTGTGTTTTCTCTCTCAATTTCGGGATCCCCTGCTACAATCTCTAAAATTATACTTCTACTTCATTAAACCCTAGGGATAAGACGGGAAACTCGTCAAAAAATAATAAAATTTGTGCGGGCACGTTTGTCACACGCCGTGTTGCCAACGTGCACTTTGGACAGCGATAAATCCTTCATCAAAGTTTTAGATGATTGAATTCCCTTCGATTTGATATCTTACGGGTGAAAATCGAAGCACGGATACAAAAGTTATACCCTTCACAAGATCAACCAAACTCCAAAATTCTTTAAGAAGATTTTTTACTCCATTTACCTCCAAAACTCCTTATTTCATATCAAACTCCTACATATCCCTGAAAAGAGACCAATTACATAATTAGAGAGAAAAATACATTAAATCATATAATCCTGAGAAAAAACTTAGAAATATGGGCTAAAAACATTTAAATTAGATGCATTTTACGTTCACATCACCATCCAATCCAAAACATTTGTTTGTTTTTTCAATTCTTTTTGGTACCACATTCCTTGTTAGAATTCGCATTCGATCTGGTTCCAACCTTGCATTGATTTCCAAGTGTAACGGTTTCAAGATTATGAAAAAAGTAAGTAATGAATCGATTTAGCCAACATTTCCACCTTTTTCCTCCTTTTCAGACAGGTATTAACAACATTAGCTGGCTCAGAATTTGACAGCCAAAACCAGCAACACCAACTTGAAATGGTCCACCATCTAAGTACTCCATAAATTTGGGAAGCTGAAACAGTAATTTCAATGGTCCATCTGGAAAAAAAAAAGTTCAGAATTTCACATAAAAAATTTCAATGTGCAGAGCTATGATTGTTAGGCATATCATCAGACAGAAGCTTTTGAGTTGTACCTGGAAATCAATCCCTACACCTGTAAATAAACTTCCAAGAACAGTAATTTTCTCGGACGATGATCAGGAAGATGAAGCCTAACTTACCTCCATTGCCAAAGAAGCCTGCACAGTATGTCGCGATCTGAAACAAACATATAACTCCATTGCCACATAATGTTGTAATTTACATAGACATGCATGGTGATTTGGTAGATGTCATGATGCTGATGTATCATCTAACTGAGTGAGATAAAGATGTATGGAAACTGATGATCACTATGAATAGTGCTGATTAATCATCTACCGGCCTAGTTATAGCAAACGAAGCATTATTTCCATAAAAGCACATGGCCCTGATCATGAATAATTGCATGTAGTGAAACAAAAGGCATGACATGAATAGAGTTCTATTAATGACAGTAAAACTGATAGCCTTGATACAAGAATGGAAAAGAAGATAGTTTAGTTTTAAGATCCTCAGGACCTCGAGCCACAAGCCATAATACCCTCTTCTTTGATTTCTATGATCATCAGCCTAAGAAAAGCACTCTAGATTGTGGCTTTGCGTTTCTTACGAGGAAAGGATTACCAACCAACACTCTTCCTTGGAACCGAACAGGTGGATGGATGGATGTCCAATGCAATATCGAGAAACATAGGAGCAACTGATTTGGAAGGAGAAAATCCAACATATTCAAAGGACACAAAAGAATGTTACCTCTATTTCAGAAGAAGATCATGTAGAATAAGTTCCCCTCTCCCTAAGATAAAGCCATCCACAAAAGAGACCTGCCAAACTCATAATTGACAGGTGAAATTGATGCACTACATAAAATGATGCAAAACCAAAGCAAATACAGTATTACTCTGATTTCATAATTAATGAGTATGTTCTAGATTGTTCTAACAATAACCTATCTGCCACTTTATTCTTGGAGAGGGCCACATGTATTTAAGTGCATCATTCTCCTCTGATGAAAAACAAATGAAGATGGAAACAAATCTATTCTCCTTAAAAAACTTTACCTTCTTGTCCAGAGTCCTGCTGAAAAAAATAGAGTACTTACTTCGTTTCCACCCGGTTAGCAATTTTCATTCATCCCAACCCAAGTCTCATAAGAACCTTTCTCTTGAACAAAGAGAGGAAAAGTTTGCAGACCAAACCTTGTTTGTTCACATGGAGGGAGCATTGTTGAAATCATCGTCTGCCTTTCCTTATTTCATGCTGGTGGCCTTCGAAGCGGGAGGACTTTTTAGAGCTCTAGCCTTGCTTTTTTTGTATCCTCTTGTTTGTGTGATGGGTGAAGAGTTTGGAATGAAGATTATGGTTTTTGTCTGCTTTGTAGGAATCAAGGAGAGGAGTTTCAAAGTGGGAAGAGTTGTACTACCCAAGTTCTTCCTAGAGGATGTGGGTAAGGAAGGATTTCATGTGGTTATGAGATATGGAAGAAAGATAGGAGTTAGTGGTTTTCCTAGAGTTATGGTTGAGGGATTTTTGAGAGATTATTTGGGGATTGACACCATTGTGGGGAGAGAGCTGAAGGTGGTGTATGGGTATTTTGTGGGTTTAATGGAGGAAAGTAGCAATGTTCTGACTCAGATAGCCATGGCGGAGAAAACGAGCTCTCCTGTCATTGGTATAGGTTGCATCAACAAGTTCCTTAACCAGCAATGCCTTTCACAGTGCAAGGTATGTCATCTCTCACTCTCTCTATTCCAATTGTCCTTGACAAATGTCTCCTTTGCAACAGGCAATTTACTCTGTAACTGAAGATGAGAAGAGAAATTGGACAACTCTTCCAAGAGAGAAGTATCCAAAGCCGGTGATATTCCATGATGGAAGATTAGCTTTCAGACCAACTCCACTGGCCACCTTAGCCATGCTCTTATGGGTTCCATTTGGAGTTTTCCTTGTCATCGTCAGAGTTCTTATTAGCTTTATATTTCCTGACAAGCTGGCCATCCCTGTCTTCCATTTCTTAGGGATGCATGGTGCTTTGTCGATGCCACAGTCATATACTAGCGCGATAAACATTGAAGAAAGATCAAGGGGCACGCTCTATGTATGCAACCACAAAACTCTAATGGATCCACTCTATGTTTCTGCAGTACTCATGAAGCCTCTCACTGCAGTAACATACAGCCTAAGTAGAGTTTCTGAGATGTTTTCCCCAATTAAGACTGCCCGATTGACAAGAAACAGGGAGAAAGACTCGGAGATAATGGAGAAGCTCCTGAGCGAAGGCGACGTTGTGATTTTCCCAGAAGGAACCACTTGCAGGGAGCCATACCTACTCAGATTTAGTCCTTTGTTTGTAGAGAAGAACGATGAGATAGTTCCTATAGCAATAGACACTCAAGTTAGAATGTTCTATGGAACAACAGCAGGTGGGCTTAAGAGCTTAGATCCATTATTCTTTCTCATGAATCCAACCATAACCTGCAATATCAAGATTCTAGAGAAGTTGCCAGAAGGATCAAAGCATGAGAAATCGAAGTTTGAAGTAGCTAATCAAATCCAAGCACAAATTGGCAAGGCCTTGGGGTATGAATGCACCAGTTTGACCAGGAAAGACAAATACATGATCTTGGCAGGTAATGAGGGGATAATTTAGTATTTTCTGTATACAGAAGTAGCAGTTCAAAAAGACTGTTATTAATGTGTTTCCATTGTTACTGGGATTTTAATTGTCTAGATTAAATTTAGACTGTTGCAATATTCTTTTTTTTCCTAGTCATTATCTGAAACCTTCTAACAATGCAATGAGCAGGGGATTATCAAACTGATACTCTATATATGAGCAGCATTTTTCCTTGTGTTTCTATCCTTTGACCACAGGACATCCTGAAAACCTGCTATACCTTACACATTCATAATGACAATAGTCATTCTTCCTTGCATGTGTTGCCGAGCACACCCTAATGATCAAAGCAATCCTAAAATGGCCATATCTACAAACTTAATGCATGTGATTTGGGAGAAACATGGAAGAAAATGGTTAAAGCACCAATGACAAACAAATTATAAAAATGAAAAGGGATAACGTCAATTCCTAACCGAGTCAGAAAGGTCATTTGCAATTTTTAACTGAGGTCGATCTTTCGTGAAAGATCCTATCACAAAGGTGGTACACGTTTACAAAAAGTACCGATCACATGTAAAATAAGCATGAAAAAGGGGGTTTCCTTGTAAAAAAATACCACATTTATACTACTTTTTGTAACAAACAACCATCTTTATGCTACTTTTTGTAACAAAATACTATCTTTGTGATAGGATCTGTCACTAAATGTCGACCTCAATTAAGAATTGAGGATGACCTTTCTGAGGAGCTAAGAAAGGACATTTTTCCAAATGAAAAAGAAGAAATGTCAAGGAATTTACCTTACTCTTATGTTCCAAGCAATCCCAACAAGCATGTCCGTTTGTCCAAAAAGCAATCCCAACTCTGAACAGCTAAACTCAACATGGTTGGTCTTCATGAATATGAAAAGTTGGTTTTGGAACAGTCACTCACTTCTCCATGGACTTTTCAAAAACATTCAGCTCCTTGTATAAAACATATCTATCAAAGCACGAATCACAGTAGAATCAATTCGGTTATTTTCCCCAAACCGCAGCCTCTGGAACAACTCCAACACTCCCACGATTTTTTTTAATCTCAGACATTTCGTCGAATACTTGGCGCGCATGACCAATGCAACTGTTTTGTCACCAGCACCGAAATGATTAAGGTTGACCAGGTAGCAACATCCGAAAACCCATATCGGAAAACATCCCATCCGTCGAGCGCAACCCAAAATCCGGCCCGTTCAGATGAATCAATCAATTTCCGACGAACCCGAAACCCAAATTGCAGAGCTTGACGATCGATTCCATGGAAGTAGAGAAGAAGATGGGTAAGGAGCTAGGGAGGTACGGTTCTTAGAGAAGAAGGTCCTGAGGTACAATGCGAGAGCGAAGTCTCTTGGACTCTTGCATAGCTCCGAAGTTCAGAGCGTCGAAAACGAAAACGAACGGGACTGTGCGTGTGGAAAAGAAACGACATGTCGTAACTAAAGACCGAGAGGTCCGAAATGGGAAAATTTTGAAACGACACCGTTGCGTTCACTTCGTCACCCTAAAACCCTGAAGCTGGGGCACAAGGTTGAAGAAGGAGAAGAGATTGCAGACTGAGATGGCGTGGAGACAAATCCTGTTCACAGCCAGGACGATTTCGGCCCCAACTCAATCCAACTCTGCACCTTGCTCTTGTCGGTTCTTCTCCAAGTCGACCCCGTACGTTGGTAAGTTTCGATTAGGGTTTTTGTTCATCCAATGCACATTTTCTGAGATGAACCTTCGTTCAGCAAGATGGAGTTTATATCTAATTTGATGGTTTTCTTCCCTTTTTTCATGTGGGACGGAATAAAAATGTTCCTTGTGGTTTATCTGGTTTTGGGTTCTCTGTTTCCGGGTTGAAAGTGATGAAAAATGTGAGAGAGGAGAAACTGGACATCATCATTAGTAACCAAAATTTTATGGAAAAGAGAACAGAACATGAAATTGAATCTCCTGGTTGATGATGATTATGAGGTGTATGTATTTTTCTTTTGTCTGAACCAATGAATATTGTATGATTAAGAGATGGGTTTGATTTGTTATTTGTTACTAGCATTTTGTGTGAGCTCAAAGCTTTCCTTATCATAATGGAAATGGGCTTGAGAGAGTGGGTGGTTTCTTGCAGCCAAGGTTGGGATACCAGAGTTTCTGCAGGGAGTTGGGAAAGGAGTTGAAGCTCATGTTGCCAAGCTTGAATCTGAGATAGGGGACTTCAATAAGCTGCTTGTTACTCGCACTCTCAAGCTCAAGAAACTCGGCGTCCCTTGCAAACATGTAATCATTCTCAATTCTATACTCACTCACTTGTGCATACAGCCATACACTCAAATGTATGTATGCATGTATCCTTTGGTTTGTGTATGCATATAGGAAAAAATGAATTTTCTCATCACCGTTAGGATTGTGTATGTTCTACTTGGTCGTGTGTGGAAGTGTTTGCTTTGCTTTGTTTGTTCACGTCAACTGACTGTCTAGTTTTTTTTTCTTCCAAACGTTCGCAATGTATATTACAGCTAAGAGTAATCTTAGAGATGGAAAATGCATATTGCAAGTTAGCTTAGATCAAATTTAAATTAAGGACACGGAATTGTATCAGAGGTGTGAACACTTTAGCATATTCAATATTAGTCCTACTTAATCTGAATCCCTTATCTAATTTGACATTTACCCCTAATTTACTTTCTTCAACTAAGACAGTATCATGTGCAAATAGCATACATCAATAGACATTCTAGGTGAGATTTTGCGAGCTCATTTAGAGTCGAGTTCTTTTTCAATCCTTTCGTCAGATCGTGATAGTAAAATCTCTTGTGGTTCCCTCAATAGTTCTTTCCCTGCACTGGTTTTGTAAAGTTTTGCTCCCTTGAGAATGGAGAACAGATTAATTACGCGTCATCCAATTCTAATTCAAGATTTTGGTTTTGCAGAGGAAGCTGATTTTAAAATACACGCACAAGTACAGGCTAGGACTCTGGAGGCCTCGCGCTGCTCCTATAAAATCCTAAATATATTTAAATTTATTCAATCCCTTCGGTACCAACAGATTTTGTTGGTTTTATTATGAACTGTGTTGCAGACAATGGAACAGGTTAGTTTATTCGTCATTTGCTTTTCTGCTTGACACAGGCATGATTCTTGAACTGTATGGTACGAAAGCCACAATTATTAGAATCTGGAGAAGATAAATATTTCTTTGTAGCATAATAGTAAATGACATGCACATCGGTGATCAAAAACTGTATATTGCATAATCATAAGTACAGATAGAGAAGAAAGGCAACACAACCAATGATTTAGTATGAGTATTGAGGTTAGATTAGCTTTCTGCAGTCTATAGCTGATGCATGAGTACATGTTCTTGAGAATTAGAAGATGAACACATGGATGATCTGCTATCATCATTGCATCAAACACGAGAACTCAAGAAACCTGAAACATAGACATTAGACATTCTTTGAACTGCATATATATGAACCCAATAGGCCTATTTGCTTTGATTTCGTACCTTGAGAGACTATGACATAGCAGAGCAGGGCTGTGAAAGCCACTGCTGCTATGTTACTTATCTTCGAAGAAGATATTATTGATGGTAGTGCGAAGGAAGGCGAAGATGGTGATGCAGATGGTGATGAAGATGATGAGGATGGTGGTGAATTTGACGACGAGGATGATGATGATGACGAGGATGATGATGAAGAAGATAATGGTAATATCTTATCATACCTCGTTTTCTTCCATGACCTCATTTTTTCAAGCTTTGCCCGTTTCAAAGTTACACGCTCTGATATTTGTCTAGCAATCCTCATATCCAATCCAGAACCTGAAGACCCGGGATGTCTGGCCGGGCGGGGAGGCCTTGGAGGCTTCCCAACCTTTTTCCTTAGCTTTTCTTTCTCTTCTCCAGATCTTTCAGTAGAAGGTGAAGGTCTGTTGAACTTGCTTGAACCCAACAAAATACCACTTCTGAGCTTAGACATCATCTTCTTTGCTGGTTCTGGTTTTAAGGTGTTGGTGCCATGATTTCCATGGCTAGGGTTTGAGATTGTGCCGTTTTCCAAATCAAATGTGCTTCCATTTTCTCCTCCATCTAGTGGTTTAGGACCCATCATCTCTTCCTCTATATGATCTCTTTGCTTTTCCCTCTTACCCTCTGTATCAAAACACAAATACAAACCACATTGAATTGGCAAAACCAAAACAAACAATTTCTAATATGATGTAAGAATATATGAATTTATTAGGTCATTATAACGAAGCTGAGTTAAGAAATGCTTGTGCCCATTTGTCATCTATAGTTGTCTTAACAATTCAATGATAAGTTTGCTATCGATCATTTAAATTGATCATTTTTGCATGCATACACAAATCCAACATGCAACTGATTTTCTCATTGTATGGGAGACGATAGGAATCAAAATCAAATTAATGTACCTATTTTGTGAAAGAGAGGAAAAGAGAAGAGAAGAGAAGAAGAGAGAATGAGATTGATCTATCTGCAATCAGAGAACAAACAACAATGTATCTTAGCAAAATGACTTGGGTTTTTATTTCTATTTTTTGCAAGGGTTTTTAGTAATATTGCTTTTCTGGCAAACAAATGACATTTTCCTAGTATTTTTGGGTTAAATTTCCATTTACCGTTGTCATAACTTGTGATCCTAAAAAGAGCAATGCTTTTTAAGGTGACAATTCTGAATTATATATAACTTAAAATACAATTAGGCTAATCTCTCCTAGCAATAACTCATCTTAAAAGATAAAATCATATGTTTTCTTAACCATCTTTGATATTTTGTTCTTCTCATTTTCCAGTTTCTCCCATTGTTAAAAAGAAAGAATACGAACTTTAATTGATTGGAACATTGGAGGGTTCCTTTTGTGAAAATATATGCATGTGAAGAAATATGATGATACTTAAAAAAAGAACTTTGGGGGTAAAGTTACGAAGTTTCTTTAATGAAGGCACATGCATGCATGTGCATAAATGGGTGTATTGAGGCCAAGAAAAACAGTATTCAAGTGGAGGGCACACCTATCATGTGATCTTTCTTAAAGTTATACCTATTTACTTCCGAGGCCAACCAGGATTTTCAGAATGTAACATGTCCGGTCTTTCATTCACACCCCCATCCGGACACCCTCCACATGTCCCCGTCTCAAAATCGACACCTCGACTAGTTATATGTTGACTCAGTTTATCGTCTGATACGTCTTGATTCGATCGATTTATCGACCTGTGAATTACCAACATGATCGAATATACGAAACATTGTTTCCTAGTGAATTCGACATGCCAAAACACGAGGACAGGGGTAAACCCCACAAGCAGTGTTGGGAGGTGATAGAGGTTATAGTTGTTTGTCCATAGAACAGCCGAAGATCCCAAGGACACTTGAAGGCAACGTACGTGAGGAGTTACTCGTGTCCTGAGAGAAGTGGCAGGGCCTCCACGGGCGTGTCGTCCTGATCCAGGTTGTGTCATTTTTTATTTTTTTTTAGGGTTTGGGGGAAAAGGGCATGGCATGTGCACTAGTGCAGTGCAGAATGTAGGTGTGTCTTTAGGAAGGACACACATGGAGTTGAGAGGCTCACATGGAGGAGCAAATGAGGTGGGTCCATATTGGAGCACATGACCCCCAATCTGTGGCTCATGCCCTAACTTTAGGACCCACCACCACACCACTGTTGCTCTGCAATTCTCTCAAATATCCTAAATTATTCCACAGGATCTTCCATATTTCCCTACATTTTTTTAACTCTAGTCCATTTTTTTTAGAGCTAGGTTTTTAATGGATTGATTGTCACATTGATGTAGTCTGCATGTTCAACGTGTGTTGGTTCATCGAAATAGAGTACATTTTTATTGGGATTTGATGATTAATAACGTTTTGTGCGTGTTAGACCTGCTTCTGTTTCTAGTTTAGCGCTTCATAGTTGTAAATGGTAATATCTAGTTTTTTAGACCATTCTTGTCTGTTTTGCTCCCGTGTTGGAATGTCGAGGTTCTTTGTAAAAGAAGGCTCGGAGATCAAGCGAATTAAGAAATAATGAGAAATTAAGGAAGAGACATAGCGGAGATCAAGCGATTACAAAAAGAATGTGTATACAATAAGATTACATGATAAGAAAGGGCGATAAGATATGGTGACTAAATAAAATAAATAAATAAATGTGAGGCCACATGGCACGATCGACCTCGCTGACTCAACTGGCGCTGGAGCCGAGACGACCACCGGAAGTGCCGGCGAGAAGCTCGGTCAGCGCCGTCATGGCGCGAACTTGCATCTCTAGAGCCGCTATGTAATCGCTCGCTTCGTCCAGAAGGTTCGGGAACGGGAGCTTCCGGCAGCCAGGAACGATTTGTCCGAGTAGTTTCACTTTCTTCGCCACCGTCGGCAACCTCCTCGTCTCCGCCGCAGGCTTCTTCTTCAGCCCCTTGGGACCTCCGGCGGTGACCTTCGCCTTCTTGTGCCTGCCGAAACTTCTGCTGAGCCGCCGCGCGAGTATTGCCCTGCTCCACCGGCTCCTCCCCCTGGCGGCGACGGCGAGGACGCGGTCGGCGGTCTCCCTAACTAGCTTTCCGCCGCCGGCGGGAGCCTTCTCTAATGACTGCGAGTTCCGGCGGACGTGGCGGAGAGCCTCCACGAGCTTCGACGAGTAGATCTGTTGGGCGGTGTCCGTTCTCCACCTGGCGCGGTTGTTTAGCATTGCCGCCTCCGCGGCCTCGCTGCCGGAGTGAGCCCCGGTGTCGATTTTTCTCCGCTTTTTTCTGGACGACTCGAGCGACGGATCCAAATTCGATTCGAAACTCGAAAACGTAGAGTCCATGATTCTAATACCTCACCACCACAAATCAATCACGAGAACTGTGACGAATACAAAATAAAGTTGAGAATCAATCAATCACGAGAGTCCAAAATCGAAATCTCCGAGGAACTACGATCCACACAGCCAAAGGAAAAGCTCTATACCTCGAATGGAGAGAGGTACGAGTGGCGAGAAGAGGAGAGATTTGCAGGAAAATTGGGATCTGCGCCGAGAGTCGAAGAAATATGGTGTTTGCTTGGTAGGAAAATGGGAGGAAATGGGAGAGAAACGGAAGCAAAGAGGAGGGTTTAAAGGAAAATGAGGGGACAACACGCGTCGTTTGCTGATTCACATTTATTGCTCACAATTTCCTTCAATAATTATTTAATTTTTAGTTACCAATACCTTCTCTTCTTTGTTATGCCTATGCTAATGTAGTATCCGGAAGTGTTGGAAGCATTGACGAAGAAGGCGGCGTTGCAAGAATTTGCAATCAGAGATTTTGGAAAAGGGGTGGTAGAATGGGACTGTTTGAGCTTAGTTTTAGCCATTAATAGTAATTCGGTTATGGTTACCACATTGAGGGTTATTGTTATGGACTGTAAACAGATTCTTTCTTGTTTAGTTGATGCAATTGTAGTCCATGTTAAGAGGACTGCAAACATGGTAGCTCATGAGCTAGCTCAAACTGCCCAGGAGTGGACATCTATGGTGTAGGATTATTCATCTTTGCCAAAACTCATCTCTGGGTTACTGGCTTCTGATTCTCATTAATAAATCCCTATCTTTCGTCAAAAAAAAATACAGTACCTTCTTAAGTCATTATTTTGATGTGATATAGAAAATAGGTATAATAAAACGATGAATAAAACTAGGGAAAATTTCATTTTACCACCCTGTCAAACATTTAACTTCAGTTTCATACCCTAGCATAAATTTTTATCAGTTTCATACCCTGGCAAACTTTTAATTTCACTTTCATACCCAGCCGGGTAAAATGTCCAAAATACCCCTAACTATTACTCAAATTTTCATCCCATGCCATTGCCTCAGAATTTGAAAAGAGGTGAAATGACAATAATACCCTTCATTGTTTAGGGTGTTAAACTGAAAATTTCAATAATTTTAAAACAAAATCAGTTTTTTTTATAAATTCAATTTTTAATTTCAAAAAATCAGATTTTAATTTTAAAAATACATAATAAAAAAAATTTATATAAATTTTTTTTTTATTAAAAACAATTTTATTTTTTTAAAAAATTAATTTTATTTATTTAAAAAAAACTTTAATAAAAAAATATTTTTATATAAAAGAAACTTTTTTTTATGTATTTTTAAAATTAAAATCTGATTTTTTGAAATTAAAAATTGAATTTATAAAAAAATGATTTTGTTTTAAAATTATTAAAATTTTCAGTTTAACACCCTAAACAATGAAGGGTATTATTGTCATTTCACCTCTTTTCAAATTCTGAGGAAATGGCATGGGATGAAAATTTGAGTAATAGTTAGGGGTATTTTGGACATTTTACCCGGCTGGGTATGAAAGTGAAATTAAAAGTTTGCCAGGGTATGAAACTGATAAAAATTTATGTCAGGGTATGAAACTGAAGATAAATGTTTGACAGGGTGGTAAAATGAAATTTTCCCATAAAACTAATATCGAAATCACTGATTCGCGTGTCATCCAACATTCTTCTATCTAAGTGATTTCATTCTAGAGTCTATCGACCCCTACTCAGTCGGTTGTGACCTCCAACTCATTCCTTCCTTGCCTCATCCAAATCGTTGTGATTGAATACCAGAGTGAGGCAACTCTACATCAGTTTCTCATCTTGGATCGGATTGGATCATCACCTTTGAGCTACTTACATATTAGCAACCGATTATCCGATCTCTTCCTTAGCACAAGCGCTAAGCGATAATAATTCCTTTCGGAAAAGCCGCTATCAGTTATTTAATTGTATATTCAACTATTAGGAAGTAAATAACAACTTAGTTCTGATGAGATTCATAGTTTTCTTCATTCACAAGTGTTTTAGGAGGTGGTTGATTGTCTTTTTGAAAAACCTAGGTAATAGACCTTATTCTCTGTGAGCTTCATGGTTGTAAAATATGGTTTTTTGACCTTTTATATTTATTTGTTTTGTGGTTAATGGTTGTAAAATTTGGGTATTTAGACCTTGGTTTACCACTTCTTAGTTTTGTTTTGAGCCTGAACTTCATGTTAGTGCTCGTGTCTGTTCGGTTTTAGACCTTCATTGTCCGGTTTGCTCCCATGTTGGGTGGTCGAGGTTCCTCACATAGGAATGCTCTTTCATGTATCTGGTTTCTCACCTTGTTGGGATTGTCATGAGGTTGAGCTCTCATGTCAGCGCTAGAGTTTGTTTTTAGTTGTTGGTTTCAATAACAAGTCAGTAGCTAGACCACCATCTTGTACTCATTTTCTCTCACTGAAGAGGTTTAATTTAAATATGCCATTGTTGATAAAAAAAACTTCTTTCAACAAGGGATCATCGCTTCTCTTTAGGTTTTACAGAAATCTACCGTAAAAATGGATTCATCCTCTTCCTCCTTTTTAACGTGGCGACGGAACAGAATGGTCCCCTCTTATCAACAGCAGCAGTGGCTGCAGACCTCTCGTCTCCTCACGATGAGAAGACAATGATCTTCTCGACAAGGTATGTCTATTCTTCTTCTTCATCTTTGACACACAAGTGGCGCGAAAAAGATCTCTCGCAAGGACTCGATGTGGTCTTATCTTGCAACGAACAATAGTGGGTGGCAGTTGGCCTAGGGCAGTCTCGGGTGGGGTTGGTGACGTCGGTGATGCAAGTTTTACCTTTTGAATCTCAGGACTACTATCAGAACCCAGAAGGTTCAATAACTTTTTGCGAGATTCTAGATGGATCCGTGGACATCTAGAGCATTCTGTAAACATTCCGGATACGTGTGGAATATTCAAGAACCATGTGGAAGCATGCATTGATTGGTCTAGACTCGTGCAAAATATTCAGAAAACTTGTGGTAGCTCTTGAGAGACTTGAAGAACACTTGGTAACTTTGGAGAAAAGTCTAGAACTATCCAAACTTCATGTAAATATATAGACATGTATAGAAAGTTCTAGAGGATACATCTTAGCCATTAATAGTTCTTAGGAAGAATAAAGCCTAGTCATCCATTTTGGGATGCTAGTAGTATAAATAGGTGTAGAAGCTCATTTGTAAACAAAGGAATGGAAGTTGTACAACACCAAGCACTTTTGTAAATGGTCTTTTTCTTGTAATAAACATTTATTTTGCCATTTCTTGTTATATTTTGCATCGAGCCATCTAGTTCATTGTCTTACTTCCTTGCACAACTATTTAAGATGGATTAAGGGCTGACTTAGGCTTGCACAAGGGGTACCGACTACTCTAAGGTTATTGCTTTCGGTCTGTAACACTACGCTATCTACGGGTTCGTAGGCCAGAGAGGAGGCCATGCAACAAACGATTGGAGATCTGAGAAGGAGTCTGAGGGTGGGATCAGTAGCCACACCGTGGCCGGGAGCACGACATAGAAAGTCTTCCAATGGAGGGGGGGGGGTAGTGCTGGGAGACGGCCATCTTACCTAGCCCACCGGGTTTTGTCCTGCTAGGTACTTTGAAGTTGAACAAAGCCCCTCAGACTCCCACGCGTCCTCGGCTGGAGTTTCAGGGTTCGACCAGTAGGTCTCAACCTCACCGTCATGCCTCTCGTCCAGGGGTTCTGCCGCGAAATTCCGCTCAGGATGAAGGAGGTTGTGCGGAGTGAGAGAAACAACGACGATATTGTCTGGAGTGGCTGGATTGGGGGCTGGCCAGGGTACCCTAAAAAGGCCGACGATTGGGGACCCTCGAGATGATCAATTCAGGGCGAAGAAGCAGTCTCGCTAGGAGGAATGAGTAGTGACCCAAGCATCAGGGACTGGACCTGTGAGGGGTCCCTGTATGATGCGCTGCCTCCCCCCATCATTTTTACTGTCGAGGTCCCTCTGGATCTCCGGTCTTCTAGTCTCCCCACTCGTCTTCTATCATTGCCTGTGAGGCATCAAAACACTGCATGTGGCGGTTATGGTACTAAAAGGGTCAGAGAACCATTATTCATCAATTCTGACCCTCTTTCAGTAATCGAGGAACTTGTTCCTCGATGCACAGTTATGTAACCGTAGTTGATCAATACTGTTGCACATTTCACTAAAAAAAATCATTTTTCGCTCAAAAAAAAAAAGAAACATGAGGTTATCATGAAAAGGGAGCAAGATGATATTGTTTTGTCCTTAAATCAGGAAACCCTTGTTTAACAAATCCTGGAACAATTGGTGAGCGCAGTCGACTTCTCTCTCTAGGGTTTAGGAGGTTTTGCGATATTCATCCGCAATCCATGGAGCAATCGAAGTCGATGGCGAGCGGAGAGGGCGGCGATGCAGACGGGGTGCACTGGGGGCCTCGCTTGATGGAGCCGGGTGATCGGGGCGTGTCTCCGGTGCAGGATGAAGGCTTCGGCCATGAGTGGTTGGAACCGGAGGAGGAGACGGAGGGGGAGATCGAGCCTTCGTCGGAGGAGGCGCCGGAGGAGGATGCCAGTCCGGTGGTGTCGACTGGGTTATGGTCGGGGAGGATCTCGAGGCAGCCGGAGATGTGCTTCTCGGCCCTCCCAATGGAGGCGGAGGGATAGGTGGTGGGGGGTCGGATCCGATCTGGTCCGGCCACCCTCCGCCGTACGGCGACAAAAGGCCCAAGGCCGAGGCGTATGGGCTCCGGTGTAGGGTGCTGCATGGGGGCTCGGGAAGGCGGGGTTGAAGGCAGGGAGGTGGAGCACGGAGAGGGAGGTGCTCCGGGGCTGATTTCGTCGGACTTGACGTCTGGGACGGACGTGAGGACGGAAGCGCCTGTCTCGGAGTCGGAGATGGCGGCGAGGGCGGCGCCGGAGGAGGTAACTTGGCGCCGAAGAAAGGGAAAGGAGCCGACAAGTATGGATGCTAAGGTTTCGCCCAATCGGGTCAGGGAGGCTGTGGGCTTGGGCCGAGGATTCATGACTGATGCCCGTAGGGCTGGACAACCTCGGAATGGGCCGGGACTTCACCAGGGCTGGACCCGTGGAGGCGAGGGGGGCGTGGCGGCTGGGGCTGCCCGGTATGGAGCGGGCCGAGGTACGCGAGCTGGACCGGACCTTAGGGTCGGGGTGGACCCGAGGGTTGGGTCGGGTCAGGCGACTGGATATGATCCTCATCTGCAAGGTGGTCAGCCGGGTCATGAGAACCCGGTTCTCAGGGGGGGTCCATCACTGGGTACTGGATCCGATAGGGGGGAACAGATGGCGTTGGACCGCTAGATGGGGGCTATGCGCATCAAGGAGGTCGTTGTACCAGTTCAGGAGATTACTAGTAAGGGGAGTTCGTATAAGTACGCGATGGAAGCCAAGGTCCTGACTACCAGGAAGATTTTCTGGAAATCAGTAGTGGCAAGGATGGAGGACGTCTGGGTATGAAGGTTGAGGCTAAACCATTAGAAGGTGGTCTGGTTGCTTTTTTTTTTCAGATCGGCTAAGGAAAGGGAAAAGGGTTCTGCTGGGGGAACCCTGGTCTTTTTGGGATTCTCTAGTCCTTTTTACGGATCTGAGGGCTCATATGCAGGTTAGTGATCTGCAATTCCATCATTTTTTGGTCTGGGCGCGAGTGTCCAATCTACCAGTTGGGGCATGGACGAGGGATGTGGGATTTAGGGTCGGCAATGCACTGGGCGTCTGCCAAGGCGTGGATGTGGACAAGGATGGGTTATGCTGGGGGGATTTTATGAAGGTTCGAATCAGAGCGGATATCAGGATCCCCCTGCAGAGTCAACTTTGGTTTCGTCTGTCCGTCTCTCAAGTAAGGACACGTTTGCTTATTTCATACGAACATTTACCTGAACACTGCTTTGGTTGCTGCTGCGTGGGTCATCTATTCCCGGTCTGTCCGGTTGTTGGAGGATCTAGAGGAGTATCCTATAGGGCACCAGGGGATCCGAGGTCGGCAATAGAGAAGGCGAAACATGGGAAGACTACCCCAGGAACAAACTGGACTTATTTAGGGGGGTCGGACAGAGGTGGACGGTCTAAAGAGACCCCACGAACACCAGAGAGGAAGGAAGGCCGGGGTGGTGGGGCCACAGTAAAGCTGAAGAGGAGGAGGGCCGGGAAGACTGGGTACCGAAGGATCTGGCACCGTCACTATCAGGCAACAAGAGGCTAGTGAGGGAGGAGGAGCCGGATGAGGAGGAGGACTCGGCGGCGTCAAATGAGTTATCACCTACAGCGGCGGGGGGCTCCAAGCACCCTCGCCTCCAGGAATGAGTCCTGCCGGGGCCAGGGAGGGTTTGGTCGGTTGTACCTTCTCCCTGGTGTATAGGTGGCATTGGTATCACCAACAGCTGATGTGTTACTGCCCTACCACTTCGGGGTCAACATTCCCGCGCTCAGCAGCCCTACCATTATCATTCAAGGGAGGACGACGCACGCTGACATACCGGGGGAGTAACTGGTCCACCGTTGTTCGTTTATCCTCTGATCTGCTCGGTCATTTTCTTCTGGTTGGAGTATACTGTATCGGTATCCCCGGATGCTACCGCAGTCCCGCCCCCCCGACCGCAATTATGCTACAGAGCACATTTAAGTATTCTGCACTTGTTTTTCCAATTATGTTAGCTTGGTTTATGTACGGTGCACTCCATGCTTGGTATCACCAAGTTATTTTACATTAATGATATTTTCATTTCCTCTCAAGAAAAATGAAAAGGGAGCAAGCGATTATGTTAAAGTACTATTAGGAGAGACATGAGTGGCATGCATGTGTGTGGCTGCAAAATGCGGAAACACCATAGAATAAGGAGAAAAGAACATGCAAAAACACCTGTTTCCTTATCTTGTCTTTCAAGGACGGTTTGGTCTTTTTATTTGTCATTCAGATTATTAATTAAATCCAAAAATAATATTAAATGGAAAGGAAGTTGAAGGATGTGGCGATTGCTGATTGGGTATTTTGGGTTGGTAGTGTTGGCTCTCCTTATGTTGGTTTTCATAATTCATTCATAATATCTAAGTTTTGTATCTATCAAACTTTTTTTCTTCTGAAAAGGTGCATCTATCGAACTTGGTATCCAAAACATTGTATAGCTGTATATTTAAAAAATAATTGCAATGATTTATGATATATAATTGTGTTTTAATAACAACTATCTAGGGTTACATATCTTAAATCTAAACAAATTTATATTAAATTATCATTTTTACTTTATAACGTTTTATCACCATTTCTTTAATATTTCTTTAAATTTAGAAAATCATAAACATGTTGGGACTCGTCGGATTGGACTTCCTTTCGATGTTGTTCCTTTCTGAGAAACATGCTTTTGCCCTTTCCAATGGTGAGACATGTCTTTTCTCGGCCGATTACGACTCGTATTGAAGGTTGTTCTTGCCGTGAAGATTTCGTCGGAGATGATTGAAATCTTGATTGTATTCGCACTCCTTACTAATGTAGCTCAATGTTATCGATATTGAGATGTGTAAAGCTCATATAAGAGTTAGTGTTGAGGTTATTTGTGGCGTTAGGGCGCTAGAGAAGAATAAGAAGAGATGATGTCAATTATGATAACTTTCTCGCATAAGGTCACGATGTGTAATAGTTTGAAAACAATAACAACGAAGTAATACATGTATTTTTTTGATTAATTTGGTATAGACATATATATGAACAATATCTTGATAAAGAGTCGAAAATTGTTCACATATATTTATTTTTGTTTGAATCCCAACACATATTATTGATAATTTTATGGTAGGGTTTATGGATCCAAGAACATGTGAGCATGACATGCTGCATGTACCATGAGGACAACGCACTAGCTAAATACATGGTTTGTCACGTTCCCCGTAATTACGGTGAGTAAACTATCTAACATATTTTAATTGAAAAACATGATTCGATACACACATATTTTCTTATTCTAAAAATTATATGATATATTTTTTAATGGGCTGCAAAGCAATTAATTGTTATGGTAGAAATGAGTCGCTCTGTTAGGGTTTCCTTACTTTGCGTCGTTGTTCCTCGTGGCTGCGTCGTTTCTGTTCCTCCCGGTTCACTTCCGGTCACATCTCTTTGCCCATCGTACGTAGTCTCCTAGAATTCTTTGCTCCGCCTTCGTCTAGACCTGGTTTGGAAGAGATCTCTTCCCAGAGGTGCACCGAGGCCTTGACCCCTTCTCTGGTGGTTTCTCCTGCTCCTCTGACAGTCTCTGCTTCTCCTGTGAGACTTTGATCCCCATCTCGCCCCCGCTCAGCAACTTTACCCCAATATCGATCCTCTTCGTTTTTGAAGCTGCCGATGGCGTCCTCCTCCCTGGCCTACACCACCGCGTCCTCCTCGACCTCTCTCTCGATGATGGATCTGGCTAATCGAGTGAGTCTTTTTTTCTTCTTCTAATTTTGTCTTTGTAGGGTCAACGACTCCCTTTGAAATTGATGACAGCAGGTTCAGTTGAAATCTACATAACATGCAGCAGCTAGGCAATACCTTGATCAGCAATCATCGGCTTCGTCGTAGTTTAGTTTTTATTTCAGTTCGTTTTTATGACATCTCAAACACCACATGTGTCGGTTCATTTGTCTTAAAGTTATGTGTAGAAAGACGTTCAAGACTCAATACCATATAATGATTCTTTTAATTTATATTTAATAATATATGAATACCTTTTATTAAAAAAAAAAAGCATTAGTTGATTTGTAAATGAAAATAATTGGGGATGTTTTTCTTGCAGAAACAAAATATTCTCTGTCGAGTATTACAAACGCAAATACTTACAATTATCCTCATATTTAATTTATTTTTTCTTCAATGGTTTCTCTCTATTTGATATATCAATATCACATGTATAAAGTTGAATCCCACCGACGATAATCATAAATTTGGAAGACCAGTTGTGAGCAACTAGACTTGATCCCTCAAGACACTGACAGGGATACCTATGTTGAGCCAATGCTTAAGCTTTTATAGCTAAAAAGCTAGGGTTTGCAGAAACGAAAGAGAAAAAGAAAGCAACCTTAAAGAATTAGGTCACTGCAGCTCCATTACCAATAACATGCCACCAATCCTGCCTCCTTCAGCCAGACATCCCTCAACCCCAAAACCAATCCCATAAAACATTTCAATTATTTAAAATCACAAAAATTCAGTGACTCGGTCCAAGTTCATTGCTCCTCTCAAATAATAATATGTAAAATATTAACGTTATTTCATTCTAATTCTAAAAAATATAGTGGAGACTCAATTTTTTTTTTTGAAACTGGAAAGAAGTAGTATTACGATAAAATCGTGCTTACAAGGAGGGACCTAACAGTCCCGGATACCGGCTTTTTGTCCCAATCGGCCGTAGCCCATCAGGCGCACATGGTTTCATACATATAGTCTGCTTTGATTCGCATATCCAAACACAGAGTTCTTCGATCCAACGTTACAAAAAAATAATAAACCAAAGTCCTAAACTTATTGAGCTAAACGATTATTCGATCTAAAACAGTGAAACCTACTAGAGAATTAGCCTTTAGTGCAGATTCCCCGAGACCTCCCTGCTGCAAAAACTTGTTCGGGGTTGAGATTCCCGAATTCGGGTGCCGGTGAAATAGGCCCCAGCCTACCGTCCCTCCTCCCGGGTCCCAGATCCATCTAGGGAGCAGGCCCATGCCGGCGAGGGGTGACCCCGGGGCGGTAGGCCACTGCAGATGGAAAGCGGCACGTGGAGCCCGTCTTCTGGAAAACGGCAGGGGGGCCACGGTGGGTACTGGCTCGAAGGCGGGGCCGGTCCGGCGATGCAGGATTGGTAGCACGAGACGAGGGAGAGACCGTGACACGGATTGAACGATGAGGCGACAAGCTGTGAGGGTAGACCAGCTACAAAAAAGACAAAAACAAAAAAGTAACACCCATAAATGGGTAGAATAGACTCTGGTGGTTAGGGTAGAATGGATCATGTTGGTTAGGGTAGAAGAACGCTTTGAGTTAGGAGTTTCAAGAGTTTCCATAGTGGAGAAGGAAGGGGGAGGGGGTGGGAGGTGAGGAGGCTGCGCAGATTGCGCAGCCCCTAGGGTTTACGAGACCTTCTTTAGTACTGCTTGTGGACACTCAATTTTAATATCATTTCAAAGTCGCATACAAGAATTGACGAGGTGACAAAAATAATCTAAACATAATGAATTAATACTTATAATATCAAGTTTGAATGAAAGTGACGCTTTAAGGGTAAGGTGAACATTTTAAGTATAATTTATTAGCGACCTGCAAAGTCAGATTGTTGTGTTGGACCACAGCAAAGAGGAGTTGTGTTTTGGGTCAGTCAATCTGCAGATTTTGAAGTAACATTATTTAGAAAAGAGATAAGATTGACCTTAGTATATGCTAATAATGTAATGATTTCTGTAAAGAAGTGATTGATTTGGCTTCTCTGACTGACGAAATTATCATCCAAGTCTGCTAATTTTCTGAGCTTATCCATTCTCCTAACCACTCCATCGCAAAAAGCTAATCACGAACGTTTCTTATGATTGAGACACTAAACCTTAGCGCGCAACATAAATTAGTATAACGATTCAGGGCATCCACGTTATCAGGCTGCGCTTGACAATATTTTCTATGAAAACGGTGTTGCTTTTTGGGCTCCATAAGCCCATGTCTTTTTAGGCCGATGATTCAAGGCCCAAACTTAAGCCCATCTTCCTGTTGTCATGTATTGGATAAATTGGGAACAATAAGATTCTATTTTAGTGGTATCAGAGCCTGGTTGTTTGGCTAGTTGATTGGTTATTGTTGATATTGCTGTATTTGTGAGTATGTCTGATAGAGCTTCCACATCTCGAGAAGAGGGTTATGGGTTCGATATTCTTCGATTGAATGGACGGAACAATTTTAAAGCTTGACAGATGGATTGTAAGGACATTCTTATTAGTTTGGATCAATTTGATGCGTTGGGTGATAAACCATCTAGGGGTGATCAACTTGAGAGATGGAACAAAATGGACCAGAAAAGCTTGTAGTACGACCCGTTTGTGTCTTTCTCGGAATGTACCTTACAATTTTGCTGATGAGACGAACGCCAAGAGTATTTTGGATAAGCTTCAAGTTATGCATCTTCACAATGATTAGATGAGTGTGATGTGCCTGTTAAAGCCCAATCCAACCCAAAAGCTCGAACTGATGGGTGGAGGCACTAATATGCTTATCAAGTGTTCAATTCGTCCATACACTTTCTATGTGAGACTTATACTTCAACACTCCCCCTCACGTGTAGGACTGGACATCTACACGTGGGCCATAGCATGACTGGACATCTGCATATGGACCGGAGACCACAGGGTGGAGGTATCAAATGGGCCATAGGCCGAACCAGCTCTGATACCATGTGTTTGGGAGAATCGGGCCTATCAAGGAGGAGCATACAACAAGAAGCCCATAATATACACATTAGCCACCACACTTAACCCAAAAGACTAGCATATCAGGTCATGAGTCCAAAGTGTATATTAAGTCTTACTTTATTCCTTAAGTATCTGATGTGAGACTCCTGACTCATATGTGGACACACCTAACAATCTCCCCCTCCACATTGAGTATCATCACATCGGCTTACTCGCACTCCTAAGCCCAACTTTTTACCTATTCAACTCAATCCCATACGGGCCCACTTCATCCTATCTAGGCCCACCACCATGAGAGCAGCGATCATGGTATCTTGGTGTTTCTGGCCCTAGGAGATATACCTCAACCCGCTTCCTGGGAGAGTTCAGGAACCAGGCCCTGATACCAGTTGTTGGGGTATAACAACGTGGAACAATATTCAAGCAAGAAGAAACCAAGGGAAAATAAGCAATCACACAAGAACACAAGAATTTATGTGGTTCGGCAATTTGCCTACGTCCACGGTCTCACTACTCTCTTCTTATTGCTCTCACAATGAATGAATGATTTGGGTTTACAAGTACATGGTATTTATAAGAGAAGACAATGAGTAAAATAAGGTAGGAATTAGGTTTTCTAATTATAATAGGAAATCTCCTCTAATTGCCTACTCAAGTCTCTTACCTAAATCTATTAGGAAGACTAGACATTTCCTAAATAATATAGGAAGTCTCCACACAACCCTAACAATCTCCCACTTGGAGACTGTCCATGAATGTCTTCACTTCACTCCTACTCATGTAACTCCAATAACACCCCCAATGCACCATCAATAAGCTTCTGAGGTAGTGAGACATCTTCCTTCAACTAACCATGAAGGCCAGATGAAGTTATGCATAACTTCAGCTTCTCCGTTGTAACAACCTAGGTCAACATATCTGCAGGATTCTTTGACCCAAGGATTTTCTTCAAGGACAAAGTACCACCATTCATTAATCCTCTAATGAAATGATATCTCAACTGGATATGCTTCGTCCTAGCATGAAACACAAGATTCTTGGCGAGGTGAATGGCGTTCTGACTGTCGTTATACAAAGGACTGTCTGCCCGTTTCTTCCCTAACTCCTCCAAGAAATTCTTCAACCATATCATTTCCTTTCCAGCTTCTGAAATATCCATGTACTCAGCTTCAGTGGTTGAAAGAGCAACACTCTTCTGCAGTCGAGACATCCAACTAACTGCTGTGCTACCCAAGGTAAAGACGTACCATGTAGTACTCTTTCTCGTGTCCAAACAAGTGGTATCAGAGCCTGGTTCCTGAACTCTCCCAGGAAGCGGGTTGAGGTATATCTCCTAGGGCCAGAAACACCAAGATACCATGATCGCTGCTCTCATGGTGGTGGGCCCAGATAAGATGAAGTGGGCCCGTACGGGATTGAGTTGAACATGTAAAAAGTTGGGCTTAAGAGTGCGAGCAAGCCGATGTGATGATACTCAATGTGGAGGGGGAGATTGTTAGGTGTGTCCACATGTGAGTCAGGAGTCTCACATCGGATACTTAAGGAATAAAGTAAGACTTAATATACACTTTGGACTCATGACCTGATAGGCTAGTCTTTTGGGTCAAGTGTGGTGGCTAATGTGTATATTATGGGCTTCTTGTTGTATGCTACTCCTTGATAGGCCCGGTTCTCCCAATGTGGACACACCTAACAATACCTGCAGAAGAAGCTCTTTACTTTCAGGCTACAATCAGGGAGACTTATGACTGATCATATCACTGAGTTTGAGTGCTTATACTCAGATTGTGTTAGCTTGGGAGCTAAGTTTAAAGATAACCAAAAGGCTTTTCTCTTGTTGATTTCTTTGTTGTCGGAATGCAAGCCATTTGTTGATCAAATTATTATGATGACCATGGAGAAGTTTGTGTATAGTGACATTGTTTAGTCTATACTTGTAAAAGCTTCTAGGCAGAGTTCTGTGAGCGAGGATGTTCTAGCACATGGTCTCTCGGTTACAATGGGAAGAAATTCAGACAAGAGGTACAACAACAATAGAAGGAGTCGGTCTCAATCGAGAGGAAGAGATATGTCTAAAGTTAATTGTTACAAGTGTAAGCAAAATGGCCATTACAAGAAGGATTGTCCAGAGTAGAAGGATAATCGCACAATACAAGAGACTGGAGATAAAGGCTTGACAAATGTGGTTGAGGCACCAGAGATAGTTGAGGATATTCATATCGACGATGACCTAACACATGCTTTGACAGCGGGTTCTAATGATCATCTGTATGATGGTTGGTTGTTGGATACAGGGGCTTCTTATCACTTGTGTCCGGTTCAGGAATAGTTCACCACATATCGCGAGGTAGAGGGTCGCTCAGTTTATATGGGTGATTCTCGACCCTGCGGGATGTTAGGTGTTGGTACAATCAGATTCTAGCTAGCAGACGGGTCATGTAGACAACTTACCGAGGTACGTCATATTCCAGATCTTGCAAGAGGGTTGATTTCTCTTGGGGTACTTGAAGCTTAGGGTTATAGGTATGTTGGTGAGAATGACTATTTCAACGTTTATCATGGTGACAAGTTGCTATTATAATCAATTAGGCATGTCAATCTCTATTTTCTTCAGGGTAATGTTGTTGAAGGTAGAGCTATGGTCTCCACGGTTATTGATGAGAAGAACTTGGTCCGCACACGGTTATGGCACATGCGTCTAGGGCATGTAGGTGAGATTGGACTGAAGACTTTGAGTAGGCGTGGCTTGCTTGGCGATGACAAGATGGAGTAGCTTGATTTTTGTGAGTACTATGTATATGGGAAGCAGTGTAGGGTCACTTTTGGTGACAATATTCACAGCACCGCGGGTATTGTTGACTATATCCACACGAAAATTCCAGTCCGGAGTCGGGAAAAAAGTGAGGGTCCGGTGTCTCAGGGATCATGACAATTCAACCAGTTCTACGTCCGCTAAATCCTCTCAGAAGGTCGACAAACTCAACTGTCTTGTCCAGGAGCAACAACGGTTTGTAGCCGCACTGACCGAGGAAAGGGAGCGGAACAAAAAATCCAAGAAGGGTTCAACATGAAAAGGAGGCATGACATGAAACATTAGTAATATTTGGCCAACCAAGTCGCCTTACTCATGGAAATCATCAAACGACATGGGGAAGACTTTTGTGATCCTTGGCACTACGACGACTCTGACTAGTCAGTTCACGTTTTTCTTAAACTTTGACATATGGTGATGTGATTTTGACAATTTATGTTCGGATAATTTATTGTTTCTTTTGTTGAACAATTTATGTTTAATTTTCACTTTCAATTTCTGTTTTGGATGAATTAGAATGTTGCTTTTTGTGATGTTTTGGATGTCCAAGTTCATTTTAACGTAATGCACGTTTAGTTGCACAATTTCAATTTTTTTAAATATGTCATTTAACTTAACTGACTGAATTTTTTGAAATAGTCGGTAATAAAATTTCATTATCGACTTACACGTTTGGTCGGTAATTTAATTCATGAAAATTCATTACCGACCAAACTAGTAGGCCGGTCATGAGATTTTATCATCGACATAAGAGTTTGGTCGTTAATGAATGTTCAACTCCGACAAAATCATTTGGTTCAATTCCGATCAAGTAAATTAGTCGCTAATGAAAAACACTATTCATCACCGACAAAACTTATCCCATTGAGCTGTCGGTCAATGATGATCATTACCGTTACTGATTAAATTGATCGATCGGTGATAAATTGTTCCTTAGTGGTGAACAAAAACATTCAACTATTATCTTCTTTCATTTTATCAGCAAAAAAAACATAATTTTATTCAACCTGATTGTAATCTTTGAAGGAGAGATACAATCAAACAAAGAGAGTAGAGCACGGCAGAAACAAAACTAACTAGCGAAGATAACAAAGTCGAAGAAAAGGGATCACTCTAAAGCCAGCTAGGACGAGCTCTTGACTCAAAAGAACGACAGAAACAACTTGGTGGCTTGTTCGGTTCCTAATTGTTACTAATTGCTCAAGTGTCCAGTTTAAATCATTGTATCTAAACTTACGTTCCTTTTCGTACTCAAATTGGTAAGTAAGTGTTGTTTGTATTAGAAAGAACTGCATGTCACCTCATTGTACTAAAGTCAAACAACAAATCATAACCCACATATATGAAACGTATCAGATAGAGTAACATGTTTCACCTTATTAATTCTCAAAATATATCAAAATCTGTTAAGTGTGATTAAAGCCGTGAAATACCAGCCTTATGCTTGGCACGTGGTCTAAAAATTTCCTAAAATAGAAACTTCAACTTTTCGTTTATTGTCAAATCATAACCATGAAATATCAACTTTTTCTGTTACGCACTTGACGGTCGTTAGACTTGAGGACGAAAAATGTAATAGTTGTTGGTCAACGTTACTACATGACAATTTACATTTGCTTAGTTGTGATTTAGCAATAAACAAAAGGTGGACGTGCAAACATGGAAAAATCCTTATCATATTTATTCCCTGCACAATCATATTCATGTCCATCCCAAAAAATAACATGCTGGCCCTTGATCATGGAATGTATCAATTAAGACATAAATTAATGATTCCTTGTTGATAAATACCAAAAGAATCATGAAACAAACCAAACACTTCCTTTGTTCCTCTTCATTTGTGTGTTAATTTGTGAATCACTTCAACAAAATGCACTTGAAGCTCACTATTCTTGCACGTTTCATCTCCTTCTCCATTATTGATGTCTCTCTCTCAAGAAGCCTTAGGTCAATAAACTTGCAACCACGAGCTAAAATTTCAAAAAAAATCATAGTGGACAAGTCGGGTGGCGACGGTTTTGCCACGGTGCAAAAAGCTATTGATTCTGTCCCGCAGAACAATGAGGATGGGTCAAGATCATACTCGAAGTCGAGGTTTACAAGTAAGTATTCGAAGTTTTTTACACGTAAAATCTTCTTGAATATGTCATTTTTATCATCTTCATATTCATGAAACTAAATTTTAAAGATTTTCAGTGAAAATGTTCTCATCCCTGAAGAGAAACCGTTTATAGTCTTTGAGGGACAAGTACATGGACAAGGCATGTAAGAACCGCCCCGATCGATCCTGGTCGAATCGACGAATTTTGGACAAGTTTGACTTTCGGCCGGAAAAGTCAACCGAAGACTCCGGAAGTCACTCGGGACTTTTCCGGGGCCCAACGAGCTTAGCCGTCATCACGGTTGGCTTAATTGGACCATTTCCGTTCTTTTGAGTATAATTTTGAAGGAAGTCAACTTTGGTTAAAATTGGACTTTTTATCGACTAAAACAATATTAATTATTGTGCTGGAATTTATTTTGGAGAGCTAGAGGACCTACTTGGACACTTGTCCCTTTTTGGTTAGAAGAGAGAAAATGGAGTGGTCTTGGACCACTTTACCCTCCTAAAAGCTCCTACAAGGGAAAATATCTAAAGGGCTTTTAGTCATTAACCAACTCTAGGTATTATATGAAATTGGGAGACCAAAAACCAATTCATTTTGTGTTGTAGCCGAAAATTGAGAGGAAAGGGAGAGAGAGGAGCTTCCATGGAGTCTTGAAGAAGAAGCAAAGGAAAAGGGGCAACTTGGGGCCATTTTCTACCTCTTCCTTCTCCAAATCATCACCATCTTCTTCATCTCACTCTACTAGAGGTAATGGAACTATCTAAATCTCTTTTCCCTTCATCTTATTTCATGGTTTTTGGCTTGAGTTTGCTAGAAGTGGTTGGGTTTGAGTGGGATGGTGTTAGATGAAGTTGTTAAGAAGCTTTGGTGAGTTTTTGTTGGAAATCCTTGAGTTTAATGGGGTTTTTGATGTGTTTATGAATTGGAGAATCCTTGGAAACTTTTTTGTTTGTTGATTCCTACCATGGGTAGAGGAGTATTGGAGGTATTTGACTGTTTTGGGAGCTTGAGATGGTTGAAAATGGAGTTTGTTAGTGGATTTTCGGAGAAAAGGAGCTGAATGTTGAAGAAGGGCGAATCTGCCCTAGAGCGCCACGGATCCGTGTCGGATTCCGTGACGGGCGACATCACGGCTCCGCGAGGGAGTCCGTGACGGCACACGTCACGGCTCCGTGACGTCATCCGTGAGGGGTGGTGTCACGGCTCCGTGACCGTGTCCGTGGCCGTTCAGTTTTGGTGTATTTTGGGGATTGTCCACCGTTTTCGATCTTTGTTGGGAACTGAACTTTTGGAAGGGTTTTGGGGACTTTACTTGCTGTTAAGTGGAGTATAACTAGAGTTTGTTTTGTGTTCAAAGACCTTGGGACCGAACTTGAAGAATGAAGACCACGCCGGAACCCGTGTGAAGAACGGAGTTGTGACTACCGAGCTTGACAACAGAGTTTTAGAGGATGACCTCGAGGTAGAGAAAGTCTTAACTCCTCGTTTATTACGCTAAGTATGCCTATTAGGTTAATAAAATTGGAAAGGTCCTAGAAATGCCTATAGGATACGAATAACTAGAATAATTGTCTTTCAATTACTAATAATCGGATGTGTCTAGTAAGCATGCGTAGGATGCCAATCACTAGTGTAACTCGCTTTCAATACTTGGGAATTGCTTTACTGGTAGAGAGGCCGTGGCAAAGCCCTCGGATTAGTTGTGTGTTAGGATCACATGCTTGTTTGCTTGGTTGGATAAGATAAGAGTCTAATGCAACTAGATTACTCGATTTTTGAACTTGATTGTTGAATGTGTTGGATTGAATGCTTGACTTCCTTGCGTTGGATTGAATGCTTGATTCTAAGTGTGATTGGATGGAGGATCGAGTATGACTGATTGTGCCAAGTGGTACAATCAGGTGATCGATGGACCGATGGGTCAAGACTGGTAAGTAAATGGTAAGTTACGGTTATGTGAATTGTGTGGTGTGCTGTGGTGGAATTGTGACTCGTGTGAATTGATTGCTTCGTGTTGACTTGAGTGTGTTATTCATTAAAATTGATTATTGTTGATTTACCCAAGTGTATGCTTCCTATGGGAGTAATATCTTGGTTCCCGAGGACATATAGCCCTTTGGGGACGTTTCCGAGAATCCCGACGATAAGCGCCCTCATGGGGTTGTTTCCGGTAGCCTCGATGATATGCGTCTCCTCTGGACTGAGGGAAAATCCGACAGGACACATCAGGTGTGGATCGGAGGGTGGTGACTTCATGTGCCACGACATTGGTTGGATGGTTCTTTCCTATTTATTGCTAAGAAATATTTGTTGTCCTTATTTGCAACTTTGAGCTTAAAAAGCGTCGCCTTGTTATGTATTTTCCCTACTGAGCGCAAGCTCACCCCTATGTGTTTACTTGTTGTTATTACATGCTTGATAGAGGAGTAGAGGCTCGGGAGCTTCTTGGTACGGGGGTCATTCTAGAGACGTTGTCGTTATCTTTTATGTTACGAACTTTTGAGGTTTTACTTATGTTTGTAAACTGTTATATTTTGGATCGAGAACTTGTGTGGAGGATTTTATGGAAAATTGTTCATGGTTTATTATGTTTAAAATCGTTCTTACTTAAGTCACGTCTCGAGTTCGGTCAAAACCGGATTTGGGGCGTGACAAGGCAGGCACAACCAAACTATCATCCAATATGGAGATTCTGGAAGCTCGCGTTTAAGCTCAACTTTTACAATTTTAGCTGACCAATTTGTAGCAAAGGAACATTTCGTTTAGGGTAATGTCAAGTTCTGATCCCAAAAATATATGATAATTATAAACACGTGAATTAAAATATGTGATCGTACACTTTACATGTGACAGAATACATATGATAGAATGATACTACGGACAAATGGAGTGCCCATAACATGGGCACCAGCCATTCGGGTTGGAGGAGACAAGTGTTCGTTCTATCAATGTGAATTCAATGGTATACATGATACGGTCATAGACGAGACAAGATGCCATTTGGCATGCCCTCCAATGAATATGGGCTCAATCCCGATCTAGAGTAATTGTGCGCAGTGATGCCAAATATGTGGTGCATTTGATTCAAGGGAAACACCAGGTTTTTTCTCCGTTGGGTCAGCTAGTTGATGATTGTCGATCTCTTTTATCTCTTATCGAGGATGTTAAACTTGAGCATATTCTTAGGACAACGAACATGACAACCCACTAGTTAGCCCAAGAGGCTCGTTCTGTGTCTGTTCAGTCGTGGTCCGGTTTTACTATTTTGAATCATTTCAGATAAGAAATTCTCTTCCGCATTTTAAAAAATATATATTTAATTATTATTCGAATCTATGTCTAGTTACTCCCTAAATGTTGAAGTGTCCAGTTCAAATCATTGCATATATCTATATTCTTTCTGTTACTGAAATTTGGTAAGTTGCTATTGTGATTGATAAGTTCCTCAATTATGTTGATTACTTGCACAATCAAGCCCACCCCCAAAAATGAATATGCTAGTCAAAGTTCATCGAATATCTCAATTAAGACACTAATTAATGATTTTTTTTTTAAAGACATAAATTGATGATTCCTCATCATGGTTGTTATATATCATGAAAATCATCAACAAACCAAACAAATTGTGTCCTTCATATTCCTCTTCATTTGAGTGTTAATTAGTGCATCACTTCATTTTTCCAACATGCGTTTGAAGCTCACCATTCTTGCATTTCTCATCACCTTCTCCTTTGATGTCTCATACTCAAGGAGCCCTAGGTCTACAAACCACGAGCCACAAGGTCAAATTTCGAGAAGAATCATAGTTGACAAGAGGGGTCGTGGTGATTTTGTCACGGTGCAACAAGCTGTTGATTCTGTCGCCCCCAACAACAAGGATTGGGTCGCGATCGTGCTCAAAGCCGGCACTTATAAGTAAGGATTTGTCGGGATTTACCTGTAAAATCTTCCTGAATATGTCTATTTTAGTCCTTTTATGTATCTTCGTGATCTTGAATCTACATTTTGTAAATTCTGGTAGTGAAAAGGTTCTTATTCCTAAAAACAAACCGTTTATAGTCCTGGAGGGACGAGGTAGAGGTAGAACTCTAATTCAATATGGAGATTCAGGAAGCTCAATAGCAAGCACCACTTTCACGGTTTTAGCTGACCAATTTGTAGCGAGAAACGTCACATTTAAGGTAACGCTTTGATCCTAAAAATATATATCAATTATAAGAGATACTTCTTAACAATCCCACTACCATTTTTGTGTACAAATAACACCGTAAAAATCAATTCGTATCAATAACACGCCGTCGCATTTTACTATCATCAAAACTCCAATTCAATATGGAGATTTTGGAAACTCCGAAATAGGAGAGTTTGGTGAAAAACTCACATTTTCAATTGAGTTTTTTTTTTGTGATAACATTGTATCACAGATACACACTAGTATTTACGGGTGTGTTATTAACTACAAAAGATCAAAATGAATATATAAATAATAATTTTCTTAACTATAAATATGTGTATAAATACTAGTGATAGTATACTTCACATGTGACAGAATACATACGATCGAATCATACCGCGAACAGACGGAACTCCCTTAACATGGTCACCAGCCTTCCGGGTTGCAGGAGACAAGTGTGCCTTCTATCAATGTGGCTTCATTGGCTTGCAAGACACATTGACGGACCATGAAGGCCGCCATTATTTTGAGTCTTGTCACATCGAAGGGATAGCTGACTTCATATGGGGTTTCGGACAATCTTTTTTTCAGGTCGGAAGTCAATGTTCACGTTCGACATTTAAACATTTAATCAACGTAAAATATATTGTTTCATATATATTTGTTTTTACAGGATTGTCATATAAAGGTGACGGCGAAGTTTGAAAAGATGGTGACAAGATATATTACGGCCCATGCACGGCAAAGTGCGGAGGGAGCAGGTGGTTTTGTGTTCAACTCCGGTTCCGTGGATGGGGGAGGCAAGACATATCTCGGGAGAGCCTATGATCGTTATTCACGGGTGTTGTTTCATGGGACTTATATGTCAAACATCGTTGTTCCTGAAGGATGGGACATATGGAGACAAAAGGGGAACGAGTATAGTCTTTTGGCTTTATCATGATGATCGGTTTAATTTAATTATGTTAGTTTAAATGTGACTGTATTTTTTATCGTTGCAGAAGTACGATCACTTACGCAGAAAGTGGGTGCTCGGGACCGGGATCGAACATATCTAAGAGAGTGTCATGGGAGAAGAAGTTGTCCCAAAAGGAATGGAGTAAGTTCAAGGACGTGAATACTTTCATAAACCAAGATGGGTGGATTGAGAGACAACCTAAATACATATAGGACCTCAAAGAAACATGCTTTTACATTTATCTGACACACATGAAATAGTTTATTTAGCAAAGTAATAAATTAGAGGAATTCCAATGGATATTCACGTTATCAAATAAACAGCTTTGTTATTTTTACTATCGTTGTTTTCGATTTCAGGATCGAATCATGAGTTCCTTTCTTCAATGTATTACTTCAATGTTTACGTTAGAGAACTCTTTCTTCTTTTCGAGGTTAGAGTTGACACAAACAAATGTGGATATAAGTTAGTGTAAGGAATAAAACTAGACTGAAGTAGGATTTCTATAATTTCTTGTTGATAGAAAAAAAAAAACTTATTGAGACGACCACATCCAAAGCCTTTTAAAGATGATTTCCATTAATATTTTCCCTCAAGTATCACACCGAAGCCCTCTTTGGTGAAAATGTTTTTTTTTGTTCAAAACTGTTAGAGATTTGATTATTATCAAGAGTTTGAATACTCTTGCTACCTTACGGATCCAGGTTTAAACCCCACTCTTTACAAAATTCTAATTTCTTGTCTATTTATCAAATTTACTCATAATGGGCCAGCCCTTATACTCCTTCTACATGGGTTATCTACAAGCCACTTCTTAATGGGCTCTCCAACTATCTCTCAATGAGCTATCTTTAAATCTCCTCTTAATGGGCTCCCTACTATCTCTTAATGAGTTATCTTCAAATCTCCTCTAAATGGGCTCCCCAACTATCTCTTAATGGGCTATCCTCCTCAAATCTTCTCACCTGTCTTCCTACCTACCTCCTAATGGGATATCCTCAGATCCACCTCCAAGCCCGTAAACGGATTTGTCCGTGAGGACGCATGTTAGATATATATAATTGAGCCTTCAACTATCATCTTGAGCTTTTATTTGAGTTGGTCCTCCAATATGGTATCAGAGCAAAATCAACTATGATTTTCGCTTCCGCTTCTCATTTTCTCCCTCGCATTTGCATTCTGCGTTTCTTATTCTACTGATTCCATTCTTAGATCGTGAATTGCTCCCCTGATCGTGAAATGCTTCTGATCGTGAATTGCTCCACCAGTCGCTTCTCACGATCACAATCGCAGACCATTCCTTCTGTGTTTCTACTTCTTCTCACGATCTCAGGATCGCAGCAGCGCCGCTCATTGTATTTCCTCTACAGAATCGCAGCAGCGCCGCCCGTCTGCCCAATTGCACGTCTCGCAATCGCACTGCATAATCGCAGCAACGCCAGCACGTCCCTCGGTTGTTCTGGTTCAACATCGTGCGTTTCTAGTTCAGCAGCGACTTCACGTCCCTCGGTTGATCTCTGCAGCACCGATCTTCACCAGCATCCTGCGTTTCTTCTCGCTACGGATCGCACCTGCAACAGTTCGTGCACCTACAACCCAATCACACCGGCTCCGGCTCGTACCTGTCGCAGCTCCCTATTTCTCAAGTGTAGCAACACCTCCCCAATCTCCATGGGATCATCTCAGAGCCATGTAGGTCCTCGTGGACACTCTCCACCATAAATGTCATCCAGTAGCAGCTCCCAGAACTCAGCCCCCGCTCCTCGGCAACATGCTCCAAGCGGACCATCTCAGAACATGGTCCAGCCAAGCTATTGGACTGGACCTCCTCCTCTGTACTGGACTGGGCCGCCAAATTGGGCCCAACAGACGCATCCCATCCCATCCTGGCCCGGTCAGCAGCTGCAGTTCAGTCCGTTGTCGCCCTATCCGTTCCCGACCAGTCCAATGCACGGCCAATGGACTCAAGGCTCGAATACTCAGCACGGACAGCAGCACGGTGTTTTGGGTTCGAGGCCCAACACACCATCTCAGGCCCATTTAGCAGTTCCGACAGACGTTTCCAATGCAATGGCCAATATTACCATGCAGCCCGCTCCTGATGGAAAATGGTACATGGACTCAGGTGCCTCTTCCCATATGACGACACACTCAGGTACCTTACGTTCTTATATTAATTCAAATCTTAATCGTTCTATTATTGTTGGTGACGGGAATAATATCCCTATTTCTGGTTGTGGACAAGCAACATTATTTCCCACACATCCCCAATACACCTTAAATAACGTTATACATGCCCCCGAAACTTGTTAAGAATTTAGTTTATGTACGCCGTTTCACTTGTGATAATAATGTCTCGATTGAATTTGACCCATTTGGGTTTTTTGTGAAGAATTTCCAAACAAGACATCTGGTTTTGAGATGCAATAGCACAAGCGACTTTTGTCCCGTCACACCTAATATTTTGTGTCAGTCGTCATTTCCTTTTTCAGCTTCTGCAACTTTGTCTTCAGGATTATGGCATTCTCGCTTAGGTCATCCGGGGTCTCCGACGTTTAATTCTCTTCGCCGTAATAATCTTATTGGATGTAAGCACAATTTTAATTCTGTCTGTAAGTCATGTGTACTTGGTAAACACGTTAGGCTTCCTTTTCAAACATCTACTACTGTTACTTATGCACCTTTTGATATTGTGCATGCTAATCTATGGACATCTCCTGTTTTGAACACATTTGGTCACAAATACTATTTGATATTACTTGATGATTTCACTAATTTTGTCTGGACATTTCCTTTGGGCAAGAAATCTGATGTTTTCAAGTTATTTCTTTCATTTAGTGCTCATGTTTCTACACAATTTGGGGTCTCTATAAAAAGTTTTCAGTGTGATAATGGAAAGGAGTTCGACAACTCTCCGTTTCGTGCCTTTGGTGATTCATCCGGCTTGGTGTTCCGCTTCTCGTGTCCACATACCTCCTCTTAGAATGGACGTGCAGAACGCAAGATCAGAAGTATCAACAACATGGTTCGTAACCTACTTCTTCACGCGTCCATTCCCCCGTCTTATTGGTAGTATGCATTGTCCATGTCTACTTACCTATCCAATATTCTCCCGTCTAAATTGCTTAATTTCTCGCCTCCTACTTTTGCTCTCTATCGTCGTGTTCCTTCTTATTCTCACTTGCTTGTTTTCGGTTGTTTGTGTTTTCCTCTTTTTCCATTTACCACACTTAACAAACTGCAGGCTCGGTCTACACCATGTGTTTTTGTCGGATTTCCTCCTAATCATCGAGGGTATGTTTTTTTTTTAATTTACAAACAAACAAATTCATTATATCGAGGCATGTATTATTTGATGAAACGGTGTTTCCATTTGCTTCTTCTTGATCACCCTTGCCACATAGCTATGATTATTTATCTGACCAAATATCTCCAGCTACACGGACTCAGCTATTTTTTGGCCCGGACTCACCACCCAAGCCCAACCATAACCCCACCCAAGCCCACGGTGCTCTTCCTGGCCTAAGCAATGCTCCAAGCCCAGTCCCACCTGGATCGGCTCCAAGCTCTTCGCGCTCCGAGCCTGGCCCAGCAACTCCCGTCAGCCCAACCGGCCATGCCAGCCCAACAGGCCACGCCATCCCAACCAGACAGGCCAGCCCCACCAGATCACCCAAGCCTCGGCCCGAGCCCTCTTCTCCACCGGAACAGGCACAGGTCCAACAATCACCTCCGGTTGTAGCTCCGGATCATGTTCCCTATGCACCAGCACATCGAATGGTCACACAGAGCAGGTCCGACATCTCCAAACCTAAGGTGATTTTCGACCTCCACTCTACCACATCTATATCCCCTATCCCCCGTAATCCTAAAGATGCTCTGCTTGATCCTAATTGGAAACTTTCTATGAGAGACGAATTTAATGCTTTGATTAATAATAAGACGTGGGTTCTAGTTCCACGTCCTGTGGGAATGAATGTTATTCGTTCCATGTGTATTTTTCGGCATAAAAATCGTTATGATGGTTCTTTTGAGCGATATAAGGCTTGTCTTGTTGGTTATGGCAGGTCTCAGCAGGTTGGCATTGATTGAGATGAGACATTCAGCCCCATGGTCAAGCCAGCTACAATCTGTATTGTGCTGAGTATTGTTGTGGCACGTTCTTGGTCCATTCATCAGCTGGATGTCAAGAATGCATTTCTGCACGGGAATCTCAGTGAGACAGTCTACATGCATCAACCGCTTGGTTTCCGTGACTCCGCCTACCCTGATCATGTCTACTTGTTGAACCGTTCTCTATATGGTCTCAAGCAGGCTCCTCGAACATGGTACCAACGGTTTACTGACTTTGTCTCCTCCATTGGTTTTGTGCACAGTAGGTCCGCCTACTCATTGTTCATCTACCGTCATGAGAGAGACTCGACTTATATTCTACTGTATGTAGATGATATCATCCTTGCATCATCTAGTGAGTCCCTCCGGCTTTTAGTATGTCTCGCCTCAGCTCCGAGTTCGCCATGAAGGATTTGGGTCCTTTCTCATATTTTTTGGGTATCACCGTCACTTGTCATTCTGGTGGCATGTTTATATCTCAACAGAAATATGCCACTGACATTATAGCTCGTGCCGGCATGTCCTCTTGTTCCCCCTCGGCTACTCCGGTTGACACTCAAGGCAAGCTTGGCTCCGCTGATAGTTCTCCTTTTGAGAATCTGACACTCTACCGCAATCTTACAGGGGCGCTCCAATATCTTACATTTACCCGGCCTGACATATCTTATGCAGTTCAGCAAGCGTGTCTTCATATGCACGACCCATGGGTCAGTCACATGGTTGCTCTGAAGCGCATCATTCGGTATCTGCAGGGGACTACACATCTTGGTCTTCACCTATACTCCTCGCCCATCTCCGGACTGGTCTCATACACAGATGCAGATTGGGATGGCTGCCCCGACACTCGACGCTCTACTTCTGGCTATTGTGTGTTTCTAGGAGACAACTTGATTTCTTGGTCCTCTAAACGCCAACCTACATTTTCCCGCTCCAGTACTGAGGCTGAATATCGCGGGGTCGCGAATGTTGTTTCCGAAGCTTGCTGGATTAGGAATCTTCTTCTTGAGCTACATTGCCCTCTGTCCCGGGCAACGCTGGTCTACTGTGATAACATCAGTGCTATTTACTTATCTGGAAATCCGGTTCAACACCAGAGGACCAAACATATAGAGCTCGACATTCACTTTGTTCGTGAAAAAGTGGCGAAAGGACAAGTTCGTGTTCTCCACGTCCCGTCCCGCTCACAGATTGCAGACGTTTTCACCAAAGGCTTACCGAGAGTCCTCTTCCTTGATTTTCGGTCAAGCCTGAACGTCCACGAGCCTCCCGTTCAGGCTGCAGGGGTGTGTTAGAGATATGATTATTATCAAGACTTTGAATACTCTTAGATAACCTTGTATTTGATTATTGAATGTATTTATCCTATCTGTAACAGTATACAAATACACGAATCAATGAATATACGAGGCCCATGTTTATATCTCAATAAAAACAATGTGAATAACACCCATGGTGTCACAAAACAAGGAACAATCACATGCATCGGGTTGAACTCCACATCCAAACTAAAAAATAATCATTCTTATTAATTGGATGAGGGCACCAATAATTTTTTCACAATAATAAATAGCGTAAAAAATATATTAATATTATATCATATAAACGACAACAAATGTCTATTTATAACAAATCATGATGTCGAGATTTCATATTTTGAAGGTATTATAAAAAATATTTATCATCAGTATAAAAAAATACCTTTCGATCTATGCAATCATATTACGATTGATTCACTGGTCTCTCGGTTTCTCAACCGAGTATTGATTATATTCATAATAGAAAATATTTTTTTCAAAGTTACACAACGTCAAGATTTCAACCGATTAAAAAGATTATTTTGATTTTATAGAATAAAAATATATTAAATTTAATATTTAATGAGAAGCTTCGTTAGGTTTGAAAGTTTCAACTTGATTTTGACTTGTTTATTAAGCAATCCATTCCGTAAACTCAAATTTAACTTGGATTCGATGAGAATGGAATTCTATACAACTAGTTAAAATTTGATTTACAATAATACTTATAGATACGATTATTTTTTTATATTAATTACAATTGAAAATACTAAATTAACGTGAGATCAATTTAATCCCACTAGGTTTTTGCACCGCGCTATCGTGCGGTGCTAATTGCATATTCATGTTGCATTTTTTTATGTAGCTGCATATCTGATGTTGCGTAAATTTTGCTTTGGTATACAATAATTAAGGAAAATAACATATATTAGTAAATCCTCATTGTTTTGAAATATGATTCATAAAGTAAATAAAATGGATATTTTATAAGTCAATTTCAATTTACCATAGTTGGCCCCAAATATCAACTGGATCATCAACAGGATATTGGCAAAACTTCATTCAACAAAAGCTTTAACTAATATGAAGTTGACAAATACTGTTCCAACATGCAAGGTTCACTTTGTTTCTTATTTCCTGAAGACTACATTTTTCAAGCCATCCATACATTTTAGCTATTCCATAAACACAAGCTTCCAAACAATTAACAGCATCCGGTCCTAAAACTAAACTATGAAACTGACCACTGACAAAATGTTTTTGTATCAGGTTCAAAATATTGTCCAACTAAGCAAAGCCTCATTTTTTTTTATCAGCAAAGCCTCATTCAACGGACTATAAACCTGACCACACCCTAAATCCCTTACCAATTGGGATTGGAAACAGAATTTTGGAGGACTACGATGGGTCACTTTTCATATTAGGGATAGAAGAATTGGCCAATAATATGAGGTCGTGGTGCCTATGTTATAGAATTCAAGGTCCGATGATGATTAGTAGTAAGCGCTAGATATCAGTGTCCTATCTAGTCGCGACTGAGTACGCCGGGTATGGGTTTTGCCCCGGAACCAAGTATATTGGTGCCTTGTCATTGGAACATCAATAAGGTTCAGATCATCAACGACCTGGCAAAAATCCTCAACCAACCCATGGGGGTAAGTCCCACCCCCAGTCGTCTCATCCTGGTCTAAAATTCTGTTGAAATCCCCCATAATTATCCAATTGGGTCGAGTCGGTTGGTATAGCTGCGGAGTAAATCCCAGGTCAGGTGTCGTGTTTCCCCATATATGCCAGTAATTCTCAAATCTTCATAGCCCGGTGCCGAAACCTCAACATCAATGTAATGACCATCGGAAGCTCAGAGGATTACATCAACCCCTGTAACCCAGAACAGAGCAAGGCCCCTTTGTGTGTCTGACGTTGGCTCACAAATATGCTCATGAAAACCTAGGGATTGAGCTAGCAGAAGACAGTTCTGTGTCGATAGAAGGGTCTCCGACAAAAACATGATGTGTGGACGCTGGTCCCGAAGGAGGTGTCATAGATGCTGTCACGCCCCAGATCCGGTTTGACCGGACTCGAGACGTGAACTAAAATAATAGATAATTAAAGCAAAAATTAAAGTAAATAAGCTTAAAACAATTGTATTTCATAAATTCGATTAAAAGAGTCAACAACTCTTAAATAAAACGTAAGAACATGTCTTAGTTCAAAACACGGTACGTCACTAGACCTACTAGACAAGACCCTCGCCAGCTCCCAAGCTCAACTATGTCCTGCTAGCACAATCCCGCTCAACACCTGAAAACAACAAGGTAAGGGGGTGAGCTTTCGCCCAGTAGAGAAAGTAGTAAAGGTAATGAACATCGGCTCACCACCACGAGTAACCGCCCAATTAGGGTATACTAGTACAACATAACTAACTGTCAAACCAGGTTTCATAGCCAAACTTACAACGCACTCAATGACCACTTTCACAAAGCAAAACATTAACCAAACAACAAACGTATCACACACAAAAGCAACCAACACATGTCTCATACTGCGGTCCCCGAATTACCATCATAACATACCATAAAGTCATCGTATCATCTCATATAGCCCCTCGGTCCAGAGGAGACACATGCGTCGGGGCGACCAGAAACGTTCCCTAAGAACGCATCTCATCGGAGGGCCCGAAAATGTTCCCAAAGGACCATAGATCATCGGGGTGGAGCACGACCCGTAGACCCAATCACGACCCGCAGGTCCAACACGCAACTTAGTATAACCATTTCCAACGTCTCCGGCTATCACAGCCCGTTCCATTTATGTCGTATCGAATCACGAAGCCTCGGTCCCAACACCTTCCCGTCACGTAGACTCGGGGTAACATCCAAGACCGGAAATCCCTCAGTCGGATGTCTTCCTATCACGTAGACTCAGGGCCTCACGTACAACGGACCAGCACATACCTCGGTCGTAAGTCCTCCCGTCACAGAGACTCGGGGTATCAATCACGCCATCCTTGGCCTCGATACACTACACCAGAACTATCACTCGGTGTAAGTACCATTCCGGTAACACACATCAAGAGTATAACACGCGTCACAAAGACATAGTTCAACCCCGGTATACTAACCAGACCAAACTCACCATAACACATAAACCGGTATATCAATCACCCGGTCATATCACAATCAAGGATTCACATTACAACAAACACGGCACACTTGCCCGCACACAGTCACAATCATGCAACACCGAGTATAATCTTATTTAGACTCTCACACAACGGTTATAGCACACAACACGCAATCCTAGGGCTCGACATGGCCCATATATCAGCACAACAATCCCAAACTTACGGCTCGACATGACACGTAAGATATCCCACAGTTCACTCGTTCCTCACATTCTAATCATGTCATTCTAACAGTCAAATCAAGTGATTGCAACCTACTTGTTACTAGACTCGTCCGGTTATTTTATAGTATAAACGATCTTTCCAATTTCATTATTACCTAGCATGGATACTAGTAACTTTCCGTAATTAAACCGGTATTCGCTACTTTCCCTACCTCGAGACGATCACAACAGCTGCGTCTCCTAGCTACTGACGTCTTGGCCTAACTCCGGTCTTCTCGGGCGAAGTCCAAGTCTGATTTTAACAGGTAAAACTTACAATCAATTCTGGCACAGTCCAAATTAAATTCAACAGGTTGCCTTTTGAATTCGAACGGGTCAAAAGAGGGATTATACGACGAATCGGGTTCGAGCACCCGATCCCCGAGCACAGAACTCGGTGCACGTTTTCCGAGGCACGTATCCCAAGACACGAATCCCGATGCAGTGTTCCGAGGCACGGTTCCCGAGGTGTCCAAAACAGCGTTCCCGCTTTTAATCCCGTTCTAAGTCCGAATTATTCGTCTGGTAGTTCTAACGTTCGAACGTTCCTCGTATCAGTTCGACAGTTCAAGGTTCCAAATTCGATCAACCAAATGATCCGGGTTCGGTCAAAAGTCCCAAAAACACATTTTAATTTTAATTTGTTTAGTTTTATTTTATTTTTCAATTCTTTTCTTTTCTTTTAATTCCTTTACTTTCTGTTCCAACCCCGTCCTGAACCAAAAACAACTAGGGAACAACAAAACGAAGAAGAAAGGGGGTTCGGGATTTGTGTCCGACCGACCACCGGCGGAGATGCCGGTAACCAAAGCCTCACGGTAGTTGCGACGCTCAACGTAGGGAAAAAGAGGCGGCTGACGGTGGAGAACGGCCTTGGGAGCGGCGGAGCACGACGAGTCTCCTCTCGTTTAAGATCTGGAAACGACGGTGAGGTTCACGCTCGACTTGCTCTTTCCGGTGGTGGGGCGGCGATGACTCGTCGATTCCGAAGCGGCCTGAGGGTACGGCTTGGTCAGGTCGATTGTGGGTGGTGGTGGCCGGAATCGAACACGAGAGCGGAGAAGAGGAGAGGTGGAGAGCGAGGCGGTCTCGGCGTGGAAAGGAGGGAGAGGGAAGGCCGGAGTCGAGAACGTGGCCGACGAACCTGAGCTGGCCGGGAGAGAGGGAGCTCGAGAGGATTGAGAGAGATTCAGGCATGAAGGAAGAGGGAGGAGAAGCGGCTGCGAGATGAAGATCTGAGAGGGAGAGAAGGAGGGTCGGGAGAGAGCTGTGCGAAGGGGAAAATAGGGTCAGAACCCTAATTTTGGACCTTTTATAGCTCGGGCCAGGCTAAACGGGCCTCAGACAAAGATTGGGCCGCACGGCCTAATGCGAGGAGGAGAGACTGGGTCGGGGCGGGCCTGGTTCGGGCCGAATCTGCTGGTCGGGTCTGGTCTAACCCGGTCCAGCCCTTAACCCTTCTATTTTTTTTTGCAAAAGTTACGAAACTTCGATCCGTTTTCCAACCACGCCGTTACCACCGAACAAAATAAGACTAAACCCTTTTTAACCGGAGCGGTCTTTACAGTTGCTTATGTGTACGGGAACCCATTCTCTGACAATTCCAAGCCAAGACCCTAAGATCCGGCTTTTCCAGGGGCCGATTTGGGTTAGGCAGGATCCCGGAGCCAGGTTCCAAACAGTGTTGACATTGAGGCATGGGGGTTTCCTGCGAAAGAGAAATTGGTGGAGGGGTCATCGTAAATCGAGGTGGGGAGGCCGACGTAATACCAACCAAAGGAGTTGAGGTCAACCCGTTCACTTGAAGGGATGACGCCCCCGCCAAGGGAGGCGAAGATATTAGGGCCGGCGAGGGAGACGAAGATATCAGGGCATGCGCGGGGGGGGGGGGGGGGGGGGGGGGTTGGGAGGGACACCATCGAGGTGGAGAAGAGAAACCGGACCGACACCGGGAGGATCCAGGACGGCTACACGACTACGACGACAGTGCTCGTGAGAGCGACACCGAAACCATAGAAAATCTCATTCTTCCTTTTTTTATTTTAATCTTCAAGTGTCTAGTTTAAATCATTGTATTTCAATTTACGTTCTTTTGCGTTACTCGAATTGGTAAGTAGGTGCTGTTTGTATTAAAATCCTAAATATATTTATTCCCTACACAATCATATTCATGTCCATTCCAAAAAAGAACATGCTGGCCATTGTTCATGGAATGTCTTAATTAAGACGTAAATTTATGATTCCTTGTTGATAAATACCAAAAGAATCATGAAACAAACCAAACACTTCCTTTGTTCCTCTTCATCTGTGAATCACTCCACTTCACCAAAATGCACTTGAAGCTCACTATTCTTTCGCTTCTCATCTCCTTCTCCATTATTGATGTCTCTCTCTCAAGAAGCCTTAGGTCAATAAACTTGCAGCCAAGAGCTAAAGTTTTAAGAAAAATCATAGTCGACAAGTCGGGTGGCGGCGATTTTGCCACGGTGCAAGAAGCTATTGATTCTGTCCCGCAGAACAACAAGGATTGGGTCAAGATCATACTCAAAGCCGAGGTTTACAAGTAAGTATTCGAAGGTTTTTACCCTTAAAGTCTTCTTGAATATGTCATTTTTATCATCTTTCATGTTCATGAAACTAAATTTTAAAGATTTACAGTGAGAAGGTTCTCATCCCTAAAGAGAAACCGTTTATAGTCCTCGAGGGACAAGTACTTGGACAAGGCAGGCACAACAAAACTATCATCCAGTATGGAGATTCTGGAAGCTCCCGTTTAAGCTCAACTTTTATAGTTTTAGCTGACCAATTCGTAGCAAGGAACATTTCGTTTAGGGTAATGTCAACTTCCAATCCCAAAAATACTATAACTATAAACACGTGAATTAAAAAATGTGATCGTATACTTTACATGTGACAGAACACATTTGATAGAATGATACCACAGACAAATGGAGTGCCTATAACATGGGCACCAGCCATTCTGATTGGAGGAGACAAGTGTTCCTTCTATCAATGTGAATTCATCGGTATACAGGATACGGTCTCGGACGAGACAGGACGTCATTATTTCGAGTCTTGCCACATTGAAGGTGAAGTTGACTTCATATGGGGTTTTGCACAATCTTTTTTTCAGGTCAGATGTCACTATAATATTAATGTCTTATAATGTACAACATAAACGATACATCATGATATATTCTTTATTCGTCTACATCTTTTCCAGAATTGTCACATAAGCGTGAACAACAAGTTCCGAGAGTCCGTGCCCGGTGTCATTACAGCAAACGCACGGAAAGGGGAGGACGAACCCGGTGGTTATGTGTTCAAGGACGGAACCGTGGCCGGGAATGGAAAGGCGCATCTCGGGAGAGCTTATAATGAATATTCGCGAGTGTTGTTTTATGGGACTCACATGTCAGATGTGGTTCTTCCTCAAGGATGGGACATATGGCAACAACATGGAAAGGAGTATACATACCATACACTCTAAGCTTTATCACAACGATAACGATTGGTTTGTTTTAAAGGGAAATCATGGGTCCTAGCTTCCTTTGAAGTTTGTTTTAGCGATCTTAACTGGGTTTGACCAATCCTTGTACTTCCCAACTGTGACCTTCTTATTTTTTTCAAAAACTAACATTTTCCGTCTATTTTAACGATTCCGTTAGTTTTTTGGGAAGTACAAAGAAAGGTTAAGCCCAGTTAGGATCGCCAAGACAAACCTCAAAGAATTAGGACCCATGGTTACCCCTTATTTTAATTACGTTGGATTAGATTTGATTGTGATGTTTACGTTGTTGCAGAAGCACGGTAACCTATTCAGAAAAATTGTGCAACGGACCTGGATCGGTCACGTCGGGAAGAGTGCCATGGGAGAAGCACTTGTCCGAAGAGGAATGGGAATCTTTTATCAATGTCAAGACTTTCATAGACCAAGACGGGTGGATTGAGACACAACCTTGAAATCGTAGCCTCTTAGAAAAGTCTGCTTTTACATTTATGCACACACATGAATGAGTTCATTTTGGAAAGTAAATCAATAAGAGGAATTCAAATGCAAACTTTACATTATCAAATAAAAAGTCTCATCATTTTTATTATCGTTGTTCTCGTTTTTATCATCAAGTAATTTGATTGTATTCCATTACGACGGAATTGGATGAGTTCAGTAAGATAAAACAATGTATTATCAATTCATTTCATTCAAAGAGTCCATTAAGTAGTAAAATTTGATTTGCTTTCTTCTTGCGTTGTTCTGATTATTGTAAAAAAAATGAATGCTGGTCTACAGGAAATTTGTAGATGTGTAACGTGTTATGGTTTACTATTTGGGTATGTGGAACTCAGTATATTCAATAAACTGTAATTTGCATCCTCAGCTGTTCATTGTGGGCAGTTTCATTGAAGATGGCAAAAAGGCAAGCATCAACTGAACCTTCATCTGCACCACCATTTAAAACGCTAACCTTTAGTGGAGCATGAAGGCCACCTTCAGGGGGAGGAGGATCGACCTATTCATCTGGTGATAACAAAAATAGCCAAATGGATCGGGGCTCTGGACTCAAATAAGCCCATTCACAATTTGCACATGCACTTGGAGCACTAGCAACCGTTCCCGATCGTCTCTCCCGTTACCTTCGTCCGGATCAAAGGCGACAGACCCCGAACGTGGACTTATAGTTGCAGACGATCCAATGTGGGCATGTCTCTAACACAGGGGTTAAGATCACCGAGCAAGAGAGGGCGCCCGTCGAAGCACCAGGGCTCGTTGCCCCGGACCCATGATCTCGCCTCCGCCCTCTGGAAGTAGAAGTCGAAGATACCCGGCCCGAGGTCCTTGACGACAAGTCCCTCAGCAACTCGCTCCCACGCGGTAGTGATAATCCGGAGGAAAATATCCTTCCGGGTCCCCATTATTGTCGAGCGATGACCGTGGAGTTGGTCAGCACGTACAGGACCACGACCTCCACCTCTTCTTCATCCTCCAAGGAGCAGGACGAGAGCCCATCCTGGAGAACCGCCATGAAAGCTTGCAGCTCCGATAGAGCCACGACCGTAGTCGAGGAAGACTCTTCTAAAGAGAGGGCCACCTTTCGACCACGAGTCGTGCCAGCCGGAACAGTAAGGAGAGAGGGGATGAGCGGGATCATATCCCAATTGGGGAGACAACGACCCAAGCCCAACGCATCCATCGACGTCCGTGTAAGATCCTCCAGCGGTGCCTTCCCACACACAGGATCCCGTTGCAGAGGAAGGAGAGGATCGACTCGAGGAGCAGGAATGCATGGAAGGGGGGAGCAGAGAAAATTGGTATGTGGCGACGGAGGGAGAGCAAGCGATGGATTGCTTGTGGGCGAAGCAACGCCATTCGGCCTCACCGGACGTCCTCGATGTGGTTTGCTGGTGGTTAGTGGATTGGAGACACCCATAAAGAAGGGAACCAATGCCGGAGGGGGGGGGGGGGGAATCGGTGGGCTCGCCAGAGTTGTAGGAAACAGTGAAGGAGACCTGGTTAGGGTTTTCTTTGGCTTCCTCCTACCTTAGGGTTTTAAAGCCAACGGAACCACGATTGAAGACGTGGTCTTTGAGAGGGACTCCTACACTAGGGGTGACGAGACAGGACCGATAGGGAGTACAACAATATTGTCTTCAAGACTAGCGGTGAGGGGATCAGAACTAGGGAACACCATGATCGTAGATAATTGGACGGCTACGCCTAGGATTTACTCTCGATTAGCGAGAGAGAATTTTTCACAAAACGAATTTGAGAGACCTCATCAATCAATGTCTTTTATATGTTACTATTCTTCTTTGTGTGATAGTACCATATAAATCGATTTAAAATTCTTCAAATTAACCGTTCTAAATAAATTGAGTAACAAAAGCATTTAATTATTACCTTATTTTATTTTATCAGCAAAAAGCACACTTTTGTTCAATTCAATCGAAATTCTCAAAAAAACTCTATTTAAACTCTAGGAGCTCTTTGCCGCAACACCCAAAAGCCATGGTTATACCTATGGTTTTTACAATATCCTATGCCATGGTTATGCTTTTCTCCTTTACACATCCTCTCCCTTGCACCCTCCCTAGGGATCCTGCGAAGGTTTTCTCTGTTAGGGTTTTGTTCGAGCCGCCTCTAGCCACCGCGGCGTTAACCTTCTTCCGCCACCAACGCAGCGTCTCCCGACCTGTTTCGGTCCCTCCTCTACAACTCCGAGGGTTTCCGTCTCTAAGGCAGCTGTCTCTGATGTTGTCGGTGTCTGTGATGCCTCCGCCGTCTGTGATGCCGCCGCCATCTCTAGAGACGTCCCTAAAACCGCAGCCGCAGCCGGTGCGTCCTTCTCCTTGGCCTCCACCGCCTCGACCCCCTACACGAGTATGGAGATTGCTGATCGAAAAATGTCCCATTTACTTTATTTGAGTTGTCTTTACAGGATTAATGCGTAGGGAACAGAGAATCAGAGATTTTTCCAAGGAGGGAACCCCGATTCATGTATTGCCTCCTACCACTACTATTGAGTTCTTTGGCCAGTTTTCAGAGCAGGAATTTCAGTACCCGTAGATCGATGTTTTGATATAAACATTTATAAAATTACAACTTCCGCTAACAAAAACGAAATTCTCAAAGAAGAGATACAAAAGATAAAAATTAGAAATAAAAAGGATCCCTCTGAAGCATGCTACGTACCATGAGCCCTTGACTCAAATGAATGGCTGAAACAACTTGGTAGCCTGTCTAATTCCTAATTGTTCAAATTGACTCGTTTGGGTACTTCCTAATTGTTCGAGTGTTAAGTTTAAATCATTGTTTTTTAGAAAACTAACATAGATAAATGGTCCTAATTTTCAATCGAGGAAACTGAGAATAAGGGAGAATCCCTCAATTTACAACAAATAATACGTCCAAAGCGATATTTCAAATCAACATATTCTGAAAACCAAATATATCAAACATTAAGCAACTTCACAATTTACGTTGGAGTAAAAGAGGCGCAGCGCTCTCTGTCCGTAGGGTTAGGGCGTGCTTTGCGATTCTGCGTGTTCTCATGGCGATTTCGAGCGTTGGGAACGGCGGAGAGATGAGCGGTGATGAGGGGGTGCACGGGGGACCTCGTTTGCCGGAGTTGGACGTGCAGGATTCGGCTTACGGGTCTGGTACGGAGGCGTTGGAGGAGGAGACGACGGGGGCGGCAGCGGGAGATGACGGTCCGCTGTCGGAGGAGGAAGAGGAGTTGCCGGAGGAGGAGTCGGTGACGGTGGAGGTGCTCCATGTGGGGGAGGTACCAGACCGGGAGGAAGGGCATGTGGCGCTGCAGTTCTCGGCCCGATCAGGTCTGGTGGATGGCTCGGTGGCGGATCCTCGGGCTCGGACGGGTCCGAGTTTTCTCTGTCGTACACCGGCGAAAGGCCCCCGGCCGAGGAGGCTGAGTAGTGGGGCTGGGAGGAGACCGATGGAGGCGGGGGCGAGGACGGCGGAGGCTGTGTGGTGGAGGAGGCCGGGGAAGAAACCCTCTAGGGTTTTCCTTGGTGATGGGTCGGGTGGGCCTACGGGCATGGGCGTGGGTTACGAGGCGGGTCAGGTTTTTCTGGCACGGAGTTCGAGGAGCTCTCGGAATCATGATGGTACGTCAAACATAGCAGCGACGGGGGGCTTCAGGCACCCTCGCCTCGCGGAATGAGTCCAACAGAGTCTAGGGAGGGGTCGGTCGACAACACCGCCTCCCTAGACGTAAGGTGGCAATGGTTCCACCAACTGTCAACGAGGTTCTCCCCTACCACTTCGGTGTCAACAATCCCGCGTTCAGGAGCCCTACAATTATCAGTCAAGGGAGGACGACGCACGCTGATTTACCAGGGGAGTAATCGGTCCACCACTGCATGTTTATCCTCTGATCTGCTCGATCAGTTTCTTTTGGTTGGAGCATACTGTATCGGTGTCCCCGGATGCTACCGCAGTCCCGCCCCCCGACCGCCCTGATGTCTAAGAGCAAAATTTACTTTTCTGCACTTGTCTTTCCAATTCTGTTAGTTTGGTTATGTATGGTGATTCCTACGTTCGTGGGCCCCAGATTGCTATATATTAATAATATCATCATTTCTCTCAAAAAAAAAACATTAAGCAAACAATAATTAAACCAAACCAACAGACCCGTGCATTCCTCAATGGAATCTCAAGCCAATGTAAAACAGCGGCTTGAAAGATAAAAAAAAATATAAGGTCTAGAGTATCCAGATTTGTCCACCTTAAAACTCATAAATAAGAGAATGAAAAAACAGCCAAAAAGAGCACTTATACATTCGAAATTCTTCCCCAACCACCTTTAGTTACCAACCAAAAATCTCACCGGAGCACCAAAGAGGGGTACTGGTTGTGAAGACCGCTCCGGTTAAAAAGGGTGAAGTTTTAAAGGTTGTTCGCTTGGAACGTCGTGCTTGGAAATCGGGTAAATTTTTTGGTTCATTTGCAGAAGAAAGAAAAATAAATAAATAAAGTGAAAAAGAGAATCGGGCAGGACCAGACCCGACCAGCAGAGCCGGCCAGGCCAGCCCCGATCCAGTTCTGCTCCTCACTTTGGGCTGTGCGGCCCAACACTCGCCAGAAGCCCAAGTGAAGCCTGACCCGAAGTATTTAAACCCCAATTTAGGGTTCATTCGTCATTTTTCCTCTCCTCACGCAGCCTACCTCTCCCTCTTCTCTCTCAGAACTCGAACCCCTCTCCTCTCGCGTCTCTCCTTCTCCCTCCTCTCCGACCATCCAAACTCGCCGGCCAGTCTGAGTCGTCCTCGCCACCGTATCCCTCTCATTCCTGTCAGATCTACCGAGCTCACCATCTCCGAACTTCCCTCTCCCTATCCCGACCTCTCCTCTTTCCTCGGGCTCATTTCGGGCTCGTCGTGGAAGGGTCGAGAGGAAGCATCGCCGGAAAGTCCGAGGGACGACGTCCAAGGCTTCACCAAACCACCGACGTCGCTCCAGATCCAAGGCGAGGTTCGCCGTGCTCCGCTGCTCCCAAGGCCGTTCTCCACCGCCCAACCGCCTCTTTCCCCCTACGGTGAGCGTCGCAACCACCGTGAGGCGTTGGTCGCCCGCATCTCCGCCGGTGGTCGGCCGGACTCAAAACCGAGCCTTTTTCTTCCCTTTTTTTCTTGTTCCCGAGCACTCTTTGGATCTGGACGTTTGGAAACGAAATTGAAACAGAAAATAAATGAAAATAAATTTAAAAAGGAAATTAAAATCAAATCAAATTTAATTAAAAATGGTTTAAAAATCAGATTTGATTTTATTGGACTTTGGAACGAATCTGAGGACGTTAGGACATCGAACCACCGAACTGCTAATTCGGACTTAGAACGGGGTTAAAAGCGGGAACGCTGAACTGGACACCTCGGGAACCGTGCCTCGAAACCCGTGTCTCGGGATCCGTGCATTGGAATATGCTCCTCGGGATCCCATGCACAGTGAAGCGTGCCTCGGGATCGATGCATTGGGAACCGTGCCTCGGGAAACGTGCAACGGGTTCTGTGCTCGGGGCTCGGGTGCTCGAACCCAATTCGTCGTATAATCCCCCTTTTGACCCGTTCGAGTTTAAAAGGCAACTTGTTGAATTCAATTTGGACTGTACCGGAACTGATTGTAAGTTTTACTTGTTAAAATCAGACTTGGACTTCACCCGAGAAGACCGGAGTTGAACCCAGGCTTGGACTTTTCCTGAGAAGACTAGAGATAGGCCCGGACGTCAGCAGCTAGGAGACGCAGCTGTTGTGACCGTCTTGAGGTAGGGAAAAGTAGCGAATACCGGTTTAATTATGGAAAGTTACTAGCATGCATACTAGGTAATAATGAAACTGGAACGAACGTTTATATTATAAAATAACCGGACGAGTCTCAGTAACATGTAGGATGTGATTCACTAGCGTTAGCCGCTTTCAATATTCTGGGAAATTGTCATGCTGGTAGAATGGCCATGTCAAGCCTTAGGACTGTGTGCTGATTGAGATGCATGATGTGTGTTTAACCGCTGTGTGAGAGTCTAAATAAGATTATACTCGGTGTTGCATGATTGTGACTATGTGTGGGCAAGTGTGCCGTGTTTTTTGTAATGTGAACCCTTGTCTGTGATATGACTGGGTGAGTGATAGACCGGTTTTGTGTTATGTTGAGATAGTCTGGTTGGTATACCGAGACCGATCTTGGCTTTGTGCTGCGTGTCATATCCTCATTGTGTGTTCTAAGAAAAGACGTAACCGGAATGGTACTTACACCGGGGGATAGTTCCAGTTTAGTGTATCAAGTCCAAGGATGGCGTGATTGATGCCCCGATTCTCCGTGACGGGAAGGCGTACGACCGAGGGATATGCCGGTCCAGTATGCGTGAGGCCCTAATTCTACGTGACAGGAAGACGTCTGACTGAGGGATTTTCGGTCTAGGATGTCACCCCGATTCTACGTGACGGGAAGGTGTCGGGACCGAGGCTTCGTGATCCGGTACGACATAAATGGATTGGGTTGTGATAGCCGGAGACGTTGGAAATGGTTGTACTAAGTTCGTGATTGGGCCTACGGGTCGTGATTGGGCCTGCAGGTCGTGGTTGGGCCTACGGGTCGTGTTCTACCCCGATGATCTATGATCCTTTGGGAACATTTCTTGGCCCTCCGATGAGATGCGTTCCTAGGGAACATTTCTGGTCTCCCCGACGCATGTGTCTCCTCTGGACCGAGGGGCTATCCTAGATGATACGATGACTTTACGGTATGATATGATGGTAATTCGAGGACTGCAGTACGGGACATGTGTTGGTTGCTTTTGTGTGTGATACGTTTGTTGTTTGGTAATGTTTTGCTTTGTGAAAGTGGTCGTTGAGCGTGTTGTAAACTTGGCTATGAACCCCGGTTTGACAGTTAGTTATGCTGTACTAGTATGCCCTAATTGGACGGTTACTCGTGGTGGTGAGCCGATGTTCATTACCTTTACTACTTTCTCTACTGGGCGAAAGCTCACCACCTTACCTTGTTGTTTTCAGGTGTTGAGCGGGATTGTGCTAGCAGGACATAGTTGAGCTTAGGAGCTAGCGAGGGTCTTGTCTAGTAGGTTTAGTGACGTATCGTGATTTGAACTAAGACCTGTTCTTACGTTTTATTTAAGAGTTGTTGACTCTTTTAATCGAATTTATGAATTACAGTTTATTGTTTTAAGCTTGTTTACTTTAATTTTTCGCTTTATTTATCTATTATTTTGGTTCACGTCTTGAGTCCAGTCAAAACCAGATTTGGGGCGTGACACTGGTTGTCGGGGCCAATACCGAGACCGGTAGAGAAATGTCAGATCCAACCAATGCACCTAAGACCCGAGTCCCAGATCCACTAGTACTCCAACCTTCGGCAAAATGGCCGATAATAACACCCGTCGCGGACAACACCAGCGAAGGGCCCCTCGTACCCCGTTGCACCACCTCATGTGGGTCCGAGAGAGGAGAGCTTAGGGGAAATCGGGGACAATGGAAGAAGGGAAGGAAAGACCTGACCTAGACGGAGACCGGACAGTCAGTACACATACCTAGGGAGACGAATCTGAAAAAGGGTTTCCAAATCTAATACCAACAAGGTCAGCGATTGCATGGTCAACTGACTTTACCATTGTAGAAGGAATTTCAAAGACCGGGAGAGAAGGAGCGTACAAGTAAAGGAAGGGGAGGGGTTGAAAAAGGGTTAGATCTGAAAGAACAAAGAGAGCAAAAAGCGAGAAGAGAAAGAGGGAAAGGAACCACTGCCGGCAACCTCAATGGTCATAGAGATCAGGAGAATCACCGACGGAATAGTACGGGACGACGGCAATTGCTCTTGGAGAAGAAAAGAATAGGATTTCTAGAGCGAGCCAATTTAAATCATTGTATTTGAATTTATGTTCTTTTTAGTTACTCAAATTGGTAAGTAGTTGTTGTTTCTATTAAAATCTTAAATATATTTATTCCCTGCACAATCGTATTCATGTCTATCCCCCAAAAAGAACATGCTGGCCATTGTTCATGGAATGTATCAATTAAGACATAAATTAATGATTCCTTGTTAATAAATATCAAGAGAATCTTGAAACAAACCAAACACTTCCTTTGTTCCTCTTCATTTGTGTGTTAATTTGTGAATCACTCCACTTCACCAGAATGCACTTAAAGCTCACCATTGTTGCACTTCTCATCTCCTTCTCCATTATTGATGTCTCTCTCTCGAGAAGCCTTAGGTCAATAAACTTGCAGCCTCAAGCTAAAGTTTCAAGAACAATCATAGTCGACAAGTCGCGTCGTGGCGATTTCGTAACGGTGCAGGAAGCTGTTGATTCTGTCCCTACGAACAACAAGGAGTGGGTCGGGATCATGCTCAAAGCCTAGGTTTATAAGTAAGTATTCGAAGGTCTTTACCGTAAAATCTTCTTGAATATGTGATTTTTTTATCATCTTCATGTTCATGAAACTAAATTTGAAAGATTTTGTCAGTGAAAAGGTTCTGATCCCTAAAGAGAAACCGTTTATAGTCCTCGAGGGACAAGGACAAGGCAGGCACAAAAAAACTATCATCCAATATGGAGATTCTGGAAGCTCCCTTTTAAGCTCAACTTTTACAGTTTTAGCTGACCAATTTGTAGCAAGGAACATTTCGTTTAAGGTAATGTCAAGCTCTGATCCTAAAGATATACAATTTTACAGTGAATTATACGTGTTTTGTAAATGTTATTGTTGGATTTGTTTTTACAACCCAATTATTTTCCGGTCTGCAAGTCAATTACCATGGTTAAGCTTTCTGTAAAAAGGTGAAAGTACCCCCGCAAAAAAGTGTACATAAGGGTTTTAAATTGGAAAACACGTTTACAAATTGTGGAACACATATAATGTGAAAGGAAAGCTGTCATTTTCTAAAAAGAATTTGAAATCACGTGACTGCCACATGACTAGTTTTCGTTAAAAATAATGAATTTGTCACGAAAAATAGTTCAGATGTCATTTGGACCATTAGTATTTACGTAATGCGCATAATTCACAACAAATTTTTTTACAATTATCCCTTATAATAAATATGTAGATTAAATTAATTGATCGTATATGTGACAGAACACATTCGATAGCATTCTAACACGAGGAAAGGGAGTGCCCTTAACATGGGCACCAGCCGTTCGAGTTGGAGGAGACAAGTGTTCATTCTATCACTGTGATTTCATTAGTCTGCAGGATACGGTGACGGACGAGGTAGGACGCCATTATTTCGAGGATTGCCACATTGAAGGTGAAGTCGACTTTATATGGGGTTTTGCACAATCTTATTACCAGGTCAGATAATCTTACAAGAATACATGGAACTCCTTACAATTCTCACTTAATGATACTGATTTTTAATTATTATTATTTTTACATAGTTGTCATGTAAATGTGAACAACAAGTTCCGAAAGTCCGTGCCGAGTTATATTACAGCAAACGCACGGAGGGGCGAGGACGAACCGGGTGGTTTTGTGTTCAACTACGGCACCGTGGTTGGGACCGGAAGTGCATATCTCGGGAGAGCTTATAATGTATATTCGCGAGTGTTGTTTTATCGGACTCACATGTCGGCTGTGGTTCTTCCTCAAGGATGGGACATATGGCAACAACAGGGAAAGGAGTATACATACACTCTTGGCTTTATCATTACGATTGGTTTGTTTTAATTACGTTGGATTAGATGTGATTGTGATGTTTACGTTGTTGCAGAAGCACGATAACCTATTCGGAAAACTTGTGCTACGGAGCCGGATCGGTCAAGTCTAAAAGAGTGCCATGGGAGAAGGAGTTGTCCGATGAGGAATGGGATTCTTTTACCAATGTACGACTTTCATAGACCAAGTGGGTGGATTGAGAAACAGCCTTAATGTCCTATGTCTTAGCGTCTTTGAAAAGTCTGCTTTTACATTTATGTACACACATGAATGAGTTCATTTGGGAAAGTAACCAATAAGAGGAAGGTGTAACGATATTTTCGCGTTGTGAACAAAGGTGAGAGTGATAAGTCCATATCATGGCGACCGTTTACCCTAAGAGAAATCCAAATGCATACTTACATTATCAAATAAAAATCTTCGTCGTTTTTATTGTCATTGTTCTCGTTTTCATCATGAAGTGATTTGATTGTATTCTACCTCTGACAATCTTTCCTTTGAATGTTATGATTTTATCGTAAAAACTATATCTGGAACTAAAAATATATTAACTGATTTTTAAACAGGTACAATCATAACAGCTAGAGATAAAGATTTTGAGATTTATAACTACAAAATTAACAAGAGAAAATAAAGAGCAGATAGAGAAATTACATCTAGAAAACGTTTCTATTAGAGAAAATATAGCAAGATTAAACCAGGAGGTAGAAAAATTTAATCAAGAGATTGTTGAGAATAATAAAATTATTAGCGAACAAGAAGAAGAAAACGTCAAAGTGTTAGAAGAAATTTCACAAGCCCTTAAAGATAAACAAACGGAATGATCCTTCCAATCTCTTGTAGTTAAAATCTGGACTCTCCCAGCATAAGATAATAAATACCAGTCCAACGCTTTCTTCTAAAATTGAGGCCTATTTTCTCTCGTTTCAAAACCCTATCTGCTAGGGGTTCTCTCGTCGATTTTACTGCTCCCGTTGATGACAGTCGTAGCTGGTTGTTACCGGCGGAAGCCCTTCCCCTCCCTACGTCCCTTCTTCTCTCCCTCTTTCCCCTTCTCCTCCCTTAGCTTCCTCCGTTCCAATGCTCGTGTGCTCTTGCCTTCACAAGAGCTTCTCGTCAGGCCCATGCTCGTGCCTTGCTACAGCAGTAGGCACGCTAGAGTTAGAGCTCTCCCTTGTGCTCTTGCTCGCGCGTGCTCGTTGGGGGCGCAGACCTGGATGTGTCGTGCCTCCAGATCTGCTCTGTTCGTCGTGTTAGACCTGGCGTCGTGGTTTGCTCCGATCGTGAAGAAGCCTCTGTTCCGGCCCCTACTGAAGCCTCGTCGGAGTTGGAGCACGTTTCTTCTCCACCATCGGCTTCTTTTGGGGTTCGCTGCTTGCCGATTTTGAAACACTCGTTGCTCGCCGGATTTGAGAGACTCGAACTATCCTTTCAGATCTGGGTTAGTAATGGGTTGTTTCAGGTTAAGTTATGTCGGAGCTCAAGTTGTTTGTTCAATGGCCATCTGCTTATCAGCTCCCTCCATGGCTTTGTGGTAGAGGTTTTGGGAAGCTCAACTGCTTTGGTCGTCCGGAGCTAGATTACGGTGGTGGGTTCGTCGGGTGTTTCGGCTCTTAGTGTTGTTCCGGCCCCGAGCTCGGGTCCTTTAGAGGTCTATTCATTCTGGCCTTGAGAGCTGGAGGCCTCGGCTCTGGGGCTCCGGTGACTTCGTGTCCATTTTATCGGCTTTCAGAGCGCCGTCACTTCTTTGCTGGTTTTAGTATCAGATATGTCTAGGTTTGGGCTGCCTCGTGCTCGATATAACTACAGGTCTTCCCCTTAGGGTCCTCGTTTGGTATTGGTCGGCGAGGGGTTATAGTTCACAGTATCGGAAGCTCAGCTTCAGTTTTAGCCTCGGTTTCCCAGATCGTGACGATTATGATGCTGCCTACTAGGAGGAGGTACGGTCTTTGGTGTGACGTTGGGCTTCTCTGTTGGCTTTGGTGTTAGTTCTGTTCAGGTTTGGGTTGGCTCGTGCTCGGTATAACTACAGGCCCTCCCCTTCGGGTCCTCGCTAAATGTTGGCCAGCGAGGGGTTACCGATCACGGTTTCATAACGCTCAGCTCGAGTTTTAGCCTCGAATCCTCGGAAGTGTTGACTTGCTGCCGCCTGCTTGGAGGTCTGAGCTCGTACTCGGTAGAAATACTGGTCCTCCCCCTTCGGCGCTTTTCTTGGTGTTGGCCAGAATTGGGTTTCAGAGGACCAAGTTCGAGCTCCAATGTCTGAAAGTCTTCTCTCTCTGTGCTTCAAGTTGGTTAAATCTGGATGCTTCTAGATCATTTTTTCTCAATTAGCGCTTCATGGTTATTAAATTTGGGTAATATACCCTGTTTTTTTATTTCTGTTACCCGTCTTTCTTGGTAGCTTCCTACGTGAAGTTGGGTGGTTTCTATTCTTGGTTGGTCTTTGTTAGTTTCTTCTGGTGTTATCTTTTCTTGTGTTGGTTCTTTTGTATCCCTTATAAGTTGACTATGGTCATCTTGGGGATTGTTTTGTTGGTCTGTAGGTATATCATATGTAACTCCTATTTCGTCTCAAAAGAGGTTTCAATTCAATTTGCTTTGCCAATAAAAAAAAAATCTCTTGCAGTTAAACCTCAAGAGTTTGTGACTAGACTTATAACCAAACCAATTCCCCCCATCACACCTATGACGACACCTCCAACCATATGTGATAAATTAAAATACTCTAAATAAATGTTGGAAGCATATGAACAGATTATTAAATATTATGACTATAGAACCAATAAAGACATTGTAAGAAGCTTTTTTTTATAGAGAAATGCTATTGTATTAAATATCGACAACAATGATATGTTGAAGAGGCTTGGGGACCTGACCCCCTTGCCAATTCCAGACAGGGTTAGAACAAGCCGCCCTGGCAAGCCAGTGAGCTGCTTTGTTCGTTGTCCGCTTTACAAATTCGAGCTGCACGCACTCGAGTTTAGATAAAAGGGAAAAACAATATGTGACGATCGTCCCCAGAGGTGAAGGCAGCCCCCACCTCGTTTGATCATATCCACTATGACCTTACAATCACTTCGAACTACCGCCCTTTGGAGCGGGTATTGTTGGAGCCACATCAACGCTTCCCGAATCGCGAACGCTTCCACCATCCCCGGGTTCTAGGCCCCGTGGAACGATGTGGACCGAGCACCCCTGAGATGCCCCCTGTCGTCTCTACATATCCAACCTGTTCCCACTATGTTTGCTGCTGCGAACAGAGCCCCATCAGTGTTGATCGCCCAAGATCCCAGATTAGGACGTTCCCATACCTCCGCTGCTCGAGCCTGGGTATGTCGCGGGCTAGCCTGGGCCTGTAGCTTTCTTCTCCGTGCTTCCAGCCATCCTAATTGAAGATGGAATCCTGTCTGGAAGATAACGGCTGCTGGTTGTGATGTACTCTCCCAGACTACCTTGTTTCGTGCCTTCCACACCTCCCATAAGAGACAACCGATTAGACCTCCCTTCGTCGAAGGGTTGATGCTAAGCATTAGTAGCAACCACTCTGTTATCGTCTGGGCCCCCTGAGGTAGTTGCAGACCCGATTTCTCCCAGCATTCAACCGCCACTGGGCATTTGACCAGCAGATGAAAAGCCGACTCATCTCCTCCCAGACATACCGGGCATGTCGCCGCCATCTCCACATGTCAACGTCTTAGGTTCTCCGCCACCGGCAGGCAGCCCGAACACGTACGCCATAGAAACGATTTGATCTTTGGCATCACTTCTAGATTCCAGATTGCCGGCCAGATTTCGGGGTGTGCCTGGCCAGAGGCCTGGTCCTGTTGGCTCATGTCGTACGTCGATTTCACCGTGTACTGGCCCAAGTAGTCCCCCGCCCAGTACCAGGAGTCTCGGGCAGCCGTCCGACTAATCGGGACCGCCAATATCGCCTGCTGATCCTCCCCTCCAACCAGGGTGCGGATCTTCTCCTCATCCCAAGCCCTCTCGTGTGGCTTCATCAGCTCCGACACTAACTTCCCCTCAAGCCCAGGTCCTGATGACTGCACCCTTGCACCCACTCCTGTCAGCCAGGGATGGCCCAATATAGAAGTTTCCGTACCTGGCCCGACAGACCTTCGCGCCCCGCTGCGAATCAGCTCTTGGACCGACAATAAGCTCTGCCAAATATAACTTTGATTTTTTCTATGAACTGCCTCCAAAACCGAAGTCCTCGGGTAATACTTAGCCTTGAGGACTTTAGCCACCAAACTCGATTCCTCCGTGACTAGCTTCCACAACTGCTTCCCTAATAGGGCCGAGTTGAATTCGTATAAATTCTTAAAACCCAGGCCCCCCTTCTCCTTTGGTCGTGACATATTTGCCCAGGACTGCCAGATCACTCCTTTTCCGTCCGGCCCTGCCGATTTCCACCAGAACTTCGCGAGGGCCACATTCATCTTCTCCAGCATCCCCTTAGGAATCCGCATGACACTCATCGGGGAATTGCCTTTAATACGGATTTTGCGAGCACTTCTTTACCTGCCCCATTGAGCAATTTACCATCCCACCTCCTGATCCTCCTAAGGACCTTATCCAGGACATACTGCAGACTTTGCTTTCGGCTCCGTCCCATCATGTTTGGTATACCCAAGTAGGTAGACGGGGTATCTAACTCAGGTATCCCCAAGATCTGCACACCACTCAGACGTCGATGCTCCGGAGTGTTGTGGCTGAAAAAGAGAGACGACTTAGCTTGATTCACCACCTGCCCAGAAGCCTCCTCAAACATTCCCAAGTAGGTCCGCACTTTTGTCATCTCTTCCGGAGTTGCCTTACAATACACATAGCAGTCATCCGCAAAGAACAGATGGGTCAACGCCGGAGCTCCATTAGCTATCCTGACCCCGTGGATGTCCCCTGTGCCCTCTGCTCCCTGTAGCAAGCGAGAAAATCCCTCCATACAGAAAAGGAACAAGTAGGGAGAAAGCGGATCCCCCTGCCTTATCCCCCTTTCAGGCTGAACAAACCCCGCCTGCTGACCCCCAACCACAATGTTATACGTAACTGAGTACGTGCACCGGCGGTGTCACGCCCCAAATCCGGTTATCGCCCGGACTCGAGGTATGACGGGTAATAGAAGGCGAATAGATAATAAAACAATATTTAAACCTTGAAAACCTCCAATAAGTACCTCAAACCATAAAATTTCGATACTAAAGCTCGCATCCATCAAAACGTTGTTCAAAACATGAAATAACCCTCAGGGGGGTGTGATAATAAGTCTTACAAAAACTGTTCTTAAACCAAAGGGTATAAACATGAAGTCTCTACGGGACCCACACCGAGAAGCTCCCAAGCCTCTACTCCTCAATCAAACCTGTAGACACAACAAAGAACTCGCAGGGGTGAGCTTACGCTCAGTAGGGAAAACACGTAACCAAGTGGATCTTCAAATCAACAGATCACAGATAAAGTCAACCACAAATATGTTAACAAACACAGGTGATAGAGAAGTCAACCAATGTCGTGGTACATGAAGTCTCCACCCTCCGATCCACAGAACGTGTCCTCTCGGATTTTCCCTCAAATCCAGAGGAGACGCATAACATTGAGGCGACCGGAAACAACCCTTCGGGGCGCTTATCATCGGTATTCTCAGAAACGTCTCCAAGGGATTTTATGTCCTCGGGAACCAAGTGTATTACTCCCATGGAGAGCATACGCTTGGACAATTTAATAATAAGCAGTTAATAATAGAATAACGTACTCAACCGAAACACGAAATAATACAAGCTCAACAACCACCAATTCAATGCCATACTTGGCTCACTCATCACCAATTCACCACAACAAGCAGTACACGAATCACGCAGACATAGCACACCAATCACACAATTCCAACTTACCGTTCACTTACCAGTTTCGAACCACCGGGGCATCGATCACCTGATTGCACCGCTCGGTACAACCAGTCATACTCGATGCTCCAAGCAACCATTTAAGCAAACAAGTAATCATTCGAATACAATCAACGAGCAAGCACGAGTATAATCAACTAATCATAAAACCTTCAAGAAAGCATTCACCCATGCAAATCCACTAGTTTCATTAGACTCCTTAGCCTATCCACCAAGCAATCGACAGTCAAGCATGTGATCCTAACACGCAACTAATCCGAGGGCTTTGCCAAGGCTCCTCTACCAGACAATCATATCCCAAATATTGAAAGCGGATTACACTAGTGAATGGCATCCTAATCGGTCACCACTAGACACTTCCGGTTATTAGAAATTGAAAGACGATTGCGTTAGTTATTCGCATCCTATATGCATGTCTAGGACCTTTTCCAGTTTTATTAGCTTAGCATGTATACTAGGCATCATAAACGAGAGGTTAAGGCTTTCCCTACCTCAAGGTCCTCCTCTTCAACGCTTCGATGACGTCCGGTGATCACCACTTTGCTCCTTCCTCGGTTCCCGGCGTGATCCTCGCTCCTCTAGCTCGATCCACAACGTCTTGGGCACAAAGAAACGCTAAATTAGGCTCCCCTTAGACAGTAAGAAAGACCCCCAAACCCTTCCAAAGTTCAGCTCAAAACCAAGATGCCAAAACCCTCAAGAACCCTCAAGAAACCCTCACCCTGGTGGGTCACGGACCTGGTCACGGATCCGTGACGCTAACCCTCACGGTTACCGTCACGGAGCTGTGACGAGTGTCGTCACGGACTCCCTCACGGAGCCGTGACGTCGCCCGTCACGGGATCCGTCACGGATCCGTGGCGCACCAGGGCAGTTTCGCCCTTCTTCAACCTCTAGCTCCAAAACTCTGAAAAACCACCCTTAAACCCAGAAATTTACCCCTTCCAACTCCCAAAACAGTCCAAATCCTTCAATACTCCTCTACCCATGGTAGGAATCAACACACAACCAAGCTTCCAAGGATTCATCAAATCAAACCCACTTCAAAATTTCCAACAACTATTGATTTCTCAACCAAAATCCAACAAGGTTCATCATCAACACCATCTCTCACCATCTCTACTCAAACCCAACATCATCTAGCACTTCTCACCCAAAACCCAAGAAAATAGATGAAGAGAAATGAGGATTAGAGAGTTCCATTACCTCTAGAGTGATGAGATGAAGAGGATGCTAGTGATTTTGAGGGTGGATGGTTAGAGGAAGACCCCAAATGACTCCTTCTTCTTTGATTTTCCTTCAAACCTCCATGGGAGCTCTCCTTCCTTGCTTCCCCTCTAAGTTTCGGCTACAACAAGAGCAAAATGACTTGATTTTGCTTCTCCAATCCAATATAATACCTAGAAGAAGTAAAGACCTAAAGGCCCTTGAGCTAGATTCCTTTGTAGTAGCTTTTAGGAGGGTAAAAGGGACAATGACCATCCCTTTTTCTCTCCTTCAACCAAAAGAGGACAAGTGTCCCTCTAGCTCATTTAATTTTCCAAATTACTTTCCAGCACTTTTACAAAAGAAGCTTTAGTCGATATAAAGTCTCGTTTTGACCAAAATTGACTTTATCCGATATTATACTCAAACGAAAGGGTTTTCTCCCATGAAGCCAACTGTGATAATGGCTAATCCGTTTGGGTTCCGGAAAAGTCCCGAGTGACTTCCGGAGTCACCGGTTCGACTGGAAGCGGGTCTTACAGGCGGACCAGCGATATCCACTCCTCACTCAAGCCAAAGCCTCTCATAATGTCCCACAAGAAGCCCCACTCCACCCTGTCATAGGCTTTGCTCATATCCAGCTTCAGGGCCACCCAGCCTTCTTTACCCTGTCTCTTATTCCGTAGGTAATGCAGTGTCTCATACGATAGGATGATATTATCCTGTATAGATCTGCCCGGGACGAACGCTCCCTGGGTGTCGGAGATAATTCCACCCAGCAGGCCCTTAAGTCTATTTGCAGCCACCTTGGACACCACCTTGAACACTACATTACACAGTGCTATAGGTCGGAGATCTTTGAGCGACATTGGACACTCCACCTTCGGAATCAGGACCAACGTAGTCCTATTCAACTCCCGTGGGATGTCATCTCCTGCAAAGATCTGTCTCACCCACCTGGTGACATCCTCCCCTACTGTCCCCCAGTACTTTTGGTAGAAAAAAGGGTTAAGACCGTCCGGCCCTGGCGATTTGTTCGGGCCCATGGTGAACGTCGCGTCCCGGACCTCTTCCGACGTCACCTCCCCCATAAGTGCCCTGTTCTGCTCCTCCGTCACCTGCTGACGGAATCTCGGGAAATTTACTCCATCCCCCCTCGTCCTCCGGGATAAGGCCTTATAAAAGTCCAAGATATGATCCCCCAATCCGGAATCCCAGGTAAGGACATTACCCTCCCCATCTCGTAACTTAGATACCCTGTTTATGTTTTTCTGCTGCGACGCCGAGGCTTGGAAAAACTTGGTGTTCTGATCACTATCTGTGAGCCAGTGCTGCTTGGCCCGCTGCCTCCAGAACTCCCCCTTTTGTTCCAGGGCTTTGATATATAATTTCTGCAAAGCTCTCCGACGCCTAATGCTTGATCGGTCCTCCTTACCGTTCAACCACAACATGTCCTTCTCATAACGTGCAATCTTCCGGGCTAGTGCATTATACACCTCCTTACCCCAGGTATCTAGCGCCAAGCCTGTCTCCTGGATCTTGCGCCCCACCTCTCGATCCCCCGATGCACCCCAACTAGACTGAATCAACAAGCCACACTCCGGATCCTCCGCCCAGATATTCTCAAAACGGAAATGACGCGACCCCATAGGATCCACCCGTCTCTCTGAGTCAATCAGAATGGGTAAATGATCCGATGTCGAAATACCCAAATTGGCCAGATGAGCCTCCGGCCACATCGACCTCAATTCTCGAGACATCAGAGCCCTATCTAACTGAACTTCCATTCGTGTCTCTGGTTCGCTCCCGCTATGCCACGTGAAACCGTATCCTTGGATCGGGACGTCATAGACCCCTACGTCCCTCATCGCAGTCCGGAAACCCGAAATCAGGCGCTCTGGATACCGCCGGCCACCCCGTTTCTCCTTATTCCGCAGAATGCCATTGAAATCTCCCATCAAGAGCCATTTCCGCGAGGCCCCTGTCCTCGCACCGAGGGATCGAATCATATCCCACGTCTGCCACCATAATTCTCTGTTCGCCTCCCCATACACACCCGTAAAACGGAAGCCATCTCCGTTCGGCCCTTCAATTTCCACATCAATAAACCGCTCCTCACTAGGGTACGGCGTAACCTTCATCTCCGATGTCCATAGCAGTATCAATCCCCCTTTCTGACCCACCGCCGGAACTTCACACCCACCCGGGAATCCCGTTTTCAGCTTCAGGATATCGACTTCCCCCTTCCGAGCCACCGTCTCACTAAGGAAGATCACCTGCGGCTTCCTACGACGTATCACTCCCTTCAGATACTCCACCGTCGCTAGCTTGCCCAATCCCCTACAGTTCCAAGATAGGAACTTCATCCCCAGATCCCACCTGTTGCTCGATAGAAGGGCCGCCTGTACCGTACAAAAAACGTCCCGGTGAGTGCCCACCACACCTCACCCCCGGTCCCGTCCTACTCTTCTCACCAGAATCGCTGCACACCCGAGGATAGCACCCACAGTCCCTCCCCTCCAATACTGGCGGTACTCACTGATCGTCCACCTCACCAGCCCGCACACTCAGAAACCGCCGGATCTGCAACACAACTTCACCGGCAAATCCCACAAACAGTCCCAATCGGCCAAAACCCCGTCACAAATCACCCACCCAGCAGACACGAAAACACTGACCCTAAACCCGAACAGGAACAACAAAAAAAATGCACCGAAGCGAAGATCTACGTTGACCCTCCAAAGCAAGTCGGACGACCGGCGACCACACCCGCGCCTTCCACACCCTGCTGCACTCACGTAGTACCGGAAACAGATCCCGTACCAAAACCCAGAGCAGCGACCAGCGCCCCCTCACCGCCAACCACTTCACGAGGCAACTCCACTCGATCGCGGGGCAACTCACTACTCCGTCGCCGGGAATTGAATCGGACCCCCCAATTCTCCGACACCCAGAGCGAAAACAACCGCACCTCTCGCCCAAACTCAACCCAAAACGAGATTACACAGAACACTAGGAAAGGAGCAAGGACATACATGTCTCCTCCACACCACCGACTACCGACGCCGGTCACGCGCGCACCCCCTTACCCATGTTGTCCGTCTCTCATAGAGCTAGGGCCGGCAGCAGAGCAACGTGTTATAAAATATCTTCCATTGTAAGAAGCTTTAGATTAACTAAATACCCGAGATATACATGAAATGAAGGAGCGAAGCCTAAGGTAGTTGAAAAACTATTCTACTATGGGTTTGCGAATAAGATTATGGTAAACATCTGCTAAGTAGTATATCTAGACTCCCTCGGTTGCTTATACAGTCTGTTAAAAGCTTAAAGACATCTTTTGGACCAGGATCGTATGGCATTCAATTCCTTGATGCCAGCACCGACCTACTTGGAAGACCAATTATGGTTTGTGAGATATATAAAGTATGGACATAAGAGATCCCACACTATTGGAGCTCATCTAGGTAGGATGGTAGATGAAATAATAACTATATATAAAGATAATGAAGGCATGCATCAAGATAATGAAGAACTAAAAAGGATGTATGAAAGAATTAACAACCTTGAACATGTCCATAGTGAAGAAACTATAGAATATTATAATGAAGCAACTAAAAGAAGACCCGAAACTGTCAACCGTGTAGACTCGCCTACAGAGAAGCCATCCGGAGAGGAATCTTCTTTCTCAGATCCTATCATGTAGAGACCTTCAACACTTAAAAATGTAGAAAAATTACAAGAGATAGAAGCCCAAAAACTTAAAGATACAAAATGTAGAGGCGAAAGCCCGAACTCAAATATACAAAATTATAGAGGCGAAAGCCCAAATTTAGATATACAGATGCAAGCCCAATTCAGATAAACATGCACGAGTGGTATCAGAGCCGGAAAAGAAGAACAGAAAATAGATGACCACTTATGGACTACAATCTTAAAAGGAGAGTTAATGTATCTAGACAATAAACAATATTTCCAATTTCTCATAAAGAAAATAGATAATACAATGTTTACAACTCATATGAGTGTCTAGACACTTCTCTGGGATTTGTACGAGCTAATAGATGAAGTAATAGAAAACGATTTCCAATTTTACACAACTCATAGAACTACCTTTAGACAGAATGTGAAAAAATTTGAACATATAAATGTCTTGTTTATCCAAAGAACTAAGAAAGGAATACTAGTTTATAGATCTCCAAATAATTTATGCTGCATTTATAACATATAATGGAAATACTAGTTAACAAGATCAAAGAAACTGTACCAGAATTAGTAAGAAAAACCCAAGACCTCCTATATAAAATAATGGGTAAATTACAAATACCTACCTCAAACTTGTAGTGTTTAACAGATACCTACCCTAAAAAAAATTTTAACTGATACCTACTCAGATGTTTAGTTATATAACAAATAGCCCAAGCCATTAGGTAAAATGACGAAAATACCCTCAACTACACTTCAATAATTATTTAAAAATCACTTTTGTTATATATACATATTTACTTATTAAATCACTTCAGTTTTATTTAAAAATTATTTCAGTTTTATTTTTAAAAAGTTATTTAAAAATCACTAAGGGCATTTTCGTCATTTTAGCCTACGGCTTGGGCTATTTGTTATATAACTAAACATTTGAGTAGGTATCAGTTAAAAAAAACTTTAGGGTAAGTATCAGTTAAGGATCGAACCGGGTAGGTATCAGGTTACTGGTTCGGTTGTTGGTAAGGATCGAGTAGCTGTCTCGTTGCTTCAGGGTCCAGCAACCCAAGCCCAAAACCAAACTGATTTTGGGCCAGTTCAGGGAGGGCCAGAACCGGGTACTCAAGCCCATAGTCTATCAGCATGCCTAGTTCATGTAGTTGGGTCAGTTCCGTCAAGTTCAGAACCCGTCTCTGGCAATTTTGAGAAGGGTGTTTCGTCCGGGGATCAGTCCGGTCCATGGAAGGATGCCCTACTTAAGTCCCCGAAACGCTCGCGTCGGGCTCCCGTGCACTTTTTGGACTATAAAGTTTTCGGCATGAAGCTACCACCTCTTGAAAACGTGTCCCAAAGCGCATTTCAATCGCTCGACGGGTGGGTTGAGGAAGCCCTCGTAGCTAAGACCCGTAAGGGTCGGCCTAATCCCACTTTGATACCTCGTATTAATAATACTAGGTCCAAGTTACGAGCTTTCAACCAGAAGGTCACCAACAATCCGACCTCATACAACGAGTGGTATGAGGAAGATTAGCTGGTAGCTTTTCAAGTTGGTTGGGACGGATGTCTAGGTTTTGACTGGTTAATTCTGGTCGGTTTTTCTGTTAAGGGTATGAGCCCTGTTTCTCTTTTGGAGACTTTTGTAATCGTGGTTTCTTGTTTCTTTTTGGCTTCTCCGCCTTGGAGATTGACCATCGAATAAAAATTTAGCGCTTATCAAAAAAAAGTATCAGTTAAACGCTACAAGTTTGGAGTAGGTATTTGTAGTTTACCCTAAAATGATTTTTGAAGAAACACTAATCAGAGCGGTAATGAACCAAGACGAAGAACTCATATGGTATGGAATACTAATATTAATATTAATAGATTAGGTAATGTTGAAATCTCCAATGGCAGAAATGCTTAGACACAAAGTAAAAAAAAAAAATCAAGCTGTTAAAAGGTTCCATAACAGAAGAAAACAAGATATGGTTTATAGAAGAAGGGCTAGCCATGAACTTTTACAAAAAAAAAACAAATACTAATTTAGAAACTGGAGAAATAAAGCGAATGGGAGAATAGTTAAAGAGAGTTAGAGGAAGGACTAGAATCCCTATCAATTGAACTTCTAGAGAAATATTGGGAAGATATGGATATGGAAAAAGAAGAAAATGAGAATATAATAGAAAGAATAATAAGAATGTAGATATAAGAATTGAAGTCAAAATCCTTGGATCTGGAGCACCAACAACCTAAAATGGATAGATTAAGACTAATAGTAGGACAAGAATGGACTTATAATACAAATAATGTTTAGACCCCTAAGAATCAGAATAAGTGTAACCAACGTTAGAGTTAATAGATCACCTACTCTTCTACCCTCTTTAGGGTCTTAGCTATTTCTTAGATTATGGTGTTAGTAGGAGATTGTAGATGTATTAATTAAAAAATGATTCATGTTGTTGTGTTGGAACTAGAAAACGAACCATATACAATGGTTCTAACCTTACGGATAATGTTTACACTCCAATAATTAGAATAAGTGTAACCAATATTAGAGTCATTAGATCACCTATTCTTCTATCCTTTTTAGGATCTTGGGTGAAGATAGATGTTGTATAAAAGTCAATATACATGTGATTATAATTCACCCAATTTCAAGAGGGGTATCAATTAGTACATTTTAAAGGTCTTTCTTTCCCTCAATTTATTCTAATTTATCAAGAATCGTAATGACCCCTAAAAATTATGACGCTACCATTGAATCCAATGATGCATTTATCCAAAATACCTCATCTGAGAGTCAATTCGCACTGTATATTGGATGGTCAACATTATAAATTTCTCCCCTTTCCGAGAATGTAAAGGGAGAACAGAAAGGGCTCTAGCTACAAAAAGAGGTATCTAAAATACTTTTTTTCATTATTATTTGTGTAGGATAATAATGAAAAAAAGATGATGTGTATATATCATTTCTATTTTATTATAAAATCTGATTTTATTTCAAACTTTAAGTTTTGAATATTGTTTAAAATCAGAATTGAATTGACAATCAATTCTGATTATGGCAATGAATTGGGGGCTGAGATTTGTCTCCCCACGCATTTCCCTTTTTGCCCTTCCCAAGAGCCTTTTTATAGTTCATATCCAAGACTTGAAAATATATCATATTCAACTCAAATTCTTATTCTCTGTTCTTGGTGATTTCCTCAATCGGTTAGAGTTCGCTTACGAAGTCGTTGTATCCTGGGAGACCTTTACCCATACGGGGTAATAGAAAGTCTTAAGGATATTGGAGTACCAAGCCTCGACTTACCCTTTTCTTATTCCGAATACCTGTTGTAATCAAAAGTTTGGTAATAATATTATTTCTCAACTCAATTTCAATTCTATCTTTGTACTTGTTTATCGTTTATACACTAACCACCTAACAAGCTTAAGACTTTCTTGAGTGTTGACGAAGAACAGGTACTGCATCTGAGTTGTTGGACCTCGAAATTTTTTTTGCTGGTCTAGGTCTTCAAACGGTTTTGGAAAAGGAAAAAAAAAACTCAATTTGGGTTTTTTTTTTCTCTTTACCGATTCTGAAAAGAAAATTTTTGATTCTGTTCGGAAAAAAAAATCGAATCGGCTCTTTGAGAGAAAGAAAAAAAAACCCGAATCTTGAGTTTTGCGGTTCTGTTTCGAAAAGGAAAAAAACGAAACAATTTTCAAAAAAAAACGTTTCGACTGGTTTTCCGACTCTGTTTCGAGAATTTTGAATTTTAGCGATTTGGTTTCTGGGAAAAAAAATCGACTTCACAGTTTTGGATATCAGAAAAGGAAAAAAAAATTTCCACGGCTCTGCTTTGAAAAAAAAAATTAATCGGAAAAGTTTTTTTTTCTCCCCCTTCGATTTCTATTTTGTTCTCTGTTTTTGAGGAAAAAAAAAATAGAAACAAAAAGGGACGAAGAAGTTTGAAAAAGGAAAAGAGAAGAAGTTTAGAAAAGATAAAAAAAAAAAAGGGGGATTTTGAAAAGTTGAAAACTTACCTGGCTTGAGACTGAGAACAGAGGTTGAAGAAGCTCTTTTTTTAGTTTCTGTTTTTGCGGCTGCAATTTTTTAGAATAAACCCTTGAAAAAAAAATTTGGCTGCGGCTAATCGTTAAGAAAGGGATTGGTTTTAACCCTATTTGTCTTTCTGGGCTTGGGTTTTATATCAGGCCCAACTTGTTTTGGACAGCCCTTTAAGTTTTCAGCCCAATTTGTTTTTTAAAACCTGTTAAACGCACGGTGAAAGAGGCGCGCGGCTGGACAGCTGGGAAAAAAAAATTATATATTTATATATAATTTATTTAATTTTTCTCTATACGATTTGAATTTAATAGAAAACAAATTGGAATTACGTTCCTAAACGGTTTTCTTCAAATTCAATAACGGAACAAATTGGAATTACGTTCCTAAACGGTTCCCGATTAAAATCGAACGAGTTTTCAACGTTTAGAAAACCAATCGATTAACGACTACCAAACTTTTCTATACGAGAATAGTTTGTTCGTGCATTAAAACTGACCATTTGAAGTTTTTAATTTCAGAAATGGCTTCAAACGAATGCACGATGATTTCTGAAGTCAACATGGTTGAATCAAACCCGAAGTCATGGTGGTTGGATTCAGGTGCGACACGCCACATTTGCATGGACCGAGAATCTTTTAAAGAGTACACCTCAAGCAATGGCGACAAGCTTCAGATGGGAAACAAATCTACCTCGGAGATTAAAGGAACGGGCAAGGTGGTGTTGACGCTAACCTCTGGCAAAGATTTGACACTGAAAAATGTTGCCCATGTGCCTGACATGCGAAAGAACCTCCTTGTATCCCAAAGCCTTTTAGACTTACATGGATTTAAAGTAGTCTATAATGGAGGGAAATTCTCCTTGTATAAAAAGGATGCACCAATAGGTCGAGGTTATCGCCAAGATATGTTATGGAAATTTTCCACAATTGCATGGAAGTCCAAAACGATGAATAAAAAGGAAAAAATAGTTTCTTCTTATATCGTGGAGCCATTTTATGTATGGCATGGTAGACTTGGACATGTAAATTACGATGCATTGCGCAGATTAATAAAATTGGAACATATTCCAAAATTTCAAATTGATTTCAAACATAAATGTGGAATATGTGTTGAATCAAAACAAACGCGATCCTCATTCCAAACGGTGCAAAGGAATAACGAACCTCTGGATATCATACATAGCGATCTTTGTGATATGAAATCGAATCCAACGAGAGGAGGAAATAAATACTTTATTACCTTCATTGATGATTGCACAAAGTTTTGCCATGTATACTTGTTAAAGAACAAGAACGAAGCTTTAGATAAATTTGTTATCTTTAAGCGAGAAGTAGAAAACCAACTTGATAAGAAAATCAAAGTGGTTATCAAGTTGGTTAGAAGTGATCGTGGTGGAGAATATGTTGAGCCATTTGGTGAGTTTTGCTCACAACATGGGATCATACACGAAATAACTCCACCATACTCTCCGCAATCAAATGGAGTAGAAGAGCGTAAGAATCGTACGCTAAAGGAAATGATGAACGCTATGTTAAATAGCTCAGGGTTGCCATCGAACATGTGGGGGGGAAGCTATCTTGTCAGCTAACTACCTTTTGAATAGGGTACCCCGCAAGAAATTAGACAAGACGCCACATGAATTATTGAAAGGTAGAAAACCTTCCTATAATCACCTGAAAGTGTGGGGGTGCCTTGCTAAGGTATTGGCCCCACCGCCAAAGAGAATGAAGATCGGTCCGAAAATGGTAGATTGTATTTTCATTGGATATGCAGAACATAGTAATGCATATCGGTTCTTGGTACATGAATCTAAAAATCCTGAGATTCATAAGAACACGATAATGGAATCAAAGAACGCTTCATTTTTTGAACATATATTTCCATGTGAACAGAATGAAGATGATTCAGAATCCATACAACCTCTTCATGGTGATGATAGTGACGATCACCAACAAGAAGAAGATGATGGTGAAGAAGAGGTTGAACCTAGAAGAAGTAAGAGAGCAAGGATAGAAACATCCTTTGGCCCAGACTTCATGACCTATATGGTAGAGTCAGATCCTCAAACGTATCATCAAGCTATGAATTCGTCAGAAAAACCTCAATGGAAAGAGGCAATAAAAGGCGAAATTGATTCCATCTTGCAAAATCATACGTGGGAACTAGTTGATCTTTCTCCGGGAATAAAACCACTAAGTTCTAAATGGATTTTCAAACGTAAGCTAAAAGCTGATGGAACGATAGAAAAGTACAAGGCCAAGTTGGTTGTAAAAGGATACAGACAAAAGGAAGGCCTTGATTACCTTGATACTTATTCTCCTGTGTCGAGAATAACATCCATTAGGATGATACTAGCAATCGCCGCCTTGCGGAATTTGGATGTTCATCAAATGGATGTAAAAACTGCATTCCTCAATGGAGATCTAGATGAAGAGATATATATGGAACAACCTCAAGGTTTTATATCTCCAGGTCAAGAAAGAAAGGTATGCAAGCTGGTGAAATCCTTATACGGATTAAAACAAGCACCTAGACAATGGCACATAAGATTCGACAATGTCATGTTGGACAATGGGTATAAAATAAACGAATGTGACAAGTGCATATACGTCAAAACGACAAAGGAAGGATATATTATTCTATGTTTGTACGTGGACGACATACTCATCATAGGGAGTAATGATAAAATGATAAAGATGACCAAGGACTTGTTAAACTCCAGGTTTGACATGAAGGATATGGGACTAGCTGATGTGATTTTGGGCATCCAAATCAAACGTTCATCAGATGGTATCATCTTAACCCAGTCACATTACGTAGACAAGATACTGAATAAGTTCAGTAAGGAGGACATTGGAGTCGCTAGAACTCCAATAAACACTAGTCTACAATTGTCTAAAAACAAAGGCGAAAGCGTTGACCAAGTGGAATACGCACGAATCATAGGTAGTCTCATGTACCTCACGAGTTGTACGCGACCTGACATTTCATTCGCGGTAAGTACACTAAGTCGATTCACGAGCAATCCAGGGAAAGACCATTGGACAGCTATCATAAGAATACTGAGGTATTTACGAGACACTCGTGACTATGGACTACACTACACGAGAGAACCGGCAGTGCTAGAAGGATATTCTGATGCTAGTTGGATATCTGATATTCAAGATTCCAAAGGCACAAGTGGATATGTCTTCACCCTAGCAGGAGCAGCGGTGTCGTGGAAATCCTCAAGACAAACGATAATAACCAGATCGACAATGGAATCTGAGTTTGTAGCCCTTGATAAAGCCGGGGAAGAAGCTGAGTGGCTACGAAACTTCTTGGAGGATATTCCCAACTGGCCAAAACCTGTGTCCAAGGTTTGCATGCATTGTGATAATCAAGCAGCAATTACTAGGGCACACAATTTGATGTATAATGGTAAGAGTCGACACATGCGTCGTCGACACAACACCATTAAACAACTGATCTCTACGGGAGTTATCGATGTTGATTTTGTAAGATCAAAGGATAACATTGCGGATCCGTTAACCAAAGGTTTAACTAGAGATCTCGTTCTAAAGGCATCCAAAGGAATGGGACTAAAGCCCGCAAAAATATAAGGCGTCATGTGAAGGAAAACCCAACCTAGTTGACTGGAGATCCCAAGATCTAGGTTCAATGGGACAACCTAATTACATGAACCGTGTACGGTCACTGCGGGGGTCAACCCCAGTCCATTCCTATGATGCAAACCAGTGACATGTTGAGGATAAGCATTGCTTTTAATGATTCCTTGCATCAAGAGTATTGAGCATAGTAAATCACCTATGTGAGAGGAAGTGGGGTCGCTTCAAGGGTGACTAATGGGGCTAGTCATCTTAAACTCTTGCAGAACCAGGCAGTGCTCATGACCATAACGGGCACACCCATGAGAACCACGACCGGTTGTGTTGATATCTGTGTGGGGTATATTATCATTTGCATAAACGACAGAATAGTTCAAGGACATCACGTCTACTAGTCAGTTAGCAAAGTAAATACACTTTCACAAGGGAAGGTTCAAGGATAAACATCTACCTACCCTATGCAGGTATCGGCTTTGTGAAGTTACCGCTTCCTCGTTGTTATCTCTTTACCCATCACATTTTTTTGTGGGGGATTGTAGGATAATAATGAAAAAAAGATGATGTGTATATATCATTTCTATTTTATTATAAAATCTGATTTTATTTCAAACTTTAAGTCTTGAATATTGTTTAAAATCAGAATTGAATTGACAATCAATTCTGATTATGGCAATGAATTGGGGGCTGGGATTTGTCTCCCCACGCATTTCCCTTTTTGCCCTTCCCAAGAGCCTTTTTATAGTTCATATCCAAGACTTGAAAATATATCAGATTCAACTCAAATTCTTATTCTCTGTTCTCGGTGATTTCCTCAATCGGTTAGAGTTCGCTTACGAAGTCGTTGTATCCTGGGAGACCTTTACCCATACGGGGTAATAGAAAATCTTAAGGATATTGGAGTACCAAGCCTCGACTTACCCTTTTCTTATTCCGAATACCTGTTGTAATCAAAAGTTTGGTAATAATATTATTTCTCAACTCAATTTCAATTCTATCTTTGTACTTGTTTATCGTTTATACACTAACCACCTAACAATTTGAACTAATTCTTTAAATTTGAAATTCTTCAAATTGATTTCTATTATGAACATTTTCAAAAAATAGAAATAGTCAATTATTACCGGAATCTTTGTTTGGTTACTTCCTAATGGTTCAAGTGACCAGTCCAAATCATTATATTTATATTCTTCTTTTTCTTGCTAAAATTGGTAAGCCATTATTGTATTAAACAATAAACCTTACGTATATCTATTCATTCCTTGCACAATCATATACGCATATCCACCCCCCAAAACGAACATGCTGACCAGTGTTCATCGAATGTCTCAATTAAGACATAAATCGACTATTCTTGGTTGTTAAATATCATGAAAATGGTCAACAAACCAAACAAACTGTGCCCTTTATTCCTCTTCACCAACATGCACTTGAAGCTCACCATTCTTGCACTTCTCATATCCTTCTCCATTGATGCCTCTCACTCAACAAGCCCTAGGTCAACAAACTTCGAGCCACAAGCTAAAGTTTCGAGAAAAATCATAGTCGACAAGAGGGGTCGTGGTGATTTTGTCACGGTGCAACAAGCTGTTGATTCTATCGCCCCCAACAACAAGGATTGGGTTGCAATCCTATTAAGAGCAGGCACTTATAAGTAAGTATTTATCGGGCTTTACCTCTAAAATCTTCCTTAACATGTCCTTGTTTTTGTGTTTTTTATGTACCTTCGTGTTCTTGAAACTAAATTTTCTAAATTCTGTTAGTGAAAAGGTTACCATCCCTAAAGAGAAGCCATTTATAATCCTAGAGGGACGAGGCAGAGACAAAACTATCGTTCAATATGGAGATTCTGGACACTCAATAGAGAGCACCACTTTCACAGTTTTAGCAGAACAATTTGTAGCGAGAAATGTCACGTTTAAGGTAATGTCAAAATCCGATCTTAAAAGCATATAATAATTATTAAATACTTGAATCAGAATCAGTCAATTTATGTGTGACAGAATACATATGGTAGAATTATACCACGACAAGAAAATGGATTGCCCTTAGCATGGGCACCAGCCTTTCGGATTGCAGGGGACAAATGTTCTTTCTATCAATGCGGTTTTATTGGTTTGCAAGATACATTGACGGACCAAGCAGGACGTCATTATTTCGAGTCTTGTCACATTGAAGGTGTACTTGACTTTATATGGGGTTATGGACAATCTTTTTATCAGGTTAGATGTTATTGACCATTATGCCAACATTTGAGTCTGTTGTTGATTTCATCTTCAAGTTTATAGCTAGATCATTTTCATGTTCTTCTTGGTCCTCGTTTTTTAGTCTTTGAAAAGTGAGAGATTTATATAATGTTTTGCTGATAAAAAAACATATAACTTGTAGCTTGATGTATTAAATATATTCAATCTTTTTATTGGTTTATTTCTTTCACAGGATTGTGATATAGTTGTGACCGCAAAGTTTCAAAAGTCTCTGACCAGATATATTACAGCCCATGCACGGCTAAGCGCCACGGGACCGGGTGGTTTTGTGTTCAACTCCGGCTCCGTTGATGGGGGTGGCAAGGCATATCTTGGGAGAGCTTATAATCGATATTCGCGTGTGTTGTTTCATGGGACTCACATGTCAAACGTTGTTGTTCCCGAAGGATGGCACATATGGAATCAAAAGGGGAACGAGTATAGACTCTTCGCTTTATCACGATGATCGGTTTATTTTAATTATGTTAGATTAGATGTGACTGATTTTTGTTGTTGCAGAAGTACGATCACTTATGCAGAAAGTGGGTGCTCGGGGCCGGGCTCGAACATGTCTAAAAGAGTGTTATGGGAGAAGAAGTTGTCCCAAGGGGAATGGAGTAAGTTGGTGGACGTTAAGACTTTTATAAACCAAGATGGGTGGATTGAGAAACAACCTACTATATAGCAGCAAAAATTTGTATTTTTATTTGTGTTCTCGATGTTGTATCGACACTCGTGATAGATTTTATTTATGAAGGCAATCACGAGTCATTTTAATGTATTATTACATTTTCAATAACAAGTTTTGTAACTTTTGTCAACTGTGTTCCTTTTTTTGATCGGCAAGACAAATTTAATTAATAAAACCTCTTTCGAGGTGAAAGAGGGTACAAGATATAGTTCAACAAACAAACCCCAATCGATCATATGTCGATTATAAGAAGAAAAGAGTTGAAGATTACATCATCTAACAAAGATTTGGATTCAAAGAATCCCAAAACAAGAACACTTAGAAGAGAATTAACCAACAAATGAAGCTTGTTTTAGGATTAAGCAACCGTTATATGCTTATTTGATCCCAAGCAACAGGTGTGCAGATAGTGCTAGACTGAAGAAGGTCTGAACCAGGGTAGAGTTTCACAACAACTTATTACTGAACATCCATCACCAACAAAACAACCCCAAAACTTAAAGATAACAACATCTCTAAAGGATTGAGGTAAAGGAGAAGAAAACTTAGTTGTCTCATGAGAAGGAATCTGATTTTGTAATGAAGGAAAATCACTCTCCTTTGCTTCCCACTGTTGTTCAAGTGAAACCTTAAAATCAGGAGAACTAATACATGTCAAGTGTCCAATATTCTCTTGCAGGATCCTCTCACCCACCAAAGAGGAAATGCCAACCTCGGCTGTGAGAGGAACATTGATATCACTAGGTAGAGAATTATCATTCCTCAAGTTCTCAGAAGATGAAGAAGAATCGGCATAAATGACCGATGCAGAAATAACAGGCACAACAGAGATATCAACCGAACAAACCATGTATTTAAATTGTTGTTGTTCAAGTAATAAGCAATCTTCTTTGTAAACTCTTAAATACTCTTGGGAATGTATTAAAACATAGGCAACATCTAGAAACTCACCAGAAACTGATTGAGGATGAACACACACCAAAGAACCCAGATCAGCCGTGACTGCAGCAAAAGTTTCTGTACACCACCCAAAGATTGGAATCCCATAAAGCGCAACCCAAGTAAAATTTTCCCCATCTTTACAAAGATCAGATTTGCCTGCAATCAAATTCATATCCAAGGCTTGAGCCAAGTGGCTTCATCCCTCAAGGCCTTCTTCTCAACTTCTTGATCAGTAAATAATAAGAGAACCACCTTGTTACCAAGTGATTTAACCAGTAACTCACTGTTATGAACCTGCGTGATCGATCGCGTTATGGGATAGGATACGGACTCGATAGAAGGGAACCCGAAGACCTTTTGATACAAGCTCATGATTATCGAGGGAACTTGAGGACCTCGTAGGAGAGACCAAAGTATTTTATTAATTCTCAAGTCTCTTTATTCAATATAATCTCTTAGTATATATAGCCAAGAAGATTACTTGTTCACCAAGTCCTACTACAATTCTAATTACCAAAACCTACTCAACTTACCAAAACCTAATACAACTCATTAATTAAAAGATAATTATTAAAAGGAAATAACTAATTCATCCCCAACCCTAGCCGGCCATACTTGGCAACAACTTTGGTGTGTTTAGCCCACTCCGTTACGGTCCGTAAGGCCCATAACATCACTCCCCCCTCGCAGATGGCACTTGTCCTCAAGCGCATTAGATGGAGTGATGTCCTTCGTATGCATGCTGGCAGCTACGTACTCGTCCTCAATCAAGTTCAGATTTTTTTTTAATATAAACCGCTCCCTGCTTATTACCTCCCAAAGTGCCACGTCACCAATATGTGTTTCAATAGGAAGCATAGTTGACTCTTCTGATATTCCAGAGTGTTGTGGTCTCTTCAGTGCATGTTTAGAATCCTCCTGCTGACTCATCGGTGTTGTGCCGGATAAAGGACTGATCCGAACAGCCAAGTCTCCTGCAGAACTGTCCTCCTAACAGGGCTTTACTTGGCATTGGAGTTGCGCTCCAGATCTGGTGGTGGTGGCTGCCGGAGCTGGTGGTGGTTGCTGCCGGCCAGCAGGGGCTGAGATCGCCTCCTGCGGAGGTGCGGACAGCGCACGAACCTACAGCGCCAATTCCTCTAGCTCTCGCCGATCAGCTTCAATTTTCAGCTTATCAGCTTTATATTCGGCCATGAATGCCAGAACTTGCTGTTGAAACGATTGCTCTTGGTCCATAACGTGTGGCTCTGATACCAATTTGTTATGACCCTGCGTGATCGATCGCGTTATGGGATAGGATACGGGCTCGTTAGAAGGGAACCCGAAGACCTTTTGATACAAGCTCATGATTATCGAGGGAACTCGAGGACCTCGTAGGAGAGACCAAAGTATTTTATTAATTCTTAGGTCTCTTTATTCAATATAATCCCTTGGTATATATAGCCAAGAAGATTACTTGTTCACCAAGTCCTGCTACAATTCTAATTGCCAAAACCTATACAACTTACCAAAACCTAATACAACTCATTAATTAAAAGATAATTATTAAAAGGAAATAACTAATTCATCCCCAACCCTAGCCGACCATACTTGGCAACAACTTTGGTGTGTTTAGCCCACTCCGTTACGGTCTGTAAGGCCCATAACACTCACTCCCTCTTTCAGCTCGAAATTCCTCCATAATCACATGAATGGGGGTATTGTTGTGTAGCAGAGCTAGGTGACCCCTAGCAAGAAGATCCTTATGTGTTTCCACAACTTAGTCTCAGTGACACATATTGTGATCATACAATATGGACAGTAAGTACATTTGTGGTCCAACATAAAATATTGTTCCACATTATGTTCTTGTTATGGTATTTAACTTATGTTTTGTTCTGTGTTCGTGGTGTACATAACCTGATCCACATCCAACACAAACCCTAAACCCTATTGTTCATATTTGAACCAACCATAACCATCAAAAACAAACAAACCCTAAAACCTCAAGTTCAGCCATCAAAACAGTCCAAATCATCAACATACACACCTTAAACCCCCATGTTCATCTTTCAAAACCGTACAAATCATCAACAACAAACTCACCTTAAACACCCATGTTCATATGTCATGATTCCACTTCTTTGGGTCGTTTGGGCCGTTTGGCAGACAAGCCCAAGACAGGTTAATTGCTGAGCAAATGGTGCCGTTTGCTCTATTGTCTTCTTCGGCTGAAAATAGGTCAAGCTATATGAGTTGCAGCAGCAACAGAAAGGGGCATCGAAGAACCAGTTTTGGCTTTATCTTTTCTTATTCATATCATTTCCTTACTTGTTATTTCCATTTTGTAGTGTAGAGAAGCCATTAAGGCTAATTATCCTGTAAGCTGAGTTTTCAAGTAATAGAAGAGAAGCTTTTCCTCCATTTTTCAATATAGATTGAGCTTCAGATATGACAATAACGTTACAAGTGGTATCAAGAGCCTTCAATTATGCGATTTTTGGAAACATGGATCCGATTTTCGGAGAGACAGGCTTCAGAGAAATGGTAGTCTGCGATTCCATACCTATCGGAACTGAGTTCATGACAGTGGCCGGAGGAGCTTATGGAAATCCGGTGCTTTTCCCTTTCTCCCAGAGCTTCGAATTTTCTGGCAATCCGCTCCTTGAACCAGTAGATCGAGGTAAATTCGTTTCAGCTTCATCTTCGATTTTTACTCCCGATTTTGGTTATGCTCAGATGAATGAAAACCCGAACGGAGCTCCATTACTTTACCATCTATCACCTTACCATCTATCACCACTACCACAACAAAACATCATCTCACACCCACAGGAAACATTTTCCCTGATGATACAACAACCTGAATTTTTAAAAACACAGCAGCAGTACATGTTGGAAATCGCAGAGCTTGATCAGAAGCAGAGCATACTGGCTAGGCATTTGGACCGTCTGAGGGACGATTACCAGAATTGTTATTGGGGTAATAGAAGGTGGGAAGAGGCCTCTTACCGAGGTGAGTGGATGGTTATGTTCAATCAGCTTGTAGCTTAGAGGAAAGCTGAATACGAGCTGAGAGATGAGCTCAAGATTGTGGACATGCTTCATGATAGATGGTTGGTTGAGCAACTAAATTGGGCACAAAAGGAGGTTGATATTGAGGAACAAATTCAAGAAAAATTAGTTGAATGTGAGAAGCAGGATGCACAGCAGAACATTGGTCCGAAACTGAAGATTGAACATAGCAACGTTTCTATTGCCTGTAAGGTACTCGATACCGTGCCAATAAGATCTTGTTTGGGCAAAAACAAGGTACTTTCAAACTTCAGGTATCACAACTTGGCAATTGAATTCATATTACAAGTATTACTGTCAAGGAATTGTGGGAGTATAAAAATTACCTGTGAGTTTGAATTAAATGAGCACCCACCACAGGAATGTTCAAAAGCTCTTATTAGTTTTAAGGAGTGTTCAAAGAATAAGGGGAGGCATTTGGAAATGAGTAGTTTGGAAATCGGAGCTAGTTATGAGACTTTTGTTGTTGACATTTATAATGTTGTGGTGAATTTTTTGGAAGCATTGCATATAGATGGGTTGGGGCCATTGAGGAAACGTATATATCATTTCAGGAATGGTTCTATGGTTATGGAGAATTGGGTAAACAAATATGATGATGAACAAGATTTATTAGACCAACTCCTAGGCAAGGGTGATCAGTGGCCTCTGTGGGAGAGTATGGGTGAAGGATATCAAAAGTTTGTTGGTTTTATTTACAGATTTTTACTGAAATTGGTGGGTACAAAATTCTCGGTGGAGGGTGGTTTTGTTTCACTCCCCTCATGTCTTCTAGAGGAAAGTTCTCGAACTTGGCATGCTGCAGAGATATTATGCAAATGGAAATGAGCAGGTGACAGTGACGTATCATCTTTCCTACCTTCATTTTCTGCTTATGCCAAGAGTAGCGGTTCACCCCTGGATAATTTGTTGGATTCCAATTTTAATATGTTATTGGACGATGCTCTTATTCATGGAAGAAGTAGGGGTGTTCAACAGACATGGGATCCGGGCATCGTGCATTTTTAAGTGCACTGTGGTTCTTTGTATCTTCATAAATTGGTAACTGCTCAACTTTTGAAGGAGGATTTGAACATTCCAGGGTACAAGATGGATCTTGTCAGTAGTATATCTGTTTTAGACTTCAACATGGGAGCCCTGGAGAACAAGAGTTTGGAAATTTTAAATTCCAAAATTGTATTGAAACTTCCACACTTAGTTTCGGAGGGATGCATGAGGTATGTTCTGCACAATTTTAATTCCAAGTCATGCTTTGCTTAGTTATTTTGTTACCAGTGGATGTGTGAGTTATACAGAGAAGATCCATCAAAAAGTTTAAAATGTGGGGATTTTATTTTTGGTGATCAACTTCAATACAAAAGCTTGAGGACAAGCTTTTTTTATGAGAGGTGGAGTACTATGGGGTTAAGTGGGGATGTTGTATGGAGAAAGAATGTTGAGGAGGGGCTATAGTGGTGAATTATACTAGCAAGATTAAACTGCTACAAATTTTGACTAGGGGAACTTACTAGGAGTGCTTAAATTTTTCAGGGTTATTTACGATAAGATATCCTAATGTTTCGTCCACGAACGATAAGGTACCCTAATGAATTTTTTGTCCGATAAGGTACCCTAATGATTCGTCCACGAACGATTTGGTTTAATGCTGTTAAAAAACTAACAGACCTACGTGAAAAGACCAATTTACCCTTTACCATTTTAGTTGACTTTTGACTTAAGTGTAAAAAGACCATTATACCCTCAGTTACTATTTTTCTTTAATTTATATTTTCTAATTATTTTAAATTTTCAAAATAAAATAATTAAATTATATATTTTTTTAAAAACTGAAATTGGTTTTTATTTTCAGAAATAAGTTTTTATTTTTTTAAAATCAGATTTTTATATTTAAAAATCAGTTTTATTTTTTAATAATCAGTTTTTTATATTAAAAATAAGTTTTAATTTTTTTAATAATCAGTTTTTTATATTTAAAAATCAGTTTTAATTTTTTTTCTCAAAATTTGTTAATTTCTTTTATTTTCTTTTATTTCATTTCTGTCAATACACGATGTCTGTTCTTCTTCTTCTTTTTTGAGCTGGGTAATTTCAATTGAAAAAAAACAGATTAACAGATTAATGAACAAATCAGATTTTTATTCACCCTTTCCAAATTAATAGATGAGCAAACCCAGACAAATTGATTAACAGATGAACAAACACGATTTTTTTTTCGATTTCCAGATTACCAGATGAACAAACCCAGAAAGTCAAACAATATCCAAACCCTTCAAGCTTCCCATGAACTCGAGTCTCCTCCGGCGAGTCTTCGCCACCCCTCTTTGTCGAGCCTTCGCCTCCCCTCTCTGCTTCGACCACGATTTATGGTCTAGATAATAGATCTATATGAAATCGTAGATGCGGTCCTGTGAGGGACATGGAGATGGGTCGACATCTTTCTCCGGCTTCAGATCTGGACACGAACTCGAAGCTTCGAGAACTTTCCGGCGAGCACGGGCAGAAGAAGAACTCAACACCACGTCCCTGTGGAGAAGACGAGCTCCAGCACCACCACAACCCCAGTTTTGTCGTCGTCGTCGTCGTCGCCGCCACCATAGGGAAAATCCACAGATCTGGAATTTCAGATCTGAGAAGAAGCTCTCCGCCGCCGCCTCAACCTCTACGGCGTTGAATGGGACCAAAAATCAAATCGTCGTCTGGCATGAGGACATGCTGGTCGGAGAAGGGGATTTGCTCGCGAGGTCAGAGGAGCGAAGTAGGAGCTCAGTGAAGATGAACAGGTTGAGGTGTGAATGAGAGAGAGGAGAGGTCGTGAATGAGAGATGAGAGAGGGTTTGATGTGTTTATGTAATCAGTTTTTTTTACTTTTTAATTTTTTATTCTTTTTAATTTTTTAATTTTTAATATTTTAAAAAATTTAAACTTTTTTTATTATTATGTTAAAATTTTAAAAAAAAATTAAATTTATTTATTTATTTATTTATTATATTTTTATTGTATTATATAATTAAGGGTATAATGGTAATTTTGTCTATCAAATTTATAAGCTTAAAATAAGAAAGGGTAAAATCGTCATTTCACACCCCACTTAACTGCAAATGTCTAATTTAGAGGAATATTCCGTTAGTTTTTAACGGAATGTGCCAATTTTAAACCAAATCGTTCGTGGATGAATCATTAGGGTACCTTATCGTACACAAAATTCATTAGGGTACCTTATCGTTCGTGGATGAAACATTAGGGTACCTTATCGTAAATAACCCAATTTTTCACATATCATTAGAGGAAATACTACATGAGCTGATTGGATTCTTGTGGTTTTGAGAATTCACGATTGGGCTGATAGAACTACTTGGTGGAAGAACGTGTACTGGATTTTCAAAGTGCCAGTGAAGAGGGTGATCTGGGATTAATTTTTTTCAACAACCAAGCTTGAGGGCAGGCTTGCCGTAAGAAGGGTGTATTTGTCATGATTCCACTTCTTTGGGTCGTTTGGGCCGTTTGGCAGACAAGCCCAAGACAGGTTAATTGCTGAGCGAACGGTGTCGTTTGCTCTATTGTCTTCTTCGGCTGAAAATAGGTCAAGCTATATGAGTTGCAGCAGCAACTGAAAGGGGCATCGAAGAACCAGTTTTGGCTTTATCTTTTCTTATTCATAGCATTTCCTTACTTGTTATTTCCATTTTGTAGTGTAGAGAAGCCATTAAGGCTAGTTATCATGTAAGATGAGTTTTCAAGTAATAGAAGAGAAGCTTTTCCTCCATTTTTCAATATAGATTGAGCTTCAGATATGACAATAACGTTACATCATCATTCAAAACTGTACAAACCATCTAAAAAAATAAAAACCCTAAACATATTTGTTAGGGTTTTAACACCTTACATTCCATCTAGCCAACCCTGAACCTATTTCTTAGGGTTTCATAATCCCAACCAATAGGTTACACTTTATCACCCCTTAACCTAAATCTTAGGGTTTCAAAACATAGAGAAACCAGAACAAAAATGGGAGAAGTTATACCTTCGGAGAAGACCTTGCTTCCTCCACTTACGGCCTGGCTTCTTCCGTTCGTCCTCTTTGCTTTGACGACTTCTGGGGTCTTTAGGAAGAAGCTGCAATCCGTTTCTCAAGGTTTCGTTTGTACAGAGTGTGAACAAGAGAGAGTGTGGGAGTCTGAGAGAGAGTGTGTGTGAGAGTAAGAAGTGGGAGTCTTTTGTGTTCCACAATTATGAGCTAGAAGCCAATGTATAGGTGGTATTCTTTTTGTCTTGAAAGTGTAAAAATCTTGTCTGGATATGATTTCAGACATTAAAATATGGTATTAGATTCAAGTGTCATAAGGGTTAAATTAGAAGGGTAGAATTGTAATTCCAAAAAAATTTATTCTTTATTTCAAATTACTTTCAGAAGGGTAAATGAGTCATTCAACATCAAATTTCAGAAATTATTTTTTATACGAAAGGGCATAATGGACAATTCAAGTCCTTCCGTCCATTTTTTCTTACCGTTGCAAGTTACCAAAATGGAGGGGTTATTTTTAAACGTTATCAAACGTAAAGGTACTAAAAATATGTTACCAATGGAAAAGAAGTACAAAAGGTAATTAACCACAAATTATAGCAACAAGTTTGGAGACGGAGTTTAGAACATGTACAACAGGTTAAACCGGATGATCAAACCGTATGCTGACTGTGCAAAATAATGGTATGGAGGCTCTGAAATAAATTGTGCTCTACAATGGTACAAACCAGATAGGGGCCCGGATTGTGAGTGGATGCTGACTGGATGCCGAACTGATATTTTACTAATTCAATTAAATGCAAACATTATATAAAATTGAAATAAATTTGATAAAAATAATTAATAATAAAATAAATAAATTATAAATAATCTTAACACAAGAAAATAATTAATAATTGCATTGCATGTTTAATTTATCCTTCCAAAACCCTAAAACAAAAAGAAAATAATCAATCGAACTTTAAAAGTACGAATTTTCCCTTCCAAACGACCTCGGATGGCCGAAAAACATCGTACGCCATGGCAAAAAATATTGGGTTCATTTTAAATGTTGTCTGATATTTGTTGTAGTGTAAAGTTATCTATTTATACTTTAATTTTGGACTAATCCTATTTAATTAAATCTGATTTTATGCATTTAAAAAAATCGGAATGACCACGTGTCGCAACACGGATAGCTGACACACAACTCGGGTCGAGCGAACCGCGAACCGCAAAAAATGACGCTCTACAACGCGTCGTCCTGTATCCCGTGAATCATAAAAACGCAATTCGATTCGCAGTTCGCAACACGGGTCATAACGTCGTAGCTGCTCTTAATGATGACCCACAGAAGAAATCAGTCTACGTGTCAGCAGTAACCAAAGCTTTGGGCCACACATTGAATAAGCCCTTCTTTCTTTATCTGAAATGTTGGCCAAATCGGCGGGATCAGAAACTCATCAAGAAAACCAGATAAGGAGCTAACTTACCGCTCTATCTCAATCTCTCATTCGATGCTGTAAAACCCTTGATTTGTTCTTCCTATTTCTCGTCGTCTCTGTCTGTAATGAGCTCCAATCCAAACCCACCCAATAACCCAATTCGTTTTCTTCGCAAATTTGAGGATTAATCTGAAATTTTGAGGCTGCATGAGTAGGCAACGAACTGGGTCGGATTCCTTCAGGTTTTGGTACTTGAAGCAGTTGGAGCAACCATGTCCATGGCTTTGGTCATTGCTCATCACCCACTCCCTTCTTCTTCTGACACACTCAGCTTCTCACTCCGTCAAGGTTCTGGTTTCTCGTCGCCGCTTTCCTCTGGAATACGCCATCGCTTCTCTTCTCGCCGGTGGCTGAACTGTTCCGGTGATTCCTCCAGGTTACTATCAATCCCATCCTATCCGTTTAGTTCCTTCGGCCCTTTTGCTTGCTGAGGATATCCTTTTTGTGTAAAAATTGTATTGTTTTTTTTAAGGTAAATTGTGGCAGAAGATGAAAAGGGGAGAAAATAATTCGTTTTTTTATAATGTGTGGGATTTGATATCATTTCTCAATTGAGCCTGTAACTATTGTATGGTTACTTGAGTTTCTGATTCTGTTTGTTTGCTGAGGAAAGTAGTGGTCAAATATGAAAATGTTGTATCTTGAAGTTATAATTGTGTGCTTTTTTGGGTTAGGACTGAGCTGGATCATGCATATGGTTTTTTCTTCAATTTATGATCTCCTTGTTTGCTGGTAGATTTGGAGACAGTGAGGAATTTTATATTTTGAGTTATACTTTGAGTTAGTTATGTTAGGATTGAACTTGGTTAACAAAGTCGTTTAGCTTTCTTGTGGTGCTATACTGCAAATATGATTACTATTTTTTCTCACTGTCTGTTTACCAAGAAAAATTAGGGACAGATTTGCTTCTATTGTTAATAATATTTTGCACTTGTTCTTGACCAGGTTTAACTGGTCTGAATATGATTTCTTGCTTTGTGATTGTTGTTATTTTAGACTTTTGAGTTATGTATTGAGCATTTGAGGATTTCAGAATGTCAGATATTGCAGTTGTCTTTTCTTTCTTTAGAGCATCTCCAATGGGGCGTTGCAGGAATCAATTTTGGTCGCCTACCACCCCTCCTACTACTAGCTCCTGCAATGGTACAACTAGCTTGTGGTAGTAGCAAGAGTAAATTTAGCACTCTCTCTTTGAAATCCCTTGCTGCAACGCCTCCTACATTGTTGTAGTATTTAGCAACTAGCAACACTTTCTCTCCTCCAATCTTATTATTTTATTAATTTCTCTCTCCTAAACCCCTTGCTGCAACGCCTCCTGCGCCGACCATTGGAGATGCTCTTAGTTGGGTGCAGTAAATTAGCTTAGCTGACCGAATTGGTTTACTAGTTTGGTTGGACAAAAGGGCAAGAATTTATTCATAAGAAAAGTTACAATTTTCATTATTACCTTTGCTCCACCAGCACCCAAACCAAATTAACTTTAATCAAATTTTATATCTTTCTCTAAAAGATTTTATTAGAATACCACTTTTTCCTGTCTGGACTGTAGAAACTGAAATCATCTATTCCATTGAGTTGAAGGCATGGGAGATGGGACTAGAATTATAATTTGGATACAAGAAGCTGGTAATAAATGTGAAGTTTTAATCCTCTTTTCTTTATGTTGCTTCCCTTATAACTAAACTAAGAAGTGTTCAAGAAATTTATACATATATATAAAAAATATTTAATCTTCTCGTGTCTGTTAAATGGTATCATAGTGGCAGCAGTTGGCAAAGGATTCAACAGACCCTTGGAAGTCGTATATATTTGAACCAATCATTTCCAATAATACGGTCAGATTATGATTTATGACTTAATAGTCAATAAAAACATTTGGTTGCAGGATTGAAAATTTCAGTACAAGATGTTCAATAACAAATACTGATGTACACTTGAATCATGTCGCCACTGAGGAGGATTTTCGAAAAGATTTTTCAGCTAGTGAAAATGATTGTTCAGTCTCGGTTGCTCATCTCAATTCTGATGTCCTCGCGATTGAACCGTTGAGTTTACTTACTGGACACACTTATGTGGGAAGTCTTTTAACAACATTGCCGGTAGGTTCCCCCCTCTGGCATGTCCGTTCTTTTTCTCTTGTTTTTATTATAGTATAAATTCTATATGCTTCACTGACCCTTTATCCTTTCATTGTCCGATCTCTTGGTTTTAGGTTTTATCAGAAGAAGAGCAGAATGCTCTTGCAGCAACGCCAGCCCATCAATCTGGACTGTATGGTAAGAGAAGAGCCATGTATATGCTTCGTTGCTTGGTATTGATGTCTTTACATGACACTTTGACTCTAATATACTTGTCTTCAACTGAGTTGAGCAATCTCTAGTCTCTAATGCAAGTACCATATGCTTCAGCTCTATATGCTAGTTGCTTAGCCGGGAATCTGGTGGAGCAGCTATGGAATTTTGCTTGGCCTTCAGCTATTGCATTGCTTCATCCTAGCCTTCTTCCAGTAGCAGTCATCGGATTCTTTGCTAAGGTTGCAATCTATATAACAAAACTTATCTCACACATTGAATATAGTATTTCTCACTAACATACTCTATGCTAATCAGCTTGCTATAATTGTTGGGGGTCCTCTAGTTGGCAAACTTATGGATCATTTTCCAAGGGTGCCGGCATATAATTGTTTGAACATTATCCAGGTGGATATTAATTTAATTCCAAGTTCGATATATGACTATGCTCATGGTTTTTCTCCTTAACTCCCATGCTTCTTCCCTCAGGCTGCTGCTCAGTTGTTATCCGCTGCAATGATAATTCGTGCACACTCTGCTCCTCCTACTTCAGCGTCAGCTGTACTTCTCACTCCTTGGTTTGTTGTACTAGTCTTAGCTGGGGCTATTGAGAGGTTAGCTGGAGTGGCATTGGGAGTAGCTATGGAGCGTGATTGGGTTGTTCTGGTATGGCTTTGCTGTTTATGAGTAAGGTTCTGTAGAAAGTTTAATGATGTATGTACTTAACTAGAGTTTTTGTGTCCTCAGTTAGCTGGGGTAAATAGGCCAATTGCACTTGCACAAGCAAATGCCACCCTCAGTCGAATCGATCTGCTCTGTGAGGTTGTGCTCAGTAACTTTATTGCTTCTTTTTTTTTTTTGCATTTTCAGCATATTAATTTCTGTTAATATAGGATTTATGTGTAAATTTTACAAGTATTACAGATAGCTGGAGCATCAATATTTGGCATTCTTCTCTCCAAGTATGATCCTGTCACATGCTTGAAGATTGCGGCTGTACTGATGACCTTGTCATTGCCTGTTGCGGTAACTATTATTTTGCTCTTACTCTTGTTTATAAATTATGGTTGTAAAATGAGTGTCCACGACAATTTTACACTTGAAAACTATTTTGCAGGTTGTTTTCACTTGCTTGACTGACAAGCTTTCTACTGGGGTTCTTGAACGCACTAAATCACACGTGTGTTGCAGATCAGTCAGCGAAGGGTCCTTGCCTGAGGCCAACAGTGTTGGTTAGCTTTGTCGAAATTGTTGTGTTGAGCCGAATACTTTATTATTCTTATTTCCTCTCTGATCTTTCTGTTAGTGGCAGATATTGGCATTGAGGCTATCACCCTCGGGTGGAAAGAATACATGCAACAGCCGGTTCTCCCAGCAAGCCTGGCCTATGTGCTTCTCTACTTCAATGTTGTCCTTGCTCCGGGCAGTTTGATGACCGCGTTTTTAACACAGCGTGGTACTTTCTAGAACTTCTGTGTGATACCTTGACAATTCGTAGAGTCAACCGTACTTTTTCCATGCCTGTCTCTGGTAATAAAGTTTGAATGTACTTGTAACAGGTTTAAATCCATCCATTATCGGGGGATTTAGTGGATTATGTGCTTTCATGGGCGTTGCAGCAACATTTGCATCCGCAAAGATTGTCAAGCATTTCGGCATTCTAAAGGTTGCTTCTTTTTCCCGCCCTTTTCAGTTATCATTCAACTTGAGTAATCTATGATTCATCGAAGGGTTAATTGCAGATAGCTATTGTGTATCATACGTCTTTTTTTGTGAGAAAATGACGAAAATACCATTGACCACAATCTCAAAAAAGACTTCATAACAATCAAAAACATGTTGATTAGATATAGAAAACAGTTGAGTAGATGGAAACAGACTCCTTAAATGATAAAACCATTGAAAAGGTGGTATTTTTTTAGATTATGATCAAGGGCGTTTACGTCATTTTTGGCAAAAAGAGTTATATAATGTTTTCAAGGTTTAGGTGTTTAAAGCTGGGGATAGTTATGTGCAAAATACGCAATAGATATCTGCAATGAACCCCGATGTACAATTCATCTAATGCTTTGTGGACTTTACTTTATACCAGGCAGGAGCAGTTGGATTGATATTTCAAGCTTCGCTTTTAACCTTAGCGGTTGCAGTGTACTGGACGGGATGTCTTTCCCACAATAGCCCTCTGCTTGTCTTCTTATCTTTGATTGTAAGTAGTGTCTTTCTATGGCCAACAATATGTAAAATTTATATGTATTTGATGAGTTAATGTACTTTTATGTTGCAGATACTATCACGTCTGGGACACATGTCTTATGATGTGGTGGGAGCACAGATTCTGCAGACAGGGATCCCTTCATCTAAAGTAAACCTTATCGGGGCAACAGAGGTTTCTGTTGCAAGTTTGGCAGAGTCTATAATGTTGGGAGTAGCGATAATTGCAAATGATGTTTCTCATTTCAAGTTTCTAGTAAACCTATCACTCCTATCTGCAGTCGGGGCAGCTTGGCTCTTCTGCAGGTGGTTGTTGAATCCAACACAAGAACAAAGAACCCTTTTCTCTTCCGATCCCCACTTTAGTTCTTAATGTAAGTGCACTGCCTCTCCCCTTTCTTCATTATACCAAAATATCCTATCTTCTTTACTTGGTTTTGTAATACGTTAGAGTTTAAGAGCCCGTGATGCATATCTCTTACGCATTTACACGCTCGAGGTGTACTGTTTAACTTGTTTTTGATCCCCGTTAGATAGGTAAGCTGTAAATTCTCTAGTGTCTCTTGTTTGTGTAATATTAAGTTACAGTGGTTAGAAGAGAACGACTGACTGGACAACTTGGTTTCACACATTTAAATTCTTACTTTAAATAATTGATCATTGTTTGGTTCTAACATCATTTTTGGTTGAAATATGTTTAGTCAATGTTCCTTGAGGTCAATATCTGAAAAATTATTGACTCTAGATCAATTATTTCTCCTCAGGTACGGAGGATACGAAATGTATTATTCGATTAAAAATATATCTATTTTGTATACAGTGTGTGGGCTGTCATCGCCTTGACCTGACTTTGAATCCTTGCCTCGATACCAAAACATGCCTTCACCTCGACCCTGGGGACATCAGCTCTTTGTCGTGTTAGCGGTTTCAACATCACCAGTATCTCTTTCAACGGGTTTCTCTTGTCCCCTCGCTCGTAGCAGTTGTCCTGCTTCCGGTTGGTTTATTGGTGTGGTCTCCGGTGGTTTCCCTATTACTTGTCCTTGGCTTTGTTGTCTAATTGGTTCCTGTAAATGTATCAACAAATTACATTACACAAATTCATATCTTAGTATAGTTTGTCTTCAAGAAAGTGAAAAACAGCTGTAACTTTTTTGAATCTTATAATATATAATAGCAAAGTTAACAGTTGACATGGCAGCTGACGTGGCGTTCTATACTTACTAAAAATCTCACTTCTTGGCTCTAAGAGCATCCACATCTCTAGCATTATCTTAGAATCACTTAAGGAGAGAAAAACAAGTGCCACGTGGAAAAGAGATAATACTTTTTAGTGATGATTAATTTTTTGTTTGTAATGGAGAAATGCTAAGGTAAAATTAAAATTAAAATTTTATTTTATTACTATTTTATTGAATTACTTAATTTATTTTTATTTTCCAAATAAAATGTAATGTAATACAATAAATATGTAATTTATTTCAAAATATCGACTGCACATGAAATTGAGCTATAAAAAATATATTTTTGGAATTTAAAAAATGTGTCAAAAATATATATTATGAAAATATAAAATTTGAAAACCTATTATATTTTTAATCATCGAAATAAAAAATTAATTACTCTTGAAACTAAAAAAATAGTATTATATTTTACAAATCTCAAAAAATGATTTGATAATTGATGGTTTGAAAATATGGTTGCATTACACTTCAAAAAGAATTTATTTTTAATTTTATTTGAATTAAATCAGTTCTTCCCTAATTTTTTAGTGGGTCAAAACTCAAAACCAATTAATGTTTGTCAGATTTCAATTAATTCCGAAATTTAAAAAAAGACATTAATGCTAATACACGACTGATTGTAAAATTTAAAATAAAAGGAAAGAAATTGATATCCAACCGCTTGGATAAAGTTGAATAAAAAAAAGTAATGGATAGCGCTACCGGCACATATGGCGTTGGCGGCCCGAGACCGTTACCCAACCATTGGGTTCTGCAGCCCAGACGTTGGTGTGGCATTGGATTAGCGTGGGATTAACATCTCACGGTTGTGGATGCTCTAAATTTGTTCGGACTCGGCTCCCTCTCCTTTTTCGGTTTAGCGTTCGTCTGTTACGAGTCTTAAACTCTTCCTGTTGTTATCCTTCTATCAATGTGCAATTAAACCGTCCTCAATGGTGCTAATCCCTCTAAGCCCTCTTAATTAGGTCCTAGGTTTCAATTACTTTCAATGCTCGGCCGTTTCGTTTTTCCCTTCTCTCAATTCATATCTGATGCGTTTCTGGTATATTAGGGCCGATTCTTATTACGATTGTAATAAGTAGAAGTCAATAGAAACGAGTTCAACTCTGATAGAGAGTTTCACCCGAGTACTGTTCGTGGATCGATGGATTGGATCAGAGATGTTGAAATTGACATGGGAATAGACGAGACACGAAGGCGGATGAAGAAAAGGAAGAGTTTCGGGTCATCTGGTTTTGTATAAGAGTTCGGCTCCGATCATCTCTGATTTCCTCTCCGTAAGTTCTTACCTAACTTCTAGATTTCTATGATTTTGATTTTGGAATGGTATATGGTGAGTGATTTGTGAGTCTGTGATGCTATGCATATGTGTTTTTTTTGTTCAAGTCTCTGGTCTTTCCGTTGCACACGCCATTGATTGGGTAATTTAGTTTCATGTTCTGACGGTTTTGAGCCAAATTTAGGTGTCCAAGCATTGATAGGTTTTGATGTTTTCTACTTATATTGGGAGTTGGACTACGTACTTAGAGAATGGGAAGAACCAGAGACTTGAATTATGCATATAGTTTACATTCAGGTGTTCAACCAGATTGCACCAGTTTTGTGATTTTAATTATGCATTTGCATTCATCTACTGCTTTTTATTTATTTATTATACTTGTCCTTTTTATACAAACTTATATTAATTGCGATTTTAATTTTTACCTTTGTTAACAATTTCTGTTAATTGATTAATAGTATAACTAAAAATGGTAGTGGTTGTTCAATATTTTGATGCAAGATTTCTCTCAGTGAGTCAAAGAAGGACAAAACTATAGAGGCTATCCCTTTTTTTTTGTGAAGATTGGTGACCCGAAAGCTTGCTCAACTAACACTTCACAATTGAGTTGACTGAAATGCAAGCCTATTCTACGGTAACCAAATTGAATTGAAGAGCTTTGTTACAAAATGGCGAGCCTTCTTGCATATGCAGATGATCGATGCTTTAAGTGTATGCCACTTGTATGCATGAGTGTTAGCAATGCTTGCTATTCATCTCCGATTGAATTAAAACCGAGTTTTTCTCACACTATCTTGCAATTTGTAGTAGTTAATGATTAGATTGTGATTATGCTTCTCGATTTTTGCAATTTGTAGTATTTATTGATTAGACTATAATTATGCTTACTAACAAATAATAACCTTTGTTGGTTGTTAAGAACTAGATGGTTTACATATTTGTTTTGACACATAATGGAATATCAATACTTTATTTCAAGTGTTTAATCTGGATAAAATGTGGGCGGTTTTCATCATCAGTGTTAAAATAAGTTGTCTCATGAGTCATGACAGAAGAGCAATAATAAATTATGTCGCTACAGTCAGTATAGTTGTATGGTTACTACAAACTTGAGGGTGCCTTAAGTTTTATGAGTTTATCCAATAGTGTCGACAACAACTTAAAGTAGTACTATTGTAATATGATTGTTGAACGTACATTCAGTTATCGATTTTATCTTTACTGTCAATAAATATGGCCCAAAATAACTAATTGGCATGTTGTGATTGTTAGACCGTGGTACAAAAAATTAAAATGTACTACATTTTAAACTCTCCGATATTTTATTTCACTTACTTTCATGTATTGTTTTTTAGGTTCGATTTTGCTCAATTATTTGAGCTTGGATTGACCTATAGAAAAACGTCTAATTTATCTAATAATATACCGCGCATCGCGCGGTGCTCACACCTAGTTAGTTATAAAGTTGTACACCATAAAGTCTAAATGTACCTCGCTCGTTTCCACGTTTGGCGTTGATTTTCCTTTGGGGTTTTTTCATTTCCCTCGGTCACCATTTTAACGTCGTTAATTTCTGATTCAGCTTCTGCATCCTTCTATTCTCCTTCTTCTTCGTTCGGATTTTCTGAAAGGTAAAATGATCGTTTAGGATTAACCAATGGTGAAAAGTCAATAACATCCCGTCCAAACATCTTCCATCTTTATTATGAAAACGACAATGATATTAATAACATCAAGGGTAATTTTCACCTCAATACCCTAGAATGACATTTTCCGTCACTTTAGTACCCGCCATCAACTTTCCATCCATTTTGGATGGAAAATGCTTGAAAAGTCCAAAATACCCCTCACCAACAGTCAAATTTTCAAAATATGCCATTGGTTTTCAAATTTTCTTTTTATTTATTTATTTATTTTATAAAAAATATTTTTTATTTTATAAAAATTAGAATTTATTAAAAAATATTAATTTTTTATTTCAATAAATCAGTTTTTTTTAATAAAATCAGTTTTTTTATTATAAAATCAATTTTTTATAAAATCAGTTTTTTTTTATAAAATCAATTTTTTATATAAAATCAGTTTTTTTATAAAATCAGTTTTTTATTTCAAAAAAATCAGTTTTTTATTATAAAATCAGTTTTTTTAAAATCAGTTTTTTTTATAAAATCATTTTTTTTTATTAAATCAGTTTTTTAAATAATTTTTTATTATAAAACAGTTTTATTTACAAAAAAAAACATTTTTATTTTTAAAAAATCAATTTTTATTTTAAAAAATTCAGTTTTTTTTTAAAATTAATATAAAAATAATTTTTTAAAATTATTGTTTTTTTGACGTTTTTTTTGTTTAATTCATATCTTTAGTATTTTTCAATTTAACACCCACCACTTTACCTTTTCAGTTTCTCTCTCGAAAAACAAAATCAAAACTAAACTCCCAGCATTTTTGTTTTGTAGATCGCTGAGGCATAGGCGCAGAATCCGGTGATGGGTACAGAGGGATGGCATCAAGCTTGTAGATCTGAAATTTGTTTTGTTTTTTTGTTTTTAGAGGGAGAAACTGAAAGCGTGGGTGTGGCTGGGCCGGAGAAGGTCGTGGGTGTGGCTGGGTCGGAGACGGTCGTGGGTGTGGCTGGGTGTGGCTCGATATTTCGGTAAATCGAAAGAGAAGGGGTCCAAGGCAGAGTCTATTCTGGAATTTTTGATGGTTTGTAATTTCTGGAAAATTTGGGTATTGATTTGTTTTTGATGAAGATGAAGCAAGCAAGGTTGCAGAGAGAGACGAAGCTTAGGATGAGAGAGAAAAGGAAAAAAAATAAAATGAAGAAATTAGTTCTCTCTTCTCAAACACCAGATTCATAAGGAGTTGAAGATGAGGAGGAGAGAGGAGAGAGAGATGAAGATGAGAGGAAGATAGATGAAATGAAGAGAGAGAGAGACGAGGATGGGTAGAAAACTGAAAAACTGAAAATAAAAAAATAATTAAATTTAAAAAAACTGTTTTTTTGTATAAAAAAATTTTAAATCTGATTTATATGTATTTTTTAAATTAAAATCTGAAATTTTGAAAATATAAATATTTTTTATAATAAAAAACTGATTGTATTATAAAAAAAACTAATTTTATAAAAAAAAACTGATTTTATAATTAAAAAAACTGATTTTATAATAAAAAAACAAAAAAGCTGATTTTATAATTAAAAAAAACTGATTTTATAATAAAAAAACTGATTTTATAAAAAAAAACTGATTTTATAATAAAAAATTAATATTTTTAAAGAATTTCTAATTTTTATAAAATAAAAAAAATGTTTTTTATAAAATAAATAAATAAATAAAAATAAATTTTGAAAACTAATGGCATATTTTGAAATTTTGACTATTAGTGAGGGGTATTTTGGACTTTTCAAGCATTTTCCATTCAAAATGGATGGAAAGTTGACGGCGGGTACTAAAGTGACGGAAAATGTCATTTTAGGGTACTGAGGTGCCACGAAAAATAGTTAGGGTATTGAGGTGAAATAAAACGATAGTTAGGGTATTGAGGTGAAAATTACCCTAACATCAATGAGTAAACAACTACCTTGATGATATATGCGTGGTATGATGCAGTCAAGGAGACAGCCAAGTGTATTGTTGAGAAATTGAGCAAGATTGTCCATGGAGTTTTGTGTAAAAGGATTTATAAGATGAAGACGATGATGATCATAGGAGACCCAAAGAGGCCTTTATATACATGTAACATTACTTATCTTTGCTATTTTATCACCTTAATTTGCCTTCATTATTGACCGTTTGCCCTATTATGTTATTATTGTTCTTATTTGGACTATATTGCAAGTCATAATTAATGAACTCATTAATTATCTTGAGTCAACTAATAAGTCAAAACCTTGGACAGTAACTAACTTTCTAACCAATATTGATTGTTAAGTTGTACCATAGAGTATAAGATTAGTCATCCAACTATTCAACAACGTTGTTTTGGGTTGTATCTCTCCATAATGTTTCATAAATAAAATTTTGTTTGTTTCTCTTTTGCATACGTTATCTATGTAAATTACTCAAGGGGTTTGGTGAACAACAAACAAATAGTGTTGCATTCTCTTTCAACTTTGGGAGCTCTCTTAGCCGTAGTCCGCGTCCGTCGTTATGGTACTTCCTATCCCTCCTTTCGTTGTTGCTGCATCCGTTGTCGCTATGGTGCATGCACTGGATACCGCCGCTCCTACCAGTGGCCCTCTCCTCCCTCTTCCTCCCCCCTCGCCCCTCTGTTGTGGCAGGGGATAAGGTTCGTCGTCGACGCAAACCCAAGTCTACCATGGCTGAACCGCCCCTTCACCACCCCGCGACCCCTCTACTCCCGAGTCCGATCCCGACAGGAGGCTTCTCTTTCGGATCGGTCTCGCTGGTGTCGACTCCTAAGACGAAGAGGGGGGGCCTTTGCGCCGCCTTAGGGTGACTTCCCATCCAAGTAATGGTCTTCTGGCCTTACCGCCCCCGAACCCTAATCTGAAGCCGCCTTCCACCGACCCCCCATCCTTTTCTGTCGCCCCTCCCCCCCCCCCCCCCCATTCGGCCATGACCTCTCTCTGGTTCCGATCGATGGGGACATGAACCTTAGGGTTCCACCGGTCACATGCGAGGAAATAGGGAAGTTTAGGGCTGGGGCGAGTACCGATGTTGGTAGTGGGGAATCTAGGGTTTCGCCTACCCTCGGTGCTACCCCGATCTTACCTAGGGTTTCGCCCCTTCGATCCTTGATCCGGATCGAGCTCCAACTCCCAAAATTACGCGGGCATAGGTAGTCATCCCTACATCTGATGAAGTGGGGATTAACCCCAAGGGACCTCTCGCATTGCAGAGAGATCCGGCAAAAGGAAAGGCCCCTATGGAGGAGCTTCCAAGAATGGAGGTCCTGGCCTTGGGGCTAGGGAGATGTCTCCCCAACCCGGTCAACTATCCAATCATACTGGCGGCCCTGACTACCCCACCAGAGATGACCCGGCACCGGTCGAAACACCTCCTTACAGAGGAATTTCTTTCGGCTGGGACTTCTAAGGAGGCTGCTCTCCAAAATTCTCTAGAGCGTCTGCATGATGGGTTCTCTTCCTGCTCTCTGGACGATGAAGAGGAGATTGAGGTGGTGGTACCTGCATCTCGGGCGACGATAGCAACGACATTAGCTCGCCAACAATGGGGACTACTAGGTCGGTTGTGGTCAGCAAAACCCCCACGAAAGGACATGATCCTCCGCATCATTACCAATGCATGAGGTAAGGCTGCGGAAGGGCTAGTGATCAAGGACACAGGATAGAGACTGTTCGGCTTCTACTCTCGATCGTCGGAATTTAGGGCGTGTGTCCGAGGTAATGAGCCCTGGTGCTTCGATGGTCGGGTCCTATTGCTTGGGGACTTGGACCCGTGCGCTCGGGAGTTGCCCGCTCTGAACCGAGTACAATTATGGGTCCATGTTAGGAGACTACCGCCCCTCGTTCAGACGAGGGAGACGGGTATCTCTATCGGGGATACCCTGGGGATGTGTGTAGACGTCTCATGTGACCAATAGGGCATGTGCTGGGGAGGGTCCGTCAAGGTCCGATTCTGGCGCCTCTTGGAAAGGCCCCTGAGAAAGGGGCTGGTGCTCCGGTTCCCAGAGTTTCCAGAGCCTATCAGTGTGGAGCTCACGTACTCAAAGCTTCCGAACTTTTGCTATAACTGTGGTCGGCTAAGCCATATCCTGAAGGACTGTACGTGGGCGGTTCGGGGTCCACCTCGACTTGGATCTTTCATGTTGGAATATGATATGGATAGTAGGTCAAACGGTATGCCACAAACTGGGGGGGAGACAGCCAGCGTACCTAACCCCCCCCCCCCCCCCCCCCCCCGGGTTTTGGCCCGCTAGGGCTTTTGCAGCTGACCAAAGCTCCCTGGACTCCCACGCCCCCTCAGTTGGAGCTTAAGGGTTTGACTAGTAGGGCTCCACCTCAGCCTCATGTCTCTCGTTCAGGGGTTCTTCCGCGACTCTCTACTCAGGACGCAGGAGCTCGTGCGGACGAGGGAGCAACGGGGGCGGTATTGGTTGGAGCGGCTGGACTAGGGGCTGGCCAGGGTACCCTCAAAAGGCCGGCGATCGGGGACCCCCGAGATGATCAAGCCAGGGCGGGCAAGTAGCCCCGTCAGGAGGAATGAGTACTGACACATGCATCAAAGACTGGATCTGGGAGGGGTCCTTGTATGATGTGCTGCTTCCCCCCATCACTGTTACTGTTGAGGTCCATCAAGATCTCTAGTCTTCCCATTCGTCTTCTATCATTGCCTGTGAGGCATCAAAACACCGTCGGTGGCGGTTATGATACTAAAAGGGTCAGAGAACCTTTGTTCATTCATTCTGACCCTATCTCAGTGGTCGAGGATCTTGTTCCTCGATGCACACTTATGTAATCATGGTTATTAAATAAAACTGCTCATTTCGCTAAGAAAAAACAAATAGTGTTTGGACCCCATAAAAAAGTATGTTGATTGGTTATTATGAAATGAGATGATTTTTTCCTGGTAGCCTAAAAATTTTCAGATTGTATTTAGAATGCCTTAAATCGTTTTTGTGTCGTTTCGTTACTCTAAAGTTTCGTTTGTCTCAATTTATTATCTAACGTTAACCTTATGTTTGATTTTTCATCCAAAACATGTAAAATGTTTGTAATACTCCTCATTAGCAGTCAAAATTTTAAAATCATGTCATTGGTTTTCAAGAATTATTTTTATTTTATAAAAATCAGTTTTTAATAAAAATTATATTTTAATTTTAAATAACCAGCTTATAAGAAATCTTCTAGCTTTTTCTCTCTCGTTTTGAGAGCCTCCCTAGCCCTAGCCTGCCCGTCGCTATGAAGCTTCCTTCTGCCGCCGCCACTGTTGCGCCGCCTGGAGTTGTCGGCTTTGCCGTCCCTGTGTTCGAGTCTCCCATCCCATGGAACTCCTCGCAGACCACGCTTGGGGAGGGGTTCAAATATGGATGGAAGTGGATGACTATACCACAACCATCGGAGCCTCTCCCCCTCTTGTCCCCTTGGTGACTTCGTCGATTCCTTGTCCGATCACTATCAACCCTTCTCCCTCTACACCAATACCACATGTCCTATCTATTCCGGGTGGCATGATAACCCCACCACCGTCTTACTCTCCCTTCCCTAACGTCTCGGGCACGTCTCCTTTGCTAGGGGCTTCAACGGGTTCTCTGGGACCGTCGAGGTCCTTTAGTCCGCCACTGTTACCCTTTAACCCCCCTGTTGCGGCTATATCTCGATAGTGATTTAAGGGCCGGCGTTGGGAACGACGGCATTCAGAGTCTTTTTCTTCAAGTTACAGGTCATCTCCCTGCGGACCAAACCCTAGTTCGTGTCTAAGGGTTCACCGCCGCCAGCACCACGCCCTGGCTCTAATGCACGGGAGGCATGACATTGGACCTAGGGCCCCAACCTATACCCCAGGCCACGAGATCTCTCCCTCCCTGTACCGAGATCCCCCGGACGGGGCCAGCCATGTCCTTACTCTGGCATTTGGGCCCTCTACCAAACGGTATAGGGTGCAGCCCACGCCGATCCGGTTGGGTTTCCTGCCTTCCCGATTGTCGGTGGGAGTGTTGAGGGACACGATGGAGTTTTCGACGTCCGTCGAGGTTCTGACGATGAAGACCCAGTATTGGGGATGGACTCGTGACGACCATGGGGTGTGTGGACGCATTGTGGAGTCCTTGTCGCACTAGATCACTAGGCGCTGGAGGTGGAGACGGACATGGGCTTGGCTTTCCTCCGATGGGATTCAGTTCGGAGCTGGCGGGTCTAAAGTTAGATGGCCGAATAGGTGGGGCCCCTCAAGGCATTACGCTCAAGGTCATCTACCAGCATGCTGGAAGAGACCTCCACGTGCTGTCCCGATGGGGGAACCTCGACCATGTACACACTGACGCATTCAAGAGGCCCAAGATGGAGCATGCATGGTTCGAGAGGGAGACGGGGAAGGATACTGCACAGAGAGCAATGACATTGGACCCGATACCTACTGCTACATTGTCTCCCCAGGGAGGGATCGACATAACACTAGACCCGATACCTAACCTGAGTTTCCAGATATCGGGTTGGGGTACTAGTTCACGACCAATACAAGGCCACCTCCCACTGTGTTCTTTTGTACACGGGAAGATCAGGGGGTCGGGAATTGGTCAGCTTGATGCCTGGACTCCTGACCCGCTGACCCCCCCAACATGGTGGGGTTGAAGGTGGGGGTTGCGCCTTGTCATCCGAGGGGGTTGTGACAACCCTAGTTCGTGTGGAAACAACTGCTGGGAACCTGAAGAGGGGGACGTCTGACGCAGCAGGGTACAACTCATCAGTTGCGGGGGTAAAACCCCGCTGGGAGGAATGAGGCATCGATGGAGCATCGTGGACTGGCCCTGGGAGGGGGTCCCCACACGATGCGTTTCCTCCCACAATCACCATTACCGTCGAGGTCCCTTCAGATCTTCGGTATCACGTTCCCCCAACCCATATTCTGTCATTGCCTATAGGGCACCAATTCAACACCGTCAATGACGGTTCTACTGAGAAAAGAATAACGAACATTCTTAAATGTTCTTGCCCTGTTCTTCGTGGTCAGAGAGTCTATGATGCACTTTATTGTCATTACATATTTTAATTAATGAAATCTGCACCTTTCGCTCAAAAAAAAAAATTAACCAGTTTATTTTTTTGAAATTAAGTTTTTATTTAAAAATTATTTTTTTAAAAAGTCAGGTTTAATTTTACAAAACCAGTTTATTTTTAAAAAAAATTAGTTTCTAATTAAAAAACCATTTTTATTTTTTTAAATTCTGTTTTTATTTTTTTAAAATTCAATTTTTATTTTAAAAAACCAGTTTATTTTTTAAATCAGTTTTTATTTTAAAATAAGTTTATTTTAATTCAGTTTTTAATTAAAAATAAATTTAATTTTTAAAAAAATCAGTTTTAATTTTAAGAAAACCAGTTTTTTTTTAATTCAGTTTTTATTTTTAAAAATCATTTTATTTTTAAAAATTCATCTTTTAATTAAAAATAATTTTTTTTATATTTTTTAAAATCCAATTTTTAACATTGAAACTATCACAAATTCATACTTGTTCTTACATTGGAACTGTTACAAATTCATACCTTATTCTTTTAAAATTGAACGGTTACAAATTCATACATTGGAAACTAAAAAAGTCTAGAATTACGGTGAGAGCTAGCAAGCAAGACCCACAAATTTTCCAAAATAAACTTAAGAATTCAAAGAGTAAAGTCCATCAACTTAGAGCATTTGCAACGGTCGTTGCAAGCGTGTTGTTGCAGGGTCTGCGACGGCTCTGTCACGACTTGCTGTCATGGCTCGTCATTACAGGCTGTCGTTGCAGGCGTGTCGTGGCAGGCTGTCGTTGCAGGATCCTGCAACGACCTGACGCGTCGTTGCATAACCAACAGCCCACTCCCAAGCTGACACGTGTCAGCGACAATTTAAAAAAAACTAAATTTTCCTATAAATACATATTGACCCCTACCTCAAAAACTCACCACTTCTCTTCTACACACAAGCTCCTTTCTTCTTCTCTCAAATCTCGTTGTTCATTTTTTTTCAATGGAGAATTTTCCAACGATGGAGGAAATGCAACAAATGACTCCCAAACAAATAGATGAAGTGGTGAGTAGGCTGGCTGCGGCAATGACAAAACATATTCACGATCAACTTCTGTCAAAGATACATCCAAGGGCAGCAGATGATGATGAGGCCGAGAGCCCAGAGTCGGCAGTGCGACCAAAGCAGATAGTGATTGAGCGCAATCGATAAGATGCACACGAGGGGTTGATGTGTGACTACTTCGTGCCTAGACCGGTGTATAGCGACCAACAATTTCGGCAACGGTTCCAGATGTCGAGGGAATTGTTCTTACGTATCATGAATGGTTTGAGTGAACGGTACACATACTTCCGTCAACAAACAGATGCTACGGGGAGGAGCTCCTTCTCTCCACACCAGAAGTGCATAGTAGCACTTCGTCAGCTCTGTTATGGAGGTCCCATCAATGCATGCGACGAGTATTTGTGAATGGCGGAGAGCACTGCTTTGGACTGCGTCAAGAAGTTTTGCTTGGGCGTCATCAAGATTTATGGGCAGACATATCTACGACGCCCGAGCGAGGAAGATGTCCCCCGTTTGCTGCAAATCAACGAAGAGCGCGGTTTTCCGGGGATGATAGGGAGTCTCGACTACATGCACTAGGATTGGAAGAACTGTCTTGTGGCATGGTCTGCCCAATTCGTAAGTAGGGACCACGGGAACATCCCCACAATCATGCTAGAAGTCGTTGCATCCCAAGACCTTTGTATTTTTACCGTTAACAAATCACCAAGTCAATTATATATAATCCATCCATTTATAAAATAGATAATTTGGATAGGTTACTCCTTAAGAGTTAGTTTGTATTTGATTTCTTTAGAAACTGTTACATGGGCTAATTCTTGTTGGGCTTCCAAAATTCTGATTCCTTAGTTTTTTGAGCGGGTAAATACTAAAAAGCTAGATATATTATATATACAATAAAAAAGAAAAGCCAACAAAGATTTCTCCGCACACGCCGATTGCTGCCTCTCTGCTTCTCTTCCGAAATTCCTCTTGGCTTCTCCATCAAATTCATTCTCCATTTCAATTTCTCTTCAGTTTATCTCTTTCCTGACTTGTTTTCTGATTCAGGTATTACTCAGATGCTTTTTATTTTATTTTTCTGTGCCCTAATGTATACAAGGAATGGTGCTTTGTGCATATCCATATATTTGTTGTGAATTTGAATAGCTAGTAGTGTTTTGGGGGTGTATTGTTAATTGTAAAGTCTAATCTTTTCCTTAAATTTAAGGGTTCTCCCTTAGGATGTTGAAGTATTTTAAGACTTAGTGTATTGTTTTTCTTGAATACCGGTCTATCATGGTAATTATACACACAATTTTAGGATGTTCAAGTATTTTATGCCGATACCGAGATTTAAGGACAATTACATTTGGACTAGATATGGATTTTTTATGACTGCCAGTCTGCCCGCATAACGCTTTCATTGATGATCTGAGGGTACATGTGGGTTTTTGTCAGTGTTTCTAAGTAGTATATGTTCAGGCGAGGGTCATAGTAATGACAGGGATTATAAGAAGAGAGATTTGGGATTAGGATCTAAACCCATTTTTGATACAATCCCAAGCTAGCTAGTGCATGGCGATTTTACATTTTTTGCTGCTAAAGATGTACCCCATAGAATGGTGTTTTGCCTTTAGGTTTCTTGTATCAACAATGTATTCCGCAGAATGAAAAGGTTGGTTTGTAGATTCCCATTAGTGTTATTGGAGGACCGAAAAAGTGCAATGGTTCGGGTTTCAACAAATGTTGTTCCGAACTCATGTCTCACTGTTGCTGCCTATGGCAGGACTTTGGTTCTCTTTTGGGATGAAAGTTATTTTCAACCCACCTACTTCAATTGAATGTGTGGAAGATGTTGATAGCTTGTGTACACAATGACTAAGATGTGCATTTAAAGACGTGATGACATGGCCCCCCTCATTATCGAAGTAGCTGGTGTTTCTGAAACCATTTACTAAGGTGCCTATGTTTGGTCACTTCTGCTGATATTTATGACTCCTAGTTCACACTAGAGTAAAGTTACACCCAAAGGACATAGTTCTGGTCAAAGACTGAACGGCTATAGGGATAACCCACAAGCAGAGTCTTTTTTGAGCTCACCTGTTGGTCATATGAGGGGGCTTAGTTTAATCTCAGTATTATCACTCTACTTAACTTACATATCCATGTGAACGATAAGAGTAACTTGCACTATTTACAATAACTTGATATCTATCCTATTCAAATTAAGTTACCAATTTTTATTGGGGTAAACTATAAATACCTACTCCAAACTTGTAGCGTTTAACTGATACATACCCTAAAGTTTTTTTTGTAACTGATACATACTCAGATGTTTAGTTTTTTAACAGATAGCCCAAGCAGACAGGTAAAATGACGAAAATGCCCTGAAGTGATTTTTTAAATAATTTTCTAAAAATAAAACTGAAGTGATTTAATAAGTACATATATATTCCTAACAAAAGTGATTTTTTAAATTTTTTTAAAAGTAATTACTGAAATGTAGTTGAGGGCATTTTCGTCATTTTACCTGTATGCTTGGGCGATCTGTTAAAAAACTAAACATCTGAGTATGTATCAGTTATAAAAAAAAACTTTAGGGTATGTATCAGTTAAACACTACAAGTTTGGGGTAGGTATTTGTAGTTTACCCTTTTTATCGAGTGTTTTTTGAATTTCCCACTGATCTGTGTCGTGTCTTGACTACCGGACCTCAATTATGGGCTGACTTGCTAAGCCCATTCCTTTATAACAAATCCTAGCCCAATACTTAAGCTAAATCCTAGCCTATCTACACTTATTGCATCCTGGTCCTCCATTCCTGATGGTTGTATGTTATTTGTTTCTGCACTTTGCAGTCGTGCCTGTTGAAGAAACATGGAGTCATCTACACAGCAGCTACAGCTACATAAAAGTCTTTTCAATTCTTCAAAAAAAATAGTATTTTTAATCTGAGTCCTCGAGAAAGTAGAAAGTTCCGACTCTCGGTTTTCTCAGCCTTGTGGATTGAAACAACAAACAAGGTTTCTTCGTTTGTCTGCGGAAATGGAGCTGAGATGTGTGCAGTGTGGGTTCGGCATCAAGACACTTTACATTCAGTACTCGCCCGGAAACATCAGACTTATGAAATGCGTAAGTACCCACTTTCATAATTGATTCTCTCTCCAAACCTTTCTTTTGCTTTGATGGTAAAGATTGATTTCTTTTTGCTATTTTAGGGTAATTGTAAAGCTGTTGCGGATGAGTATATTGAATGTGAAATCATGGTGAGTGTTGCTCAAAACTTGCAATTCAACTAATTATTGGGATATTTGAATACCCTTTTGATGGTTCGAATGAATTTTGTTTAGATTCTTCTCATTGATTTGATTCTACACAAACCTAAAGCATATAGGCATCTTCTCTTCAACGTTCTTCATCAAGATACTGTGAACTTTGAGGTATGGGTTGCTCAGATTTTAGCTTCGATTTCAGCTGGATGTTAGGTAATCTCTGTCTGATTGAATGGTTTCATTAATATGGACCCTTTTGTGAAGTCACGCTGATATCCAGAGTGATTAGCTATCATCATTGCTTATCACAAGTGATAGAATACCAACTATAATTGGGTAATTAACTATTATCATTTTAGATGAAAGATTCAACTAAAAGCTTAAGTTGATACTTGAAGGCCCAATTGTAGTTTTGTATTCTATCAGGAGTTACGTCTTCTATTTTTATCTGCAGAAATCTTGTACTGGGTTAAGTTCTAATGTTGAGTTGGTATTGACCACAACTTTGCAGGGTTTATTGTGGAAGTCGGCGCTTGGTTTTCTTCTTTTGGATGCTTGTATCCCCTACACTGTAAAAAGGGTTTTCTTGCACATATTTTTAGTCTGTATAATTGTCATTTTTAGCAAATACAGATTTATGTAGTGCCTTAACTATAGTAGACAGGAGCTTGATCTTAAAAAGTAGTGAGGAAGAGTGGGGTTTATCCACGAACATCTCTTCAACGGTTTCAAAATGTTGGAAGGTTTATGCATCTATTTAAGTGTATTACATCTTGATTAAGTTTGCATTTTCTCTGTAACTTAATGTACTAATTTGGGGATGTGAGTTGTAGGTTTCAACAGATGTTTTGATTGGAAACCTTGTGTTTTGTTTTGCTTTTCTGATTGCATTGAAGATTTTTCTGAATACATCAGTTGGCTTATCCAGGTAAGCACTTGGATTACCTCTAATCTGAGAGCTAGTTGACATAATTTTCAGGCGTTTGCATTTATTAAATCGTGTGCTTTATGGATTCGAAACCAACCTTTGGTATTTCATCATTTGGGGAGGCTTATTCAAAATGCATTTTTGCATGATAATAATTAAAGCAGTCTGGATAAGTGTAGCACTTCGACTCCAGTTAATGTTGTTTTAAATATGGTCATATTAATGATGTTTTCCACATAGTAGTTTTTGCATGAGAGACCATGTTGTCTAAGTGTCAATTGCTGGAGATTTAAATAAATGATGAAAAAAATCCATTCTAATAGGTAAATGGCAATGACTACAGAAAGAAGTTCATCAAAGGTAGCTTATTCACATGCAAAGAAATAAATACTTTTTTATGGGGTAGTTTGGTTCACGTGGCGTTCTCAACTCGCTTTCTATTAGCGAAGCTATTAATTTGGCTTTGTTCTTATTAAATACAGGTTCCGTGAGCTTTGTCTTGCAATACTTATTTCAAGCTACTTCAAGATTTTTCTTATTGCCATGATGGTATGCTTTCTTTATCACTTCACTGTTGAGTTGAGTTCATTACTAGAAAGAGGATCACTTGAGCCTGTCATTCCTTAGTTTATACTGTTATCTATTTGTCCTAACTCTTTGTATATATTGTACAGGTCTGGGAATTCCCATCTTCTGTTATTTTCTTTGTGGACTTGTTTGTTTTGTCGTCCAACACGGTGGCGCTAAAAGGTTAGATAATTAGATTGTTACTTCTCTTAGAAGGCAGGAAGTATTACTAGTGCATCACTAATTAGTAATTATAAACCGAATGTTAACTTACACATCATGCCAGTTGGTATTTTGTTGGAATGGCAAAAAACAAATATTTTGAGATAACTTAGTCTTGTAAATTTCTAATAAACAAGTTGTCTTTGTTTGAGAATTTACAAGGACGGATTTCATTGCACTGAATTAACTTCATCTTTACATTAAGAGACCGCAAGTGGTGCTTATCTTTGGAGGAAATTTTGTATCCTACCAAAAAGTACACATTGACATGAAATAGTACTTGAGCAGTAGACAGCTACCGAGTAATTAAATGAAATGGGGCATCATTGAGTGATACTTGTGGGGGGAAGGAATAAGTTGAATACATTTTTGTTCACTTTTTTTTTTCTGATTTTCTTGGGTCGCCTTTCATCATGAATTCAGTTGTCAGTGACAGTATAGGCTTTATGTATTTTTGAACGCTGAGAAGTATATTTCCTGACGAGAATCTGTTTTTGTGAAGCAGTGCACACAGAGTCAGCCCTGAAGAGATGCTTAGGGGCCTGCTTAATTGCACATGCTGCCAAGTTTATAGTGCTCTATGGATTAGATGTCCGTATACATCTTTGATTGTCATTGTGTCTGCAAACGGCAAAGGACATAGTTTGTTTTGTATTTTTGATTTCTGCGAAGGCAATGGTATTGTTGTGATGGCCATGACTGTAAGCATAGCAGCAGACAGGGCTAGGATGTATCAAGAAAGCAGCGACCTGCAATGTAACGAGTTCGTCTTGTGTCTGATCGAATTATGTTCATTTAGGTATTGATAGATTTTGAAAATACAGCTTTCATTACTGTTTACAGCCTCTCATCCCATATTCGTTCATGCTTTCATTACTGTTTCGAGCTTCTAACCCCATGTTTCTGGCCTCACACACAGAATTTTGTAAAGCAAATTATTGAGCCCATGATTTAAAAAAAAAAATCATTGTAATATATGTGCCTTGATTTTTTAAGTTGAGCATATTGATGCCTTCAAAATTTTTTTGGTGCTCCGTTAAGAATAAATGAATAGTCAATTTTTGGGGTGCATCATTTCTAGTTTATTTCGTAGGATTAATTTTAATTATTAGTTTATTTCTGGTTGAATGAACGTGACGCACGTTTGGGTACATGGTTTACATTTTTTTTCTTCTCGAATTTGTAAATTCTCTTGGCCGATGAAATTAGTCAACGTTACTTGGTCGACGAATCCTGTCTCTTGAGCGACGTATTCTCTTTGACTATCAAGCCCTATTTGGTAATAGTGATGTCTTTCGAGGAGTCGCCTTTCTATGATTTGGATCCTTCATATCATCTACTCCATACATCTACCTTGAGGAGTTGCCTTTATTTTCTTTTGGTTGAGGTGCATTTATGCATGCTCAGTTGTGAGTTTTTGTTGTAGTTCTTTTTAGAGTTTTGTTTTGAGGTGAACCCTTATTTTAAGGTGCATCTTTTTATTTTGATTTTCCATTTCAATATATCAAATGCCTGATAAATTATGTGTATCTGAAAAACAAGTTAGATAAAGACAAATAAAGGAAACTTATAACTTGGTATTTTTATCAACAAGTTTATCGAAATTTCTTAACTAAAATGATAGTTTTGGATGAATGTGCTTTTAGGTTTCCCAATACTAAGGGATTTAGGGATTTCATGAAAGCTTTTTGTCTAATGTTCACAGCCCCTCTAGATTCACTATCATGAGTGAAATATACAATTTATACGAAGCCGAAAAACTCAAATTGCATGAACTGCAAGCCTAAACTTAGAGTGTCATTGAATACAAACACTTGGACAAATGTCTAACAAATCAGTTATATGTATCTCACTATACATTTCATTAATGATTCATGAGTTTTATAAAAGAAATTATGATTTTCTTTCCAAAACTTTCCACAAAAAGGAAGATATTAGGAGAGTTAATGAGACTTATTTGAGTTTATGAGGGCTTGATAAAATTATGGTCATCATAGTCGATAATGCTAGTTCTAATAAATATATCATTGAATATATGTGTACAACTTAGTAATAATATGTTGTGTCATCATATACTAGATGGTAAATCTATGCATATAAGATGTGTAACACACTGAACCCGATTATTAATGAAGGGTTTGGGGAAATGAGGAAGTCTATTAATAAGATTAGATTTGCCGTTAAATTTATTAAAATGTCCCTTATGAGAATATCTAGGTTTATAGTAGCTTGTGAACAAGCTGGTTATATAACCAACATGTTTTTATGCTTATATATTCCATGATACTAGGGATTCTATATTTGGTCTGATTTTGAAGATCGTCATAAGTAATATAAGAGACGTCCGAGGTTAGCCCCCGACAACTACAAAGAAGACTAGAAGTATCACGTTACAGATTTTCTCAGTAACAAATCATGTTATGAGTTTAAAAAAAAAAACAAATGGCACATAATCGGTCTAAATGTAGTGTTGGTAGGGTTAACTATACTACGCCATATGTTCGAACTTATTGAACTCTAGGTTTTAAGTTGACCAACAAATATATTTCCTAGAAAATATATGAAGGGAACCTTGTCTATAAGTCAGTTACTAACTCGTCAATAAGAGCATACACATCGTATAAAAAATGATTCGCGAGCCGCACGGTACAACGCTCGGGTTTTAGGGTTCCGATCCACTAAATAGTGAGTCGAGTTCATGAACCGATCGGTTCGATTCATGAATCAGAACCTCTCAGTTCATGATTCGTTGAGGATGTATCAGGTGGCACCACGTGACGGCTGGCGTGGACAAAAATAGCTATTGGTTATAAACGGTAAAAAAAATCTTTTTTAATCAATATTTAATAGTTTTAACATAATTAAAAAAATTCTTATCATTTATAAATACCAACCAGTCTATTTTATCATTCCACTAAAAAATTATCTTCATCTCAAAATTCACTCTCTCAAATTCTTGTTCCCACAAAGTTTGTATTCCGATCAAAAAATGTTTGACGACGACAATACTCAGAATCTTACTCCACCGAGATGAATGCGAAGCATCACGAGTTCCATGCGGAGCACCCCGGGGCTTCCAACGCATGTTGCAAATCAATCAATCCATTAGCCAAAACTCGTACATTTAGCCCGGTTTTAACACAAACCCTTTTATGTAACCAAGTTTTAACCCCACCCCTTTCATGAACCCCAACCTCGATCCCCAATATTATAACTACCCCACTGAGTCCCAGAGCATCACCAACGCGGCCTAGATGTCTTCTCATTCGTCATCGCCCAGGCTTTCCAAATCTAAAGGCCTTAGAAAAGTATGAACGCCTAATAAAGACAAACATATCATATATACTTGGCTACGAACCAAAGATATAACGAAGGGTAACCAACAAGAGCATGATTCCTTTTAGGGGCAAATTGTGTAAAGTATCAACCAAGGAAATAAGTTCTCGTACAAGGATGTGTTTCAATACAAAAACCACTAAAATAAATGTATGCTTCGATACGAAAATTTCACGAGCATATGACGAAGGTGCAACTGGCTTTTACAAGCGGTTACTCCCATGGCGACCATGTTCGCATAGCCATGGAAGTGTTCTCTCGGGAAGAAGAATCGACGAAGTTTGATCACTACCATTGATGGAAAATTTTGCACACGAAAGATAAATTCTTGACGGAGGAAGGCACGATTGTGAAAAAGAGACAACAGTTGGATCGAGTTGGGAATTACAACTCAACACCACCCCCTTCAACTCCGACCGGTGATGATTCCTCAAATATTCCTCATACCCCACCAGTGATAATACTACACCTCTCGGTGGCGAGTCTCAACCATATTGGGTCTGCACAGATCCGAGCAATGGAGCTGTTAACCCAAGTGCCCCACCACCTCAAGAGCGTTCGTTGGGCAAGAAGTCAACAAAGAGAAAAAGAAAAAACCATGAGTAATCATGCGAATACAGTGACCACATGGACTGAGCGAAGACATATATTGATCTAGTGAAGGTGGAAAAGACCAATAAAGTGATCAAGTTGCAAGATTGATAGAACAACCTCTTTTCCAAGTACCTAGATTTCTAAGGACATGACACATCAAAGATGTCTGAGACCGAGATTGACTAGGGAAACAAAAACATGGGTGCGTTGTGGAAAGGGTGTCAAGGCATTTAGAATCATATCAACAACCTCAGTTATTGGGGTTGTTTGTATTGGGTTGTATGTTTTATCGTTTCTTGTTTGACGATGAATAAAATTTGAAGTTGCAAAATTTAAGATTTAACTGTTAATATCACATTAACATTTAACAGTCAATATTACACTGTCATATAAGTTAATTTAATACAACACTAAAAATTACACTAACATTTAGCTGTTAATATTACACTAATATATAACTTAACTTTATACAACACTAAATATTACACTAACTTTCATCCATATGGTTTACAAAGAACTCATCGTCAAACGTCTTCTCATCAGACGTCTCATTTATCTCCCATTATGTGTCACCGTCATACATATTCTCCTCGTCTAGATAGCTCTCGTACACCGTGGTTAGACACTCGTTAACTGACCATAGGTACTCATACCCAAACTCGACGACATCAGACTCGTAATCAAAGTTCTAAATATCTCGAGATTTTGCCACGATGTCAAGGAAAAATAGGACCAGCAATATCGATACCTGAAAACGCGATCAACTCGGTCAACTCGCCGAGTCAACTTGGTTAACACACTAACAATGGGAAAACATATTTTTTTTTACCTTTTACTTATTTGGATTATTAACCCACATAAGCCAACCATTTCTCTCTCTCATATTTGTTCTCTTGACTTCAGGTCATTTAGGGTTTGAAGGTGACCCCCCTTTTTGTAAGATGAACAACAAATACGAACTTTTGTAATTTTCTATTTTTATATATAATTATATGTATATATTAAATACAAAACGCGATTTTTCTATATTGGCCTGTTATCTCCCCGTTAAATTGAAATAATCTGAAAGGAGTTCTCGCCGATATTGCACCACAACCGTTATTTATAACCTTGCTCGTAATCCATGCTTGGAGACCAGTACTATATGGTTTCAAGATAAAACTAACTTGTATCGCTCTGGTCTTCACTGAACTCGAATTCGATGAACGATAGATGAGTTTCATAATCTGAAAAGGAATGGGAAGACATATGAGAGATGAAGACCATGAAAAGAAAAAAAAAACATGTACATACAAAGTGATTCCAAATATATTCTTTGTCAGAAATAGAGAATATGTTCAAAGTAAAATAGTTAGCGATCAATCAAATTGAACAACCATAATCAATTTTAATATTTTATTTTATTAGCTTCTTCAATTATTTTATGTTTTCTTTATTAAGTATTCTATAAGTAAATATTCAGTATTTAATAAATTCACCAAAACAATATTAATTGTCCGATCAACAAACAATAATCTCTAAAAAAAATCTATATAAAAACCCACTGTGTAAAAATCAACAGTTCTTAATATCAAACTCATGAATCGATTTTTCAATATAGATTTTAATTCAGTTTTTATGAATCTGAACCTTTATCTAAACTTTAAGTCTATCCACAGTGGTGTCGAAACTGCGAGGTTTTTGGGCGTCCAATCTGACGTGGCAGTAGAAGTGGTCTTCGAATCTGCGGTGCAGAGTCGGGTCTACGTCGAATATGAGAAAGCGCAGATTCAACGTCAAGGGTTCTGTAGACTCAGCGATCCGTCGAATCGACGGTTTCGGGGCCCAGCCGAATCATGGACCGACGAATTAGGGTGCTACGGGTGGCACGATTCAGGCTTAAAGACTGGCTTCAACGCTTCTTCTTCCTTACGGTTATTCTTCATCGTTTCTTCGACTTCTTCCACCTCTGCCGTTTCTGCCCTCACCGTTTTCCGCCTTCAGCGTATCTCCACCGCCGTTTATACCATCGACGATTCTCCATAGACGTTTACCCCTCATATTTCCCGATATCCTGCGTTTCTACCACCACCGTTTCAAGCAAAACGTATTCTCCAACATCGCCGTTTCTCCACCACTGGAGCATCACAACTGTTTCTCCACCAACATTACCTCGCCACTTCTGCTTGTCCACTTGTCTTGTCTCCCACGTCTAATTCTCCTATGATGGCCGACAACATTATTAGCGAAGGGTCTTCCACGGTGTCGGGCACGAGCTCAACCCCACCGTATCACGGTCAGTCAGAGCTGGGAACGTAAATCCCATCGATCGTCTTATACGCACAACTTAACATCGACTTGCCAAGGATGCTACACATGTACCGGAAATGGAGTCTGCCCGAGGAGGTCATGTTGGTGTATATGTGGCTCAAAATGGCAGAGCAAGGGGTTGACCAAGATGGCGATGCCTTTTGGGATGACATACGGGGGAAGATATCCTAGGTGACCAGTCAAACCCCAGCGATTGAGCGGTCCGCTGAGAATTGCAAATATCATTGGACCGTTGTCAACCGGGAGGTGAAATGTTTCAATGAGTGTTGGTTGGAGATGAAGCGCATTTACCAACCGGCTTGGTCTGACGCTCAGGTCATGGACATTGTAGAGGAGGTGTATGCGAGAGATACGGACACGAGTTCGTCTGGGAACATTGGTGGATTCTCGTGTGGACCATCCCTATTAGAGGGAGTCGTAGACACAACTGTAATCAAATATAACAAGTGAACCGAAAATGGTTTGGAAAAAATAGCCATCTTTGGCAGTACAGGAAGATCCACATCCGATGTCGAAGAACTTGTAATTGTTTTTAGATGTGTAATGTGCATGCACGACTTGAAATTGTACCTTAGTTGTCCATAATAAAAAAAAATGACGAGTGACCTGGCTTCCTTTAATGTCATTGTTCTTGGAACATAGTAAATCCACGTCACTTGTCATATTTGATTATGAAATACCGAGAATACAATTTGAAGTTGTGCCATCATATTACACTTCCATATACATTACTCAAGTCTGGGAAGTAGGTTGTGTTCCCGGACAGTACGACTAGAAAAGCATAGGTCGAGCCCAATAGTCAAGAACTTGTAATTCGTTTTGGAGGTGTAATGTGATGACATGAGTAGAAAATTTGACTTTAGTACCCCATAGTCTGAGAAGGCAAGTGACGTGAAAGTTGTAGTGCCAGTGCTCTTGGAACATAGCAAGTCATGTCACGATACCATATATTTGACAAGGTCACGTGACACTACTTGCTATGTTCCCAGCAGCACTGCCTGCTACTACAATTTCCATGTTACTTGCCATCTTTGATTACGGATTATTTGAAAAAACATTTACCATCCTGACGTCATATTACACCACCCACAGACCCATTACTCAACGTCCAAGAAGATGGCACATAGAACGTATTGCGGTGTACTTCTATTCAAACATTTCGAGAAATATTAATATACGTCGGGTCGGGTCGGATCGTCTTGTGTTTTGCAATCAATTTTTTGATTTTTTATCTCGAATCGGTCTATTCTCACTGCCACAACAAAAATACTAAATCCAGGAATCGGATCTAATCACCTTTTATTTCCTCCAAAATCTATTTTATTAGACCGAGATTAGACCTATTCGAATCTAACAATATACACCCTCTAATTTTTCTGGTTATGTTTTCAAAAGTTATTACTTGACTTGTTCTTTTAGTAATGATCTTGTCAATATCGGCTTGGTTGTACCCAACTCAACAACTGTTTGTCGTCTTAAATAGTGATTGAGACTGATCATTTTGTTACTGTTGCTCAGAGCTCCCCTCTGTCCAGCCGAATCAAACATAAGTCTCCTGTCATGTCACTTGTTTGATATGATCTATGATCAATCCTAAATCGTCTTAGCAAACAAAACCCAACCTTGAAATGTTCGTTTCATGTAGTCTCCACTCCGCATACTTTTATTACACGTTGAGGACCGAACATTTTTGATAAATATCTGATACACATTTTCGATGAACATTTGATACATGTCTCTACACCTCACTCTACCGTTACCTTATTCATAGTGGTAATTGTTTAATAATTGCACCGAGATTAAGAGACAATGCACACATGATTACCGTTTACCAGTAGAAGTTTTGAATCGCAGCCTTTATTTATTGCACAGAAATCGATTAGTGTTGGAATATAGGTGATTAGTTGCTTCATTTACAATGTACACTTCTTATCATTTGATTTGGACAGCAAAGATCACAACTAATCTTAGGATTCAGCTAAGACTTTTTTGTCCATTACTTTGGGTCCCAATAAACTATTTGAATAAAACAGAAGTGGACAAATTGTTCCAACCTGGACCACCAATTGATCAGCATTTTTCATAATTCATCGATGATCGATGTACCTTGCACGTGCCTATCGATCCTATATCGGCTCTTGCACGTGCCTGTAAGTCATAGATCTGTCTGTATGCATTTGTGTGTAGAAATATGATCCAACAATCGGCATCTTTTGCAGGTTCATGTTAAGTCAAGGAATTTAGGACAACGTTCTAACGCATAGTTTATCTAGGAAATATAGTTTCAAGATACAGGTATTGTATATTGTCCAGATCGTCTACTTTAATATATGCACAGCTAGATTCTGAGAAGATTTGTTCTAGTAATTGTTAGCTTACCACCACTAATGATGTGGATCCCATTTTATTTGGCAAGCATCTTAAACTATATTAGCCTGGCACTCAACAGAATAAATATTGCATAGTTAATTGAGAGTAGAATGACATGTCAATTTGTTTAAACTGTCGATTAAAATATACGTTGACCGGCGGCAAAAAGTTGCATTCGTCCAATGAATTGAAGAATATTATTTTGTCGAATTCAGCAAAATGATGTATTGGTCACAAATTCGCCCGTGCTAAGACGAAATATCAACTGTACTAACCAATCCCTTTTCGTCACGTGGAGGCTTTGTTCATAAAAGAAGTTGTGAACAATACCTATCGTAATCACCTTAGACGCCGTCACTAGACTTGCATGGCCGTCTTTATCTTTCTCTACCGTTGTAGGGTGGCATTTGAAAGATCAAAACATGTGGTATTTCTTCATAAAAGATCAAAATCTTCTTTTATCCATTAGACATGGGAAAGTTGATAAACTATGCCTCAAACTAACTGATATTTTTTAATATGCTTTCATAATTTAAAATTGTATATTTATTCTTTTCACAATTATTAAGACAAAAATACCCTTATAATTAAAACAAACTAACTTTTTATTTTTCTATTCCCTTTTCCTTCCATCTGTGTAGTGGTCAGTTCCTCTCCTGTTCTCCTAAATGTATAATTTGTTTTCAATCTTCACAAATAAACCTTTCAAACCTTCTTAATTTATCATAACTGAACTAGGAATCAAAACATCATTGGGTATGAGATTTTTCTCTTTTTCCAACATCAAAACAATTTTATTCCAGAAAAAAAAAACATATGGTATACTATTACAAAATTCAAACACCAAACAATATACTATTACAGAAGAAATTGCTCTTGTTAGTAAGATTCCATTGATTTTCCTAACAACCGAAACAAAAATAAACACAGCCACATCCCAAAATAGTGAAATCTCCCACCAAACCAAAAAAACTTACTGAAACAAAACCCAAAAAAATTGATGGAACAAAGCAATAAATCATAACAGCCATAGAAGCAGAAGAAAGAAAAATATGCGGATCAATGTTTGAATAAGTTGGAGACGATAGGGAGGAAGCAGGAGCAAGAAAGCGAATCGGTTAAGACAATGAATCGCTTCTCTGCATCCTATCTTCTGAACCTGATCTTTGTTCAAACCTACATGCCAGGGGGAATCTAGAACAATGTTTCTAGCGATATACTTATGGCTAGTTTTGGGTTAAATAGAAGATAGTTGCTGTTTAAAAATAAGGTTTCGTTAATCTTTGATTGGTACCAAATTTTACATCTCTACTTATTTTTGTTAGACATTACAGAGATAGAGTTGAGGTCAAAGCCTCCAAAAGTAAGCGTGAGAGGGGGAGTTCAGTTAAGGGCATCTTTGTCTACAAAAATGAAAAGACATAGTTTTCCGATTCTAAATTATATGAGCATATTAAAAAAAATATTGCACATTATAAGACATAATTAGCCAAATTTCCCTTAGACATTTGATAGTCCTTTGTGGGGCTTTAGCATCCATGATCTTTTGAAACAGAAGAGGAGAGTGCTATGAGCTCTCAATTATTTAAACCGCTTGCGTCTCTCCCATTTTCCTACTTTATTCGTGTGTGGTACCCATCAACAAAACATGAAAAAAGCTACTTTCAAAGCCATTTTGTTTGAATCTTAAATTTTTTGGGGTCACTCTCCACTTTATTATCTTATAATGTAAATGTTCTCTGTTTTGTTGTGTAATTTAATTCAATGCTGGGCATGTTTGATACAACAAATGATCAAAACAAAACAAAATAAATACTTTGAATACTAGAATTTAATTCATCTTTTAGTCGTAGGGGTTAGAAATAAACTTCCTCACGTAAAGGGGTAATGAAGTCATTAATGAACATAGTCAATGCCTTAATTATTAGGATGGTCAATGATGGGATAAAATTTGAGTTCAAAATAAAGGCAATTTTGTACTATCCTTCTTGTTTTGTGGGTCAAAAAGCAAACCTACTTGAAATTACCAATCTCCCCCGTTTCGGAGCATGGAGGAAGATTTTAAAATTAACATCTCACTGATTAAATTTATCTAATAAAATTTAATACAACAAAATACATTTAAAATAATGATAAATATTAGAAGAATACACGAAATAATCCATAAATATAATGGATAATAATTAATAAAATTGTACCAACATCTTCGAGCCTATCAGCAAGGGTAGTTCACTTTTTCCAGTAAAAACCTGACACCATCACGTGATTTCACTTCCCTTCTCTCGCCCACGCGCTCCCTCTCTCGCGCGCTCCTACACTCCAAAGCTTTCTCTTTCCTTCTCATTCTATTGCTTCGTTCCACACTCCGTCTCGATTCCTCCTCCAGTCGCGGCTCTGGCTTCAGCCCATTTCTCCTCTCCTTAGATCTGCGTCGACTCAGCTAGGTTCGTGCTCCTCCGATTTGTTCTATGTATTGGGTTTATTTTCTTCTGGGTTTTGTTGTTTTGATTCAATATGTTGTCTTTTCTGTTTCTGGGTTTGGTGTAGTTGTTTTCTGGGTACTTTTTTTTGTTTGGATTTCTGCTATGCATACCACCTGTTTGTTCTTATGCCTCTTCCGATGCTACATTTTGGGCTCTAGCTCAGTAGTAGCTCGCTCTTTTTGGGAACGCGTCTATGATGTTTCTGGGTTTGTCAAGGCAGTGAAGTTGCGTTTACTCTTCTCCTCTCGTTTTTCTGATCTGCTAGTCTTCAAGTGATTGTTTTTTTTTTTCAGTTTTTAGTGTGACTGGTTCATGTTTGCTGTACTCTACTTTGTTTTCTTCTCTCTTATGGGGATGGTAATTTGGGATTTGGGTGTTTTGAGTTTCAAATTTAAGATGCATTTTTGTGTAGCTCTCTGGGGAGCTGCTAGTAAGATCACTGTACAAATGTTTGTCGGTGAGTTTTCACTGTCTAAACCCTTCATGTTGACAATGTGCAGGATATGGGTATCGTTTCCAGGAAGATCTTCCCAGCTTGTGGGAACATGTGTGTCTGCTGTCCCGCTTTGAGGTCAAGATCTCGCCATCCTGTCAAACGCTACAAAAAACTGCTCTCAGAGATCTTCCCCAAGTCTCAGGCGAGTGCTTAAGTTCCTCTTCTTTAACATTTTTAGCTCATTGCTCAAGTTGTTGTTGTTATTGGTATCTTGTTGATGCAACAAGAGCCAAGCCACATATGGTGTCAAGCTGACATTGTGAAACATGCACTACTTTATTTTAATGCTTGTCTGCATTGGTATGGATGTAACATTATACAAGAATTTTTTGCTTTTATATGACTTTGTTTCATCAAGGTATTAGTTTGTAGACAAAATCGAGTTAGTAGTAATGACAAGATTGGTTAACAAATGGTCATCTATCATAATTTGTTTATTGGGCATATAAAGCTTTAGTATTATCTACTGGTGTGTACATTCTTACCAGTAGTTAGAAAATGAAGACTAACATCCAACATCATTTTCAGGATGACCAGCCGAATGAAAGAAAAATCGTCAAGTTGTGTGAATATGCTGCTAAAAATCCTTTTCGCATACCAAAGGTACTCATTCCCTTATCTTTGATGTAGTGAACTTAGCTGGAATTTTGTGTATGGACTGCTGAGATTTTACGGGTCGGCATTACATTTTTTCCTGGATAGATTGCTAAGTATCTTGAAGAGAGGTGCTACAAAGAGCTGAAAAGTGGACACATCAAATTCATCAATGTTATCATCGAGGCTTACAATAAATTACTTGGGATGTGCAAAGATCAAATGTAAGTTCAAGTTCATTTACCTTATCCTTCTAATATGTTTTTTCTTTCTTTTGAAAGTATACCTTACAGACATGTTTACAATTCTTTATTCACACTATTTTTGTTAAGATGAACAAATCTTACATTGCTTTTTTACAATGGACAGTTTTATTTAGAGAATTGTTATATTTCACAGTTCACACGTGCCCGAACAAACTTGATTTTTGTGCCTTCTCAAACTTCACTGACTCTGTTTCACTTAAGTTCAATACCAAATTGAATACGTTGGATTAATTGATCGTATGTTTATGCATAAGTTTTCTGCTTCATACACCCATGCACTGGGACTTTTTGCAAAGTTCTCCAAAGCATAGTAACAATGTGTTATTCTGCTATACTTTTCCGTCCTAAGGTGTGCCATTAATTCTGGTTTTCCATTTATTTTGCATTTGGTAGGGCATACTTTGCTGTTAGTCTGCTAAATGTAGCTGCTGAACTTCTGGATAACTCAAAACAAGATGATGTGCAGATACTTGGATGCCATACCTTAACAAGGTTCATATATAACCAGGTGAATATTGATTGATCTTCTCTTACTTTAACCATGTAAAAATAAACTTCTAATGGAACACATGACAGAACAAATGCCAATGATTAAAGGATAACAGCTGCATATGTTGTTCACTGGTAATTAGAAGGAGAGTTTCACATTTATTTTCAGTTTTAAGTATATATAGTTTTAACATACTCATATTTTTTTTACCGTCTATGAACAGGCAGATAGTACTTACACACATAACATTGAGAGTTTAGCACATAAAGTATGCATGCTTGCACGTGAACATGGGGAGGAACATAAAAAACGCTGTCTGAGGGCATCAAGCTTACAATGCCTTTCGGCCATGGTTGGTATTCAGAATATATAACAGGGCATTAAATCTTTTATTTTCTGGCAAACAAGTTTCTGTGAATCATGAATGCTCCTTATTCTAGCTTTATGTTTTGTGTTTTTGAGGTTGATAATTTTTTGTTATTTATCTTTCCTCCTCGACAGATGTGGTTCATGGCTGAGTTTTCAAGTGTTTTTGTTGAACTTGATGAGGTCAGGACCTCAGTTTACTCTCCTGTTCAGTATAATAGTATATATGCTTATTTCTTATTTAAGCATTGCAGTTTTGCATTTCAGCATTTGTGAATCAATTAATCCGCAAGTCTTAAGCTTTTGTTGTCATATACAAAATGCAGATCGTTAATGTTACTCTGGATAACTACGAACCAGATACAAATAACGAAGTTGACAATGAGAGAGGGGAATCACATCACAATTGGGTGGATGAAGTAGTTAGATGTGATGGTAGAAGTGGGGCCAATGCTTGTAGTGGTACCAGTCCTACCAGAATGATCGTTAGGCCACGGCCTGAGAAGAACGATCCATCTCTTTTGACAAGGTACTACTAATCATTCCAAAGCAGATATAACATAGTTGTTATATCAGCTTCTGTAATTTCTTACTTGTTCTTTCTGATTCTTTCTTTTTCGCTATACAAGTTTTACTATACTCTCTCTATGGCCTTTGTTGCAGAGAAGAGATGGAGACACCAAAAATATGGGCTCAAATTTGTATCCAAAGGATGGTTGAACTGGCCAAGGAGAGTACCACCATGCGCCAGATATTGGATCCTATGTTCATGTACTTTGATTCTGGACGGCACTGGGTTTCACGCCAAGGGCTGGCCATGCTGGTTTTGTCTGATATGCTGTACTTCATGGAGAGCTCAGGTGACATGATCTTTCGACCATGTAGTTTATTTATATCGTATGCTTTACTTTTAGAATTCTTCTTAGGAGTTAATTATCTGTGTGTGTGTGTGTGTGTGTGATTTCAGGGAAGCAGCAGGCAATTTTAGCCGCTGTTATACGTCATCTGGACCACAAGAATGTCTCACATGATCCTCAGTTAAAATCATATGTAATCCAAATTGCCACTGCTCTAGCTAGGCAGATAAGATCAGGGGCTGTGCTTGTTGAAGTTGGATTCGTCAGTGACCTTTGCAGGCACTTGAGGAAAAGTCTTCAATCCACAGTTGAATCAGCAGGAGAGCAAGAGACAAATTTGAATACCTCACTTCAGAATTCCATTGAAGATTGCTTGCTAGAAATTTCCAAAGGGGTATGCATGGTGGTTAGATGACTACTGCTTGATGTTGCTGCTTACAATTGTGCTTTTAGTTTGAATTGTGGTTGTTTTTGTTAGGTTGGTGATCCTCGACCACTATTTGACATGATGGCAATAATGCTGGAGACATTACCATCTGATGGAGTAATAGCAAGACCTACAGTTGAGTCCTTGATGATTCTTGCTCACATGATTTCATTGGCATCAATCTCATCACGCTCCAAGCAGGTAAGATGACTTTAAATCTATATTCTTTTGAACTTCTTAATAAATGACATGATGATCGAAATTGAATATGTATGTAGAAGCTAATTAAGAATAATTACTGTTCTCCATATGGATGATAATAAGTGAAGCGATTCAAATCCTGTATGCTAACTCCTCTTTCCCCTTAGTTTGTGGCTTTCAAAATTGACCCACTTTTATGATCTCAGATTTTTTTTTGGCACTGGTTAAAAATTCTATTATCCTTCGGAACAATATTTAATAAAATTTTGCATGGAGGAATATTTGGGTGGAAGTCATTTTCTTGTTTTTTTTTCTATGGAGAAAATGTTGAGCCATCTAAGTACCATGCATGTAGGTGTTCCCAGAAACCCTTCTTGTTCAACTTTTGAAAGTAATGTTGCATCCGGATGTTGAGGCACGAGTTGGAGCACACCAGATATTTTCTGTTCTTCTCATTCCAAGTTCTAATAATACCCGCCAAGAAGTTGCATCTCTGCGATCTGGTTATCTTTATGAATCCAGAAGATGGCAGTCCAACAGTGCTGCTACATTTGCTTCAGTCACAGCTCTACTAGATAAACTACGAAAAGAAAAGGATGGTACCAATTGTGACAATCATGATGACAAAGAAAGGGGCATTGCAGAAGAAGAGTGCAAGCAGGGGCGTGCTAGGAAGAACTCCCCAAACTTTTATAACCTGAGTTCTATCATTGACAGGACCACAGCATCCACCAGCTTGGCTGAGACAGTAAGTAATTTTGTCATCTTCTCCAGTGGTTTACTAAATGCATGCTTGTGTATTCGTGATTCTAATACAACCATCAAATTTTGTGTTATGAGTATTACTCATGCTATACTCTTTTTCAACAGGAACTATGTTTTATAAAGTTAAATGAGGATCAAGTAGCACAGTTGTTGTCTGCCTTTTGGATACAGGCCACTCTTTCAGACAACAGGCCTTCAAATATTGAAGCTATAGCTCATTCTTTCCTCATAACACTTACTTCTTCACGTCTCTCGGTAAGCTTTTAACAACTTGACCATTTATCCCAGACTACTAGTTTTGTTGCTAGTTCAGTTTCATAAGATGCTAAACGACTTGGTCTTCAAACAAAATCAAAATTGCTGAGCCATTTGATTGAATATCACGCATTTATGGGATGTTCTGTATTATGTCATATTCTCTAAATTATTTTTGGGCCTTTTGGTCCTTTGTTGGATTCTGTTGTTGGCATGGTGGTTTGTGGCTTCCTTCCAGGAATCCATCCCGCTTTTTAATGCATTATTTTTTTCTGATAAAAAAAAATGTCATACTCTAAACTTGTGTTGCAGAACCCAAATGACAACCTTGTGGTCCGCTTCTTTCAGCTAGCTCTTTCCCTCAGAAATATATCCATGGAACCTAGCAATGGTACATATTATTGGCTTTCATGAACAGCTTGTACATGTGTATAACATTATGATGAACAATATTGTTCTACTTCTGGCAGGTATGTTGTGTCCAGCACGCCAAAGATCAATCTTTACTCTGTCAGCAGGCATGTTAATGTTTGCTGCAAAGATGTATAACATGCCTGATCTGAATGATATACTCAGGTCATTAGTTCCATATGATGTGAGCTCTCTCTCTTAAGTTTTGTTGCTAGTTCATTTTCATACTTACTAGATATTAGTTTTGGCATATATCTTACCAAAGTTTAACTGCTATTTAGGCCGATCCTTATCTTGGAATCAGTGATGATCTTCAAGTGTATATGAAGCCTCAGGCGGATGTGAGAGAGTATGGATCTGTTGTTGATAATCAACTTGCTTTGGAACTGCTTCTTGAGCTACATGACAAAATCTATGAATCTGATAAGGTCATATTGGGTGCATTGGTGCAAAACCTCTCTAGCATTACCGAGGTACGGAACTTTATTAATGTTGATGGACCTTAACATCTCTCCCTCTCTCCCGCTCATATTTTCTGTGTATGTTTGTTAAGTTGGAGGCAGAAGAAGTGGCTAGGCAACTTTCAGAAGCATTCACTCCTGATGACGCATTCATGTTCGGGCCACAGTATGAGTTGGACCCTAACCAAATGGTTCCTCATTCCATGGAATCACTCTCCTTTGATGGGGTACACATTTCATGATTTCTTGCTCATGAAGGCTGATAGTTTAATTGATGACTTTGAATTGTGGTAAGTTCGGCTTTAACTCATCAAGTGTACTAATTTTGTAGGATTTCCCCACAAGCTCCATGGTTGATGATGATGCAACTAGTGAAGCATCTGTTTCTAACCTCTCCCGTTTCATTCCTAGAATGTCATCACCTCCTCCTACATCTCACATTATCAGCATTGGGCAACTTCTTGAGTCGGTAATCTCCCGCTCTCACACAGTGTATATATATATATATATATATATATATATATATAAGCCATATCCATGAATTACAATGTGCAAATATTTATATGTTAAGTTGCTACAAGCTTAAGCAATTTGTGTTCAGGCACTTGAAGTTGCTGGTCAAGTGGCTGGATCATCTGTCTCCACATCACCCCTCCCATTCAACACCATGACCAGCCAGTGCGAAGCGCTTGGGACAGGCACGAGGAAGAAGCTCTCAAATTGGTTAGCCCATGAAAATCACTGCTCTAAAGTAACTGAAAAAGCGTTTCCCCAGCTACCTAACGATGGACGGGCAACACTTAGAAAGGTACTCTTAACTATGTTTCACCCATCTTTGTGACATACTTACTGGAAGTTGCAAGCTACACTTCACCCCCAATGCCTCCTTATAGCTCCATTGTGCATAGGCTGGAGGGAGTGTAAATGCATTATGATTTATGCATATGATCATAAATAAGACATTTGTTTGTCTTGTATAAATAGATCTCTCATACTATGATATTGAACATAGTTTCAACATGTTGCAGATAGCAAGTGATGGCCCTCTCCCAGAAGCAAGAATCCCGCAGGATCCATGGCTGGCAATGAAGCTACCTCCGGCTAGCCCTTTTGACAACTTCCTCAGAGCGGCCGGGTGTTGAGAACGAGTAGTCAATGTTTTTCCTGTAAAGCAAGTCTTATGAAGTAATTACCAAACTCCTAACTCTAGTGAACATTTTCTGGAGTTCTAACTCTTTTAACATATCTGTACTGTACCCAATTCTGTATGTACTCAAAACTTCTGTTAGGTGCAATATTTATCTTGCAGCTCGAGTCTTTATCTGTGCTTGCTTGTAATGAACAGCATTGTCAACTGCCCATGGAAAAATTTGATATCGTAATAGCAGCAGCTTTACTTAAGTCAGCTCGAACTTTGGCTTTCTGGGCATCTGTTGGTAGGGCTGGGAGAAACATAACAGACACCAGCGAAATCCACCGACACTAGAGAATCATTGCTACTAGGATGACTCGGGTGACTTTGTAGATTATATGGACTGTGTTCAGAGGACTAAAAGGTATCTTGCACCTTCACATATTCATTACATCGTGTTTATCGAAATTTCTTCTCGTCTGGATATGAGATTTCTTGACATCACCGACCTCGTTGGCATTTCTCGTTAGTAGGTTTTTGAGATTGCAGTTTAGAGTTGGTAGTATAAATGAGAAAAAAAAAAACTTGGATTTATGGAACTTTCTTAAGTAGTACTTCGACTGTCTGGTTAAAAATCGACATTGAATGGTAAAATCTTAGATGAAAAACCAGATCATTCAACTATTGTTTCTTTTTTGCTTAGAGAGAAATCAATGTGTTAACTAAACGTCAAATACAAGGAAGAGGAACCCGAAGACTCAAAACGAGTATGGTCCAAGCAAAGGCAAAAAAGCAGCAAGAAAAGTAGAAAAAAGACCTTGGACCACGGTGCTACAGTAATTGGTTCCTCGAGTCTTATGGCTCCGAATTCGGTAGTCGTAAGAGTTTCACTTGTGTCACAATTGGTTCCTCGTCGCAAGCCTAGTCTGCTTCTATGAGTTCTTTGCTAGAAAGCCTTTTGTAAGTGACTTATTTTTGTAGCCGGGTGCGTGTTTTAGGACTTTGCGTCCTTCGTTTGGGTTTTTGGATCCCTTAAGCCCATGTGTCGAGCATATTTTGTTATCATTTACTTAGGTCGTTTTCGATACCAGTGTTTCTTTCCTCCTTGAAGAGTGCACTTTTTTATTTATAAAAACTTGAGCTTATAAAAAAACAACCAACCGACCAAATAGCCATCCATACAATCATTCCGAACATAAACTCACTAGACTTAGACGAGTCCTTTGCCAGCAATCACACTATCAACCAACCAAAGAACCACCCTAACAATCATTTTCTTCTTCTCTTTGATTAGAGACAACGGCTCAGACGACTTTGCCTTTTGAAGAAAGATGAGCCAGGGGTCAACGTGCCAGAATTCCATAGTATACTACAAGCATGATTTTGAATCTTTAAAAAAATAATATACCCGACACCATAATCTGACTAAAAACCACAACGTTCCTCAACAACATAACAACCAAAAAGTAATACAACATATCCTGATCCAACTCTTCCCACCACCTCATCGACCCCATACCTTTCCATAAAGTAATGAATCCGATATTGACCGAGGAAAGACCCACGAAAAATTCCACCCCGAATACACCGTCCCCAAATACCCCAGACCACTAGACAATGTAAAATAATATGATATGTAGTTTCTATACCTGATTCACACATTTGGTAAAGCATCTGTTTCAAGGTGATCGACATATGACGAGTTGTTATTGTCAGTGACTTTCTCAGCAACATTTTTAGGTACATATGATAAGTTACCAAGGAACGATCATAGGGTCAAACTTTGGCAAAGAATCATCTTGCTAGAGAACGCTGTCGTTGAAGTCTAAACACAAGCATATACAAAAATAAATTTTCAACGACAACTAACTTGACGAGTGTCAAGCAAGCAATATAGTTTACGGTAAGAGTCCCAATTGATCCCATAGGAAGGTGGTGGGTATCTGTAGTCTAGAAATACTCTAACCTAAAGCTATAACTACATTAGGTCAGTTTTAATTTATTCATTTTGTTACACTTATAAGTTTCGCTCACACAAGCTATCCAATTAGTAAAAGGGGGTTGGAGCAACCACGACCCCCTAGAGATCATACAAAGAAGAGGGGAGAGAAGGAGAAATAATAGTTAAGAGGAGCATGTGATTAATCCAAAAGACAAGAGTACAAGTAATGAAAGATGAATCATGCATATAAAAAATAAGTATAAGTGTGTGTGATTTTGGTCTGATTTAACTTCCATGATGGTCTGGTAAAGCGACTCAAGTTGGTACATGGAGTCTAGAAAGAAACCTGTAATAGCCACCTTAGGTGGTTGTCTAAACATAGCGTGCGACAACCATTAATTGGGTCATTACACCCCGACCCCAGCAGTAGTCCTTACAACTTTTCTTTGCCCTAACAGTTTCCTCTAAGTAACGGGTGCTAAGCATCCTCAAGATTACCATGAAAGCGGAATGGGGAACATGGTCATAAGTTAGAGACATATCTCTTACCTAGGTAAAGGTAGAATGTATACCCACATTAAAATCCGTTCTCATTCCTAGATAATCAGTATTAATCGTAGAACTCCGAAAACACCTATCCGGTGGTAGAGGAAATTAATTATCCCACTGATACAAGATAACCTCTTTAAGTCCCCAAGCTGCAGTTACTACGCATTTTAGCTATGCATCTTGGTCTATGGCATCATCTAGACTACACCTCTCCTTCCTGTAGTGACTATTCTAAGGAGCCTTTTGGTCAATAGTCACAACCTAAGTTGCCAAGTTGGTTCTATCACATGAATAATGTCTAGACTTGGTTCGGGGTCGAGTTGGAGATTGAAATTATATCTCCAACTCCCACTCAAACCGAAAGGTCAAGATCTCCCTAATCTACTAATATTTACCTTTCTAATTTTTTAATCACCCGATTGTTAACAATTTTTACCTTATACTTTAAATGAGTCCTTGATTTTTTTTTCTTTTTCCAAGATATTAAAGGAACAATCCAACTATTAATGACTAAAATACCCAAACAACAATTCAACCCCAAACTAATCTAAATCATGAATTCATGATAGCATGATAGCATAAATTCATCTATCCTAACATCATTTTCCATTATTAAAATGAAGTTCTATAAACGAATCAACAAAGTCTTAATACAACTATTCAAGATACAAGAATCATGAAAGAAGACGAGTAGGGTTAGAGAGTACTCTAAGCACGATGCTCTGTATTCTCGCATTCGTCTTCTCGGACCGATCGAGGTCTCTCTCGCTCCAAAACACCCTCCAATAGCTAGATAATGCTCCATTCAAGGCTAGAACGTCCTCTTGCTCCCTTAGACAATCCTTATAGTAGAATATCTCTCTAGTACTCTCTTAAGGTAGAATCTCTCCAAGTCCCGAGCTCAAGCCTCTTATTTATAGGCTCAACTGACCACCCTACACGATGTGTAAGGTGCATCTTCACGTCATGTAAAATGATTAAAATCGACGTATAGGTGAATCGTCCACGACGTGAAGTGTCGTACGTCGTGAAGTACGGAATACACGACATGTAACCATTGTCACCATAACCATAATGTGTCCCCTGTCAGAATGTTGCCACGTGTCTTCATCATCTACACTGCGTGGAGGTTGTGAGCTCTACAACGTGTAGATACAGGGTCAGGTTGAATCAGTTGCTTTTTTAGGCTTTGACTTGACTCGGTTCCCACTTTTTTGCTCATGAACTTCCATCTCAAGTTACCTACAACAGAGAACACATCGGACGAAGAGACCAAAACAAAAAGGAAATAAAAACGTATAATCTATGCTAAAATGGGAACGAAAAGAGATAAAAACAAGTGATAATGTCACGCCCCAAATCCGGTTCTTGCCCGAACTCGAAGCGTGACTTGAGTAGAACGGTTGTCAACACTAATTAACCATCAACAAGTTCAAAAATCCTTCAAATAAATCTCAAATCAACAAAACTCAGTTTAAAAAATAAATAAAACCCTCCAGGGGTGTAATAATAATCCTCCAACATGGTTTGTTCAAAACTGAAATGAAATAAAAACATAACCGAAATCTCTGATAAGACACCCACACCAAGAAGCTCCCGAGCCTCTACTCCTCAATCAAGCCTGTAATCATAACAGTAAACTCATAGGGGTGAGCTTGCGCTCAGTAGGGAAAATACATAACAAGAGGGACTGTAAACTCAACAATTTCATCAGTAAAGTCAACAAGATAACTCTTAACAATTGCGGGCAATAGGTAATCCAATCAATGCCGTGGCACGTGAAGTCACCACCCTCCGATCCACATATGATGTGTCCTCTCGGATTTTCCCTCTAGTCCGGAGGAGACGCATATCATTGAGGCTAGCGGCAAAAAACCCCCGAGGACGCTTATCATCGGGATTCTCAAAAACGTCTCCAAGGGACTATATGTCCTCGGGAACCAAGGTATAACTCTCATAAGAAGCATACTCTTGGGAAATTCAATGATATTCAAATATAAAGAATAATACACTCAAGCAAACACGAAGTGATCAATCCTCAACGAGTCACACTTTCATCATAACACACAGCACACGAATCACGGTTTCACCACAACACACAACACACAACACACGAATCACATAACCTCAACTTATCGTTCACTTACCTGTCGTGACCTTTCGGTCTATCGATCACCTGATTGTACCGCTCGGCACAACCAGTCATACTCGATTCAACAACCAAAGGATCGCACAAACATTTAATACAATCTACCATCAAGTACAGTCAATTCATCAATCAAGTAAACCTTCAACCGAGCATTCAAGCATGCAAATCAACTAGTTTCGTTAGACTCTTTAGCCTATCCACTAAGCAACCAAGCATGTGATCCTAACACACAACTAATCCGAGGGCTTTGCCAATGCCACTCTACCAGTAAAACAATTCCCAAGTATTGAAAGCGAGTTACACTAGTGATTGGCATCCTAAGCATGCATTACTAGACACTTCCGGTTATTAGAAATGTAAAGACAATTATTCTAGTTATTCGCATCTTATAGGCATTTCTAGGACCTTTCCGATTTTATTAGCCTAACATGCATACTAAGAAATTAAACGAGAAGTTAAGACTTTCCCTACCTCGAGGTCTTCCTCTCAACACTCTGATGATAAGCCCGGTGGTCACCACTCCGTTCTTCACACGGGTTTCGGCGTGATCTTTGCTCCTCTAGCTCGGTCCCAAAGTCTTGGACACAAAGACACGCTAATTAGACTCCACTTAAACAGTAAGTAAGACCCCTAAAGCCCTTCCAAAGTTCAGCTCAAAACCAAGGTCAAACAAGGTGAAAAACCTTCAAAGAAACCCCCACCCTGCTCGGCCACGGACCTGGTCACGGACCCGTGACGCCAACCCTCACGGTTACCGTCACGGAGCCGTGACGAGTGCCGTCACGGACTCCCTCACGGAGCCGTGACGTCGCCCGTCACGGGATCCGTCACGGATCCGTGGCGCTCCAGGGCAGTTTCGCCCTTCTTCAACCTCCAGCTCCTTTTCTCCGAAAAACTACCTTCAAACCCCAAATTTTACCACTTCCAACTCCCAAAACAGTCAAATACTTCCAATACTCCTGTACCCATGGTAGGAATCAACAAATAAGCAAGTTTCTAATGATTCATCAAATCATAAACAACTCAAAAGCTCTAACAAACTAAGGATTTCCCACAAAAAACCCAACAAAGCTTCTCATCAACATCATCTCACACCATTTCCACTCAAACCCAACAACATCTAGCAATTTCAACCAAGACCCAAAAAAAGAGATGAAGGGAAAAGAGAATTAGAGAGTTCCATTACCTCTAGGAGAGTGAGATGAAGAAGATGGTAAGGATTTGGAGAAGGGATGGCTAGAGAAAGACTTCAAGTAGCCTCTTTTTCCTTGCTTCTTCTTCAAAGCTCCATGGGAGCTCCTCTCCCTTTCTTCTCCTCCAAATTTCGGCTACACCAAAAAAAAAGGGTTGGTTTTGCTTTTCCAAACTCATATAATACCTAGATGTGTTAGATGACTAAAAGCCCTTTAGCTAGAATCCCTTGTAGAAGTTTTTGGGAGGGTATAATGGTCCAAGACCACTCCCCTTTCTCTCTTCCAACCAAAAAGGGACAAGTGTCCAAGGAGGTTCTTTTAGTTTTCCAAAATAATTTCCAGCCCAATAAAATAGTGCTTTAGTCGATAAAAGTCCCGTTTTGGTTAAATTTGACTTCCTCCAACATTACACTCAAACGAAAGGAAATTATCCCCTTAAGCCAACTGTGATGACGGCTAAGTCGTTTGGGTTCCGGAAAATCCCCGAGTGACTTCTTGAGTCATCGGTTGACTTTTCCGGTAGAAAGTCAAACTGGCATGAAAAGCCACCGGTTCGACCGGGGGCGGGTCTTACAGATAATGCCATCTATTAACATATACAAATGAGCACTCATCAATACACCTCTGGACTCCAAGAAGACCATGGTGTGTAACTGTAAGGTGTTATGGAAAGCTAACCAAACCAGAATACAATGTTTTGATGGAATCCTCGAAATCCATAACATTGATGCCCACGATGAAGCCACCAAACTGTTGTCACTTGAGAGGATCAACCTGAATGATATCCCAAGAAACCTTTAATTTCATCGTAAACCCATCGGGTCCTGAATATTTTTCACTGTTACAATTATCAATAGCGTACTTAATTTCATTCAAAGTAAAATTATTCTCCAACATGTACCTTTGACGCATAGCCAAAGAATGAAAGGAGAAAAAGGAAACTAGTAGTTTTTCCATATCGGTCCTTTATAATTGAGTGGAACCTATCCTAAAAGTTATCGATGTGGGATTCGTATATACACAAATATACTAACAAATCTCCACTTCGGTGCGTTACTCAATTCAATCAATTTTCAAATTCTATTACTCCAAAGCAATCTTTAGTTTTTTTAGGGTTACAAGGCTATATATTATAATTCATAAGAGAAAATAACATCAAGAAAATCAAGCCATAACATCACGAGGTGAAGAAAACAGAGAGTAAAATAAAATAAAATATTATTGGCCGAAATGCTTTACTAGGTTGTCTTGTAACATCCCGCCGTCCCACACAGGCCCCCACGCACGGCGATGTTAGGTTTGCAGCCCAATACACCCCAACCCCTCTGGTGTATTGTCCACAGACAAATACCAACCTAGGTTGTTGGTGAGACTTGAACCCAAGACCTCACCCGATTTTCTTAGCACGTCCACTTTCTAACATAACATATTCATGTTGACATCGCGTCGTTACAACCTGGTTCCGGCGTCCCAGAACTACGTTGTAACCACTTGATATCCCCCCATTCACGTCCAGCTACAATGGCCCATATAGCTGAATCGTGATGGTACATACACTTCAGTTTCTGCAGAAAATCGGGCATGACCCGTTCGTAAATTAAGTTAACCATCCTCTTATGCGGGACAACCAAACATTACCTGCACACAACACTCAATCACCAGTATAGCACACAACAATTTATCTCAACTTTTACACCGCGGTATCAATAATTTCACACTTACCACCTGATCAAGTCCATACTTGTAAAACAGTTCAACTCCACAATAATCACAACTCACACGAGTTCACCCAAAGTCTACAACACTTAAGCCGAACGTTTCACCATTCAAAAAACGGCCGAACAAGGCGGCACCCTACTAACAATCAATTCATCAATACACACACGCAATAACCAGTTCAAGCATCGCTCGTTAACCTACCTCGATCTCAACCGATCGGCGTCATGGATCCACTGAGCTGTACAACACACGACAATCAAGGTTCATTCAGATACGATAAAACGTAAACGACACACTTAACAAACGAGGCTCTTGTCGTTTCGACTCTACGCACAGGATATTTCCGACTCGCGTCACTGAGCACTACGACTTGAGCCACCTAACTCTACCCACCTAATTGACGTACGGTCCGAGGTTTGAAAACTCATTTCAAATTGCAACCAGGCTCTGATACCAAACTGACACGCCCCAAATCCGGTTTTGACCGGACTCGAGACGTGAACTTAAAATAATAAATAAACGCGGTGAAATTACGAAAGATAAAATTTCAAAAGTGATGATAAAACAATTGACAAAGTTAACAGCTCACAAAACCCAGTATACAAAATTCGGTTCCAAAACAAACGCACGTCTCTAGACCTACTAGCCTAGGACTCTTGCCAGCTCCCAAGCTCAACTGTGTCCTGCTAGCACAAACCCCGCTCAACACCTGAAAATCAACAATGTAAGGGGTGAGCTTTCGCCCAGTAGAGAAAGTAGTTAAGGTAATGAACATCGGCTCACCACCACGAGTAACCGTCCAATTAGGGCATACTAGTACAACACAACTAAATACCAAACCGGGGTTCATAGCCAATCTTACGATACTCTTAACGACGACTCTCACACAATCCACATTAACAACAGCAAACACAACCGATCCACAAACCAATAATGCACACGTCTCGCACCGCAATACCCGAACTCCACCAACTGTACACTGCCCGATACCATTAATACCAAATCGGTAGGTCACGTCCATCGGACTACCTCTCGATCCAGAGGAGGCGCATAACGTCACAAGGACGTATCACGTCGAGAGTGCCGGAAACATCCCTATGAGGACACATATCGTCGGGACTCTCGGAAACGTCTCCAAAGGACCCTAGATCATCGAGGCTGAAACACGGCACCTAGTGCCCATCACGACCCGTAGGCCCAACACGACCCTCAGACCCAACCACGACCCGTAGGCCCAACCACGACCCGTAGGCCCATTATGATATGATTTGGCCCGTCGGCTCCGACCCGTCGGCCCTATGCATGATGATATGATGTGGCCCGTCGGCTCCGACCCGTCGGCCCTATGCAAGATGATATGATGCGGCCCGTCGGCTCCGACCCGTTGGCCCTATGCAACACGACCCGTAGGCCCCAACCATATTATGGCCCGTCGGCCCCAAACACGACTCGTAGGCCCAACCTCAATCGGAATTCAATCCTCAAGGAACACACAACAAAATAACAATCACGCATCGAAATGCCACATATCAAACACGGCTCACCAAGCCCAACAGTCTTACCACAAGTACACGGCACGTCGGTCTATCACTCACCCGACCATATCACAACCAAGGGTTCTCATTACAACAAACACGGCACACAGGCCCACACACAATCACAATCATGCAACACCGAGCAATAATCTTATTGAATTCTTAAGCACACTCAAACCGTCACGTACTTACCATCACTTACCGACCCCCCGTTCAACGTGGTAACCCCACCGGCTTAACCGATATCAAATCCCCAACCGTCCCACAGTTCAACATATCAATTAACAGGAAATAACTTCACCGGTCATCAACATGCATCACTAGTTCAATCCTATCCTTTTTCATGTTCGTTATTTAATATCCGTTCAAACAACACAAGCACATTAGCAGAAGCACTCAACAATCCTACGGGCACGTCATGGCCCGAAACTACCAGCATAACAATTCCCAAGACAGAAAACATAAGTGTTCGCAGTTCATACGTCTACGCTAGTTGTTTGCATCATACATGCCAACTACGATCTTTCCGATTTTATTATTATTACCTAGCATGCATACAAGTAACTTTCCGTAATTAAACTGGTATTCGCTACTTTCCCTACCTCAAGATGATACCACAGCAGCGTCTCCTAGCTGCTGACGACCGGGCCAACACCGTCTTCTAGGGCTAAGTCCGCGTCTGGGTTTCACTCCGGTCTTCTCTTCGATCGAAGCCGGACTCTAATTTAAAACGAAAGCCACAATTAAAACCGGTTTCACAATTTGATTTAAAAGGTTACGACGGTTTCGATTTAAATTCAAAAGTTGTCTTTTAGACTCGAGTGGGCTAAAAGCGGGATCACGGTGAATCGGGTTCGAGCACTCGAGCCCCGAGCACAGATCCCGGTGCACGTTTCCCGATGCACGGATTCCAAGGCACGAGTTTCGTTGCACGATTCCCGAGGTACGAGTTTCAGGGCACGATTCCCGAGGCATCCGCTTTAGCGTTCCAATTCCAAAAATGATATCGATCCAATTCCATTTAAAAACACTCTTAACTCATATCTGATTTCGTTTTTCCTTTTTTTTGATTTAAATCATTTTTATTTCAAATACTGATTTTCGTTTTAGTTTCAATTTCTGTTCCTTTCCTTTATTTCTTAAGAATTCTGTCTCAACACAAAAGTTCAGATCTACCAGCGAACGATCCAGAAAGATCGAGAAGAGAAAGAAAAAGGGAAAAAAGACAGAGGGAGAGACTCGGGTCCGAGTCCCCACCGGTCACCGGTGGTGATAGAGCCGGCCGAGACCTCTCGGTCTAACACTCATCGTAAGGAAAAACAAGGCGGCGGCGGCTCGGGTTTGAATCGGAGGAGATGAGGGAGGCGGCGGGGTGGTTGCTGTCTTGGGAGCATGGCGGAGGGGCTGCGGCGACGAGTATCGCCTTAGATCCGGACGGCTCGGTCCCGTCCCGGATCTGATGTGCTCGCCGGCGACGGCGGGAGCTCGGGTTACGCTTGGTCGAAGGAAAGGTCGGGACGAGAAGAGGAGGAGGGCGGTGCCACGGCTAAGGGATAGAGAGAGACGAGAGGTGGCGGGTTTGAGCGGACGGAGAAGAGAGGGGTGGGGATTGGTCGGCGAGGGAGGCGGGCGGTGGTGATGAGATAGAGAAAGAGGAGGGAGGGCTGGTGAAACGCGAAAGGAGGCGATCGGGTGGGTTCTGCTGCGTGAGGAAGATGGGGAAGAGATGCGACAGAATGATCATCAAAACCCTAAAAGTGGGTATAAGTAGAACGGGCCTGAGGGTATTTGGGCTTAAGGTGGGCCTTGGCTGCATGGCCCGGAAGCGAAGGGAGCAGGGCTGGGTCGGCCTGCTTTGCTCGGGTCTGGGTCTGCTGGTCGGATCCGGTCCGACCCGGTCCGACCCAACCTTTTTTTTTCTTTTTTTCTTTTTTTAAAAAAGATTTTTCTTTCAAGCGAATTACAAGTTAAATCGAATTTTAATCTTACCGCTACCAAAAGCCGACCCAAAACTCAACCCCGACGTTCCGATTGAATAAATTAAATAATTTAAACATTTTTACCGAGGCGGTCTTCACAATCTACCCCCCTTAAAAGAATTTCGTCCTCGAAATTTAAAACAACGCGATCCACTTGACCCTAACTCGGAAACGTCCGACTAAAACTCCCAGTCCATCCTCCCTCGAGCACACGGAAAACACTTAAACCCGTTAATCGATACCGGAAACCTCCATCAGTAGAGACGTCACACCGACCCACGCAACTTGGTCGAGATATCCTACACCGGAACCGTCCGTCGGTATAGTTACCATACCAGAACAAAACTCACATCGCACTCAAAACGGGTCCAACCCACCGACACTTCTCCTCGACCACTCACTTTACTTAACCAAGTATTGCGCAAACAACAACCAAAAGAAGTTCAAGTCCTGTTACTCGGACAATCGTCATCAGAATCCAAACGTGGTCAAGCCCTGACCAACCACCCACGGTAACACAAGTAAACGACACGCAAACTCAACCAGTTTACAGGTCGATTCATCCACAGTACCACGAAGCTGAAGATACTACAAGTACCAGTCCTTCAAGTTCCGAATGGCTTGGGTACCTCGCGCGTACCTCATCCTCGCGAAGGGAACAGGGCTGGGTCGCCCTGCTCTGCTCGGGTCTGGGTCTGCTGGTCGGATCCGGTCCGACCCGGTCCGACCCAACCTCTTTTTTTTCTTTCTTTTTTTTTAAAATTTTTTTCTTTCAAGCGAATTACAAGTTAAATCGGATTTTAATCTTATCGCTACCAAAAGCCGACCCAAAACTCAACCCCGACGTTCTGATTGAATAAATTAAATAATTTAAACCTTTTTACCGAGGCGGTCTTCACATGTCTAGAAGGTGATACTTCGATAGTGTCCGAAGACACTGATACAACGAATTTAAACGGGAAGCTAGGATAGAACATACCCTTTTCCAGAAGATTGAGACCGAAACTCTGGATTGTGGTCCAGGAGAATATTGCCTTAGCGGTCGAGACCACCAAAACAGTCACTGAAGCTCGAGAGTGACAATCTGGACAATCTTGTAATCATGGACTGGGATGGCTCAGTTGGATTATGCATCCTCCCGAGAAACCAGCTGACGTCGTCCCCATCTGAAGATAATGACAGTCTTTAAATACGTAAAGTTGCTGGTTTCCGATCTGGTAGGAGGATGTCACGCCGGTACTTGGTGGAACCGATGCCACCCTACGTATAGTGAGGCAGTGTTGTCGGTTGACCACCCACTAGACCCCGAGGTCCTCATTGATCGACGATAGGGTGCTTACTCGTGACACTCAAATAGGGTGTGTGTGTATCCCTTGGCACTAACAAAAGACTAGAGATCCGTTGGGTCCCTAACCCGACTCAGCCCACTAATAAACAAAAAACCTTGGCTCAACCCACCAGTAAACAAAACACCTTGGCTCGACCCACCAAGGCCCGCTCCCAAATGCCCGACCCATCCATGTTCGGCATGTCTCCGTCCAGTCCACCTAGGTTTGGCCTATGAAGACCCCGAGAGCCCAACAGGGATGAGGGAACTCTAGGCATCCCTTTGTTCTCGTCCCACCGCCAAGGAACGATCACGCCTAGAGGGATCACGTTCGACCGGTCCCCCCGTTGTCGTGCATGTTCCATCGAGATGCTGAGATGGATCTGTCTCGTAGGATGCAATCCCGAGTCCGTGCCAGATGACGGAGTCCTCCACAACGAGTCTCTGTGCCTACCCACCAGAATACCCAGTCGGGGAGGCCGGCCACCCGACATTGGAGGAGATACATAACTTCCCCTCTATGCCTCAAAAGCACCTCGCAACCTCATCGTCATCATCAAAACCATCGGTAAACCAACATGAGAGGGGAAGAGGGACTCACCGGAAAATACCTTACCGGGAGTACTTTGTACCGCCGCCATAAGAGAAGAGGAGACGCACAAAATGTCACGCCCCAAATCCGGTTTTGGTCAGACTCGAGACGTGACCTGAACCAAACGAAGTAAAAGTAGTACAATTGAAATAAATTCTTTTGAAGTTGGAAACGAGTCCAAAGTATAAATCAATAATTCAATCTAAACTTCAAATATAGTGTCAAAACTTGATAAGTAAAAAAAAAAGTAAACAAGGTTCAACAATGTGGACCAACACATTTCTAATACAACTCTCAAGACATCCGGAAGCTCCCGAGCCTCGAATTTCCCAGATCCCAAGCATACCTGTGCACACAATAAATAAACAAATAGGGATGAGCTTACACTCAGTAGGGAAAATCGTAAATGACTTTAGTCTCCGAGTTTAATATTAAAGCTGCTTTAAATCGATGTCACAAAAGTATTTAAAACCCTTAGACCAAAAGGTATAATAAACGAATACGAAGCAACGATAACAATAACGCATTCTCGAGGATATCGATAAGCTCTCAGAGAATAAACAGAGAACATTATACTAACATAGAAAATCGACACAACGGGAACGAGTAAATTCTATAAATCAATGAAATGTTATGGAATCCGGATAATGAAATAGTATTGCTTTTTCCAAGATAACAGTAACTTAAAAGAAGTTCATAATAAATACTTTAACGGATCAATAAGATTAAAATGGGAGTGATCAATATCTTGCCAACCACTTGCTTTCTCAAGCCTCAGATCCATGGATAGATTCTGGGATCACCTCGGTACCCATATTCCGATCCACCAGAGTATTCATATCATATCAGATTTTCCCTCGGTCCAGAGGAAGAACATGCGTTGGGGCACCGGAAACAATCCCAAATGGGCGCTTATCATCGGGATTCCCAAAAATACCTCCAAAGGACCATATGTCATAGGGAACCAAGTTAGTGCTCCCGTAGGACGCACACACTTGGGTGAAACCTCATTAACCATCTCTCATGAAGTAATCCACTCAATATCCCGCAGGATCTGCCGAGCCCTTAGGCCCCTCACATCACTCAATAACCACTCAATATCCCGTAGGATCTGCCGAGCCCTTAGGCCCCTCACATCGCTCAATAACCACTCAATATCCCGTAGGATCTGCCGAGCCCTTAGGCTCCAATAATCACTCAATAATCACTGCCTCTGTCAAACTCCAACCACCACAACGGCACCGGATTACCCCCCCCCCCCCCCCCCCCCCCCCGGTGTAGTACCGAACCAAACAAATAAACAAACAAACAAACATCTCAAGAATAAGAATAAAGAACATACATTATAACACATCCGACAACCAACACTTATCGAATCCCAATTTCACCACAACACACCAAAGACAGTCACTTAATCCTCAATCTTAGAAGTACACACGTTCATCAATACACACCACACGTGATTCATACCCCCAATTACCCTTACCGTCATACTTACCTGTCACGAACCATTGGTACATCGATCACCTGATTGTACCCCTTGGCACAACCAGTCATACTCGATCATCCGTTCAATCAACAATTATATCAACACAATCATTCAACCAATCAAGTAAACATTCAACTAAACAACAGTAAAGTAAACTAGTTCCATTAGACTCTTGATTATCCTAATATCTATCAACCAAGCATGTGAACCTAGCACACAACTAATCCGAGGGCTCATCACGGCCTCTCTACCAGTAAATCAATTCCCAAGTATTGAAAGCAAGCTTCACTAGTGATTTTTGCATCCTATAGGCAATTCTAGGACCTTTCCAATTTTATTAACCTAACATGCATACTAAGCGTTAATTAAGATATTAAGACTTTCCCTACCTTGCGGTCTTCCTCTAATAAACTCTGATGAAAAGCTCGAGTGATCACAACTCCGTTCTTCACACGGGTTCCGGCGTGATCTTCGCTCTTCTAGCTCGGGTCCAAGCCCTTGTGCTCGGGCGAAGTCCCGTCTAGGTTTGACAAATAAAACGTCCAAATCAATACCAATAGTTGTCCAAAGGTCCACTGATTTAACCAAAATTATCTTTTAATTTCTCACCTTGAATTAATTAAATCCATTAATTAAATATGATTTTTAAAACATTTTTCTTTGAAACCGGGTTGACCCGGATCCGAGTCCAAACCCGGTCCAAGTCCGAACCCGAGTCCAGACCCGGACCCGGCTCCAGACCCAATCCCAGAAACCGGTCCAGCTTTGGTCCCGGCCCAGAACCTCGAGCGATGGCCCAAGACGCCCGGCCCAGAAATCAGTCTGACCCACGGCTCGTTCAGGCCCGAGACTGCTCTGAAGACGACTCCGGTGGCCGGAATAGCTCCGACCAACGTTCACGGCGTCAGGGTGCTTCGAAAGGGAAGGGGCGAGGGCGTCAGGGACTTTGGCGAGGCAGCCGAGCGGCGGCGCCGGCTGGAACACGGCGGAACTCCGCTCTTGTTTCAGATCTGCCGAGGGCGGAGCTCGACGTCGCCGGTTCCGGTCAGATAAGCTCAAATCGAGCTCGGGAGACACGTATCCTGGTAAGAAGAGGTCGGGAAGAAAGGGAAACGGCGTGAGAAGGGTCGAGACGGGCGCTCACCGTCTCTGATGCATACGGCGAACTTGAATCGATGGCGATGACAGATAGTGTTTCGAATCGAAGGAGACGGAGGTGAGGCTTCTCTGGTTTTGGGGAGGGTTTGATGTGAGAAGGAGAAGAAGAAGAAGAAGAAGAAGAAGAAGAAGAAGAAGAAGAAGAAGAAGAAGAAGAAGAAGAAGAAGAAGAAGAAGAAGGTGCTGAACGAGGAAGAAGAGAGGGTTGGACGTGATCGGAGGCGAGCGGACGACGGTGTAGATCTGAAGATCTTCGCGAGGGAGATGGGGGACGCGAGAGAGAAGCGAGGTGAGGGGCAGTGAACAGTACCCGAAGCTAGGGTTTCACCCGTTTATAAATGGGGTGCTGGGCCGGCTTCGCGTCTGACTGGCTTGGGCCTGCGTTAAACGACAATTGGGCCTGAGCAGGCCCACTCCCCGACTGATTCAATCTGCTCTTTCCTTTTCTTCTTCTTCTTCTTTTTTGATTTCTCTCTTTAAACACCTTGTTTGCAAAAACTTACTCCAATGTTTCGTTTTGCAAAAGATTACCCCAAATTAATTTGCCGGTCTTTACACAAAAACTCTACAAAACCTAATCCTTTCCGAGAGAAAGCGAGCACAACCAGGGGACCACGCCGTACCATCCTCGTCGACTTCATCTGCATATCAGGAACTGATGCAGGAGAGAGGACATGCCTATGGAGCTTTCTCGAGAGCGAAGGAAAAGGAAAAGTTGTAAAAACCCGCTTCAATGACATGGCCATGACCTCTCTCGACTTATTTGACCATCTTCCTTGTGTTGGCTGCCTAAAAAACGAGCCGCCATCAATGTCGGATGATGACCGCCGTGGCACATGTCGAAAAAATCGCCCAAAACCCTGACATAGCTTTTTAAAAGCAATCTTTAGTAGTGTCTTCAGTTGTGTTGTCTGACAACTTTCAGGTGCATCTCTTGACGACTTCAAATGTGTTTTTCTAACAGAGCGATTGAAAATGTACACTCTTTTCGGAGCAACTTCAAATATACCTTCAATTTTGGATGAATTTCTAATGCAGCGTTACACCTCTCTTCGTCAACAACCTCTTATTTCTCCTCTCTCTTCGTCAACAACCTCTTATTTCTCCTCTTATGAAGACGTATAGACTTCACTTTAGAACCTCATCAAGCCACATAATGAAGTGACCCATACAATGATAAATCTTCATCGAAAATCATTGTGAATGATTTTTATGTCACCACTAAGAACTCAAATATTTATGCCCAACATAAAGAAAAAAAAGGTATTCAACGAGCTAGGTTCTGATATACTTACGGACAACATTTTTACTTGCTCCAAAGAGTTATAACATTATGAGTGTGGCTCTCTATGCGAACCCTAAGGCAAAGTTAAAGATGAGGAGAGACGACGGCGGAACATATCTCCACAGCAAGCGGATGGCGGCGGCATGACGTCTCTCCAACAGTCACGAGACCGGGGATGGCTTCTCCAGCTTGTTGGGTAAGTATTCTCCATTTGGATCGAAGTTGGGGGATGGACGAGGGATCCGTTTTGGGGATCCAAAGAGGCAACCACGAAGCTTCAAGCGTCGGATTCCGGCCAAGGGACCTCGTCCTCGAAGCTTCAATCGTCGGAATCCGACGTGGGGACCTCGTCCTCGAAGTTTGAGTCGCCGGATTTCGACATTGTTTCAGGAGGGTATTGGCATGACGGGGGTGATGGGGAGGGATGGCCGGAATAGGGATCAACCTATGATGGGTGGGGACCGAGTTCCGTTAGGTCAGATCACCCCGGTGAACATCTCGTCAAGCACAGAGACGGGACAACCGGTGATGGCACCGCCGGAGATGGCGGCTACGGGGAGTTGGAGGCCGGGTAAGGCTTCGCATGTCCAGGTGGTCACGGGTCAGTTGGTCCGGGCCTGACAGATGACGCGAGATGGGCCTGGACTGGGTCAAGGGAGAAGGTCGGTCCATGGGCTTCGGGCATTTACTCTTGGCCCTGGGTCGGGTCGGGTCTATGCTCAGAGGGTACATCAACTGTAGCGGCGAGGGGCTCCAAGCACCCTCGCCTCGCGGAATGAGTTTGAAGAGGTCTAGATGGGGGTCATTCGATTATACCGCCCCTCTGGACGTAAGATGGCAGCGGTACCACCAAGAACCGACCAGGTATTTCCCTACCAGCTCAGGGGTCAGCAATCCCGCGCTTTAAGGCTCTACCTCTATCAATCAAGAGAGGACGGCGCACATTGACAACATGGGGGATACTCAGTCCACCTCTATCGAAGCTACAACGGACCTGCTCGGTCGTTGAAAACCCGTTTGGAACCGCTGCATTGGTGATCTTTGGACGTTGTAGCAGTACTACCCCCGAACAACAATGGATTTTTACAAAAGCACGTTTACTCTTCATTCAATTTCATGTTACTTTTGTACTTTCAACTTCCTTACTGTTTGGTTTGCTTGATGTAAACTTTTTACAGTTTTAATATTCCTCGTATTTCCTATAAAAAAAAGTTATAACTTAATAATCATCTGATAGACGCCTTTTTTATATAAATAAAATAGATTGACTGTATATTTATGCACAATATATTAAAGAGTACATTCCTTTAACAAATAAACGATGTAAAACTTGTAAACAAGTCAATATTTGAACAAGAACTATGTTCCATCCATATGCAGCCGGTAGTCTCCTCAAAATCATGTCAGTTATTGTTACGCTTTTAGAATGCATGCAGATAAAAAAAAAATGAATGAAGAGAGTATACACATAAATCAAATACACAACCGCTTACTCTCTCTCCAGAAACCCTATCGCTGCAACTTCTTCACTTCGCCGTCATCTCCGGTGGCGCTCGTGGCTCCTGCCATGAGTGCCACCGGAAGCCTACTCTTGCCACTGGTTTCCTCTTCCTCCCTTCCTGGACCGGTGACTTTTCGACTAGCACCTTGTCTTGTGTTGTCCGGTAGGACAGCCACACCCCGTCACCGGAGCAACGCCGGTGCTCCATGGCTCGCCGGTGTCCTGCTCGGCCTCTCTCTCCCCCCTCTTGGCTCCGTCGTATGCCTCCGTCTGCCACCTCTATGCTCCAGATCCGGCCCTCCGCCCATCTCCGCCTCGCTCTGGCCTCCACCCGCCAGATCCGCCCTCCTCCGCCCCTCACAGCTTGTTCCACCACCTCCCTCGCTTTTCTCCGGCCGGAGTTGACCCACACTACCCCCGTGCAACACCTTCTCAACCTCCAGCCTCGGTCCCTCCTCCGGCCTCTCCTCGCGGCAAATACGGCGGCTGGCAGCCCTTTCCTCTGTTCTCCTGGCGACAACGACGACCGGTTCTTCTCTGGACTAGCCTCTCCACCTCACTACTCAGGCCAGACGACCAGATCTGCTCCCACATGCTGTCGGAGCGCCGCAGTCCGAGCCGACATGCTCCTGCTTTACCGCGCTCACTCGACCAGTCCCGTACACCTGCCCCTAGCGGATCAGTTCTTCATCGTCGGCGCTGTCCGCCTCCCCACTCGCTTCAATCTCAGCCCCGACCATCGGAAGACGGCCCGGAGAGTTTCAGTTTCCATGTTGTTGCTTTGTTATTTTGTTTGTTTGTTCTGTTTTCCAAGAAGTCACCCTATCGGATTTTTGCCGTAAAAGACCCGTCTTTGACCGGCAAATCTCCGGTAGGTGTTGTTGCTACCTTTGGTGGCGTTGCCGGTTGGGTCTCTCTATCGACGAAAATTTGTGGATCGTCGACAAGAAAGAACGATCTGGTACTTAGTTATTCGAGGCGCTGCGTCGCCATTGTCGAGAGCTATCATCTCATTGGTCATCTTTCGTATTTTCGAGACCGATCGATGGATACAACGCTTGTACTGCTCTGTTTGTAAGGTTTATTATTAGTAATGAATCTCCTTTCAAAAAAATACACAACCCAACTTAATGATACAATAAAAATCGAAGATATTGTCTCATGCCACTTTTTCCTGGACCAAGATTTAAGTTATTAAGAGTAGTGACTCTAATACGAGCTCTTTAAAAAAAACCTTAGGGCAGGGGGCTGCTCTGCGCAGCCTCCCCCCCCCCCCCCCTCTTCCCCTTCCTCTCCACCATTAAAGCCTCTACCTCCACCATGGAATCCCTTGAAGGCGCTCCACACAACCATTTATGGTTCCATTCTATTCATTTATGGGTTTTATTTTTTTGTTTTTGTCTTGTTTTGCAGCCGGTCTATCCCCACAGGTCGCTGCCCATCGTTCAAGCTGCTCCAGGTCTTTCCCTCGACTCGCGCTACCGCTCCTGCATCGCCGGACCGGCCCCGCCTTCGAGCCAGTAGCCACCGTGCCCCCCCCCCCCCCCCCCCCCCCCCCGCCGTTCACCGGATTACGGGCTCCACGCGCCGTATCCCATCTGCAGCAGCCTACCGTCACAGGGTCACCCCTCGCCGGCGTGGGCCTGCTTCCTAGATGGATCTGGGATCCGGGAGGAAGAACGGGAGTTCGGGACCTACTTCACAGGCACCCAACTTCGGGACTTTCAACCCCGAACAAGTCTTTACAACAGGGAGATCTCGGGAATTCTGCACTAAAGACAAATTCCCCAGTAGGTTTCACTGTTTTAGCTCGAATAATCATGTGACTCAATAAGTTTAGGAATTTGGTTTACTATTTTTTTGTAACGTTGGATCGAAGAAATCCTAAGTTCGGATCCGCGAATCAAAGCGGACTACATGTATGGAACCATATGTGCCCGACGGGCTACGGTCGGTTGGGACAAAAACTGGTGTCCGGGACTGTTAGGTCCCTCATTGTAAACACGATTTTATCGTAATACTACTTATTTCCCGTTTCAAAAAAAAAATCGAAGATATTTATCAAATCTTTATTAAATTCACGTGCGAACACTTCAGTACCATGATTTGGAACAATAATCCTCAATCAAAAGTTACAAGTTCCTAGGAAATTGTATACATGCAACGTCTTTATTAAAAAGAGGGAAATAGAAAAATATCTCATAAATGATTACAGGTGATAGTGTTCCATTTCCATGAAAGAGTTTGGTCTCACGACAACGGTACCATGTTTGCTAAAATTCATGAAACAAACAAAAAGTCAATGAAGATCAAATCATGAATAGGTCATGGGAGGCTAACATGTAGGTGGGTACTACTACTAGCTAGGGTTTTGTTTCTCTGCTTGAAAATTGCAACACTTGAAGAGCAATTTGTTTGGCCATTTTGGTGTAAGTGAAATAAGGTATGATCCACAAATTGCGGCCACCGTTTTTGTCCACAATTGTAGTATAATGATTTAAAGACCAAACCCTTCTCCATGATTTACTTACTTGTCTTCTTCAATGAATGAATCGGTCTCCTGTGGCTAAAATTAGGTCATGCATGTATAATAGCATGTTTTTGAGTTTTGTGGCCATGGTGTGCTCTTGATGAATGATGACCACTCTTGCTTTGGTGTTTTCAAGTCTCTCAACCTATGTATAATGTATTTATCGTGGGGCCTCTTAAGGTCATTGTGTTTGGCAATGCATTAGGCATTTTTCTACCAAACTAATTAAATCTGTAGATATCAACTTACATATAATTCTATAAAGCTTTGTTATCCGTAGTTCTTCTGTGATTCAGACGTAATAAGTTTTGGTGTGTGATATGAGAATTTGATTATCTTTTTATATTTGTACGGTATAAATATGGGTATTGGGGAACAAAAGACACCTAAATAAATAATTCGTGAAATAAAAGATATATTTCTATTTCCTGGTGAAGCAAAGACCACAAACTTACTCAACCCTATATATTTGTGTTCATTTTTGGGATAACATAATAGTTTTGAAGATAAAATTATACAATTTCTTTTCATGATGGACCTATCTCTATTATTAGGTAAGTATGTATATGTTAAATATGAAGTATTAATGATAAGAAACAAAGAAACAAAGTAAAAGTATAAAGAAATACCCAGGGGTTCCGATATCACCACCGCAGATCATCTTCCGATCAACGTGGTACCATGGGTCTGATCCAGGCTCCACACCCGTCCGTTCTTCGCCTTTGTCTCGCGACGCGGCTGCTCTGCTCTCGGCCAACCGCCCGCCCCTGCCCGTCGCCGATACAGACAGGGCCACCTGCTACTCAGTCGTCGTTCTCTCTTCAACCCCGGCCTCGTCCTACGGCCACGGCACAGGCCCCGACATGGCCGACACTCCGCCGTCCTCACGCTGAAACCGGTGGGAGTTTCTCTCGTCTGCATGGCTCCTCGACGGGCTCGCCTCGTCTGTCCATGATCTACGGTGCCCTCGTCCTGACGGATCCATCTGATCCCTCTACAACTCCGATCAAGGACACGAACATGGAGGAGCAATCGGACCCAGCGGAACGACCTCGACTATACATGATGCAGGTATATGAAGATGGGGAAAATGAACAAACAAGCATCCCAAAACAGTTGGACAAGAATCCTATAGTGCAACAGGTCCAGGACATGCAGATGGAGGGACATGGCCCTCCGTGGGGAAAATGATAGGACCCGGCGGGGGTGGAAAGGTCACTATGGGACCTATATCCACAGACCCGAGACTACCAGTGCTGGGGAGTCTCGAGAAATCCGCATTTAAGGCATTACTTCCAGTCTCTATTAGGTCTGCTTTGTATTTCTCTCTAGGTCGAATAAGTCTTTGGTTAGTTTGGTTTAGGACTTTGAGTTTTATTATTTTTGAAATGTCGGCAAGGGGAACTCCTGAGTTCGGATCCGCGATTGAAAGCAGGCTATTTTTATGGATCCATGAGCGCCTGGTAGACTATGGTCAACCAGGACAAATATCTGGAATCCTGGGCAGTTATGCCCTAACCTGTAAGGTTGCTATTTTACAGTAATACAATACCTCTATACTCGTTTCAAAAAAAAAAGAAACAAGAAAACGTAATGCGTCCGAGCATATAACTTTTTCTACGTACAAGTTAGAGAACAAGTTTTACATATACACTACAAATAAATTTTAAATTTCAACTTCATCTTATTGCGTCACCACTATGTTGCAATTGCCGAAGAATAAATTTCCTAAACCGGTAGAATCAGATTACTTGTTTCAGAGCATTTTTTTTAAAAAGACCTACTAGGGCTCCTTACAATCTAATGACTCTTTTTTACTTCGTGGTCAAAGAGTTTATCTTGATGCACACCTTTCTAGCTGATATTGATAATGTAACTTTCATCCCCAAAAAAAGTTTTGTTTTCTTCTTTTCAACGCTCCTTACATGTATCATAGTTGGATTAGGCATCTTTATATGGGTCATAACAGGAATAGACATCTACTTTTAGGCTTAAAAATTAATATAGTGCAGAGGTAGCAAATGAGACAATACACAATAACAATTTTGACAAGACTAAGAAGATTTGGAGATATTGGCTCATCCCTGATTTTACGAAAGCATGATTCAATTTCAAGCAATTACGTTATGTGGATGCAAACCATCTTCATGCAAGTCGTATAACGACAACGCAAAACAACTTCCAAGCGGCTACGTCACATAAAGGTGCGAAAAAATTTCAAGCTGCCATATCGTATAACCACGCTGCAAAGCATCTTCAACATCGAGAACAATGCTTATGAAAGGTGTTGGATGAATACCAACAATAAAATCCTGAAAGTTTCGAACAATTATACTTTTTTTACGAAACCATATGTTAATGAGTGGATAAAGCAAAAACTCAATCAAAATACACCTAAAACCGAAGAATTCTCGTACCATGTAAAATTTACACTTTTATTAATAATTTTTTTAATACAATATGAGAAATACTTTATATAAGCATTAATTTTGTATTAAATAGAAAATATTTAAAAAAATACCAATAAGTAAACCTAATAAGAATATAAATATGAAATAAATAAAAGTACAAATACTCTAAATAGGAATAACTTTCTTGTTTGTTGAAACGACAACGAGCTTCTATTACAATACTGTTGAATTTCGGTTACAAAAGGGCTATAGATACTGGGTTCCAGAATATGTCCAGCACCCCCCCCCCCCCCACTCACCGCCATAGGTGACCCAACGCTCATTGACCCGTAGAAAGAGCCTAATTTTCATCTTAGAAAAACACAACAAAAAACTCGTTCTACCATCCCAACAACATAAAACCCAACAAATAAAAATATCCAGAAATTAAGAAAACCAACATTATAAAAATGATAAAAACAGAAATAAACTACCAATGCTTCCGAACTCTACTCAAGACGAACATGAACCACCCGTCCCAGGCCTTTGGGAATAGGCCCACAATAGTCCATTCCCCCTTCCCGGAGTCCACTCATGGGTCCTGGCGGGACTGTTTCGAAGTCCTCTCCTGCTGATCATCATTGTCCTCCTCATCCACCATGTGATAAGAAGTAATTCCTGAAAGGTCTAGGTCCTTCTTTAAATTGGGTGGCACGAGTATAGCATTTCCCCGTCTTCCCCTTTCCATTGGCCTTCAACGTCTTTGTCCTCATTGGTCCCAGATCATCCGGTTGTTCACGAGGCACCTTTTGTTTCCCCATGGGAGGCAGAGTCTCGATCAACATTCCTGCAAAAGATTGGAGTCCCCCGTCCTCGGAGACGTTAGCTAGGTCACAAGTCTTTGTGATCCTTGGGAGCCCGTCTAACGATCTTGGATGCACCCACTGGGTTTTTGGAACAACCCCCTCGGGAAGTTTCTTAGCCAAGTCACAGGTCTCTGAACTGCCCTGACTTCCCTCCTCGAGCGCCGGGAATCTCATGGGAAGAAGTAGGGAAATCCCATTCCCTCCCAAGAGATCCTTAACCGGGTCTAAGGATAGAGAAGTAAGTAACTCATTCCCTAGGTGCCCCCACTCCGTTCGGAGCAACCGGTCCACGTCGAGACCCATCTGTACTTTTAGTGAGTCGTCAAATCAGGCCTCATCTTGTCTGACGCCCTGGATGCGGGTCTGACAGGTCCTTATTTTGTGATTGAGACGACCACACCGAACACAAAAGTCGGGCGATGCTCATACTGTAGTACCACCGTAGTGGAATCCAAATGACTTGGGAATCGGAGTCGTATTTTCTGACGTAACGACCTTTCCACATCAAGACTCACTTTACACTTGCTAACACGACTAGTCTAGAGGTAACAATACTTTTCTCAAATTAGTTCTTATTATTTTTTGATTAATTTGGACGCTATTAAACTTTAACCGCCTTTAATTATTTTTAATCTGGGTGTAGAGAGACCTGAAATGTTATGATTCGTGAAAGCCTGTAATTTTAGGGATTGTAATTCTATGGTTATTACACTCGTATTAACCTAACTATCTCTAGTTTAGATTTGAACTCGAGTCATATGATCATGTTGGTTATGTAGTAATCTCATTGAACATAACAATCACTATGGCCTACACAGGAAGTAAAACATTACAAATGAGATTATACAATCACTACTTTAAATTTGTTTTTGAAAGGTACATAGAACCTCATTATCCTATTTGTTTGTACTACTTACCTATGCTTTAGATCATTACATATTAGATACTCATAATAAACACGGTCATAACACAACATGATAATATATAACTCATATTTTGTAATTATTTCGTAATCAATCACCCCCCCCCCCCTTGAATTTCGGTGGCCGTCCGATCCCCTAAATCAATGGACCATATTAATTTGTATTTCGCACTTGAATTTTTGTTCGTACCTGAAAGTTCCCCTATATATACCAAACATATAAACCATGAAAATAATATACATTACCGATTATACGTAGAAAACTCTCTGAAAATCACCAAATCGCAATAATCACGTGCACTTTTCTCTCTTTACAGTTTTATCACTCATGAATCTAGTTTTATCAACCTTTTGACACAATTTGTCAACTTTTTTTATCAACGAATTTTATTTATGTCCAAGTCTTTGAAAAAAAAAGCCGAGGATAAGGGCTCAACCCTCCAACCAAACTATAACCAAACCAAACCAGGTTAACCCAGGGATTGAGAAATGCCTCAAGTGCCCCAACTAGTAGTCTAAAAACTGGATATTACAAACATGAAGGAACCAAATACCAGACAGACAAATCTAAAATCTAGATATCCCAACCATGAAGCCCAAGAACAGAGGCCAAAGGCCTAAAGAACTAAACAAAGAGAAACAAAAATAACGAAGAAGAAAAACTGAACAGACCTTCCTCGAGCTCTTCTAACTCCTCGAAACTCAGAAATAAGACCAGCACGCTAGACCAACACAACTCCTAGAGAAATCTGAAAACAAGATCATGAGCGCCCCGATCGAGAAGTCATGTGAAACGCTGCATTCAACTCTTGAAACCCAGAGCCAACACCATCAAAAGAGAATAGTAACAAAACCCTAAAAACCAGTAAACGGAGAATATGAGTAGAAGGGGATCTAGCTAGCTTACCAAACACCGTGACTCATCCGAAGACGACGGACGGGAAAGTAAGCACCACTACTGGTACTGCGAAGCAAAACCCGGTAACCCAACTAATCACTACTCAGCCATCACAAAGTAACCCGCCGGAGACCAGCATCATCGACGATCTAAATGAGAGTTAGACAACACAACAACAACAGTCTTTCTCCGGTCAAAAAAAGAGAAGAGTGTGGGGCTAAGATCAGGAGCGAGGCCGAGAAATACCAAACAGAGAAAGGCTCACACCGATTCCCCCTACCACCGACAAATCTGACCCCAGAAAATCCAGATCTAGCCCAAGAGATTGTTCCCCGTTGTCATAACCGACACCAAACCATCGGTCACAACTGTAACCAACTCCATCACAGAGAGAACGATTGGAGAACGGACTAGCCTCTAAGCCACCAATAACCAGATCTGAGACGTGAAGGGATCGGGAAGAAAGAAGAACAGAGAAAAGGTCGGCGAAACAACACAGAAGAGTAAGGGAAGGTTAAGAGGAGGAAAGGACGACCACTGGTGATAGTCAAAAACTTGAGTTGCAGAGGGAGACACCGACGTCCAGAAAATGGAGAACTAGGGTTCGGAAGCTTTTAGAGAGAGGGGATAGGAAAATTCTAGAGAGAGATAGAAAGATTTTTACGATTTGTCAACTTTTAAGTATGATTATATCAATCAAGTTCCACGTTCTAGTTTAATTTTATCAATCTTAAGTGTTGATAAAATACAATTTTATCAATATTGGGCTGGGGAATTGTTAGCAAAGCTAAAGTTCAATTTTGTCAATTTTAAAATAGAATCTTGAATGTGTAATAGATGGTTTTAGACAGATTACTTTTTACGTGTTTTTGACTAAAAAGGTGCAATTTCATTAAATTGAGTTTAAACGACAATAGAAGTGCATCAGGGAAACCCCTAACCACAATAAAGAGTTATTACATGGTACTGAGCCCCGAAGGTTTGTCTACACATAACTCTGTGACAAATGAACCGACACATGGGGTTTTTTAAGAAGCCATAAAGGCCAACTGAAACGAAAAAAGAAACTACAATGAAACCAATGACTGATGCTCAAGGTAGTGCCTAGCTGCTGCTCAAGGTAGTGCCTAGCTGCTGCATACTCTGTAGAGAGCGACCAAACCTGCTATCATTAGCTTCAAAGGAATGTAGAGCTCTTCCTAGGGAACCCTCCCAGGACTAGTCCCTAGAGCACTAAATTCCTTTCATTCCTCCATGTGGGGCTGTTTCCCCGCTCGGTCCTGATCATCTCGGGGCTCCGCAGCGGAACCCCGTTTTACTTCCTCACCTCTTGCTCCACAACTAGACCCATCTCCAGCTCCAAGTCTAGTTCTATATCTGTGCCTAAGCAGGTGTGGGGGATTAGTTCTACTGCCCCCGGAAGATTGGTCGATCATCAAGTTCTTCCAACCCGGATCAGCCAATCGGGTCTGGGAGACGCTCTGAGGGCTCACACCCTGAGGTGCAATAGTTGAGGATACTATTGGGCCCTTGCCTCAAGACAAGGGACCATGAGGTGCAGAAGTCGAGGACACCGGCCGGCGAGATATCTGACCATCCTAATCCGTTGCATACGTCTTAGGTTAAAGGTCCCTCTGATACTCTAAGATGGAGGAGTCGAACCTAGGCGTACCTACCATCTCCCGATCACATTCAACCACGATTTGACCAATCATGCCACAATTAAAACAAAACACAGGGAGTTTTGTATAAGTAAGAGTGACACAAACCAGATCGGGAAATTCCCAGAATTGAAGCAGAATTTGACGGCGAAGAAGGCGCTCCACAAGGTGCTAAAATCTGACCTTCACTATACCGCCCCAACAGATGCCCCATTGGTCACATGAGACCTCGACACACAATCCTAGAGTCGAACCGATCGTCTCTCTCGTAGTTTTGGTGTGCACTACCTGAGGGAGAACATGGGCATGCACCTAGAGTTGCAATCGATCCAGGGTAGGAGGCTCCCTAGCCATTGGGTCCCAATCAGCCAACATGAGGGGTCGTCCATCAAAGCACCACGACTCGTTCCCACGAACCCATGAGCATGTCGCCACTGTCTCGAAGTAAAACCCGAATTCCCTAGGCCCGATGTCCTTGATGATAAAACCTTCGGCCGACTACCCCCATGCCTTAGGGATAATACTGAGAAAGACCTCCTTACGAGGTGGCTTGGAGGTCCATAGTATTCCCAGCATGGAAAATTGTTGACGTTCTAGGACCGATGTGCTCATAGATTGGTACGAGACTTCCACCACCTCATCTTCACCCTCCTCTAGCGAGCATGACGAGAGTCCATCCTAGAGATTGAGCAGATGAGACTCCAACGATACCGAAAGGTCCGACGACTTCGAGGCGGTCCCTGTCTCCTTGGGTTTGAAAAATGTACGGCGGTAAACCATTCCCGACGGAGGAGAGAGCAATGCCCGGAACACCACGTTGGGGACGAAGATCCCCTCATAGAGGGCCTCCAGCTCCTTCCGCCCTGGTTCCTCCCTCACCTCATAGGAGCCTTACCTCGAGAGGGGTCCCTAACCAGTGGAGGCGGTGGGATAAATATAGGAACCTCCGATGACGGCTGCGAGCGTTTGGTGCAGAAGGTTCCGATGAAGGCTTGAGAACAAATGTAGTTCCAAGAGTCAAAGGAGCCACCGAGACGTCGATGATGAGCGAGGTGAAGGTAGCGCCAAAACCCTAGCTAACTTGCCGATGAAGCTAGAGTTTTGGTCTTAGAAGGACGACCCCGACGAGGTTTGCTCACCGGTTCAGAGGATCACGTAGAGAAGACGATAGCCCCTGTCGGTGGAACAAAAGGGGTGCTTGTCATGGGGGAGAGAGAGAGACATAGGCCAAAGAAGATTGCTTCGTCGGCCTTCGTTGTCTCGGCTTATGAGGAGGCACCACCTCCGAGGAGGGACACGGTGGGGGCACACATGGTAAGTGCTGCTCCAGATGGGACTGCGATGGGACAATACCGGCGATGGATGCAACGGTCATGTCGACGGAAGGAGTAGGAAGCCCTATAGGAGGCTAGGATTTTGCTTCTGGAAAGAGGAGATCTCGCCTTATTTGCGAGAGAGAGACACAATTTAATATTTAAACACTTTCATAATATAATTTTTATGTTTAAATATACAAAAGTTGAATTTAAAATCTTATAGAATATTATTGAAACTGTCATATAACTTGTCAAATAAACTTTTTATCTTCCAATATTTCCCTTGTATTTCCTTTTTTATCTTTTTGAGGGGTGGAGGTAAATGAACATGCCTTAAAAGTAAAGGGACAAATGTTTCCCTTTTTAAAGGAGCAAGAGTGGGTTTAGGAATCAAAAAATGAATGCCATGAAAGTGTATGAAACAAGCAATAAAAGATATAGTATAGAACGAACACACCCGAGTGAGGAGGAACACAAATAACAGGAAAGCTGTGGCGTGGTATGGAAGCCACTGACTTGAAGCAAATTAGTCCGACGCGTCCGAGGTGGCGAACAGGTCGATATGCTCCCCGAGTTATCACAACTTCTGATTCAGGTACGTGCCCACTCACGGTCCTGAATGTGGAACTTGCAAAGCACAGTACCCATGAACAATCTTGAAAGAAATTAATCCTCTTAAAGAGGATTCAATCAAGTGTATTTATAGGCTAGCTTTAGGGATGAGTAGATTTGTAATCCTACTACGAATAGATTACTAATTCTACTAGGAGTTGATTAGTTTAAGCTTTTCCTTCAACAATTAATAGATTACTAATCCTACTAGGAATTGATTAGTAATTCTACTAGGAAGACCTTAAGCTTTTCCTCCAACAATCCCCCACAAAAGCGCCAAGGATTAGGAAGTTCTTGGGTACAGGAAGAACGAGATACTTAAATGTCAATATCTTTCGATTTGAATTGACACGTAGTGACGTAAGGTAACAACTTACTTAGAACAAGTGAAACAAGTCTTGAACTTGTTCAACTTCGGTTGATTCGCCTTATGACACATATCATAGCTTCAAAACTCTGCAAGTTCCGCGAAACATCAAAACGCTAGTAAAGGCCATGCGTTTGCCTCGGTCTAATGAGTGCTCTAGGAAGACTTGCCCAAGTCTTCATAGATGGCGGCCCACCATCACACCCACGTAGGCGGTTCCTCAGTGCGTCTCGGTAGCACCTACCGTAAAGGCTCGAACCATTAAGGACAATAGGTCCATCCTTGTCAGTGTAGTCCATCAAGTGTGTTTCGGATAGCACCACCAAAAATTGGCTATGGACTAACAATTCGATCTATCAAGTGCATCTCAAATCACCCCCAAAATTGGGTATAGATCTAGGCTAAAAATCAAGATCTATCAAGTGCGTCTCAAATAGCACCACCACAAACGAGACTATAGATCTAGATCGAAAATGAGACCCATCAAGTGTCTCTCAAAGAGCACCACCACAAAAGTGACTATGGATCAAGATCTATCAAGTGCGACTCAAAGCACCACCACAAAATGTGACTATAGATCATAAAGACTCGAATGACGTCTCGGGACCTTCTCACAGGTCAGCCACACGGTCTTCGTCTATGAGTTTTAATCCCATACCCCTAGACGTATCAAGGACCACCCTTCGTGGTAATCCTTTAGTGAAGGGATCTGCGAGATTCCTTTCGGACTTCACGTAGTCCAAAGAAATCACTCCTTGTTTTAGGAGTTGTTTCACTGCACCATGTCGAATACGAATGTGTCTTCTCTTCCCATTGTAGACATTATTCTTCGCAACACATATCGCCGATGGTGAATCGCAATGTAGTGAAACGGGTTGTGCCTGTTTAGACGATTTCCACGAAATAGCACCTCCACCCAGGGTGAACACATACCCGCTCGTCGAGCTGATCTCATCGTTACCTGAAACCCAGATTGCATCGCAATATCACTCTAACACGATGGGGAATCTACTATAGTGTAAGGACATGGCATGCCGATAGGACTGCTTCCCCCCACATTTCGTCAGAAAGGCACGAACTCAAAAGCATTGCGTTCATCATGTTTTTTAGAGTTCGATTTTTACATTCAGCTACTCCATTTTGTTGAGGGTGATAAGTCACGCTAACTTAGAAGTTTGATGTTGATTTTATTGTCTTGACATATATCATGTGTACATGATAATAAATAAATGGACAAAGTCCATAACAAGCCCATTAACCATGGGTTGGAAATTGGAAATATACGTATGACCAATGTATGTATAGAACGAACACACCCGAGTGAGGAGGAACACAAATAACAGGAAAGCTGTGGCGTGGTATGGAAGCCACTGACTTGAAGCAAATTAGTCCGACGCGTCCGAGGTGGCGAACAGGTCGGTATGCTCCCCGAGTTATCACAACTTCTGATTCAGGCACGTGCCCACTCACGGTCCTGAATGTGGAACTTGCAAAGCACAGTACCCATGAACAATCTTGAAAGAAATTAATCCCCTTAAAGAGGATTCAATCAAGTGTATTTATAGGCTAGCTTTAGGGATGAGTAGATTTGTAATCCTACTACGAATAGATTACTAATTCTACTAGGAGTTGATTAGTTTAAGCTTTTCCTTCAACAATTAATAGATTACTAATCCTACTAGGAATTGATTAGTAATTCTACTAGGAAGACCTTAAGCTTTTCCTCCAACAGAAAGTACACAATGTTTTAAAATACAACCATGTATTAGTGACACCCACAATTGTACCATGTTTGTTACAGCTGAAGTAAATCGAGAATTAAGCAAGCAAACCTTTTACAGGAACCATCGACTATGTGGTTGAAAAGCAAGACCTTATGTGGGGTTGGTTTTATTTTGGATTTGAACCTTTATGGAGTGGCGGATCCACGGGGGATGGGGACAGTTGCTCCCTTCGACCAGCAAAGTTTTATAAGAGTAGATATCTTAGTTATTTGAAATTTGGTATTTACAGAATTTAGTTGTAATTCGTACAAATACACCATGTAGGTCATAGTCATTAATTAAGTCGTACAAAAACCTAAACTCTCTCGGTACTTAAGAACCCTTATCTACTTTTAGCCGTTTATCGTTATAGTGCTCCCCTTTGCTACGACCGCCGGTCTGCCGTCTGCAGTGTCGCCTCCTTCTAATGATGATGCTGTTGCGGATGTCGGTCATGCCGCCCCCGTGCTCGCAGGTGCATCCAATCCCCGCAGACCGCGCCCGGTGTGGGGGATAAGACGCGACGAAGGAGGAGGTCGAAACCACTCTCTGCGACTCCTTCCTCGGCCATCGACCTTGGGCAACCTGATCCTCCCACCGGCCTCTCGTCTGATCTGGTCTCATTCTCAATGGGCACTCACTCTCCCTTGCCGGCTGCGAAACCACGGAGGGGGCGTCCGACTAGGCATGCGGTTGCTTCTCCTCCAAGCAGCCCTATCCCGCCGTCTCTTGCGCCAACTCTAGCCCTCTCGCCACCAAACCCTCGAGAGGAGGATCTGGGTCCTGCTACGTCGCCACCAGCCCAGAGTGGGTTGATCGCTAGGGTTCCGGTTTCGGGTCTTGTTGCCCCACCAACTCCTGTTGCTGCAGCACCATGCGATGGTGGTCGGATCCCTAGGGTTGTTGCTCTGGCCCCCACAATACCATCACCCCCACCGTTGATACGAGACCTGGCAAAGGGGTTAGGGTTGGGCCGGTGCATCCCAAATTGGGACCGTATCCCCCTCATTCCTGCCTGCTTGACTAAACCAGGTGGTATGGCCCGGGGTCGTCCGGTGACACTATGCCTGGAAGATCCACCCTCACGTCTGCTTCGCCATCATCTCATCCTACAACTCGACGCAAATACAAAGCCACTTAAAGTCCATCTTCAATACGAGAAGTTATCGGATTTTTGTTATTGGTGTGGCCGACTTGACCACTTAAAAAAGGACTGTCTATCGGTCCTCCCGGGCATGGATCAGCAAGCAACAAGATATGGGGAGTCGTTATGGGATCCTCCGACACTCCAAGTTGAAGGGATCTTCCGTGCGGATTGATTTTCCACGCCACAACCATCCCCGATTGTCGCGACAGGAACCTCTACTAATCCACCTCTTTCTGATTTTCTTATCCTTTCTCAAGAACAGTTGGAACCACGCCGGTCGGTCACCACCAATGAACCGAAAGAAATTGCTCTAACACGAGAGCCCATTGAAGTCTACTCCACAATCTTGCCTAACGATCAGGGAATCCAACCCCCCCCCCCCCCCCCCCCCCCCCCACCGGAGGTAATGTTGAAGGATATGAAATGCAAGAAGGGATTGATAGTACCTCCCATACCCCTGCTAACCATTCACCCCACATTGCCTAACCTGAAGGCACACATGTCCGTCACCGCTTGTGAGGACAAGTAAAAAGGACACAAGGACGGTGGGGGCCACAGCTACATGGGAAGCCGTCTTAAAACCAGCCTGAGCCGCCCCAATTTCATCATGTTAAGCATATACTCCAACGCGAGATCTTTGTTGGTTTAGATCAGAGAAAGAAGCTGGAACCAAAGGAGAACAAGCTGAAGATTGAATTGCAAATGAAACAGCCGATAAAGCGAAGGAAAAGAAATACAAATACGATTAAAGCCTTTTCTAGAGAAAGGAATTTGGCCAAATGAAGCAGCGACTAACTCAAGGAAGAGAGCTTTTGTTCTAACAGATTTGATCAGAATGCACTGGACGACCAGCATGCCCCCTAGTATGTCGATGAATGATGGTAAGCAGCCTCGTCAAGAACTATAATAGGACTTGGTCCGGTCGGAAAAGTGATCCAATCTACCTCCCGACTCTTCCGTGACCCTCTTTGGAGGGGTCATGTACCTTGTGGTGATAGTCAGTATGCCCCTACGACCGAAGGAAACCTCCCTCTTGGGAATTTATCCCCTTGGTCTCGTATTTTTTAGCGTACCTTCAGTTGTCAGAGCTCTTCTATCTGTTTGCGTAGAATTTGTTTACTTGCAGCCACGTGTGTTGGATCACCTCTTTATTTGTAAAGGGGGTATTCCGTCGTCTCCTTGGCTTGTACCAAGTTTATCCCTTGACTATCGTGGATGTATAGTTTGATTTGCTTAAATTAATACATACCCTTTTACTATAAAAAAAAACTCGTACTTCGTTCAAACATATTTTTTCAAAAAAACTCGTAATACATACCTTTTTATTGGGATTTTTTTTCTTCTTTTGGAATTGATTCTATTTCTTCATTGTAATGATTTTTATTAGACAATATTTGTATCGACGAGTGACTAATTTGTGAATTCGGATGCTCAATGAATAGATAAATATAAATTTATTAGTACACATCGTGAATGTGAGGTTGTTCCTTTTTTTGGCAGCGGCATACACAGTGCATGTATCAAGGGATATTGTGCAAAGAAGGGAGTCATGGAGATTGATGATCGGAGAGTTGTTGCTCGGATGGCTCTCGATCCTAGAGTTTGAGTATCTCACAACCAGCAACTAGGCATAGGTTGACGGTAAGCCGATGGTATGAAAAGACAGAGGACACAAGAGTACCACCGGGAACCCAGGTAGTAAGGACAACAACGCCCCGGTAAAGCGGGTTTTTAGGTCGGAGTCCCACCTGATCTGGTCCATCACGATAATATTGAGGAGGCGTGGTGCCTTCGTCAGAACTTCGATAAGCAGTGAATGTGTGACACGGACGGTCGGACCATCATCTATAGTGGTAGGGGTTGAATCCAGTCTGGTCATCTTTCATGCGAGCATGAGGCTAAAAGGATCGTATATAGCGACAATCGATGTCTCTTATATACATCTGATATGTAGGGGAAGGTCGTAATGGTCTCCTTGTATGTTTTGAACTAGAGAGGGTGCAACGTTAGTTTTCTTTTGAGGACACGTCATTTGTAAAGACCGCCCCAGTTAAAATTATTAATATTTAAATTGTTAATTTGGACCGTCGTTGGTCGGAAAAAGGATCGAATTTTGGGCCAAAGTAAAAAAAAAAGGAAAAGAGAGGAAAAGGGTTGGACCAGGTCAGACCAGGCCCAGTCAGCCGGACCATGCCCTTTTCTCCTCTAACCCTAGCACTATTCCCCTTTCCTCTTCGTTTTCACGCACGCATCCCGAGGCACGACCTCTCTCTCTCCTCGCGCAGTCCTCCCCTCTCTCTCTCTCTCTCCCCCTCTACCTCTATTCGTCTCCGTGCACGATTCGCACTCGTCGGCGAAGGAGGAATCCCTCAAGCCTCACCCCGCCACCGACCATCGCCTCCCGTGCTCGATTCAGGCCACCGCTACCCCCTCCGTGACCGCGTCAAACCGTACCAGTGACGGGAGACGGCGCTCGGGCTCGCGAGACGTCGTACCTTCCTCGTGCCGCTCCGAATCCAGCACGTCGACGTCGCCAGCCACCGGAGAGAACAAGTCGAGCTGATCGACGCGAGGTTCGCCGGTTCTGGTGAGTCCTCGCCGTCGTATGCAGCCCCACCAGACCTCGGAGAGATCTGCAGAGTCGTGCTCCGCCACACCCAAGCACCATCGCTCTTCTTCCGAGCTCCCCCGCCGCCGGTCGTCGCCGTCAGGACTGGCTGAAACCCTAGCCCTCTCTCCCTCGCCCTTCCTTCTCGTTTGGGCCACCAGGCCAGGACCAACCTCGGGCCAGGACCGACCTCGAGCCAGGCCGGGCCTCAGGCCAGGTCTCGGCCTAGAACGGGCCCGGGTCTGGTCAGGTTCGGGTCTGGACTCGGGTCTGGATCCGGGCTGGGTCGGATCCGGGTCAGACCAGATTATTTTAAATAAAATATTTAACTTAATTAAATTAAATTGAAAAAGGACCTAATCAATAAATTAGAGGACTGATTCAGACTGAACCGGGACTGATTACCGCCTTTACTTGTTAAAATCAGACTTTGACCTCGATCGTGGAGAAGACCGGAGGTAGGCTCGGACGTCAGAAGCTAGGAGATCCAGATAGTGTTTCAGAGGTAGGGAAAAGTACTAAACTCCTCGTTTAATCTAAATAACGCTAATAGTATGCCTATAGGATAATAATAACCGGAAAGGTCCTAGATTGCATATAGGATGTGATTCACTAAAATATATGCTTTTCAATTACAATAATAACCGGACGAGTCTTAGTATGCATATAAGATGTGTTTCACTAGTTTATCGCTTTCAATATCTTGGGAAATTGCCGTGCTGGTAGAATGGCCATGTCGAGCCTTAGGATTGCTTGTTGATTGTACTTATTGATGATTGTTCACCGTAAGGTCGATGCATGTTCTGTCCTTAGGATAAGATAAGAGTCATACTAAACTAATTGAATTATGATGATCGTAATGTAATTGGTTGATCCGTGTTATGATTGATTGATCGAGTGAATGTTTGAATGTGAATTGGTTGTGCCTAATAATATGATCGGGTGAGTGATAGACCGATGGTGCGTGGTTGGTAAGTCAAGCCAGCAAGCTGGTTGTTATGATGCGTTCGTTGTAGCGTGTTCGGTAAGTTTGGTTGGTATAGTATGTTGATGTGAATTGTTGGGTTGATATGTTGGTATGATGGGTACACGATGATCATGTTACGTGATAAGGTGTACCTACCTTCTGACTAGGAGTCGGTAAAATGCGCTGTGATTCCATGATAAGGTGTACCTACCTTCCGACTAGGAGTCGGTAAAATGTGATGTTGCCAGTGTTAAGGCGCACCTGCATTCCGACTAAGTGTCGGTAAAATGAGCTAAGAATCGTGATAAGGTGTGCCTGCCCTCCGACTGGGTGTTAGTAAATTGTGCTATAGCTGTGAGATCCGGCGTATTAAGGTGGACCCTTACTTTTGGATAATTGCACTAATCGGTTTTATTGGTAAAACGGGGGTTCCTTTACTCTACTGCTTTTTCCTACTGAGCGTAAGCTCACCCCCCTTCTTGTTTACTGTCTGTACAGGTTTTCTTGATGAGTAGACCTAGCGGTGGTCTCAGGGCTCGGGAGCTCCTTGAGGCTTCGGGAGATTTCATGTTTTAGAGACGTACCGTACTTTGTACTAAACTACATTTTCTGTTAGTCCGTTGGTTTGAGCTTTTGACTCTTAAATTTTGAACTTAATTTAAGTTTTTGCGGAGATTGTACTTTTAAATTCCTTTTTATCTATTGTTTAAATTATTATTCCTAGTTCACGTCTCGAGTCCGGTCAAAACCGGATTTGGGGCGTGACATCATTTGCATCATAAGTAAGGGGACAACGACCTCGGTGATATCTGTTGGGACAAGAGAAAAACTCAAATGGGGAAAGAAAGGGTTGGCATCACCCTTGCCTCCTTCAATGAGTAGTATATGGATATGTGATGGGTCTACGAGTACAACCTTCTTACCGGCCATAGGGTGGCCTTGATTCCACCAAGTACCAGCACGATACTCTCTTATCATTTTGGGGGCCATTACCTTTACGTTTCTAAAGGCCCTCACTATCATCAGAGAGGGGATGAAATCAATTAAATCCCCGGGAAAATGTATATTCCAGTTGTATGCTTTCAGTATCTAGATACAAGATCGGCCATACCTTCACTCTTGAGTTGTATCAGTGGACTCGACCGATAAAAAAATATCTTCTTAATACCCCAACCTAAACTCATTTTGATTGGATTCGTAAAATACTCAGTTTGAACTTTCCGTAATAACTTGAAATAATGCCGATGACAAAACTAGTCAACTATAAACTCAAATCTTTAAAGTTCACTGATTGACTATTTTTCTATTTAATAAATAAATAAAACTTTTACGAACATCAGGTTACTGATGAACTAAAGGTCGTTGGAGATTATAAATATTTCATACCCGAATGTTAAAATATAGGAGGATTGATTATAATATCTAGGGTTAATATCATAAAGCACCACACAAGTATACACATTTTTCAAATAACACACTAAGTTATGAATTTTTCATGTGGCACACTTATGTATCAACGATTTTTTCATATGACACACCTATGTTTCAACAAACTTTGATAATTTGTTGGTACATAGGTGTGCCACATGAAAAAAATCGTAACTTAATGTGTTATTTGAAAAATGTGTATACATGTGTGGTGCTTTATGATATTAACCATAATATTTATATTTGTTAGTATTGATAAAAAAAAGGGATAGTTTTACCTCATAATTATTTTTTATAGATAAAAGCTCAAAAAATTTATTACAAAAAAGATTATATCTAAGGAGGATTGAACCGAAACAAACCATAACAAGATATTTCTCAAAAGGAATGATGATCTCGCGGTTCGGTATATTGGTGATGGATTGCAAGGCGAAGATGAAGGTCTTACCAAGTTTTTTCCTGCAATATATTTGTAGAGAGGCGAATTCGGTAGCACATACGTTGGCTAGAAATGCTGCTAATTGGGATGATATTGATTGAGTTGTAACCCCGATTCTGGGTGAACTTGTAGTCTTGAATGACAATTTAGTTGATTAATGAGTTCTCCAATTTTACCACACAAAAAAGTTCTGAAAATTCAATGGCATGTTTTTGAAAACTTGATTGCTATTGAGGGGTATTATAGAGTTTTTATATGTCTTGGAAGGAAAATGGATAGAAAGTTAACATCGGGTACTATACTGAGACAAATGAAAATTTAGAGTAGCGAGACGACATAAAAATATAGAGTACTCTAAATTAGGGATGACAAAATAACGCAAACCCGACGGGAACCTGACATACCTGACATGATCGGGTAGGATATTGTCCGAGTGTTGTTTGAATTGGGTAGGGTATTACCCGTTGCCCGGGTATGTTGACCGGGTACGGGTAGGGTACAGGCTTGGCCTTACCCGCCCCGACCCCGACCCGATCTTATATATATTATGTTATATACACAAATAAGTTAACAATAATAAACCTAATAATAAATCAATTACGATTAAAAAAAATTATGGTCATAACTCATAAACCCATAACACCATACAATCGCAAAGAGGCACGCAACTCTACAAGTCTATAATGGGGACCCTCGCCGACTGTTCAACTTCCGTGAGACCGACCTGAGGCTTGGAAATGATGATAAGACTTGATTTATTATGCATGGATAACTACTAACTACACTTCATTTGAGTTTATTGATCATCAAAAAGAAAAACTTGAAATGGATTACATTTGCTTGGTTGTTACTTATTTTTACGACTATGTATGTTGAGACTTGAGATGTGAAAAAGTTTCTAAAGTTTTATAATTTTGGCTACTTAAATTTATATAGAATGGTTACTTATTTCCCAATTTATTTTCTTATAATCCACATGTCATATGAACGAATAGGGTAAAGTAATGCCCGACCAAAACGAGTAAAGATCATGTAGGATATTTACCGGGTATTGCTCGAGTATAGATATAGTACGGATATTAAATATGAAAATCAAGTACCTTAAACACATGGAGCTTCTCTCTCTAACCCCATTTTCTCTCTAAAACCTTCTTCACCAAACCCTAACTTCTGTCCTCTTTCTTTCACTGATGACCTCTGAGGCCGTCTCCTTCGATCTCGATGTCGTCGGCGGCAGGTCCCTTCGCCCCTCCCTTCTTCCCCTTTCCCTTTTCTCTACCCTCCTTTACTTGATTTGTCCTCTTTTCGACTCGAATCTCAGATCTATTTTCGAAGGTCTCAGATCCGGTTGCTTTGGCTGGATTTGGGCACTTTGGTTACGTGTCTTACATCCTCCATGACCTTTCCTGGGTTCGGGTGGAGGAGATCGAGTTCTATTGAGTCCCGTTGTTCTGGACCGGTGGGGGTGGGTTTTCGTCCCTAAGGTGTTTCCTCCTGATCCTCCCTGTGTTGATTTGGAGGTGGGTGGTTGTTTCCTTCGAGTATGGAGGGTTGGTGTAGCACAGATCTGAAGTGGGACGACTTTCTCCGGCGGGATTGTTGCAGATCTGGAATACTTTTCTATCGTGGTGGTTCTTGTCTCTTCCCTTCTCACTTTCCGACGGTTGGCATCTGAATCAGTAGTGGGACTCACTTTCTTTGCTCCGGTGAAGATTCGGCGTGGTTCGTGTCGTGCCCGTTGTCTCCCCGGAAACGACGCCATTAACCATGCGGTTTTAACACAAAAAAAGACACGACAAGCGTACCGGTCGTCAAGTAGTAATTGGGGTTTAGTCTGAGATATGGTACCCAAGGGAACAATTAAGCAAGCACTTTAGTAAATGAATTCGATGGTCAAGCTATTCCTATAATGGTATTTGGTTTTGGTTTAGAAAATAATGAGTTCATGTAAGTAATGAAAATATATGGATAATCATAAAACAAAGCACAAAATCATCGCGGGATTGTAAATCAGAGAGAAAAAGCGATCTAGGACCTTAACGGGGTTCAGATGTGATGAACAACTTAACAGGGTTTGATATACATTTGCAACTGATATTATTCTAAGGGCAACGAGAATTCTCTCAATGTAGTCCTAACCATCTCTCGATCGTATTAGGACCCTAATATACTCGGTTCACCTAATTATCTCTAATCTAGGTGTAGAACGGTACAAAGCATTATAATCTATGAATTCCTCTAACTTTCGGTTTTTACACCTATAGCTATTGCACTCGTGTCAGTCTAACCATATTCTAGTCTAGATTAAAACCCGAGCTATCTAATTCCCTTTTCCCTACTATTAACCTCATTTCTCAATTGTTGGTTAATACGATTAAATCAATTATCACGTGATCAAGGCAACAAAGCATTACGAACGGAATTAGATAAACGATATCCTAATACTAGTTTAACAAATGCATAACCGAAATAAGGTAAATCAATTCATCACATCGTTCCCCTAGCCCTAGATCATGGGAGTTTAGTTCATAGCACAAGAATAAGAACACAAGGAGATGAATAACCCACTGAAATTCATATTAAACAATAAGAGTAACACCAATATCAAGTTTGAATCCAAATTACACAAAACCTTGATGTTCTAATCTCTTGCTTTCGATCTAATCTCCAAACTCCCAAGTGTGTTTTTCTCCCTAATTTCTCCCTCCACTTGAATCTGACCTAAATTCCCTTTTATATGACGGGTTAACTCTGACTAAAAATAGGAAACGCAGCTGCAAATCGCGTTTCTGACGCTTGCGCGGTCGCTTGCCCGTCGTGCAAGTTTCTGGTGCATCTTAAGTTGCGCCAGTTATTTGCAAGCCATGCAAGTTTCCGATGCATTTACTTGACGCCTCTGTCCAGAATGCACCAGTTCTTTGCATGGCGTGCAACAAACTGGTGCATTTTACTGGCACTTCTGTCCAACTTCCAATTTTGCTACGTTTCACTCCTGAATTTGCCCCTTTTTGCTCCGAAAACTTGGTGAACCCTGAAACAAGACCAATTACACAATATGAGAGTAAAATGCATCATTTCACATCAACTCGGGACTAAAAAGAACATAAATGTGGGCTAATAAGATCCAAAATAGATGTATTTTATGTCCATATCAGTTCCTGTCTCTTCCCTTCTCACTTTCCGACGGCTGGCATCTGAATTAGTAGTGGGACTCGCTTTCTTTGCTCCGGTGAAGATTCGGCGTGGTTCGGGTCGTGCTCGTTGTCTCCGGCAGCTGCTCCAAAGATTTGGGTTTGTCCTTGTTTCCTCCACTTTCTTGTGTTTCCCCCTTCTTTTCTCTTCCATGTCGATCTCTTTTCTCCGACCACGGTGTGGTGGAGACGCGACGGTCCCGGTGTTGGACGGCGTCGCGTGTTTGGCTATAAGCCTGTTTCAGATCTGGCATGGTTGAGGCAGGAGGGTGACTTGACCGGTTGTGGTGTTGGCCACCGGTGTGCTGGGGCTCCTGTAGCTCCGGTGAGTCAGGGGTCACATGGGATTGTTGTAGCTTGGCTCGGTTTGTCTGGTTGGAGTGGTTGGGCAAGTTCGTTACCTTTCCTTTGGTGGACCAGGTTTTTTATGAGCCTAAAGTTTTTGTTCTTTTTGGGTACTTTAGACCCTTCTTGTTTATCTGTTTGGTTTCCGTTATGTTGTAATTTTGATCTTCTTCCCTTGTTGGCCTGTCTTTCTTAATGGTTGTTAAATCTGGTATTGAGGCCTAGTTCAGTTTATTTCCCGTTCAGGGTTTGTTCTGAGGCAGTGCTGAAAATATGCTTGTGCTCTCGTTTGTAATGGTTGTAATGGGGTCTCGGCCCTGATCCTTCGGTTTCATTTTAAAACCGTGGGGTTTTAAAAAAATTACTAATAAAAAAAAGGTATGAAAATCAAGTAAGATACGGATATCACAAAACCCGATCCATACTCTACTCATTGTCGCCCCTATCTTAAATAGAATATAAAAGTGGTAGGCTATTAAGTATTAAGATATAATTATCCTTAGAAAATATTAATGTTGTTGTAGAGAAAAGAAGAGGGGGAGCTGGCTTGCATCTAGTGGCAAAAGTGTCCGAAACCCCTAATAAAGGAGAGGAAATGGGGACTAGGTGACTACCTTTATAATTGTAGCCTTGTAGGTCAATCTGAGTCATCTGACATTCAACTTTTGTTTTATGCATCGCTTCAACCATTCAATACTTCTTTTATAGGTGGAATAGTTTTGACTCCAATTTCGTCCCGTGTATTCTCATTTGTTACTTTGGTTTTAAGAGCAGGCACAACGGAACGGTCCCGCTCCCCGCGCCGTGACGTTCGCTGGCCGGGCGCGTTGGCCGTTCCGGTGTTAACGCCGAAAAACACGGCCCCGCTCCTCTTGCACGCGCTCCCGCTCCCCTCTCGCTGGCCGGGCGCGGTGGACGCGCCGTCTGCTGCGCTGGCAGCGTATGGGGCTGCCACGTGTCCCGACCGTTGGCAAACTAACGACTAGTTTTTTTTTTTTTAATTCAAAAATCAGCAAATAAAACCCTATAAATACCCCTCTCCTCTCATATTTTTCACACCACTTCCTACTTCAACTATCCAACTTCACTCTCTCATTCCCAAATTCTCCTCTCTCGTTTCAATTATTCTCGTGAAAAATGTCGGGCGACGCTGGGTCTCGTGCACAGTCCGCTGGTGACGAAGTAGGATTCACCGAGGACGTACTGGCACGAGGTTTCGGAGACATTCTAACGGGCAATCGCTCCAACTCCCCAACCTCGAACCCGGGGTCGAGTTCAGGTAAGTGCAAACTTATTATTTATGTAACGTAATTTTTGTACTTATTTTATTGTATTAATGCATTGTATTCATTTTTTGATTACTTATTTGCACTTATTTTATTATTTTATTTTTTTGCACTTAATTTATTGTATTAATTTTTTTTATCAGGGAAATACCGTCCCCAACATTTCCAAATGGCGCCAGGGTTCCAAGTGCCATCACAATGGGGCATGGCCCCACAAGGTTTCCGGATGCCACCGTTCCAACCACAATCACAATGGGGCCAGCCACCCCAAGTCTACAACTACGAGGGTCATCCAGTACCCGACGTACAAACCCACCAACCATCCTCTTCCCAACGACGAGCCCGAGCCCCTGCCCGAGCCCGAGCCCATCCCCGAGCCCAACCCGAAGAACCAGATCCGGAGGGCCGGACTTTCAGCAAGGAGGAGGACCACCACCTCATAACTTGCTGGTTGAGCACTACCAAAGACGCCATCAAGGGCAACTCGCAAACTGGCAGCACATTCTGGTGCGAAGTGCAGAGGAAATACAACTCCAAGGGAGGTTACCCACTTCGCCGCTGGGAAGCTATCAAGAAACGCTGGCTCAGAGGTTCCAGCCAGACAAGGAGGATGCTCGGCTATTTGAAGAGGTCCAAGGCCGAGAATCCGAGCGGCGCAAACGAGGAAGAGCACTTGAGACGTGCGAAGCAAATGTGGGAGAATGATGGGAAAGTGGTGAAAGACCACTCACAAAAGTTCGACCTGGATCATTGGGTCAGGAGGCTCGAGGGCAATGAGAAGTTCAGTGCCCAGGAGGGCACAATGGGAACTGTCCGCAGTCAGGTACGCCAACAACGACAGCGGTTGGATGAGGCTGGGGCATACAGCTCAACCCCACCCACAAGCACAGGGGAGGAGGGCACACATCTTAGTGGTGAGTCCCAACCACCAGAATGGGGAGGAAGCGAGAACTACGAGGGGACTCAGGTCCCTCTCAGCGACACACCCCCATCCCCTGAGGCCGCCCCAAGTCCCCCTCGCCGACCGCAAGGGAAGAAGGCAGCGAAGGCCGCAAAGAAGGGGATCGTCCTCACGGCCCAAATGTCTGCTTTCGCCGAACTGGAACGTGCACGAATCGACGCTGAACGTGCACGGTTTGAGGCTCAACGTTCACGTGGTGAACAACATGCAGAAAAGTATCGCATGATACAGACATTAACCCAAAAGTGGGAAGCAAACCTCGCCAACTACAAGTCCCTGGTGGGGACGGATACATCTTCCTACGACGAAGAGGCTATGGCAGACCATAAGTTTTGCAAGTCCCAACTGCGAAGATTCATAACTACCCTTGAAGCCCAAATTGATGATCTTCGAAGCCAACCCCCACCACCAGATGTCGACCCAACAGAGGATGATTCTTGAACTTGTATTTTTTTTTGGGTTGTATTAAAAGGGGTTGAATAAAATTAGAAGTTCATTTATATTTGTGTTGAATTTATTAATTATTTATTGTCATTAATTATTTATTTCCAAAATTGTTTAAATTATGACTAAATTAAACGGTTTCTGATAACGAATTAAATAAAACAGGAAAATATCAAATAATAATCCAGTCAGCACTGTTCTGCACTCCCAGGACCTCAAGGTCCTTTCTGTTGCAAAACACCCACTTTTCTGCACTCCCACTCCCTGACTTTTGTCCAGTCAGCACAAGTTCTGCACTCCCACTCCCTGACCAAGATCCTTTCTGTTGTTCATGCTCTAAATCATTTCAGCTTCCGTTGTAAATTGAGAGTAAGAACATTTGGTGAGTAAGAGTACCACATTGACGTTGACGTCGAGTCGGTTCGTATCGTTGAATCGTTTTTTTTGTAAAAAAGCTATACCGAATCTTCGAAGCGTATTTTCGACGTCAATGATTGTCCAGACCTTGATCTCGGTTCATTCAACAGATTCGAGCCCTACTGAATCTTTGACTATAAAATCGTAAGGCGACGTGTAGTGGATAACATTTATAGCCAAAAGTTGATTTCAGATTTAAATAACAAACGACCTTTTTCTTCTACACAACACACTGATTATGTTGCAAATTTCTACAACAAATCTTCGACCAACCGCGCTATAGAATCTCCCAAAACGTTTCTCTACCTGCAACCATAGCCGAGTCTAACCACAACATATACCCGCCGGGTTTCACAATCACAGAGGACGTTTCTCCACCTGCAATCGTGGCCAACGATACAAACAACTTTCCACGGGTGGATGCTGCAACTGGGACTATGTTCCCGATTCGCAAAACTACTTCAACGAATGGTTGAGCGTTTTTCGGGCCATCCAGAGGAGTACGTCCCGTTGCCGTCGGAGCAAGAGACGGTTCCGACCTCCGCCACGTACTACTGCTCCAACGCGTACTTGGGTTCACCTACACCATTCTTTAATGGGATGACATACGGTGGCACAACGAGTTGGGAAGCTGATTCGAGTTATAGTAGGATGCTCATACCTGGAATGCAGCGTCCACGACCAGTGATACACATCGGTTTCCACATCATCCGTCAATGGAGCCGCCAAGGGAGACGTAAGCCGCCCAATTCGGTCGCAACCGTCCCTACAAGAAATGTACTCGGCCCGAGGACGTAACATTGGATTTTGTATGGATGAACAACTTCGAGAACTCAGAGCACGGGGCTGACCAGACGGGCATTGCATTTTGGGATGCCATTCGTCGGGAGCTCGCCCTCATAACGTTCCAAACACCTTCGTCGGAGCGGCCGGTCAAGAACTGCAAGCAGCATTGGAGTACCACTAACCGGAAGATGAAGATGATCCAATGGTGTTTGTCAAAGTTCAAGCACATCTACAAATCCGGTAGATCCGATGACCAGATCATGGAGGATGTGAAGAACGAGTACGAGGAGAAATATGGTCACTTGTATTCTTGGAAGCACTAGTGGAACCTCATGCAAAACAAGTTGTGCTGGGTATATCGTTTCGGGAATGAGTTCTCGACCACAAACGATGATTTCATTGGAACTGAGGGTCATCGCACACCGAGAACTCCTGGGCTGGCCAACCCAATGTCTTATATTACATCCTAGTAGCCGCTACTGCAGAGGCCGAGGGTTCTCATTCAACACTAGTCTGTGGGCGTCGCCCAAAGGGTTAGAATGCTGCAAAGACGGTGAGGGTGAAGGGCAAGGCCAAGGCCGATAGTCCTAGCGACGTCGCTTTGGTTAAGAGCTTGAGGGGCATTGAGAAGCACCGCGAGACGCATCTAGGGGATTTGGAGTCACTAACCTGGGAGTTCTGATTACTCCAACAGATGGATACCTCCCATATGGGGCCCAACGATTTGGAAACCCATGGGATCTTTTTCCTAGGCATGGCCAAGATGATTTCTGGGTTGGTGTGATATGTTCTTAAGTGCTTTTTTATAATCCTGCCATGTGAAGTTTGTAATCGGTCGTTTGTATATTAATATACTTTATTTATGTTTCAGGACGTTGACTAGGTTTATCATTTTATCGCACAATGCTAACAACGTTCCACTAGAGAATTACTGACAAACGTACAACAATCCACCAGATACTTACCGACAAACAACCACACAATTAGAAAGTGGAAGAGTGAGTAGTCGAGCAATCAATTTTATTGTTCTCATCATTTTTAGCTTCAATTTACATTTAAAATGTTATTTGCAATGTCGTTATTTCAATAAAAAACCAAAACCCATTGACACGACACGACTTCCGATTTCAAAGAAAGATTTTGCTTAAGTTTAGTTTTTCCCTTCTTTTCTCGAGAACCAAACACAAAACAAGTGAGATTATCTAACCAGAAGTATGTAATTTTCAATGTCGTTAATTGAATAAATCAACAAAATGGTTCAATGGAATTTTGGTAATTCACATACAATTAGACCCAAATTAGATCGACACGGTCTATTCCCATCGTAAGCAAAAAGACATTGGAATAAAAAACAGTCCAACTCCCAAGAATTCAACTCAATTGGCCGTGGAATAGAACATATCGATCTATTCCCACGTAGGTGCTCTAAGAGCATCCTGCCATATTCGCTTGAAATAATCGTTGATATGAGTCTTTTTTTAGAGGCCGTAGTGGGAATAGATCGATTCGGTCTATTCCGAGTCTAATTCGATAAAAAAAATGTTATCTCAAAGATGTTGGAACGAAATTTTTTATAATTCGAAAATTGTAATAGAGATACGGTGAAGGAGAAGAAGAATCTGTAGCCGAGGAGTGTTGTGAGGAGAATCGGTTTGATATGGGTATTAAATAGACAAATTCGGAGTGAGGGGTTATTAATAGGTTTGAATCGGTCAACTGACCCATGGCAGATTTAGTGATTGATAGGGTGGTAGAATTGGTAATAATTGAAACTGAAAGTGCGTATATGTATCGAACTAGTCGGGCTGATTTCCCGATCACAAAATCAAACAACCCGAGTTTGAAGCTGAGTACAATGATTAACAAAAAACGTACGAAAAAAAAATTTAATTGTGGTTCATGACTTGAAGCATAGTGAACATGAGTGGTTAGTGTTTCGCCCTCTCGAACAGGGTTCAATCGAATGTGTCCAAAGCTACGGTTTTGGCATATTTCCTCACCAACGAGTTGTGGCACTTAAGAATCCGGTTTTTGGTGCGCCCAAACCTACCATTCCGACATGCTTCTTGCTCGATCCTGTAAAATCGTAGTGGTGGACCCGAATCATCTTGTGAAACCCCACTTTCATTGTAAGATTCCGTAGATTGGGACAAGTAATTTAATGCAAAGAAGATGAGTACATTTCCATTTCTTTGCTCTTATTTTATAGATGTAAAAAAATGAGGGTAGAGTTTAGGTGTGGGGCGCCGATTTGACCATCAAGAAACATAGGAAAGAGGAAAGGTACATGTTATGATAAATGACATATTAAAATTTCAAACATACAACGACATGGAATAAGAAATGCATCAAAATTAAGCGGAAATACAACAAAATTAAACCGAAATATATGAAAGATGAACAAATTCCAACTGTAGCCTACTCATCATCTTCATCCACGACTGCCTCATTCCCGCTGAACAAATTCAAAATGTGTTGTACGAGATCTTGTTTCAGATGAAAGTGCACCCTCTATTCTTGATATGTCACGTGTGGGATCGGATGACATCGTAAGAGGGAAGTGGTCCCTGGTAGACGGGTAGGATTTGTTCGTCATTGTGTAGTCATTCAATATGACCCTTGTACGAATCACGCTCATCATAAACAACCATATCCACGTCCGCATGATCATCGATAGTTTCCCGTCGTCCCATCCTCAAGTCGGCCTCATGATGATATGAAATCGAGCTTGGACAACACCGAAATCCCCCTCGGCATCCTTCCTTACAACCTCTTGTTTCTGTGGGTATAACTCGTGCTTGGGAGTTGTGGTGTCGGGATGGACTCCACAATAGTTTTCCACGACGGATATATTCCGTCTGTTAAGTAGTAAGGGATGTATTCGTGACCGTTTACCTAAAAAGAAACTTGAGGTTGCTCACCTCGTTGTACATGCGTAAATAGTAACCATTGGTTCAATACATTAATGTCGTTGTTCGAACCCGACATACCAAAAATGCGTTCCAAAACCAGGTGTCCGACCCCACAACAGCTTCAAACATAATTGTCGGTCCAAGACTATCACCCCTCTGATGGACCCCTTAGAGTGTTTTTGAACAATTCTTCCACGTCCAATGCATACAATATAGGCTACCTATGCAACCATGAAACTCACACGTTTCATTTACCCATGGAAGGTGCTAAATATCATTACCGTTCGAATTCCTTAGATATATATCCTAGAACACGTTAATGGCGGTGTAGCAAAGTTGATGCATGCACCCGAGCGTCGTTGTTTCCGCCATTTTCAAATACGTACTCATCTAAGCTGTAGGTTGATGTACCGAGGTATAGCATCCGGATAGCGGCAATACACTTTTGGTGCAGGTAAACCCGACCTGACTACACGAACCTCTTTTTGGTTGAAGTAAGTATCGAAGTCGCAACGCCTTCTAAAAGTTGCATAAATACGGGCTACTTGTACGGAAGTGATGCAGAGTGCGTAGCGAAAGGGGGAATTCGTATCTAATTCGTTGATTCAACAGAATACCGAAAAAGACAATTTGAGTAGAACTCGTTTTTTTGTGTTTATTTCATAAAAGTCTGTTTTACAATGAGAGATAACAAGTGCTTAAATAGAAAACTAATACCCCAAAGTCCTAATACAATAAAGAAACTAAACCCCAAAACCCTAATTCAAATAAAGGAAATATCGAAAAACATGAAATAATGAACCGAACTCTAAAAATACAGGTTCGCCCCTCTAAACGATCTCGGATGGCCGAAAAACATCGTACTTCATGGCAAAGCGATGAGTTTTGCTCAGGAGCCCGTTTCGACCTGAAAAATGCTAAGGTTTCGTCAATTTCGGACACTGCTGCATTTTCGGGTTTTCTAGCCGATTCGTCAAAAGGTCTTCAATATGCACTGCATCAGGAAGCATCCACAGAACATTTTTTCCCGTACAACAGCCGATGAACAAAATAGTCTAACATAAGCCGCTCATGTGTAAGGTGTCGATATCTGAAAATGTAATTCTTGATATGTTTCTCCGGCATGGCGTTCAAGATCCGTACCTCGGCTTCCTTCATAGTTTCCCGTAAAGAATCCACCGTTTGAATCTCCGCCTCCCGGGTCATCTCCCGTAACGTGACATAGTTGATTGCATCTGCAGTAAACTCGTCACCACTAGACGAATCCATCAAAAACCGCAATAAAAAAACTTGCTCGGGAAAATGGTATAGAGAGAAGAATGAAATGGGTTGATGGTTTGCGAAAATTATGGAGCCTCAATGTGCTTTTATTGCGAAAAATCGTTAAACTTTCATAAGTTTTGAATTTTAGTCTTAGCCGAATTAGTTGAGTTAGTAACATGTGACACTATCTCCTCATCCCGTCATAATCCACGTGTAGAAACCGGCACACGTGTTAGACAATGAAACGCTCGGTCAAAGTCTTTGTTGCATATTCGACAGTTACGATCGTCTATAGAATCGTAGACGGTCTTCTACAGCGCCACAACTTTGACATGGGAAAATACCACAGTTTAACGATTCAATGGTGTAATTCGACATTTTAGCTAATACCGACGATCGAATTTGTCCCGAAAAGACCCCATTGTGGCTGCTTTGGACGACTGAAATAGTAGTAGTTGTCGGATGGTACGATAATAGACCCGGATGGTATGATAATAGATTCGAATGGTATGATAATAGATCATTTCGTGGGTGTTTTAAAGCTTGAAAATGTGTAAGAATAATAGCTTCAATATGCACATTCTTGGCTGAAGTATAGCATGATCGTCGATAATAAGATCTCACTTGACTGACTTTTATAAAATAGGTCGGTAATACAAGTTTTATGAGGAGAAATACATTGAGAACCACTCTTAACATAGGAACTGTGAGAACCAATCCTAGGCACACGCATTTAAGATCCAACATTCACCATGATGCCACATCATCATCTCAATTCTACCATAGTTCATGCCACTTTCATCTATTCTCACACAAGCAATGACATAATTGTAATAGCATGGTGCCATGTAGACAATTGTCCATTTTTTTTCCACCAATTCACTAATTTAATATTTCCCGATTCGTTTGAACTCCGATTAACTTCAAACTTGCGCCAATATTTTTATTTTTTCAAGGGCTTTAAATCAAGATCAGTCATGAATATATTTTGAAGCACGAAAATAAAAATTTATATCAAGGTGATAAAAATAATGTTGAGCGTTGATAAATCTTCACTAATAAATATTTTATATAGGAGTACCAAACTAGTGCTAAATGTTGATAAAAAAACATGTAATGAGGTGATAAAAACCATTTTCAATTTTGATAATAAGTGTAATACACTAGAGTTTAACGTTGATAAAAAAAACTTGTGATGAGGTGATAAAAACACGTAATTCAATGATAAATATAGTGTTTAGTGTTGATAAAACTGGTGTGCATAAAAAGCACGTGATGAGATGATAAAAATCATGATCAGTTTTGGAGAATGGGGTGATAAAACCAGTGTAAAGTGATGATAAAACCAGGGTAAAGTGTTGATAAACCCAGAGCAAAATGTTGATAAAAATTACCTATATATAATTCCTTAAAAACTAGCCCCGAAATAATTTTTTTTTTCGTGCTTCAAAAACACATGTGATGGGGGTGATAAAACACACGTAATTTGAATGATAAACCTAGTGTTTAGTGTTGATAAAACTAGTGTTCATAAAAAGTACGCAATGAGGTGATAAAATCATGATCATATTTGGAAAATGAGGTGATAAAACCAGTGTAAAGTGTTGATAAAACCAGTATAAAAGTGTTGATAAATTCAGAGCAAAGTGTTGATAAAAATTACCCATATTTTTTTCTAAAAAAAATCTACCCAAAAATAATTTTTTTTCGTGCTTCAAAATATATTCATGACTGATCTTGATTGAAATCCCTTGAAAAAACAAAACTAATGGCGCAAGTTTGAAGCCAATCGGAGTTTAAACGAAGCGGGAAAAATTAAATTAGTGAATTGGTTAAAAAAAATAATATGATAGTTTTACTAAAAAGCCTTTACCACTTACTAAAAAGTGCTGTTTTTTTGCAGTCAACTACTCGATTGCATCTCATCCATCCATTCCTAAAATGGATGACTTAGATTGGTTCTCTCGGTTCCTACGTTAAAACATGATTCTCACCAGATTTCTCCTCCAAGTTTTATTACCGACAACTAATTCTAATCCGTCAACCAAGTTTGTGGTGCAGGGTAAAACAGTACATTCCATAAATTATTTGAAGAATGATAAATTCAAACAAAAAAATGTTTGTCATATGGGCATGGTTTGTATAACAAACTCTACAATCAAGTCATTAAAGTTTTTCAGATAAGTAAAATGCACAAATTAGTTTGTTTTTCTTAAATATACCGGAAGTGTCTGCCTCAAAACTACTTTACACTTTACAGTTGAAAATTAATTATGAGTAAGTTGAATGTTACTATTCATAGTACATATGAATGACGCATACAATGGTTTACCCATTATCGTCAAAGCTTTAAAAATAATATATATATATATATATATATATATAGGTACGAAATATATAAATACCTGAAAATCGAGGAAACAAATCTGGCTTCTGACCTCTGATCAGCTCCACCTCCACGTGCTCATGGCATAAACTGCATGGAAGCTACAACTAAGAGACAATAGCTCAATGGTAGGGGCTTCAAGAATCAATATAAATTTATATACAAATATATACTGATTTTTCATGACCACTCATCTTGTTGTAGTCGAGAATATATTCTACCTTTTTGGATAAGAAATGAGTTATTATTTCATATGTGGGTAAACATTAATAGATGATATGAGTCGAAAGAAGTTACTATACTTCAAAGAAATGTTCGGGTTCAAGTTTATTGCAAGTCTAGGTACACTATTGTCCAATAGAAGTTGTACATTTCAACATGATAGTTAGAAATTGTGGATAATTCCACTTCAGTACCCTAAATCTTTCATTTTTTATTTAGAGTACCCTAAATCTTTTTTGTCTCACCTCGGTACCCTAAACTTTCATTAATTCCATTTTAGTATCCACCGTTAACTTTACATATGATTTTCCATCCAAAACAGGTAAAATGACCATACTACCCCTCACCAACAACCAAAATTATGGTAAAGTTACCGGTGGGTACTAAATTGAAATTAATGAAAGTTTAGGGTAGTAAAATGAAATTAATAAAAGTTTAGGGTATCGAGGTGACACAAAAAGATTTAGGATACTCTAAATGAAATATGAAAGATTTAGGGTATTAAGGTGGCACAAAAAAGATTTAGGGTACTCTAAATGAAATATGAAAGATTTAAGGTACTGAAGTGGAATTATCCCTAGAAATTAATCTGTTTAAACGAGTTATTATCATATATTATATATCAACATATTTTAACTTAATATGTAAGTGAACTCTCTCTCTAGAAAGTTATCTTTGCCTTCTCTCCAAGTTTCCAACCCAACCCTACCCGACCTCTGGCGTCATCGGCGTTCGATCTGGTCCTCTCCGGAGCCAGTGACGACGCCGGTGGCTTCTCCCATTGCCTCTCTTTGTTTTCCCTCTCTTGTCTTCTGCCCCCGTTTCTCACCGTCCCCTTTTTGACTTCGGCGACTCGGCTTTCCCATATCTGCATGTGGGAGTGGTTTCTCCACCGTTTCCGGTGGGGATTGTCACGCCCCAAATCCGGTTTTGGCCGGACTCGAGACGTGACCGAAAACAATCGAGATAAAAGTAGTAAAACTGTAATAAATTCCTTTAAAACTGAAAGCGAGTCCAAAGAATTTCTCAATAATTCAATCCAAAATTCAAATAAGGTGTCAAAACTTGACAGGTACATAAAGTAAATAAAGTTCAACAATAAGGACCAATACACCTCTAATACAACCCTCAAAACATCCGGAAGCTCTCGAGCCTCGAATTTCCCAGATCTCAAGTACACATGTACACACAACAAATAAACAAATAAGTGTGAGCTTACGCTCAGTAGGGAAAATCGTAACAACTTTAGCCTCTAAGTTTAATAAAAGAACTACTTCAGCTCGTTGTCACAAGTGCTTAAAACTCTTAGACCCAAAAACTATAATAAACAAATAAAAAGTAACGAGAACAATAGTGCATAACGATAACTTCCCAACGAATAAATAAAGAACATTATAATAAAATGGAAAACCATCGCAACTAGAAACGAGTAAACACTAGTAATCAATGAAAGACTATAGAATAGTAAACTGAAATAGTATCGCTTTTTCGATGGTACCAGTAGCTTAAAAGATTCCATGAAAACACTAAAACGTAACGTAACGATTAAAATGGAGTAATTGATATCACGCCAAACACTTGCTTTCTCATGCCTCCGATCCATGGAATAGATTCTGGGATCACCTCGGTTCCCATATACCGATCTACCAGAGTATCCATATCATATCAGATTTTCCCTCGATCCAGGGGAGACACATAACATCGGGGCACCGGAAACCATCCCATAGGGACGCTCATCGTCGGGATTCTCGGAAATGCCTCCAAGGGACCATATGTCATAGGGAACCAAGGTAGTGCTCCACTGGGACGCACGCCCTTGGGTGAAACCTCAGTAACCATCTCTCATGAAATAATCCACTCAGTATCCCGTAGGATCTGCCGAACTCTCAGGCTCCAATAAGCACTAAATATCCCGTAGGATCTACCGAGCTCTCAGGCTCCAATAACCACTCAATAATCACTCAATAACCACTGCCTCTGTCAAACTCCAACCACCACAACGGCACCGGATTACCCCCCCTCCCCGGTGTAGTACCGAACCAAACAAACAACCAACATTTCAAGAATAAGAATAAATACACAAGCACTAAATTCATACACAATGAACCTTTCTCAAATCACACTTTCATCAAGCAAAGACATCCAATCACACTCCACACTTACCGTATACTTACCTGTCACGAACCAGTGGTACATCGATCACCTGATTGTACCCCTTTGGCACATCCAGTCATACTCGATCATCCGTTCAATCAACAATTATAACAACACAATCACTCAACCAATCAAATAAGCATTCAACCAATCAACAATCATGTGAACGATCAATTGAGCATTTAATCATACAAGCTAACTAGTTTTATTAGACCCTTAGTTTATCCTAACAACTAGCAACCAAGCATGCGATCCTAGCACACAACTAATCCGAGAGCTCTTCATAGCCTCTCTACCAATAAATCAAATCCCAAGTATTGAAAGCGAGTTACACTAGTTATCTTCACCCTAAGCATGCATTCTACACACTTCTGGTTATTTGTAATTGAAAGACAATTATTCTAGTTATTCGTATCCTATATGCCATTCTAGGACCTTTCCGATTTTATTAACCTAATATGCATACTATTATCGAAATTACTCGAGTAGTTATGACTTTCCCTACCTTGCGGTCTTCCTCTAATAATACTCTGATGAAAAGCTCGAGTGGTCACAACTCCGTTCTTCACACGGGTCTGGCGTGGTCTTCGTCTTCTCGGACGAAGTACAAGCTCTCGGGTGAAGCCTAAGCTCTGGGTTTTAACAGTTAAACTTACAGTCAGAACAGGTGTTGTACCAAATAAAATCAACACGTTGCCTTTTTAAACTCTAACGGGATAAAAGCGGAATTAACGACGATTCGGGTTCGAGTACCCGAGCATAGAGCCCGGTGCATGTTTACCGAGGCACAGTTCCCGATGCACGAATCCCAAGGCATAGGTCTCGAGGCATGATTCCCGAGACATGAGTTCCGATGCCCGATTCCCGAGGTGTTCGATTCGTCGTTCCTCCTTTAGTCCCGTATAAGTTCGATTTTTAAACGTTTCGTTCAAACGTCCGTTTTGTTCGTCCGTGATTCCAAAACCCGTCTTAAATCAAATCTGATTATAATTTCTTTTATTTTAAAAACCTTTTATATTATTTCTTTAAATTTCATGTTCTTCGTTTTTTTTCAAAACAACAGGTTTTTGTTCCCAAATTTTCAGATCCAGATCCACCCGTTTCTGATTTACCCAAACCAGATCTAAAACGGAAAAAGGTTTCAACTGATTCTAGATCCACAAATAAACGGTAACAGAAATGAAAGAGAAGAGAAAGGGTCGGATTTACATCCCGTCCGGCCACCGGTGGAGAATTCAGCGACCAAACCCAAAATTGTCGAGTCTCACCGTAAAGAGAGACGGACGACGATGGGGTGACGACGGAGGACGCTCGGACGACGCGGGTCGTGTACCGGCCAGCTAGCCGAGAACCCTAGAGCCGGATCGAAGCTGGGTGAGAGAGGGTTGGGGGCGGGAACTCGGGAGAGGAGAGGGCGGCGCTGGCGATACGAGGGTCGGGACGAGGACGCCGGTGAGCTCGAGCGGGGAGGACGAAGGTGGAGACTGTGGCTATGGAGGAGGAGATGGTGGTCGACACGGCGTGGCCGTGACCGGAGCTGGTCGGGGAAGGTCGGAGATGGTGGAAGGCGATGGGAGAGATGGCCGGAGATGGAAAGGAAGAAGAGGAGGTGGGAGGGATGGCGTGGCCGTGCGGTGCGCGTGAGGGGCGGAGTAGATCAGGGCCGGCGAGGGTTTGGTGAGAGAGACTGAAGAGGGAGAGTCGGCCGAGTACAAAATGAAGAAGGAGGAAGAATGGGGTCAAACCCTAAAGTTTTACCTTAAATAGGCGGGCCGTTCGTAAACGGGCCTTAGGCAACGGTTTTGGGCTTCTCGGCCCAAATGCCGAATAGATGGGTCAGGACTGGCCTGGTTTGACCCTAACACCATTTTTTTTGTGCAAAAACTCACCTCATTGTTTCAAATTTCTAAAATAACACTCTTGTAAAAACAAAGCGGGTTTTACAGGGATCTTCGTAGTTCTGGGGGAATACCTTTCAGATATGCTATTAGGTGTAGTTTTTCTTCTCTTTGTGTGGTCTCCAGTCCCAGATCCACCCTATCTTCCTTGGTTCTCGGCGGTTGGGACTCCGGGCCTCGTCGGAGCAATGGACATCCGGCGAGGGTTTTGGCCTGTTATGGCTTATTTCAGAAGTCAGTGGCGGTGGAGGAGCTCACTTGGAAGCGAGAAGCTGTGCTAGATCTGCTGGTGTGGAGTCGGGTTGCAACCTCGACCTTGGTGGCTTACGTCCAGGTAAAACTCTCCCCTTCAACCCCTTCTCTCTCTGGGTAGAGAATCAGACTGGCCGTTCTCAGTGTTGGCCGACGGCCACAAAGGTATGACCTTGGCGGTTTTAAGGCTCTGGGTTTTTGTGGGATTTTTTCATTCGGTTTCGTTCTGAAGCTGGTCCCCCACCTTTGGTTCACCTCTCTATGTTGGCTTAGAGGTGAGTTACCTTCTGGTAACGGGGGCTGAATGATTGGTTCCTCTCGGGTTCGTAGTGGTCAGGGTCTTGGGTTGTCTTTGGCTGGTACTTCTCTGTTTTTTTCTGTTTTTGTTTTGCCTTTGTTGGCTGTAGTTTGCTTACTGGTTGAGAAATCTACTTGGGTAAGAGTCCCTGCCCATGCGTGGGTTCCTAGTTTGTTCTTAATGTTAGCAATATCTGGGTTCAAGACCTGTGTAAATCCCATTGAATGGGTTGTTAGTTTATGTTTTGAGGTGCTAGTGTAGCATGCTCCTGGTTGTAATGAGGGTTCTTTTTTGGACTTGATCTCAGTTTGAAAACTTACTCCATAATAATACATTAGTTGATAAAAAAAACTTAATATGTAAAAACATTACAATAAATATATATCTACAAATAAATCAATTATTGTTCTATAATCCAACTTTTTTTTTGATCAACAATTTTTTTTTGTATATATAACTAAGGGAGTCTAGCTACAGACTCACCAACAAAAAAAGTCAACAACAACCGCTACCACCCAGGTAGCAATGAATGAGTACGCATACCCTGGGTGAAGATGAAAGGGTACGCAGACCCATAAGATGAAAGGGTATTCTGACCCTGAAGATAATGGGTACGCAAACCCTGAAATGAATGGGTACGCAGACCCTGAAGTGCACGGGTACGCAGACCCGGAAGAGAAAGGGTACACCGACCTTGAAAAGAATGGGTACGCAGACCCTGAAATGAATGGGTACGCAGACCCTGAAGTGCACGGGTACGCAGACCCGGAAGTGAAAGGGTACGTCAACCCTGAAGTGATTGGGTACGCATACCCTGAAATGCACGGGTACGCAGACCCAAAAGTGAGGGGGTACGCAGACCCAAGATGAAAAGAACACAATAAAAAGGACGGCTAAAAAAGGAGACTCACACCCGAATATAGCCACCATGAAGCACTAAAAAAGGTCTAATACCCAGATATAAACCATAAAGCTCGAAAAGCTAGCTGTCTTCCAAAAGTAAACACCAAAGACCTAACCTGAACTAGTGGAGAAACTGAATCTCATCGGCTTCCCAACTGAAAGAGTGAAAGGAAACCAACACGCTGCCGACCAACATCGCGAAACGGCAGAGAAATAACAGTGCTAACACTGAAACTCAAAACCCAAAGAAATAAGGACAACTCGATTCCAAGGTCTAAAGACCCAGTACAACCCATCATAGGCCAACACCTAAAGGATGATGGGCCCCTCAAGCAAGAGATGGGTACAAAGGAAATCGAAAGAGCCTAAATCTAAGGGTGAGCAGAAATCCCACAAGCTACAGATGGCCAAAGGAGAGACAAGAACCATACCATGTGCGACGATGAGTGATGAGGCCAGAAGCACGACGAATCCGAGCTCGGAAACGCCTCCCACGATGATACTGGACGAAGCCACCCGAAAGTCACCACGATCTGACTCGGAAAACAGCCAAGCAACGCACCCGGTCCAGGCCCATCCCAGACCAGAAGCCTCAGTGAAACACCAGGTCCACGACGATCAAACTCTGTGAGGAGGAAGAAACGCGTCCCACGACCAGACCTGAGAAGAGACACTGGGCCAGAGAAACGAACCAGCAGAAGCACCCGTTCCAGAGTCACAACGATCCACAACCGGGAGGATGTAGAAGCGCGTCCCACGATCAACTCTGAAAAAGACATCTCCGAAGAAGCGTTCCAGCCGAACCAAACCGCCTTACGGTAAACAGCGGGGACGGGATACCTAGAGTAACAACCAGAAGCTGTCAGGCCCAGATTAGACCCAGACCAGGCCCAGACCTGACCAGACCTGATCCAGGCCCAGACCTGAACCAGACCCAGACCAAAAATCAGGCCCAGCTCAGGCAAAGCCAGACCTGATCCAAAAGCCTGAGCCCAAACTGAACAAAACCTACTCGCACCCTGACCAGGGTTGCCGCCGTAAAACCGAAGGAGGACGGGTCCAGCAACACCGGCGCGGTACTGTAGCACCGACGAGATCCCGACCGTCACTGAACCGCCGAGCACCGAGCCGTCAACGGAGACCAGCCGTAACCGAGGAAAACTGCCCGGAGAAGATGCAAATTCGGCGGCACTGTCACAGGCGCAGCAAACGAACCTAGTTCGCTCCTGCAGTAGCCACCGGCGACGAGAAGAGCCCGGCCAGAGCATTCCGGGTAGCTCGGAACGGAACAGATCTGACTGAGAGCCCCTCAGATCTGCTGACAAGAGCCGAGACTAGGGCGGGATGAAGACGTCGGAGAAGAGCTCAGCGTCGGAGCTAAGCCGCCGGAGAAGAAGCCCGTCTTCGAAAGCAGGGAACTAGGAAGGGGTACAAGGGAAGGGAGAAGAAGGAGCAGCAGGGAGGGAGGGAGGAAATGGAGGTAATGACCCTCGCCGGCAACAGCAGTGGCCGTCACCGACGAGGAAACAGGGGCAGCGTGAAGCTGAGCAAGAGAGGGGCGCGTTTTTCAAGTCAGAGAAGAATAGGGTTTGCTGTTAGTTGTTATTATTTCTAGAATCCAACTTATGATCTCCCATAAGTGTTGTATAGATAATGTGTTTTTTCAATAAATGATTAAATACGTGTAAACTATTTAGGCCATTTAAATGATGATTAAAATCCTAGTCATGATTTTGGTATAGTTGAGAAAAGACCAATTGATTCTAGAAAACTATACGATCTTCTAGAACGAATTTCATTACGATAAATCGTAATAGTTTGTGAACAAGATGATAGTGTGGAGGGATGACAAATCAAATCAAAATAAGAAACAAGGGCATCCCCACACATGAATGAGTGAATTAATGATGTGTGTGAAAGGTTGAGCTGTGATATGGAGAAAGAACAAAACTATTGCTATTCTTATCTGTAAACATAACCTTGTGTTTGCTCAATATGGTTCCCTTTTGCTCACCAGTTTGTATCACACCTGTTCATAGTGGGGTTTTTGTGTTTCTATTCCAAATAATTTGCTAGCCCTTACTGTATATCTCAGTGAATGTTGATGCATGTACATTGATACTCTAGAGTTTTCTTCTACAAATTTGAATTTGTGTACTTCATCGTTGTTGCTTGAATGTGTCTCTTTATTAAGATATTCGATCATGTTTATATCAACGTCAAAAAGTAGAAAACTTAGATGTCGCAAATAGCAAGATCTGATCCATCATCATCAAATCATGGCAAATACAAGATTTCAATATCAAGATTTAGCATCATTGATTATGAGTTTTGTTGGTAGCTGTACTAATAAAACTAGTTGACATTTCAAACTAAGCCGTAGAGGGTGTTTTATTGCTCAACCGTGATTGATAATACTTTTTTTTCTGGAACCAAAACGGCCAATAATAACATTTTTGTATTTAAATGTAACTTGTTGTTCGAAGTTAATAGGATTTTCAAATCTGTATAAGAATATTCACAATGCATGAATCAACTTATTTCAATTACTTTTGTAAATCTTCGTTCTTATTTATCCTATCGCCAATCTCTTATAGTTCGTAATACTGCACACGTTTATTTGAATCGTCATACTAATTCATTTAGTACATTGATATGGGATACTAGTTGGTCCTCTACTTCAGAAGATTGAATCGAATATCATGAAGCATTCGATTTTGTCAACTAAAAACTTAAACTCGTCCGACTTCTCTCTAGACTCTCCTGCTTCATTCCTTCTTCGCTTCGTCCTTGGCTTCGTTGGTGACGGTCGTGGCTCCGGTCATGGCTAAAACCGGCGAAGCCATGCCCTCTACCTCTCAATTCCTTCCCCAAACCCCCTTTTCTCTTCCCTTTCCTATTCTATTATGAACCCGAGCCTTCCCCTGCCCCTTTCGTTTTTCGCCGCCTGCTTCTGCTCTTCTCCGTTTCTTCTTTCTTTTTTGTGGTTGTATCTCAGATCTGGCGTGAGAGGCCTTTTCTTGATGTCTTTGTCAAGGATTGACACAAATATGTTCGGCTCCCCTTCTTTTCCTCTCTTCTAAATCTTAGTCGCTCCTTCTTCATCCCCGTCTCCCTGATAGAAGATCGGAGCGGATCTGTCACCTCCTTTGCTGGTGGTTTAGGGGCAGACAAGGAAGGATGCAGATTTTCCAGTGGGAGACTTACTTCGTTCGGGGGATTGTCACAGATTCTCCCTTAGCCGACCTCTGTTATGTTGTCGTAGAGTTGATCCCGTCCATGACAGACTTCGTGCTCCTCATTCGAGCAGCCCTCTTGGAGGTCAAATTTCTCAGTCAGAATCGGTCTCGAGCTTTGGTAGAAATACTTTTCTTCCTTTCATACGTTTTGCGGTGTTGGCCGGCAACGCCAAGAGGACCGAGTGAGAGTTCTGGTCTACTCTGGTATGAATATCTACTCCTTCAAGTTTATTCTTTTCTCCTTCCCTATATGGTTAAGCTTCCCTCTTCCCTTTCATGCTTTTCTAAAGTTATAAGCTTCTCTTCTTCTCGACCGTGTTTGGATCGAGCTGCTGGTAAGGTGTTGACCGCCAGTGAGATCTTTGGGTGGTGTTGGATCTGTTCTTAAGCCTCGGCCTTAGTTTAGTGTGTTTTAGGGTTTGTCTCAGCCGTTAGCGGTGTTGACCGCAAGCATTTAGTTCTGCCATCCTCATTCTTGATGATTGTTAGACTCTTGAGATGGGTGTTCTTGCTTCTCCCGTAAGGTTATGAATTAGAGTTGGACTGGTTGGTTTTTGGTGCAGTTTGTTCCTCCCTCCCCGTTGTGCTTCATGGTTGACAAAATTGGGTTTCTAGACCTTTTTTTGTAATTGGGCTTAATGGTAGTTAAATTTGGGTTACAGAACTTGTAATTTTTCTTGGGAGGTTTTCTGGTGTTGAAGTTTTGTTGGTAGGTTTCTTTGATTGTGTTTGGTTTTCTGGTCTTGTAATTCTGTTGGTGGTTTGTTGTTAAGTTGTAAGGTTATGTGGCTGTATTAGTTTTTGTTTTCTACATCCCCAGTGTGTGGGGCTTTGGTGTCTTGAGATTCCCAGGTGGAATCCTCGTAGGTTGTTCTTGGTTCATCTCCGTGTTCTTTATTTCAAAGAACCAGGGCCTTTAAATATGTATTTGCTGATAAAAAAAAATATTGAATCAAATATCTAATGATCGGCGTTTATGGTCATATTATTAATATCTTTCAACAACTTTCACGCATATGACTGGTAAATCTCTTAATCTTCTGGATGCTCTAAGATTTGCTAGGAACCTAGTTGGGGCACTTAATTAATTTCCCTTTATGGAGTTGATCTACCAGATTTGTCTTATAATATTCATGTTCTTAAAGCATGTATAATGTTGAGGTTCATATGAAGGGGTTCAGATTCCCTATAGTGAATCTGAATCCTTTGTGGGACATGTTTTTCATTGTTGGGATTCACAAGGGATTCTTGTATGTAGACTGAATGCTGACTTTATATTTATTATTTTTTTGTTGAACTTATCAAATACTGATTTTAAAAAATAAATAGTAAATAAAATTAAAATTAATTGAACAAAATAAATTAATAATGAAATAAAATATCTATATGAATTGAAACTTCAAATTTTATTCATCCCAGAATACTACAACCCCAAACATACAACTTGAAGCATACAACCCAAACCACACATCATTTGTCCATAAGCATACGAATACTCACCTTAATGGCCAGCATGAATCCTACAACTCACAACATTTCTGCATGTTTTCCAGCTCAGTCTCAGCCATCCCATAAGTGTCCTCCCGTTGCATGTCCATGTACTCTTTGAAGAGGATGTTCCATTCTCGGGTCAGTTGGATCACTCTGTCCTCTTTTTAGGACTTTGCTTGATCCGCCTATACCCTTGATCGATCCATGGCCGCCACTGCATTAATTGGCATGATCACTCACATATATCCTTTACCTCTTCGTAGACTTCTTTCCCAGCGAACGCTCTTCAAGAGGAGGGATACTTTGGTTGACAGATTTCTCGCTTAGATTTGTGGATACCCAATTCAGTTGGGACTCACCACCGAGAGGTGTAGTATTATCAACGTCGGTATGCTCACCAGTAGGAGTACATGGAGGAGGGTTGAGATGTAATTGTAAGAACCGCTCCCAGTCGATCCCGGTCGAACCGGTGACTCTTAAGACAAATTTGACTTTCTGACGGAAAAGTCAACTGAGGACTCCGGAGGTCACTCGGGGCTTTTCTGGGGCCCAAAAAGCTTAACCGTCATCACGGTTGGCTTAATTGAGCCGTTTCCATTCATTTAAGTATAATATTAAAGGAAGTCAAAATTGGTCAAAACCGAGCTTTTTATCGAGTCAATACAATAAATTTTAGACTGCTGGATTTTAAATGGAAGAGAGAGTGGCCCCACCATGCCAAGTGTCACTAATAGCTTGGAGGAAAGGAAAGAGGCTCAAATGTCATCTCTACCCTCACTAGTTGTCCATTAAAGGGATAAGAACTAAAAGGTTTTTGGTCTTTTTCCACCTCTAGGTCTTTTAAGGCATTAGATGACACAATTCATTTCATTTTCTCTAGTGTTGGCCAAAAATTGAGAGAGGAGGAAGAGCTTGGAGCTCCCATGGTGGCTTGAAGAGAAAGCAAGGGAAAAGGAAAAGAGAGACCTTTTGTACCAATCTCCACCCAAATCCTCTCCTAAATACCTTCATCTTCATCAACACATTCTCCTAGAGGTATGGATACACTCAACTCTTCATTTCTTCGACTCTCATCTCTTGGGTTTTGTGGGTTTTGGCTTAAAGATGATCAACTAGTTTTGTATTGGTCATTTGGAGAAGAAGTAGTGAAGTAGGAGGCTTAGTTTGTGCTCTTGTTGAAGCTTTGATGAACCCATTTGAGGGTGTGGTTATTGGATGAACTTTTGGGAGTTTTTTTTTTGTTTGTGATTTGGAGAATCCTTGGAAACTTGTTTGTTTGTTGATTCCTACCATAGGTAGAGGAATTTTGGAGGTATTTGATGGTTTTGGGAGCTGGAAATGGTTAAAAATGGAGTTTGATTGTGATTTTTTCGGAGAAAATGAGCTGGAGGTTGAAGAAGGGCGTAACTGCCCTAGAGCGTCAAGGATCCGTGAAGGACCCCGTTACGGGCGACGTCACGGCTCCGTGAGGGAGACCGTGACGGCACACGTCACGGCTCCGTGACGGCTTCCGTGAGGGTCGGTGTCACGGCTCCGTGACCGTGTCCGTGACCGACCAGTCTGGGGTTTTTTTGAAAGGTTTCTCCACCGTTTTGATCTTGTTTTGGAGCTGAACTTTTGGAAGAGTTTTGGGGGACTTTTGTTACTGTTAAGTAGGACCTAATTAGGGTTGTTTTGTGTTCAAGACCTTAAGACCTTGAAGAACGAAGAGCTTGAAGAACGTAGACCTTGCCGGTACCCGTGTGAAGAACGGTGTGGCGACTCTCGTTTGTGACATCGGAGTGTTGAGAGGAAGACCGCGAGGTAGGGAAAATCTTAATTGTTAAATTAACGCTTAGTATGCATGATTAGGATAATAAAATCGGAAAGGTCCTAGAATTGCCTATAGGATGCGAATAACTAGAATAATCGTATTTCAATTACTAATAAATGGATGAGTCTAGTATGCATGTTTAGGACGATGACAATTAGTGAAGTGTGCTTTCAATACTTGGGAAATTTATTTACTGGTAGAGAAACCGCGAAGAGCTCTCGGATTAGTTGTGTGCTAGGTTCACATGCTTGATTGATAGTTATTAGGTTAACTTAAGAGTCTAATGAAACTAGATTAGCTTCTCTTATTGAATGACTATTTATTCGTTCACATGATGTTTGTGTGGTTGAATGCATACTTAGTTGATTGAGTGTTTATGTTGCTATAATTGTTGGTTGAACGGATGATCGAGTATGACTGATTGTGCCAAAGGGGTACAATCAGGTGATCGATGTATCGATGGTTGGTGACGGGTAAGTGTACGGTAAGTATGAAATGGTGTTGGTTGTCTTGGTTGTGATGAAAGTGTGTTCCGACGTGTGTTGCTTGATGAATGAATGAAATACTTGTTCCTTTATTCTTATTCTTGAATGTATGTTCGTTTATTAGTTTGTCTGCTCGTTTGCTTGATTTGGTACTACACCGGGGGGGGGGGGGGGGGGGGGGGGTAATCCGGTGCCGTTGTGGTGGTTGGAGTTGGATAGATACATTGAGTTATTGACTGAGTATTAGAGCGTGAGGGCATTGGTTACTGGATATTACGAGAATTGATTATTGGCAGATCCTGCGGGATATTCATTGGTTATTGGACCCTGCGGGGCATTGGTTATTGGGCCTGCGGGCATTTGGTTATTGGACCCTGCGGGGCATTGATTATTGGGCCTGGGGGCAATTGGACAGTTTACCCTGCGGGGAAAGGATTACTTATGGTTTCACCCCAAGGAACTGTGTCCCAATGGAGCACTACTTGGTCCCCCTATGACATATGGTCCTTAGGTGGCATTTCCGAATTGGTTTCGGTGCCTCGATGCATGTACCTCCTCTGGACCGAGGGAAAATCTGATGTGATGTGGATTCTCTGGTGGATCGGATTATGGGAACCGAGGTGATCCCATAATGTATCCACGGATCAGAGGCTTGAGAAAGCAAGTGGTTGGCAAGATACTGATATTTCCCAGTTTACTTTTATTGGTCCTTTAAAATATTTATTATAAACTTATTTATGTCACCGTTGCGTGGGTACTATTATGTTTGTAATTATTTCTGATTCTTCATTACTTCCTTATTTATCGTATTACTTGTTGTTCGGTTTACATTTGTAGGCAGTTTATCTTTAACTTAAGGGTTGAGTTTTTAAGGTTTTTCCTACTGAGCGTAAGCTCATCCCCTTTGGTTTCTAACTGTTTTACAGGAGTACCGGATGTCTAGGGAAGTCGAGGCTCGGGAGCTTTGGGACTTCTTTGGGTTTTTACTAGAGTTATGTTGGTCTCATGTATTGAACATCCTTTATTTGACTATTTATGTTGAGCTGTGACTCATGAGGTTTTAAACTATTTACGGATATGTTGATTTTTGACGGAGTTTGTATGAGATTTTGGAACTTTTATCTATCGTTTACGTTTTCTATTTATCTCAACTCAAGTCACGTCTCGAGTCCGGTCAAAACCGGATTTGGGGCGTGACAGTAATTCCCATAGACATCCAACCGTTGTCTCTTGTCCCCGACCGTGCCTTCCTCCGCCAAAAACTTTTCCTCGAACTTGAGAATGTCGTACCAATGGTCCAGGTCGAAGTGCTTCGGTTTTTTTTTTCTGCGCTGCACATCTCCTTGGCCATCTTGACGTAGTCGTCCTTAGAGTATCAACTTGCGAAGTTCTAGTTCACCGACTTCACAATATTGTTGAATTTCCACACCCGAGGGTAAGACCTTTCTAGTAGTTCTTGATTTGTCTCTAATCTATTGGCTGGTACCACTGCACCTCATTATAACCTTTCACAATTTGGCACCAAAAGGTACTACTCTCTTATTGGTTTCCTTTTGTTGCATCTCTGGACGTGCGTAGCCAAACATGGATGAGGTGATTGGTCGCATCAGGGGTCCATTTTCTTCTATAACCTCCTCGTTGTTGGGAAGGGCCAGTAGAGGACGACATCCAGGTGTCGTTGTTGCCGCCGATGTTATATTGGGATTCAACGTAAAATTGGGGGATCAAAGTTAGGGTTGAGGTTCATGTGTTTCAAAATGTAAGGAAGAAAATGGAAAATCCCTTATTTCTTATATATAAATTGTTCGCATTTTTTTCTCAAATAAATAATGAAGCTCCCTAGAACATTATTCAAGTTAAAAATAAAGATCCAGATTGTATGTAAGTGTCTAGGAAAAAACCTGACTACATAACGGGTTGTTTGGTAGGTTGATGTGAAACATATGTTAAAAGCCATCGGGTTGGTCTGTATTGAACTCGGGTTACTTTGGTGTGTGATCCTCTTCCTTCGATTGAGTAGGCATGTGAGTCTCGTAGTCGGCCTCCACCCCCATGACTCTCTATCGACGCATTCACCTCCTTGGCCGCCATCGATAAATCCTCAATCCCTCTCTCGATTTTGGATCAGTCTTATTAAACTAGTTAGTCTATATAACTCTTTACAAACCGTTTTACACGTCAATCTTCTCATAGTTTTTTGTTAGAGAATCTTTTGGGTTCTTTCCCAATATTAATAAACAGTAAAAAGAAGAAGAAATAAACGTTAATGACTCTTGTGTTTGACTTGTTCAGTTAGATTTTTTAATATTAATTTACAATATCCAAAGAGAAAGTAGATAGTCACACTAGACACCAATTAGGGTGAAGATGAACTAAACTGAAGTGACCTAAAAGCTCAACTTGAGTGTCAGAAGTCGAATGACATCTGAATCAAACCCAGAAGGAAATGAGGTTATATGGAGCACAGAGCATCCACGAACCACAGTATATTTATGTTCATCAAATGGTTAGGGAGGAGGAGTACAAAACCCCTCTTAAAAATTCAGAATTGAGGAATGAAATTATATAAACCAGAAAATGGTAATCTCCTAAAAACACCATTATAAAAACTAGATTTTCTCATCATCTTCTTCTTCAACATCTTTCTCATATGTATATTTCTTAATCAAAAGTTGTATTTCTTCGAGGGGAGGATTTGATTCTTTAATTAAAGGATCCAATTCCATATCTATTAACAGGACGTCACCATCCAATAAGTCTGTGTGTAACTAACCAGTGATCATTGTTATTGAATTGGAGTGGTATTCAAGGTCAAACAAGTAGTTCATGGCATGATTGTTGGTCTTGGATGAAAAAACACATAAAAACTTATTATGATTTGAGTATAAATGAATTGTGAAATATTCAGACATGGAGAATGGTTGATCATCATACAAAAAACAGAAAGAGTAATTGGTTTAGAACCGTTATTTAAGTGTTCTATTTTTAAAAAAATTATGTTAATATTTGTAAGACCTTTCAGAGTGGAAGGGCGTCGATCTGACATCTTTTTAAATAAAATCATAAAACTTATGATTCTATCGTCAAAAAAATGATAGATTTGTCGACCGTCTATTCAGGTCTAAGTCGCGATTCTTTTATGGAAAATCGACATGTGGTCCAAATAATTTAAATATACTTTCACCCCATTTTTCTTACGAATCGGACCCATTTTTTTTTATTACTTTTCGTTAAATTAGACCTAATTAGTTTCGACCCATTATGGACGGCCTAAGAAAAAAGATGGACAAATCTTGAACGATTTCAAACATAAGATTACTTGACAAATCACTATGGAATGAATTCGTGAATTCGTCATGTGGTACGGATACTCTTAAAAAAATGAAACATCTCTCTCTCTCCCAATGTGTCACTGTGAGAGAGAGAGAGGGACCCGGAAGGAAGCCATGGCAGAGGAGGAACCAAGCACATAATGAAACGTGGAAGAGGAATGTCATTTCACACTTAACAAAGGCTTTAACATTTAAAACACACACATCTTTAATTCATCATAATCACATATATATATATATATCTTGGTTATAAATATAATAATATTTACAATTGTGACAGAGAGAGACATGTAGACAGAGACGTGACCTCTATATATACGGGCTATACCCTCCCCACTTTCACTTTCACTGCCATTTCACTGTTCGCAAACGTGCCCCCATCTCTTTCCTCATCAAATTTTCTCGGAAAAGAAAATTTTGTAGAGAGCCCAGAAAGAGAGAGAGAGAGGCTAAGTCCTTTTCACATGTACAAGCTGAAACCCCCTATCCCTATCTCTTCTGTTCATTCCTTACTCTTTCTTCTTCCTCCTCCTCTGGACTGCAACTTCCTTGCTTAATTACCAATTTACCCATGCTGGTTAAAATGAACAACACAGGTTGAGGTTGCTGAGTCCGGCCACCGGCAATGGAAGACATGTCTCAGCTGCTTAAAGCCCAGATCGCCACTCACCCTCGTTATCCCTCCCTCGTCTCTGCTTATATTGATTGCCAAAAGGTCCTCTTCTTACTTAATTAATTAATTAATTAGGGTTTGCTACATTTCTGATGAGCCACGTTATTTGTTCATTGTTAATTAATTATTGTAGGTAGGAGCTCCACCCGAGATGGCGTCACTTCTGGAGGATATCAGCGGGGCCAAACACGCGGCTGCGATGACCGGCCAAACCCAGATCGGAGCTGACCCTGAACTTGATCAATTCATGGTATACATATATATAAATTAATGTGTATTGGATATGTCATATGTTAATATTAATATATTAATTAATGATATGTGGTGGGTCGGTGGGTGTGTATGAACAAACAAGGAATCATACTGTCTAGTGTTGGAGAGATACAAGGAGGAGCTGTCCAAGCCCGTGAATGAAGCGACGACGTTCCTGAGCAACATGGAGTCTGAGCTGCGAACTCTCATTCAGAACAACAGTTGCCAATCTGCTGTGCTCCTGTCTACCACAACATCTGCACCACCACCAGCGTGTCCCTCTGCAGGTATATATATGTGTGCATGAAATGACATGAGGAAGGATGGGTCTTTAAGTTCACTGCTGCAAATGCAATGCATGTGTTTTTTTGTGCCCTCTAAAATCTAATCCAATCCAATAATCAGATAAGAATCTAATTGGGTTTTGGGTGATTTAAATAATTTGTTATTTACAGCTGCTTTCTGAGAAAAGAACCTCCCAACAGCTGAGGATCCTAACCTACAATTGTTATATCCTTGAAACTGGTCTTAACATCATTCTTCTGACACATCATGCCTTAACTTTGATGCTTAAACTCGTGTTCAATATTTAGTGTCTGTGAGATGTGTAACAATTACAACAACACCAATAATTATCACACATGTTTAACATAGCTATTAAGGAACTATAATTACAACATGTTCAAAACAACATATGATTATCATCCGTCAATTGATTCATTTTAAATAAAATAACATTACTTATACATTTTTTTTTATTACAAGTAGTTATAGTCATGAATAAAAGTAAGTGACCTTATAATAATGTTTTTGTAACTTTATTTACAACCTTCAGTTACATTAATTATATAATCATTATTTTCATACAAAAAAATTATATAATCATTGACTTCTTATGGGCTAGTTCTACTTCTAACCTATAATCCCAAGTGAGGTTTTTTATTTGATTAATTTTATAATTTTAATTATAAAAATTAGATAAACAAAAAAATTAATAAAAGTATTATTAATTTCATTTTAGGGTTAAATATGAAACTTACTCATAAGTATTGGTCACGAACACTACACTACCCAACGTTTCAAAATGACAAATGCATTATCTTAAGTATTGACCACGAATCTTTGTTAATAAAAATGGACGGAATATTACATTCCGTTAGTCATATAACCTCAAGTATCATATATGGATGATAAAATGACATTTTTCCCCTTAAGTATTTGACCTCTATACATTTTATAAGGAACAATAACGAGGGTACAATAGTAATGTTCCTTATAAAATGAATAGAGGTCAAATAAATAAGGGAAAAGTCAATTCACCATCCTTTATATGGCCCTTGTCATATGACTAACGGAATGGAATATTTCGTCTATTTTCACTAACAAAATCGTGTGACCAATGCCTAAGATAGTGCATTTGTCACTTTAAAACGTTGGGTAAAGTAATGTTCGTGACCAATACTTAAGAGTAAGTTCCATTTAACCCTTCAATTTAAATATAGTACAATATATATGTACATGTATTTCTAACGGGGCACACGTGGCTCAAAACCACCCTTATATATATGATGCAAACTAGCATATGCAATTATTTTGTGGAAAACAACGGATTACAGTTTCGCCTTAGTATTTTTTATAACACTTATCATTTTGTAGTAGAGTTGTGGACAATTCATAATGCATTTAATAGTTTTGTAGGCAATTCATAATGCATTCAATAGTTTTGTAGGCAATTCATGATGCTCTCAATAGTTTTTGGGCAATTCATAATGCATTCAATAGTATGTGGCAATTATATTTTTCTACAAAAAAATGTATGTTTTTGACTGTGGAGAATACATTAAGATAGTTTTAGACAATTAACCCAAAAATTAATACTAACTAATCAACTACTTGTTTATACACCCTAAGGTCCTAAAGATCCCGAGATCTCGTCGCGATAACGGTGATATGAAGAAAAAATAGGACCAGTGATATCGATACCTAAAAACGCGATCAACGCAGTCAACTCGATCAACTTGGCGAGTCAACTCAATCAACACACATAAAATGAGATAAAACATAATTTTTTGAACCTTTAACTTATTTTCCTAATTAACTCACATAAGCCAACCATTTCTCTCTCTCAGATTCGACTTTCGATCTTTAAGGTTGAAGGTGACCTCCCTTTTTGTAAGATGAAAGATGAGGAGCAAATATGAACTTCTTTTATAACTTGTTATTAATATACGTATTATATATATTAAATACAAAACACGGTTTGTCGGTATCGCCCCGTTAACTTGAAATAATCTTAAAGGGGACCTCACTGATATTTCACCGCGACCGTCATTTAGAACCTTGTACACCCTTTACCTCTACCATCATACAATTACTAAATGTGATATTATTTAACATGCATGTCAACTTATTCAAGATTGTTTTAATTATTCAAGATTTTTTAATTAGGGATGTCAACTTATTTAGGATTATAGTACATTAAAGAAACCCCCTTTCAATAAATCCCATATGTCCCTAAACAGCTAAACTGGTGGATTTAATTTGATTGAGATACATATACCTCCCATCACTTTCTGTCAAAACATGTATTTTTAGGCTCTATCTGTTCAGATCTTTGAGAAAAGAGAGATATTACATGAAATTGTTTGTGGGTTTTAGTCTTGGCTAGTAAACACAACCAATTTAGTAAGTTTCTCTTCTAGTTTCAGTTTGTACTTTGATGCTTGAGCTAAGATCCAAATACTCAATTACATGATCAAGTGGACATTAGTCCATAACGGCCTCTTTTGAAAGGTTATGTTTCGTCGAGTTATTGGTTTATTTGATAGACAATTGTATTAGTGTGTATGCAGAATAGATGAATAATACATTACTAGGCATCGTTTTTAATTTAGATGTTTCTGACTTTTGTTGCCATTGGTAGAAAAAACCAATTGGTCAATCTATTTTATATGCTCAAGTGAATGTTTTGCTTTCAGGCGATGCAGATGGGACTTCGGAGGAGGATGAGATGAGCTTCGGAGAGGTTGATACACGGGAAAGTCAAGAGTCATCGAGTTCTTGGGCAGGCGAGCAAGACCTCAAAGGGATGCTTCTGCGCAAGTACAGCGGATATCTTAGCAGTTTGCGGAAAGAATTCTTGAACAAAAGGAAGAAAGGTAAGCTACCAAAGGAAGCAAGGGTTACACTGCTCGACTGGTGGAACAGTCACTACAGGTGGCCTTACCCTACGGTACATTCCCATTTATTACTACGTTTTGAACTACATATTAACACATTGTCTTGACATCAAAATTGTCATGCTTGTTGAGTTTCTTGTTGCATTACCTTAAAGTTTTAGTTGAATCGGATAGCTATAAAAAAACCTTGTATTGATGAAAACTAATGTTGGTGTATATATTGTTCGAAGCGCTGATTCTTTGCTTGTTTATTCGTAAATCATCGTTGGTATAGGATGAGGAGAAGTTGATGCTATCGGAGACTACAGGGCTTCACCAGAAGCAGATCAACAATTGGTTCATAAACCAGAGGAAGCGGCATTGGAAGCCTTCAGAGGACATGAGATTTGCGCTCGTGGAAGGTGTTAGCGACGCAGGCATTGGCGGAGAAGCCATGTACTTCGATTCCAGAGGGGCAACGAGGCACGACAATGCCTGATAGTTCCGGGAGGCACAAGATCCTCTGTGCAGGTCTCGTTTTCTTTTTGTTACTTGTTATTGTTGTTTGGTAAACCATATGAACGAATTCGGAACTTTTATGGATATATGAAGAAAAAAAGGATCGCTGGTTTATTTGTTCATGTTATGTCTGTGAATTATGATTTGAATATTAACGCTACTTTTGGCGCTGAGTGAACACTTCTCAACTTTTTCTCCATCAAGGGTAACATAAATATTTCACGGACAAATAAAATCAGTTTATAGAGCAAACAAACTTATCAAGTAAAGTTATTTTGCAAATTCACCGGAAAAGTAAATATGGCAATAATGAATTAATATGTTGATAAGTTTTGATTTCTATCACTGTGAGTGTTCTCGTTCTTATCTTTGCCTAGAAACTTACACCCACTAACACCTTATGTTCTCTTAATTTTCTCTCTCCCATTAACTTGTGGTGCGCTCTCTGTTCTTTTTCTCTAATTTTTGCCGCCACCTCAAATTAGAACCACACCCTATCTTCTTCCTTTCTTTCTAATAAAACCTACAAAGATGGAGTGGGCTTAAGTGGAGGGCATGGGTTTTAAAGCTCAAAAAACAAGGCGATAAAATTCATAAAAAGTTTATTTGTCCGTCGTCCTCCATCGGATCGTAAAAATCCTATCCCGAAAGGTTTCACCTCCTGTGGGACACTAACGTTGGAAAATCTTGATCAAGTTGAGATAATGCTCTAACTTGACCTCAAGTACCACATTTGTCAACATATAGCCATATTTTCCTTGGTATCCACTTTTGCCAATATCACCAATTTATCCTTAATAATATCCCTGATGAAATGAAACCTCTTATGTATTTGGTCCTTGAGTGGAATACCCAATTTTTTGCCAAATGGATGACACATTTTCTATCACAAAGAATCGTGACATCTTTATAAGCAATACCCGAATTCCGAACCAACCTCAAAGTCATATAGCTTCTTTCACCGCCTTTTTCACTACCATATACTCAGCCCATGTCGTACACAATGGAACCACTGACTGTAACATGGACCTCCTACCAATGTAAAACAATATCATGTAGTCTATCGACGCTTGTCCATACTCCAGCATAATCCGAGTCAACATACCTCAATGCAACTGAAATCGACGATCTCTTACAAACCAAACCAATATCCAATGTACCACGAAGATACCTCAAGATCCACTTCAATGTCGGTCAATGCTGCTTTCCCGGGTTTTCCATGAACCTACTAACAATACGAACTTGATAAGCAATATCGGGATGTATGCAAACCATAGCATACATAAGACTACCAATTGCACTCACATAGGGAACCTTAGTCATATATTCCCTCTCATCCTTAGTGATAAGAGATAACATACTCGAGAGTTTGAAATGTGCAACTAAAGGAGTATTAACCGGTTTTGTCAAATCCATGTCAAACCAACTAATAACCTTCTTCAAGTATTGTCAATGTGACAATGTCAACCTGTCCGCTTCCTACCCCGAATAATCTTCATCCCAAGTATCTTCTTCACTGGCCTAAGATCCTTCATCTCAAATTTTCTGCTAAGTTGTGACTTTAGCTTATCAATCTCTATCATGTTCTTTACAACAATGAGCATATCATCAACATAGAGTAAGAGAAATACAAAAGATCCATCCTTGAGCTTCTTAATGTATACACAAGGATCATACTCGCTCCTCGCATGCTCTTGCTCAATCATGAAAATATCAAACCTCTTATACCATTGCATTGAGACATGTTACAACACATATAATAATCTTTTCAGTTTGCATACATACCCTTCCTTACCAACAACACCATAACCATAGGGCTGCGACATATACATGTCCTCCTCCAAATCTACATGCAAGAATGTAGTTTTCACATCAAGTTGTTCAGGCTCTAAATCAAACTGTGTAGCCAGTGCCAATAGAACTCATATCGAAGTGTGCTTTACCACCAGAGAGAAAACCTCATTATAGTCCACACCTACTTGTTGTGCATATTCCTTAGCCACCAATATTTCCTTGTACCTTATACCCGTACAATTATCCTTGGAATATGGAATCTCGTCTTTTAGTGTGAAGATCCACTTCCACCCAATTGACCTCTTTCCCTTAGGAAGTGTAACAAGTTCCTTAGTCTGATTTCTATAAAGAGATGACATCTCCTCATTCATGACGTCTTTCCACTCCCTTTTGTGATCATCACGCAAAACCTGTTTGTATGTGTTAGGAACATCATAATTAGTAACCGGGAAAACATAAACTACCCCATCCTCATAGCCGAATCTCTGAGGTGCATGTTTGACCCTAGGTTCTCCACCCGCTTCCAAAGACGATATCTCAATCTACTAAACTGTTGTTGTGTAAGGTCCTCGTTCCCATCAATAGGATCCTCATCATCTACAACTACCTCATTAGGTACCATCTCCGAAGAACTACCTTCTTGAGAACTTGAACTAAGAGCTCCAATCTCCACCTGATGATAACTTTCTTTATCTTCATCGTAACCAAGGTTCTAAAAAGCTCTAGGCGCTCCTCGGGCGGCTAAGGCCTCCGGGGATTAATCGGGGACTAGTCGGGAATTAATATGGGATTAATCAAACTTGTATTATTTTTAATTTCTTAACAAATATGTTATTATATATATGGACAAAACATAAATTATATTACAAAAAAAAACATTTAAAAAAATAAATAAAATTATATTTGTTACTTTTATATCCTTAAATGACAAAAAGGTTCAAATAAACAACATTAATATCCTTATAAGAAATAAAAACTTGCAATAAAAAAATTAACAACTAATATGATAATACCATTTAAAAGATAAAAACTATTAATAAACAAGTAAACAACATTAATATCCACAAGTATTTAAGAGAAAGTATATATCTATGATTATTAGTTTTATAATTAAATTTAGAAATAAAAATTACATATATTTAAGGTATATTTTAATATTATATATTATTTTAATAACAATAAGTATATAAAATGATTAATAATAAATATTTAAGATAAAAAATAATATGATAAGTATTTATCAAAGGCCTAGCTCCAGGGGTGTATGGGTTCTACTTCTCGTCATAAGAAGCGAAGGATCGCGTGCAGTGAGACGAACCTTGGTGTTCCGACCGTGCTCCTCTCATCCTCTTCGACCTGCAAAGTTATGGGTTGGCTGTACCCTATCTGGACCAGATCCACCTATGGGTTCTAGCATGGGTTAAAGCCGAAGGTGATGACGGTTCGGCTGGCCCCACGGTGGACTATACGTTGGGGGCTGCATTAAGGTGCAATTTGACAAATGGGGGCTTTGTTGGTGAGGCGAAATCCGAGTCCGATTTTGGCAGGACATTACTACCCCTTGCACTGCTCCATGGTCTTGCAGTTTAAGGAACTTCCTCAACAATACGTGTCACCCTCAAGTTTGAAGGTTTACTGTTGTTCTGCTTCAACTTTTTTTGTTTGGGTCGTGCGGTTCATGAGTATGACACACTCTTGTCTGGTGTACCAAGGTTCGATCTCTCATTCGATACATATGAGATTGTTAAGCTGAAGCAACCAATTAATTAACAAAAATTGGCAGGTTCTACCGCTCCGTCTCTCGCAAGAAGTTCCCCGGGTTTCTCATTTTTATCTAATTGGGGACCATATATGCCACCCAACATCTTGCTTGAGTCATTAGCACATCTCGGGATCCCCAAGCCCGTTTGACCCACCCGCTCATCGGGAGAGAGCGGGGAGAGTATGGTTCGGGATACGATGTTGGTTGTGCCAACCAACGTCCGGCTTAACCTTCAAGTAGGTAAGACAAGTACAAAAGGTTCTCCAAGAGGGCTTCCCTACAAGCCACCAGCCTCCGGAACAACTAGGACAGAGGTGGGTCACCCTCCTCTGTAGGCATTGAGAAAAAGAAGATCCTAGCTAGGAAGAGGTTGAAAGTAACTAAAGACTAAACGGAGTACCAGGCAAGGGCTAAAAAACAGTCTCGTCGGGATTCATGAGGCTTGTTAGAGGTCTCGAGTTGCAAGGGAGGAATAGATATATGTCCCTTCTTGGGGTCAGGGCCGGCTTAAGCTTTAAGCGAGTTAAGCAATCTGTCACGCCCCAATTTCAGTAAAACCGAACTAGGGACGCGAACATTTTAAAACATAGAAACACTTGAAAATCTGTTTTCATTAAACACTTTAAAAGTACCATTTGTTCAACAAAATAATAAATACAGTTTAAAACACGTCCCAACAAGTGGACAAAAGTACAAGGTATCCGTCACTAGACTCAAAAGACAAAACCCGGACTCCGCTCCTAGCTCCACAAGCTTCGAGAGCTCACCTAGTCCGTCCCACGAACAATACCTGTAGGAAAAGCAGCTAGGGGTGAGGGTTCGCTCACCACCACTGATAACAGACTGACTACGGCATAATTAGCAGACAAAGCAGGTAACACCAACAACAACTCAACACTGGGGAACACCGTCCCCAACCCAAGTACTCTAATTGAACATACACCCACTGTTGCCTTCCCTGACCAACTAGACACCCTGACACGTAAAGTAAACCCGACACAACCATTGACGACCTCTTCCAAGGACTCAAAAGAAAGTCATGCAACACCAAACAGCATCACAAGGGATCACACACCAAACAAGATCACCAAGGATCGCACACCAAACAAGATCACAAAGGATCGCATATCAGCTGCCAAGAACGCCCTCCCGGGACTCTAACCCGGTCAGGCCAATCCAAGAATGCTGCAACTTACCGGGACTCTAACCCGTAAGCCAGCCGGAAAATGCTGCAACTTACCGAGACTCTAACTCGTAAGCCAGCCGAAGAATGCTGCAACTTACCGGGACTCTAACCCGCAAGCCAGTCAAAGTATGCTCACAAACCCAAACCACACACGCGCGGCCAGGACCCCTTTATTGGCGGGCGGGCCCCCTACCCCGCCTGAACATGCAGACGCGTGTGCTCGTGGACCCCCGTTTCAGGAAGCGGGCCCCCAACCTCCGGCAACCACAATCACAATCACAAACACAATCACAATCACAAGCAAAATCAACAACCAGTAACAACACAGGTTCAATACTCACAGACACTCATGGCCACCAAGACACCACCCGTAAAACTCGGACTCAACAGCCCCACAGGTACTCACGGCCTCCCAAGACACACCGACAGTAAGACACGGACTCAACAGCCCCACAGGCACTCACGGCCTCCCAAGACACACCATAAAACACGCCTGCAACTTACCGAGACTCTAACTCGTAAGCCAGCTAAAGAAGGCTTGCAACCCCCTCGAGACTTTAACTCGGTCGTGCCAGCCAAAGACACCAACCTTAGTACACGGCTCTCAAGGCCACCCAAAACACCAATTTAAATACACGGGCTCTCATGGCCACCCAAAACACCAACAATTTACTACGGGCTCTCATGGCCACCCAAGACACCAATTCAAATACACGGGCTCTCAAGGCCACCCAAACTCAATCAATAAATAATACGGGCTCTCAAGGCCACCCAAAACTCGATAATAAAACACGGGCTCTCAAGGCCACCCAAGACACCAAATAAGCAATCAACCTCCGGCTTAACCAAGCCTCCAACAGTCCTAATATCAACAGTTTCTCAATCAACCTCCGGGCATGGTCATATGCCTCCAGTAATTCAATTATCGCTAAGTTCTCTGATCCTAGACACTACTAAGTGTCACATGCCTTTCCAATAATTACTGAATTCCCGTAACATGCTTTTCTAATAAACGCTACAATCTCGTATCATGCTTTTCTAATAATTGCTACGATTCCGTATCATGCATTTCTAATATTTAAATAAACCTACTCAACCCACAACACCCCGGTGTCGCATGCAATTCTACTGTTAACTTTCCATAGTCAGAGCCGAGATCCGGCTACTTTTCCCTACCTCGTGCGTGTTCTCCCAAAAGCCAAACCACGAGCTCCGGTGATGATCTCAGTCACTCACCCAGCTTTCCCTTGCCTCGGTCCGTGGCACGATCTAAAGGAACACAATTTAAAGTCACTAAACAACTCGCAGGAATAAACCGAAAACCAATAAACTCGATGCCCAAACGTAACCCCGATAATGTCGATCACTCCCAAACTTCCCAATTACCCGACATTGTCGATAAAGGACCCATAAAGGTCCGATTCGCCCGACATGGTGAATCTGCCCGGGTTTTGTTAATTGCCTTCCGGGGCTCCAAAAGCCCCCGTTTTTGTTTCTACGGTCTTAGAATAGTTTAAGGAACCCAATGTACTTGCCCGAATCGAATTCCGACTCCCGAGTCAATTAAATGACGTTTAAAGTTCCTAAACCCGATAAATTACAACTTCTCCAATTTAATTCCAATTTTCGATTCGGTTTAGGATAAATGGTCCGGGGAACGTTTTAAACTACCCGGACATTGAAACCCGAGCAACCGAGCACGTGGGCCCCACCCAAACTCCTTGGCCGAGACCCTAGGGTTTAAGGGGAGGCTCGGCCACCATGTGGTGGCTGCTGCCAGCTCCGGCCAGCCACCTCATGGTCGGCCGGCCACCACCCACGGTGGCCAGAGCTCCTCCCGAGCCTCCGGTCACCGGAAAACGTGAAATTAAACCCCCAAACACCTCTAAAACATCTCCAACACCTCCCAAACCTCCACACAACCCTAAGTCATTCGTTTTAACAAAACCCTAGCTTTCCAAAATAAACAAAACGAGAATCGGTTTGGGTATTACCGTAGAGGAGGATGAGGTGAACGGGATTGCTCTTTGCTTGAAGACGATCCAAGGGCTTGATTCTCCTCCAAACCCTAACCCTTTCACCTTCTCTCTTCTTCTCCTTCTCCTTCTCTCTCTAACTCTCTTCTTCCTTTTTCTATTTTCTTAAACTAACACAAAACCTATTTTTCTATCCTTTAAAACCCCATATTCGGCCAACACACCTCCTCCACACCTTTTCCCCCCAAAACTAACACCACCATATAATTGACAAGTGTCAAGGTGGGTCCCACACCTTTAGGAAAATATCTAGTTGATATTTTCCAATCAGTTTTGCGAAAAACGGACGTTTCGGGCCCCGAAAGGGCACTTTTCCCAAGAAATTACGAAACTTGACGGGCTACAAGGAAATGGCTCATCTAAGACCGCTGCGACAACGGCTAAGCTTTTTGGATCCAAAACGGTCCTCGAATGGACCAAAACGTCGCTCGTTTGACTTTTCCAGCGAAAAGTCAACATTTCCCAAATTGATCAGAAAGTTGCCCTGAGTCTCCCGGAACTCACTTTGGTCAATAACGGGGTCAACTTAAGTCCGGTATGACACTCGGGGTCATTTTAGGTTCACTTAACTGTCAGTCTTAAAATTTTTAAATTTTCCTGCTTTTCGCAGGTTTGACTAGCGTTGACCGGGAGTGGTTATTACAATCTACCCACCTTAAAGGAATTTCGTCCGCGAAATTAGAATAACTCTCATAAAAGGTACAATAAACACGTACCCTGATAGGTCTCGCGGTAGGTAGGGGATCCTGGGACCTGGGAGTCGGCAACTGCGTACCCTCTTCCCTCTAACGCCCGCTGCCTCTGACCCGGCGTACCGCCTGTTGGATACCCAGATCCTTGTTGCTGCCTCGGAGCTGGCACGCTCGTTGACGGCTGCGAAAACTTCGAGTGTTGACTCTGAAGCGGGCGACCTCTAGGCCACTGCACGGTACGCGATCGCTGCGGCCGCTGCGCTGACGTTGCCATAAGCGGCTCAGGGCACCTTGCATCGGCGTGCCCGACCCGGTGGCACCGGAAACACCTCCTATGGTCAGCACTCGGCTCCATGCCCTGGCCTGCCTGACTGGCCGCTGGTAACTCCGCGGGTCCCACTCCCCTCGGACACTCGCGAAATAGGTGGCCTCGCTGGCCGCAGGCATAGCACTTCGGCGCCCTCCCTGACGTGACTGGCCCAACTAGTGCCCTCTGTCTTGCTCCGTCCTGCTGAGCCTGTGGCCTGAAGAACCCCGTGGTCCTCTGTCTCATCGGGTCTCGGGACTCGGACTCCCCCGCCACACTGATCGGCCGTTGTCGAACCTCGCGGGTCCCGGCCGCATCCCGGATATCCTGCTCCACTGTCGCGGTAGTGTCTCGCGACCTCGAGGTGAGGACTCGGTCCCGAGTCACCGGCCTCAGTTCCTCCTCGAACCTCAGGCCACGGTTCTGCTCTGTCGCCACCGTCTCTGGCGTGACTCTGGTCAGGGCCGTGAATCTGGCCTCGTATTCTGCCACTGACATCTCCTCCTGATGCAGGTCCAGAAATTGCCGATTTTGGTCCAACCGAGCCGACATTCGACTGGCGACGATTTCCGCCAAACTCTGTACTGCCCTGGTCAGCTCGTTCAGGGCGGTCGTGGTGGGAGGGTCTGCGATCAGTGGGACGCGGGGCGTGCCCGTAGATGGTCCCGCATCGCCCCTCCTGCCTTCTCCGACAGGAGTACCTTGGGCCTCCGCGTACTTAGCGGGCACAACGGTGGGCACCCGTCCTGGTGTCCCTGCTGACCGCCCCCCTCTGTCACGCGCGGGCGCCCATCCCCACATCCTAGCTGATCCTCTTTGTCTGCCCCGAGCCATGTCTCAGTGTCCTCTGCACGGATACACGCAAACGTTCAATTTGCGAATTCAAAAGAAGACACAAGCTCGAACACACTAACGTTCACACGGTCTACGTCTACCCAACGCACTTGTTACTAAACGTCACACCGTTCACGCTAATCATACTTTAATTATAATAACGCGTAAGCGAAGCCTCAATTTTTAACCACACAAACGTACACCAAGCCCTCATCCAGTCCTTTATGCATTTACTTATAACTTTCCGCAACCAAGCTAGTGTTCGCTACTCGTCCCTTGCGAGAAAAGTAGTAAAGGGGATGAGCGTTTTGCTCACCTCCACGGACACCCGCTCGATTATGGCATACTAGTAACGCACCAAAGACTTACCACTCTAGTCAGGGCAAAACACCAACACAAAACTGAAGCCAAACATCCCACCGTCCATGCTAACAACACCTCAAGTACTCGCTCGAGTAAGATTAACCTCGACACGGGAAACACGTCCTCAAAACAGTAAGACACCACGGCTCGCGCTATTAAAGCCTTAAGTATACTAATACGTAAGCGAAAAACTCAACAACAACCCAACCGTGCACCAGGCCTACGGCCTCTACAACCCACAACTACGAACACAAACCCGATCACGTAGGGAAACCTCAAGACGGGGATCACGCTCTCAACTGAGCATGCACCAATGTTCATACCATTAATACTTCAATTATAAAAAAAATACGTAAGGAGACCTCAAATAGATCGCAAAAACGCGCACCAAGTCACGCAACGACAAGCCTAACCGCACAACGAAACAAAAGATAAAGCCTCGGATTTCTCTGATCTGCTAAAGCCTCGGCCACCAGGCCGCCCCCCAGGCCGCCTTCCAGGCCGCCCTCCAGGCCCTCCTGACCCTCTGTTTTGCTAAAGCCCTAGCCACCAGACCGCGGCCCAGGCCCTCGCGACGCTACTGGGCCTTTTTCCCCTTGTTTCAGACCCGAACCTTACCCCGTTTTATCCCAAAAAAAACGCCTTAAACTACACACAAGCTCGACCCACAATTCACCAACACACGTACACCCAAACAAGACCAAACACAAGTCTCCCCAACCTCAACCAAAACACAAACCGACAAGGCCAACAACAACACAACAACAACGACACCCGCCCACCGGGCCAACCAAGGTCAAACAGCGCCCATCGGGCCAACCAACATCAATCACCATACGCCCACAGGGCCAATCAAAGTCAAACACAACGCTCACGGCGTCAAACAACATCAAAACAATCAAATTTAAAAGCTTTCTCCACTTCATTTTTAAAAACCTCAAACTTGACATCACGCAGTCACAACCCGGTCCAGGCGTCCCCGAACTACGTTGTACCGACTTGATGTCAGCACCGTCACGTTCGACTATAGGAGCGCTCCTGAGTCGACCCGCGACAGCTTAAAACGTTTCAAGCAGAATCAATCAATCAACAAGCCAGCAATAACACACTGCATACACACATAATCCCAACCAGGACTCATAACACTACGGGTCTACACTGACTCGACCCTCCCCACCTAATTGACAGACAGTCCGAGGTGTGAAACCTCGAGCTCTGATACCAATCTGTCACGCCCCAATTTCAGTAAAACCGAACTAGGGACGCGAACATTTTAAAACATAGAAACACTTGAAAACCTGTTTTCATTAAACACTTTAAAAGTACCATTTGTTCAACAAAATAATAAATACAGTTTAAAACACGTCCCAACAAGTGGACAAAAGTACAAGGTATCCGTCACTAGACTCAAAAGACAAAACCCGGACTCCGCTCCTAGCTCCACAAGCTTCGAGAGCTCACCTAGTCCGTCCCACGAACAATACCTGTAGGAAAAGCAGCTAGGGGTGAGCGTTCGCTCACCACCACGGATAACAGACTGACTACGGCATAATTAGCAGACAAAGCAGGTAACACCAACAACAACTCAACACCGGGGAACACCGTCCCCAACCCAAGTACTCTAACTGAACATACACCCACTGTTGCCTTCCCTGACCAACTAGACACCCTGACACGCAAAGTAGACCCGACACAACCATTGACGACCTCTTCCAAGGACTCAAAAGAAAGTCACGCAACACCAAACAACATCACAAGGGATCACACACCAAACAAGATCACCAAGGATCGCACACCAAACAAGATCACAAAGGATCGCAAACCAGCTGCCAAGAACGCCCTCCCGGGACTCTAACCCGGTCAGGCCAATCCAAGAATGCTGCAACTTACCGGGACTCTAACCCGTAAGCCAGCCGGAAAATGCTGCAACTTACCGAGACTCTAACTCGTAAGCCAGCCGAAGAATGCTGCAACTTACCAGGACTCTAACCCGCAAGCCACTCAAAGTATGCTCATAAACCCAAACTACACACGCGCGGCCAAGACCCCTTTATTGGCGGGTGGGCCCCCTATCCCGTCTGAACATGCAGACGCGTGTGCTCGTGGACCCCCGTTTCAGGAAGCGGGCCACCAACCTCCGGCAACCACAATCACAATCACAATCACAAGCAAAATCAACAACCAGTAACAACACAGGTTCAATACTCACAGACACTCATGGCCACCAAGACACCACCCGTAAAACTCGGACTCAACAACCCCACAGGTACTCACGGCCTCCCAAGACACACCGACAGTAAGACACGAACTGAACAGCCCCACATGCACTCACGGCCTCCCAAGACACACCATAAAACACGCCTGCAACTTACCGAGACTCTAACTCGTAAGCCAGCTAAAGAAGGCTTGCAACCCCCTCGAGACTTTAACTCGGTCGTGCCAGCCAAAGACACCAACCTTAGTACACGGCTCTCAAGGCCACCCAAAACACCAATTTAAATACACGGGCTCTCATGGCCACCCAAAACACCAACAATTTACTACAGGCTCTCATGGCCACCCAAGACACCAATTCAAATACACGGGCTCTCAAGGCCACCCAAACTCAATCAATAAATAATACGGGCTCTTAAGGCCACCCAAAACTCGATAATAAAACACGGGCTCTCAAGGCCACCCAAGACACCAAATAAGCAATCAACCTCCGGCTTAACCAAGCCTCCAACAGTCCTAATATCAACAGTTTCTCAATCAACCTCCGGGCATGGTCATATGCCTCCAGTAATTCAATTATCGCTAAGTTCTCTGATCCTACGACACTACTAAGTGTCACATGCCTTTCCAATAATTACTAAGTTCCCGTAACATGCTTTTCTAATAAACGCTACAATCCCGTATCATGCTTTTCTAATAATTGTTACGATTCCGTATCATGCATTTCTAATATTTAAATAAACCTACTCAACCCACGACACCCCGGTGTCGCATGCAATTCTACTGTTAACTTTCCATAGTCAGGGCCGAGATCCGGCTACTTTTCCCTACCTCGTGCGTGTTCTCCCAAAAGCCAAACCACGAGCTCCTGTGATGATCTCAGTCACTCACCCAGCTTTCCCTTGCCTCGGTCCGTGGCACGATCTAAAGGAACACAATTTAAAGTCACTAAACAACTCGCAGGAATAAACCGAAAACCAATAAACTCGATGCCCAAACATAACCCCGACAATGTCGATCACTCCCAAACTTCCCAATTACCCGACATTGTCGATAAAGGACCCATAAAGGTCCGATTCACCCGACATGGCGAATCTGCCCGGGTTTTGTTAATTGCCTTCCGGGGCTCCAAAAGCCCCCGTTTTTGTTTCTACGGTCTTAGAATAGTTCAAGGAACCCAATGTACTTGCCCGAATCGAATTCCGACTCCCGAGTCAATTAAATGACGTTTAAAGTTCCTAAACCCGATAAATTACAACTTCTCCAATTTAATTCCAATTTTCGATTCGGTTTAGGATAAATGGTCCGGGGAACGTTTTAAACTACCCGGACATTGAAACCCGAGCAACCGAGCACGTGGGCCCCACCCAAACTCCTTGGCCGAGACCCTAGGGTTTAAGGGGAGGCTCGGCCACCATGTGGTGGCTGCTGCCAGCTCCGGCCAGCCACCTCATGGCCGTCCGGCCACCACCCACGGTGGTCGGAGCTCCTCCCGAGCCTCCGGTCACCGGAAAACGTGAAATTAAACCCCCAAACACCTCTAAAACATCTCCAACACCTCCCCAACCTCCACACAACCCTAAGTCATTCGTTTTAACAAAACCCTAGCTTTCCAAAATAAACAAAACGAGAATCGGTTTGGGTATTACCGTAGAGGAGGATGAGGTGAACGGGATTTCTCTTTGCTTGAAGACGATCCAAGGGCTTGATTATCCTCCAAACCCTAACCCTTTCACCTTCTCTCTTCTTCTCCTTCTCCTTTTCTCTCTAACTCTCTTCTTCCTTTTTCTATTTTCTTAAACTAACACAAAACCTATTTTTCTATCCTTTAAAACCCCATATTCGGCCAACACACCTCCTCCACACCTTTCCCCCCCAAAACTAACACCACCATATAATTGACAAGTGTCAAGGTGGGTCCCACACCTTTTGGAAAATATCTAGTTGATATTTTCCAATCAGTTTTGCGAAAAACGGACGTTTCGGGCCCCGAAAGGGCACTTTTCCCAAGAAATTACGAAACTTGACGGGCTACAAGGAAATGGCTCAACTAAGACCGCTGCGAAAACGGCTAAGTTTTTTGGATCCAAAACGGTCCTCGAATGGACCAAAACGTCGCTCGGTTGACTTTTCCAACGAAAAGTCAACATTTCCCAAATTGATCAGAAAGTTGCCCTGAGTCTCCCGGAACTCACTTTGGTCAATAACGGGGTCAACTTAAGTCCGGTATGACACTCGGGGTCATTTTAGGTTCACTTAACTGTCAGTCTTAAAATTTTTAATTTTTCCTGTTTTTCGCAGGTTTGACTGGCGTTGACCGGGAGTTGTTATTACACAATCGCTTAAGGCCACCGATCATAAAATGCCTCGTAAAATAAATAAAAAGTTGTTTAAGGCATCAGGTGAAAAATACCCCATAAAATTAAAGACGAGTTATTATTTGATTAAACTTAATCAAGAGAAAATATTTCACTACTAATCTTGAAATTAAAATTTAATACTAGTTATGTCTAATTTTGATCTCTATTCAAATTTGTTTTTCAGAAAAGCAATTTTTTTCAAATGAAAGACAATTTTTTTTATGGTTGAACATTCAAACAACTCTATGGATGTTTATTTCGCAGTGAAAAACTATCTTTAACGGAACAAAACATGCAAGTTCCATTTATCAATGATCAGTAAATTAAAAATAGGGATAAAAAACAATGGAACACATCAAAAAAAGAAGCGCGGATATTTATATATCAATGCACTATAGTACTTGTTTGAGGAATCACAATCAATTTATCAACTTCATTACGAAAATGCTCAAACAAAAATAATATGAAAAAGTAAGCTGTCAAAATTGAAAAAGAATCCAATATTGGATATAGATGTCTGATTAGAACAGAAAGAATGCAAAACAAACATATGAGAAATCCATTAATGTTTGATTTGATATCTCATACTTTCCTTAGTATTTTATAAACCAATTGTTCAGACATTCAAATAATGAAATTATGTATCTAAAGATGAATATTAAAGAATATCAATATGTTGGGTTTGCCCTAGGCCCAATCAGGTTTCAAGCCCAATTGCGTCTTGGACCCAATAATTAGAAGTATATAAAGAGAGAATTATGGTTAAGAGATATAATTTTTCAGATTATTCTCTGCAACCACTTTTTTCTATTCTCTCCCAAACAACCAAAAGAAGAATCGTTCTTCTCCATAGCCGTCTCAATTGTTGAAAGCATCAACTCGTTGCTCGGTGTGGATACACTAGAGGCTTCGTAGTTTCGGAGCTAAATCAAGTAAGTGATTTTATTGTTTTAACGATGATTTAGATGCAATATATTTGGTTATTGGATCGAACGATTTAATTCCGCTGCGAACATATGATGTTTTTTCGATCCTTCACAATATTCTCTTATTGAAAATGAAACAAGACATGCACATATTAACAAACGGTGCTAGAATGTATGGTTTTTGTACAAATATGCTTAGTAAAACAAAGATCATTTATCGAAGAATATTTCATGGAGTTCATGAACTAAAAGCATGAGTCTCGGTGTGTTTGACAATATTGAAGATCGAGGTTACTAATATACACTATAAATCGTCTAGAAAAAAAGTTAAGTAAGGAAATTTTTAGAAGTTGATGATAATAGCTAGTCATACACGACGTCACATATAAGATAGCATAATTTGGTGTAACTGTCTAGAATTATCTTGAACCTGTCATATTTTAACTTGACATTAATGTATCGTGTTTATAGATAATTGTGAATCGTTAAAGCTTTTAGATTTTTGTATAGAATTCTAGACGGTACATCTTATCCATGGAGGCTGTCTTGTTAGAAATTAATCTTCATCATTCATTTTAGATTTTGAGTGTTATAAGTGGATGTTCAAGCTCATTTGTTCAATATCATCAAGTATAATCTTTCTATACGAACATGTTTACTTATTTTTTATTATATTCTATCATAAAGAAAAAAAGACATCGATCAATTCTCGCTTTAGGCCCCAATAAATATTGGGCCGACCCTGCTTGGGGTCCCTCCACCCGTCACTGTGTTCCTTGTCCAAACCGATCACTTTATCCAGACTTTTAGTGAGGCTCATGAGAGTTTCCAGCTGCATCTTGGCATCCGTGGTTGGCTTCAGATCGAGTCGGGAGTGATGATCTGTGTTTTTACTAGTAGTTTCTTTACATTGAACTATACATCGATTACAGTTAAAAAGATTGTTTGCATGATTATTTACAAATGCTCTTCTTCCTCATTATTCTTCTCCATGTTACTCAGTTCACACTTTGAACCAAAACTATCATTTTTTGTAGAACACGAGTTCAAGGTGTATGTAAATTAACATTTTGGAAAGTGTATGTAAATTAACATTTCCTTAAATTCATTTCATCCGATTGTATGACTGAGACTCATATGTGACATAACCAGAACATCAATGCAACAACCTCGCATGTAACTGTAAGACTATATAGAAGTGAAATTCAAGTACATTACACAACGAACCACAATTAGAGAACACAATAAGTCACATATATAGGGCTAACAGTAGAAAATAAGGATCCAATTTCCCATTTATTTCTTCAAACTGATACTGAAACCAAAGAGGGAAGAAAGGATACGATATAGATATATGCGAATCATGATCAGAGGTGCTCCTCAAAACCCAACTCCTCAACCATGTTCGCATGTTTGAGGGGATTGAAACCTTGGATCTCCGAACACTTGCAAGGAAGAATCAAATGGCCAAGACAATGTTCATGTGAGTGCGTAGCTAAAGGGTACTTTCTTGCAACCACAACCGAGTTAATCACATCATCCGTCGGATGGAACACCGAAAGAACCTCAAATCCTCGGAGATCGCAAGGATCGATCACCGGGTAGAGGAAGGCTCTAGCACCGTGAGCACTCCTCACCATGAGCAAAGCTCCATGGCTCATGTGCTTGGCGAGGTGGTTGATGACCCTAACCTTCTCCTCCTTGTCCATCCCCACCAAGGCGGCTAAGAACACGACATCATAGTCCTCCAAGGTTGTCGTCACATCCATGATGTCGCTCGTGTGGAAGAACATTCTCTTGGCGAGGTCATGGTCCGAGGAGACCAACCTCGAGGCCTTGGAGTTGGCTAAAGGGTCGATGTCGTAGTTGTGGAACGAGGTGGTGGTGAGGTGGTTGGAGGCCAGGACTATGGAGGTGAGGGGGAGGGGACCGGAGCCCACGAAGGCGACGCGACGGGGAGGGGCGTTTTGGGGATTCTTGTAATGTTGGGATAGGAGGTTATGCTCGAGGAGGCTGAGCTTGAGGTAGTTTGAGTAGTAAGGGAACGTGTTGAGGTGGTCGAGAGGGTTCTCATGGGAGGCCAAAACGGTGGCGTAGTGGCTCTCTAGGAGACCCTCGGCCTCTCCGCAGAGCCTGATGAGCTTGGACCTCGTGTCCTCGACTCTTTGGCCTAGCTTTGTCACGTCTAGATTTGGGTTCGGTGGCATGCATGTGAGGACAAGCTGGGTGAATATCATGTTGACATCCTCGGAGGGTTTGAGGCTTTCGAGGCTTGAGATCTTCTCGTACAGCTCCAACACTTGTTGCACCAAGAGCTCCTCTTTGCATCCCATGTCGACACTATGAGGTTATGGAATCAAAAGATGTTGAAATTAAGTTCACACAATCAAGGTTTAGGGGTAGAGACAATTATCTGAATTTGGGTCCATATTTATGGACAATTGTGGGGTCCACAGTAGTTGAAAGATGGTTTGATCTAGGGTTTGTGATAATTTTGTTTAATCTCTAGTCCTTATTATGCAAATTTGTACATTTAACTTTTCTTTAGATTTGAGTATATCTTAATTCTTATATGTTAAATGCAACGGTTTCGATATTCTGGTTGGTTCTGAATAATAGTGTGAGCAATTAAAAATACCGAATAATTATGCAACAAATAGTAGTTATAATTTATTCAGCAACTATTTGCTCTGAGCTTCATTGGTCCTTGTACAAAAAGAAACAAAAAAAAGAACCTTGCTTGTGATGATAACTTATAAGTACAATGACAATATACTTCACAATGTTGCGTGTTCTTGTTCTTCCAAGAAAATGATATTTGTTTGTCTCATTTTAGCACTATCAAAGTATCTTTATTTGATTGCTATTTTTTAATACTAAAATACACCGAATTCTAGAAATATAAGTTGCAATATCATTAGTTATAAAAAAGTGTATCGGGAGAAATTCCCTGATCACGAAGTATAAAAGAGTCATGAAATTGTAAAGAGCTCTAGTGGCTCGGGAAATTTTGGAACTAATCCCTTCAAGATCTGCTCCTCCGACCCCTAAATCGAGGATTTGGAAAATTTTCTGGGTAAAGTTTCTGGATTTTGAATCTTTACCGTAGGTTGGTTTTGATTTTGATTTCTGTAGAAAAAAGGGAAAAATGAGTTGGGTTGGTTAGGGTTCGATTTGAGCGATGGATGTTTGAGAAAAATGAGTTCTTTAAGCGATGGGTTGGGTTGGGAAAAAAAAAGGGCGATTTGGTGTTTCGGATTGATGTTAATCTGAGATTTTGTGTCTGAAAAGAAACTCATGTAAATCAAATTGATGTTAATCTGAGATTTGGTGTCTGAAAAGAAATTCAGGGATTGATGTTAATCTAGCAAGGAATTCGAATCGTTGAAATTCAACTGATGAACTTTGAGAAGAAGATGAACAGACGATGCCCCTTTCTTTTCTTTTTTTTTCAATTATTTTTTTTTATTTTCATTTGTACAAAAAATCTGAAAAGAAATAACAAAAATTTAAAATCAATTTCTGATAAAAAAAATGAAGTAATTATTAAATTATATTTTTATAAATACTATAAAAATTAAGAAAAATAAAAATAAAATAAAATTATTTTGTTATAAATACTTTGAAAACAATTATTAAATTATTTTGATGATAAATAAATAAAATATAAAAATAAATATTGTGATTTACATAAAAAAGAAATTAGAAAAAATAATATATAAAGAAGATAACAAAAATTATTATGAAATTTAAAAAGAATAATAAAAATTATATTCATTAAAATTATATTGTAATTAATGAAAATTATAAAAATTTAAAAAATTAAATACATATTAAGTCATAAAATGGTCGTTTAATATGATCATTTTTTAGGGATAAAACTTGAGGGATAAAATGGTTTTTTCACATTTCAAAAAGTCAACTAAATCAGTGTAAGGGTAAAATGATCATTTAACATTGTTTTTTTTAGTTTTTTTAACCCCAGTGGCTCAAAACGTCCGTGGACCGTACATTGGGATACCAAATTAGAATAAAAAACCATAAGAGTACCAAAACGTTCGTGGACCGAACATAAGGGTACCAAAAAGTATTTAACCCTAATCGTATATAATTCTATACAGAAATACAAATACTTAAGGATTCACATCTATCCATAAATATGAAATATTCATGTTAAGTTTTGATGTGATAAGTTCAAGATATTTTTTGACAATTATACTGAATTAAGCTATCTTATATGTGATGTCGTGTATGACAAGTTATTGTCATCAACTTCTAGAACTTTCCACATTTTAAATCATTTTTGGATATTAAATATAGCTCTAATTAGAATCAATCATTAATAACCGAAAATCAAGAAAATCGTCAGAACCGACATTAACGGCGCAAGGTAGTGAATAGGTGAGAATTTTCAAGAACTATAGGTATTCGGAATCGAAACCCACCGTTAACCATCATCATCAAAATAGTACAAGCACAACATATTCTCTCGATTACCTCAGGATATATGTCAAATTTCATTTAAGTGTTGTTTTTCTTTAAAATATAATAGAACCTGTACACAAACTCGTGTCTATTGATCATTTTGATTTGAGACTAAAAAATTAGGAACAAATAAATATTCATGCACATGATCTCTAGTCTTTCCTCTTTCTTGAGAATCTCCATATCAATGATTGGATATCTCCATCTTTTATGAGTGAATCACTTTTAAGAGTCTAAACAGTACAACTTTATGTGATTGATATATATAATTTTAAGTTTAATCAAATAGTAAGTGATATTTAATTTATAGGGTTTTTTCGATACGAGGTTTTAAACGGTTGCTTATTTAATTTTACATAACCGTTTTCGATTTGAAGCCTTAAATGATTGTTTAACCCATTAATTTTGGGTAGTTGTTCATGTCTCTAGCTTTTCCACGAAGACAAGGTGCCTCTACACAATTTGGATGGTCGCCCCCAGAAGCTCTCCCTATTAATGTTGACATCTAATGCTCATTTCCATTAAAGCTTTCATGATCTTCTTATTTTAATTGACATATAAGTACAACTTGTTAGATAATGCTTTTCCTATTTAATATTATCGAAGTTGTGCCCTTTTATTCTCTTTAGTTTTAATGGTGCCGTATGATCATCATTCCCTCTTCATGCCAGTGCTAGTTATCAGTCTGAAACGCTAGCTTTCCTTTTTGTTTTCATAGTTTTAAACATCACCAACTGAGTAGGTGGTAGTTTTGAGCGGCTTCCTTTATTTTTGTCTTGTTTGGATTTGTTTTGCTATCTGTTTTGCTCTCGTAGTTATGATGGTCTGAGGAAAATGTCCTTGTTTGAAGACCGCTTTCCTGTTTTGTTCTACTTTCTTGTAAAACATTTGCTTAATAAACTTTTAGCTTATAAAAAAAACAACCAATATTTTTTTCTTTTTGTTATAGTCCTATCGACTCAACATTTATGATATGTGAAGATGTATTTTTATTATCATTCAATTTTAATTTGTGTAAATTTTGAAATGGAAGAATTATTGAAGTATAAGTTCTACATAAAAAGTGGATCGACAAATTGAACACTTGATAAACATATTAGTGTCTCCACTTATCAGTTCGAGCTTTTGGGTTATATTGGACTTTAACATGATATCAGAGCTGGTTCGGCCCATGTCCCGTTTGTCATCTCCACCATGTGTTCTCTAGTACATATATGCAAATGTCCAGTCCTGTTATGGGTCACGTGTAGATGTCCAGTCCTACACGTGAGGGAGAGTGTTGAAATATAAGTTTCACATAAGAAGTGTATGGACAAATTGAACACTTCATAAACATAGTAGTGCCTCCACCCATCAATTCGAACCTTTGGTTTGGATTAGTCTTTAAAGCATCCACAGTCGTTGGAGGGGAGGCGCTGGCGGAGAGAAAACGCCGACGAGAAGCTGGCGGGGAGGTGGCTGGGAGTTGGTGGGGAGGTCGCTGGCGGGGATGGGTGGCGAGGAGCTTCTCGCCGGCGCCAACAGCTATTTTTATCCAAAAAATCTAAATGCCCTATAGAAATACCTTGACCTACTAATTTTTTTTAAATAACACACAACATAAATACCTTATCTCAAAAACCTTATAAACACCTACCCTAATCACAAACTAAAATCGCAAACTATCTACTCTCAATATTCATCCTTCACACAATTCATCGTCCCGACCCTCATTCTTGTTCGTCCGTCAACATGGCCAATCTACCCAACGATGTGGATTTGAATTCCATTTTGGACGAGGTTCTCGAAGAATGTCTGTCCACCGACGAGGGGTTTTTAGAAGACGCTTTGGTCGATTCGCCACCACGAAAGCGAAAATACATTACATGTGACCGGGTAGCCGTAAACGAACGATTAATGAAGGACTACTTCAACACGAACCCTGTGTACACGGAGGTGCATTTCCGGTGTCGGTTCAGAATGCCAAAGGCTATGTTCCTCCGTATCGTACATGCATTGGAGCAGCACGATGATTACTTCAAGTCAAGGTTAGATGCATGTAACCAAGTTTCATTTTCTCCTTATCAGAAATGTATTACCGGCATTAGGCAGTTATGTTACGGAATTGCAGCTGATGGGTTGGACGAGTACTTGAAGATAGGGGAAACAACGTCTTTGGAATGCTTGAGAAAATTTTGCAGTGGAATCAATAAAGTATCTGGTCCTACATACCGGCGTAAGCCTACATAGGCCGATATGGACCACATTCTGGCGGTTAATGAAGCGCGAGTGTCACACCCCAAATTCGGGTTTGGTCGGACTCGAGACGTGACTTGAGTTGAGAATAAAATAATAACATAAAACGCAACCTTTCAAAAATAGTAAGCCTCAAAGTTTAATTCCAATCAAATAACTCGATAAAATGGTTTCCGAAACTGTAATAAGAGTCAAGCTCCGAATAAGCAAATAAAATGTGAGGTTCAATACAATGACCAAGACGTCTCTAAACAAGCCCAGACTCTCCGGAAGCTCCCGAGCTTCGAGCCCACTACTCAACAATCACGCCTGTATAAACAACAGATAAAACACATAGGGGTGAGCTTACGCTCAGTAGGGAAAATCATAAACATGTTAGCCTCATGTTAGTAATAAAAGGGTTTTAGCACGGTCGCACAATATGCAGTTAATACCATTAACCAATAACATACTATGAAAAGACTAAAGAGGAAATAATACTCAATTCGTAAGAATAACGGTATTATGAGAAATCAAAAGGAAAGTACTGCAAGTATTTGATAACCATTAAAATGAGAGTAAGTGAATATCACGCTAACAACTTCAATCTCAATACTCCGGAACACTAGGTTCTTGTGTCATGTCGGATCCCATACTCCGATCCACAATAGTCCTTGTGTTATGTCGGATTGTCCCTCGGTCCAAAAAACCATAGATTATCGGGAACCGAGGTAATGCTCCCGCAGGACGCACACACTCGGGTGAATCTCAAGTAACCATTCTATCATCCTACACCGGACTCCTCAACGGTGTAGGTACCATACCGTATCAACAATAATCATTATCTCATCCTACACCGGACTCCTCAACGGTGTAGGTCCCATACCGTGTCAACAATAATCATTATCCCGCAGGATCATCCTATCAATGCCCCGCAGGGTCTACAACCAATATCCAGCAGAATCACTAACCAATGCCCCGCAGGGTCCATAACCCATATCCAGCAGAATCACTAACCAATGCCCTGCAGGGTCCATAACTAATATTCCGCAGAATCACTAACCAATGCCCCGCAGGGTCCATAACTCTTCATAGAGACACACACGTTCATCAATACACACCACACAGATTCATACCCATAATTACACTTACCATTACTTACCACTTGTTCTCCACCGGTCAATCGATCACCTGATCGTACCTCCTCGGCACAACCAGTCATACTCGATCAACCATTCAAACATTTAAGCATTCAATCAATCAACCAATGATTCAGACATTCAAGTTCAACATTCAAACATTCAAGCATGCATTCGATCATTCAAGCACTCAGGCATGTATTCGATCTAGTTTCATTACACTCTTGATTATTCTAATGGCTAGCAAACAAGCATGTGAAGCTAACACACAAATAATCCAAGGGCTCATCACGGCCTCTCTACCAGTAAATCAATTCCCAAGTATTGAAAGCGAGCTACACTAGTGATTCTCATCCTAGGAATGCTTGCTAGACATATCCGGTTTTTTAGTAATTGAAAGACATTTATTCTAATTATTCGCATCCTATGTGAAATTCTAGGACCTTTCCGGTTTTATTAACCTAATAGGCATACTAGTAATGAAATGCTCGAGTAGTTAGGACTTTCCCTACCTCGTGGTCTTCCTCTAATAATACTCTGCTAAAAAGCCGATTAGCCTCTCCTCCGTTCTTCGCACGGGTCCCGGAATGGTCTTCGTCTTCTCGGGCGAAGTCCAATCTGGATTTTAACAGTTGAGTTCAATATCAGTTTAGATCCGGTTGATCAGTTCGATAAATTAACTGGTTGCCTTTTAATTAGACTGGTAGGTCCAAAGTATCTGATTTTAGTCTAATGTCCTTTAATTGTCCAAATTAAATCAAATAAAACATTTAATTAATCTGATTTTAAAAACATATTTTGTTTGAAACCGGGTTGACCCGGATCCGAGTCCGAACCCGGTCCAGACCCTGTCCATACCCGGTCCAGACCCGAACCCGAGTCCAGACCCGTTCGGTTCTGGGCCTGGCCCAAATCACTCGACCCAACCTCAACCGTGGCCCAAGGCCCGTCTGGCCTTGTCTTCGAGCTTGCTCAGCTCTAGCGAAGTTCGGGTGTTTCCGGCCACCGTCTCCGGCAGCGACAGCACTCAGAACTTACGCGAGGAGCCGACGAAGCTAGGGGAAAGGACGGCGGAGCTCGGCCGTGACTGGACGAGGGTTAGTGCATCAGATACGACGACGGGAGCCAGTATCCACCTCAGATCTAGGGTTTCGTGAGGTCGCCGACGAGGGTTTTCGACCAGAACAGCGCGAATCAAGCTGGGGAAGGCTGGAACGCCGGTAATACATGGTCGGGGAAGAAGGCGGAGTGCAAGACGGGGCTCGGTTCACCCGTACGGAGGACGAACCCGAGGGAGAGATCTCCGGCGACGACCGAACTCGTGCGGTTGTGCTCGGGGAAGGAGAAGGAGAGGAAGGCGAGGGTAAGGGAGAGGTAGAGGACGAAGTTGAGGGTGAAGTGATGATGTTCCAGAGGAAGAAGAGGAAAGGTGAGGTCGGAGATGGACAGAACGCCGGCGAAGGCGCTCGGATCTGCAGAGACTGAGAGAGAGAGGATTTGGGCGGCGATGAACAGTACCGAAGCTTAGGGTTTGAGCGCGTTTTATAGCGTGGTCATGGGCTTCAATTCAGATTTGGGTCGGACTCGCGCACAGGACCACCCACGATGCTGATTGGGCCCGACTGGCCCAATCCCCAGTCTAGTCCGAAGCCTGTCCCTTTTTTTTCTTTTCTTTTTTATTTCTATTTTCCAAAACCAACCTGTTGGAAAAACCTACCTCCAAGTTTCAAATTGTAGTTTAATACTCTTTTAAAACGAAACGGGTTTTACAGCGAGGGTTCCCAGGCATGTTTGGAAGTCTTTACTGCATGCACTGGGAGTGGAAAAAATGTCCAAAGGCACTACGAGGATCACATTCCTGGAGGGAGCACGTTAATCGACCAACCGTTGTCCTCGAGGCACTACGAGGATCACATTCCTGGATTTGGCACTCGTTCTTCGGCATGGCAGGATCGAACAACTATTTGACGGTGCTCAACCATTCCAGACTTTTCGCGGACGTTATCAACGGTTGGTAGCCACCGGTTGAATATACGATAAATGGTAACCACTACACACTCCAGTATTATCTTGCTGATGGCATATACCCGTCGTGGCCAGTGTTCGTGAAAACAATTCCATTGCCTCAACTCCCGAAACAGAAGAAGTTCGCGAAAGTACATGAAGCGTGCCGGGAGGATGTGGAACGAGCTTTCGATGTTCTCCAAGCTCGGTTTCACATTATCAAACAACCGAGCCACTTGTGGGTTCCCCAGTCCATCGGTTTGGTCATGAATGCATGCATTATACTGCACAATATGATAGTAGAGGTTGAACGTCATACCTACGATGAGTACCTTGAACAAACAGATGAAGGTGGGCCAAGTCAACCACATATTGCACGAGGAGGCTTCGTCCCGACCCATGTCATACTTGGAAACATCGCCAGGATGCAAAATGAACGCATACATTACCGGATGAAGGACGATCTCGTCGAACACATTTGGAATAAATTTGGAGACGCCTAGCTTCTATTATCATTCATTCAGTTATTGTTCTTCTTCTCTCAGTAGCTTCTTCTTCAACTCATTTCTGGTACTCTTATCTGTGATGTTCATGCTTATTTGTATCATTTTATTAAGGACTTGTTTTGTTGTTTATTTACGTTTTTTTAATATTTATGCATTTGTTGTTTTTACATATAATATATAATTTGATGATTTACATAAAAAAAATACATTAAAATATTATTATTTTTTCCTTACCGTCGTCGTCTCCCTACCGGAAAAATCAACTCCAGTGTAGCTCTCGCAGGCGGTGAGCTGGCTGGGAAGGAAACAATATATTTTTTAATGCTTTCCACCATCGCCATCTCGTCAGCTGTCGACGAGATAGTTGTGGATGCTCTTAACACACATTCTACTAAAATGACGAGAAAAATTGCACAAAAAATGATCTTGAAAACATGACTATTGATCACCACCTGTCAAACAACAAAGGCAACAAGAGGAAGGATATTACAAAGCTAATGCGACTACTCGGACTCGAAAAATTGATTCCTTTTTTTATCATCATGATGACTCTCTCTTTACAAAGAAGGGCTCAACGCAAAAGCAGTAAAAAAAAAGATGGAAAAGGTATAGATCATAATGCACCTTGTCTTTGAAAGCGTTACGCCATTTTCACGATCTATAGTCTCTCACCATCATCTTCATGATATAGATTATATATACGCAGAAATGACAAATTGAGGCAGAATTGTGGCGAGCACACGACAGCTCGTGTCACACCTGAAGTTGGCTTGTCCAAGCAACATGCTTGCACGCACAAGTCATGCACCGATGGGATGATCGAGCTGGATTTGTGCCTAGCACACGCCACCTGAAGTTGACGCCTCTTCACTTGTCCACGCAACCCAACATGATTGTTGGTTGGGTTTAGGGTGTGTGTTGGAACCGGCTCATCCACAATTCAAGTGAATTAGACCTGAGAGCATACACATCGACGGGCAAAAGGTCGGGGCAGGAGGCACGAAACAGAAGGTTCGGGGTGCGAGCGATGCGCGGCAGAGGGTGTGCGGAGCACGGGGCAGGAACTCGTGCCTTGCGAGCACGGGGCATGAGCACGAAGCACAAATCTGCCCCGTGCCTCGCCGACGCCCTCTCCTGTGCTGACACGTGTCCCATTTTTTATATATAAATTATTTTTTAATTTATAAAATTTGTTTTAAATTTAAAAATCAGTTTTCAAATTTATAATATTTTCTTTTTTAATCAATTTTTAATTTTAAAAATTATTTATAAATTTAAAAAATCAGTTCTAATTTAAAAATCAGTTTTTTTATTATAAAAAACAGTGTTTAATTTAAAAAAAAATTAGTTTCTATAACAAACAACAACGACGAGTTTTAATGAAATTTCAAGTTTCATTATCCATTTTAGTTATTTAATTGTATTTATTAATTAGTTTTGCATTTTAGTTAATCTATTTATTAATTAATAAATTTTGTGTATTTTATTTCAATTTTATTTAGTAGTTAGTGTTTTAAATATGGATTTAATAAATTCAGCAACACCATAATTAATTATCTAATCAGCACTTCTACAAACCATGATTCTCATACCTACCCCCTTGATGTTGAACACTCTCAGTTTTAGGGGAGCATAAGCACAATCCATCACAGTCAGCACATGGATCTGTTCCCTACTTCCTACTCCCCTTGATGTACATGCTCTGAGGTATCACAGCTGATTTAGTCTCACTCTCATAAAAATTAGGATAAATATCAGTTTAGTACCTTTAATGAGTCATTTATAACACATAAAGTATCTTAACTAAAAAATCGCTAAAAAGATACCCTGATTATTAGAAAGTAACACATTACTATTTTCCATCAATTTTTTGATAGAAAATGGTCATGTGCACTACACATGACCATATATATTTTTTTCAAATTCCGATTTTACCCTTCTATGGGTTTTACCCTTTTAAAATTATATCCGTATATTTTTTTAAAACCAATTTGTACCAAATATGATATATAGTTACCAGTCGAACTGTATTTATTCCTCAAACCAGATGCAAAGATAGAGTTAATTCAATTTCTCACAACTTCGTGATGGTTCATGAGGATTAAGGAAGTCGATCTCTGCATTTGGTTTGGGATTTGCTTCATGAATGTTATGGAAGTCGATATGTGCATCTAGTTTGAGTTTTGGTTCGTGGGGGTTATGGAAGTCGAGGGTGAGGGTCGGGGCGGAGCATATCTGGTGAGGTGGAGCTTGAATGTTGTGGTCGGAGCTTGACGCTCGCTAGGCGCCGGAGAAGAACTCTGTCCTCCTTCTTCCTCCTTCGTCTCTACTTGACCGAACTCTCCAACAACCTCTCTTGTCCTCAAAGTAGAACCACCGGACCTTGGCCTCGAACTCACTCCCTTTCAGCTTTAATATTTTGAGTTGATTTTAATTTTGATTTTAAATCTAAAACATTTTGAATTTGATTCTCCCTCAAGAACATTCAAGAAGGATAAATTTCAATTTTTAAAAATAATTCCGGATAATAATCATTAAAATGAAAACTAAATTTAAAACATAAATAAAGAACTAATAAATTTTAAGAAAGAATGAAAAAAAAGATTTGGCCTCGAGGGTCCCGTATCCTCTCTCTTTGTAGAAGCTTTGTGCGCCGCCCTCCTCTTTTCCAGTGGTCATCGTCTCTATTGCTCTTACCGAGACCTAGTCTACATCCATGACCCAAACCACCCTTATGCACCTCGTAAAAGACGTCAATCCACCCACCCACGAGAAAGAAGCCCATCTGTTAATATCCCACATGCTTCCCCGCGCTGGAGTAGTTTTATTAAACGTGCAAATTCGACATAAGTAGACAATGATAAGATGAAATGGGAAAGGGTGATACATAGTTCGAATTCATAGATATCAAACGATGACCCTACTACATGATGCCTGGTTATACCAAGGAGAATAGTTGGGAGGAAACTACCTTGTTTGTAGTTGCGGACGAGAACTTGTCGATGATGATCACTTCCTGACTCGACCTGAAAATGAATGTGGTAAAAGATCGGGGGCACTTAAGGGATAACGAGAATCCATGGTAATCACCAGGAAGTAGGGGAACCAAGGGGTCGGACTTGCAGCGACCTTGGTGGGGCGAGGTGTGCGTCCCTACACACACCTCGTTGTTGGTGGAGCCGCTCATTGACCCTAGCAAGGCTTCTTGATAGACCTCGCGTCGATGACTTATGGAGCAGATGTGTCCTCGGTCGGGAGTGGGGTGTCAAGACTCCTCTTCTGTTGGGCTAGAGGGGGTGGTTACTCTCGCATACTAGAGGAAGAATTTTATGGTCCCTTTCTAAGAGTGACGGACCGTTGGGACTATGGGTGTGTCCACTGAGGCATGCCAAAATCCTTGTACCAACAAGAGTTGAGCCTTGGTTAGGCGGAAAAGTCTGTATCGCAACAACCTCGTTTGGTCTTGTGACCCGAGCTCCAACGAAGGACAGGTTAGAAAGAGTGTACAAAAATTGGCGACTCAATGTTGGTGTCAGTGCTTTAGGTATAAAGTTCTAGAACCGGAAGGCCAGTAGGGCGAATACCGGTGGGACAGAGAGTCTCGGAACCGAGGGTTAGGGGTGTAGGTCTCAATCCTTGTTAGTGGCTCTTGGTGGAGCATTCGTATGCACGAGATGGGTTCCGCCAAGTCCCTTCGAATCCCCACCTTCATATAGGGTCTCTTAGTGTCGTGAGGGAGAGATTGTAGCATCATAGAGGTACGGTGTTGTTAGGGTCCTTTCAACTACACTCGGTCTCTTGGTGGCCTATACACCCACAATGGAAATAAAATTCCGAGACCGTAATGTACTGAAGTCGAACTCGTGTTGGTGTGTGGTGTCCCTCGACAATTATCTGGGTTGTCTGGCGGAAGGGCGTGGTGAGGTCCTTTCAAAAATGGATGCTTAGAGTACCCCACATGCTATTCCAGCCTTGTCAGTACAGACAACCACAAATCCCCCTAATGCTTCTCCCACCTGGAAGTCAATTTCCGCTGTGAGGCCATCCCATGAGAGGTCGTCGACTACCGCCGACATTTGGATCCCCGAGAAAGGTAAGGTGGTTGGGCTAATGTCGGGGCGTAGGTCCTTCAAAACCAGTGGTGCTTGTTTAAATGACCAAGGCTTCCCCCATTGTATTCTCTCCTTCTCCGCATAGGATGTGAAGTAAATTTCCGAGATGCCTCATCCTAGGTCCTTGATAACAAGGTCGGAATGGTGCCACCTCTTGGTCATGAATCCCTCCATCGAGTATCGTTCGCACTATCGGGTGGTAAAGAGCTTGTCTGGAAGGTTGAAAGCTGTATGGACCCAAGTGCAATCTATCACCAGGTTCCTTGGGACGTAAATGATTTGGTCCTACTCCTCGTCCATATTCAGGGCGTCAAAGCCCTTTTGGAGAGCCTCCATCGAAGGTCGATGTGTCTCAGTGTTGGTGTCTTCATCCCAGGGATAGCTTAGTTGGGATCTACTCGGTTGGGATCTACTGCGGGATTGGGATCTATCGCATGGATTATATGGATCCTCTTACGGGCGCGATGCGTTCCATCTAGGTTCGAGGTGGCATCTCGTAGGGACCACCGTAGGTAGGTACAACAACGTCGTCTAGTAGCAGGTTCATCGGGACAGAGAGCATGATATCCTCAGGAGAAGTCATCGATGCTAGTACATTTCATGATAGAGGCGGGAGTAGGGTCGTTAGTGTGGATCCCAACCGGATGAGTGATGGTGGCACAATGATCCCCTTGGATGGTAGTAGCATCCGAAAAGGCAGATTCAGATATGATGCTTGGAGAGAGCCTCACCCTAGCCGGAGATCGTGGGTGGTGTTTGATAACATGGTATAGAGTGGACAGAGGGGAAGAGAGATCGGGTTCCCCTTCTTCTGGTATCGTGTGATAGATAACACGATGCGACAAGAACGCGTGGGGGGAAACATCGATGGCAATGCCTGAAAGAACGTGGGAAATTGATGGATGGGCAGCTTTCTCGTATATGAGTGGAGTGATGTCATTCACGAGATGCATAGGGGTTGTGGGTGCCATGGATATATGCTAGTTCTCGATAGGAACATTAGACATGATGGTCATCGGAGAAGAAGAGGACGACGCACAGAGCTTCTGCAGAGAGAGGGGATAAAGGAATCCAAGAGGTTGAGTCTTTTTCTTCTTCAAATTATGACTTAAAACAATTTAAAACGATCCAAGAGGTTGAATCCATTTAGATTTTGTTTTAACAAAATAGCAACTTAAAACAATTTATATTCACACTGTCTTTAAATCAAAGTTGAAAATTATAGAAGACGAAATATTTTTGGGTGGATCATTTTTTATCGCATCTTGTTTATTTTTTGTTTGAGTGTAAGACATGGATATATTATAAATTATAAAAGTTCATCCAAAATGCACACAACAAAATGTAAACTAGAGAGTACCAGTAGAATGGTCCAGACATCATGGGACCCAACAAAAATATAAAATAACTTAAATAAATGTACTGAATCGCTCCATTGAAATATTCATAAATGGATAATATGATAGCGTCCAAAAAAAATCAATACATCGGATCAAAACTAGGAGCTAGGAAAGAGCCGACCCATTTTTAGATTGGCGCCTAGGCGGACTATATACTCTCCCGGGTTGTCGGCGTGCGTCCTCCTCCCTGGAATTATAGAGTTGGGCTCCAAAAATGCGAGAATACTAGCCACAGAGATGGTAGGACTTAGGAGAGTAACATACCAAAATTTGGCGGGACCACCGCCACCTTACATCCAGTGGGGTGGTGTTGCTGGCCGACCCCCCATTGGACCACGAATCCTTCATTGGACGAGGCGATAGGGTGCTTGACCCCCCCCTGTCGCTATACTATATGCACATTCGGAGTATGAGGTTCCCTTTAACACCAAGTCTTGATTCTACCCTATCGACCGCTTCCACCCTACTGAAGAGAAGAGGTAGCCAACTCCCTAGGTACCTCCGGGTGTCCTCCACCCAGCTCCATTGGAAAGAGTGTGAGTAACCTCTGGTTTGAGCTAAATGTACCTAAGGACTACCTCCTCGTAATGAAGGCTCCCTTAAGAAACCCGAGCGCATCCTCCTAACGGTAAATGACTTGACTTGTGAGACAGGAAACCTGAGAAGGATGATCACTCCTGATAGGAAACAGCCTGACTTGGTCAAAGGGCGAGACCTCATCCTACACCATTCTCCCCTTCCTCTTTCGGTCCCTTGGGAGAGGCTTGCCAAGGGTAAAATTAGGGGTAGGACAACCAGAGGATCCTCCCATATATGACTAGTTGGTCCTCGGGATCGGTCTTCCATGTCATGCTCTAGAGCCTGCCGGTCTCGAATCAGCTAGTGAGCGAAGATATGGTCTCCGATCCCTTACACCCGAGTGACAAGCTGCCACTAGGTGTCTTACGCAACTACACCCATATAAATGATTCGTTAAACGCTCATATGAGATATGTAGAAGGGTTCATACCTCAGACTCCGAGAGTCAAAACCAGTGCTGGCTCGGCAATGGAAGGCGGATATCAACTCGAAGACGTATCCTCATGAAGTCGCCACATCTCATCTAGTCTGCATCCTCGTCCACCTTCAGAATAGTGCCCAAGGAGTTTCCCAAGGGGAATCTACCACCCCGGTTCTACGCACCGACCGAAAGATTAGAGATCCAGACCCACACCGAGAAGTGGGAGAATAGGATATCGCGAGGCCACAGCTAGGGTCGTAAGTCCGCAAGAAGCACTATGGACCTCTGAAATGCACATGCCTCGCCAATCAACACCCGAGTCCTCTCCCTTATCGAACGGAAGAAGAATCTCATCATTCCATCCTCTAAAGGCCGGGCTACCACGTCAGGCACTTGCCACAAATTCTCCATCCAATCCAGCAGGGATTGCTAGTAAAAGGTCCTTGGTGACATTACCCGGGCCGTCATCCGCTAGCTCCATCGGGGGCATAAAGACCTCCCTTATCACCAAGACCCCCATTCTGGCCCCCAACTCGTTCATGTCACCACACTCGGGTATCCTCAGTCGAGACTGTCGCGGCCCACTAACTCAACGGCCCACTAGGCCTCTATTCCTCTCCGTTCCTCCAACTGTTGAGTCCATATCATTCGGCTCAAGCTCCTCATCTACAACCCGACACATCTCTCTTGGCCCAATACCACCAAGTGGGCCTCGTCACAAGACAGGAACGCTAAGCCCCTATCGAGATCTCTGCCACCACTAACTATGGTTCCCAACATTTCCCGATGAGATCTCCTGCCCTGTCGCGTTGGTCGTCGCACCACTCCACCTATAAGGCTCGTCGTCGGATCCCGTTTCCTCTTCCTCGATCACAAAACCCACTATCGACCTAGGAGGATCAGTGATGATCCCCCATCTACCTCTGGTCTAACCCTCAGGCCACCGTAGAGTGCCTCTCCCGAACTGGCAAGTGACCCACCGTGACTCCGGGATCCCGACCACACGGACTCGTCATGGACGAGGACCCCGTGCCATAGCATATTTGACCAGGCCTTTCATTTTCCCTGACGCGCCTCCATACCTCCTCGTCGATCGTTCCATAAGAGATTCCTTACTGCCGCTTGTGCAGTGAAGAACATGCCATCCCCCATTTCCAGATCGACCGCAAACGGACCTATTGTTGAAAATGACATGGGAGACCCACCAAGTGAACTAGAGCAAAGAGTCCTCGATTAACTACTGTTATAGATAACTGTTGGAGCCGCGGAATCACATTCTTGTCGTCATCCATCGAGAAGAGTGGATGTATGCTACAAACCCTAGCCACCGAAGTAGAGAGAAAAATAGGGGAAGAACTAAAATTGCAATGATATTATAATAAATCGCACCTTGTTTATTGGATGATTTTTTTTAAACGACAACGAGTTTATAGTGCATTACTGCCAAACTTCGGTTACAAAAGGAGCATAGGTCTAGGGGTCCAGAATATGTCTAGGCTCCCCACAGGTGACCCAGCGCTCATGGACCCGCAGAAAGAGTTTAATTTTCATCTTAGACAAGAACAAAGAGAAACCTCGTTCTGCCACCCCAACAAACAGACCCAAAGCAAACAACGTCCAAACTAACAAATACGAAACTAAATCTAATAAACTGAAACAAGAACAAAAGCAATAAAATTGCATTGCTTCCAAACTCCTCCCGGGATGGCCAAGCAAGACCCATCTCGGGTCTTAGGGGATAGGACACTCGGGCCCCATCGCTCCAACCTGAGGTCTGGTCATGGATCCTGGCGGGGCTGTTTGGTAGCCCTCGCCTCGTTGTCATCGTGGCCCTCATCGTCCCTTAGTTGACAGATCGAGATGTTACGTACCTTTTCCTTGTCATCCGGTTCTTGCTCGAGGGAGAGCACCGTTGTGTGGTGTTGGATCTCCGCAATGGAGCCTGGTGCAGAGATGGGGGCTCCCGCCGATACATGGGGCAAGCGGAGTTAGGGCCAGGGCGGACTTCGTTCATGGGGACGTGCCTAGACCATGGGGACTGGTGGGAGGAGCTCCAATGGCATAAGTGTGGTTCGATAAAAAACGATCGTGCATGTCATGGAGATCGTGCCTATCGTGAGAAGAACAAATCAAGAATTTGTAGTGGCTAACTTTAAAGGTGACGGGGAGCTTGGTGGAGAAGCCATGAAAAAGAACAACGGCAATGACTTTGTGGAAGGAAAGATTAAAGAAAAGACAAGGCTGAATTCTAGAGAAAAGTCTCTAAAACTTAGTAAGTATCCCATTTTCTTATAAATAATTGACGATCTTGGGTTTAAAATTATGTCAAACTAAAATTGACCATCGGGTCCATTGAATCCATACAAATGCCCAAAACTGGACCATGCAGAGCTAATTTAGAATGGAGCTTGTTGCCGGCCAGATAGAGCCAAAAGGATAAAAATGACAAGTAAGTCAGACCGGCATGAATCGGGTACTGCTGAGCTTAGCTCTTCTCCTTGCTCTTCGAATCAACAACGAACCGAAACCCGTACTCAATTTTCTCGGAAAACAAACAGACAAGGGTATTGTCCTGGGCTCGCCGGTCATGGACTCATTATTTTTGCTTCTTTATTTGCATCACAATCGGTTAGCTTTAAAGCCCAATAAGCTAAACAGGCCTTGGCTACAGATTCTTTACCATGGAAGACACGCGAACATGAGTCAGTTTACTGATAGTGGATTAGTGATACATCTCTACAAAAAAAAAAACGTTTGGGCAACTGGTTGAATTTGTTGCTTCGTGATTAGGATTGGAGTGACCATAACTTTAATATGATGAGGAAATAACATAGGATCTTTTTATAGGTAAATATCAAGAGCTATTATGAATTAAAGCGAATAATACAAGAAAGTACATCAAGTAAAAGGTTACTTGTTTAAAGAAGAAGTGTACCCAACGGGAAGAGGACAGATGCCCCTGAGTTGATTATGTTAATCTCCACCTGAGCGTCCGACCGAACAATCGCCCTAATCTACTCGTGTGTCCTGGAAAATTCCAATCATGTGGCAATTGCTCGGGCCTCTATCATGGGTGCCTCCCAGATCCCCGGCATGACTCCGCTTCCAACTGCCAAAATCGAGCATGAGGAGGACCTGGCGATGAAACCCCACGCATATTGATCAGTGTCCGAAAAGATTGCCCTATCTATGCTGAAAAATGTCCACCCTAATCGTGGTAAGGTGAATTTGTCAGGTGAGCAATACTACACAACGGGGTGCATGGGATCTTACTTTCTTGAGCTTGAGTCCAAGCTGTGATATGGGTATGCACAGTCGAACAAACTCCAAGGCAGTTAGATAGCACTCTTGCCATACTTTGGCATTACGAGCCTTTCAAATCTTCTATGGCTAATAGAGGATGTGCGCCTTCTGTTCTAAGAACACCTTGATGTAATAAAGTTCCACCCTTTCCTGAAAGTCCCGAAAAGAGGTATTTTAATGCCCCCCTTAATATGGACCAGCAGAATTTCGCGAATCCACAATGAAAAAAGAGATGTTCAGTCGTCTCAGCGTGGGGGGAGCACAGAGGCCAGGTGGGTGAGATAGGAACATACCGTCGCCAAAAGTTATCCGCAACTTGGAGAGATCTTGCAAGATCATGTCACAAAACATACAGAGGTGGGGTCGGACAAGGATCTGCTAGATGTCCAAACCGGTTGGGGAGAGCTAGTATCCTCCAGAGGGCATCCAATTCTTGCTTAAATATCTATATCCATCCTTAGTAGAGTAGTTGTCTTTTGGATCCGAGAACCAATACCATTCGTCCGAGGTGGCCGATAAGAGAATTGTGAGGATATCGTCACGGTCCTCCGAGCAGAAGAGTAGGCCAAACAAGGGGGCATCCCATTGTCTAGTTATGGGAGTTAGTAATTCTTCCACCGAGTGATTGATGAGGTGAAAAGAGGCAGTACAGATAGTAGGGCTCATCCCTATAAGCCAATAATGATCCAAAACCGTAATATCTAGACCCAAGCCAATGACTCTCTGTAAATCTGATAGTATCAGAGCCTTGGACACATATATGCTCGATCATGTGAAGCTCGATTGACGCTCATCCCCTTCTTGGGTGAAGTCCGCGATCAGATAGTACAATGCTTTCAGCACTTAGGCTACCACAAATGTTGGACGATGGAGTAGGTTCCAAGCATGTTTACTTAACAACACAAGGTTCACATCTTGTAGGTGACGAAAACCCATTCCACCATCCTTTTTTGGACGAAAAAGCTTATCTCAACCGTGCTAGATAATCAGTATGTGCTTAGGGGTTGAAATCGCCCACCAGAACTTAGCCAGTGCAATATGGATTCGATCCATGATGCTCCGTGGCACCTTAAATACTAACATATCATAAATCGGGATGAACGTGAGCACGAACCGTATCATAACCTCTCTTCCTACCAACGATAGTAATTTACCATCCCATGACTAAACCCTCCAGATCACCTTATCTGCCAAATACTACATGTTACGGCTTTTATGCCTCCTAATCATATTTGGGACCCCGAGTTACTACGATGTCTCTGATACCTCCCCAATATGGAGCGTCATACAACACTCCCTACGAGTAGTCGCGGTGGTGTTTGTACAAAACAAAACCGAAGATTTTTTGGTAATTCAATACATGTCCTGACAATGTGTCGAAAGAAGTGAGGAGAGTATGCACCTTGTTGGCTTCTTTCGGGGTGGCGCGTTTTGCATCTTAATAAGGAGATATGAGAGGCCCTATGTACAGAATTAAAATAGATTGGGCGAAAGGGGGTCCCCTTGGTAAGTTCCCCATGTTGGAGCGAAGACGGGGGTCATTTCCCCCTTGAGCTGACTGAGTATTGAACTGAGCCCATGCAAGCAGCCATAAGCTTCATTCATTCCTTTAAGAACCATTTTCGTTGCAGGATGGCTAAGAGGAACGACCATTCTATCTTGTTATAGGCCTTGCCTGTATCTAGCTTTACCATCATATATCCCATATTACCTATCTGCCTCTATCAAAGGAATTGGATGATCTCAAAGGACATAAGGACATTATCCTATATACTGTGGCCTAGAATGAATGCTCATTGCGTTGGCGCAATGAGATTCTGCAAGAGGGGCTCGAGTCGATTAGTCAACAATTTGGAAAAAATTCAAAAAATCACATTATAGAGGGCAATAGGTCATAGTTAATAGTGGATTGTGCTTCTTCGCGATCAATACAAATTGGTGATGTTGAGGGACTGATAAAAAGATCTCTCACGTATCATTGTTTGGATAAACCGTATGACCTCCTCCTGTACCATTGTCCAATAGTGCTAAAACAATTGGGATTCAGGTCATTTGGTCCTGAGGCCTTATCCGATCTCATCTCAAATACTGCCTAGCGGACTTCATCTCGCAAAACCCCTCAACAAATCTCTATTTTCATTATCCGTGACTTACCCCAGTAGGAAATGCGATCGAGAAATTCGTAAAGTCCGGGTGGGAAGTGGTAAATAAAGTGGTGTAGTATTCGACGATAAGTTCCCGCAGGCACGTGTCCCATGTGAGTAATTGACCTTAAGTGTCTTAGAGGGAGCAAATAGTGTTGACCTTTCTCCAGTACGAAGTTGTAGCATGGAAGAACTTCGTGTTTTGATCCCAATTTGTCAACTAGTGTTGTTCGACTCTCTACTTCTAGAATGTTGTCTGAATCCGAAGAGGTGCTTCATATTGTATCTGGATTGCTTCTGGACATTTACCCTCGGACGATCCATCCTATTATTGAGCTCCACGATTCTACGTTATGATTCTACATTTTCCTATAACTCGATTTCCCCTAGTGGTCCAACGAGATGTCAATCTTACGAATTGCCTTCCCAATTGGTGTAGAAGGATCTTTATCCCATTCCGCTTATATCAAATTCCCATATTCAAGGTTCTGAACCCAAGCCGACTCAAAACGGAATTTCGGGGTCCCGTTCTAGGTCAGCGGGAGTTGACGGTGAGGAAGATCAGCTAATCATCTGAAGTTGTCATTCCCATATTACGAAGCTCCATTTCCGGCAATGAGTAAAAAAAAACTCCCTAGACATGAAGGCTTGGTCCAATATGGATTCTACTCACGTGGCGTTGTCCCTGTCCCAAAACCAGGTAAATTTGTGTCCTAGTAACGGGACATCCCAGAGATCTAGTTCATCAATTAATGCTTGAAAATCATCAATTAGCACAGTCAGATATATTGGCAAGCAGCTCGAAATTCTTGTTGATTGAGGACATTATTGAAGTACCCAATGATAATCCATCTGTCTCGACCCGCCCTAGAGAGCTGACGTCGGAGGTCCCATGACTGCCGACGTAGCTCGCGTCGAGGTTGGCCGTAAAATCCAGTAAGGAAAAATGGGTTCTGATCCGAACCTGTAACCTCAAGGTCAATGGAGTGGGAGGAATCGGTTCCCACTATGATTTGGAACCCCTTGACCTAGAACAACACCATCACTCGCTAATTTGTCATCGTCGCGACCAAGGTGCCTCCGTCAAAGCCCATCTTTCGTGATCATACCCGCTTTTGGAGTTACTGTTTCACACAGATAAGGAAAATGGGGATTGTGCTGGGCAAGGAGGTGCTTCAAGTACTGAGTATGGTGTCTGATCCCATCCCTTAACAATTCAATGACAAAATTCACAGATTTGGAGAAAAATGGTGGATGCGGGATTGGGCGCATAGTTGGGGAGGGCAACGGGGAAGGAACCATTTGGGGAACAGGTAGGGTTGATGGTAGGGACACACGCATGGGAGGCGAAGATGGAGAGGGAGAACATGTCGGGTGAGAGCCGCCTAGAAAGGAGCGGTTTCGGCAGTATGAGATGGTGGGCGATCTGGAGGGATCCCGAAGAGAGAGCGAAACCCTAGACATTGTATTGATTCTATGTGTACATTTTGGAAATATCATATGATAGTGCCAAAGAATCATCACAATCAAGTAAAAAAAACATACAGTTTGGTTTGTTATTCTGTTTTACTTAAGTTGTTACCGTGTATATATTGTGTTTGGCTCAACGACTTGACTATTTTTTTTTATTAATTTATTGAATTTGATTAACACACAAATTGAAACGAAAATGCAATATTATTTAAACGAAGCAACATTACGTAGATGATTATAGCATTACATTTGAAACTAAACTTGAACCACACTGATGTAGAGGCGTCAATTCGCAACGTCTCTGACGAGATTCATTAATGAAATTTATTGAATGTGATTCGTTACTTGGATGCGTACTCGAAATAGGTATGATCTAAGATTTGACGCTCGGTTGTGTTGGGAAAGCGATATTAGACATGTAGTTGGTAGATGTTGTCGAATTTCTTGACCTTGTTGTTGTTCTTTCCCTAGTGATCATTTAGTTGGTGTTGGGAACATTTGGGGAACGTGGATGGGGAGGTGGCGACATACTGTAGCTAAAGGTTCCCCCATTATTCGCCATTGGTCTCCACATATTCAAACCATGTGAGGAAAATGTGGGTTGATTCCTCAACAAAAGAAGCTATTGTACGACGTGAAGTTTCCATCCCGATAAAGAAGTGGAGGTGAATAAAGTGAATGAGGGCATGGAGGAAAGGTGTGAATGAAACGGAAGAGGGTGGGATATTTACAGGGTGGATGGTAGTTGTTACGTCGACCTTGAGCCACAGTTATGTTGGTTGCAAATGGTGTAGAAGAATGGATTCCATTTTGTTTGGTTTACGAGAAGATAAAATATCTGAAATGCAAAAAATTGAAGCCATAATTACAAAATTTTGAAACTGAACATTCATTGAAAATAACTTAAACATAGGAACTAAAACAGGAAATGAACAACACAAACTTCAACGCAAAAGACACAATAAATAAAACACAAATATAACTAGAGTTTGCTAGTTTGTCGAGCGAGACTTGCCAAAAGAGCTACATGAGCTGATTTCACGTTATTAGACATGTTGAAGGTGTTTGTTTCCAAAGATGAATTGTAAACACCTTACAATTATTTTGTGTGCTCATCTTTCATTTCGAATATCTGGTACTTTATAGTGCTTTGATAATACATGCTCTGAGCAGCACTTTCAAGCATGTAATTTGAGCCTTATTCATCGGTACTTTTCATTTGTACTCCTCCTGTAAGGACCGCTCCTGGTCAAAGTCGGTCAATCGGCAGAAAAACGGAAAAATTTAAAATTTTGGGACAAACATCTAAATGAACCTAAAATTGACCCCGAGGGGCATATCGGACTTAAGTTGACCCCGATATCGACCAAAGTGAGTTCTGGGTGACTCAGGGAAACTTTTTGACCAATTTGGGAAAAGTTGACTTTTTACCGAAAAAGTCAACCGAGCGACGTTTTGGTCCGTTCGAGGCCCGATTTGGATCCAAAAAGCTTATCCGTCGTTACAGCGGTCTTAGTTGGTCTGTTTCCTTGTAGCACACGAAATTTCATAAATCCTTGGAAAATGGGCCCGCACGGGGCCCGAGACGACCGAATTTCGCGAATTTGATTGTTTTCTAACTAGTGGGACCCACTTGACACATGTTATGAATGTGGTGGAAAGGAGATGAGAAGACTTATTTACCCTTGGGCTTAAAACTAAAGGTAAAAGGAAAAGGGGGGCTATTTTGGTCTTTTTGGTGTGTGTTTGATTTTAAAACAAAATAAAAAGGGAAGGGATGAGAGATGTTCGGAAATTTCAGAAAAAAGGAGAGGGAAGAGAGAGAAAGAAGAGAGAAGAAGAAGGAGAAAGAAAAGGAGAGGTTTGTGCTCGATTTCCCGACGATCCGACCGACGGATCGTCTCAATTCTCGCGTATTCGTCATCCCCTCATCGTTGCCTACGGTAAGAACCCGTGTTTTTCTCGTTTTGGCACGTTTGAATTCTAGGGTTTGAGTTTAAATGGTTTAAATAAGGTTGGTTTAAGGATCGAAGTTCGTTGGGAACGTTTTGGGGCGAAAATGAGCGTTTTTCGGTGTGGCCGTGTGGGGCCCCGTTTGGTCGGGCCTCGGGTTTTCGTGTTCGGGTGGTCTTGGATGATCCCCGAGTTGATAATTCACACCCGGAACGAATTATGGAATTAATTTGTGAGAATTCGGAAATTTGGGTTAGAAACTTTAAACGCGGAATTAAATCGCTCGGGTATCAGAAATTGATTCCGTCGATTGCGTTGGAACACGTGAATTATATTAGGGTTGTAGAAACGAAAACGGGAATTTTCGGACCCCCGGAGGGCGTTTTTCCGATCCCGGGCAGATTCGCCGAGCCGGGCGAATCGGGCCTTTCCAGGCCCATTGTTGACAATGTCGAGCAATTGGGAAGTTTGGGAGTGATCGGCATTGTCAGGGTTGCGTTTGGGCGTTAAATTCATTAAATTCGGTTTTGCCTGCAAATTTAACAAGTGTATTATTCTTTGATCACCTTAGACCGTGCCACCGACCGCGGAAAGAGGAGGCTAAGCGGGTGATCGTGAGCATTGCCATAAAACTTGACGCCCTGCGGGTTTTAATCGCAAACTTGAGCACGACAAGTGCACCGACCGTTAAGTAGTAATCGGATTTGAAGTCCGGAATATCGAGCCCAAAGGAGCAATAAACAAACACTTACTATTTAAAGCTTGTAGCTAAGCTATTTCTATAAAAAGTTGGTTTTTATGCTTCTAAAATAAACTAACAAGTAATGCAAATCAAGTAGAGCACTCGTAGCACGAAACCGAAATTCTTAACTTCTTGAATCAAATGATGAAATTTCTAGGATATCGGGTTCATAGAGTTCATTCCATAAAGTCAAAAATACTCGATTGTTGTGATGAAGACTTGATTTAGAGGCAACGAGTCATCTCAACTCTAGTCCTAACTTCTTTCGAACGATTCGGACCCTAATGGAATATAACCACCGAGTTCTTTCGAATCACGATGTAGGAAGACCCAAAGCGTTTAGCTCTATGACAACTCTAACTTTCGACCAACCAAGCCTATAACTATTGCAATTGTATTAACCCCGCTAGTTCTAGCTAGGGTTTAAATCCAATTTATGATCGACTTTAGACTAATTAGAATTCTCCTCTTTCAAGCGTTAAATTCTAATTCAAATCAATTATCAAGCCTACCCGGGAGATAAAGCGTTAAGCACAAATCGATCATAAACACTAAAACAATTCAACGATCACAACAATTTAAAGCATTTAAAACATGGAAATCTCTACACTAATCATCCAAACCCCTAGAAATTTGGGGGTTTAATTGTTCATGATAATCAATGACATAGAGATGAACCAACAAGTAAATGATTTCATAATGAGAATTAGAGAGAAGGTTTAGATACAATCACCACAATTAATTGACAAAATGGTTGCTCTTCCCCTTCCTCCAAACCCTAGCTTTGATCTTCTTGTGTTGGCAACAAATCCAAGTGTAGAAGCACCAAGAGACTCTCCTAAAGATGAATTTTCTCCAAGAACAATGACACCCTTGGCTCAAATCCCTCTCAAATCAATGAAGCTTCCTCTTGTGTTCCCCAAAATCTCTCCAAATAAAATCAGAAAATAAATAACTCTTTCTATAAATCTCCTCTCAAATTAACTCTACATAATGTATGTATCCTTATTTGTGTGTAGAGAGAAAAAGAAAAAGGAAATAAAAAATAAATGCTCAAGGTCTCTATCTCCTATTTGCTCTGGTTCGGCCTTCCCCTCCCTCGCCTCTGTGTCAAAAAAAAATCAATCGAAGATGATGTCCTCCTGAGATGCGGCTGAGCCACCAAAGGTAGAGTGCTGCCCTAGACACGTGTTGGCAGAGGAGAGGAGAGCTGGAAGGGGACAGGTGTCGCGAGATGGGGAGGTGGGGGCTGGAGTGTGCCGGCTGGGACAGGTGGCGGCAGCTGGGGCGGACAGGTGGCGGCGAAATGGGGGTTTGGTGGCTGGCGGCGGACACGTGGCGGACGCAGTAGAGAAGGCGGCGCCACGTGGGCCAGGCAGGGACAGGTGTCGCGCAGGGGTGGAGTGGCGGCGCCAGTGCGCCACGTGGCGCGTCCTGGGAGCTCTGGCGGCTGGGCTGGTCAGCGCCACGTGTCAGTCTCTGATGGCCTGCTGCATTTTTGCTCCTTTTCCGCTATTTCGCTCGCTCCGGCTTCGTTTGGGCTCCGATCGATCTCGTTCTTGCGCCAAAAAATTCCTTTTTCCAAGACCTACAAAACAAGACCAGTCATGAGTATATTTCGAAGCGACCAAAATCGACCCTCTTAACGGTCCACAAGCACAAAACACCCAAAATACGCCGGAAATCCATCAAAACACCGAACATATCGATAAAATCAATTATTCATGCTAAATCTAAATATATGATAGAAAACCGGGACCAAAAACCTGTAAACTCGATATAAAGTGGCCCAATTATGTGTTAAAATGCACCCGCATCAACACCCCACACTTAGACTTTTCTCGTCCCGAGAAAACTAAACATAAATAAATATGAACTAACTAAGATAAATGCCAAGATAAACCCCGCGATACTATCTCCGTAGGCGGAGCTTGGCGACTCCGGGTTATTGAAAGCAGTAAATATGCATATGCTGACTCGACTAGACCAAAATTCTCATGCAAATACACAAGCCAAAAAAAAAGGTGTGTGCTTACACTTGGATTTTATCGGCAATTTGACCTAGAACATGCATAAGGAATAAGATCTCGCATCATTCTTTCTACTTTTCACCAACCAATTTCTACATGTTGTAGATTAAGAGTGTATGTGTAGTGGATTACAAGATGTAGTGCAATAACTAGAAAGATTTCAAGCCTAACTATTGTCATTTAGCCCTTTGCACTCTTAATTCTACATAACATAGTACTAATCAAGAGCATAACATAATCTCATTCACAAATCTTATGAGTGGGCGTTGTCATGCAATTACGTTGCCTTGGGACTATGCGAATGGTAAACCTATCTAGTTCCTTTACGAGTCAAGTGGTAGATCAAATTTTTGCTTGGTTTTTTCGATTGCGTGTCGAAACTTTGGATCATTAAGATAGGCTGGGGCGTTCACCTTTTATTACGCTATGATTAACTCAGGACATGAGGGTCTCACTCTGCATAGCGATCCGCCGCAGCCCCTCAAGCCTTTGTTAATACACAGATTTTATTGGATCCCCTTTCCCCGGGACCTATACTTAATTTCCCCGTGCATAGTGTGTGTGATTTTGAAAAATTGGTACCACAAACGCACAATGGGACTAACCACTTGAACTCGACTAGATTTCTAATCTACCGAAACGCATAGTTTGATCCCAAGACAACAAGCATGTGGGCTCAACCTCCTCTACATGCAATAAGTGAAATAAGACTAGTATCCCTTAACTAGGGCCACTATATGCAGAAATCAAGATAGAATCAGGCCGGTGACAATAAAAAGAATTGAAACCTAACCACACCTAACATTTGGTGTGACCGCCTTTTCGTGTCTAAGGCATATAGCATCACTAAATCATCATGAACCCAATAAGCATTATAGCACAAACACAAAATACAGCTCATTAATACTACCAACAGTAAATCATCCAAACACTCCTAAAAAAATCCTCAATGATGAAAGTTATTCCCAGCTTGCTCATATTGGCCTAAATTGCACATCCAAGGTTTACACACAAAATAAAGACCCATAAAAAAAATTACACCAAAAATGCATGAAGCACAGCATAGAATGCAAACATATAAATGCAAAGCATCCCACCCCACACTTTAAACCTAAGCACTGTCCCCAGTGCGACTCTAAACACATATTTACACATGCACCCGATATATGATAACAATAAACACCCCACACTCAGAATCAAGCAACATACAAGTCAAGAAATCCTATATGCATGGTCTATCAGCACAGCAATTCGGGTGCTCAGCACCCTCAGATAGCATATAAGAAATACAATAGTGGTAAACAATTGAAAATAGGAAGGGAAGAGATACTGCCCCTCAAAGAACCGCTACTCGACTTGTGAGCTGACGTGGGAGTCTTAGTGTGCATGGATGGATGGAAAGATCACCGCCCGTGAGAACTTCTAAGAAGCTCGGCGCCATGGCATGTGACTAAACTGCTCCCACTTTCCATCCATTGTTGGGGTGCCTCCCAACTAGCGCATTTGTTTAACGTCGTTAGCTCGACTCAAAGGCGGCCTAAGCCGCCTACCGCCTAATACTCAGGCTCCTCCAGATATAGACATTCTTCTAGACCGAACACACCACCAGAGTAGTGCTTCACTCTATGACCATTCACAAGAAAAGGGGGATTCTTCCCATCAGAGATCTCTATCGCCCCTTTGGAAAGAACTCGGGTCACCTTATAAGGACCGCTCCACTTTGAAACTAGTTTACCGGGGAAGAGCTTCAATCTGGAGTTATAGAGAAGAACCATGTCTCCCTCCTTGAACTCTCTGTCTACAATTCTCTTATCATGGGCAATTTTGGTGCGCTCCTTGTATAGCTTTGAGTTATGGTAAGCCTGAGACCTGAATTCATCCATCTGATTGATCTGTAATAACCTGTTCTCACCACAACTGTTAGCATCAAAATTTAAAAACTTAATTGCCCAATATGCTTTATGCTCTAACTCCACTGGTAAATGACAAGATTTCCCATACACTAGCTTGTAGGGAGACATTCCAATAGGAGTTTTAAAAGCTGTTCTATATGCCCACAGTGTATCATCTAATCTATGTGACCAATCTTTCCTAGATGCACTGACAGTTTTCTCTAATATGCTTTTAAGCTCCCTATTTGTAACTTCTACTTGCCCGCTAGTTTGGGGATGGTAGGGAGTAGCTAAGCGATGACGAACACCATAATGATTTAAAAGCTTCCAAAATTGTTTATTGCAAAAGTGTGAGCCGCCATCGCTTACTATTGCCCTAGGCGTGCCAAACCGAGAAAATATATATTTCTTTAAAAATACACAAACCGGTTTGGCATCATTGGTGGCCAAGGCCACCGCTTCAACCCACTTTGACACATAATCCACGGCCACTAAAATGTACTCATAACCATTGGACCGTGGAAAGGGGCCCATAAAGTCAATGTTCCATACGTCAAATAACTCTACCTCAATTGAAATGTTCATAGGCATCTCTTTCCTTCTCGAGATATTACCAGTTCTTTGACACCTGTCACATTGCTTAACGAACACAGCTGCATCATGAAATAAGGTAGGCCAATAAAATCCCGATTGCAACACCTTTTGTGCTGTCCTGGCAGTCCCAAAATGTCCTCCTACTTCTCTTCCATGGCAATGATGTAAAATCTCTCTAGTCTCATACTCGGGGATACACCTTCTCACCATTTGATCTGCACAAATCTTAAACAGGAAAGGATCATCCCAATAATAGTTTTTCACATCATATAAAAACTTTTTCTTCTGATAGGAGGTAAAATCTGCAAGAAGAACACCACTTGCTAAGTAATTTGCAAAATAGGCAAACCATGGGGTAACTTGATTTTCTATACCAAACAAGTGCTCATCCGGGAACTCTTCTTTAATTGGCACACTTAGGTTCTCATGGGGGTTCTCAATCCTAGATAGGTGATCTGCAATAACATTCTCTACTCCTTTTTTATCTCGAATCTCCAAATCAAATTCTTGGAGTAGTAAAATCCACCTCAATAGTCTAGGTTTTGCCTCTTTCTTACTAAACAAATACTTGAGAGCTGCATGGTCAGTGTACACAATAACTTTGGACAAGACAAGATAAGAATGAAATTTATCACAAGTGAATACCACAGCAAGTAGTTCTTTTTCAGTAGTAGCATAATTCATTTGGGCTTCATTAAGAACTCTACTAGCATAATAAATAGTGTGAAAAATCTTGCCTTTTCTCTGTCCCAAAACTGCCCCTACCGCTATATCACTAGCATCACACATTAACTCAAAAGGTAGGGACCAATCAGGACTCACCATCACAGGTGCATTCACTAACTTATCTTTCAAGGACAAGAAACTCTTCAAGCATGCATCATCAAAATCAAAAGGGATATCTTTTCCTAACAAATTGCACAATGGTTTGGACATCTCAGAAAATCCCTTAATGAATCTTCTATAGAACCCTGCATGTCCTAAAAAACTTCTAATCCCCTTAACATTTCTAGGTGGAGGCAATTTACCTATCACATCCACCTTGGCCATATCCACTTCAATCCCTTTTTTGGAGATTTTATGACCTAGAACAATACCCTGTTGAACCATAAGATGACATTTTTCCCAATTTAACACCAAGTTTGTTTCTTCGCATCTAGTCAATACTTTATGCAGATTATTCAAACACTCATCAAATGAAGAACCAAACATAGAAAAATCATCCATGAACACTTCTAGGTAATCACCAATCATATCATGAAATATAACTGTCATGCATCTTTGAAAAGTAGCAGGTGCATTACATAAACCAAAAGGCATTCTCCTATATGCAAATGTTCCATAAGGACAAGTCAGAGTAGTTTTCTCTTGATCCTCAGGAGCTATAGCTATTTGGTTGTACCCACTATATCCATCTAGAAAGCAATAATATTCATGACCAGCTAATTTCTCTAACATTTGATCAATAAAGGGTAATCGGAAATGGTCTTTACGGGTGGCATCATTCAACTTCCTATAGTCAATGCATACTCTCCACCCTGTGACCGTCCTAGTAGGAATTAACTCATTCTTTTCATTGGTCACTACAGTCATTCCCCCTTTCTTAGGTACACATTGAATTGGACTTACTCAAGCATTATCAGAGATAGGGTATATAATACCTGCATCTAAAAGCTTTACAATCTCTTTCTTTACTACCTCTTGCATCAATGGATTTAGCCTCCTTTGTGGTTGCACACTTGGCCTTTGATTCTCCTCCATGAGAATTTTGTGCATGCACACTGATGGGCTAATTCCCTTGATGTCAGCTATTATCCATCCAAAGGCCCTTTTATGATCCTTAAGAACCCTCATGAGTTTTCCCTCCTGAAGACAAGACAACTCAGAAGATATTATCACAGGTAGAGTATTGTCTTCATTTAAAAACATGTATTTCAAATTTTTAGGGAGGGGTTTTAATTCTAGCTCAGGGGCTTGCTCAATAGAGGGCTTTAGCTTGGGCCCTTGACTTGCCTCCAAAGTGAGGCGAGTGTGTGGTCTATCCCTCTTCCATGGAGGACACGCCTCCAATAAATTGACCACTTCGTCTACAGCATCTTGTGAAAGTTCACAAGTGATACCAATGTCTCTAGCTAGGCATGTAAGAAAGGGATCATCAGGAATAAACATTTCCTGCACTACACAATCAATAGCCTCAATTCTAAAACATGTATCATCACTCCTAGCTTGTTTTATCGATCTAAAGACATCAAACACCACTTCTTCTTTGCCGTAGCGAATGGTCAATTTCCCTTGCTCTACATCAATAAGAGCTCTTGTTGTGGCCAAGAACGGCCTACCTAGGATTAGGGGTATCTCATAATCTTCCTCCATGTCCAATACAACAAAATCAGCAGGAAAGATAAATTTATCAACCTTTACTAGGATATCCTCTACTACCCCCCTAGGGTATTTAATCGATCTATCAGCTAGCTGTAGAGAAATAGAGGTCTGTTTCGGTTCTTCCCCCAATCCTAGCTTTCTAAATACATTCAGAGGCATCAGGTTTATGCTAGCTCCTAGATCACACAAGGCTTTTGCAAATGAAAGGGTCCCCATCTCACAGGGTATTGTAAAGTTACCTGGGTCTTTCAATTTAGGGGGTAATTTGTTTTGTAAGATAGCAGAACACTCTTCACTTAAATTCACCCTATCATTCACATTCATCTTCCTTTTGTTAGATATAATATCTTTCAGAAATTTGGCATAGACAGGCATGCTCCTAATTGCATCTAGAAAAGGAATATTAATCTCAAGTTTTTTAAACACATTCAAGAATTTAGCATATTGATCATCATGTTTAGATTTCTTGGCAACAGAAGGGAAAGGGAGAGATGAAGTCCGGGTTTCTGAATCAACCACGGACTCCCTTACCTTCTTACCTATGGCGTGCTCTCTTCCTCTTACTTCTGATGTGCCCTCTTGCTCTTCCTCTTGAATATGCTCAATAGGAACTTCTTCTGGAGGCTCTTCATTCAATCCCTCATATCTCACTTCTACACCTTTTCCACTCCTAGTAGTTACTGCATTTACATTTTCTCTAGGATTTACTTCTGTGTCACTAGGTAATGATCCTGGAGCTCTCGAGTGCAGAGCGGTGGTCATCTGCCCCATATGGGCTTGCATTGTCCTCATAGCAGAATCTGACTCTTCTTGCCTCTTAGACATCTGATCTTGCTTTTGCATCATCAGCTTGGTGTTCTCCTCTTGCTTTCTAGCCTTTGCATCCTGTCTTTGCATCAGTCTCAATATGAGATCCATAGGTGAAGGTTCTTGAGGTTGTTGGCTCTGCTGAGGTTGAGGATCTCTTTGCTGCTGGCCTTGGTTCTGAGGCCTTTGATGGAATCCAGGAGGTGCTAAATTCTGATTCCTTTGACCTTGATCTCCTCCCCATCTCAAACTTAGATGATCTTTCCAACCAGGGTTGTAGGTGCTAGAGTAAGGATCATATCTTCTTCCTTGATTGTTGTTGCTCACATAATGAGCACTTTCATGAGCTGGATGCCGCATTTCCTCAATGCAATCCAAAGGGTCAGGTTGTTGGGAGTGAACCTGTAACCCCTCTATCTTTGCACTCATCACTCTCATCATCTCCATAACTTGGTTCATGTCTGCTGAGGATGAGACTGAATTGACTGCACCAGTAGGTCCTCTCTCAGAGTGCCAATCATTATTGGACATAATCATTTCTAAAATCTCCAGGCACTCTTCTGGGGTGTGGTTTTTGAAGGAACCACCTGATGATGCGTTCAACTCCGATTGACTTGCCGGTCTCAAACCCATATAAAAAATCTGCATTTGCAACCACAACTCTAACCCACAGTGAGGGCACCTCCTTATCATCCCTTGAAATCGCTCCCAAGCTTCAGCTAATGACTCCATATTTGCCTGTCTGAAGTTTTGAATCTGGGACCTCAACTCTTGAGTCTTCCTTGGTGAGAAGAATCTAGTTAGAAACTTTTGAGCCAAATCCTCCCAAGTTCTTATCGCATGGTAAGGCAAATTGCGAAACCATTCATAAGCTTCACCTGATAGGGAGAACGGGAATAATCTTAATCTGACAGCATCATCAGACACACCATTGTACCTGAAGGTAGAACATATTTCAAGAAATTTGGTCAGATGTAATGACGGGTCTGGGCATGTAGAGGTGTTCCCGCTAAATGAAGATTGTTGAAGTAGTGAGATCACTGAAGTCTTAATCTCAAACTGGTGAGTTGTGATCGCTGGTGCCTGAATGCTTGAATGTAATCTGTTGGTTTGTGGTGCACCGAACTCACACAAAAGTCTTTGTGGTCTTTCTTGCTGATTAGCATGTTGACCTACGTTTGCAATCCGCCCATCTTCACCAAATCCCGGTGGGTCTTCCATATTATGCAATTCTTTAGCTTCCTTAGCAGCTTTCCTTGATGCTTTGAATCTAAACTCAGCTTCTCTTAACTCTTTGTCACTAAGCAGTTCACTTGAAGAAGATTTGGATCTTGTGAGCATAAAACCTTCAAATCCAAACACAAGATGAGATTAGAACCGAGAAAACAAATTTAAAAGACAAATAAGTAAATGAAATAGTCGTAGCACAAACTATATAGCAAGGGTTGACTAATTGCTCCCCGGCAACGGCGCCATAAAACTTGACGCCCTGCGGGTTTTAATCGCAAACTTGAGCACGACAAGTGCACCGACCGTCAAGTAGTAATCGGATTTGAAGTCCGGAATATCGAGCTCAAAGGAGCAATAAACAAACACTTACTATTTAAAGCTTGTAGCTAAGCTATTTCTATAAAAAAAAAAGTTGGTTTTTATGCTTCTAAAATAAACTAACAAGTAATGCAAATCAAGTAGAGCACTCGTAGCACGAAACCGAAATTCTTAACTTCTTGAATCAAATGATGAAATTTCTAGGATATCGGGTTCATAGAGTTCATTCCATAAAGTCAAAAATACTCGATTGTTGTGATGAAGACTTGATTTAGAGGCAACGAGTCATCTCAACTCTAGTCCTAACTTCTTTCGAACGATTCGGACCCTAATGGAATCTAACCACCGAGTTCTTTCGAATCACGATGTAGGAAGACCCAAAGCGTTTAGCTCTATGACAACTCTAACTTTCGACCAACCAAGCCTATAACTATTGCAATTGTATTAACCCCGCTAGTTCTAGCTAGGGTTTAAATCCAATTTATGATCGACTTTAGACTAATTAGAATTCTCCTCTTTCAAGCGTTAAATTCTAATTCAAATCAATTATCAAGCCTACCCGGGAGATAAAGCGTTAAGCACAAATCGATCATAAACACTAAAACAATTCAACGATCACAACAATTTAAAGCATTTAAAACATGGAAATCTCTACTCTAATCATCCAAAACCCTAGAAATTTGGGGGTTTAATTGTTCATGATAATCAATGACATAGAGATGAACCAACAAGTAAATGATTTCATAATGAGAATTAGAGAGAAGGTTTAGATACAATCACCACAATTAATTGACAAAATGGTTGCTCTTCCCCTTCCTCCAAACCCTAGCTTTGATCTTCTTGTGTTGGCAACAAATCCAAGTGTAGAAGCACCAAGAGACTCTCCTAAAGATGAATTTTCTCCAAGAACAATGACACCCTTGGCTCAAATCCCTCTCAAATCAATGAAGCTTCCTCTTGTGTTCCCCAAAATCTCTCCAAATAAAATCAGAAAATAAATAACTCTTTCTATAAATCTCCTCTCAAATTAACTCTATATAATGTATGTATCCTTATTTGTGTGTAGAGAGAAAAAGAAAAAGGAAATAAAAAATAAATGCTCAAGGTCTCTATCTCCTATTTGCTCTGGTTCGGCCTTCCCCTCCCTCGCCTCTGTGTCAAAAAAAAATCAATCGAAGATGATGTCCTCCTGAGATGCGGCTGAGCCACCAAAGGTAGAGTGCTGCCCTAGACACGTGTTGGCAGAGGAGAGGAGAGCTGGAAGGGGACAGGTGTCGCGAGATGGGGAGGTGGGGGCTGGAGTGTGCCGGCTGGGACAGGTGGCGGCAGCTGGGGCGGACAGGTGGCGGCGAAATGGGGGTTTGGTGGCTGGCGGCGGACACGTGGCGGACGCAGTAGAGAAGGCGGCGCCACGTGGGCCAGGCAGGGACAGGTGTCGCGCAGGGGTGGAGTGGCGGCGCCAGTGCGCCACGTGGCGCGTCCTGGGAGCTCTGGCGGTTGGGCTGGTCGGCGCCACGTGTCAGTCTCTGATGGCCTGCTACATTTTTGCTCCTTTTCCGCTATTTCGCTCGCTCCGGCTTCGTTTGGGCTCCGATCGATCTCGTTCTTGCGCCAAAAAATTCCTTTTTCCAAGACCTACAAAACAAGACCAGTCATGAGTATATTTCGAAGCGACCAAAATCGACCCTCTTAACGGTCCACAAGCACAAAACACCCAAAATACGCCGGAAATCCATCAAAACGCCGAACATATCGATAAAATAAATTATTCATGCTAAATCTAAATATATGATAGAAAACCGGGACCAAAAACCTGTAAACTCGATATAAAGTGGCCCAATTATGTGTTAAAATGCACCCGTATCAAAGCGTGAGCATCAGACTTGAAACGCTTTACGAGGTAGGGAAAAGTAGCTGGATATCGGCCTTGACTAGGGAAAGTTATTAGTAAAAATGCATGCGACACTTGGTGGTGTCGTAGGATAAGTGAGCTTATCGAACAATAGAAATGCATGTGACACTTGGTGGTGTCGTAGGATAAGTGAACTCATCGAACAATAGAAATGCATGTGACACTTAGTGGTGTCGTAGGATAAGTGAACGTGTCAAACAATAGAAATGCATGTGGCACTTGATGGTGTCGTAGGTTAAGTAAACTTACCGTGTGATAGGAATCACATGTGGGAACCTGGTTGTACCCGTAGGTTGAGTGAACTGATTGTGTTTGTGTGTGCCCATGTGTGCCTATGGGGTGTTGAACCCGTTTGTTGTTGACTGAATTACTGAGTGGTAGTTAGTCGTGATGTTAAGTTTGCTGTTTGCGGAGTATTGTGTGATGTTTGGTTATGATTGTGATTGTTCTGGTGATACCTGGATAAGCTGTGCCCGAGAGGTGTGTCGTACCTTCCGATGCGCGACCGGTAAAGTACCGAGGGATGTGTTCCCCGTGAGGTGTGTCGTACCTTCTGGCGTGCGATTGGTAAAGTGATGAGGCTTGAGCTGTGCCCGAGAGGTGTGTCGTACCTTCCGATGCGCGACCGATAAAGTGTCGAGGGCTGTGTTCCCCGTGAGGTGTGTCGTACCTTCCGACGCGCGATTGGTAAAGTGTTGAGGCTTGAGTTATGCCCGTGAGGTGTGTCGTACCTTCCGATGCGCGATCGGTAAAGTGCCGAGGGCTGTGGTCCCCGTGAGGTGTGTCGTACCTTCCGGCGCACGATCGGTAAAATGCTGAGGCTTGTGGTTGTCATTATTGTGTCGGGGAAAGTGTGTGGGACAGTGCCAGGCCCAGTCGGATTGCTACCGGAAACTGTGCAATATGTGTCTTGATCCTTTGTGATCTTGCGTGCATTGTGTGTGTTGATATTGTTGATATTGCGTGACTTTGTTCACGATTGTGTTTGTTTGTAAAGGTCGTAAGTTCTGTGTTAAAGGGTGAGGTCTTGGGTTCGAGACTCATCAATAAGCTACGGTGGTGATACAGCGCCTCTGTGTGAGGGTCTCACCACGGAGAGGGGTTATGGTTGATGCGCTGCGGCGCAATACGAACTAAGTTTCCCCTACGTGAACGTGTTGTTCGAGGTTTCCCTCATGTAAACGGGTGGTTTGATGTTTCCCTCACGTGAGCGGGTTGTTTGAGGTTTCCCTCACGTGAACGGGTGGTTTGAGGTTTCCCTCATATGAACGGGTTGTTTGAGGTTTCCCTCACGTGAATGGGTGGTTCGAGGTTTCCCTCACGTGAGTGGGTTGTTTGAGGTTTCCCCTATGTGATCGGGTAGTTGGGGTATTGATGGTGTGAGCAATATCGATTTACTTAGTTGAGAACATGATCCCCGTTTTGAGGTTTCCCCTACGTGATCGGGTAATTGGGGTGTTGATATGGTGAGCAATAGTGTTTTGCTTAGTTGAGAATATGATCCCCATTCGAGGTTTCCCTTACGTGAACGAGTATTTGAGGTATTGATATCGTGAGCAGTTGTGACGGTTTGGTATCAGGTTTTGAGGTAGTTGTTTGCCCTATTTAGATTGATAAGTTGTTGATGCTTTACTAGTATGCCATAATCGAACGGGTAGCCGTGGAGGTGAGCGGAACGCTCACCCCCTTTACTACTTTTCCCACAGGCCTCTGAGGTAGGGACGAGTAGCGAATACTGGTTTGGTTGCGGAAAGTTACAAGTAAATGCACATAGGATCGTGTGAGGGATGTGCTTTACCTTGTCGGTGTGACTAATGGAATGGTTGTTCGGTCTCTGATTTGGGGTCTCCATTACATGCACGGATCTTAGATGGTTGAGGGAAATTGACAGTGATTTGTGTGACAGTCGGGTTTAACATGTGATTTGGGGTAGTAGTCCCCTGTGTTTTTGTTTGTTGCCGGTGTTCCTGGCATTTCTGCTGGTATGCCGTAGTCAGTCTGGTGTCTGTGGTGGTGAGCAAAACGCTCACCCCTTGCTGCTTTTCCTACAGGTACCGTTCGCGAGGCGGACTAGGAGGATCTCTCGAGGCTTGAAGAGCTGGGAGCGAGAGTCCGGGCTGTCGGGGTTGTCTAGCGACGTACACTCATGTTTTAGTGCTCTTTCGTTTTTATTTATTAAAACTCAGTTGTAAAAATATTGTTTTGATTAATACAAGTGGTGCTTTTAAAGCGGTTTATTAAACTATTTGAGACTTTGTTTTACTTGTTTCACCGTTCGCGTTCTGAGTTCGGTTATGCTGAATTCGGGGCGTGACACCTTCCTTTTGATTTCTTTTGAGTTTCATGAGGACTTATAAGGGAATGGATGTTTGTTCAGTTGGTATGCTCAATTAATAGTCGATCAGGATCAGCTTGTAAGCGTTCAACCTTGTTCATTTGCTTGCTTCGCTTTCAGAATCTACTTCGAGTTGAGGCATGAGAGGGGGAGAAAAACTGGTCTTTTACTTTGGCCAGTCCCTCACAATATTCCGATAGTGTTATAAAGCGAAATCCAACTTTTTCTTGTTTTTGCATTTGATTTTCGCTTCCTCTATGAGTTATTTGTCGGGCTTACCACTTTTTTTACAAGTTTGAAAATTGGGTCCAATGCCATGGAACTTTGTAACTTAAGACCGACCACTAAAGTCTGTGATTTCTCCTCAATCCACGCACCATGACTCCGGTTCAGCTACAATGGGTAATTAAAATGATGGGTTACGACTTCGAAATTCAGTTTCGCAAAGGAGTTTTGAATGTTGTTGTTGATGCCTTGTCTCGCAAGCATTCTATGGATGAAGTAGCACCCAGCTCTATTTTGGCTCTCAGTACACTTTCTTCGCCTATCATGGATAGGATTCGCCAATCTTTCCTTGATGATCCTAAGCTTTAGACACTCTTGTTTGTGTTATAATATTAGCCTAATGTACGTACTCATTATGCATGGATCAAATCTAAATTGTATCGTAAAAGGAAACTTGTGATTGGTAAGGATCTTTTATTGCGATCTGATACCATTAACCATTTTCACATCAGCGTTATTGGAGGCCACTCAGGGTCCTTGGCTACATATAAAAGAATTGCATCACACTTTTACTAGAAAAAGCTTCGCAACGATGTCACAATTGCTATAGCTGCTTGCCAAACTTGTCAGACTCATAAGCCAAATTTTATCAGCTTCTCTTGGATTGCTTTAACCCCTGTCGATTCCCACCCGTGTATGCACGTCATCTCTATGGATTTCATAGAGGGACTCCCCAAATCTCATGGGTTCGAGGTTATTTTTGTCATTGTGGATCGCTTATCTAAATCGGCTCATTTCGTTCCATTAAAGCACCCTTTCACAACAACTGTAGTTGCTCAAGCCTCCATGGATACAGTCTTTCGCCTTCATGGGATGCCCAATTCAATTGTAAGTGACATGGACAAAATATTTTTATCTTTCTTTTGGAGAGAGCTTTGCAACTTGCAGCATATAAGTCAACAACTATCCTCGACATATCATCCCCAAACTGATGGGGCGGACAGAGGTTGTCAATCGTTTCTTGGAGACTTATCTCAGGTGTATGTGCTCTGAGTGTCCTCGAGACTGGTCCAAATGGTTACCGTTGGAGGAATTTTGGTATAACACGACCTATCACTCGACTATCCATACATCCTCATACCTAGCTCTTTATGTAAAGACTCAACTGACACATTATTCCTACATCACAGGAACATCACAGTTGGACATGGTTGATCGCAGTCTCTCTGTGAGAGAGGAAGCCTCGCGCCTGTTACGCTTTCACCTTCAGTGTTCCCAAGCTCGAATGAAAACCCAAGCTGACCGTAAACGCTCTGATCGTTTTTACTCTGTGGGCAATTGAGTTTATTTGAAATTACAACCATATCGCCAGTCGTCGGTAACTCATTGTTCATCATAGAATCTCAGTCCTCGGTTCTTCGGATCGTATAAAATCATTCTGAAAATTGGGATTATTGCTTACATTGTAGACCTCCTTACCGATGCAAAGATTCACCCCACCGTCCATGTTTCGCAGTTGAAGCCCCACACTGGTCTGATTGTGGCTCAATCCCATTTGACAGCGCTTGATCAAGATGACTCTTACATTCTGGTTCTGGTCCAAGTCCTTGATTGTCGGATGGTGAGGCGTGGCAACCGAGCCGCAACACAAGTCCTTGTCCAATGGTCCGACTCAAGTTCGGGTGGTGTTACTTGGGAGTTTCTGTACAACATCCAAACCAAATTTCCAGACTTTGCCTTCAGTTCATGAGGACATGAAGTCTTGAAGAGAAGGACTATGATACCCATACAATTGAATTTGGGGTTTATGTATGTTAATTTCATGTTTGCTGCAAATGTTTCTCATGGGCCTTATGTAGGCTAGCCCATGGACGCTATTTTCCATCTTCTTTATATTGTTTGTAAGAGGAGAAATCTATTGAGAACCACTCTTAACATAGGAACCGTGAGAACCAATCCTAGCCACTATCACCTATGATCCAACACTCATCAAAATGCCACATCATCACCCCAATCCAACCCCCATCCACGCCAATTTCATCTATTCTCACACAAGCAAGGACATAATTGTAATAGCATGGTGCCATGTGGACAAGTGTCCATTTTTTTCTTCACCAATTCACTAATTTAATATTTCCCGTTTCGTTTGAACTCCGATTAACTTCAAACTTGCGCCAATGTTTTTATTTTTTCAAGGGCTTTAAATCAAGATCACTCATGAATATATTTTGAAGCACGAAAATAAAAATTTATATCAAGGTGATAAAAATAATGCTGAGCGTTGATAAATGTTCACTAATAAATGTTTTATATCAGAGTACCAAACTAGTGTTAAATGTTGATAAAAAAACATGTAATGAGGTGATAAGAAACAAATAATGAGGTGATAAAAACCATTTTCATTTTTGATATAAGTGTGATACACTAGAGTTTAACGTTGATAAAAAAAACTTGTGATGGGGTGATAAAAAACATGTAGCTCAATGATAAATCTAGTGTTTAGTGTTGATAAAACTGGTGTTCCTATAAAGCCCGTGATGAGATGATAAAAATCATGATCATTTTTGGAAAATAGGGTGATAAAACCATTGTAAAGTATTGATAAAACCAGGGTAAAGTGTTGATAAACCTAGAGCAAAGTGTTGATAAAAATTACCCATATATAATTTCTTTAAAAACCATCCCCGAAATAAATTTTTTTCGTGCTTCAAAAAAACATGTGATGGAGGTGTTAAAACACACGTAATTTGAATGATAGTGTTTAGTGTTGATAAAACTAGTGTTCATAAAAAGCACGCGATGAGGTGATAAAATCATGATCAGTTTTGGAAAATGAGGTGATAAAACCAGTGTAAAGTGTTGATAAAACCAATGTAAAAGTGTTGATAAATCCAGAGCAACGTGTTGATAAAAATTACCCAAATTTTTTTTTATAAAAAAAACAACCCCGAAATAATTTTTTTTTCGTGCTTCAAAATATATTCATGACTGATCTTGAATGAAAGCCCTTAAAAAAACAAAACTAATGGCGCAAGTTTGAAGCCAATCAGAGTTCAAACGAAGCGGGAAAAATTAAATTAGTGAATTGGTTAAAAAAAATATAATAGTTTTACTAAAAAGCCCTTACCACTAACTAAAAAGTGCTGTTTTTTTTGCAGTCAACTACTCAAATGCATCTCATCCATCCATTCTTAAAATTGATGACTTAGATTGGTTCTCGCGGTTCGTACGTTAAAACATGGTTCTCACCAGATTTCTCCTCTTGTTTGTAATGCTAATAATTGAGACAAAATTCTATTGACATATCTTATTTCACGTTTGTCTTCTTCCCCATCTCATTATTTCTACTGTCTCACTCTAGTCCAATCCTCTCTACCTAACCCTAGCAATCCTTATAGGATATGTCGCTATTCTCCTTCATTCCACATCTCATCATATCAGAAGACGTCAACGACCTCTCTTGGGAGAACCCAAGGAGGCCATGCGCGAACATTTCGACAAGTACGACGAGATTCTCGAGCCCGTCATCATCTCCGACAATAGAACAATAGAACATACCCCCAAGAGGCCATGGACATATTTGGATTCATTGAAGTAGCGAAACCTGGGTGTGAAACTTGAGTCGGAGAAGTAGAAGAAATGACCAGAAGAGAGGAGTGAAAAAATAAATAAGGGTTAGGTTTTCGAGAGACCAAAAGATAATATGGTCATATTTTCAAAAAATAGGGTCATGTGCTTTGTACGTGATAATTTTTCGTCTAACAATAGACGGAAAATTAACGTTAATTATTAAATCAGGATAAATAAAATTTTAAGATAACGAGATGATTTTTATTAAGGTAATGAAAATAAAATCCAAAACTTTAAAAACAATTAGATGGACCCATAAAACAACCATGGAACTTTGGTTAGGAGTTCTAGGCAGTTTTGTTCCGTGAGGGACACTCACAGGGGCAGATTTGCAGTTCCTGCAAAACTTAAGGGTAACACCGTCATTTCATTGAAGAGGGTTTATGAAGGGCTTATTACTTATACCTTCACTCCCTGTCAAACCCAATTTCTCTCCTCAAGCTCCATCAATGGTGATTCTTCTTCCTTACAAGTCCATCAATCCAAACTAGCTCTCGGACCAATACCTATTCTATCGTTTTACCCCTAAAGTCTCGATCTTTTTTCTTTGCTGCCACTCCCATGCTGAAGTTCCTCCCCTCCCGAGCCCACGCGCAGGGCTTGTCGCCGGCTCTCCGATTCGTGGCCCGGGAGTCGAACTCGCCGCTTCTGAGAGCGCTGAGTTCGTTCAGAGGGTTGGGTAGCAGAGATGCTCGTGGTTTGGGCCGTAGTGGCAGAGCATTTTTCTGCTCCGACTCGAGTGATCGGTCCGGGTCGGGATTCGAGACGGACCAGGCACGAGTGGTGGAGGTCGAAAGTGAGGATACCGAATCGACGAACTCATCCGCTATAGTGCCTACGAATCCCAGGCCTGAGGATTATCTAACGGTTGGTATTGAGTTTGATTTATTTGATTGCTACTGTTTTTTTTTTTTGTGAACGAAACTGATTTACTTTGTTTATTAATTAATTGTTTCCATTGGTGTCTTTGTTTGATGGGATTGTAGATATAGTGTAGAGAAGAAAGGGAAATGTTGATGTGCGAGGTTTAGTTATAGTGGCAGGGAATGAAGAAATGAAAGGTTGGATATTTGAAACAAATTGATTATATTTATAACAACAAAGAAGTGGTAGGAAAAAAGCTGAGTCTTACATTGTTCCTGAAAAGGTAGAGTGCATGAAAGGGGATGAAAATATGGGGAATACTAATAAGTCTCGTGTTTTAGAGACAATGAAATTTAGCTTTTAAGTTAATGTAAATGTTACGTAGTTTTATTAAACTTGAGTGGTGATGGTGTGGGAGCTGTTGTTCCACACTTCTATCGAGAAGTTAAAATATTGTATTTGTGAATCACCTCAATGTATTCAGGATTGAGGTTCCGTCAGTTGATTACGTCCTTGCCTGTTTTCCATCTCAGTGCTAATAAGTCTTGTGTTGAGAATTAAAGGCTATATTTTTCAGAAACTATGTAGTACTTGAAATTCTTCTTTCTAGTTTCATAACTTGCTTTATAATTCAGAATTAGTTGCATTGTGTTAACCCTCCACTGTGATTGAAGTAATATGATATGTTCATGAATTGTGTGATACAAAGATTAATCCTTCCCAGTTGTCTGCTAGATCTTTAAAACTGCAGAAGTTGAAGAATTGCAAATTTTCTTTTCATGAAGTTGATTCAGGGTTTGTGGTTCCATTTAAAAGCATAATAATCATATGTACTATTAGCATGACCCCTGGTTGAGTAGAGACCAATGTATTATTGTATAATTCAGACGACCTCTCGAATAATTTTTCAAGTATTTGTTGCTTATTTATTCACTGTGAATGTTCTTTCATATTTCTTGACAGGTTATTGCACTACCACTGCCACATAGACCACTTTTTCCGGGTTTTTACATGCCAATTTATGTGAAGGTATGACAGGTTTATTCATAGGGCATTGAATATTTAATGCTTTTGTAGTTTCTTGTACCAGTTACTGCATGATATATGTTGCCATTATTCGTTCATATGTGTGAACCTTACACTTTTACTGGGATTTGGTTCACTGAAAACATGTAGGTCCGGAAATTATAAAATTGTAGAATTGTTACTTCTATAAATTAATTTTTGGAGGTCATATTTTAATAATGAGGACTCACATCATCGGGTAAAAATGTCATTAAGCTCCTTATGGAGAACAACTTGCAATTTTAAACATTTCGATAATAGCTACAATTTCTGTAATCACCAAGGTTGTAAAACACGCTAAGCGCTGGTCGGGTGGATAGGACATTGGGAGTTAATCAGGGATTAATCAGATTTCTATTTTGATGTTTTAAAGATTTTTGTTAAATAAATTATACTATATACAAATAAGATCAAATAAATATCTAATAGATAAAAACATAAATGTTATAATATTTATAACATTAAAAATGTAAAAATATCAATAAATAAATTATTATTACTGTTGTGTATCCAATCACTAATATGATTAATCACATCTATTAAATTTGAAAGTATTATTAAAAAATATACAATATTAGAATTTAAGAAAATAATTGAAAAGGAGAAAAATGAAAAAAAAAAATAGCTGTAGTGATGTCTGCCAGATTTGAACCTAAGGTAGAAAGCTTACAACCCACGCCTTTAACAAACTAAACTGAGAGAAATTTGTAACTTCTTTAGAATAAATCAGATTGTAAACAGAATTTTGGGCCTACTTTGCTCGATTTTATCCGATCTGACCCGCTCAATCATTGAAACATCGCTCCACCTCATTAACCCGCCCGATCATAAAAATCAGGTCGGTGTTCCAAAAATTGCTGCCTAGGCAGCCGCCTGGGCAGATTGTTATAACACTGGTAATTGCCATTTCAAGTGGAATCTCTTGCTAGTGAAGGAATCGGAGAATGAGTTCCCATAATAATGTATCATTTTCCCTTCAGGACCCCAAGTTGTTAGCGGCATTACAGGAAAGTCGAAGACGGCAAGCCCCATATGCTGGTGCCTTCCTTCTTAAAGATGAACCAGGAAGTGACTCTAACCAGCTATCTGGTTCTGAAACAGAGAAAAGCTTAGTTGATATAAACGGAAAAGAGTTATTTAATCGTCTTCATGAAGTTGGTACACTTGCGCAGGTTTGATGCAATATTTTTGGTTTTTGACGTCAATTTTTTTTAGGGAACTCCAAGGAATATTTTGTTCTGTTTTCTTATAATGTGGTATACATGATATGCCAGATCACAAGTATCCAAGGAGACCAAGTTATCCTTATCGGTCATAGGCGACTTCGAATAACAGAGATGGTGAGTAGGGAGGATCGAGAATCATGTTAATTTTTCTTCTCACATTTTTCTAATTATGACTTTTTCTGCAGGTGAGTGAGAATCCTCTAACAGTCAAAGTTGATCATCTGAAGGTATGGTGTATAGTTCATTTTTTTTCCAAATTCCTAGTTTGATTTATACAAAACTAAAGATTACTACTATACTTCCCCTCCTAACGAGCTTTCATATTGCAGGAGCTGCCATATAACAAGGATGATGACGTTATAAAGGCAACTTCATTTGAAGTTATATCAACCCTAAGAGATGTTCTAAAGACTAGCTCTCTTTGGAGAGATCATGTTCAAACATATACCCAGGTGTGTTTCCGTTCTACCACTATGGTCTATGTTCTGTTTAGGCCTAATTACCTTTAGTACCCCTTATGTATTGGTAACACACCTTTAGTACCCCTTATGTATCGGTAATGCACTGGACAAAATTTTGGTCAAGTTTACGCCATTTTGATGATCTGTGACCAATTCATAAGGGTTACTAAAGGCGTGTTACCAATACATAAGGGGTATTAAATGATCCGTGACCAGTTCATCAGGGGTACTAAAGGTGTGTTACCAAAATGTAAGGACTCTTATTGAACGTTATAAAACTTTGGGGAACTAAAGGTATGTTACCAATTCATAAGGGGTACAAAAGATAATTAACCCTTCTGTTCATTTACCTTGATATCATACTCTCCATTATTCCGCATAAGTTGTTGACCTTCCTTTTATGTCATTTGCCAGAAGCCACAAGTAGATTTGTCTTTGCCATATAGCATTTATTGACCATGCTTTCTTAGGTACTTCAGTCATTGAACTTCATTTCATTATATTGGTTAGGTCATGTAACTTCATGTGATTATCATAAGTGTCTTCGTTTTTACATATTTGATTTGTCGAAGAAACTAATCCATTTATGACATATTGTGATCATCCACATGTTTGGATTTTTCCTAGCAGTGCTGTCCGACAGTTTTATATTGCTTCATTGAAGTTAGAGTGCCATTTCTTCCTCTTTCCTGCCCCTTCTTTATATGTTCTTCTTCGTTTTACAAGGATTAAAGGATTTCAATACATCTTGATCGAGTTGTCATGCATTAAATTCAAGCAAAGTAATGTATTGTGATCTGATTGTTTGATAATAAATTGACATTTTTTTCTTTTCATGTGCTTCAAAATTTCAACTTTCATAGTAAACTTTCTGATGTACTCTCCACCTGGCTTGGGCAGGTGCCAGCAAAAGCTCTGTGTATTCTGTTTTTTTTTGGCATGAATGACTTTGAAAGTTATTTTCTAATTTTGTGAGGTTGCTTATTGTAATAGTCCCAAAAGCTTGGATTGAGTTATGGGATAGGTGTTGTAGCATTCATTGGAGAGAATGCAAGATCTCATGTAACATTCGTTAGAGAGAACGCAAGATCTCATGTAGCATTCGTTAGAGAGAACACAAGATATCATGTCGCATTTGTTAGAGAGAAATCAAGATATCATGTAACATTTGTTAGAGAGAACGCAAGATCTCATTTAGCATTCGTTAGAGAGAACACGAGATCTCGATAGGAACCTTTTAGGCCTTGGTTTATTTATAATTCTTCATGTTCCTCTATCAAATGGCCAGCTTATAAATAGGTGCACTTCCAAACTAACACAAAGATCATGTAGCTTTCGATGATCCCAACACCTTAAGTAATTATGCATAATTAATAAATAACTACCCATGATCAGTACAAGTAAATAATAATGTTAATGCTATGAGGAAACTAAGAATGTCATTATTGAATCTATTGGACTCATAACACGTCCAATTTTTTCAACTTTTACAGCATGTAGGTGACTTCAATTTTCCGAGGTTAGCAGATTTTGGAGCTGCCATATCTGGTGCGAACAAAGTGCAATGCCAGGAAGTTCTTGAAGAACTAGATGTAAGTATCATCTAACATGAGTAAACTTTGATGACTAATTTAGGATGTCTTTTGCTAGATCAAAAGAAAATGTAATTCATTTTAAACTTTACATCCTAGAGTACTTACATAACTCTTCGCTTTTTTGCTGTCAGGTACATAAGCGTTTAAAGCTTACACTGGAATTGGTGAAGAAAGAAATGGAGATCAGCAAGATTCAGGTATTGTCCATTCTTTTATATCGCGGAATTCCATCCAAACTTTTTTCTGGCATTGCCTTATGATGTATTCTTTACCCTTTTTGGTTTTGATTAGGAATCAATTGCAAAAGCCATTGAAGAAAAAGTAAGTGGTGAGCAGCGCCGTTACTTGTTGAATGAGCAGCTTAAGGCAATCAAGAAGGTATATGATTCTCCTATATTATTCGTGTTTATTATATCAGTTCGTACTATTGCAACATACACCTTCCATCCCAAAATATGTTCACCGTGATTTTTTTTCCAATTAAATTTGGGAAGAAGGTAATACGTTAATATTTATTTCAATTGCCTTTATGCAGGAACTAGGAGTGGAGACAGATGACAAAACAGCACTCTCTGGTTAGTCATAATCTGGATGTATAATGTGATCATGATCCTATATATTTTCTGGCCCTGTTGTGTCATGTCCCGTGATGATATGTTTTAGATGTTTGAACTGATGTGCAACGGGACAAATGTTGGATGATAATCTACATGCCTTAATCTTTGATACCGACTTTGCCTTCTAATTTTGAATTAATCAAGCACAACCCCTAATATTGTCATGCTTTTATTGTTGCAGCAAAGTTTAGGGAAAGGCTTGAACCAAACAGGGAGAAATGCCCACCCCATGTTTTGCAAGTTATAGAGGAAGAACTTACAAAGCTGCAGCTCTTGGAAGCTAGTTCCAGTGAATTTAATGTAACTCGTAACTATTTGGATTGGTTGACCGCCCTTCCTTGGGGTACTTACAGGTTTGTTTGTTTTCTCTGTTTGGACTTCATTAATCTTACCTGTAGGCCAATTCTTTGATCATTTGACTCATTTTTGGTATATATTTACCGTGTGAATATCAAACGCGTAATTTTTTTTACTTGTGTTACAATACTCAAATATTTGTTCTGCCATTGTCTTTGAGTTGTGAAAATGAAATTGGTGCGGTTCACATAACTTCATTCACATGGCAATCTGTAGTTGTTGAAATGCTAATGTTTGAAATGGAAAACTGGGAACTACTTTGAGTTACTATTGAATTGTGTTCTGAAAAGGGTTTTATTTACATATAAAGAATCTTCATTAAATAAACAATTTATGCATCATCTCTTGATTGTCAACGTGTTCTTAAATTCAATGAACAGTGATGAGAACTTTGATGTCATTCGGGCACAAAAAATTCTCGATGAAGACCATTATGGCTTAACCGATGTGAAAGAACGAATATTGGAATTTATAGCGGTTGGAAAACTACGAGGAATTTCACAAGGTGAGTCAATTTAATTTCCTTTTGTTTCTCTTATAACTGCTTATGTAGTGCATAAATACATTCAAACATTTGCCATTTCACGTGTAATTCGTGACATTTTACCAATATATTCAGGAAAAATCATCTGTCTCTCGGGCCCGCCCGGAGTGGGCAAAACTAGTATTGGGCGTTCAATTGCTCGTGCCTTGAACCGCGAGTTTTATCGATTTTCCGTGGGAGGGTTAGCTGATGTTGCTGAAATCAAGGTAACTAGAAATTTCTTATATCAATAGTCATTAAAACAAGGCTGATTCTGTTATCTGTGTAAATATAGTTTTGTAAGAAAAAAGATAACACCTTGAATCCTCAATTATGTGTAGGGACACCGTAGAACCTATATTGGGGCTATGCCAGGGAAGATAGTGCAGTGCTTGAAAAATGTAGGAACAGCTAATCCTCTTGTTCTGATTGATGAGATTGACAAGGTAAGCTTCTCTTTTTGTGTCAAGTTCTGAATTGGGTGTGGCTATTGCAAATAAAATACGCTGAGGTATTCACTTTTTCTTCGATAATAGCAAAAAAGTGTGCTGACCTTGTCTTTTTGTTGCACTTTGCACCAATTTGTTTCAAAATGACGGTTTTACCCTTGAATTTTCTAATGTAAAAAAGCAAAAAAGTTAGAATTTTCATCTCTACCAACTTTCTTCCTTTTTCTACAGTACAAAGAGTTGGATTTTTTTTACTTATTATTTTTAAAATTTCAAGAGTAAAATCGTCATTTTGAAAAAAAATTGATGCAAAATGCAACAGAAGACAAGTTCATTGAACCTTTTTGTCATTAACAGAGAAGAGCTCTGGCTATGATTTGCGAAAAGTGAAAACCTTAAGGTGTATTTTTTCAGTTATCCCTTATTAAAATATTAACTGAATGTTTTTATGTTGTTATGTGGGCATTGACAGTTGGGAAGAGGACATGCTGGTGACCCAGCTAGTGCTCTGTTGGAGCTTCTTGACCCCGAGCAAAACGCGAACTTTCTAGATCACTATCTTGATGTGCCAATCGACCTAACAAAGGTTCTGTTTGTTTGCACGGCAAATGTTGTGGAGAATATACCGAACCCTCTCTTGGACAGAATGGAAGTCATATCCATTGCTGGATATATTACAGATGAGAAAATGCATATTGCAAGAGATTATTTAGAGAAGGCCACTCGTGAAGCATGTGGTGTCAAGCCTGAACAGGTTCTCTCCTTCTACCCAAACACATACTTCTATTTGAATATGTTGTCTATTTTTGCATGGATGCTCAAAGGAATATAATACAAAACTTCAATTTTCAGGTTGAGGTGACCGATGCAGCTCTTCTTGCTCTGGTTGAAAGTTACTGCCGAGAGGCTGGGGTCCGGAATCTTCAAAAACATATAGAAAAGATCTACCGTAAGGTTTGTTGAAAGAAAATGTCTTTAGATCATTATTTCAAGGGATAATTGCAAAAAGTACCCTGAAGTGTTCACTTTTTGCAAATCGTAGCCATCTTCTTTGATAATGGCAAAAGGTGCTCTTAACTTTTCTTTTTATTGTACTTTGTATTAATTTGTTTTAAAATGATGATTTTACCCTTGAATTTTTTTTAAGTGAAAAACAAAAAGAAATCCAATTTTTTTTCTCTAATTTTCTTCCTCTTGTACCGTACAAAGAGGAAGAAAATTAAGGGATATGGAAGTTCTGGATTTTTTGTTTTTTGCTTTAGAAAATCGTATTATTAAACAAAATGCAACAAAAATACAAGTCAAGGGCATTTTTTTGCTATTATCAAAGAAGAGGGCTACAATTTGCAAAAAGTGAATGCCCCAGGGTACTTTTTTGCAATTATCCCTTAGTTCTATTTGGAAACGACTGCTGAACGATCTCGGTTGTATTGACACCAATCATATTCCTTTTGTGTTTTTGGCAGATTGCTTTGCAGCTTGTGCGACAAGGAGTATTCACTGAACCTGACATCACTCCTGTCAAGGTTGATGAAGCTGAAACCTGTACCGAGCCAAGTGAAAATCTGACTGAGGATAGTAACAGCAACAAGGTAGAGGAAAGTGAAGTAAGCAAGGAAGTTGATAAAGTACTGGTTGATGTGTCGAACCTCTCTGACTTTGTTGGCAAACCGGTATTCCAAGCTGATCGCATCTATGACACTACACCGCTTGGAGTTGTGATGGGCCTTGCGTGGACCTCAATGGGCGGGTCCACCCTTTATATAGAGACCACGCATGTTGAGCAAGGAGAGGGGAAAGGAGCTCTCCATGTCACCGGGCAACTTGGAGATGTGATGAAAGAAAGTGCCCAGATTGCTCACACAGTTGCCAGAGCAATATTGCTCGAGAAGGATCCAGAGAATCCCTTTTTTGCCAACTCCAAGCTTCATCTCCACGTGCCAGCTGGAGCCACCCCAAAGGACGGGCCCAGTGCTGGTTGCACCATGATCACTTCAATGCTGTCCCTTGCCTTGAAGAAGTCTGTAAAGAAGGATATAGCCATGACTGGGGAGGTAACATTGACAGGGAGGATCCTTCCTATTGGTGGGGTATGTACCTTGTTTTACATTTTTATGAAAAGTTGTCAAAATGGTCCCTGAACTACTGAGAAAGTCACTAATTTAGTCCTTAAAACTTATTCACCTCAAAGCTGGCTTATTTCTTGTGCTTGTTTAGGTGAAAGAGAAAACTATAGCAGCAAGGAGGAGCGGAGTGAAGACAATCATATTCCCTTCGGCGAACAGGAGGGATTATGATGAACTCGCGCCTAATGTGAAGGAGGGTCTCGAGGTTCACTTTGTAGACAACTACAATCAGATATTCGATCTAGCTTTGAGTGATTAACATTATACAGAAAAAGTAACTTGTTCTTGCCCTCAGATTATTGCTGCAATCTCGGCTTCTGGGTATGGAAAATTTTGATTTTAGAAGGAACAATTCCTGGTTTCCTGATATTGTTATAGGTCTTGAAACATAGCAAAGCTATGTTTGTAGTAAGGAGATGATCCTACAGATTCATTTGATCTTGTGGTGCAACTTTGAGGGCAGTCATTTGTAATGTGCCATATGAGTCCATACCATACTTGATATTTGTGACTAAGAAATTGACATTCAAAAATATATCTTTTGTTCCAATATTGTCATTATGTTGGGTGTGGCATGGCTTGGATTTGATCCCAAAAGGATTAGATATGAGCATTTCTATATTGATTCTGTAAAAAAAGTGAAGTGGGTTGGTGAGTTTTCAAGTGTCTTAGATGGTTATTTCAATCAAAGAGGAAAGAGACGCGTATTTAATCCATGTAAATATCTTGCATTTTAATCATTTCTTCTATCTTCGACATTGAAATTTTGGGTTCTGAATCATATTGTTTGAGATCATTGGAGACGGGGAAAAGAAGAGATTGTAATAAGATCTTATCATATCTCTAAACCAAATATTATTGGAAGACCTTATTTAATTGAGTCCAACATGTAAATTAAGAACTATAAAGTCATTCTCATATCTAACCGGCTAGTGTAGTGATCAAGGGTGTTATTTGGAAGAATAATTATTGTTTTTTGTCGTTTATATTTGTTTGTCTACCGGGTCTAATTAGAGTAGCGGTAAAAATTGTTATTAATTATATACTGATGTTGTAGTTTTTGACATCATAAAGAGGTCTTTACTCCTATTTGGGTTAGTTGGGTTCTAGTTTCTTGAGGTTAGCTGGGTTCTAGTTTCTTGAGGTTCCAAGATGGAATATTTTTTAGGTTATTCTCTTCGTTTCCGTGCTCTTTATTTCAAAAAAAACCGGGTCTTTAAATTTGTCTTTACTGATAAAAAAAAACATAAAGAGAGGTAGTGAAAGATTAGACACCTATGATATTTTCTTAAACAAGATCCACCCCACTTATTTGCCTTGATAAATGAAGAGTTCAACATGCATATCAAGTAATAATCTACTTCAAAATTTTCATAAATTAGGCATTAGCACTTATATTCGATTAAATAAAATAGATAAAAATGTGATTTCTTTTAAAATGAAAAATGATTATTGCAAGGTAGCATAGATAATGGATTTTTCACCAGACGTACTTTTGTTTCATATATAGTCGTTGCAAAACCTAATCCTCTATTTTTAAATCGTTGCATTCCTTGCATATTATTGTAATATAGAACTAGTGAAATTCCCTGCACTTGATCGATTGAGTTTTGAGCAGCCACAAGTTTCCAAGCAACAATTATTAATGTAGCTTTGAAGAAGAGAAGTGTCACAGATAATATTCGGAATAAGTAGAATACATTTACAAGGAATTGGATTATAATGAGAATTTTTGACCATCCATGACCATGACCATGACCCACAATCTTTTTCACTTTGAGGAGTGACCCGACTTAGGTTTGATGCATGCGTAGCCCTAATTGGATCCAACTAATTGATTGCACACGGGCTTGTGCCCATTTGGATTAGTAAAATTTAATTGGATTTTGTTGAGATTTTGTGCATGTACCTTTGAGATTAAAGAATTGCCCACGTGAGATCTTTGTGATTTCCTATTAAAGAAAGAAAGCAACTCCACTATATTTCCTTGAAATGATCACACAAAATCTTCCTAAGACCCAAATGATTGGTCTGCTTCTAATTCTATGTGTATGTGACGGCCTTGCCAAAAATTTATATCGTGATTTCACGCTTTAATCATCACCCTTTTGAGTTTTATCCGCCCACCTTTTCAGTAACAACTATTTATAAAATTTTAAAATTAGATATGTATGACAAGGTACATTATCACCCTGTGATTCAGTATATACTAATAACTATGTTTTTAAAGTCGCAACTTTATTAATAAGGTAGTTGAGCCGTGATTTTATTCGAGGAATTTTTCCTCAGTCCTCTCTGTTTGATGCATGTCTCATCGGGAAGGACTATGATGTACAATCGTCCTAAGATCTTTTCGGAAACCCGGTCCCCGGCCTGACCCCGACTCTGTTTGTCACATGTAGTGGCATGGGTACTATATCTAAACCTAGAGAAGTCGAACGATCCATTCCCACAACAACGGTTGCCTCCTCATCTCTCACCGCGATTCCCGCGTCGGAGTCCCGGGTTACAGCTAGATCTCAGTTGGGGTCACGGATCTTGTACCTGACTAGGAGGATGAGGACAAGATCCTAGAGGTCCTGGTTGAAGTCGTCCCTGCTGCGGCCGTTGATCAATACTGCTATTCGTTGGCCGATAAAATCACTGGAGAAGGAAGTTGTAACATCACCGCCCTCTATAGGGTAATGCTTTGTAGTTGGAAGATACAGGGGCTAGAGGTAGAGTGCCTTAATAAGGAAGTGGTGGCGTTCCACTTCCCATCAAGTGCAACAATGGAGTCCATCCGCCACTAGGGCCCGAAGGGCTTCAATGGATACCCGTTGCTACTGGTACCCCTCCAACCGTGCATGCAGCCCAGTACCATACCGTTTAAATTCATGAAAGTTGGGATACGAGCTACAAACGTCCCTGGAGACGCACAGAATGCTCCGGTCAGAGCCCTCCTCACCAATGCCCCGGCACTGAGGTAACTTTCGCTCTTGTTATGAAACCTCGACGACTGGATGGTTTTCTGTGGTTGTGTGTTAGCATTGATATGGACATGCCATTGTGAAGACGGATTCGTCTCCGGTTCTCAGGGCATTTGAATCCTTCTCTGGTGGGGTTGCAGTACGAGAGACTCCCCGACTTTTGTGTTCGATGTGATAGGCTCAACCACTGCATCGAAGCATGTAGGGCCCATTTGTCGGGGGTAGGACGAGAGGAGATCCTGTATGATGACTCCATTAGAGTCCCGATGGGATTTGATGTTGATCGCCTCCTCAAGATGGAGTTGAGAGCACCCATAATAGCACGGGTGACCTCAGTGGATGACCTCCTTACTCATTGTCCCCAGACCCAATCAGGGATTATGTGGGAGGAAATGGAGCAAGAATCAGTATGGTCCTCATGTTACCCCCTCCGGGTTTCCAGACCCTTGGAGGAGAGGAGGAGGCTCGATCAAAGTCTAGCGATTTGGCGGTGACGGCCTTGCCAAAAATTTATATCGTGATTTCACGCTTCAATCATCATCACCCTTTTGAGTTTTATCCGCCCACTTTTTCAGTAACAGTAATTTTATAAAATTTTAAAATCAGATACATATGACAAGGTACATTATCACCCTATGATTTAGTATATACTAATAAGTATTTTTATTAAAGCCATAACTTCATTAATAAGGATAGTCGATTGCATAATTTTGAAGACAAGTTTTAAGGCCGGGATTATAGAAGGAGACCCCTTTCCATGGACAAGTATACTATTGTTCTAAGCCACAGATGCAATACGTAGTAGGCAATATAGGTAACAACATAAATAAACACTCAGAGCGCATATAAACAGACACAAGGAGCTAGAAGCCTTGTTGGATAGTTGTCTTAAGCTACTAGGAAAATCCGGGTTGCCCCTACTCGTAGAAGAGAACCAAGGGACTCAATCCATATTGGTGTGAGGTGGGCTTCCAACTCCCCACCAACACCTCGTCCAGTGGATCATGTCTCTTGTGAGGCTTCTTAGCAGACCTTGTCTTGTTAGTCAATCATCTCTTATCCGTCATTTGGTGTCGATCGACCGTCACCTTATGAGATCCGGAATCAATATGTGTCGTCTGTAAATCGAGAACCAACCATCTTGGATCGTTGTAGGGGCTAGCCTCACCGATCTCCAGTCCTCTGAAGCCCCATCGCCCTCACCACCACGAGCATCGAAACCCCAACAGACCTGACCACGACCCTCGTAGATCTGGGGTGGGGGTGATCAGACCTCGTTATGCGATGTTCTTCGAATCATCACCATCAATCATGTTGTTAAACGATTTTGTAGAGGTCTTCCTCCTTGCAATTCAACCTTAGTCCCCTTCTTTTCTCCTCCTAAACTTTTTTTTGGGAGTCCTCTCATTTCTTTCTTTTCTAAGGCCCCCCTTCTAAAATATGGAATGATTTTTTTAAAGCCCCCGATGTAGGATGGTCTCCACAGAGTGTTCCACGATTTCTTCCACACGGGTGGGTATGAGTTCTGCTGATATTTTGGTATTGTTTTAGATCAATCTTTGTGTTGGATCTTCAATTTTGGCTCCTACTTCACGGCGTGGAGTAGTAGAGCTGTCTGACTTTTTTCAAGGAGATGCTTCGACCATCAAAATTCACCGAACTATAACAATATCCCACTCAAAACACTGAACCAAAACATTCACTTTAAGCACAAATTAAGGTTAGAATTGATATCAAACTCCTGAAAATAAGTTTACACTTAGTAGTATACACGGATAAGATGTTAAAATCGAATTCTCTTATCCAATAAAAAATTAAGTTAATATAAAAATAATAAGTCTTGACTAATAAGATTAATATTTTTAATTACAAATGAAATTCAATTAAAAATACATAATAAGTCATTACACTCTAATATTCACTTAGATTGGACAAAAGCCCTTAAAATCAATGTTAACTTAGGGCTGAAATAAGACAAAGAGGAGGAGAGTGGATGTCTTTTTTGGTCAAGTGATTAGATCATCACCTTTACAAGATTCCCTTTAAGTATGGATAATTAAGATGTAAGCATGTCATGGCTATTTTATCCCATTTCCATGTCACATCTCCACCCAAGATAGAGAATGTTCCTATACTGTTTATCCTGCTTTTTTAAAACTAAACTCTCTAGTCATCACACGTCATCAAATGACTACCATATTGAAGTGGATTAAGCGTGACACTATACTTTTATGATATTTATTATTTTATTATTATAGAAATCATTACTGAATATAAAATGTTTTATTCTTTATTTTTTTTACCATAAAGAAATAAATGCATAAATAAATGATAGTGTGACTTTCGGGATGGGAACCACAAGTCATCAAACAGAATTCGACAAACAAAGAAAAAGATAAGCGAAACAAAAACGACAACACCTCCAAACCTTGCGGGTCGGGCCTAACAAAGCACCTAGGAGTTTCAGGTGTACACACCAATACTGGATACTGATTCAAAAAAAAAAACTCTCTCTAGAACCAACCCGTCTCAACCATAGCGCCTTTTACCTTCTGCCGTCGTCGGTGACTTCTGTGTCTCCGGGCATGGAAGCCGCTGGCTTCTCTCTCTACCCTCCATTCCTTCTCCCTATCCACACCTTCTTCCTTACCTTTACCCTTTTGTGATGATTTTTTCTCGTCTTCACCCGGTAGCTAGATCTGAAGGTTGGAAGTCGGGGAGGCATCAAGAGTCCCAGCTTTGTTTAGGCCTTCTTTTCCGACCTCCTGGCTTCTCCTTCTTCTCTGGTGCGGTTGCGCTGAAGCCGTCGGTGGCTGCTTTCTCCTCGCCGGATGCTCTCTCTTCGTCGACTCTTGTAAGCATGTCCGCCTCCTTTCATCTTCGGAAGCTCGTCGGCTCGGCGTGGTCTCTCGTCGCCGGGATGCTGTCCTTGGCCGGAGTACAGTTGGTTGGTGAGTTATGCAGACACGTCGGTGGCGGCTGCTTGGTGCGGTTCGGGTGCGGGTCGGGAGTCGGGTAGGGTCGGTCCGGACAGGTCCGGGCATGATTCTATTTGGGCTGGGTCGGTCTGGCCGAATCGTTGGGCTCCGGTTGGGCTGGATCTGGACCGGTTCTTGCGTGGGCCGGTTCTGTCTGACTGGGTGGGTTGACCCGATCTGGATTCTGGCATGGTTTTCTCCCCTTTACAATTTCGGGTCGGGTTACCCGGAGTTGCACCGGAGCTCGGACTTGGTGTGCCTTCGAAGGTCGGGTCAGCGGCCTTCCCCCCTTCCTTGTTGGAGCTTCAGCGGAGTTTGGGGCTTGCCAGTTAGTTTGTGTTATTTTCCCTGTCAGGTTTTAACCTTTTTCATTACCAGATCCAACTTATGTGGCTGTAGATCGGATCATCTCTGTTTATTCGTGAACAATGGTGGTAGCTTTCTCAAGGAGTGCGGTCCGGTTTGGGTGTTGGCCTCTGGAATTCCCGACTCTATTGTAGAATTGCTCCCTGTAGTGATATGGGTCTGTTCGGGTCATCGGAAGTGGCTAGTATCAGTTCTGGTCGTGGGACGCGTTTTTTCACCCTCCCGGGTGTTGGCCGTTGTGGATATGTTCTAAGTTGCGTCTGGTGGCTCAGATATTGACCTGCTCATGCTAGGTTGGAAGCTTGGTGCTTTTGTGTGCGTTGTGGCGTGCTTTGTCCTCGGAGGAGCTTTGGGAGTGTGGTTCAGATTCGGGGTGGGACTACTTTCCCATATTCGGTTGTTGATTGTAGCGGCTTTGTACTTTTTTGCTCTAGGAGCTCTTCTCCGTCGATACCTGGCTCCCTTTGCTGTCCACGATATTTATCAGGCGGCTCTTTCTTGGCCATGTGTGGGAAGCGTTTATTTTGTAGGAGATCGTTGGGATCCTGTGTGAGCTGAACATGTCATTGGCTGTTGTGGTGTTGGCCCCAACTCGTCGGAGGTTCTCTTCGGTGCTTCAACGTTCTGGATAGGAAAGTGTTCTGCTCATTCGTTGGGTGGCCGGGCGTTTCGTTGTTCTCTGGTCGTGGGACGCATTTCTCCATCCCCTGGGTGTTGATCGTCGTGGATACAGCGGTTCGTCAGGGTTTTGGTACTGCTGGCCTTCTCGACTGCTTTATTTTGAGTCCCCGCTTACCCTTTTTACGATATCTGTTCAGTCTACATTTACTTCCTTCCACTTCGATGGTTAGGACTTACCAGTTTAAGGTGTTGGCCGTTGGTGAGAAGTTTGGCGTTGGTGCCTCTTAGCTGTTTACTTTCATATTCATTTTTAGGGTTTAGTGTGTCTGGCTGCAGGGGCGGATTTACTAGGGGCCCGGGGGGGGGGGGGGGGGGGGGGGCAATTTAGGAAAAAAATATATACTATATCCATTTATTTTAATTTTGTTTCATAAAATTATGTTTTTTTACTACAAATATGCCTCTCTCAATTTCGGGAAAAGTTTGTTTTCCATTTCCTTTCCTAACATTCTATTTTTATAATCACAATCTTTCTATTTATTAATATATTCCTTATATTTCTAAATTTCAGTTTTTTATGATATTGACTTTGTATTTTCTCAATTGTTTTATATTTTATAATATTTGAGTTCTTTAATTTGTATAATTTAAGTAAAAAACACAATTGATTACTATTATTCATTTGAGTTTAGTTATTGTTTAAGAGTTGAGACTATTATTCATTTAAATTCAATAATCTATAAAATTATTATCGTCGTAGAAGGATATTTCCAAAAAAAAAAATTGACTACACAATTTTTGATATGAAGATGAAGGAATCGAGTTAGAGGTCAATCAATATCGTATATGTTGAGAAAAATATTTTTTTTTATTGTATTGACGATAAAAATGTTACAACATATTTTTAAAATATGAAACTCCGACACCAATGTTTTGTAATATGTATGAATTATTAATTTTTATACGATATTAAAAAAAATTAAAGTTATTTTTATTGTTCTTACGTCAATTATTGTTATTGAAAAAAATCGGTGTCCCCCCTCATTGAAAAGGCTAGATCCGCCACTGTCTGGCTGGGGCATGTTTCTATCGCTCGGTGTTGGCTGTTGACGTATTAGTGTTCATATTATAGTCTGTGTGATTGGTGGATTATCCTAATGAGACAGTGTGATCTCACTTTTAGGCATTCGGAAGGATTTAATCGGTAGCACTTGCGCTTTAGGGTTGCAAAATCCGGGTGAGGGGCCATTTCTTTCTTTGTGCTTCATGGTCGAAAAATTCGGGTGCTATGACCTTTTACTTTTTTTCGGTTCTTAGCTTCAGGGTCTGCGTACCCTTACCTTGTTTCAGGGTCTGCGTGCCCATTTTTAGCTTCTGGGTCTTCGTACCCATTCTTAGCCTCTAGGTCTGCGTACCCTCTCTTTGCTTCTGGGTCTGCGTACCCATTCTTTGCCTCAGGGTCTGCGTACCATTTCTTTGTGGTTGTTGGTCTGTTGTTCTTCCCCACTGTGGGACTGTTGGGTCGGTGTACCCTTTCTTTGACTATGGGTCTACGTACCCATTCTTGGCTCCCTGGTCTGTGTACCCTTACTTTGGTCCTTTGCAATCTTTAGGATGATTGTTTTTTTTTGTAATCTTTTCTTCCTCAGAAGACGTTAATTTAAATATGTTTTCGCCGACAAAAAAAAAAAAAGCACCTAGAAACCCGAAAGTCTACCCCTCCTAGAAGCCCTACGTTACCGAAGTAGTAGATTGCCAACAACAACACCCAGCATCCACCCTATGTGAGTCACCAATGCCCACCTTCTATCAGGGAACCAAGCTCCACATAAAAAAAATGCTAGCGCCACGTGAACCGCGGGGCTCAGCCTTAGATGATGAAGGACTGAGCCACCTCGACGATGACCAACACCAAAATAGATGTCAAGACTCACGGAATTAATGACCAGCACCAGTAGTCCTATTTTCAACCATTGTCTGAGGACGATGATACCGGCAGCAATCTAAGCACAAACACATATCCGACACAACCAAAGATATGTTTAGCCCGAAGTCCTGTAGAGCTAGCAGTGAAAGAAATATAGAACAATGAGACTAAAAGAATGAGGCCAAACCTTCATCTAGCTACGAGCGGGTGACGAAAAAATTCTGATCATAAGGAAGCGAAACTCACATATAAGTTTACTACAACTCTGTTTTCAGGTTCCAAACTCATAAAACGTAAATTTCATATCAATTAGTTTAATCTTCGAACAATTTTTAGGTTTAGACTAATTTAATTTTTTTTCATTCAGCTTCTATTTCCTCTTTTGATGCATTTTCAGAATATAAGGTTTATCTTATATTACAATTTACATAAATGAGAAAAAATATTAAATATTTGCACAATATTTCAACGAGTGAATTGATTTATTGAAAATGGTTTGTGCTAGTACATATCGTGTTTATGATTTGGCTGCGGTGGAGGTGCTTAGAATAGAAGCTTCAAAGCCAGGGTGATTGCTTATGCCATTTTCTTCCTTGCAAGACCAATGCACCTTGTTGACTTTAGGTTGAGTAAACATTATTATATATATTTAGGAGTTGATTTATTGATGACAATCATCCATTTATACATGTCAATGTGTATGCATATAGATATTGACACTCTTGTTTCAAGGGAATTTCTCATGTTTTAAGTATAAAATATATATATGTAATTTGAGTCCTAAACTCAACGTCATGAGTATACCACATCCATTTCAATACTTCAAACTCAAAAAATATATTATAAACCCTAAATTGGTATATATGAGAAGAATATAATAAACATTTCTCATCAACCCATTATACTAATGATTGGAGCCACCAAACTGATTGCTTAAAAATTAATATAGATGAATTGTTGGAATATTAAATATTAACAAACACAAATAAAGGTCTAGAATCAATGTTTTTTAATTGAACTTCGAGAACAATTAATTGGTGAGTTGATACTCTTATAAGGGTAGGTGTTTTTGGATTTCCATATTGAGGTCAAATAAATATTCAGTTAGAGCCTAAATACATATAGGAGTAACTCCATATACAAAGGTGGTTTTGAACATCATATCTCTAACCAGTCTTTTTTATTCTGAAATCATAATAGTCAATTATCAAAAATTGTTAAAAATTAACGAATTCTGTTCGAACCATCAAGTCCGGTTAACTTACCATGCCAAATTTCAACTTTTCCCTTAAAAATGTTACTTAGGGTTACGAAACGGTAAGTAAACCATGGTCAGTTGACATGTGTTGATGATTCAAATAGAATTTGTTAGTTTTTAACAGTTTTTGATAGTCGACTGTTATGATTTTATTAAAAATATCAGCAAAAGTTACAACGCTAGAATAAGCTACAATACGACAACCAAAATATGGTTTTCCCTCTCATAAAACATGTATCCGTATATACATATATTTAATAATCAAAATATTCATCAAATATTTCATTTATAATATATGTAAGATGAGATCAAAATTTAGTAAAAGAATACTCATGAAATACTTGTTTCATGGATTATTTTTCATTAATATCGATAGAAGATATTAAAATGACGAATTCAACCACATATTCCATAAAATTAAATGATAAATGCACGCTGCCCTCTCATCTGTCTCTCAGAAAAGAAAATTAGGGTTTTGCGATATCATGGAGGCGCAGCAAGAAACGGTAGCAACGTGTCCGACAGTGTCCATAGATTGAGCTCCGAAGGAATAGGACCTCGGGCGACGAGTTTATCTCCTCCGACATCCTAGTTCTCAAAGTCTCGTGAGGATTTTTCATGTCCCTGAGTTACTCTCCACGGTGAATGGAGAGTTGCAGAGCAAGGGTCCGGAGATCGTCTTCTTCGTCAACGTTTCGGCGGAGCAAGGTCCGGTGAGGGCTCCAAGAGGTCCGGTGGGAGGAGATCGCAGGGGTCTCTCTTGGAGAGGCCGAGTGGGATTGGACGTCGAACCCCGACGTTGGGACCCAGACCATGACAACGGAAGGAAGGGCGGGCTCCAACGATGGTGAATCTAGGGGAGCGGGCACACTCGGGACCGTATTCTCCGGGGTACCTAAAAGGGCTCGACGTTGTTGAAGGCTTCCACTAGAAGAGAAGTGGCATCGAAGAAGAAGAACCGGTGGAAACGGAACCAAAGGAGGAAGGGGACACGGACCTTCTAGTGGGCTTTGGTGTTGTCTATTGGAACTTCCTGAGCTACCGGTCTCGGATCTGGCCGGTGGATAACCGTCCAGCCACAGGCCAGGGGGTGTGGCGACGGCGAAAGGGTAAGGAACCTGCTAGGGTTCCGAGCGGGAGTACCGAAGATGATGGGCCTCATACTGACACTTTGGGCCTTGACCAACTGAAAATTGGGCCTCAACGTCGTGCGGGCTTGGGTCGAGAAAGGGGTTAGATGGGGAGGCCCAACAAAAATCTGGAACGGGAAGGAGACCCGAACCGGTACAAAATGAACACGAGGGCAACCTGGACCCGAACCGAAGGTGAGTTTTATGAAGGCCCTCGTTTTCAACTAATGGGCCGAGGCCCAATACGAAAAGGGATCGAGATTAGGGAGTACTCGGACCAGGTCCATCAAGGATCGGACATGCCCAATACTTGGATACACAAAGAGTTTGGGCTGAACCGATACAACCCGAACCCGAGGGCTACCCAAGACCGTACCCGATTTGATAAGAATCCAAATGCCAATTCAAGCATGTATCGGGGAACAAAAACAACAGCGACAGGGGGGTTATAAGCACCCTCGCCTTACAGAATGAGACTAAGGCGGTCCAGTGGGGGGTCAGTCAGTATCACCGTCCCGCTAGACGTAAGGTGGAGAAGGTTCCATCAAGATCCGGCAAGATACCTCTCTACCTTCTCGGGGGCTAGCAACTTCGCGTTTAGGAGCCCTACTATTATCACTATAGGGAGGACGACGCACGTTGACATCCTGAAGGAGTATCCAATCCACTGTAGTACCAATCCGGAAATAGCTCTGCTCAACTCTAGCTTCCAGGTCAGATTAGTTGTATCGGTGTCTCACGGCGCTACCGCAATACCCCCTTCTGAACGTATCAGCGAAGCAGTTCGGTTTACTAAGTTAGATTTCTTTTTATTACATTTCAATTTTATTAGCAATTTCTTTTCGATACTTTCATTTTATCCGTATTTCTTATTTTTCAAGTTATAATACCACTCGTTTATCTATCAACATAAAAATAAATGATGTAATATAATATTATATTTATTATATAAAAAACATTCATGCGTGAATGTAGGTTAAAAAAAATACTTCACACAGAATATTACAAAATAGATTCTTATTTTAAATTTGAATTCGGTTTATGGACCAAACAAAAAATAATCAATCTGAGAATTATCTCAAACAACTCCTAATTCAAAAAGAGTCCTTCTCTAACCTTAACTTAACTGCATCATCAACAATACATACATGTGCGCATATATATCACATATATATAAACGAATATTTGTTGCGGAGCTAGAATCCATATCACTTATTCTCTGCTCTGTCATTACAGAGAGATTTTTTGTGATACGAGAGCTGAGCTGTGCTCTGTTTTATGAGCAGACACACAAACAACCATGCTCCACGAAGCCACCGGAGCTCCGGCCAATTATAGGTCCGAGTCTCAGGATTTCTCATTTTCCGACGAGCAGATCACCGCAATGGTCAACGACATGATTAGAGACAGATTGGAGAATGACCCATTGTTTGAAGACAAGGTATGGACTTTTTCACGAAATGCTCTCTATTGTTTCGTCATTTTTAATGTTTTTTTGTTTGTACCTTTCCTGATTTTGTTTGTGGTATTAGGAAGTTGCTAATAAGATAATGGAACTGGGTCCTCTTGGATTGAGACTGAACATGACACCGGAGCTTGTGAAGTCGATAGAGATGGCTTTGAATATGCAACAAGGGTCGAGGAGGAGGAAGAGTCATGACCCAGATCATGGCGGCGGCGAGGAGAGCTCCGAGATGTCACAGAGGGAGAAGGAGAAGCTCAAAGCTTCCAACTTTCCGGCTGGGTTACTCAGAATAGGCTCATGGAAGGTAGGAAAAAGACAACATTAATGTCTCCGAGAAAAAGGAAGTGTTTTTATTTTCATGTGTTTAAGGAAACATATGCTTGGCAGGTTGTTTCTAGGAATGAAGGTGATTTGGTGGCCAAGTGTTACTTTGCCAAACAAAAGTTGGTGTGGGAGGTTCTGGGAACCAAGGAGAAACTCAAGAGAAAGATTGAGATTCAATGGTCTGATATCTCTGCCATTAAAGCCACCATGTTGCCTAATCAGCCAGCAACATTAGAAATTGAGGTATGCTAATGCTTGGGTTTTCACTTCATTTAATTATATAATTAAGTGATGATACAAAATCTTATTATTATTATTATTATTATTATTATTATTATTATTATTATTATTATTATTATTATTATTATTGTTGTTGTTGTCTTAACTTAAATATATTGAGAATCTAAACAGTTGATTGAATAAAGTTTCATGCTTCATTTAACCATTGCATGGACAATTATTCAACCATGAGCATTGATAATAACTTTTGTCAATTTGGTTGAGTTTTTGCAGTTAAGTAGACCACCCACATTCTTCCAAGAGCAAAACCCTCAGCCTAGGAAGCATACCATTTGGAAGGGAACAGAGGATTTCACTGATGGACAAGCTCCTCTCCACAGGTACAACTAAACCACATAACATAACTAATCTGTTTTAGTTAAGGTTCTCCATATGGAATAATAGATAACAAAGTGTTGTCGCCAGTGTTCTTGTCTGTAGAAAAACCGAGGTTGTTAGACCTTGTTGACCCTTAATCGGGTCTGGTTTGAGGTGCTCTTATTGGCATGCTCATGTTCTGTGTCGCGGGTTTTTCCTGTATCCTTTGTTTTCGCCCCGAAAGCTTTGGATTATTATTAATCTATTTGCCTTTTCAAAAAACTAATATGTTTATCAAGTGATCTTGTAAAATAACAGTTTTGTTCCACAATGTCAGGAGGCACTACCTTAAATTCCCACCAGGATCACTAGACAGACACTATGAGAAGATCCTCCAAGCTGATCCCAGGTTGTTGAAGCTCAGCCACCAGCAGTTCCCATCTCACCCATCTCCGTACTTCAGTGACTCTTCCCGCTTCGGCTTCTCAGTCGATTTCAGTGGCCGCACATCGGATTTCCCAGCACCAGTCTGGCCTTTTCACTTCCCCTCTCAGCTACCTCAACCATACCAGCACGGCCTCTCAGGATCACCCGATTCAGGTCCTTGTTTTTCCACTTTCTTCATCTTTCATCTCTCAGTTTCAGACAAGTTCGGTTTTTGATGTGTGTTTTATTCATGGGTTAGTTATAGATCACTTGCATATTGATGATGGAGCCATGACCAACACCTATAGGACGAACATGGGACATTGGAGCAGTTCCTCGGATGTTGGGACAAAGGATCATATCCTAGTCCAACAACAACCTATGATCAGAAACGCCATTACTCATGTCTTCCCGCTGCAAGATTATGAGTCAGCAGCAGCTTACGATGAAGCAATGTTGGCCACACAAATATGGAACATGAAACCTCAGCTAAATGCATCATATTCTGAAACTGGGTTTGATCTGGATCAGAGAACATACATTGATGGAGTTGATTCGTTTCAGAATCTCATCACCCAAATAAACAGTGATGATTATCAGTTCGGGAGCATCGCGGGGATATACCCTCTTCATCAAGCTGACAATGACAATGATCATGATCATAATCATAAGATGGATCCAAATAATAGCTTGTTGTATCCATATCCGCCTTTCATCCAAGATTCCTGGATCTAGTATGCCATGAAGGAACTGAGCATGACTGCATTGACTCTGACACTGCAAATGTAAAACTTTTAAGGTTGTTTGAGAATTAGCAAGTCTTGTTCTTTTTTTCCCCATCTATAGAACTTAATGGAAGGGGATTTTTGCAGTTTTATACCCCACTTGAGAAGTGGTATACCAAAGCTGTTACGATATGAAACTCAGCAATTTCAGTAGAGATTTCAATACAAATTCATCAGTTCTTTGCTCAAAGATCTCCAAGTTCATGATTTAAACCAAATGATTACAGCATAATTTTCTTACAAAAGCGGTGCTCAATGCTCATACATCAACCAAAATTTGACTTTGACATAAACATAGAGTGCATACAACCTGGAAGTCTACACTTTTATCATTACAGTCAACTCTAGCTTATCCGTTCTTCTACTTCAGGTCTTAAACTATCTGATAATAACATTAAATCTAGGTAGTACAGTGTCGGGTTGCAGGAACTAAACTACACATGCCAAAAGGCTCTGATTACTTACCAGAATCTTCGAGTATGGCTTGAGGGTCATCGGATTTGTATGCAACTTCGCTTGACTCCTCCCCTTCTGCATTCATCTTGACAAAACTTCTTTTCTTTGATTTCGAATCTGATTTCTCCTTTTCATTTTCATCGTATCTCTCTTTTTCAGTTTCTTTCCCTTTATTGCTTCCATTTTCTTCATCTGGCTGTGTGGGAGCGTTTGGATCAGGGAATAGTGGAGGTTCTGTGCCACTCAATCTACAAAAGACTTTTTCAATTGTTTCACTAATTTCCTTTCCCAGACCATTATTGTCCAAAATCAACTCCCAAACTGATTTTGAGGCCTTTTCCAGAACAGGAGCTCTGCATGACATGAACATATTGTTTTTTAGTTAATTAGTAACGAAGATATTTATTATGGATTGTAATTTGACATGGTTAAATACAACTTCATGTGATTTATTATTACATATAAAATGTATTTCACAGCTAAAGATTGTACTTGCCCTGATGTATCGTGTCATATGTGCACATCGTGTCTGAATTGTTGTTTCATAGGTGTAAAAAACATCTTGAAAAATAAGGCATAACTACAAGGTTGCCCAAAAGTAATTACTAATTAGTCTGCATTTCTATGCTGTTATATGTAAAAAGCAAAATTATTACTTACTCAAGTTCTTGTCTAAGTGCATCAAAGAGCTCTCTTTTGGTTTGTTTCTCTGCCCCAGGGGTATTGAGAACTGTACTTTGTTCTGCCATTTTAATGGTGGTAGCCCTCAACTCTTCCTGCACCCCAAAGAGAGACACATATCGTTTATATAATATACATTCTTTCAGAAGCAAGATCAACTATATAATCACTATGCATCCAAGTCTCGTAAAGTTAAAGTTAAATGCACCACTAAACATTCTTACGTTTCTCTTGTTTGTCATTCTTACGTAAAGTTACGGTTGAACGACTCTCCCAACATGCCGATTTCAATGAAGGGTCATTTAAGTAGGCAACCAGCAATCGTACTTTGTGTGAAAGCTCACCCTAAACATACACTTTAAAATTCGAATCCACTACCTAGCATGGAACAATAATTTAAGAGGAGAACTTGAAAAAATTGCGCAAAGCAACAAAGGAGATTTTCTCATAAGCTTGAATTCAAAACTAACAGATTCTCAAATTCAAGCTAAAAAATTAGCACCAAGTTATTTCATCAAACACTCCATTAAGTTTAGCCCATCACCAAGCTTACACCAGAAAAATAAACATAGACACAATCGCATATAATATATCAAATCTAGAAGCTCAACCTAGTAAAATATCCAATGAAAATTGATAGGAAAAATCGGAAAATACAAGAAAATGGCTCACATTGGCTTTGAGCTGATTGATGATTTTCAATCGGAGAGCATCTATGGTACCGTCGTTCATCAGAGACTCCAACACGTCTTCTGGCGTTATAACCGAAGAAGAAGACATCACCTTTTACCTCTAATTTTCTCTTCTCAATCCACAATACTCAACTCAAAATATCTGCAAAATTAGGTAATTTATCATCCACACTTCGATTGTTTGAACATACAAAATTATGCGAACTTTAGGTGCAGCGCCTTTCGAGATTTGTGGTTCCTCAATGAGAAATATTTTTCCCAGGAAACGAACAGAATCCGAAGGAAAAGTTCTTACCGCTGTTGTAGGACTGAGGTTCGCCGATCGCTTCGTTGCTGCGCCGAAGAGATGCGCACGACTTTTAGCTTCGGCTCGCAATTGCGCGGTCAACTCTATAATGCGCCGGACGAGTACGGCGCATACCAACCGTAGTTGCTACGATGTCGTTTTTGTTGGCTCTCCCTCCGAAAGTGAGTCCAAAATATGCTAAATGGTTCATATATGGTTACGATTCAGTCAATACAGTTTGGTTATGTTACATAGACACACGGTATTCATGGCAAGTTAATCGGATTTGTCCACTATTTTCGGCCTGAAATCGATTTAGTCGGGTTTTTACCCCGATAGATGTAAGGGACGGATCCATGGGGTTAGAGCACCTATATCGTGCGACTTATGCATGTGACTCGTGATCGCGACTCGTAGTTCATAAACACGAATTGCGACTTACAAGACGGTCCACAACAAATGCTAGAGCGCAACGTGACGTTGGCGTGGAAAACTCGACCGTTGAGCTCCAACAGACAGCAACGATTATCTTTTTTAATTCATAAAATCCGAATTTTAACCCCCAATTTTTTTTCCCTCATCCATAAATACTCTCATCCTTTTCATTAACCCTCACACAACTCTCTCTCAATTTCTCAAGTCTTTCTCAAGTTTGTTTTTCGATCCAAAAAATGGTTAATGACGATACTTAGCCACCGTCTCCACAAGAGGAAGGTCAACACGAGGACACATTGGAGCAACCTGATTTCAACATAGATCACCCTGGCAGCTTTCAACGGATGTCGAATATCAACCCGAACAACAACTCATTCATCACGTAGTTAGACTTTTTGTTTCATGAGCCCTTACATACAACCTGATTTCAATCCAGGAGCTTTCAACTCGGGTAATTTTAACCCACATTTTTCATATGATTTACTAGATTTATTTATTTTTAGTTGAACTTTCAATTTATTTTGTAATTAATTTTGTTAGATAATTTCACCCTCCACCCCTCACACACACACCTTCCAACCCTTAAGCTTTTGTGAACCCCAACCCCGGTTTCAATATTACGATTAGTCCGATTCTCAACATATTGTTGGTCAAAACAACGACATCCGGATGTCGTCTCAGTCTTCCTTTATCGGTCCTTCCCAACAACCCAAAAATTATAAAAGAAAATGGACCCATGAAGCCGACATACACCTCATCCGTGTTTGGCTACGCACAACAAAAGATGCGTCGAAGGCCAACCAGCAAAATGGTAGTACCTTTTGAGGAAATCGTCAAACTTTACAACGAGGGGGGTCGTCACCGTCATTTCGAGTGGAGGGCAATCAAGAACCACTGTAATAGGCATTTCTCTCAGGTGCGGAGGTACCACAACATTTTGACGAAGTTGAGGGAAAGTTGTCCTAGCGTTGATAACAAAGCTGACTAGATCAAGAATGCCAAGAAGATCCATTTTGACACCGTGAAGGCCAAAGAACCGAAAACTTTCTATCTCGACCATTGGTACGACATTCTGAAGTTCGAGGAGAAGTTTACGGCGGAGGAAGGCACGATCGGTACATGGAGACAACAGTTGGATGAATCTGGGGCTTACAGCTCAACTTCACCCACTTATCCTCCCACTGATGATGACGATACTACACCTCTCGGTGGTGAATCCCAACCGGAGTGGGTATCCTCCGATCCGACCGAGGGAGCTAGTGGCCCTCCGCATGTAAAAGAGAGATCGTTGGGCAAGAAGTCCACGAATAGGAAGGGGTAGGGTCTCCAAGATCAAGTCAATGCAGTGGCCAATATGGAACGAGAAACGGCAAAGAATGATCGGGCAACGGACGAGAAGGACCGAGAAAGTTCTGGGAAGGCGGACAAAATCATGATGATGACCAACAAATGGCATGAACTCTTCAACGAATACAAACAAATGCAGCAACATGACATGTCAAGCTTCACCGACGAGGAAATGGATCGACACGCATTAATGTTGTCTGAGTTGTGGGAAACATGTGCTCGGATCAAGGCTCATATGAACAAGCTCTCGAATGATTGATGTGTTGGTTGGATTGTATGTTTCAACTTCTATTTTGACTTGCACGTGCCTAATACTTATAGTTTGATGCATATATATATATATATATATATATATATATATATATATATATATATATATATATATATATATATATATTAACCTGAGTGTTAATGTCCTGTGACAGCATAGAAGATAAAAATATCTAAAGAAAATGTAGCATAGGCTAATTAGTACACTTACGAATGGCAACGGGGATCATGATCCCTGAAACTGCCCCGTTCACAATTTTAATCTCGTATCTGCTTTTTCCTCATTTTCGCCCCGTACCCATCGGGGATTTTTTGAATCCCCGTATCCGCCCCCAAATCCTCAACAGTTGTTGTCAAGGGCCAGTATCGATTACAAATATATCAAACCCGAAGTGAGCGGACGTGATGACAGATTGATGATATGTTTTCCCATGTAGCTCGGGATTGGTGAAGTGGAGCCCGATTCAAATGTATACCCCACATTCCTCTATTTTAGCAAATAAGAAACTAAATTTTTGTTGGCCCGTCAGGGTATATCCAATATCTCACCGACATTTTTAGATATTTTTGTTTTAAAAATATATTATTTTTTAAAAAAATTCAAAACTTTTCGAAAATTTCAATCAACTAAAAATATACAAATTCCTTGATCAGGTAAAATAAAAAATAAATAAAAGAGATTGATTGATTTATTATTTTTCCTGGGTATTTTATATTATGATTTTTTAGCATAATCAATAACTTTATTGATTAAAACATGATTAATGTAAAAACAAAGAGGGTGGTAAGACATAGCTTCGGACAGACCCACTAACCCTTTGACTAAATGCTTACTATTGCAGGTAGCGGTGCAAATTGTGGCCCGCAACCCAGGCCAACTAGTTAATCCGGCCCAATTGGTTCATCCTCTTGAGTTTTTCGACGATACCAAGTACATATATATCAAACCCGGAGTGATCGATCGGATGGCGGATTGATGATCCGCTTTCCTATTAAGGCAGATTGACTAGTTAAGCCTGGTTGTGTATTACAATTGGACACCCATACCTATAATAATCGGACATTTAATCGAGAGATTGACGGTTTTTTGAGACTATGTCTTGTCTTCTTTGTTTTTTCGTTAATCATGTTGTCAATCATCTTGAATCAATAAAGTTGTTGATTGTGCTAAAAAAATACATAATATACATTATTCAGAAATAATACAAAATATTTAGGAAAATAATAATTCAATCCAAATATTTTTTTTATCAACGGAAGAATCCGTATATTTCCAGTTGGTTGAATTTTTCGAAAAGTTTTGAAATTTAAAAACAATTTAAACGAAACAATGTTTTAAAAAAGAAAAACAAAAATAATATCTGTGAGATATTTATTCTTTCGGGCCGGCACAAAAATCTGGGTTTCTTATTTGTCAAAAGAGCGAAATGTGGACCCTACTTCACCAATTCCGGAGCTTTTTAAACATGCCCCTCTGATTGATGACTCGCCACCCAAGGCCAATTTCGTAAAAAGGACCATATCCATCAACGTGTCGAACTCTCGTAGAACCTCTGCGCTTCGTGTATTTTCCAATCCTAACCCGCCACGTGAGAACCTATGACAAGCAAGGATGACATGGCAGTCTCCAATTCGCCTTCATCACCTCCCCGTGGCCACGTCGGATATTCGGCCGAGTAATTTCAAAAATTAATTCAGCGTCAAAATCGATGAAGAAGATCAGTATATAGAGTACGAAGCTCACTCTCACATCTCGACAACAGTCTCTCCAGAAACATCTCCTCCGGAGCTATGCCGAGTCTACAGCTAAACCCTACTCTACTCCTCGCTCTCACTCTCTTCTCGCTCGTCGCGATCGCCTCTGCTGCCGTGTTCTTCGAAGAGCGCTTCGAAGGTATATACGCACTCGAGTGTTTTTCTCCATCTCTTGTTCATGAATTTAAGCTCATTTTCGTTTTTCTTTCATCGGATTACAATTCACTGTTTCTCGATCGTGCTGTTGCTCTTCTTGTCTTGAATTTAGCTCGCATTTCGTTCTAGTGACCTCTGAACGGATTAATTTGGGTTTATTTTTGTTGAGAAATGTGTGATGGATCGGTTTGTACTTGTAACGTGTATTTTGTGTACCGATCTGGTCTAATTTTGTGTCAATAGTTCGGTTAGGGATCTGCAATGTGTTAGCTGTGGTTGTTTTGTTTGGATCTGTTGTTTCTTCATCTGTTGGTGGTGGAATGAGAGTTATTTTCTGGTACATTCAGTGTAGCATGATCTTACAAGTGAGATGATCGGTATGAAAGTCTTCTAAGTAGCCATTGAGTTTGTTTTGTGTGGAGATGATGTAGTTGAATGCCACACTTTGAGGGGATTGGCAGAAATTGTTAGTGGTTGAATTTTAGTTCTGTTGTTAGTTTTTAGTTGGTTGAATTTTGCTGGTACATTGGTAGGAATGGTTTTCATTAGGTGGTAATGTGTAATAGAACGATTGAAAATGTTTGTTGTAGATGTTTAACATACATACAATTATACTCTTACATGTGTGGTATCTTTGCATTGTTTTGTGGGATTGGTTTTGAGCTACACTTTTCCTCTGAATTTAATACTGACTAGTTAGATACCTGAGAAATGTTTTCGGAGTATGACTCATATATATTTGCTTCTTGTATAATAGTCACTTGCTTTACTGTCAGCTTCTGGTAGGTAATGAGTAAAATGTCCTCAATTAAGTTGCAAAAAGTTCATAATTCTCCAATATTATAACTTGAGTATTCAAAAAAAAATAATAATAATAATAACTTGAGCAAAATTGTAGTCTAAATAGTGTCTTAGATTTGAGCTTTTGTTCTGTGAGCTAGAAGTGTCTGCCTTTGTTTACTAAATGCTTTTTTTACAATAGTTGCATTTCATTGTTTTAATATTTCACATATGGCAAATTCGTAGATGGTTGGGAAAACAGGTGGGTTAAATCTGACTGGAAGGCAGATGAAAAGATGGCTGGGGAGTGGAACTATACCGCTGGTAAGTGGAACGGAAACCCCAATGATAAAGGTACCCTTCTTTCTCATTTCTTCTCAACTCCAACGTCTGACCTACAAAACAGTTGATATATAACTTCCTATCAATGGCTACAAGCCCCCACATTTCTTAATGTGCTCTTAATGTCCTAAAACAGGTATCCAGACTAGTGAAGACTATAGATTCTATGCTATCTCATCTGAGTTTCCCACATTCAGCAACAAGGATAAGACTCTAGTCTTCCAGTTTTCTGTCAAACATGAACAGAAGCTTGATTGTGGTGGTGGCTACATGAAGTTGATGAGTGGTGAAGTTGACCAAAAGCAATTTGGTGGTGATACCCCATACAGGTGAAATAGAGTTTTCCTGTACAAATTTAGAAATGTTTCATAAGTATTTTTGTCTGAAAAATGTTGACTCTCAGCTTTATGGGTTGGTTGCAGCATCATGTTTGGCCCAGATATCTGTGGATACAGTACCAAGAAAGTTCACGCTATTCTGAACTACAATGAATCAAACCACTTGATCAAGAAAGAGGTTCCTTGTGAGACTGACCAACTCACTCATGTTTATACATTCATCATTCGCCCTGACGCTACCTACAGCATCCTTATTGACAATGTAGAGAAGCAAACTGGTAGTCTCTACAATGATTGGGATCTTCTCCCACCAAAGAAAATTAAGGACCCTGAAGCCAAAAAGGTAACTAAATACTAATGCATGTATATGTTACAGTTGCTACCAATATCTTTTGCTTCCTGTGGTTTTATTTTGTTCTTTGTATGGTACTACCGACCTAATTACATAATGGTGCAGCCTGAAGATTGGGAAGACAAGGAGTACATTCCTGACCCTGAAGACAAGAAGCCAGAGGTATGGTTGACCTCCGGACCAAAATGTGCTTGTTTTCTGTCTTGAAATTTTCACTTAAATGCAATGCTTTGGTTTTCTTTAGGGGTATGATGACATCCCAAAGGAGATTGCCGATCCTGATGCCAAAAAGGTGTGGAATAATAAAGTTCAGTGTTAACCATTTAATTTTAATTAATTTCATTGATCGCAGCACTCACTTGTTCATTTGGTACCTTGTAGCCTGAGGATTGGGATGAGGAGGAAGATGGTGAGTGGACTACCCCAACCATTCCCAACCCTGACTACAATGGCCCATGGAAGGCAAAGGTTTGTGAGATTATAGTTTGTCCTTCATGCAATTCCTGCTACGATAAATCCCCATTTTCATAATGCTGGTCTTTGTTTCTTCACAGAAAATTAAGAACCCTAACTACAAGGGAAAGTGGAAGGCACCAATGATTGACAACCCAGGTACTTGTACATTGCCGTACAAGACCTTCGTTTTCTGATGTTTGTAGCAAACTGGGTATCGTTCTAATGTTTTGATAATTGCTAACAACTGATTGATCATATCTTACAGATTTCAAGGATGACCCTGAAATCTATGTTTTCCCTAGCTTGAAGTATGTTGGAATTGAATTGTGGCAGGTAACCTCGCATTCCTGATTTACATTTACCTGATTATCATCTTTGCAGTTCTCGAGTTTCTGATGAGCCAGGTCTGAATGTGTGAATGGTTCAGGTAAAATCAGGTACCATGTTTGACAATGTCTTGATCTGTGATGATCCTGAGTATGCCAAGAATTTTGCTGAAGAGACATGGGGCAAGAACAAGGATGTACGTCACTTGCTGTTAGAAATTTGTTCTGCTTCTTTTGCTTTCTTTTCTTCTCTTAGTCTTACTGACCAGAGTGGCTTGCTTATTGCAGGCTGAGAAAGCAGCATTTGAGGAGGCTGAGAAGAAGGAAGAGGTATTACTTTAATTTTCTTGTCATTTGTTCAAGAACACATCTTGGTTTGATGATGTGTTTTATAAGAACTTCTCTTGCTCTCTGTTTCCAGGAAACGAAGGATGATGCTGCTATTGATTCCGATGTAAGCCTTTAAGCAACTGTATCTATCTATATCAACTGGGTTCACTTATATTACTTAGTTAACCTAATTTACCAACCCCAACTCTGACTCAGGTTGAGGACGACGATGAAGCAGATGGAGAAGAATCTGACGCAGAAACAAAAGAGGCTGAAGACCTACATGTAAGTTCTCTCATCTATCCAATAAAATCAAACCACTTCCATTACTTTCTATTTGTATTTAACATTCATTCGCTCACCATCCTCTCTTGTGCTGTGACTTGTTTGCAGGATGAACTCTAGGTTGCTCGAAAATTTTCCAAGTTGAAGATGAGTAGCTGTAGGATATCGATTTCTCTTAGAACGAAACAGATTTACATTCGCATGCAAGAACATTAGAGATCAAAGAGGACACATGTTTTTATTCGAATTTCTAGAATTACGAGCTCTGATACGCATTTGCTAACTTTTTCTGACATAACATTAGCTTCACCCAACTGTTTTTGGCTTCTTGACGATCAAAACAGGGCACTTGACATTCTGTGCACAGTGATTGCTCACACTTCCCAGAAACGCCCTGCAATTCCCAGATAATTGGTTTTTACATATAGAATGATAAATCAGTCAAGTGAAGTTGTTATAGTGAGACCGACCTCTTGATGAGACCGTAGCCGTGTGATCCCATGACCAACAAGTCAATAGCGAGCTTATCAGCCATCTGGCAGATAACATCCCTGGGGTCTCCATCCTCTACCTTTGTCTCCACGATAACAGAATCAGGGTCTTCAGATGCAGACACGTGTTCTCTGCACATCTTCTTGGCCTTCTCCATCACGCACTCCGCCACCTCATTCCCGTACCTCTCCATGCTCGTCACTATATCGTTCGAAAACAAATACCCTGCCGACCCAGTCTAATTTACAAACCCGTGCCATTGATAGATAACAGAAATCTACCTTTAGGAATAATAATAAAAAAAGAAAATACCTTGGCGGTGGGACCTACCTGTGCCGTCGAGTGAGGGGTAGAGAGCTCGGGGAGGCTTGGCGTAGAGTAGGACGAGGGTGTCCTTGGACTTCTGCGGAGCTATGACGTTTTTGAGACACCATGAGAGGGCGTACACGCTCTCGTCACTCTCGTCCACGGCCACCATGATCCTTCTCCGTTCTTCCTCCATGACTGGTTCGATCGAGTGTTTTGAAATAATGAAACGGTGTTTTGAAAGTGTTGAGCCGATAGAGGGAGTGAAGTTGGGTTTGTCCCTTTTTATAGAGCTGAAACTGTTGGCGCCTTGTGATTATTTTACTCGAGCCGGTGGGCTGGTTTCGCAGTTTCGGGAAAGGACAAATATCCATTTGGAAATTGGAATCCTTTGATCTTATCACAATCAGCTTTTATTACATTCACGAGTAAGTGCAACTACTGATGATCCATCCACATGTGCCAAGGTTGTGACACAATTTTGTAGCATTGTTTCAGTAACAGTGACCACTTATTTTTTTGACAATGGCTTTGCTAGCAAATCAGGTTCTTGCACACCAGCAATGAGCTTTGGCAGTGTCTTAGAATTGACAGATACAAATTGAAGCAAACAATTCCAAACATATCTCTATAACGGTAATACATACCTATACGCATAGACGAGCAAGAATACGACTACAATTATCCATAAAACAAGCTTCCAAAATTCCAAAGATTCTGTGCAAATTCAAAATTCAATTCCAAGACCATAACATCCCATACAAATGAGGGAGTGATCAGAACTACATTATCACTATTCCTCAGTGGCGGATTCACCATCCTTCTTGTTGCGCTTACTGGCATACCTCTGGTTTCTCAGGAACTTGGCATCCATCTACATATTCTATAAAAATACAACAAAATTCAAATACCCATCAACCAAAGTTATTATCATAAAAACACAAATGCCCATCAAACACTAGCAGCACAACCATAATAAGTCTAAAAGACTAGCGGGAGTCTAAGAGATTAACGGTTCTAGCTTCTCTTTTTCATGGGTGATATCCCAAACTCCGGCGCCGTCAAGATGAGAATCAGGGGCGAAACCTAAGGGTTTTAGGGTGTTCCCAAGAACACTCTAAACATACAAGGATTTGATTCAATAGCTAAAGGCTTCTGAAATTTATTGATACAAGGCAAGTTCAAACTATGTTGGGAACGCCCTGACTTTTTCACTTCGACTTCTCATTTTGGGCTTGGCTTGGCTTTGGGTTAACCCTGGATAATTTTTTTTGGTTCCGTCCTCGATAAGAGCCCACAACATCTGTTTAGGGTTAGTAAGAGCCATGGACATCTATTGAGGACTAGGTTTTGGGTGTCGTCTCTCCGGTGAACGTCATTTACGAGTCTTATTTGTCCCTATCGTCGTCGTCTTTCATGTGGTGGCCACCAGATGGCAGCGGATGAAGAAGACAGCAGAGCTATCCGGCCGGGGGTGGGACAGTAAGATGGTGTATCGTTCCACGACACCCTAGGTCGGATTATCCCGACAATCAAGACGACGGCCCGACCGGTCCCCTTTGGACGAAGCATCTTAGTCTGCTCCGAAAAACAAGATCTACCAATATGCGGTCGAACAAACACTTATGGAGCTTTTCTCAAGGTTCCTTAAACAATTTTGATCTTTGGACGATATTTTCCTTGTGTTTTTATGTTTTCTATTTCAGTTCTTAGTCTGTAGGTATTTTCGTGTTCTTGTCTATGATGCAAAATAGATTTTTTCTACAGGTACAAAAATGTTGAGAAACCTACGGGGGTCCTAGACATATTCTGGATCCCATGATCGTTGACCTGGTTTTATTATTATCGATTGACATTATGAATAAAAATCACATGTCTCCCCGTTTACAAAAAAAAAAACACTAGCAACACATAAATCAAAATCATAATTGACTCTATATGGACATTCAAAACCCAATTCCATATAATGAAGTTGTATGATCTAAAAGATCAATCATCGAACAAGAATTATACTTACTAGTGATTTATGAGTTTAGGTTGGGGAAAACCCTACTAAGAGCCAAAAAATTGTGGTGAACGATCCACATCATCCTTCCCCCAACCCATCTTTCGACTACAATAAGTCTGACTTAATACTGAGGATGTGATAAAGAAAACAAGAAATAAAAAGTCCAAAAACCAACCAAATAAAAACAATCCAAACTAAAGCGATAAAACTCATAAAGCGGGCAGAAGTAAAGTGCTTTGATTGCGGCTTCCCCGAGACTTCCCAGCACCGCTTGTCCCGGGTATGTGGGTATATGTCTGATTGGATCCGTCCCACCCCCGCCGGGTCATCTCATGTCTCCGAAGGAGGTTGTAACACCTCCACCTGTATAGCCTCCTCCTCCACCTCCTCCTCCTCCTCCTCCTCCTCCTCATCATCCCTCAGTTTGTGACCCTGGGGGATTATGCATGTAAGCTCTAGAGCCTTCTTTATACCAGCAGGCCTGGTATACTGTTGTCCACCCCTACCTTTACCCTTGGTCTTCATCGCCTTTGACCATATGGGACCTACTCCTCAAGTTTGGTCCTAAGGCTCCTTCTACTTCCCCTACTTTGGGACCAGCTTTCCTGCAAATAAATCAGGAAAAACACTGCTCCCAGGTTCCTCGACGTTAGTCAGGTTTTTAAGCTTTAAGCTACCCAGCTGCCCCGCTAACTCTCTTGAGGAAGCCCCTTGCATTTTTGGAACTGCCCACTCCGAGGCATTTTTAGCCATGTTGCCAGACTCCAAACAGGTACCATCTTGTCCTCACATATCCTGAAACCCTAGGGGAGGTATTAAACAAACCTTGTTGATGCCTGCCCGAGAACCTCCCACATAATCCCTAATCGGATCAAGGGTAAGGGACATTAGAAGATCGTCCACTGATGAATCCCGTGTCACCTTCGGGGCCCTCCATACGGTGGTGAGAAGACAATCCACATCCAGATGTTTCGGCACCCTGATAGACTCGTCGTATCAGATTTCCTCTCGGCCAATCCCCGGGAGATGAGCCGTACAATCGGCTATGCAATGTGTCAATCTTCCACACCGAGTACAAAAGCCCGATAACCGCTCGTACTGCAACCCTATCAACGAGGATTGGGTATGGCCAAGAAATCGAAGGCGATTACGTCTTCTCAACGGTTGACCCACATCCAAGCTGACCCTCATCAACAAAAAAATCATCATTACGATGTGCAATAGGGATAGGAGCATTAGTTACCTGGGTTCGCATGAAAGATGCAAGTAACGCATGGCCGAGGCATTTCGGGCATCCCCCGGGACATTCATCGCTCGAACCCCGATTTCTTACACCCAAAGTTGATCTTATTTGGTTGCATGCAAGCCAAGAGCGGAGCCAACAGTACTGGGTAGCCTTTGAAATCCCAGGGCCCTCGGTGTCAGATGTCTTCCATGGTCGTCCGGGATGTGAAATAGAAACCTACCACTTCCTTCGAGAGGTACTCGATCTGCAGGCCATCGACCTTCTAGTTCTGAAGCATCAACCCACAAAACCATTCTGATTGTGGCGTCCCACTCCAGCAACCATGCCCGCCAGCGAGAAATGGTAACAACCATCAACGACAATAGGGATGGCCTCCGCCGGGATCTCCAGGACCTCGTCCTCGTCTTCCCAATCCGACATCGAAAAGTGAGTCCCCATCGGAGACTTAGATTGATTTGGATGGTACATGGGTGAATCCGCCACTATAAGCAATGTGTAGATCGGATCCGCGTTGGGCGAAGCCTCCGGAATCCCTCGCGGGCGCAAAGTGGCCCGTCCGGCTTTCACATGGGGTCGGCGAAGGGCCGACCAATCCGGTGCCTACGCTATTGCGGTTGATCGTGATCGAGAGGGTTCATGCATGACCTACGGAATAGTTCCGGTCACAGTGGTACGGTCGTGCGACGTAGTAAGTGCCGAAATGATCTCCGATTGGATCGAAATCGAAGGAGGAACAATTGGGAAAAGTTCATATCGGGTAGAAATAGGTGGGACAGATGCGTTGCGGCCAGAATGATGGGATTCAGTGTCGTTGGGTGGTTGGAATCTATGAAAGCTGGTAAAGGATGAAGGGATAAAGCTACTGTGGTGACTGGGTGAGGGAGAACTAGAAGGAAGCGGGCGGATGTTTTTTCAACCCTAACAGAGACACTTTTTCGTGTTTGGGGGTTTTTCATCCTTAGAGCACCCACAGTCGTGGGCGAGATGGTGCTGGCGAGGAGAAGTCGTCGGCGAGGAGCAAGCGAGAAGGGCGCCGGCGAGATGGAGAGACGTTGGCGTTCTCGCCAGCAGATCTCGCTGGCGAGTTGGACTTTGACTGTCTCGGGCGGTGCGCCGGCCGTTGGCGACACGTGGCGTGGTCGCTGGCAGCAAAAGTTAATGCTATTTGCACTTCCCCCTATAAATAACACCCCCCAAACTCATTTTTCACACACCTTCAAACTCTTTCTCCTTATACTACACTTCATAGTTTCCAATTGTCGCTATGTCTTTCGATCTCAACGAGTGGGTTCTCAACTATAGGTCGGTGACAGATGAAGCGTTGTCCCAAGAGTTCTTGGACCCGAGCTTTTCCCCCAACCCGACCGTTCTATCCTCTCCAACTATTTCCGAGCCCGCCGACGTCCGTCCGTCTGTCCGTTTGTCCGTCAAAGGACAAAGCAAAGCGTGTGTTGTGGACCCCCGAGGAGGACTGCAGGTTATTTCGAGCTTGGATGCACCACTTGTACGACTCAGTGCACGGCAACCAGAAGCATAATCTGAAGTACTAGGGGGCCATCGCTGAGGAAATGTCTGGGACTCGGCGCCCGGATGATCCGGTGAGGTCGGCTAAGCAGTGCAAAGATCACTGGGCGCAGACGAATACCAGAGTGACGTTCTTCCAAGGGCTGTTTGTGAAGAACTGTAGAGACCACAGAATCGACCGGTCGGATGCGGGAATCATGAGTTTGACCGAGTAGCAGAACGTACGTACAGGCTTAATCATCAATGAGCTCAATATTGATTCTACCTAAGCTGCTGATTTGGAAATTTTTTATAGTTAAGAATCTTAAGATAGCGAAAAATTAACTAATTAGGGTATTGATTCGCAAATAGAAACGGAAAGTAGCCGAGAAAATTTTCCCCGGAAAGAATGAAAAATCGCGCGCTAAATCAGGCCTTCATCAGGATATGGGCCTCAGGCCCAAGTTGTTAGCCCAGAAAGATCAGATCCGTTTATATATTGATCGACGGCCTGAAACCGCCGAGTGACCATACATGCAGAATCCTCGTACTCTGATTGGTCCACATCATTTTGACCCGGTAAACCGGTGAGTACATACCATCACCGTCAGAGACCCGAAGAAACTCCAAAACCGGCAGAGTCAGTTACCAGTTTCCACATTTCGCAGAAAATTTTAATTTCCACATGCAACAACACGCCCTCTCTGTCGTCGATTTCCATTGCCGTTTCAACACACAGATCTCTTTCTCTCTCTAGGGTTCTCCGGCTTTTTCTCTCTCTAGAGAACTCGAGCTCCAGGTGCTCGATCTGGCGTGTCCGTGAGCTCAAGTGAGGTCGCTGAGCCAGTTTTCTGTTGGATCGGGGGGCGGAGAGGACTGATCGTTAGCGAATCATGTTTTTGTTCGATTGGTTCTATGGAATTCTCGCATCGCTCGGCCTCTGGCAGAAGGAGGCTAAGATCTTGTTCTTGGGCCTTGACAACGCCGGCAAGACGACGTTGCTTCACATGTTGAAGGACGAGGTTCGGTCTCTCATTCTGATTTCTGGGTGCTGGATTTGAGGGGATCAATCTGTTGGGTTTCTGGGGGAAATAATTATTCGTTGAGGGAAGTCGAGATTGATATTGGATAGGTAGTGTTTGATAATGGGTTGGCTTTGTTTGGTTGCCGTGGAAATGCAGATGATGAAAATGCTAATTTCGGAGTATGTTGAAATCCTGATATTGTTGCTAGTTGATATATAGGTTTGTTGCAATTGATAAAATGTGTGTTCACTAGTGCCGAGATCTTAATTTTTTTTAGTTGTTAGAATATTTATAATCACTAAATGTTTATACACAAGAAGAATTCAAAATTGTTTTTTTTTCCTTTTAATTTCCCAATCAATTGATCATGTGGATTTGCTACTTCGTTTCAAATTCGGGTTTGATTGAATTGTTGCAGAGATTAGTCCAGCATCAGCCTACACAGCATCCGACCTCGGAGGAGTTGAGTATTGGGAAAATCAAGTTCAAAGCTTTTGATTTGGGAGGTCATCAGATAGCCAGGAGAGTTTGGAAAGATTACTATGCCAAGGTAAGGTTTCTCGACTGCCTTCTTTGTCAATACCATGCAAGAGTTTCCGTGGTGTGTTTAGCTGTCTTTTGTCACGCTGATATTTGTTTTTACTGTGGTGTTGCATCATTCAAGCTTGTTCAAATGAGAGTTTCATTTTAGAGTTCCAACAATCTGACTAAAATCTGAATGATTAGGCAAAGGTGTAAAGAGTGGGAAAATAGCTATTACTTATTACTTAGTAGTGGGGCTTCTCCTTATCCATCTTGTCCACTTCATTAACTGGTGTTCAGTGTGTCTTTAGTAACATGTCCAAGTGACTTTTTTTTGTCAAAGAAGAAAAATAACTGCTGACCATTCTCCACCTAGTTCTGCTGTAATTTGCAAATTCGCATGCCACATATCAACTTGTAGTGAGAAAAGTTGAAGGCTCTCGTTCTTAGTTGACCTGTTATCCTTTTGTCTACAATGCTTTTTCTCACTTGCATGCTCCAGAAAAGTCTGTCTATTCTCATATTTATAATTATGTCCCTTTTCCTTTTCATTGTTATTTTGTTGGCACAATGTTTAATGTTATATTGTCCATAATGTTACGGACCTGAAGTTATAAGTCTTTCCTTTTTTCCCTGGAGAAAAAAAAATGAAATTCTGTGAATAATTGTTGTTTAGATTATTGTTGATGGGTTTTGTAATGCCAATAATTCTCTGCCCACAGATGTTGAGCTGACATCTGAACTGTTAAATTGCATTTGTTTGCCTCCATAATCCCAGATAAACGTTTATGTGTTCCTCTGATTCATGGGAGGCAGAAATAAAAGCGGGGAGCTCGCTGATAGCACCTTTTTTTATTTAGAAGGTCTGCTAATAGTAATTCACCTTACATATGATTACTCGTTTGATCTTAAGCATAGAAGTGGAAATGTGATATTTCATGGCCGCAAGTCCACCTATTTCGTGTTCCCTGCTTGAATCAAAACCCAAAGCCCTTCATTGTCGTCTACCATCAATCAGTTTGTGGTGGTTAGGCATAGCCTTTGTTGACCTTAGAAAATGTTTTGCATGCATCAAGGAAACATAAACTTGTTTGATCACATCTTGAAAGTTAAGAGTGTAGTCCTCAGCTATTTCTCTAACCACATCTCTTCCATGGATTCTATTGATGACCGTTGTGTTGTGCTAAGTTTATCTTGCTCAAACATAGCACATGCTCCTATCCATCATCTTATTTAATTTATTGTCTTTTCCATATGAAGGTGGATGCAGTTGTTTACTTGGTGGATGCTTATGATAAGGAGAGATTTGCCGAGTCTAAGAAGGAGCTAGACGCTCTTCTCTCCGATGAGTCATTGGCCAATGTTCCTTTCCTCATTCTTGGCAACAAGATTGACATCCCATATGCAGCATCAGAAGATGAACTGCGATACCACCTCGGCCTCACCAACTTCACCACCGGCAAGGGTAAGGTGAATCTAGCAGACTCAAATGTCCGCCCTCTTGAAGTGTTCATGTGCAGCATTGTTCGCAAAATGGGCTATGGAGATGGTTTCAAATGGCTCTCTCAGTACATCAAGTGAGAGATAGGAAGCTAAATGTCTGGGGTTTCTATTTCTAAATGTTGTTTCTCAGTTTTCTTCTTTCTCTGTTTGACATCAATGTTGGTGGCATTTCATTTTTTCTAGTCTCTTTTTTCAGTAAAATGAGAAATGTAGACAACTCCATGCTATGGACAGTATTTGTGATTGATTTGCGTTATGAAACATTACACATGTTTTGTTAGAAGATTGTATGCTTTGAATATCAAAACCCCAAAATATCCGAATTAACTCATTCATGAGGTGTGGCCTAAAAGTCCAAAACCTAATCAAAATACACTTTGATCACAGCAATGAGTTCAATCTCATATGTTTGCTTACAAGATTTACATAACATTTGTAAACAAAAACTTCAGAAGACATAATTCTCATTCAATCTTCAAGTGATTGCCAGCTAGTTTTCCATAACACAAGTTTGAATACAAAACTCTTGAGATCAGGGTGTAGTTCAATGGAATGTGTAGGAAAATGCAAAAGCAATAGTAGTACAGTCACTTTTTGGATGAGCCAAAACCGCCAAACCCCATCATGGCTGCAACATCAGGATCTATTTCAGGTTCCTCTTCCACTGCCTTCTCTTTCTGAGAAGAAAAATAAATTTCAGTCAAGAAATTGCAAGTATATGATATGGTACAAACTATGAAAATGCATTGATAAATACACAGAAACAAAATTAATTTATCCATGTGCAGTAACCTTTTTCTCTTTCTTCCTTTCTCGGCGGAGACGCTTTCTTTCTTCCTCTTCTTGCTGCTGTTTTAAGATGCGCTCATCAAGATCTGAGAAGAAAGATCAAGTTTCCTTAAGTTTTGATTACCACTGAGTAAATTACTATACTAATGTTAGCTGTCAAAAGATAAACTGTTTCCACTCTCTGCATCTTAGGATGGTTTACCTTGCTCAGTGAAGGTGCCAGGATCTTTTCGCTTCTTAAGATTCTCAAATCGCTCCTGGACCTGCAGGTAAGTGCTTCAAGGTTAACAACCGATTCCAGAATTGCTATACAAATTGCTACGCTAGGTATTATTTTTTTAATTTTTTTATAGCATTATCCAAATATTGTAACTAAAACAGTACAACACCATTTCTGAAGTATACCTGTTGGAGGGATGCCCGCTCTACCCGCATAGACATACCCAGAGCTCTTTGATCTATGAACCCAGACATACGAACAAATTAAGGGAGAAAATGCATTACAATATTTCCATAGCATACAGAGAAGAAAGATAATGGGTGAACATACGTTTTTTCCCATTGATATGATCCAAGTAGTTTGCAGAATCCTTTACCACACACTCACAGACAGAACAGAAGTAGCCGGCCTGGAAAAGGACTCAATAGGATATTCCAATATAAACATGGTACGCTTATGACATAAAAATGGCTCACCAGGTAAAAGCAAAAGCAAATTATTAACATGCCAATTATACAATGGTCGTATTTCAAAATGAATTATATAGCCATGTCTGCACAACATTACTAAGGGAAGAGTCAACAGATAGAATAGGCAATGGTAAGGCAACACAACATCATATTACCCTAAACTTGATGAATGAACAACAACAGTAAACATGACTTTTTAAGTAGCGGTATTCATGTCAACAGAGGGCTTCAAGAAGAAGTACCTCCACCTTACATTTTAATTCATGCTTCCAAGAACCATCTAACCAACTCTATGTGCTATCAACTTAGATTTCATTTCATGTGTATAGGTTTGTATAGCAGATATAACTTTTCCATGATAGGAGCATACTCTCACACACTCAAACAGGATAAGGCAGACCTAGAGCAATGAACCACGAGATTATTTATTCATAGTAATTTAAGTAACACAAATATGGCCAGCAACACACATTAGATATTATATGATTCCTTTCCCTCGAGACAAGATACAGCGTCCTCAAATTCAAAGGAATAGAAGTACCACATAAATATGTAAGTGCCTCATCTTTTGCCTCAATATATTATTATAACAATGAGGTATAACTTAATCCATGAGAGTTATGATAACCAAAACTCATAGTCTCTAATAAAAGGCCAGGAGAGTAATGATAACCAAAACTCATAGTCTCTAATAAAAGGCCACTTTTTGAAGTCCAAATAGCTGATTGGGTATATAAAATACCCATATCATTGAGGTTCAAGTAACCCCAAAAGATTGAAGAACCATGGGCAAGATCATGAACATATGACGTCTAAAGTGCAAAGTCATCTTATCACATACAGGTCAAGACGAAAATGATGAAAAAGACTAGATGGTAACATGATATGAACATACCTGCTGGCTTAAAGGTGCTATAGGAGTAACAACCTGCAAAATTCATGATTCAAAGGTAATCAGAACAAAATCAAGAAGCATGTCCCAAGTGTCCAAATTTTTTCACCCCCAAATACTCAACATTAAATGTTCAAAGATGATTCAGTTTGTTATACCTAACAACCTGTGACAACATATGCATGTTCTAGTCATACGTTCTTTAAACAAAATATATAATTCTGTAGAGTTCCATACTTAAATGGTGCATAAGCCAGATCTAACACAAACACAATAACTCACTTTCAAGTTCTTAATAATCTCATATGCTGACTATTAAAAGAAATTGTTATCATATTACCCAAAACACAGTGAAATATGGTTTCAGGGCATGATTGTGTCAAGGCCTTGATGAGCATTGTTGTATGAACATTTATTTATTTCAAATTAAAATTGGAATTATGTATAACAAAAGACTAGCAGAACTAGAAATTTAGCAATGAACAAAAGTAGTGACTAACCTGAGTCTTCCCCAAACGAGACTCAAGATCTACTTCATAATCCCTGTGTTTCAAGGGTTTCCTTTGCACAGGAGGACCTTTTGCTGCAAAGGAGAAATGAAGTGAATTTCTTCCATAAATCAGACAACCAATTAAGTGAGAAAAGTAAAAACAAGCAAGGTTGACTCACATTTGGATTTAGGCCACCCCTCTGCTTCCTAAAATATCAGCAAACGAGCACATTCTAGCTCAAGTTAGTTTCTTTGATTCAAAAACTGAAACTTACTGCCCAAAAATGAAAAAAAAAATGTTGAAGAGATTGAATCAAAAACCTCCTTTTCACGCTCGCGGGCACGCTCCAAATACTCTTCCCTGTCAAATTTCCTCCTGAATGTGTTATCAACCCCACCACCCTACACATAAGTTGCAGGTAAAATCAATCATTGTTTCAAACATAACTGGCCAAATATTCCAAAGTACAGTTCTAGCTTCTTTCTCAACGTTTCTAGTGTTTTCTCAGCAACCAACCACGATACGATAAACAACAAATTTTGAACTCACGCTGGGTTGAGCCATCGCTACCAAACAATCTCCACCAGCGCACCACTCAGCTCAGCACCGCAATTCAAATATTCCGCGAAGCTAAGCACGAGAATCCGATCCCGCGAAGAAGATTGATGAACAAAAACCCTAATATAGTTGGAGATTTTGTGTTTCAGGAAGAAGAAAATTGGGGGAAAGAAAAAACACTAAAACAGATCAGAGGGTTATAATCGTCTGCGGTGTCAATCCACTACATCCGAACCCTTGTCTTGTGGAGCCCACTTAATCGCAGGTTCGGTCTCGACTTGTCGATTTGTTCTGAATAAAGGTCGACCTGTCGTTCTAGTATGAATAAACTCCAAAGTCTGAAGTGAAATTGTGATCATGAATAATAATTATTTTTCATACAAGATCGTTTTGGGGACGACATAGTTCGAAACAAATACTTTTATTTATCTTTAAAAAATCATTGTTATCGTAGTTTAACTAGATTTAATCATAAATATCAGATCTTGATTGGGTTAAGGTGATTTTATCAGACGTACAAATTGGAAACAGAAGAATGCCAAACATGAAAAAGGTCTTCCAAACATTATACTCCACCCAGCACCATTGTCACAGCCATGAAAGCAGCAAATTCAGAATCATGATTAACAATTCCAAACCAACATTAATTGTTTTATAAGCAAACTCTTGAAGAGTCCTATGAACAACCGAATTAGGAGAGTAACAAAGTAACCCTTATCAACTAGGTAACAAAGTACCGATGATCATCACTCTAAATAACATCAACATGAAGTAAAAGCAATAATAAGAGAAACAAAGGCAGACAGTAGGAGCTCTGTCATGCCAACCTCAAGACCCTCACTAGAAGATTTGCTCCGGTGGCCGCTGCCGCCACTGCCATGGTAGAATCCTCTGCCACCGCCACTGACACCTCGGCCTCTTCCTCCACCGTGGCCTCCTCCTCCGCCTCCTCCTCCTCTGGCTGCTGCCGAGATGACAATGACACAAAGCACTGCAATGACAAGGAGCACACAACTCTTCTTCATCTTGATTGCAATTGGTTTTAATTGCATTCTCGGATGCTCTTGTATTTAATATTTATAGCACAACAACTACAAACATAAGGGAAATAACCCAAGCTTCCCTAATCTAAATTATTTAGCTTTCTAAACCTTATTAGCGAATTGCCTAAAACAATATTTACCTAAAGTTTATATAGGCGGTGACAAGGTGAATAAATGAAATGCAAATGACGATATTACCCTTTGACACTCTTGAGAAAGGAGTTAGCAATGAGCAGTGGTGCAGCTTCACTTGACATGATCAATTTCAAAGATAGCCGAATGGAGCAAAGAGTAAACTTGAAGCATTCTTCTGTGTAAAAAGCATGATATGGCTTTGAATTTATTAGTCTCTCTCGCTCTCAGTCTCAACGCATGCACGTTGCATTTACTGCCCATTTCTATATTTGAACAGCAAGTACAAAATATTACCACTTCAAATACCAAAATGAGATTGCCCAAATAGGTTCTATATCGTAAGATAGATACCTAGTAAAGCCTGAGTCTTTTGTTTCTTCTTCGTTTCTGTAAAATGAATTCAATGCTCATAAACAACTCTCTGCTCCAACCACATGGTTTTGAAACAGCAAAAAACAGAGTCCAGACCATTTTGAACATGAAACCCGTTTTGTAATCCAACCTCTAATCTGATATCCAAAACATGATCAACTCCAAAGCATATTGGTTGGTTTGCTTATTAAACATATAAGGATGTACGCTTACTGGTTTAGTTTCTTATGATAAAAGCCTTGGTCTTGCCTGTAAATGGAATAAATCTCTTCCGTTGAGAAACACACTAATTTTCGATTGGGAGAACGACCTGGCCTTCGTAATTTTCTCCTCGATATCTTATGTTTTGTCTTGGTAGACTTAAGTTTCGGCACCTCAACGAGCACCTATGATTGTACATGTTTTTATATCGTTCCACTATTGGTAGCCTTACGTCCTTCACTGACGTTGATTGGGGAGGTTGCCTTGACACAAGACGTTCTACATCCGTCCGGTTACTGTGTTTTTATGGGCGACAATTTTTTGTCTTGGTCCTCTCAATATCGTGATACACTATCCCGCTCTTGTACCAAGGCCGAATACCAGGGTGTTCTCAACGGGGTCTCTAAGTCGTGTTGGCTATGTGATATGATTATAGAACTTTATTGTCCTATTACTCAAGCCACGATGTCTATTGCGATAACGTCAGTAATATATATCTCTCGGGTAATCTTGTCCAATACCAACGAACGAAACACATTGAGATGAATATTTGCTTCGCCCGTGAAAAGGTTGCTTGTGACATATTTGTGTTTCACATGTCCCATCTCGTTCTCAACGTGACGACATCTTTACTATGGGTATCTTTACTATGGGTCTTCCGAATGTTCTTTTCAATGATTTTCGGTCCGGTCTAAATTTCCTATATCCTTGTGTTCTGACACTAGGGATGTGTTAAATACATAGATAAAATAATATTTAATTATAATTTATACTTGTAACACTAATTATCTATGTATATCTCTACATTTACTCTTGTTCTTAGAGCATCCACAACCATGAGCGAGATGGTGCTGGCGAGGAGCAAACAGCGGCGAGGAGCTGACGGGGAGCTCGCTGGCGAGGTTGACTGAGCCAGCATCGGTCGTCGTGCCGACCGTTGGAAGTTCCCTCACTGGCGACACGTGTCTGGTCACTGGCACCAAAATTTAATTTTTTTTTACTCCCCCTATAAATAAGACCCTTTGCAATTCATTTTTCACCCACATTCATCATCTCTTCTCTCTTTTCTCCCTATTACTTCCAAATTTTCATTACAATGTTGTTCGATCTCAACGAATGGGGAAGCATTTATAGTTCGTTGACGGACGACGCGATGTCGCAGGAGTTCTTTTCACCGAACCTTTCCTCCAACCCGACAGTCAATTCCTCTCCAACTCTTACCGAGCCCGCCGACGTGGGTCCATCAAGGGCAATGGGAAGTGTGTCTTGTGGAGCACCGATGAAGACGATCGGTTAGTTCGAGCTTGGATGCACCACTCGTACCACTCAATTCACGACAATCAGAAGCATAATCTGAAGTACTAGGGGGCATCGCTGAAGAACTTGCTGGTACTCGTGGTCGGGAAGATCCGTTGAGGTCGGCTAAGCAGTGCAAAGACCACTGGGGTCAGGTGAATACCAAAGTGACAAGCTTCCAGGGGCTGTTTGTCAAGAACTGCAAGGACCACCGGAGCAGCCGTTCAGACGATGAAATCATGACTCTGACTGAGGACAAATATCTCCAGGCGCATGGACATCCATTCATATGGAAACATTGGTGGTAACTTGTGAAAGGCGAAAACAAGTGGAATTCATATTATTTTGTCGTTGAGGAGCCCGATGAAGGGACATCGCGTACTCAGTTCGATATCGAGGAGTCTAGCGACTCGGGGAAGCGCACTCGTGAAGACACGGTGTTTGAGGACAGTCAGCAGATGAAGGGTGCTAATACGGAGTGCCAACCGCCGTACCAAAGGCCTATGGGCCAGAAGGCTGCCAAGGCTGCGAGGCTCAGAGGTAAAAACTCTGCACCCTCTAAGGTTGCGGTTTCCGAGCGTGTTCAGCTGGCCTATTTAGCGGCCAAAGAAGCAAGCACTGCCAGGACCATTGAGACCGTCGTGCAGCTAAAGCTCAAGGCATTCGATCAGTGGGTGCTCGCGGAAGCAAATGACACTTCGGCCATGACTCCCCCCAGCTCGAGGCACACAACGCGCAACTTGCGATTTTACGCAATCTGATGAACCAGTGACGCCGCTCTTTATTTTACGTAATTGTGTTTTTTTAAAGTTGTATTTCCTGTTTCGTTAATGAATTGTTGTTTTTAATTAAGTAAAAAAATGTACGTACGTATTTTTTAACTTGTATTTTCTATTTCGGTAATGCATTGTTGTTTTTTTTAAATAATTTAAAAGAATTAGTAGTTTTTTTTTACATTTAGTGCATTGTAGGTTTCTTGGGATGGGTGCCATTATTGCCACCAACATCAAAATGACCAAAATGCCCCTTAATGGCTGGCGGCTTGGCCTATAAATTGCACCCCATTCTTCTATATTTTTCACACCTCTTCTCCCAATATTCTCTCTTACTCCCAACCTTCTTCCGTTCTAATTTTCTCCACTTGTTCGAAGAACCAATGGCCGGCGTAGCATCACACCCATGGAGTCCCGAGGAAGAGATGGTGTTGGTCATCTGTTGGCTACACGACGCCCGGCCGGGCCCAAATAATAGGTACTGGCCGGTAGTTTTCGCCAATTTTGTCCACAGTGCTCCTGCCGGTTCCCCTCTGCGAACCCAAAAGCAGTGTAGTGACCACTGGCAACATCTAGCCCAGAAAATCCACTGGTATGAACTTTGCTACCGTTTAGCAGTTCAGACAGCCCCACCGAGAAATACTGAGGCATACCATCGCTCTACAGCGGCGGACGAGTACTTCAGACGTCATGGCCAACAATTCACGAAGTGCTATCTTTGGGAGGTCGTTAGAGACCAACCCAAATTCCTCATGTACGGTCACGAGATGTAAATCGTGAACGTGTAATAAAATTATCTATCGTTTTTTTTTTATCTATCGTGTGTGTGTTAAATCCTAATTATAATAAAATTGTGGTGTTAAATTTATAATATTTGTTTTGTTTGAAATATACTTTTTCCCATCTCGCCGGCGGCTCCCCGCCGACAACGAAAACGTCATTGTAGAGCTTGCTGGCGATGAGCTGGCTGGGAGAGGAAAAAAAAAATTTAATCCATCTCACCAGCGCCATCTCGCCAGCTGACGGCGAGATGGTTGTGGATGCTCTTAAACAAGTTAGAGATGAATGATATTGGATGTGAAACCTTTGATCAGCTTAGACTCTTTTAACTTTGATACAAAAAAGTTTGGTCCGCTTGGACTCTTTAACAAAAGTCCTTGGAGCAAGCACAACGGGCCGGCCCTCGCCCCCGACTTGCGCGCTCGCGGTCCACGGCCCTCGGACCGTCCCACTATGGGCGTGGTTTTACGCGGCCCGCGGCCCTGAAACACGAGGTCCGAGCCTCAGCCCTCGCCCCTGTCTGGCTCCCCTCCTCTCGCGTGGCGACACGTGGCAAGTCCGGGCAACGACTATTTTTTATTTAAAATAATTTTTTTGTCAATTATGAGATTTGAACCCCCAACCTCAATGTTTAAAACCTTGTGTTCTACCATTGAGCTAGATGAGGTTTTGTTACTATGTTTTATTATAATTAATATGATATATTTTTAATTTTAGAGTGAAATGCATATTAAAATTTAAAATCAAATCTTCTTTTTAATAGATTATATATTATATAATTTAGTGTTGGGATTGAGTTACATATACTTTACACAACTCTCTCTCTCTGCTAGGGTTAGGGTTTAGTGTTTCTTAGGGCAACCATGGCGTATTCGGCGACTAGATTGTCCAGTATCTCCGGCGACCCAACCATGTGGCTCGTGGAGACGGCGGAGGAAGGCGTAGGGGTGGTGACGGCGTGCTCGCCGTGGGGGAGGAGAACCCGTGTGTGGAGGGTGGTGCGGGGCTCGAAACTCCGGGTGAGATTGGTGGTGCGTGGCTCATGTTGTACGAGGAAGGTGGCGAGGGGCTCGGGCAGGAGGAGGAGGTGTTGTCGGAGTCGGTGGAAGGGCGGCGGGAGATGAGGCCTCCCTCACGGACCCGGGGTCCGTGACGCCTAGAGGGGAGACCTTGTGTAAGAACCGCTCCCGGTCGATCCCGGTCGAACCGGTGGATTTCGACGAAGTTTGACTTTCGGTCGAAAAAGTCAACTGATGACTCCGGAAGTCATTCGGGACCTTTCCGGGGCCCAACAAGCTTAGCCACTATCACGGTTGGCTTAGTTGGGCCAGTACCTTTTGTATGACTGTAATATTGGATATGTCAACATTCGGTCAAACTCGGACTTTTTATCGGCTAAATCCGATATAATTTTGGACTGCTGGATTTTATTCAAGTGAAAGTGGCCCCATTATGACACATGTCATTAGTGACTTGGAGGATGGGAATGAGGCTTTATTGACCTTTATACCCTCCCAAATGACTTTAAATGGATAGAACTTTAGAGGGTCTTTTGGTAAATTGGATTCCTAGGTCATTTAAAGCAATTGTTGGAGACAATTCAGCTCATACAATAGTGTTGCAGCCGAAATTGGCTAGAGGGAGAGAGAGGAGAGAGCTCCATAACTTGAACAAGAAGAAAGAGAGGAAAAGGAGGAACTTTAGGCTCAATCTTCATCTTTTCTTCACCAAAAGCTTACTAGCTTCATCATCTCATCTTTCTCAAGGTTTGTATACTCTCATCTTCTCATTTCATCTACTTTCTATTTTGGGTTTTGTGGGTTTTGGTTGGAACTTGAAGAACTAGCTTCATGTGTTGTTTGATTGTTGTTTTTGGAGAAGAATTAGTGAAGCTAGGTTGGTTTTGTTGTGTTTATTTGGAGTTTTGATGGAACCCATTAAGGGTGTTGAAGTTTGGAGGTTTTAGATGGTTGTTTTGAAGCTTGTGGGAGCTGGAAATGGAGGTTTTGTTGGAGTTTTTGCAGATTTCGTATTGGGGAAGAAAGGAAGAGGTCAGGTATGGTTCGGCACGGAACGGGACCCGGAGAGGGCCACGTACCGGCACGGCACGCGGCACGGTACGCGACGCGGAACGGCTCTGGCTCCGGCACGGCGCCTCGCACGGTTTGTGTCTGATCCCGGGCCGGTGCGTCGCGCGGTCCGTGTCTGGTACCGGGCCGGACCGTGACGCTATCCGTGTCTGGCACTAGGCCGGTCCGTGACACGTTCCGGCTGGGATTCCGGGCCGGTCTGTGATACGAAATGGGCCATGTTCCGGGCCATTTGTCCAGAAGCTAGGGTTTTGCCTAATTGGGCCTAGTTTGGGCCCAAAGTCGATCTTTTGAATCAGGATTTACAGTTAGAGCGTTCTGAAGTATATTATGGTGAAAACCATCTTTGGTTAGTTGTTAATTTTGGTCTTGTTTGTGTTCCAAGACCTTGGAACCGAGCTAGAGAGACGAAGACTACTCCGGGACCCGTGTGAAGAACGGAGGAGAAGCTAGCCGAACTCCACATCAAAGAATTTATTAGAGGAAGACCACAAGGTAGGGGAAATACTAAACTCCTCGTGCAATTCAATACTTAGTATGCCTATTAGGTTAATAAAATCGGAAATGTCCTAGATTGCATATAGGATGCGAATAACTAGAATAACAGTCTTTTATTTACTAATAATCGGACGTGTCTAGTATGCATGCTTAGGATGTGAACAACTAGTTTAACTCGCTTTCAATACTTGGGAAATTGCTTTACTGGTAGAGAGGCCGTGATGAGCCCTCGGATTAGTTGCTTTTGCTTCACATGCATTGTTTGCTTAGTTTAAGATAAATTAAGGATATAACGAAACTAGATGAATTGCATGCTTGATTGATAGACTGGATGCTTGAATGCTTGAATGATTGATTGCATGCTTGATTGATAGAATGAATGCTTGAATGATTGAATGATTGATTGGATGCTTGAGTGATGGAATGATTGAATGAATGATCGAGTATGACTGATTGTGCCAAAGGGTACGATCAGGTGATTGGTGGACCCTGCGGGGCATTGATTGGTTAATCCTGCGGGATATTGATTGGTGGACCCTGCGGGGCATTGGTTGGTTGATCCTGCAGGATATTGAATGGTGGACCCTGCGGGGCATTAGTTGGTTAATCCTGCGGGATATTGATTGGTGGACCCTGCGGGGCATTGGTTGGTTGATCCTGCGGTTGATTGATTGGTGGACCCTGCGAGGCATTGGTTGGTTGATCATGCGGGATATTGATTGGTGGAATCTGCGGGGCATTGGTTGGTTAATCTTGCGGGATATTGATTGGTGGACCCTGCGGGGCATTGGTTGGTTAATCCCGCGGGATATTGATTGGTGGACCCTGCGGGGCATTGGTTGGTTGATCTTGCGGGATATTGATTGGTGGACCCTGCGGGGCATTGGTTGGTTAATCCTGCGGGATATTGATTGGTGGACCGTGCGGGGCATTGGTTGGTTAATCCTGCGGGATATGGAATGGTTTACCCTGCGGGGAACGGTTACTTGTTGATTCACCCGAGTGTATGCGTCCCGCGGGAGTATTATCTTGGTTCCCTATGACATATGGTCTTTTAGGGGCATTTTCGAGAATCCCGACGATAAGCGTCCCTCAGGGATTGTTACCGGTAGCCCGATGTATGTGCCCCCTCTGGACCGGGGAAAATCTGATATGACACTAGTACTCTTGTGGATCGGAGTATGGGATCCGACATGACACAAGAACCTACTCGTGGATCGGAGTACTGAGGCTTTGAGTTGTTGGCTTACTTTCACTTGATCCCATTTTAGTAGTTATTGAATCTTTAAAATACTTTCTATTTATTCTCTCACGAATTACCATTATCTTTAAGAATATGATATTTTTCTTATCTTTAACTGTTTACCGCATCTCTTGACTACAAACTCATCTGCAAAGTATGTCGTGGTGCTTAAGTAGTCTTATTATTTAATTGGAGGTTAAACTGTTTATGATTTTCCTTACTGAGCGTAAGCTCGCCCCTATTTGTTTATTTATTGTTTGTACATGCTTACTTGATGTCTAGCGGAGTCGAGGCTTGGAAGCTTCTGGATGTTTTGAGGGTTGTTTTAGAGACGTGTTGGTCTATGTTGTTGAACCTCATTTATTTTATACTCCATGTTGAGCTTTGACTCATTATATGAGATTTGGATATTTTTATTTGAGAAATTATTTGGAACTTATTTGAGTTTTGAAAGGATTTTATGAATGTTTACTATTTTCCGTTGTCAACTTAAGTCACGTCTCGAGTCCGGTCAAAACCGGAATTGGGGCGTGACACCTTGTCTCCGATGCGATTCTCGGCCCTGAGGGGCATCGAGGAACCCTTGATAGGCGGAGGGTGGCACCACACGGTGGCGAACATGATTCGAAGGACGCCGGCGAGAGGGCCGAGGCCGCGGGTGGCGCGGGGGTCGGGGATGTTGCCGGCAAGGGCGGGCCCGTAGGTGGCACGTGTGTAGGAGGAGACGGGGAATATTGCGGCGGGGGCGACATGAGTGGAGCCGGTGGTGGTGTCTTCGGACACGGACGGAACATCGGTGGAGTCGTCGGCGGCGATGGAGTGGAGGAGACGCAAGGGCAAGGGTATGGCGCGGGAGAACCCTAGTGCTTCTGATCGGGGCCTGGGCCGACAAGATGATGGACCGGGCCGGGATACTGGGCTTCTGCTGGACGCACACAGGGCGGCTCGTGGTGATCCGGGCCGTGGTGAATGGGCCCCTCGTGCCGGACGGGGCGGGCTGGAGCGTGGGCCAACGGATGTGTCGGGTGATGTAGCTGTCTGGGCGGCCCGGTATGGTGCAAGTGGAGGCAGGGCTCGGGTTGGCCCGCCCGGGTCGGGTTTGATGGTTCGGAGGTTCGGATCGGGGTAGCTGGGTCGTACCCGCGGGCTGATCCGGTGGAGCCGGGCTGAGTGTCGGACGGTCAGATCGGGTCGAACACCTTTGTAAACCCGGGTCGGACGGGTTTTCGGGGCGTGACGGCTGGACTGGGGAACCTCGGGTCCCGCCTTTCGTCGCTCTGTATCAAGGAAGTGGTGGTTCCCACAGGGGTTATTGCCAATGCTGGAGGACAGTTTCAGTTTTCACTGCCTGCAAAGGTGCTGACTTCTAAGTGATTTTTCTAGAAGTCTTTGGTGGATAGAATGAAGGATTTGTGGGGGATGAAAGTGGAAGCAAAGCCGTTGGAAAGGGGTCTGGTGGCTTTCTTTTTTCGATCTGCTCGGGAAATGGCGAGAGTTTTGGCTGGAGAGCCGTGGGCGTTCTGGGAATCTCTGGTGTTGTTCACGGATCTTAGGGCTCACATGCAGGTGGGTGACCTCAGCTTTCACCATTTTTCGGTGTGGGCTAGGGTCTCTAACCTTCCTGTGGGGGCTTAGAACAAGGAGGTGGGCTTCCGGGTGGGGAATGCCCTAGGGGTATGTCAGGCGGTTGATGTAGATAGCTCGGGGTGCTGTTGGGAAGATTTTATGAAGATCCGGATCCGAGCTGATATACGCATTCCCCTGCAGAGTTAGATATGGTTCCGGCTGTCGGAATCGCAGGTACGAACTCTTCTCCAGGTCTCGTATGAACATTTTCCAAATCACTGCTATGGTTGTAGCTGTGCAGAACACTTGTTCCCGTCATGGCCTATGGCGGGGGGAGTTAAGGGCCATTCCCTACGTGCCCCAGGAGACCCGAGGTCCACCCTTGAGAAGGCGAAACATGGGAAGGCGGTTCCATGGACGAATTGGAGCTATCTGGGAGGTGGGAGCAAGGGGGTAAATGGGGCCCACACACGCCATCTCCCCGGAAAATGCCACACCGTGGGAGAGAGACGTCCTATGAGACGGGGACTGAGGACATTCCTTCGGAGTGGCTGGCTAAGGACGCTGGTCCAACACTGTCTGGGAAGAAGCGACTAGAAAGAGAGGGGGAGCCGAAAGAGTCAGAGGGCTTGACGACGTCAGATGGAGGATCATATGTAGCAGCGGCGGGGGGCCACAAGCACCCCCGCCTCCAGGAATGAGTCCGAGGAGGGGTGGGTCGGTTATGACCCCTTCCTGGCGGATAGATGGCGACGGGTCCATCTCCAGCTGACACTTTTCTCCCCTACCAGTCCGGAGTCAACAATCCCGCGTTCAGGAGCCCTACAATTATCAGTTAAGGGAGGACGATGCACGCTGACATACCGGGGGAGATGTAAGTCCACCAGTATTCACCTTTCACTTGGTTGGCTCGCCCATTGCCTTTTGGTAGAAGTATGCTGTATCGGTATCTTAGTATGCTACCGCATATATCCCCTTCAACCGCCCCTATGTCATGAGCACAATTTACTTTTCTGTTTCTGCTTTATGTTCGTTAGTTGGTTTCTGCCTTGTAAGATGAGTACATTTATGTGCTCATCGCCCTACTTTATATTTTAATAAAACTTGCTTCTGTTCTTCTAAAAAAAATCTATATAATTTAGTGTTGGATGATATTTCAAATAAAATAACATATTTATGTAATATATATTTGACCATATTATCATTTTTGTGTGTATTTATATCCGGTCCGACTCAAAGATTTTTCGTTATAGCAACTACTATGAATATTACATAGTTGACCATATTATTTCATACACATATTTTATTGATTTCTTTTCCATTATTAAAAGTTCATTTTTATTCGTGTTATTTTTTTTATTGTCATTAATTATTATTTTTACATTTGTTTATATAATTTAAACGGTTTCTGATAAAGAATTACATAAAACAACAAAATATCAATTAATAACAACTCAACATCCAGTCAGCACACGGCCTCAGCCCCAGGGCCTCTCCATTGCAAAACACCCACTATTCTGAGGCCCTAGAGCCTCACTTTTGTCCAGTCAGCACAAATGCCTCAGGGCCAGGGCCTCACCCAGGGCCTTTCCATTGTACATGCTCTTACCCTGGCCTATACTGTACCTATTGGATTTTTGTACTTGTACAACCTAATCCTATCCATAATGGTGCCCTTAAAATTACAGTCTATTCAGTATTTCTTCAAACATATTATTATGGGAAAATGACACATAACCCCTGCTAACTATCACCGTTTTTCACATCACCCCCCTAACTATTTTTTGTGACATTTAACTCCTCTAACTTTTATTTTTTTTCACTTTAGTCTAACGGTGTTAAATTTTGGATGGAAACAACCATGTGCAAAGCACATGATGTTTTATTTTTATTAAATGACATAACTATCATTTCATATATATTAATTTAACCTAACTAAACTCAAACCCTTATTTCTCCCCCTCTTCCTCTTTCTTATATCTTCTCAGCCACACAAAGCTTTTCAACTCCAAACTATCACCTCTAATTATTTCCTCTGCTCTTCTCTCATCTCAAACACTTCTTCTTGCTTTTCACCCTTCTTCTCTCTTGCCAAGAAATTGAAATCAAAATCAAACCTAATGAATTAACAATAAAATAAAATTAAATATGGGAGATTAGCGAAGAGAATTAACAAAAACATAATTAAGGAAAACAATGAATAGATGTAGTAATAATGAAAATAAAGGAAAAGAATAAAAACACATTAACGAAAATAAAAATTAGTAAAGAAAAAAACACTCTTTAATATAAAAGTAATAATATTTAATTAAAAATAAAAATATCAATATTAAAAACATAATTAGTAAAATAAAGGTAGAGAATAAAAAAAAGGATTAACGAATTTTTTTTAAAATAAAAGAAAATAATGGAAATAAAAAACTAATAGTTAGGGGGGGGGGGGGGGTGATGTGAAAAAAGGTTTTGAAAATTTGATGGTTAATAAGGGATATTTTGGACATTCGACTTTCATTGGATGGAAAGTTAACATCGTTGGACTAAAGTGAAAAAAAATAAAAATTAGAGGAGTTGAATGTCACAAAAAATAGTTTGGGGGATTGATGTGAAAAACGTTGATAGTTAACAGGGGTTATGTGTCATTTTCCCTATTATTATTGTTGATTGCTCTCATAATACTCTACTCAAATTCATATTTGATACGTGATTTATAGTCTAAAATAACAAAAATGTGAATAGGGACCTCAATAGAGGTTGTCTTTGTTTGTAAGTTATCGTCGTTGAGGGGTTTCTCCTTTGTCATACATTTTTTCAAAGAGTTGGCATATAAAACAAAATTGACGATAAAAAAAACATAAAAAGATTATATTTTGTTATTAGGTCTATTCATAGGCTGTTAGGGTTTATTCATTGTGTCTAATTCAAAAAAAAATTGTCCAATTAGATTGGAAATAGACCATAGAAGGTTCAATGAATGTTGGATTGTTTTTAGATTTTAATGTTTTTTGGGCTTTTCAATGGATTATGTTAGAGCGAAATGGGCCTTTTCAAAAATGAAAACTTTGGGCGAAAATTAAAAAGAAACCCTACACGCAATCTGCTTCTTCCTTCTCGCGCGTCCCATCTCAGTACCGGAGCTCATCTCAGTCGCCGGCCGATCTCAGGTATCCTTATTGTCTCTGGCAACAATGAATCATCCACTGGTTATAATGAATTCCCAGTCCTTAACTCCTAATTGAATCTTGATGTCCTCAATCTGGAGGCTGATATATACTTTTATCTGGTTTTGCAATATATGTTTTTGTTTGTGTTTGTGTTTGTGTTTTGGACTCTAGAGCAGATGATTGTTAAGCTCATTTGTGCTTGCGTCTTCTAAGGCCTGCTTTTTTTTGCATTGGAATTCAATGTTGGAATAGGTATTGGGGGGAATTGCTGAAACACGCCCTTATGGATTGCCAATGGATGAATGTCATGATTTCAAGACTCATAATTCCTAATTTGGTGACTTTGCTGTGAAATTATGTGTTGTTCGAACGCCTCGAGCCTGCCTTTTAAAACCTTGATTGAGTATTTATACAATTTCTTGTCATGGGATTTTATTCATAATTTTTGGGTTTTTCTTTGTAATGACCATGCGATCCCACAGAGCATTTGGAACAAGAAAATGGCAGCTCAAGCTATGTTCGGTGCCCTCAGAAGAACTGCTAGATCTCATTTTGCCTCTACAACCACCAATTCTAGATCCGTGAGCTCTCTTTTTTTTATTATCTAATTTTCACATTTCTATGCGCTTGTATGTTTGTTCAGTGATGATCATCTGCTTATCCTTTAGGGAACAGAAGAAATTTCTTGTAACTGACATTGGACTAGGAAAGAACTACTGTGTGTAATGTTGATGTTGTGAAATTGTTTTCTTTGTAGTTATGTTTTGATTTTTGTTTTTTGAGGAATTATATATGCATAAGCTAGCTTATTAACAAGAAAAACAACAAGTTAAATGTGATGCCATTTTGATGGTATTATCATTCTTGTGATTCCTGCTATTGAAAAGGAAACTGATGCCTTACTCCCAATCACATTTTTTTGTTAGTGTTACCAATTACCATTGCGTTTGTTCACATTGTTACCAATCCCCTAGCATTCCTAGAACCTCCTGTATTGCCTGCTACTCTGATTTGCTACGATCAACTTCACCTCCTTGAGCCCTTCACAAAATACATCAGCCCCAAAATATACATCCCGCTATTGAGGTCATGACTTTACCTCAGCCTTCACTGATGGTTATATTCCATCCGTTCCTAGAAGAGTTTCCTATTTTATTTTTCAAAGATTAACTATTAGTAGAGTTAGTATTTGACTTGGGTCATTCATCGTCAAAATTAAGCGTTACCATGAGAATAGATTGTTACTTGGCCTGTGCATCTTTGGAACTTTTCTTGTCTTTAACTATACCCCTTTTGATTGTGTATCTTATGGTTATTTTTCAAGCAGGCTAGCATATCCATTCTAGCTGGGCAGGAAGGTGGTTCCATAAACCGTGCATTTGGTATGGTTGTTCGGCCCAAATATTCTTGCCTCCAAAACTTCCATTCTTCCACATCTCCTTTGCCATTGGCACTCTCCACAGCATATATCAGACAAATCCATGGTTCCTCATCTCAGAATGTCCCGGTATGTACCCCCTCTCTATTTATATATATGTGTGCGCGTTACGATTTTTATAAACAACTTTTATTCTGCTAGTTTTAGTATGCATATTCTCAAGCCATAAAATGGTCTCTGCTCCAAGTTTGACAGTATCACTGGTTTGCTTAATTCATATTCACTTTGTTTCTGTTTCTTAGCACCCTATATGTCGAATATTCCAACCATGCATCTACCAAACAGATTTTGATTGTTGGAGGGTTCTTGTTTTCAGGAGAAAGATGCAAATCAGGTGAAGCAAGAGTCGGATGATTTAGTAGCATCCAGGTCAAGATGGAAGGATCCCTTTGTTGATGCATGCTTGTTCAAAATCAAGGATAACAGGAAAAAGCTAGCAAACAAGAAAATATGGTCACGAAGATCTACCATTTTGCCAGAATTTGTTGGTTTGACACTTCAAGTGTACAATGGGAAAAATCATGTTCGGTGTAAGATCACAGAAGGAAAGGTGGGTCATAAGTTTGGAGAGTTTGCACTGACTCGGAGCTATAACAAGAACCCCAAGAAGAAGAGTGACCAGGGAAAGAAAAAGGCAAAGAAGTAAAGTGTCAAGCTTCACATATCATATTTTGCTCCATAATCTTGCTCTGAGTCAAGTCTCTAGCTAATTTAGGCTAAGCTTTTAAGTTTCAATGATTTAATTTTTTCTCAATTGCATGGATTTGTACCATGCTACTCATGGAACATCTATGATACTTTACTATGGATTCGGCTTGTGATGCATTTCACTCCCTTAATCTTCTCCCATTTGTGCTCTCTAATTTCCCTGAAATTAAGACAAGTTATACCCAATTTTTTTATTTTGGACATTTATTATCTTTGGATACTGAGAAGGAGAAGTACAGGGTTCTACCAAACTTGTTCAGGGTCTTGGATGAATATGGTGTTTTTGCTACTCTAAGTTCTCTTCCATATAGGATGGTATTGGATCATGTTATTCCTCATAAGTATGGCTTTGCTCTTCCATCCATCAAGCCTTATTGGCATAATTCAGAAGAGTGATGTTTTTATTTTATTTTTTGTATTTTGTTGGTGAAGAAGAATGATGGATCATGAACAAAATGTATTGACTATAGAAAACTCAATGAACAGACATTCCAAGACTAATTTCTCATCTCAACAATTGATGAGTTGCTTGATGAGCTCTAGGGTAAAATCTGGTTTTGTTCTTCCATTTATGTCTGTTTCATGTGAGTAAAATCTGGGTGTAGGCTATGTTCGATCCTATCTTCGTCTGTGTATCTTCTAAGGGGTTCGTCTCCTTGTCCTTCTCTTTTTTCAAAGGATAAGATTTTTTTGAACAAAGGTACGGATTTCATTAATTCTTAAAAAGAGTCATTACATGTTTGGAGTCCCCAAAGAGTCCCGAACAATAACTCTGAGACAAGTGACCGTATAACATGGTTTGTAAAAAACACAAAGGAAAACAAAAATTAAACTACATAATTGATGAAGACTGCTCAAGGTGGGGCCTAAACGCTGCTTGATTCTATACAGAGGACTCGTTTTGTCTGGTTGAAAATCGAACATGACCTCATCAGTTTCAACGGGAGGGGAGCGAATATGGTAGATGTAATTCGGGGATCCTTTCCGATAAAAGTCCTTGAATCCTTAGGTAGAATCCCTGAGCCTTCGCTCACTAATCATTAACCTTATAAAAAAAGAACAAAACAGGTAAACTAAAATAAAACAAAACAAGTCGATCATCTTTACCCAGAATCGGGATAGAGATCGAGAATGAGGCCTCGGTGGAGGATAAGGAGGTGGATACATCGATGACGGCCTCAATAGCGGCTGCAGAGTCGAAGGGAAATGCTCAAGAAAGGGGATCTGAGATGGGGATTGAGACTGATGTTGAGTAGAAGCAGACGACAATCATCAGGATTGTAGAGAAGGACCGAAACCGAAACCGAAGACGCGTTATTAGTGACGCGGGGAGCCAATAACACGATAGTTAACAACTGCTTAAAACAAACCCTAACAGACATGACTAGTGATTACGCAAAACAAACTTTAACATAGTTTTCAAAGGATAAGATTATTAATCTATTTGTCAATAAAAATAATAATAATGTTATGAAAATAAGAACGATACTTGTGAATAGAAGAACGATACTTGTGAATGGAAGAACAAAAACTAGAGAGAACAAGAGAATATGGAGAGAGTAGAGAATCGAATATTATTGATGATTTCATCCTTTACAATGACCTCTATTTATAGGCTCATAATCATAGAGTCATAACCTTAATAAACTACATAAATGATAGAATCCAAAATACAAAAGTCTTGTTACTCCTATCTAGAGTATTCCATGTAGTCATCCAATCAAATATTCATAACACTCCCCCTTTGGATGACATGTACAAATATTAGTATGCCTCGTTAAAACTTTTCTAGGAAAAACCCAGTGGGAAAAATCCTAGAAGGAAAAAGAGTACATAATTTGCACAATACGTATATAAGTTACCTCATTAAAAACCTTGTTTAGGAAAACTCATTGGGATAAAACCTAAAGCAAGGGAAAAAGAGTGTAACACGTATTTCTCCCCCTGTTTACAACATCTCCTCATAAATCACGGAGTTTTCTCATGCCGATCTTGTAGACCAACTTTCCAAAGGAAGTTGTAGGAAGCGATTTAATGAACAAATCTGCAAGATTGTCATAAGAACGAATTTTGACAAATATAGATATCTCCCTTTTATGAAGTTCATGAGTAAAGAACTTAGGAGAAATGTGTTTCGTTCTATCTCCTTTGATGTAGCCTCCTTTTATCTGAGTAAAATTGTATTATCTTTATATAAGATAGTTTGACTTTCTTTATTTATTGAAACATCGCATGATTCTCGGATATGATGGATCAAAGACCTTAGTCATATACATTTACGACTTGCTTCATAAAGAGCTGTCAACTCAACGTGATTTGAAGAAGTGGCTGTAAGGGTCTGTTTTGTTGAGCGTCAAGATATAGGAGTATCACCTTATGTAAATACCCAGTTTGTGACCGCGCTTTGTGGGGATCAATAAATATCCAGCATCAACATTTCCATCAATACATACTTCGAGTCTCTTAAATAAAATTACCTCATATATAATGTTCCTCGAAGATATCTTAAAATTTGTTTAACCCCAGTTCAATGTCTTCGAATCGGAGAAGAACTAAATCTTGCTAGGAAATTAATAGAAAATGCAATATCACGACGAGTGCAATTAGCAAGATACATTAACGCCCCAATGTCACTAAGACATGGTACTTCTGGACCAAGGTATGGTACTTCGGGACCAAGGAGTTCTTCTTCTTTTCGGGGGCGAAATGAATCCTTTTTCACATCAAGTTATCGAACTACTACGGGGGAACTCAAATGATGTGAATTATTCATATTGAATAGTTTAAGGATCTTCTCAATATATGATGACTAGTGAACAAAAATCTCCTTCGACAAATGTTTAATCTGAAGGCCAAGACAAAATTTTGTTTTTCCCAAGTCTTTCATTTCGAATTCACTTTTCAAGTATTTCATCATCTCTACAAGTTTATCATGTATTCCAATGATGCTCAAATCATCAACATAAACCGCGACGATGGAAAATCCGGTTTTCATCCGTTTAATAAAAACACATGGACATATTTTATTGTTGATGTATCCTTCTTTCAAAAGGTATTCACTGAGACGAGTATACCACATTCGACCAGATTGTTTTAGCCCATACAAAGATCTTTGGAGCTTTATTGAGCACATTTATTGAGGTTTTGAGATGCATGCTTCAGGCATTTGTAATCCTTCAAGGACTTTTATGTAAACATCATTATCAAGTGACCCATACTAAGTAAGTAAAATAAATTAAATTAAAATAAAACAAAATAAATAAATAAATAAATAAAAAGAAGTAAAATCTGAGTGTGATTGCATCCATAACCGGTGAATATGTCTCTTCATAATCAATTCATGGTCGTTGTGAAAATCCTTGTGCAACGAGTCGAGCTTTGTATCTTACGACCTCGTTTTTATCATTTCTTTTGCGCACAAATACCCATTTATATCCTACGGGTTTGACATCTTCAGGTGTCTGGACTACAGGTCCGAATACTTGGTGTTTATTGAGTGAATTCAATTATGTCTCAATGACATTTTTCCATTTCGGCCAATCATTTCTTCGTCGGTATTCACTGACCGATCTTGGTTCATGATCCTCATTTTCTTTTGAAATATCTAATGCAATTGCATGTGCAAATATATTATCCACAACAATTTCTTTTATATTCCATCTTTTTCCTGGAATGACATACTTAATCGAGATCTCTTCATTGTCATCTTTCTCAGGTGTTTCATTATCTTTTGAAGACGTCTCTTCATTTATCACATTTATTTTTTCGGGAATTGTAATATAATTTGATGTACCAACTTGCCGAACTTGTTCCTTTCTTTTTCTTGAGTTTTTATAAGGGTTTACTCCATGTCCTAACCTCGTACTACACTTAATTGTCAGATCTGCACCCAAGCTTTGCAAAATTGTCAAATAGTAACGAATTTCAAAACTGAATTATTAAAAATCAAAAAGTACTATTTAAATTGACTTTTTCCGTGAACAGTGAATCACGTGCTGCCCACGTGACTCATTTTATAATGGAGCTTGCGCGAGCTGAGGTCACGAAGAGATGAAATTCGAAGCTTGGACACAAAGAGATGAAGTTCGAAGAGCTGAGATGAAGAGATTAGGTCACAAAGAGATGAAGTTAGGCCAAGTTAACATCCGTAGGAAGAACATATTTGAGGGTAAACTCGACTTTTCACTTGACCAAGTTAACATCCGTTTAAAATTAGAAACAGTTGACAATTTCAGTTAATTGACCGTTACTACATGGCAATTTCAATTGTACAGGGTTTGGATTTAACAATTTTTGAAAATTGGGCGTTAGGACATGGAGTAACCCCTTTTTATAATTGGATCCAATAGGTCTGCCACACTTCTTGCGTGTTTTAGACTCATTTGCTAGCGCTAGCATATTTCCCATTTCTTCACCAGGAAGAGTAATTCTACAAGGAACATTAGATACTGGTATTTGTGATTTTATCACAGTCTTATCATCCGTAAATGCATCAGGCAATGTATTTTCAACCTTTTGTAAGTGGATAATTTTCTGAACTTCTAGTTCATATTGATTCGTACGAGGATTAAAATGAGACAATGTCAATGCATTCCATGAAATTTCTCGTCTTTCTTTTTTAGGCGTTTCTTTATCTCCCCCTAATGCAGGGAAATTGTCTCATCAAATTAATAGTCGACAAATCGTGCCGTAAACATATCACATGTCATGAATTCCAATATATATATATATGTGAATTCTTTCTAAAATGTTGGACATTCAGTCGCAACTTTCATTAGAGATGGTCTTGTAATAAGTTTTCCTTGAAAACAAGCAACATATGGGTAATCTTTTAACAAAAAGGGCATTATTACTCTTCAGGGTATGCCCATGTGAATTTCCCAATAATTCTTTGTATCATTATAAAACCCAGATGGCCTAAACTATCATGTCATATCATAAAATTTGATGGGTCCATTGGGTTTTGGTTAATCACCATATTGGATTCAATTGGAATAATGAAAATATAATATAATCCAAAACTATATAAAGGGAGTTTTTCCACAATTTCTTTTCTCCCCGAGGCCATGGACGTGATGTATAAACATTCAACGTCATTTTCATTTGTTGTCTCAATGTGATAACCATTTCGGTGAATAACTTTGACAAGTTTCCTTTTGATATGGTTGAGAACTTGCATCATTGATAATAAATTGTGTACCATTTGGTAGCATTACAGTGGCTCTTCCGGAGCCTTCAATATGATACGATGCACTAGATATTTTGTTCACTTTAATCCGTCAAGCAAAATGATTCCCGTTGCTTTTAACATAATTAGAGAAACTTTTTATCCATAGTTCTTCATAAAACAAATAAATAAAATTAAAAACAAGACACTCTAAATGCTTCATTTTGAGATAACAAGGTAACTCTTCCGGAGTCCTCTATCATATTTGCAACACCCATAATAGTGTTCACGTTTGCCTCGACCAAGGTCATACAAAAAGAATATTTCTTGTCTGTCAAAATTGTATGTGTAGTAGTACTATCAATAATACACATATCTTTATCATTTTTGTAATTAGATATATCACTTCTGGGATTCATATCCTTATTATCTTAGAAAAGCAATGTATTAGTTTACATACTACAAAAGAATATAATAGAATTATGAATACAAATCATCCAAAGATTGGCTCATATGCATGATACTTGTTTTCCCGTCATCAATTACAAATGAGTTAAAGACATTCGATTAGATCTTCAGGATCCATGTTATCCATAAAGTTTGTTTCTACCATTTTATTATTTTCCTTCAATCAAATCTTTGATCATACTTCAGGTACGCAACCAATTACATTTACAATATAACTTCCATCATGTTCATGAGTTTTCATTTGATGTACTATATTCTTTCTTGGGCCTTTCATACTCATTCCACTTCTTGTGGTACACCTTATTATTTTTTTTCATGGAATTTGGAAATTATTTGGCTCATAACTATGACTACGACCGCGACCACGTCAGGGGCATCGGTCTTGCTTGGGTCTAGATCTACCCATATCCTATCACATTCTCTTTAGTGAATGGAGTGCTGCCAATAGGGCGAGCTTGATTGTTTTCAACAATAATTCATTACTTAATAAATATATTAAGTCTGATTCTTTTCGTTCTCAGTAATGCTACTTCAAGAGCATACTAGATGGAAGTAATGTAGATGAAAATATTTTCCATCGATTATAAATAATATGATGATGTGTAGAAATAATTTCCTTGATTTATACTGCAAGGATACCAATTTAGAACTTCAAGTCTTTATGTAAGCTTCATGTCACATTTTTTTTCTTTCCAGTAATTGCATGTATCTTGTTTACTTGGATGATGATTTCAATAAACTTGTTTCTTGATGATTATAGAACTTCTTGTTCAAAATATCATGACTTGTGTAAACTTCAGGTTACACATATCAAATATACATAATATCCACACAAATAAGAATAAATATATATTATGATTTACACAATGAACGAACTCGTGGGGTGTATAAATATGGAAATTAGATATGTATATAACCACACACCGAGAAAGCTTGTGGGGTATTCGTACTAAATAAAAATAACTATATATAAAATTGTAGGCTTCAAGCCATGGACACAAGTTACAAGCTTCAGGCTTAAGTTTCAAGTTTATATTTTGAACCAAAACTTCAGGTTTTGTCATCATTAGGTACATGTGAACTTCGGGTCACTCTAATTTCTTTAGGTTATAAGACTCACGATCTTTAATCAAAACTTCAGGTTCCGTAAATCTTTTCTCGTTAATATTTGAACTTCGGGTTCAAAATGGTTCGACATCGTAAAACTATAAAATCTATATAATTAACTAAGTAAAAATATAAGTAAAGAACGTGTCATTAGTTACATGAACCATCAACTATAATACTCTTATTCATATACACAACCATTTGTTGTACCATATATTTGGAACTTCTGGTCCAACATACACCATGTCAATGGTATTATGTATTTGAAAATTCTGATCCAAAATATCATCATATTTGTAAACTTCAGGCTACAAATATACAACCTCATAAATTTATTCACAAGATGACCATGCGACGAGAGAACACATGGAGTAGCTAAACTACTCATGTAACCGTATCGTGATTTTTTTTTCAAGCTTCACGCTTTTAAGCCAAGTTGAATGTTATAAGAAAAACGGTTCGTATCTTGGAACTTCAGGTCCAAATGATTCGATTTCAACAAATCTCATATTCGAGTATCAAATAAAAACAAAACACAAGTATATAATAAACGTAAGTTTCTGATGTGAAAGATCCAATGTATATTGACAATCACAGAGCATACTTATCGAAAAACGTAAATGAACTTGTATAAATAAGCATGACTCAAATTCAAATAAATTCACGATAATACAAACTTTTGATACCTGGATAGTAGAGCAATTCGTGCTGATAACGTGTTATGAAAATAAGAACGATACTTGTGAATAGAAGAACGATACTTGTGAATGGAAGAACAAAAACTAGAGAGAGCAAAAGAATATGGAGAGAGTAGAGAATCGAATATTATTGTTGATTTCATCATTTACAGTGACCTCTATTTATAGGCTCATAATCATAGAGTCATAACCTTTATAAACTACATAAATGATAGAATCCAAAATACAAAAGTCTTGTGACTCCTATCTATAATATTCCATGTAGTCATCCAATCAAATATTCATAACAAATAAATAAAAATGAGTGTATTATTTCATTTTTTGTTGGACCAAGTCATTATTTTATTATATTTTTCCTTTTATATTCTAAATTCAAACTTAATGGCTTTTTCGTGAATATTACTTGATCGGAGTCCTGTTTCGTCCCAGAGCTTCACTGCCACCAATACCATCACTCCATAAATAGCGTCTCTCTCTCTCATGCGGTCATCGAACCTTCTCTCTCTTCGGAACAATTCACTTCCCTGGAGAGCACCAACGTCTCTCTCCGAATTATAGCTTGCTATGTCTCTCCGGCCTAGCGCGAGGACCGAGGTCCGCCGGAACCGCTACAAGGTGGCGGTGGACGCGGACGAGGGCAGGCGTCGCCGGGAGGACAACATGGTTGAGATCCGTAAGAATCGTCGAGAAGAGAGCTTGCAGAAGAAGCGGCGTGAGGGATTGCAAGCCCAGCAGCTCAACGCTTCAGCTCAATCAGCCACGGTCGAGAAGAAGGTGAATTTCGCCTTTCTCTGTTGGAATTTCCCCATTTTAGAACACGATTATGGTGATTTTGGACGCAATCGATTTAGGTCCGATTGGGGTTGAACTCTTTTTGGAGTTTTGAATTGCCGGGTTGCTGATGATCGCGCTGGATTGATTGAATTTTGGTGTTAGTTTAATTGTTTATTGCGTGACTGTTGGATTAGATGTTCACGAGTTCCATTTTGGTTTTAGTTGAACATGAGGCTTTTCTAAACCTTGATTTCTTGTGATTATGAGGGATTGTGGACTCTTGAACAGCTCAATTGGAAGTGTGGGGCAAATGGTTTTGTTGATGTATTAGGAGAAATTGATTAAGAATTTTGGGTTATGCAAAGGTGTTATCTGTGGATTTTTTTCTTTCTATATGGGCTTTATAGGTGATTTTCTTTCTTAAAGATGAACCTATTCATCACACGTTTTCACGTATGTCTTATATCCTTTTTATCTGAGTAGGTCCTTCTGGCGTGTTCTACTCACTTGTTGGGTACATGGTAGATAAGGATAACTTGCTTTTCCCTGTCATATATGGCTTCACTTTATAGTCTTAAGCGTCGAACCAGTGTAGCAATAGTGCGAATTGATATTGATTCCACTCTATGTTTGTCTGACTGGGTTAGAAAGGCATGAAAAGATCCTTTCCTCAGGTTGTTTGTTTTATATTTTTATAAATGACCTTGTGTTTTCTTCACACGCTTTCTGGATTCTCTATATGAATCATTGTTTGATATGGCAATGTGTTACTGTTATCGAGTTTATAGCTTTTGTGCTTATAGTGGTTATGTTGTTTCATTACAGTTGGAAAACCTACCAGCCATGGTTGCTGGTGTTTGGTCTGATGATGGAAGTCTGCAGCTTGAGGCAACCACTCAATTCAGGAAATTGCTCTCAATAGGTGGGAGATGTTTGTTTGGATGTATTAAAAGACTTCATTTTTATCCGAGTATCTCTTAACTTAATGTAGTTATATTTTTCCAGAACGTAGCCCTCCAATTGAGGAGGTTATACAAGCAGGTGTTGTTCCTCGATTTGTTGAATTTCTGGTTAGAGAAGATTTCCCACAGCTTCAGGTATGCTAAATCCCAGTTCATTTACATACTTATTGGACACAATTATGCATTTAAGTTTATCATTTGTTTGACTTCCTTGCAGTTTGAAGCAGCTTGGGCTCTCACCAACATTGCATCTGGAACATCTGAGCACACAAAGGTTGTTATTGATCATGGGGCTGTCCCTATTTTCGTAAAACTTCTTGGTTCTCCAAGTGATGATGTTCGTGAACAGGTAAAGTTTGGAGATTAATTTAGTTCAGTATCCTGTTCTTTGCCTTTTCTTCTGCACTCTAATGCCTTTTATCTTTTTTGTTTGATTTCAAAATAAAGGCTGTTTGGGCACTGGGGAATGTTGCCGGTGATTCTCCTAGATGTCGTGATCTTGTCCTTGGTAATGGTGCTCTGCTTCCTTTGTTGGCACAGTTAAATGAACATGCAAAGCTTTCTATGCTAAGAAATGCTACTTGGACACTTTCAAACTTCTGCAGAGGCAAGCCACAACCTCCTTTCGATCAGGTTGGCTCTTTGTATGTGATGTTGAACTTGATCAAGATATTAGGTTGATACTAGTTTTTGAAATTGTTGGCAATATGTCTTGACGGGCTAATGTTTTGGTCAATGTTTCTTCGCTTTAACTTATTATGTATAAGAATGAGGTTGAGTTGTATAACTCAAAATGGATTGTCTTCTCTTGTTATGATTAATGATTAATTACGCATACCATACTCTTGAGTGCCATAACTTAATGGTGGTGGTGTAGTTGCGTGTTATGATTCATTTGGCATTTGTTTCTTTTGTATTTCAGGTCAAGCCTGCTCTTCCTGCCCTTGCACGTCTTATTCATTCAAGTGACGAAGAAGTCCTAACAGATGCTTGTTGGGCCTTGTCTTACCTTTCTGATGGCACCAATGATAAAATTCAAGCTGTTATTGACGCCAATGTTTGCCCTCGGCTTGTTGATCTTTTACTGTGAGTCTATAGGACCCTGTTAGCTAAAATTATTCATACTTGTTGGGAAAGATAATTTTCTTTTTTGTTTGTCACACTCGCCCAATTCTTAACCCATTTCCCTTTTATTGTTAGCCATCAATCTCCTTCAGTGCTTGTTCCTGCTCTTCGGACAGTTGGGAATATAGTTACTGGAGATGATATGCAAACTCAGGTATTGGATGCTTTATCCTGTAATATACTTTATATTTTTTTAGTACTTCCTTTTATGCTGTAGAAAATATGTGGAAAACTCATTACTCTATGCCTAAATGAACTTTTGATATCCTAACACGGATAATGCCATATCATGCCCCATTGTATTGCCAAGGGAAATATGTAAGAATCTAGTCTTACACGTCGATAGCTGCACATTACATCTACATGAAAGTTAACAAAGCGAGTATGTGGGCGATCCTTGTATCTTTTGTTACTGAGTTTTTGAATATGACCTTTTTGCTAGTGCATTATCAGTCATCAAGCGCTCCCATGCTTGCTGACCCTGTTGACTAATAACCATAAAAAGAGTATCAAGAAGGAGGCTTGTTGGACTATCTCAAATATTACTGCTGGCAACAAGGAGCAGATTCAGGTAACAATTGTTTTATCTTCTTCTGTAGGATCATGTAATGCGGGTTCTGTTTATTTTATCAAGTTTTTAACTTGGTGCGTATATTTTAATTCATCCCTAACAAAAAGCTTACAACTTATCTCATCTTTGGAACTTCCTAGGCTGTGATTCAGGCAAATATTATTGGCCCCCTTGTTAATCTACTTCAAAATGCCGAGTTTGATATTAAGAAAGAGGCTGCATGGGCCATCTCAAATGCTACATCTGGTGGCTCTCATGAACAAATCAAGTACATATCATTTACTTTTCCTTTTTAAACCTTCTGTACAATTAGAATACGAAATCAGATTCATTTGTTTATACTGCTGAGCAGGTATCTTGTAAGTCAAGGATGTATCAAGCCATTGTGTGATCTTCTCATCTGTCCAGATCCAAGAATTGTCACAGTTTGCCTGGAGGGGCTTGAAAATATCTTGAAGGTAGGAGAAGCAGAGAAGAATTTGGGTAGCTCTGGTGATGTTAATCTCTATGCCCAGATGATTGATGATTCTGAAGGGTTAGAGAAAATTGAGAACTTACAGAGTCACGACAACACTGAAATTTATGAAAAAGCTGTGAAGATTCTCGAGACTTACTGGCTGGAGGAGGAGGATGAGACTATGCCTGCTGGTGACAGTGCCCAAGCTGGCTTCCATTTTGGCGGGAGTGAGGTTCCCTCAGTTCCTTCTGGTGGATTTAACTTCAGCTGAAGGTACTAATAAATTTCTTTTGCTATTTGGAAAGATCACCAATATCAGAAAATGATAATTGAGTCTGAATTTTAAATATGGATAACTGCAAAAAAGAAGGCCGTGTGGTTGGTACCATGTACTAAAAAGTTTTGCAAGTTGGTACCGTAACATTTCATTTGTTTGCACCGTCAATTAAGTTCAACGGAAAAGGGGTTAACTTGGTCACGTGTGTGGCACACGCCTTCTCATTTTTAAAAACTACCAGTTTTGCCCTTGAATCAATAAAATAATCTCATCATATCTTTTAAAAAATTCCTTTCTTCACTTGAATAAACAAAAATGAAAAGTACACTTTTTTTATAAATCTTGAAGTATTAAATTATGTTATTTTGAGGGGAGGAAGTTTTCTTTTCTTTTGTTTTCTTACACTGCGACTAATGGTGCCATCATATCAAACACACAAACACAACTTGCAACACTTTTTAGTTTAAGTATGTGTGGCAACTTGCAAAGGATCTACCATTTTTTTTTTGCAGTCACCCCTTTTAAATATCCCAACTTATGAAAATTGACCAATTTATTCCCCTACTTACATAAAGTTCGCCAACTGAGACTGCCAATTGGTTGATTCTTCCTAATGGGGAACTAAATTGTCATAATTTTAGTAGAGGGATTAAAGTAGCTATTATCCGATAGTTCATGGACCATTCCGATGATGATTACTTATGGAGAACACTCGTTTTCCTTCTGAAATATATATCCTTCACAATTATACCTACTGCAGGCCATATAGCCGGTTCATTGAAGTTCTAGTTGGAGCTATTGCTGGGGTCAGGTCAGTCCAGTCCGGTGAGGTCAGGTCAAGGTCAGTCAAGGCATCACGTGCAGGTCGAGTCAGGTCTGTTGTCAGGTGAAATTTGGTCAGGTCGAGTCAGGTCTGTTGTCAGGTGAAATTTGGTCGGTGGGTCCATTTTAGTTGATCATTGGAAAAGCCCAGTTCGGCTTGAAGGAGTAAATGGATCATAGCGGATATCCAAAGGGAAGTTCTTTATAGTTGTAGGAATTGAGTCCCTACATTTACCATTTTCCCGTTTTGGTTGGGTGAATTCAGTGCTCTCAGAACTTGGGTTTTGTCTCCATTGCAAGAAGTGTTTGGTCGGTTGTATTTCAGTTTTCAGGGGAAAACTATTGCAAGTTTAATATAGTGAATGGTCAATATACATGTTTTAGTGTCATTCTGTAAAAGCCTATTATCAGATTGAATTGTCATCAAGTATCTACTTTTGAAGGTCTTTTATATTTTCCATTTAATTTATTCACATGAAAGGTTTGATGACATGGTGAACTTCTTTGTTACATGTTTTAGTTTCACTTCTTTGGAACATATTTCTGATGTGACAGTATCAGTTAAGAAAATGTCATACGCAGTCTGAACTCAGGGGCAACAAGAATTTCATCATTTTAGTATGTATCTTACAAAATTATTAGTGAAAAAAATCTGAAGATTATTTTGCGTATTTGGCGCAAATGCAACCCTATCACGCTAAATTCTCTAAGGAAATGAAATTTTGTTTTGGAGGAAAGGCGAAATATATTGATGGGAAAGACACTAAAAAACAGTAGTGAGTAATCCCACTCTTGAGTTGAAAAATTGTGAAAAGCTAAATAAATAAGGCTATATGTAACTTCATTATTAGGTTGAGGTACATAATAAATGACCAAATATCCTCTAGAATAAGTTATCCTAGAACGTCAAATAATTATTGGAGGATGATCGAAATATTTAAGAAATTTGATTCCACCTTCAAGACTCACCAATTGAGCGTCACACAGTCATCTTTCGACACTAAACAATCAGTAGGGCGGGAGAAAGAAAACTTTTGCGAGAAACAGGCCCTCACTCGAAAGAAATTATTATTGTTATTATTATTATTATTATTATTATTATTATTATTATTATTATTATTTAGCTCTACGAAGATCATTTGATTGTTTTTTCCTAATTTTGTTGGTTTTTTATAATTTGTGCTTCAGACCATGCTCATGTATGAATTTTTGGGTTACGGGCTTGTTTCAGACATTTTGTTAATAAATTTTCTCTCTTTGATATAAAAATAATATAAATAAAAACCTCTTCCTTGCATTTACAATCTCATCCATTATTTAAAAATAGGTTATAAATTATGATTCAAAATTATAACCATGAGACTTTATTTAGGAAGTATAATTTCATATATTTTATACGGTACAAAACACATTATATTGTTATTAAGTCCAAAACTATTGAAACAAACTATTTTACATTAACTAATCAGCCGTCGGACAGAGCTCTCCGCCCCGTAACAAAACCCTATCTCTTTCTTCTCTGTGTCAAAGCCCCCCTTTTTTTCAGACTTCGCCGTCGCCACCGGCGGCCACAGTGGCTCCGGCCACAGGGGCTGCCGGTGGGGCTCGCCTCTTCCAGTCATGTACGCTTGGTTCTCCCGAGGTCATCGTTGCCGCCTCACTCCTCCTCCGGCCGCCGCCTCCGCCATCTGATCCGGTCGCCTCAGGTTCTCCTCCGGCCAGATCTGACGGGTGAAACCCACTTCCCGCCTCCCTCAGCCGCTCCCCTCACCCAGCCGGCAAACCCCTCCCCCAGCTGCCGCTCTCCTCCGCCCCTTTCTCCCTCTCCCTCGCTTCTTTCCCCTCCGTCCCCTCCAGCCAGCGTCCTCCCCTCGAAGCCCGCCCGCCCTCATCCCCCGACCTACTCCGGCCAAGGTCGCCACCGGCTGGCCGTCATGGCCCTCCCGCCTCCCTCAGGCTACTCTCCCCCCTCCCCCGTGGCCTGTATCACCAGATCTGTTGTCTAGGCCAACAGATCCGCCGGCCACCCGCCTTCTTTCCCCGACAACGACGACCTAGTCAGACCAACGACTTCTCCCTTTCGACGTTAGCGATCCTCCAGTCGATGGCGTTATTGGGTGTTTGTTTTTACTGTTTTTTCAATAATAGTTTGGGTGTGCACTAGTTGTACGGGTTGTGTACACTAGTTGCACGTTTTGGTGTGCACTTGTTGCACGGTCTGGTGTGTCCGTTTTGTGGCACGGTTTGGTGTGCACGATGTTGCACAATTGATGTGTAAGTGATTGCACGTTCTAGGGCGTCCTATGTGCGTTCTGGTAGGGAGTTTCGGTAATATTATATTATAGGCTTGTGTGGAGTCTGTAAATTTACCGTTTGCTTGTGCGCTTTCAACAGATTGTATGTATGTCACGTTGATGGATATATAAAACTGATGCCTCCCAATTTTCGTCAAAAAAAAGTCTAAAACTATTAAAAGAATGTCGAACACATAAACCAAGTTCTTCTCCCTATTTTCTTATGGCGCCGCCCCTACCCACCCACCAACCTTCAATCTGCGTCTTTGTCCACCATGTGGATGATTCCTTCCACGCCTTGTCTTCGGTCCTCCATGCAATGAATGACGATTGTGGGCCCAAGGCTCTTAGGGAGATGCCCCCGAAGCCTCCGGTAGGATTTCTAAAGCCTCTTTCGCCTCGAAAGAGACCATCCTAACCCTCCTTAACTCCTCTTCCATCGCTTCTGGTTGTCGTCCCAACCATTCTCTTGTCTGATCCATCATCATCCCGTTCCACAGCTCCCTTAGGCATCCAACCACCCACTACAGGGACGAATCCGTCGAATGGCCTCCTTCCGATGGATGGTCCAAGAAGGCTTTGATACCCTCTCCATAAAGGTAGAGGAAGATAGGGTAATCACGGTCCCACATGAGGGCCATACGACTTTTGGTATGGTGGGTTTCCTTTTCACCCCAGAGCTACGATTGACCGATCACGGAAGGCCTTATGATGAAAGTCTGGAATCATGATGACTTGTTCATTAAGGATATAGGTTGGGGGATCTCTGGCTTCTTTTCAACCACGTAGGTGAGTACGTACCGGGTCCGGTGGGGTGAGTCGTGGTCATTCAAACGCTCACCCATATCCTAAAAGATGCCCATCTGCACGTTAACCCGACGAATATTCCCCTCTCACGACTGCATATGTGGATAAGGATTTTAGACCTCCCTCCAGACGGGCTCATCGCCGCCACAAGCTTCCAAGTTGGGGAATCCCTTGGATGCTTTGTGGACGTTCAGACGGACGAATCAGGTATGGACTAGGGAGGTACCCTCTAGGTGCAATCATGGCTATCCCATCCATCGGATTATTTGCCTACAACTGTCGAACACACGACCCCAAATCAGACTCGATTGTAGTACGAGCGTCTCCCTTGCTTCTACTTCATCTATGGTTGCATATGACACCTCGATGTGGCCTACCCTCGGGCAACGAGGATGGATAACTCCTCGACCCCTGTTTTGACCTATCATTAATGGTTGACGAGGCCCTAAGCTTGAGCAGGGGAGTACGTCGGGGTTGGTCGGATCCTATTCACCCTATGGCCCCTTCCCAAGCCAACAACGCTTGGAGCGCCCGTCGGGTTTTGGCCCGCTACGCCCCAGTCAGCAGAGCCTCGCACATGATCTCCCGCCTTAACAACAAGCATACCCTTGAAGTTGGAATGATGCGCCTCTGCAATCTTTCCTACCACCCTTAGAGCCGAAGGTAGTGTGGACACTCGAGGACGGGGTCACACAAGATCTCCTACCTAATCAGGAGGTCGTCCTTTCGCGGCCAGGGACTTGCAAGCCTCTCCGGGGGTATGCCTTTAGTCTGGCTCATTTTCCCACACCCCTCCCCCCTACGTGATTCCGGCTTCGCCTTCCCCAACCCAAAAGAAGAGGGGCCTGGACAACTTTTTCTTCCCGAAAACATTGAAAATCCTAGAGGGTATAGAAACAAGGTCTGCAAAGTAGCCTCACCAGGACCAATGAGCCCCTAAATGATCTGTTGTGGGCTGCAGAAGAGGCGAGCCCTGCCAAAATGGGATATGACACAACTCGATCCCAGTCCTCATTCTTTCCTAAGGACTTCTTTAAATATCTGGCGTTATTCTTACCTTAACCAATGGTCTCCATCGAGTGATCAACATGTTCAATAGGTAAAATCAAGGTTCTAAAAGACGCTAGGCGCTAGTCGGGCGGCTAGGGCCTTTTGGGGATTAATCGCGGATTAAACAGGGATTAATCGGGAATTAATCGGGAATTAATCGGGTCGGCCAACAAGAAAATGGGGACTAGGCGGGCGCCTAGGCGGAACCTAGTCGGGATTTTTAGAACAATGGGTAAAATAGGTCAATTCGAGTTAAGCCAGAGAAAGCGAAAACTGTGATAAAAGCGTGCATCTATAGGAACCCTCAAACACTTACCTGGATTAACCTATTAATCTTGTTACAAGATAAACATTATGAGTATGTTTAAGTTATACCTTACTCCTTCCTTTTGTCTTTCAATTTTTGTTCCACTCACTTTTACTTCATAAATCTCATGTTTTACGCTCACATACAAAAATGCTATTAAGTTTATGTATTGACTTTTTTTGTTTATAATTCTCAAACGGTAACTATGATTAAGAGCATTCATAACGTTGGGTGGGAAGCTGGCAGTGAGCAGTCGATGGCGGAAAGCAAGTGGGGAGCTGGCGATTCAATACTAGCGGGGAGAGAGCCGTTGAGCATGCCGCCAACATTTACCGTTGACGTTGAGATTCGTTGGGGCTTCGAAGGCAAAAGTCAGCAGCCAAAAGTCATCCAAAATTTCTAGCATTATAGGGCTATGGCCTTTAGGGTTGGCGGTGAGGCCCAAAAAATATATTTTAATCATCCCGTCAGCTCCTTCCCATTATCGGTGGTAAGCATTGTAGATGCTCTAAAAACAATTTGCTTAGAAATAAAAAAATATAATACAGAAACAAAACAATATCTAATAATACATTCCTTATATATTGGGAGCGGGAAAAAGAAAACCCCATTGTGTCTTGGAAGAGAAGAGAGAGCCAACGTCTTTGTTCCGGCTCTCTATGCCGTCGCTGAGGCCGAGTGCGAGGTCTGAGGTCCGCCGAAACCTCTACAAGCTCTCGGTGGACGCCGGAGAGTCCAGGCGTCGCCGCGAGGAAGACGCCGTTGCTATCCGCAAGAACCGCCGTGAAGAGAGCTTGCAGAAGAAGCGACACAAGGAGTTGCAATCCCATCACCTCCACGCCCCCATCCAATCCCCCGAAATTCAGGACAAGGTGACTCCTTTCCCTTTTCCGGCCACTTGATGCTATTATGATTTGTTTGGTTCAGAATTGAAGCTTTGATGAAACTATGGGGTTTTTCCTTGTTGGTAAGGAATAGGATTAGAACATTTAGGTTTTGTATTTGTGAAATTTGTAGGTGTTCGCATTTTGAATGCATAAATGATTTTCCGTACAATTTAGGCTTTTTTTTTCTACTGGCCGTTGAAATTGCTGTTGATTTCCTTAAATGTCAATCCTCTCCAATTAAGTTGAAGTTAGGATATGGAGATCAATTGGGAATGTTGCCTTTGGAACAGAAACATGTTTTCACATAATTGGATCCTTAATTTGATGCAATTGATTGTGGTTTAGACTGCTGAGTTATATATATTTAGCTTATATGTTGCTTCATTGCAGTTGGAGCGTCTTCCGGCCCTTCTTCATGGTGTTTGGTGCTCGGAAGAATCCCTACAACTCGAGGCAACTACGCAATTGAGAATACTGCTTTCACTGGGTGTGTTTTAGTGTCTATTTCAAGACATTATCTTTTTTGGCTATGAGCTAATAATGTAACGTTTCTTACCAGAACATAGACCTCTTGTTAAGGAGGTTGTACAGTCAGGTGTTGTTTCTCGATTTGTGGAGTTTATTACGAGGGAAGACTGCCCACAACTTCAGGTACCTTAAATCCTGCTCACTCTATCTCCAAATAAGTATCATATCTGACCTTAGGTTTATCACTCATTTGAATTTTCGGCAGTTTGAGGCAGCTTTGGCTCTAACAAGCATTGCTTCTGAAACATCAGAGAACACGCAGGTTGTTATTGATGAGGGGACGGTTCCTATTTTTGTTAAACTTCTTGATTCTCCATGTGATTGCATTCGTGAGCAGGTAAAGTTTGGAGGTTGACTTAGTTCAGTACTCTTATTCTTCAATTCAGAACTGTGGATTGTCATATAAAGTAAAACTTATGTGGATATGGTTTGGCTCGACTCATATGTTTTTTTTTAATTTCAATATGTAGGCTGTTATAGCATTGGGATATATTGCTGGTGACTCTCCTAGATGTCGTGATCATGTCCTGGGTTATGGTGCTTTGCTTCCTTTGTTGGCACAGTTGAATGAGCATGCCAAGCCCTCTATGCTGAGAAATGCTACTTGGGCACTTTCAAACTTCTGCAGGGGCAAGCCATCGACTTGTTTTGATCAGGTTAGATCTTTGTATGTGCGGTTTATCTTCATAAAAATGTTTATTGGATTGCTTTCTCTTGCTTCTTGTTATTTACACGCCATATTACTTCGGATCATAACCTTATAATGGAGTTATTTGGAATCTGGTGATCCGTTTTGGGTTTTCTTATTTTACTCACAGGTTAAGCCTGCTATTCCTCTCCTTGCATGTCTTATTCATTCAAATGACGAAGAAGTCTTGGTCAATGCGTGTTGGACCCTGTGTTACCTTTCTGATGTCCAAGTTCAAGCTGTTACCGAAGCTAATGTTTTTCCTCAGCTTGTTGTTAAGCTTTTGCTGTGAGTCTTGATATCCTTTTAGCTGAACTATTTGATGCTTACCCAATCCTCAACTCACTTGCCTTTATTTTTAGCCATCCATCTTCTTCAGTGCTTGTTCCTGCACTCCGCACCATTGGAAACTTAGTCGCTGGAGATGCTATGCAGACTCAGGTATTGGGTCGTTGAAGCATAGATGAATAATATATATGCATACAGTCATACATATGCCTTCCCTATTGGTTTTGAAGGGTTTAAGTCCTTTTCGGGTTCTCTCTGAGATTCTTTTTTCTGTTGATTAGTGCATCATCTACCATCAACTACTGCCTTGTTTGCTTGGCCTTGTGACCAATAATCACCAAAAGAGTCTCAGGAAGGAAGTTGTTTCAATCCTCTCAAATATTATGGCTGGGAGTGTGGAGCGGATTCAGGTAAGCTAGATATATGTATATACTTGAGTTGGTGTTTTTCTTTTGGATGTGCTTCCCATCTTTCCACATGTACTGTCTTTGCAATTCCTCAGGCTGTGATTGAGGCTAATATAATAGATACCCTCGTTCTTCTGCTTCAAAAAGCTGAGTTCCATGTCAAAAAAGAGGTAGCAAAGGCAATCAGAAACGCTACATTTGGTGGTTCTCATGAACAAGTCATGTAATTCAGCACACTTCCTCTTCTTTCCTTTCAAACATGTGTTGAAATAACAACTGAAGAGCTTAATCATTAGTGTTTTGTGCTGAAACAGGCTCATGGTAAGTCGAGGATGCATCAAGCCGCTGTGTGATCTTCTCAGCTCTTCTGATCCAACGACGGTCATGGTTTGTCTGGAGGGGCTCGAAAACATCCTGATTGTGGGAGAGTTGGAGAAGCATTACTGTAACGCTGATGTTAATCTCTATGCAGAGATGATTGGGGATGCTGAGGGGGTGGAGAAGATTGACCAGTTACAGAGCCATGACAACCGCCAAATTTATGACAAAGCCGTGGACATTTTTGACAGGTATTGCCTCGAGGAGTACTAAAACCAGGTACGATGTTATACATATGTTTTTGTGATCCTCGGAGACCAACTGGAAGTTTGTGTATAATGTTCAGGTTGACTTTAAAAAATGAATTACTATGAAACGATTCGGTTTTTGTGGGTGTTTATGTCTGAACTTGTTTTTATATTTATACGTTTGTTTATTTAATTTAGAAAGACTTTTATAACCTTCACAATATACTCCTAATTTTGTCTGTTTATATATACAACCACCGACCTCGAGTAACATGCATTCCAAACATTTTTCTGTTTGAGAGAAATTAATTTAATTCAAGGTTATTGATCTTTATACTAAACTGTTTATTAATTTCATATGATTCGTTATTTAAACTTAATTAAACACCCAACCAAATTAGCTTTTCCTCATGAGGACTTGAAGAAGAAAGGATGAAAAGAGGAATCCATTTGTGGCATGATCTCTCTCGGATATTAAAACCTGTAGAGTGAGAAGGATTTGACAGAAGGCCCAGATTTCGATGATAAAATCTTTTAATGGTGATATTTCTCTGTCTAAGACATGGGCATGGGGAAGTGAAAACCCAACAATACCCATTCTTTCTCATTGGAGACTGAGTTTTTGGGTCCAGTGAGAGACCAATATCTCCTTTTCCCTGTCCTCTCTCATTACAACACTATCTTTTGCTTATTGGGATGTAGATAATATCTAAATTTTAATTTTGGTATTTATAAAAATAAGTTAGTATATAAAAACTCTAACCTGAGATGCAGTGTATACACTACACTTATAGACGTTGATTTGTGAGATATAAACATCTAATTCATTTTAAACTGTTTATTAAATAATTAAATTTTCGTGTAATTTTTCTAAAAAAATTGATCTCTTGTTTTCTTAGGTTGAATTTTCAAGAAACTACTTTTAATTTTTTATATTAAGAATTAAATCAGTGATTTATTCTTATTTAATGTAATTAGATTAAAAATAAATTGCTATTGTTCACATTTTAGAAAATACGGGGACAGAACCTCAACAATTAAGATTGAAGTGGACGTTTATACCCAAAAAAATCAACGTAAAATGGTGCAGTGTTTCATCATTGTTAAAAATGTTGCGTACATGGACACGTGTCACCTGCCCTGAATCTGTACCTTAGCCTTACCTGTCCTGAATATCAGGCGAGTGGTGGCACCCAGCGCAGAGGGTGGTTTCGTCATTTCAACAGGGATTGGGCTTTATTTTGTCTTGTCCGAGGCCGAGTCCAGCCGAGTCGGGCTGAGTCGGTCACACCGATTGGTCGCCAATTTCACGTTGGTATTTGAGGCTCGAGAAGATAGGGATCACAACGCACCGTACCATTTCTCCATTTTTGAATTTCACTGTCTCGCCATTTTTGTGCTCTGTTCCGATCTCTCCCTCTCTCTCTCTCATCATCACCATCATCTTCCTCTGTTCGAGAAATGATTCTGGTTCTTCTCAATCTCAGAAATATTCTTGTTGTGCCCTTTAGAATCCACTGATCCTGTTACTAGACTCCTCTTTCTCTACCTCTCTGCTTCATCATCATTACCCTAATCATCTGCTCTGTTTCTCGGGGAGGGTTTAGGGGAAGTGGGTTTGATGGGGGCGATGGATCTCGTGACGGCGAAGGTGGGTGATTGAGTGATCATGATTACGATCGCGATCGCGATGAGCTCCAAGTTTTTGTTTTTCTCAAGTGGGTCTGTGTAAAATTTTGTATTTTTGTTGGTTGGTTTGTGCAGGATCAAGGATCGGCATCATCATCGTCATCACCGCCATGCCAGGACATGGACATGAGTGAGAGCAACAAGAAGTGCTGTGTCGATTGCAAGACCACAAAAACCCCTCTCTGGAGAAGTGGGCCCGCTGGTCCCAAGGTTCGATCACTAATCTCTCTCATTATGGGTTGTTTTGAATCCATCTCCCTATTCACGGATCATTTTGGGCTGTGATTTTGATCACTATGGCTTCGTTTTGCTACTTGATCTGGGTCATGACTGTTCTAGTTCCTGTTTTCAGTAATTTTGCACTAAGTTACCAGGTTTCTGAGTTTGTTTATCCTAGTTGATCTGGTTTCTCTTTGATTCTTCTATAAACTTCTGATCTGGGTTTGTGCTTCTGATTGATTTTGATTCCTTGATCTGGGTCTTAGTGATCACAATTTTTTTTCTGTACAGTCACTGTGCAATGCCTGCGGGATCAGGTACAGGAAGAGAAGAGCTTCTCTGGGTTTGAGCAAAGGAGCAGAGAAGAACAAAGAGAGAGCACCAGAAACTCAAGGTCAAGCTCACAGTAATGAAAATGGTGAGTCCACAGTAGCTAGTGACGGCGGGATGAGTGAGTCAATGCAGACGAAATTGGTGGCTTTGGGTAAGGATTTGATGAATCCGGCGAAGAAACAGCGGTGCCGGAGGAGGAAGAAGATGGGGGAGGAGGAGGAGCAAGCGGCGGTGTGTTTGTTGGCCATGTCCTGTGGGTATGTTTTTGCCTGAAGAAGAAGTGGAATTGGGGGCCAAAATAGAAACCCTAATTTAGCAAATACAACTAAACTAGTAGATTATTTTCTTTTCTTTTTATTTCTTCTGTTTTATGGTTTTGTGGGATGGAGAAACAAATCAGAGCGCTTTCAATTGTCTTCCTGATTTTGTTTTGTAAGATATTTCCAATCTATGAAGCCATTATAAATTTTCATTGAAAATTGTTCTGAAATAGCGTTTTAGCTGTCTACAAATGTTACTTTCGGCCATAAAATTATGTAATAATAAATATTAAGTGAACTTGTTTGAACATTTAGCATTGAATTATCTTGGACTTGTTGATTATTTGAGACTTTGGATTGATTGTATATTTGTGTTCCTAATCCATTTATATTCTCCCAAATCCATATTTTTGGACAAAAAAATCAGATCAAACATACGTAATAGTCTAGACAAGCCCATCTATGATCTAAAGAAAATCACCGAGTTAACAAATTCCAATTTTGAAATAACTCTGAACTTGATCTTGAATGTTTGGAGAAGTTAAAAAATCACCAACTACGACACAACTCAAACTAAACTATGATCTCAACAATATATCTTGGTCCTTTCAGGATGAACTTGATCTTGAATGTTTGGAGAAGTTAAAAAATCACCAACTACGGCACAACTCAAACTAAACTATGATCTCAACAATATATTTTGGTCCTTTCAGAATGACTTATGAGAGTATTAGAAGAGTGTGATAGCTACTTAAGGAATTACTCTATGATCCCAACAATATATCTTGGTCCTTTCAGGATGACTTATGGGAGTATGAGAAGAGTGTGATAGCTACTCAAGGAATTACTCGTGGTGAGTGGATGAGTAGGATTACTCAAGACTGATCTTTGAGGAAGCAAGATATTCCTCTTTACATACGTCCCACTTCATCGTAGGTGTTCTATTGGATTTAGTGAGACTGTTTGGTCTGCTTGTTAAGAATAATAACTGTTTCTTATAGGCTCATCGACTTGGTGCTCTTTGTTTTTTCCGATCGCCATCCTCACAATCCATTCCCAGCATTGATAATACCAGCATCACAGTTCGCAACACTGCGTCATTCGCAAGGGCTGGCCTTAAATCTATCTAATATTTGTGCATCAATCACCATTGTCAGCTTGAGGACCAACAACAACCTTAGTTATTAGCAGTCATAAAAGCTGCAGAACATTTGCAAGACCTAATCCAACGCCAATGTGTCTCATAGGCCTTAAGAACGTTATGATACAAAATGGATCCAAACAAGCATCGAGAAATACACCGTCATGACAACTGAAAGATGCACTAGTGTTGACTGTTTGCCTCACAAACTCTGAAGGACTTGAAAGTGTCGAACCTTAATCATAACGACTATTAGGACAGAATATGTTTTGGAACCTTAAAAAAAGAAAATCATTTTTGGCCATTTATTTTTCATTAGCAAGTGACAACATTGTGCTAAAGAAAACGTATTCATACAAAGTAAACACTTTTAAAAGAAGACAAAAGCAACCATAGAAAAAACAGAAAATAAGGAAGGGTCTCCAATAATAATGTGTCCTCTTTGCAACCTAACACCCAATAATTTCAATTCTCTTTTGTAATATCTGATCAATATTTATAAATGATAAAAAAGTAAATTTAGAAAAGAAAAAAAAAACAAATGATTAAAAGGAGAGGAAATAGATAGCACTTTCCTTTTTGGGTGAAATTGGCCTCTGCGGCAACAAGTAGCTCTCCCTCTCCATCGTTACCGTCATCACCTTCCTCTCTCTCTCTTCCATTTCTTCGCGATTTTGTAGGGTTTTCTGATTCCTATTGCTCCCAATTCGTGATCGCTAGAACCAGATTCTCTTGTCGGAATCGGTGCAAACCCTAAATTTTGTACCCAACTGAGAGGAAACGCGCTAGCCATTTCCTGAAATTCGCAGCGAATTAAAGCTATGGATGCCGATTCGTGGAGTGCGCGTCTCAATTCGGCCTCAAAGCGGTACCAATCAGCTCTTCAATTGCGACCTGGTTAGTTCAATTGCCCCTCCCTTTTGATCTTCGTTTGCTGGTTTGGCAAATGATGGCGGTTTTCCAGGAAATTTTAATTTCCGGTCTGATTTTTCTAGCTCTCTGATCTTATTAGAGCCTGTTTGTGGCTCAAAAACTGTTTTTTTTTTCTTTTCCTGTTGGTGAGAAATGATGGGGAACGGAAAAACTAGTGATTTTAGGTCATTTTTGTTAGATTTTGGAACCGAGATGTTTTCTTTAATCTCCGTTTGGGGTGAGCATATGCGAATATGAGGGGTGAAGTTTTTGTTTTGTTTCTGAAATTCCTTGTTAGAATTTATATTTTTCTTTTCAAATGCTGAGAATGTAAGGAAAATAAGGAAACTTGAAAGGATTATATTGTTATATTTAGTTTATAGATTTTCATTACAAGGTGTGATCATAAATTTTGCATTTTCATTACAGTCCAGGCAATAAGAATCATAGTCAGCTACCCTTAATCTGTGATTGGAAAGTAAAGTACTAGATTTTACATCAATTGTGTTTCCTTGATTTTTTCTGGAAGTAGATATTCATGGTATTCGTAAGATACTAAGATGAAAAGGCATGCCCCTTATTATTACGCAACTGCTGATGCTGGATTATTTGATGCCAGATATGTTTATGGGGTTTGAGGAATTTGATGCTGATGATGATGTGAGGGAGGAGTTTCCATGTCCATTCTGTTCAGAGTATTTTGATATTGTTGGGTTGTGCTGCCACATTGACGAAGAGCATCCCGTGGAGGCAAAGAATGGGGTACTTACTTTTTTTTCTTCCTGATAACAAACTTCTACCTCTTTAGACATGCGATTGGATAACTATATAAGCAATGTTTTTTTTAAATGTGTCTGTTTATGCCGTTCTTTTTGTTATACATGGAAGGCTAGGTATTTCCCCCCTTCATATTGGGGGGTGATTACCTAAGTTTAATATTCCTCATGGTGGAATTTTCAATTTGCAGGTATGCCCAGTTTGTGCAATGAGGGTGGGGGTTGATATGGTTGCGCACATAACCCTTCAACATGGAAATGTTTTTAAAATATCCTTTCTTCTCGGCTTATTAATTGTGAATGCTTATACCTCTTTCTTTGCTCTACTTACAAATAAATAGGTGCATCTCATTGCAAGTTTTTTCTTTATCGACTAAATCAAGTGTATTAAATCATTTGGTCTCAAGACCCTCCTTATGTAGCAGCAAGGTAGCACCTGACATTTTTTTATTCTTAAAGAACTGTTTAAGATTGATGTATTAAGCATGAGCTCCCTTATGTAGAAGAGGGCTCTAAATTTTGTGACCTCCACCTTGTGATAGGCCCTACAAGGGCTGGATAGAGAGACTCCCAACAGAAGTTGGGAAGAGATTAATGAGTGAGGTGCCACTGCTGGTACTCAAACCCAAGTCTCAAGACCCAAGTTCAAGTGCTTGACTAGTTGAAAAAGTAAGCTTTGGTGCATCTCATTGCAAGTTAATGTTCCACATGTCATTGACTTTGGCTCCAGAATATACACCTTGGTGGCTTGAACCAACCACTATGTCTAGTTTCGATACGAAGTTTGTGGGAAGGTCAGCAAAACTTTTTGGACCTATTTCCCCTTTTTTGTCTTCTGGTTCATTAATTTTCGTTTTCCCATACTCTTGTCTTTTTTTATAAATATTGTCTACTAATGGTAACTGATAACTCTTTACTGGACGAGCAGTAAAGAGTTGACTTTCATTGAAAAATTTTGTTTGCATTTCTTCATGTGGTTCGCATTGATCCCATTTTCTGGGTCCTTAACGAGTAATCACATGCAGCGCAAGAGGAAATCACGTAAAGGTGGATCTCATTCAACACTTTCTTTATTAAGGAAAGAACTGCGGGAAGGAAATCTACAATCTCTTTTTGGCGGGGCTTCCTGCATTGTTTCTTCTTCATCCAATGCAGCTCCTGATCCACTCTTGTCATCATTTATTTTGCCTATGGCTGATGATTTCGTTAGCAGTCAACCTCACTTTTCAGCTGAAATAAGCTCAGTGAAGAGAAGGTCGGATGAGAAGGCGTCAGAAAGGTATGCCATCAATTCATTTCAATCTTTATAACTGTCTTCCACGGCAATAGAGGAACAAAACAAAACCAGTACGAAGCAAAGGAAGTGCCTTTTTTATGACACTTCATCTTCAGTTATTAGAAACTTGTGAATTTACAATCACCTTATTTTACGAAGCTCAGTTAACTGTTTGTAGTACACTGTACTGTTCATGGGCATAATAACCGTTTGGTAGTATGTTGCATGGACGTATAAGAACAATATAGAGGGATAATCGCGAAAAAGTACCATGAGGTTGTGTTATGGGCCTTACGAACCGTAACGGAATAGGATAAGCACACCACAAGGGTGTGGCCGGCTAGGGTGTAGTCGGCTAGGGTTTTGGGTTTGGGTAATTATTAGTTTATTTCCTTATTATTAATATCTTTGAGTTCAAGTAATATTAGGAATAGGTAAGTTACATAATTACCAATTATAATTGTATTAGGGTTTTGGTTTTAGGTAACCTCTTGGCTATATATATCAAGAGAGTATTATGAATAAAACAGACTTAAGAATTTAAAGAAATACTTTGGTCTCTCCTATGAGGTCCTCGGGCTCCCTCTATAACGAGCCTGTATTCGGTTCCATAACGCGATCGATCACGCAGGGTCATAACAGGTTGCAAATCATAGCACTCTTCTTTAAGAATTGCTAAAAAGTCCATTGAACTTGCCTTTTTGTTGCACATTGCGTAAATTTGTTTCAAAATAATGATTTTACCCTTAAAAAATTTAAACATAAAATATAGGAACTAAAAAACAAAAAATCCAAAATTTTAATCTCCCTTAAATTTCTTCCTCTTTGTATGTCCAAATAGGAAGAAAACTGAGAGGGATAAAATTTTTGGATCTGTTTTTAACTTGTTATTCTTTAAAGGATAAAATCGCCATTTTGAAAAGTGCAACAAACAGTTAGGTTCATACGTGCAAAAAGTGGATACCACGTGGTTTTTTTTTTTTTGCGATTACCCCTAGGCAGGATGAAATAGTATGATTTTGCTATTCAGAGATGTAATAACTCCATTGGTGACAGAAATGCGAGGCCATTGCCCATGTCAGCCAAGGATCAGCAAGAGAAGGCGAAAAGGTGTGAGTTCACCCAAGGGCTATTGTTATCCACCATTCTGGATTATAATTTATGAAGAGGCGGAGATCCATGATGGAAAAGAACGCTCGCCTACGATGATCAGAGCCGAGCCCTGCCCTGAAGTTTGTTTGTGGTTGAAATATTCCAATGTATGAATGACAGAATGGAATAAGGTGTAGTAGGAATGAGTGTAATTTTATGGACTTGTTGCTGTTGAGAAGAAGATTTCTGCATTATCTTCTTTCATTTTCAGGTTATATCTATGTATGAGTAATAGAAAATAACTGAATTATTAAAAAAATTGGAAAAGAATGGTTCTTTTTGGGACCTATGTTATTCAAAATATATCATTCATGTTTGTGGCAGAAATTATCTTAATTTTATTTATTTCTATATATATCATCCGTGCCTCTTTAAAGTCAACTTGTCCCGGCAGCCCAATTATCTTCGGAGGAGCCTCTGGGCCCCACTTGTTCCAAATTTGGGCTTGGGCCGGCAATTATCGATGCCGGCTTTGTGATATAATAAATTAAAGTACTAAAAAAATCCTTCGAACCTGTTAGGTTAGGTTCGGATTCGAACCACATGTTTAAATATTAATCGACCGTTGGCGGGAACGGTTCTGAGCAATTCTCCTACTTTACATCAAAACTTCAATGCCATAAAAATTATGGTTCGGTAATACAATTTAGGGATAAGTGCCGTATAAATTATAAATTAAATAATATTTAAGTTCTTGCAAGCATAAATTATATAAGAACAATTCTAAAGTTAAATCATTTAAACCTCTCATCTATTATGATCTAATTCTTTTGAAAAAGGTTAATGCACAAGTTAACATTTTATATATTTTCACAAACAAGTCTATAATTTATTTGAAACAATACAGGGTATGGTGTTCATGTCAAAATATGAAAATTTTATAACAAAAGAAAATCAAAATCAAAGAATTTAAAAGATAATAAAAATATTATTAATCTAATTATGATCTCCATTTGCTTACATTGTATTTTGTTAAAGTGCAATTATGGTGAGTGTTTATCAACAAGCTTAAATGTGAACATTGTTAATTATTTTGTTTGTTAGAATAATATAGGAAAGGTTGGAAACAACCAGTATCATGGTTTTTCAGGAAGAAAAAAAAGTCCAACTAAATATATAAATGAGTCAAAAAAAGAGAGACAGAATTAGCATTTTATTTCTCAGGTAAGAAATTAAATCTCCGGAAGCTCCAAGCCGTTAGGCTCGGAGCCAGGTTCGGGGCCGGTTTCTCAACAGTATTAGACAGAGGATGGACTTGGAAGAGAAAGCTGAGAAAGTTTAAGGCTGATTTTCAAGTTTTCTCTCTAAATCCTGCAATTCCTTTTCTCTAATCTTCATAGACATTTCTTCTTTCGTTAAACCCAACTCTCAATTCTTTTCGCACTTCACTGGAATTTTTCCATCACATTTTTGTCTTGGAAATTTCATCAGAACTGATCGGTTTCGTGTTTTGATCCGTAGAGTTCAGGAAGGTTCCAGAATTTGATTCTGGGTTGTACCCTTTCTGGGTTTTGTTTGTGTTATCTCCGAGGAATTTGCTCCATTTGACATAAATTGAACGGTTTCGTCATCAATTTAGAATGGGAACGAGCTGGTTGCGGGTTTTGAGTTGCTGATCGGTTCGATTTTTCTAGTTCATTGAGGTGTGAGGTGTGCGGCAATGGAGGCTGAGGGATTGTTACCGTTATCGGTGGCGTCTGTGGTGGAGGCTGTTCTTAAGCAACAAGGGAAGCGACTCAATGACCTTAGCTTGGCCACAAGGAAAGCTGAGGAAGCATGTATGATAATCATAATATCTTTATTTTATTAATATTCTAATGTCCTGGATTTGGAGATAATTCATATGATTTAGATTTGTGGGTTTTGGTTGTTGGGTTTTCTTAATTAGTTTGATTGATTGATTTGGATTTATGCTAAGCTTGTTTAGTTAGTTTTAAAGCTTTTGGGAAGAACTCATTATGATAGTTTGGATAGTGATTGAGGTTTTGATTGTTGTGTTCTTAGTTTGTTTGATTTGAGTATGTGCTAAGGCTGTTCAGTTTCCTTGTTGCTTTATAAGCTTTTGGGAATAACAATAACTCATTACAACTGCTTGGATAGTGATTGAGGTCTTATAATTCCTATGAAGAAGTTTTTTCTATCAATCTAATAATTTCGAGAGAATCAATCAGTTCATATGTTGATAAGAAGACTTCGAACAATGTTTTGCAGCCTCAAGGAGGTATGAAGCAGCAGAGTGGCTGAGGAAGATAATTGGTGTTGTTGGGGGAAAAGATTTGCCAGCTGAGCCATCAGAAGAACATTTCAGACTTGCCTTGCGAAGTGGAATAATACTTTGTAGAGCTCTGAACAAGATTCAACCAGGTTCTGTACCAAAGGTATGGTTGGCCTTAGTGGCAATTTTGATTCATTTAAGTTTCTTTTATCAGTTCCTTGTTCAGTTCTTGTTGTATTTAGACATTCATCTTGTGTTTAGATCATTGAAGCCCCATCAAACGATTCTGTTCTTATTCCTGATGATGGGGCGGCTTTATCAGCATACCAGTACTTTGAAAATGTTAGGAACTTCCTTGTGGCTGTGGAGGAGTTGGGACTTCCAACTTTTGAAGTCTCTGATATGGATCAGGTAGGTGTTACGGACTTGACATTTACAAATGGTCTGCTGAATTAGTATGGCTCACACAAGTGTGTCGCATTGATCTTTCTGTTTTAACACTTGATTTTTAACTTCTAGGGAGGAAAATCTTCAAGAATTGTCAATTGTGTCCTAGCACTTAAGTCATATAGTGAATGGAAACAAGGAGGTGGAACTGGTTCTTATAAAATGGGCGCTGTTACGAAACCAATAAGTTTTGTGAAACCCTTTGTTCGAAAAAATACAGAATCATTCCAGATGTCAAGGGCCTCATCAACATTGAGCGAGAGATCCGTGGATGGTTTGTTGACCGATCAAGGCATTCACTTTACTGACACAGTTAGTATGCTTTGCTTTTTGTTTTCTTCTTGCAACTCTTATAAAATGTGTAAGATCGCCTTGAGGTTAATTTGTGTTATGATTTTCAAATTTTCAGCGTGATTGTGCCTTAAACACGCTAGTTCATGCTGCTCTTTCAGGCAGGAGGCAAGAGGAAGTTGCATCTGTAAGGGTTCTAGTATTACTTATTAATTATCTGTATGTTGTATTATAACAAGTATGATGTATGAACTTGGAAGAGGTTCTTAAGCAATTTGCACTGTGGCCTATGAACTCCACTTAAGAAGACTTAACAGAACTTATGAACCTTCCGAGATATTTGCCAATACAATTGAACCTAGAGAAAGGTTTACAGATTACTCAATCATAAAGTTCTGAATCAGTTTTCCAATGGTTTGAGCACTTTTCATTGCCAGTGATTGTTCATATTTCTAAAGTACAAAACTTATTGTTTGCTTCAAACAGGTTGTGGAATCTATGCTAAAGAAGGTTATGGAAGAGTTTGGGCGTCGCTTGACTAATCAAAACGAACTGGTGAGAAGCTTCTTGTCTAATAAAGGAATGTGTTCTTATAGTTTTATTTTTTCTTGTTGGAAGAAATATTTCATCAACGAATCAATGATTTCTTCTTACTCAGCAGATGGAAATAACCCTGAACGAGGCCACATCCCAGAGTGCTTGTTCAGATGCAAAGGTATAAAGTTCTAAAAGAAAGTATTTGGATTATGTCATCAACTCGTCATTTGGTTCAGCTGATTAACTCCTCTGCATCATGAACGTGAGCAGGTGCAGTCTTCTTCTAATGTAATGAATAAAATGGGTGAAGAAGTTGGTGATTATGTTCAACAAGAGGAAATGAATGAACCAGTTCAAGAGGAAGATATGGATAAAAAAGCAGCTGCACAACAAGTCCAAGAAAGGGAGTGTGTGAATAGAACTTCTCAAGATGATGCTTCAGAATTAAAGCTCATGAAACAAGTAATGCTAATCGAACAACAACAACGAGACATTCAGGTAGTTATAACATTATCCAACCCACTATAAGGATTGTGATTTGTGACTCATGTTTGATATCATTGTAGGAATTCAAACACAGTCTTCATACTACAAAAGCAGGTATGAAGCTTTTGCAGATGAAGTGCCAAGAAGAGTTCCTTATTCTAGGTAAACCAAATTCTTGCATGTTGCTTTTAGGTTTTGTAATAGAAATGATCATGTATCTCACATATATAGCTCCTCTTATTAGGTAAGCATTTGCATAGTCTATCTCATGCAGCTTCAGGATACCATCGGGTTGTTCAAGAAAACCGCAAGTTATACAATGAAATACAGGACTTGAAAGGTAAAAAAAAGTGGCTTGTGTCTGATTCTGTGGTTTTATTCATTTTTTTTTTCCAGCAAGAGTTAGTAGTTATCTATTTTGTTGGATCAGGAAATATTAGAGTATACTGCCGAGTTCGTCCCTTCATATCAGGGCAATCAAACCGTGTAAGCATAGTTGACCATATTGAAGAAGGAAACCTTACAATTAACACCCTTTTGAAATATGGAAAAGAAGGGCGGAAATACTTTAATTTTAATAAAGTATTTGGTCCTGCTTCAACCCAAGGTCAACTCTCTCTCTCTCTCTGTCTCACACACACACACACACTGAAACACATTGTTGTTCATTCATAGATGAAGTGCTGGCATTTCCCCATATCATGTTCTTGAAATCTTGCGCTCAAACTTCATTCTTTCTTCTGCAGCGGATGTATTCTCAGACATGCAGCCTCTTATTCGATCAGTTCTTGATGGTTATAATGTTTGTATATTTGCTTATGGCCAAACAGGGTCAGGGAAAACTCACACTATGGTAATCACATCTTCATTGTAACAACAATAATTCATTGGATGTAGTGTTGACTATTAATTATTTATTAATCATACCAGACTGGACCAAAGGAACTTACAGAAGAAACTCAAGGAGTAAACTACAAGGCACTGGGTGATCTATTTCTTCTCTCGGGACAGAGATCAGACCTCATGTCCTATGATATTGCTGTTCAGATGATTGAAATTTATAATGAGCAAGTTCGGGATCTCCTTGCAACAGATGGAAGTAATAAAAGATATCCTTTTGCAAAAAACTTTTATAACATCGCTCCTTGTCCAAACTGTTTCTCTGTTTGTGTTCTTAACTCCTAGATACATTAGAAATCCGTAACAGCTCTCAGAACGGGATAAATGTTCCAGAGGCAAATCTTGTACCTGTTTCATCAACAGCTGACGTTATAAATTTGATGAACCTTGGACAAAAGAACCGTGCTGTGAGCTCTACAGCTATGAATGAGCGAAGCAGTCGCTCTCATAGGTACACAACATTATTTTTGAAGCTTGAGCATCTCAATTAACAGACTAATCTTACAACTTGATTCACAATTTGTTTTGACTTATATGATCATGATTGTTTTTTACTTATATAATGGTATCTGCATTCAGCTGCCTGACAGTTCATGTTCAAGGAAGAGACATGACTACAGGAAAGGTTACTCGTGGTAGCATGCATCTTGTTGACTTAGCGGGAAGTGAACGGGTTAACAAATCTGAGGCAACAGGAGATAGGTTAAAGGAAGCTTTACATATAAACAAATCTCTTTCTGCATTAGGAGATGTGATTGCCTCTCTAGCTCAAAGAGGCAATAATCATGTGCCTTACAGGAACAGCAAGTTGACACAACTACTCCAAGATTCACTAGGTAAGATTTGCTAATTCCTATAGCTTACTCATATTTATCTCTGCTGATTTTATATGAATGCCAGGTGGACAAGCCAAGACACTCATGTTTGTTCACATTAGTCCGGAGCCTGAATCTATTGGAGAAACTATAAGTACACTCAAATTTGCTGAACGGGTTGCCACAGTAGAACTTGGTGCTGCTCGAGTTAACAAAGATGGTGCTGATGTGAAAGAGCTTAAAGAGCAGGTACATACTTTGCCTTACATTAGAGGACATAGATGCTTGTTATGGGAAATAAGTTTACTGTTGTGTCATCAGATTGCTAGTCTTAAGGCAGCTTTGGCCCAGAAAGACAGTGAAATGGAGCCTCAAAGACTATCATTGGGAAATGCTCATTTGGAGGTATGAATTATGAGATGTTGCACGATTCAAAGGTTTCATAAGTTACCTCAATAAAGATGTGATTCTACATAAAGAAAAGACGATAATGGAAGTTTGAACTGAATTTTCAGACAAAGTCTCACTCAGAGTCAAGAAGGCAAGTCTTTGATCTCCATGACTTGACAAGCTCACCTCCATGGACGCTTTCTGGGAGCTCCAATGGGAAGGAAGATGATAAAGAATCAACGAATTCAAGTGATTGGCTTGATGATAGTTCGAGTGTTTCTGATATGTTTTATCAGAAACACACTCCCAATAACACCAAGGTACATCAATCACTTGCTAAACCTATGCTTATCACAAAGGAGATCCAAACCCGTGATGATGAATCTGAAACTGCAACTAGTGATTCTTCTGAGCCGGATTTGTATTGGCAATCAAGTCTTCCTAGTGTCAGCACTATGCCAACTGGCATGGGGATGATATCAGAGATCAAGAAACCTCAAAGTAACTCAACAGTAAAGCCACAAGAAACAAGGTAACTTATCTTAATGTGCTAGTGCTAATACATTTTAATCTTTATCTTCATCAATTGTGCATCAAAATAAGGGCACATTGCATAAAACTACCGTCTTTTGAAGACCTTTGGCAAAAAATTATAATGAACTAAAAATCGTGGTAAATTATGACCGTGTATTTTTTTTACCAAGCAACGCCATAAGTTGTTAAAAATAGAAAAATAAATTTTAAAAACAGTAATTATGTGTAAAGTATAATATTTAATTTTCGAATTTCAAAAAAACGCACAGACAAAGTGAAAAAATATATCGTATTTTAACTCCGTATGACGGTGCTCCATGAAAAAATACAGTCACAAATTGAACGGTTTTTAGTTCACGACCACTTTTTGTGAAATGTCTTCAAAAGACGGTCATTTTGTGCAATTTATTCTGAAAATAGCATTCCCTTGTCTAAGTTATTTTGTGCAATTTATTCTGAAAATAACATCCCCCTGCTTAAGTAAACCTAAATCTAATTAGCAGTTGTGCTCAACACATACAAGAAAACTACTCCCCTATGTGAATAAGTGTCAAGCTTTTCTGAATTGTAAGTTCAAGAATAAGTGCACACTTTCTTGTTTGAGAATTACCAATAATATCCTTCGTGGGAATCAATCAAAGGTGCATAGTGGGTTAGTACACTGAAAGATACGGAGGCATGTAATGTTAAGTCAAACAAGCACTTATTTTGTGACGGGAAACTGGAGAAGCAATTGTACACAAAAAGTCGTGAATTTCTTTCATTTGCGAACTCCAAAACCTTGTTGTGTTCTCATAGAATGTTGTTGTTTTCCTAAAATTAGGAGTATGATTCCCACTATGATTCCTTCACCGTTACGGAGACTGCCCAGCTCTGGTTCTCTAACTTCATCAAGATCTGGAAAGTTTGCAGCTCCTGGTGATGGGAAGAGGAGAAGTGGGAATGGGAAGTGAAAGGGAATGGTGTTTTGTATATGGGCTTCTTAGGAAACTTGCATGTGATTGTTTTTGCTTTATTTGTATCTATTTGTTACATAGTGAAAAGGAAAAGAGTGAAAGAAAGATCTTTAAAATAGGGTGATATTGATTTTTTCCTTGTGATGATAATGTACATTTCTTTTGTTCATGAGTGGAAACTTTTATTTATAACTTTTGATTTGCATTAATACAGGTCTTTATTTAGCGTTTCAAAATAAAGGAAACATGAAAAGTGATAGAGGGATATGGTTTGGCTTTATTTGGTTGCAAGTCTATTTGTCAAATTTGTTGCCTATTTTTTTTTTTTTTTGAAAATTTGCTACTCAATGTCTATACTCTATTAGTTTTGTCTCTTCTTAATCCAATCCACCTAATTTTTGCCAGCCCAAACACACATCAATTTCTCTCTAGTTTGTTATTAAATCGGAAACCTATCTCTAGTGAAGTGAAGACCCATCAAAGTCAACATCCTAGTGAAATGACAAATCTAGGCAAATTATTGCTTATAGTTATAGCTACTCCCTTAATCATAATGATCCACACATAGATTTGTAGTACATTTTTGCCACACTAAGCAATCAATATATAAATAACTTTGATCTAAAATCAGTTCCATAATCTCATAATTAACAAAAAAATTCTATTACTAATATAACTATAATATTTTTTCAAGCTAAACTAATTTATACAAAAAATCTTATATAATTTGTTCTATCGGTAATTAAATTGTGTAATACAACAACATTTTTTCTCGATTAGTTAGAGTAAACTCTATGAACAAAAAATACCAAGGAAAATTTCATTTTGATACCTTGATAAATTTTTATTTACAGTTTAATACCCTAGCTTGTTTTTTTTTTTGCATTATAATACCATGACAAATTATTATTTTCAGTTTTATATCCAACCGTTTACTTTCCATCCAAAATGGATGAAAAGTGCAAAATACCTTCCGAGACCAATCAAATTTTAAAAACCTACCACAAAAAATTCAGATTTTTGATATGTTTCAAAAAATTAGATTTTATTTCAAAAAAATATTTTAAAAATCAATTTTTATATATTTCAAAATCATACTTTTATATAATTCAAAAAATCAGTTTTTATATATTTAAAAAATCATATTTTTATATAATTCAAAAAATGAAATTTATACATTTGAACAAAAATCAGACTTTTTTATAATTAATATTTTATATACTTCACATATTTATGAATAATAATGTTTTAGAATTAATTCTTATACATAATTATTTTACACATTTACAGATGAAGAAAAAATCAATAATTTTTTTAATTAGTATAATTTTATTTTATTTTTTTATTTAGTTTATTCTTGAAATTTCATAAAAATACCCTAATATTTTTCAGAGGTCAAAGGTTGAAGGGTGCTTTTGGTATTTAAAAAAACAAGGTCATGTGCAAAGCACATGATCATTTTCCATCCATTTTGGATGTAAAGTTAACAGTTGGGTATGAAACTGAAAATAATAGTTTGTCTGGGTAATAAATGCAAAAAAAAACAAGCTAAGGTATTAAACTACAGATAAAAGTTCGCCAGAATATTAAAATGAAATTTTCCTAAAATACTAATAACATTGGATCATCGGGTAGATGCTTTTTTCTCCATTTGATTGTGATTGATTACAAAATTTTGGGTGATATCTTTATATTTTAACTATTTACAAATTACTTCACCCTCGATGTTTTATAGTCATTGTCATCTCTTAAAAAAATTATAATTTCATGTTTTTACCATTTGGATGTCTTGATAAATTTATGTTAAACATAATTGAATTAGATTTTTGTATAAATAATCTGGCGGGTCCGGCCAGTTTCGTGCGGGTCGCCGGATTCTGGGTAGGTTTGAGCACCCCTATTCTTGCCTATAAGTGAAATTATGAAATAGTTGAAATAAATTAACAAAAATATTAAATTTTCAGTTTCGAAACAAATCCAAAATAAAATGGTAGTGATTTGAATTATGATAAATTGAAAAACATTTGAAAATCAGATATACATAGGAAGGGGTAATATGGTCATTTCAAAGAACTGAAGACAACATAATGAGATACACAACTCTTTTTGTCAAAAATAAAAAGACGAAAATGCAACCCTAATCTAAAAAACAACATTTTGCTTCGTCTTTTAATCATTTATCTTTTAAGTAGCGTTTATACACCTACTCAAGCATTTTCTACATCTTATCAAAATGTTTTTGGTAGTATGAAATCTCTTTTTTCAAATTAGGGTCAAAGACATTTTAGTCATTTTTGACAAAAAAAGAGGTATGTGTAATATTGAAAGTTCAGTACATAGTTAAGCACAAAAGACGTATAGTTCATCATAACTATATGCGATTATCCCAATTCTAAATATGCCCGAACCTTATGAAGTCATGGGAATACCAACAATGGGAACTTCAGTTGAAAAAGAAAGATGTCCCGGAGATCATTAAGAGTTTATCTTGATATCCTAATTCTAATATGCTTTTTCGCCGTGTATTTTTCTGGATTTTTCGTTGGTATTGTTTCTTTGAATGTCTTTATTTTGTACTTCATGTGTTTCAGTTTGATAACTGCACAGCTTCATATGGATTTAGAGTTTACAATCATAGAAAAAACTATGAATGTTGTTTCTAAACACTGTCAAAATGACAATTAAACTTACTAATCTATTAGCAGAACTTTTCATTGCTTTTCAGCAGGAAGAATACAGGATAATGTCTCACAAATTCTGAGAACCTTCAACTCATAATAAATCTGAATTGAACACATCTTGTTTTACTTGAAGTCAATTATACCACCTTGTCAGAATTGGGGTTGTACCTCAGGCTTATTACTACCACTTGAATCATCAACCTCACCTGACCATTCTTCAAATCACCTTCTTGGCCATCAAAGCACTTTCTTTATGTGATTTTGATCATATGAACATGATGTAAGTGCCCCTGAAAGACTTAATATGCGATCTAGCATATTTACAGCAACCAAATGAAACAATACTAAATCATCAAGTGCGAAAACGTATAGATGGATTAACCTCTCGTCACAGCTATGAAGTTGAGATAATCTGAGTGTTGGTTTTTTTAAGTCCTTGCACAACTAACTTTTGATGATGTATAATTTCCTAAACCGAAGTATTCACTGTGAACATTTGGAGTGTATAGGGTATTGAGTTGTGTGGGCTTAGAGCATCCACAGCCAATGGACGCTAAAGCCACGCGCAACCAACGGCAAGCTCACGCTTGCGTTGTACTACCCAGCGACTGGGTAACGACCTGGGCCCGCTACCACCCTATGGGCCGGTAGCGCCGGGCCTGACAGTTTTTAATATTTTATTACTTTTTAATATAACGTAATAATACTAGGTAATTAAATGACGCACATTAATTTTTTGTTTCTATTTTTTGGTCTACCAAAATCAAATTTGTTTCCAAATAAAATCATATGTTTCCTAAAAATAAGATTTTTCCTCATTTTTTTGAACGACAAATTGCAATTTTATAAATCTTTAAGAACGATTACATCGAAATGCCTCAAGGAACATGCTCCTCGACCATGAAAGGTCGGTATAAGCGAACACTAGTTCACTGACCCTTGTAGTACTAGAACCGTCATGGACAGTATTTTGACGTCCCATGGGCAAAGAAAGAAGGCGGGGAGGGGGAACGGGGTACCGGAGATCCTGAGGGACCTCGACAGTAGTAGTGGTGGTGGGAGGCAATGCATCATCTCGGGACCTCTCCCAAGGCCAGTCTCTGATGCTTAGCTGGTGCTTCATTCCTCCCAGCGGGGCATCTCCCCCGCCTGTGAGTTGACGTGCCATCCAAACGCAGGCACCATCCCTTCCCATCCAGCAGCAGTTGCGCTCCTACGAGCCAATGGCGCTGGGGCCTTCACAGCACGCGCTCTTAGGTGGGCGCGGCCACCACCTCCACCCCACTCCCACGACCGCAGGGCAGCAATCGAATCAGCAGAGAGTTGATCTCCACCAACCCCTCGCCGGATGTTCTCATGTACAAAAGTCGGGGATCTCGTGTAGGACCACCTAGGGAGGCTTATCACGGGCACTTGGCCAGCATCCCAAGTGAGGGCGCGGGGGTCCGGGTTAGGTACCGGGTCCATTGTTACCCCAGTCCCCATCCCTCAAGATGACCGTGCCTTAGGTATCGGGTCCATTGTCACTAGGGTTGGTGCCTCATGATCCCGCTCCCAACCCAATGCCTCACCATCTCCACCAGCCCCTCCAAAGGGTTGCGGTGGCACCCCAGCCGGACGTCTGATGCGTGAGCGAGGCCCTCGTGTCGCATTGAAGCGCAGCAGTCCTCGCTGATACGCCGCGAAATGACTCTGAGGATATCGGGTCGACGCCGATGTCCGGGCTCTCCTTCGAGTCGTGGTCCCATAGTAGTCGTTGTAAGAACCGCCCCCGGTCGATCCCGTTCGAACCGGTGATTTCTAGCCAAGTTTGACTTTCGGCCGGAAAAGTCAACCGATGACTCAGGAAGTCATTCGGGACCTTTCCGGGGCCCAAAAATCTTATCTGTCATCATGGCTAGCTTAATTAGGCTATTTCCTTCGGTTTGACTGTAATAGTGTAACGGTCAACTCTGGGTCAAAACTGGACTTTTTATCGACTTTTTCCAACTTAAATTGGACAGCTGAAATTAAATTAAGAGAAAGTAGCTCCTACAATGCCACATGAAATTAGAGTCTTGGATGAGAAGAATTGGAGTTAAAATGACTTTTTACCCCTCCCAAATGCCTTTAAGTGGTTATTACTTGAGAGGGCTTTTGGTCCTTTAGCTATCTAGGTCATTTAAAGCATTGGATTGAGACAATTTAGCTCATTATTTGGTGTTGTAGCCGAAACCCACCAAGGGAGAGAAGAAGGGAGAGTTCCATTTCTTGAGGAAAAAGAAAGAGAAGAAAGCAAGCAACTTGGGCCTTGTTCTTGACCATTTCTTCTCCATTTTCCTTCCATCTTCATCATCTCATCTTCCTAGAGGTATGGATGTTTTTAACTTCTCATTTCATCCACTTTCAAGTTTTGGGTTTTGTGGGTTTTGGCTTGAAGTTTTGATGAAACCCATTGAGGGTGTTGAGGTTTGAAGGGTTTTGATGAACATTTTGGAGTTGGGAGAAGTTAGAAATGGAGGTTTTGGTCTGATTTACATGGAACTCGAGCTGGGGAAGAAAGGGGAAGGTCTTGGACTGGTTCGTTACGGAACGTGACCCAGACCGGGCCATGTGCTGACACGGCAGACCGCACGGAACGGGCCAGGTACCGGCACGGTACGCGGCGCGGAACGGGCTTGAGTCTGGCACGGTACCTCACACGGTCCGTGTCAGACTCCAGGCCGGTGCGTCGCGCTGTCCGTGCTGGATGCCGGGCCGGTCTGTAATACGGTCCGTGCCAGGTTCCGGCACAGCCTGTGATACGTTCCGGACCACATTACGGATCTGAACTCCTGGACCAAAACCCTTCCTTTTGAGTCCATTTTGGTTCCTAGATCATTCCTTTGACTTTGTTTCTATTCTTTGAGGACTGTTCTGTTTTTTTTAAGTGAGGAGCACTCCGTTGGGTTACTAACTTTGGTATTGTTGTGGTCCAAGACCGTGAGACCGAGCTCGAAAGGAGAAGAGGACTTGGACCCGTGAGAGGACGAAGAGTGCACTAGCCGGACATCCGCAGCGAGAAGATTATTAGAGGAAGACCGCAAGGTAGGGAAAGTACTAACTCCTCGTGTATTCAATACTAGTATGCCTATTAGGTTAATAAAATTGGAAAGGTTCTAGAATTGCATATAGGATGCGAATAACTAGAATAATCGTCTTTCAATTACTAATAACCGGACGTGTCTAGTATGCATGCGTAGGATGTGAATAACTAGTGTAACTCGCTTTCAATACTTGGAATTGCTTTACTGGTAGAAAGGCCGTGATGAGCCCTAGGATTGTTTGTGTTTGCCTCACATGCTTGGTTGCCTAGTTTGGATAAGCTAAGAGTCTATTACAACTAGATTGTTTGAATGTTGAACTTGACTGCTTGAATGCGTATTTGATCGATTGCTTGAATGAATGATTGTATGAACGTTGAGTGTAATTGTTTGTGCTATATGGTACATGATCGGGTGAATGATAGACCGATGGAGTGCGATTGGTAAGTAATCAGTAAGTGTAAGGTTATATTGATTCTTGTGGTGTGTGTGATAGAATTGTGGTATGCTAAGCTTTGGCTGCTCCATAATTGGTTAGTGTGTTATCCTCTTGTGAGTCTTTAAGTTGGGTTCTACATCGGTATGGCACCCACGATGCGGGTGGGGTAATGCCTGTAAGGTACCTACACCAAGGGGAATGCTGGTGTGGGGTAGTACCTAAGCCGATGACTTGGTATCCGGCATGGTACCTACACCGAAGGGAATGCCGGTGTGGGGTAGTATCATAGTCGGTGAATTGGACCCTGCGAGGCATTGATTATTGGAGCCTGCGGGGCATTGATTATTGGACCCTCCGGGGCATTGATTATTGGACCCTCCAGGGCATTGATTATTGGACCCTCCGGGACATTGATTATGGGACCCTGCAGGGCAATTGGATGGTTTACCCTGCGAGGATTGATTACTTGTTGTTTCACCCGAGTGTATGCGTCCTGCGGGAGCATTACCTCGGTTCCCGATGATTCATGGTCCCTTGGAGACGTTTCCGAGTGTCCCGACGAATGTGTCCTCATATGGATGTTTCCGGTATTCTCGACGATATACGTCTTTGTGATGTCATGCGTCTCCTCCGGACCGAGGAAAAATCCGATATGACACAAAGAGTATTGTGGATCGGAGGGTGGTGACTTCACGTCCCACGACATTAATTAAACGCTCTATCTTCTATTGATTGCTAAAGAAATGCATTGTTTCCCTTATTTTTTATGATTATTGTTGACTCTTTGAAAGTGCTAAACACTCTGTTTACTCCCGTATTTCAATGTATTCTCAGTTCTTCGTATTTTGAGACTCGAACTAAAATTATGGAATCCTATGTGTTAAACTAAAAGGCTGCCCTTGTTATGTATTTTTTCCCTACTGAGCGTAAGCTCACCCCTATCTGTCTATTACTGTTTTACAGGCTTGCGTGATGAGTAGTGGACTCGAGGCTCGGGAGCTTCTGTGGGTCCGGGTGCTTATTCTCTAGAGACGTTTTGGTCGTATTTTTGGTCATGAACCTTTTGTTAAAGGATTTACTATGAGTTTTATTTGAGATGTTTTGGATTGAACTTAACTGGGCGAGTTTATTGAAATTGTTTCACTTTTACTGTTAAACTTTAAATTATCTTCGAGTCACGTCTCGAGTCCGGTCAATACTGGATTTGGGCGTGACAGTCGTTGCCTCCATCCGTGAGGTCAGAGGTAGAGAGCCACCATCCCCATCACAGTATCGGGATCGGCCCCGCTGAAGGGTATCCACACCCTCCTCCGCCTATGTGTCTAGTCACGCCGAACGAACATGGAGGAGACTTCCACCGTACTCCTTCTCACCCCATAGCGATCGCAAACCAGACGCTGAAGTCAGGTTTTCATCACCGTGACCGAGGAGAACGTCGAGGTGTCCGTCACATCCCTGATCGTCCCCGCCTTCATGAAACGAGGGGGAATATCCCGCGTACGCGCACCTCCATGACGTGTCTCATTCAACCCAGCCACTAGAGCAAGGTCGTGGTTGGCCCATGAAGATGGGTTAGGGTTCGGCTGAAACCGCGTCGCCTCGTGGCGTGAGTCGGAAGGCATCCGAGCCCCATCGCACTAGTGCAGCCCAACTTAGGGCACCAAGCGGAGGAGACGGGGATGGGTCAGGAAACTCAGCTGACATCAGCTGGGAGGAGAATTGGGGTCCCAAAACGACCGGGCTAGACGCCGGCGAGAATGCGGGAGGGATGACGAGGGAAGAAGAAGATGGAGGGATAAGGATGGGGATCCAATCCCATCGATATATACCCCCCCCCCCCCCCCCCCGCACCAGGCGTGGTCTACGAGGGGTGCGACCCGATGCGATAGATGAACACGGGGACTACCAGTCCAACAACGGCTGCAGGCGGCGCGGGGACGACGATGACAGATAGGAACTCCACAACGACAAACGTAGGGCTAGGGTTAGTATCTTAAGACGAGAGAGTATTCTTGGAAAAAAAACATAGTTAGGTTATCTTGTTGATAGATTTTTCCTCATTAGCAATACTTGGAAATTAATTACTTAAACTTTTGTTTTTTTTTCAAATTCTGAAAATAATTAGTACATTTTAATGGACATTAAATTTTTTAAATAAGGTTAAACTAAATCTAATTAAACTCTCGAGTTATGTATTTTTTACCTTATAAAACTAGATTTGTTTTTAATTTGAAAAATATGATTTTTTTTCAAAATTAAAAATCTAATTTTCTTGGAATTCAATCAGATTTTTGGTATTAAAATATAACAATTTTGACACAAAAATAAAATAAACTAAAGGTAAAAGAATAAAATAATAATTAAAAAAAACAAGGGTAATTTTCACCTCAGTACCCTAACTATTAACTTTTTTCACCTCAATACCCTAACTATTTTTAGTGGCACCTCAATACCCTAGAATGCTTTTTTTCACTTTGATACCCGCCGTCAATTTGTTATCCATTTTTGGATGAAAACACTTAAAAAGTCCATAATATCACTCACTAACAATCAAAATTTTAAAAGCATGTCATTGGTTTTCAAAATTTCTTTAAAAAACTCAGTTTTTAATGTCGCAAAATGCATTCTAGGGTAGTGAGGTGCCACAAAAATGCATTCTAGGATAGTGATGTGTTACAAAAAATAGTTAGGGTATTAAGGTGGAAAAAAAGGCATTCTAGTGTATTGAGGTGCCACTAAAAATAGTTATGGTATTTAGGTAAAAAAAATAAATAGTTAGGGTATTAAGGTGAAAATTACCCAAAAAAAACAATAAGTATAGTAATGCTAAGCATTACTCCATTATAAACAAAAGCTAAGCATCACTCAAAATTACTCTTTTTTTCTATGTGGTAGCTGCTTCTCTCTCTTAAATCATAAGCTTGTAGTGCTAAGCTAATGTTATGGACGTGGATGCTCTTTGAGACCAAGCCCACCTTTATGCAGTCACTTGTTCTACTCATTTTAAAGTTTAGAGTGATAACATGAGATGTGCAAATCTGATCAAAATATAGGTCCATCAATACCTGACAATAACTTGTAAAAACTAATTATATAGAGAAGTGTGAAAGTCTATTCCCTATCATAATGACATCGTGTCTGATAACCTCCATTATGATATATTTAAATAATACACCAACCCTTCTTTTTCATTGCATGCATATTGGCTAAAAATTTGATATCCATTATTTAATTGGTGACAAATCTAAAAGGGTACCTAGAAATATATATTCTTTTTCTGATCTTTCCATAAATTATTTATCAACTCCTACCACACGGTGAGTAAATGTAAATGATGAGAGTACAAAATTTAAACTTTTTTTAAAAAATAAAATAGAATTATAAGATCACAAAACCAGGCCCACACTCAATCCCTATAAAGAGAAAACAGAGAGTCGAGATTTCCTTAACCGTGTTTCCACTTTTCAGAGGAATTTTGGTCTCAATGGACAGAAAGTCTTCCGTTGCCGAGCGAGTTCTTCTGAACCGCCGGAAAAGGAAGAGAGAAGACCCCGATTCCGATCAGAGACAAGGTCTGAGAGGCTCTGTTTCTCAGAGTTCCAAGGACAAGGCTAAAGGTGGTTCCTTTATGAACAATGCTGAGGTAGTTGTCATAAACTTGTGCGATTCCGAGTCGGACTCGGACTCGGAAGGGTCTTCTTCTGCTGCTGCTGCTGTTTCCGCCGATGAAGAAGAGGAGGAGGTGATTTACGTTGATCTCGTCCAGCCCAGTGCTTCAGATCTTTCATCTGCCTCCGGTGAGAGTGGCCGTGATGAAGACGATGATTTTGAAGCCGAACCCAGATCAAAGGAGCCATCTTTCGGCTCAGAGAAGGAAAAGAAGAAGAAGAAGAAGAAGAAGAAGAAGAAGGCGTCAATGGAGCAGGAACACGAAGTGGATGGGTCTGAAAGGTCAAGTCGGGTCAACTATCTTCGCAAGGGGAAAAGGGTTATGAGTGATGATGATGACACAGATCCTCATGATCATGAAAAGAAACCTAGGGCACAGAAAGATGGATTAAAGGATTCTGATGATTCAAGTGAAGAAGAAGTGTCAGATTCTGAAATAGATCTCTGTCTCGCATCGTCTCAGGCTGGCCATGCTTGTTCAGTAAGTTTCTCACACACCCTAGCTTTGCATTATTGTGACTGTTCAATTCAATGAATGATTAGTTTTATGAATCGATCATTTGTTCAGCATTTCTATTGAGACTTGGTTACAGTTGATGGATGTGGAAATTGGTACCTTGTCAAGTTGGTTTTACCTCATGCAATCTTTACAGTTGCTACTTGTCTCTTTTGCAGTGGATGCATAGCTACTGTAGATGTATTCTTATGTTAATGACACTTAACTCAGAGTTGATTTTTATGTTAATGACTCTTACTTCCCTAATGGCCCGTTAGTAAGTAGTGTTAATGAATTAGCCTCTTTTTTCTAGGCTTGTTTCATTCATTTAGTTTGCTGCTTGCTTGGTTTCTGTCTCTTTGGCACTATCTGCTTCAACCATGGCTTTTGTTGAAGTTGTTCCTATGACTGTAACGGATTGGAACCTACACTTATGACTTGTTTGACCCTTATGTGTTGATCTGCAGCTTGACAGCAATCCGGGAAATGAGAATGATGAAACACATGCAAATGAAGAAGAAGAAGAAGAAGAAGAAGAAGAAGAAGAAGAAGAAGAAGAAGAAGAAGAAGAAGAAGAAGAAGAAGAAGAAGAAGAAGAAGACGAAGAAGAAGAAGAAAGTGACGACCAAGTCACAGACAAGTCAGATTCTGAAAGAGAGTTGGATAAGTTGTGGGCTGAAATGAATCTTAGCCTTGCCTATTCTCAGATTGGCAATACTTCTTCGGTAAGTATTTTTCACAAATATTCATGAAGATTAGTGATCGATACCAGTTGATAAGTCTTGATTAAGAGTTGATTGAGTGTATACTATTGGAGTTGGCTTTTTCTCTATAACAGTTCCATAACGTTGATAAGTCTTGATTATGAGTTGATTGAGTGTATACTATTGGAATTAGCTTTTTCTGTATAACAGTTACATAACGTTGATAAGTCTCGTTGAAGTTGTTCATGTGACTACAATGGAATTTACATTTATGAATTATCAGGCCCTATAGTTTTGTTTGCAGAACATTTTTGTTTCAGTTTTTGACCCTTATGTGTTGACCTTCAGCTTCATAGCAAACGAGGAAATTCAAATGGCCAGACTCTTTGTAACCATGATTTTTTCCTTGATGAAGAAATTGGTAGGCGATGCCGTCTTTGCTCTTTTGTGGAGATTGAGATCAAAGATTATATTCAACCAATGGTCAGACTCTATTTGGTTACTATATCTTGCAATGTGATGTATGTTTCAGGGACTCATTTAATTTTGTTTTGTTGCATCTTTCAGAGTAAGTTTGCTGCAGAAGGTTGGGGCAATAGAAGGTTATATGGCGAAGAGAACTTGGATGGTTATGGTGGGATGAAGTTTGAAGCATCCACGGGTGATCCAGAGGAAACGAGTGTACAAGGCACAGTTTGGGATCTCATCCCGGGCGTTAGGAAAGAAATGTATGCGCACCAGCGAGAAGGGTTGGAGTTCATTTGGAACAACTTGGCCGGAACGATCAGGCTGGATGAACTGAAAGGCACTTGCACTCGAAAAGAAAAGGTTGGGTGCATAGTGTCTCATGGCCCTGGAACCGGCAAGTCCAAGCTGGCCCTTACATTTCTGCAGTCGTTCCTGGCGAGGTTTGAGAGCTGCAAGCCTGTAATCATTGCTCCTGCTGGCATGCTCCTCACATGGGAAGGTGAGTTCAAAAAATGGAACATCGGAGTTCCATTCCACAACCTGAACAGTTTGGACTTCTCGGGGAATGAGAGTCCGCTGGCTATGAAACCAATTAGGCATCAAGGCCAAACCCCAAACCACATTCGTATGGTGAAGCTTCTTTCTTGGAAAATGCAGAAGAGCATTCTCGGCATCAGTTACAACCTGTATGAGAAGCTTGCTGGAGAAAGTTTTGCGTGTCCAAAGGGTAAGAAGAAAGAGGTGAGGAAGATGTTACTTGAGTTGCCAACTCTACTGGTTTTGGATGAAGGCCACACACCCCGCAACAAACGAAGCCAGATTTGGCAAGCACTTTCGAAAGCTCAAGCTCAAAGGCGAATCATCCTCTCCGGGACACCTTTCCAGAACAATTTTGAAGAGCTCTATAACGTCATCCGCTTGGTGAGGCCAAGACTAGCTCGCAACATCTCCTCAATCCTCGTGAAGTCTTCCAACAAGAAGCAAACCAGGAACAAGAACGATGATGAAATAGAGGAGCTTAAAGATCTGATATCTCCTTTCGTGCACCACAAGGGAGGGATTCTTGAAAGATCTCTTCCTGGGTTGAGAAGCTGTGTGGTGGGTTTCAATCCATCTGATTTTCTCAAGGAACTGCTTGTGAAAATCCAATCCACCCGGAGTAATTTTAAATTTGAACATAAGGAATCTTTAGCTGCGGTGCACCCATCCTTGCTTCTAGACTGTGATTTATCCGAGGAGGAATCAAACATTGACGGGGATATGCTGCAAAGTCTAATGGACGACCCAAAAGAAGGAGCCAAGACAAGATTCCTCGAGGAATTCATCCGGCTGTGCAATGCTAAGGATGAGAAGGTGTTAGTGTTTAGCCAGTTCATACATCCTATCGAGTTCATCGGGCAGCAACTGTGCTCCCTCTTTGGGTGGTCAGAGGGCAGAGAAGTGCTGCTGATGCATGGGAAACTCCAACAGAAGCAAAGACAGGCATTGATCAATAGCTTCAACGATCCAAACCACAAATCAAGGGTGCTGATAGCATCAATCAAGGCATGCTCCGAGGGAATAAACCTGATTGGGGCATCAAGGGTTGTTCTTCTTGATGTAGTGTGGAACCCATCTGTTGTGAGGCAAGCTATCAGTAGGGCCTACAGAATCGGGCAGAAACGAATTGTGTACTCGTACCATCTCATCACGAGAGGCACTAGAGAATGGGAAAAGTACCGCAAGCAAGCTGAGAAGGAACGCATATCGGAGATGATGTTCACTTGTGGGAGCAAGGAAAGGTGTGATGGTTACAAGAGTGATGCGGTTTGGGAAGACGATGTGTTAGAGGAGCTGGTTACACATGAGAAGCTCAAGGGTAAGTTTGACAAGGTAATCTACCATCATTCTACAGAGTCTAATCTAGTTGAAAGTTTCGGTCAGTGAAAAACAATGCAACTATATCTGATGTTATATTTGCTGTTATCTTCCTGATTCTCTTTTGTGTTAAGTATTATGAACAAGTTTGCCTTTTATGTCCGGTGCTGGATATGTTGTGCTTTGATCTCATCTATGAACACATTTTGGTAGAGGTAATTGTTATTTAGATTCACTACTGATTCTTATATTGGGTTTAAACAACTATAATTTAGCTGAATTGTTATTTGGACACATCATTCTGATTTATCTTTTTCTGGATTGTTCGTTGGTATTGAATTTTTGAATGTCTTTATTTTGTACTTAATATGGATTTAGAGTTTACAATCATAATAAAAACTCTGAATATTTTGAATATTGTTTCTAAACACTGTCAAAATGACAATTAAACTTACTAGTCTATTAGCAGAACTTTTCATTACTTCAGCAGGAAGAATCCAGGATAATATCTCACAAATTCTGAGAACCTTCAACTCGTAATAAAACTGAATTGAACACATCATGCTCTACTTGAAATCAAGTATACCACCTTGTCAGAATTGGGGTTGTACCTCAGGCTTATTACTACTACTGGAATCATCAACCTCACCTGACTATTCTTCAAATCACCTTCTTGGCCATCAAAGCACTTTCTTATGTGATTTTGATCATTTGAACATGATGTAAGTTCCCCCGGAAAGACTTAATATGCAATCTAGCATACTTACAACAATCAAATAAAACAATACTAAACCATCAAGTGTGAAAACGTATAAATGGACTAACCTTCCGTCATAGCTATGAAGTTTGAGATAGCTTGGGTGTTGGTGCTTCTAAGCCCTTGCACTGCACAACTCACTTAGATGGGGTATAATTTCCTAAACCGAAGTGTTCACTATAAACATTTGGAGTGTATAAAGTATTGGTTGTGTGGGCTTAGAGCATCTCCTAAACCGAGGTATTCACTAATCATAAAAAAGTGAATTCACAGACGGTGCCTAAAGTCCTGAAATCACCTTTTCGGCTCCTCTTACACTAGAAAATGAACATTTGTCATACTCACACACATGAATATTGTTGTAACTCCTCGAAACTATAAGAAACCCTATTCCTTACATAGAATAAGGATCATGAAGAACAGGCAACTTGATTTCCTTGTCCATATTCCAATGTATATTATACTCATCATAGGTCACCAATAACATAATCTCAATACATCAACCATGGGGTTAATCAAAAACATGTAAAATAAACCACTAGCATTTGGAAAATTTCTAGAGTTTCGAATAGGCTTCATTCACTCTCTGATCATCCGCGGGGTGGAGCCCTGGATGATGACCAAGTGGACCTTCCACCCCCACCAAACGCAGAAGGCCTACGCTCATCACTGCTGCGCCACCTGTCACTCGTGGCTGGAGCTGGGCGCTCATCTGGCCTCTGGCTGCCCCACCGGTCAGGTTCTGCAGGAGGGGGCGCCTGGCGGAATTTGGGCACGTATTTTCCAGGAGCTGGTGCAGCAGCAGCATCTGGAGCGGCCGCTGCAGCTGGAGCAGGAGCAGCAGCTGGGCTGGGTCGGGCCACAATAGGAGCTTCAGCAGGCCTGGAGAGCCCATCACTTGGTCCCCGGAGAAGAGCTTCTTTTCTGAGTCTTTCTTTCTCCTCAAGCTCCAGCTCCCTTAGACGTTGCTTTTGAGCAATTTCATCCAACTTGGCTCGATGTTCAGCTTCTTCTTTCTTTCGCCTCTCAGTCTCTGCATACACAAATGACATTAGCCAGTGATTAATTACAAGGAAATTGTGCTTACTTTGATCCTCAACACTGATATATTTAACATTAGATGTTTCAGAAAATACCTTCCCGCTTGCGAGCTTCCTCCTCTTCCTGCTGCCTTCTCAGCCTCTCCTCTTGCGTCCTCAAATAAAATAGTTTCTTCCTCATAGCCTCTCTTTCTAGTTTCCGGGCTCGGATTATCTGCCCAATATGCTGCTCTCTCGCAGCTCTGCGCCTGTCGAACTCCTCTTGACGGTGGCTTTTAACTTGTTCCTGGAATATACTCTGTACAAGAAAAAAATACAAATGAAATGTTGATTCCTTCATACAAACAAATGAGAAGAGCCACAGAAGTGACATGATCCTCAAACTAGACAAACCAGAACAACAATATTTAATTCCTGACACGTGAACAGCAGCTGAGATAGAAAATCATATAACTTCAAGGTCATCCATCTCAAATGCTGTGAGAGAACTGACCTTATTCTCCAACATTCTGAACAGCCTATTTTTCTCCTTGAGGTCCCCATCATGGCGTTGTCTGCTCAGCTCAGTTTCTCTCTACAAAGAATCATATGAGGATTATGGAAAGTATAAGTAAAGCAAAAGATAACTGTATACAAAACACATGAGACTTTACTTAAAATTGACAAATAATTTCATTCATGAGTCACATACTATTATCACAGAACAAAAAAATTTGGATAGGTAGATAAATCTTACCACCCACTTAATTTACCATAGAACTCACCTGTTCTGAAAACAATATGGACTACTATTTCACCAAAAAAAAAAGGACATTAACATATATCGCACAAAAGAATCAAAGCAAATACCTCTTGCTCCCGCTCATGGAATACCCTCTCTTCCACCACACGTCGCTGATATGCAGCCTCAATCAAGGGAGCTGCCTCCTCCCTTTTAGCTCTTTCCAAATAATCCATAGTTTTGGCCAGCTTTTGCAGCTTTTTTTCCATTTCCTGCCTCTCCCTTAGTTGCTCGCTAAGAGCCAACTCCATCAATGATTGCTTTGTCACCTTTTCCTATTAATGAAAGGTATCAATGACAAAGGTGCTACTATTCAAAGGACAATTATGAAAATCAAATTGAAATTTACTTACTCCCTCAAGGATTGGCTTCTTTCCCTTTTTCTTACTGCGTTTTTCAGCTTCTTGTAGCATAGCTTGTGCTTCTTCAAGTTCCCGTTCCTCTATTTCCCGGCGAATCCTTTGGTTCTTCCTTTGCTCAATCTCATATGCAAGCCGTTTTTGTTCTGCTTCTTCACTTAACTTCTGCAGTTTCAACCTCTTTGACTCTTCTTCGCGCTCCTTTAAAGTTTCAAATAAATAAATAAATAAATAAATAAGACATTATTCTTCATATCATAGAAAATAATAAAACATGAACCAATAGAAAAAATGCACAGTAGGATACCATTTCCAAATGTTGATGCTCCTGCTCCTCCTTGCGTTTCTCAATGATTGATTTCCGAGCTAGAAGCCTCTTATGTTCCTTCTCCACAGTTCCCCCTAAGTTAGACAACATTTCATTCACATTAGATTCTTTCTTCATGGGAGGATATATCATGGATCTTGCTTTGTTTAAGGACTCTGCAAGGGCAGTCAGGTGATTTCGTAGTGAATCCGATTCCAAAACCTGATAAGCCAAACCAAATGAATTAAACCAAAATAGCATCTAAAAGACCTCAAAAAAATTAAGTTCCAATAAAATGCATAAAGTAACAAATGTGAACACAGGACAAAGAAATGCTAGCAACAATGTATGCCGATAATGTTTTTTAACTTCATCTTAAAACACCGTTTGAGATACACTTATAATGAATTTTTGGAACTCTCGATTTCCTAGTGGCAGGGATATGGAAAGGGATGTTGAGACAGGAAACAGAACTTGCATCCGAAAATCCGAAACCATTAGGCTACCTATAGCTAATGTCTGAGCATAAAAAATTGAAGCGAGAAGTATCTTAGAGCACAAAAATAATTATATTATTACAAGTGCGTTGCTGAATTAACAAGGAATGCAAGCAATAGCTGCATTAAAAGGTTACTAACAATTCAAAACCAAAAAACAGCCTTCCAGAAAATCAGGGGATGTAAAAGGAAATTATGGTACCAGTATTAACTTACCAAACCACCAAACACGACAACACCCTTCATATGATCAACTTTCATTGCTATAAAGCCATGTTTGACAGCGTCCACAGAAATTTTCTCAACATCAGCAAAACCAAAAAATGGTATCAATGCAGACAGACTTTCAATTTTCATTGTTTCATACACTTGGGACACCTGGAAAACAGAAGCAACCAAAATCAAACGAAAAGAGTGAATCATTTTTGATAAAGAGAACTTCCATGTTAAAAAAACAGGGGAAAGAGATCCTAATAAGATACCTGCTTAAGCAATCTCAAGGTAGCAAGCTTTTCCAAGGCAGGAACATACTGAGACAGCTGCACTTCTGCTACTGAAGAAACAGATGATAGCTTACCCCCAACTTTAGAAACTTTAGTCAGTAAAGGCTGTATCTTTGATGCAATATCTAGAGGGAGAGACTCGTGTTCCAAAAGATTGTAAAGATCTTTAACTTCCTGAGTTACACAGTTCAGCACACCTTTGGAAGCCTGCAATAAGTACCCAGAGCACTCAACAAGAATCCTACCATAAAAACCAGAGTATGAAACTAACAGAAGTGAAATAAATAATAAGGAAACAAGCAATGTTATAGAATGCAACTCAAACTTACAAGTTCAGAGAGAAGGGATGATCGTGAGAGCTGTAATTTAGCAAAATGTCAGAACTAACTCATAGAAGAAAACAAGAAATTAACATATCTAAGTAGGCGATTCTTAATACCACTTCTCTACTCTCAAATTTAGGGTCAATATTGAACCCTAGCAGATTAGCCATCCTCAAATTGCGCTCCTTCTCATTCTCCAGTTCCAAATGAGATGCACCATGGGTGTTAGCATAAGGAGCCACTGAAAGTGCAGCCAGTACAACAGATGATGCTATCAATTGTAAATCCTTTTGACTTAAGTTCTTATTGAAGCTCTTCTGAAGAGTAAAAAGCTTGAACCATGCATAGGCATGATATAAATGGCTAGATGAAGCCCAGAATATTTCGGTAAGCTTGGCATAATATACCACCAACAAGGACGATTTTGGGGTTTTCTTAACCATGCACATCAAGCCATGAATATCTTCAACGGAGCGAAAAGCTTCCTGCATTAAAAAAATGCAAAGTAAAAATAAGAAGAGATACCATACATGGGTTAACCTATCAGCAGCAAAAATGGATGGATATATTAATAAATAGAAGAAATGACAGATACCTGCCATAATCCAAGTTCAGTAGCTATTTTAAGTTGCTCAAATCTTGTATCAAGATACAACTGCAAGCTCTCAGGAGCAGACAAGTCAGGTCTATCTCTTTGATCTCTGTACTTGTTGAGGTTTGAAAGATGGTTCCTTATAATTTCACACAACCTGTGAAACTCTGTGGTTCTTTTGTACTGCTTGCAAAATTGGAAAGCACGGTGCGCTGTCATCTGCACATGAGATTTTAATAAGTAAATATTGATCTCTTCAACTTATAAAGATTATTTGTTATCGTGTGAAGATAGCACTACACAATGTCAGAAAATTAAGCTATGCCAATTAACAAACAGTCAAATAGTATTTTGTGACTTAGAACATATTAACTAATATGAATTAAACAATTTTAACTCAGAAACAGCACCCTATCCAGCGATATCCTACTCTTTTGTAACCCTCTTTCTTCTCATTAAGTATAAAACCACATGTACTGTAAGGTACTCGATCCATGTCTGTTCTACATTTCTTGAGAAACAATTAATTCAAAAAAGACTAGCAACTGTGGCAAACCAATAAAAGAAGTTTGACAGAAAAGCAAATACCGCATAGAGAGCTTCCAACTTTGAGTTGTTCCGCAATATCTCCAGAACTGTTCTGTAGGTCTCCCACAAAAACTTAAACCAAGGGGTAACCAATTCACGGTCAGACCTATCTTTCCCTTTCTCTCCACTGACATAACTTAGCATTAGATCTTCAGGTCTTTTATCTGCTTCTAAGTCATCAACATCAAGAGCCTCTTCTAATGCCTGTGCATGAGTACGAGCCTGCTCAGCTTTCTCAGTGGACAAATGTATGAAGTGCTTTATCACCTCCTCCAAAGAGTTAACATTTACTTGCTGACAAACGATTCTATATTGAATCAATCCGTCCTTTGCGAATCTTCCTTTCCTCAATTCAACACATAGCTCCACATACTTGAACATAATACGTTCAAGTGGTTTCTGCCAGGCACGATGTCTCTTCGAGGTGATAAGATCATGAAGTGCTTGCAAAGCATCTTGCTTCTGCCCAACATTGATCAGCTCTGCATCACAAATTGCACGAAAATCAGCAAAGCATAACACAGAACTAAACGAGTATTTAAACAATTTTTATGTACTTGTAAACCTAAAATGCCTTTTAATGTCTAATATGACATGCACCACACGTGAGCACATTAATAATCTACCAATTGACATAGATGTACCCAACATTTCATGTCACAATAAAATAAATACTATTTGAAAATAAAGGAGACCACTGCTCTGAACACATAAAAGTTAGTGCCAAACATATTGGAGAAAGGGGAGCATCATTCAGTTGCATGTATACTGCTAGACATTTCTATATCCCTGATGAGTACGGGAAATAAGATGAAATGGCAAATATTGTCACTGACCTTCAGCCCGCTTCAGGGCATTCTCCGGTTTTGCAAAATTTGACATAGCTCAAAATCAGAATGTAGCCTGATCAAGAGGAAAAAAAAGGCAAATCGATTAAATAAAATTAAATAAATACCCAATTCATGATTAACAAAAAGGTCCTTAATCATCCAACAAATATGAAAGAAGATAAGAAATGTTAAAAACTTTCAAATTGATTCACAAGATATAAGATAATACCGTCTTTCTCCAAAAATTACAAGAAACTATAAAGCACCAACAACAAAGATGTGAGGTAAAAAGCTATACATCCCCAGATTGCCCAATTATCATGTTCTATGCAAAGAATCTTATAAAGAAAGAGTGACTTAACTATACCAGAACTCACCCAAGACAGTGTTCAGCTCCAAAACACCATATCAACAATCTTCCATAATACTAAATTGCAATTTACTTCAGGTAAGCAGAAAGTGAACTGACACATTATACATTCACACCAAATTTCCCAAACTTGGAAGTAAAATCCCAAAACCCATATCATGATATGCAATCAGCAAAATGGTCAGAATTCGGCTGAACATTAACACTGCATGAGATACATAATAAGCCACCAAATGTATATAAAGTGATGCAAATTTCATTCCATTAGACACCAAATCTCATGATTCTTATCCAAAACAATAAAAAAATAAAAATGGGGGAGGGACTCAGCCAATAAATCAATCCGCATAGACGCAGAGAGGTAATGAGCACGAGAACTGAAGGTACCAGCGATGGGTATTGAGGGAGTGTATCAAGTAGCCGCAGGTGCGTACTGTCTTCTTCCTCAAGCTATATTAACGTAGAAAAGGATAAATCGAGTCTAGGGTTTATGAAAGAGTGGTCTAAGAAAACAGATTGGGCAAGTTCCGTTGCTTGTGTGGATGTTAATTCGAATAACTTCCGACTGCACCTATGCTGGGCCGGAAGGCCCAGTTTGTACGTAGAAACAAGTATCGATCCATTGATTCCAATAACAAATATACAGATAAAAATAAGAAAAAGTGTTATGTCACCTCATTATGGTCAATTATCAAATCATAACTCATATTAGATTCGTCGAGTAGTATCGATACAACCACAATCGGAGCGTGAAATACGGTTCAAGCGAAGAGACATTCATTACTCCTTTTTTCGTTGAATACCAGGTACGAATGGTTTGGGATCCAGGGATGAGACGATAAGACGAAACCTGGGGCGGCCGGTGCTGAGACGTCGCGGGAAAGCTATAGGAGCAGCGCATATTTATTGTTTTTTTATATTTTCAGTCCTATTGTCTTTCTGTTTTTAGTTTGAAGTACTTGGGTTGGACTTTTTCTTTCCCGTTTTGTACTTTTGAAATGTTGGTAAGAAGATCTCTTTAAGTAGTGTCTACGATCCAAAATAGACTATTTCTCTTGAAGTACTTAGTTTGTCGCTTCGTAGTTTAAATTTCGACCGGTCATCTTGTACTAGTCATTTTATTTTGTTTTAATTTCATGTAATATTGTTTTAAATTAATGCATTTTTCTTTAATTTTTAATATTATTTTAGACAATATTTTGGTGGCTCCCCGCCGGTGAACCGCCTACCATTGTATTGTGCTGACATTTTCTATTGACGGTGAGCTGGCGAGGAAACAGATAAATAATATTTTAATGTTCACTGCCACTAACACCGTAGACGCTCCTATATAGGGATGGCAAAATAACCCGGCCCCGACGGGGATCCCCGTCTCCGATCTATTCGGGGCGGGGATTTTAATTATCGGGGCGGGGAACGGGGCATTGACCGGGGTCGGGGCGGGGCCGGGGATGGTACTCCCCGCCCCGAATCGCCCCGATTATATTAGTCTTTTCATATATTACTGAAAAAAGTTTGGTAGGGTGATTCGAACTCTAAACCTCTTGCTAGTAATTAAATCAATCTACCGACTCAACTAACATGAACTTGTGGTTTTAGTTTGATTGTGTAATAAATATATTTATCTCATAATATATTAATATAAATATTAATAAAAAATATTACCTAATAAATATTTTAAAAACTTAAATATTTTTAAAAGATAAAAATTACATTCTACTAAACAAAAAAAATAGAAGTTTAGTATAAGTATCCTTAAAACAATGTTTATAATTATTTTTGTCATAGATCACCAATTAGTAAATTAATTTTTTGTAAAAAAATTAATCTTTTTTAAATACATCCCCTAAGTGGGACGGGACGGAGAATTCCCGAACCCGACAAGACAATTCGGAGTAGGGTCAACTCGGGGATGGAGCGAGGGGTCCCCGCCCCGTAGCCATCCTACTCCTATAGACAATTGGACTTGTCAAAATATGCGCGTGCACATGGTATAACATGACACAAAAGTGACGTAATACTCCTTATCCTTGATATCATTATTATGTTAGAAATCAAAGTCGCCATTCAAGACCCAGCTGTAGCCGACACCGACAGCCACCTTATTACAAAATACGCCTCACTTCCTTCCACAATTCAAAAAACACACACGACGAACATTACTATTTTTGGCAAGCTGACACGTTACAAGTTACAACATTATATATTATTATTATTGTTACCCAATTCATTACTATAAATAGAAGAGACCTCTCTTGCTTTCATTCATCAAAAACACAAACCAAAATGGCCTCTCTTACAACCCTCACTCTCTCGATCCTTCTCTTCCTATCCGTCGCTTCCTTCACCGTCAACGCCGTAGTTCCGGCTTCGGCGACGTTCAAGTACGTCAACCAAGGATCTTTCGGAGACTACATAGTCGAATACGACGCGAGTTATCGTACTCTCGGCATTTTCAACTCTCCGTTCCAGCTCTGCTTCTACAACACCACACCAAACGAGTTCACTCTCGCTCTCAGAATGGGAACCGTGCGCTCGGAGGCGCTCATGAGATGGGTCTGGGAAGCCAACCGCGGCAACCCAGTCGGCGACAACGCCACCTTCGCACTCGGCGCCGACGGAAACCTCGTCCTCGCCGATTCCGGCGGTCGGGTGGCGTGGCAGACCAACACCGCCGGAAAGGGTGTCGTGGCGTTCAAGTTACTCCCCAACGGTAACATGGTGCTGCATGACTCCAAGGGCAAGTTTATTTGGCAAAGCTTTGACTCTGCAACGGATACTCTTCTGGTGGGCCAATCTCTCAGGGCCGGAGGCCCAAAACAGCTCGTGAGCCGGGCCTCGGAGTCCGTCAATGCAAACGGGGCTTACAGTTTTGTCTTGGAGCCCAGAAGGTTGGCTCTCTACTTCAAGGGCCCAAACTCACCAAAGCCCACCCTCTACTTTACCCATGAAACTTGGGGGATTTTTGTGAATGGTTCAATAGAGAATGTGGCGTTCACTTCTGTCCCGGAGACGGACGAGGGTTTTGCATACGAGCTAAAACTAGAAACACATGTCGCCGGAACTGAATCGTCCGGCGGTGCTATTCTAGGTAGGCCCAAATACAACAGTACATTATCGTACCTCCGGCTCGGGGTCGACGGGAACCTAATAGCCTTCACATTCTATCCCAAGGTGGATTATGCTCCATGGGAGGCCACGTTCACTCTCTTCTCTAAGCACTCCAGTCGGTCTTTGGGAGACGAGTGTCAATTGCCGGAGAGGTGTGGAGACTTTGGGCTTTGCGAGGATAGCCAATGTGTTGCTTGCCCGTCGCCTACGGGCCTATTGGGCTGGACCAAGGACTGCAAGCCCAAAGTCTTGTCGGGCTGCGGGCCCAGTAAGTTCAAGTACTACAAGATTGGAGGAGTTGACCACTACAGCACTAAGTACACACAAGGGGAAGGTCCCATGAAGGCGAGTGATTGCGGAAACAAATGCACCAGAGATTGCAAGTGCTTGGCCTACTTCTACCGTACGGACAGCTCAAGGTGTTGGATTGTTTATGACCTTAAGACTCTGACCAAAGCTCAGAATTCAACCCATGTGGCTTACGTCAAGGCACCCATTAAATAGGGGGTGTCCTTATTGTCCAAAAAATTAACAAATGGGCAACATTTTGTTGTTGCCTTGGGCTATCAAGTTTATAATAAATAAATTTTATACATTTCAATAAGATTATATGCATAATTATATCCGTTCTCACTTGTTGTAATTTATATTGAAAATTAGTGGAATCGAACGTGTTCCATACTTACAAATATTAAGGAGCATCAACTGCAAAATCTATAAATTTAGTTATTACTTCCGATATTTTATGTATTTGATGTGGGTTTTGTTTATCTACGAGTACATTCCACACAAAAATAGTTATTCAGTCGACGAAATCATGTTTTTTTGAAAAGAAAGATCCATTAAAAACTTAATAAACCTTACATATCGGATACATACCAAACTTAACAAGCGTTACATCCACCAATCGTTCTCGGGGTCCCGGGAAACGATCACTGAGATGAATTGCTCTCGAAACGGGCGACGCAGCGCCAAGATAACCACTACTACCAGGTCGATCTTCTTTATCGGTTCTCCGAAAAGATCCACCGATAAAGAGTCTCGATCGGACACGTCAACAGAGGCAGCAGCTACACCTACCGAGAATACGAGATTCCGGTAGGGAGAACAAACAAAATCCTAATAAACGGGAAACAAGATAAACAACTAAATAACCAATGACGACCAAATAACTACTCGCGACCGGCCTCCTATGTCTGGGCTTTGGATCGGGGCGAGGTGGACGACGCCGATGGGTACAGATCCGATCCACTAGGGGCTGGTGCACTGGACTGGCCGGGTAAACACAAAGAGTAAGAGCATATCTGATCGGCTTCAACTGCAGTGTTCCGACGGAAGCTAGGTTTAGATCTGACTGTCGGGTCGGAGAACGAACATGGCTAAGAGGCTCAGTCGGGGGTAGTCGGGTCAAGGTCGTTGGGATCTGACTCCGGAAGGGAAGAGTTGTTGGTCTGTGTTGATCGTCGTCGCCGGTGGAAGACGGCGGAGGGGAGGTGGGAGGTGGCCGGCCGATCTGTTTGTCGTGGCAACAGATCTGGCTGTTGAGAGGTTCGGATCTGACCGGGGGACTATAGATCGGGTCGTGAGGGGGTGGGGAGGGTTGAAACCGGCCAAGGGGGAGTGGCTTTTGTCGGAGGAAGGCGGAGATATATATATATATATGTAGACATGAACTAGCTAAGCCCAACATGTTTTCGGCATAACACGAGGGATGCCTGTCTGCTATTATGTCATTAGCCAAGTTCGAAATTGGATTAAGATTAATAGTTGGTAGGTGAGCTCTCGGTGATCCAGGCAATCAGTTGTGATTTGTGAAGGAAGGAAGAGCTTCTTCTGTGGGGTTAATGAGAATTCAAAAAGGAACCGAGTGATGCGTACTTATTGGTCTATTGTTAGGGGTAATGATAATTCTATAGTTTGTTATCAAAATGGGGTTAGAAAATTTAAACCAACATTGTCGCTCTCTCCTTATCTCTTCGTGGGCTTTTAATTGTCGTCGTCTGTGACTTTTATTTTTGGCCTCTCCCGTCTGTCACTCCCATCAGTGTAACAATCCCCTTCATCTTCTCTGTTCTCTCCACAGGTCTTGTGCGACTCGACCTAGTCGACAACATCAACGATCAGTTCATCCATGGTGACACCACCTCCTCCTCCATAGACCCCTCTCCTCCTTGATGCAACGACCGTCGTACAATCATGGTCCGTCCGGGACAATAGGGACCATGTGTTCGCCAATCAGACGCACCCTTCACCCCAAGAAGATCACAAGGCTACTATTATTGTCGTCGTCTCTGCCTCCTGAGCCACCGCCTCAAACGACATTAATGTCGCTGCCTCTGTCGCCAATAGCGCCATCGCTCTCCCCCACAATCGCTCCCAAGCTAACACCGCCATCTCCTCCTCTACCACCAGAGTCACTGCCTCTATCGCGTACGGACATGCTGAGATCCCATACCTTGTCAGCCGCCCGTTGATCATCCACGTTCATCGGAGACCAGACCCTATATCTGGCGCTATGAATATGTTGCACATGAACATTCGGGAACTATGTGCAGGGACTCTCAATTCCCATCCGCTGGATCGGGACCCTGACACTACCGATCAGAGTTAGGTAGGGTGGAATCAACAACAGATCATATCGGTAGAAACGAGTGACAACTCGACGCCCCAATACCATTTGATAGATCGGGAACCTCCCCCTTTTTCCGGGTGTTCTCCTTGGACGTCCGATGCTTTCCCAGTCGTCACGAAATGGGCTGTCGTGAGATTAGAGTGTTTAGTAGACACTGTTGGGTCTCGAGGTAGGGTTGGAGATGAACCAACTCGCAGCGGAAAATCAATGAAAACCAAGAGACAATTAAAACCATGAAACAACTAACAAAGAATGGATTAACAAGAGAAAAATTCAGCACTAGTTCTTACCAAAACAAGAACACCGGTTAACGAATGATTGGCTTGAGTCTCCAAGACGCCTACGTATCCACTTGGGAATCAAAGCCACGTAGTTCTTCTCTTTGAGGACTCAAGAACACAAACATGGAGGTGGAAACTAGCCAAACCCGAAATGGCCATGGAAGAGGGAGAGAAAATGTGTTTCCTATTCTTGTCTAGTGTTTGTTATGTTGAAAAAAGATGACTTAAACATAACAAAACCCATACTTGTCCAACTAAAGGCATGGGACAAGTATGGTGTCAAGTAAGGTGTAAATAGGACAAAGTATGGCAAGACAAGATTGGGTTAGGTGGTGAATCACCAACACCTTAATCCTTGTCTTGCTTACTTAGTACTAATTAATCAAGACTTGATTAATTAGTTCCATGGGCCTTGGTTGCATGGGCCTTTCATGGGCCTCTTGGAACATGGCCCGTGACCATTTCCAACGAGGTCCCGTGATTCGCTCATCGCCTCCATGCCTTCCATACCGGAAATGTCCAACATTATCCGACGCGATCAATCCCAAGACTCCAAGCCTTGTCTCGATCCGTAAAGTCCTATTCACTTACGGGCACATGACCCAAAACCCAGTTTTGGTCATGTCCCGAGACAACTCCCTTTTGGCCATTCTCCATAAATGTGTCAATGAGTTTCATCCTCCGGTGTGACCCTTAGGTTTATGCATGTCAATAGATCAACGTAAAATCCCATTTTACTTGATCCTATTTAAGTGGCAACTAACGAGACTTTAGTATTGCCTGACACTACATAACGAATCGACCCTGTCGATTCTAACCTTTCCGTCGTCCCTGTCATTATCCTTTTATCTCCGATATCCTGATTGAGATAAGGCATAGAGCCGTCATCCTTATTATTCTCAATCACCGTTCCTTGATATGTGAGATGACTGAAGATATGATACCCAGTATCATGTGCATGGCCATGCTATTCTTCCAGTCACTCTCGATCAAGTGGCCGAGAACCGATATCTTTCCCATACCTTAGTATGAGGGATAAATCCCTTAGCCGTCTTTCGTGTCACTCATGTAGCCCGTCCCCAAGCCAATCCTGGCCGTTATGGAAGCCCTGTTACGGACAACGTTAGGCTCAGGTCAAACTCAGTTGTTGACTACATAGCGATCACAAAGACTCCTTGGTCTAAGGATACATGACAAGCTACAACACTGAATATGTTCATGACTTAATCTATGGCACATATTCAGGGCGGGTCGTCCAATATCATGTCCCACATGATATCTATGATCAGACTCCGGAATCCCATTCCAATGACTAACAGAACGTAAGCCATAAAGAGCCATCTTTCATACTAGTCGCTTCTAGTGAAGCTTTGTTGACTAGGGACCCATCGAGTGTGATCTATCTCGATCTATGGTTCTATTCGCATGGTGGGCATAGATCAGAGCACACATCGATATATTACTCCAACACATAAGTAATATAAAGCCGCTTTAATTTTATTGCTAACGATGATATATACATTTGGACATTTAGGATTGAACTACGGGCACTAAGACTAACAATCTCCCACTTGCCCTAGTTCCAATCTAAACTCCAATATGTCCCCATCGACTTTACATGTCTAACATGTTCAGGCAGTGACACTGCCTTAGTCAAAGGGTTGGCTATGTTATCATCTGTTGCAATATCGGTTATCTTCACTTCACCTCAGTTCAGTATTTATCTGATGAGGTGGATACGCCGTAGTACATGTTTGGATTTGTTATGCGATCTAGGCTTTTAGCTTGCGCAATGGCCCTTGTGTTGTCGCAAAATGGATTCACCGGACTGGATGGGTTTTTAATTACACCCAGTCCTGCCATGAATTTCCAAATCCACATAGCCTCCTTAGCTGCCTCTGCAGCATCCATGTACTTGGCCTCTGTCGTAGATTCGGCAATGGTATCTTGCTTTACGCTTTCCCAGCTAAAGCTCTTCCATTCAGCGTAAACACATATCCTGATTGACTTCTAAAGTCATCTGGATTTGTCTTGGAAAACTAGCGTCTACTCATCCTTCGACGACTAGTTCAGCATCATCTTTCCCCCGGGTTAGAATGATGTCTACTGGTACAACATAAGGCTTACGAGACGTCTGGTCTCATACATGTCATGGCATATATGATCGATCCTGCCCCCAGGCGCATAGGATTCTCATCATCCTTTTCAGCTCATCAGGTGTCTTAGGACACTGAGTCTTGCTGAGATGAATGCCATGACTAGTGGGTAAGAGTCCTTTCTTTGAATCGAGCATTAAGAACCTACTCAATGCCTTGTTCACATAGGTTCCCTGACTTAAATCCAAGACCCTCTTGGTGCGATCTCTACATATCTTAATCCTTAAGATATGAGAAGCATCGCCTAAGTCCTTTATTGAAAAACACTTCCTCAACCAAGCTTTAGTCTCGTGCAAGGTTGGGATGTCGTTTTCAATGAGAACCAGAAAGGTAATATTGCTCCCACTAGCCTTCTTATAAACGCAAGATTCATCCTCGTTCTTGATTAAGCCAAATCCAATTACAGCTTCATCAAAACGAAGGATCCAACTCCAAGAAGTTCGTTTCAATCCATAAATGGATTTCAACAACTTATAAATCTTTCCTTTATTCTTCGGATCGTCAAAACCTTTGGGTCGAGACATACAAACGTACTCAGTCAAATTTCCATTTAGGAAAGCGGTTTTGACATCCACTTGCCATATCTCGTAATTATGATACGCAGTTATGTCAAGAAGAATTTGGATCGATTTTGACCATAGCCACTAAGGAGAAGGTTTCCTCATAGTCAATCCATTGGATCTGCCTATAACCTTTCGCCACCAGTTGAGCTTTGTAGGTCAGAGGGTTGCCGTCCATGTCCATCTTCACCTTGAAGATCCATTTGCATCCTATGGTCCTCACACCATTGATGGGATCAACCGGTTCCCAGACTCGGTTGTCCGACATGGATTGCATTTCCTCCCTCATGGCTCCCAGCCATAACTCGGAGTTGGGCCCATCCACGACTTCCTGAAAGGTGGCTGGATCATCGTGATCCACCATGACTTCATTGTCACCTCCGGATACCATATCTTGGAGGTGGAAGATTGATCCTTTCAAATCGCCTTGGACCTTCCGGAATTGTAACAGGAATTGGTTCTTACTCTACGACAATCTCTGGCTCCTTTCTACTGGGTTGCCAATTGGTTTAGACAGATCTGTACCATCCTGAATTTCTTCGAGATGCACAGTCCTCCCAATGACGTCTTTGGAAACAAAACTTCTTTTCCATAAAGACCCCACCCCAAGCGACGAACACCATGTTCTCACTGGGATTGTAGAAATAGTATCCCCTTGTTGCTTTGGGATACCACACGAAGGTGCATATCTCAGATCTTGGTTCGAGCTTAGTCGAAACCAAATGTTTCACATAAGCCTCGCAACCACAAATCTTTAGGAAGGACAAAGCGGGCATCATCCCGTACCATTTTTAAAATGGTGTCCATTCCACACCATTCGTCGAAGCCCGATTCACTATGAATGCGGTCGTCTCTAGAGCAAAACCCCTAAAAGAGATTGGGAGATCAGTCCAACTAATCATGGAACAGACCATTGTCTAACAATGTCCGATTTCTCCGTTTGGCTACACCTTTCAACTACAGTGACCTAGGAGGAGTCCATTTCAAAAGGATCCCATTCTCTTTTAGATGATCTAATAACTCTGTGGTCAAGTATTTTCCACCTCGATCCAATCGAAGTGCCTTAATACCTTTGTCGAGCTGGTTTTCTACTATAGTCTTAAACTCTTTGAATTTATCAAAAGCTTCAGACTTATGTCTCACCGAATAGACATAACCATATTTACTGTAATCATCAGTAAATGTGATAAAGTAGCTAAAACCCCTCCTGGCAAGTGAACTTATTGGTCTACACACATTCGAGTGTATCAGCCCCAATAATTCACCCGCCCTTTCATCGCGATCGATAAAGGGCACTTTAGTCATTTTGCCCATCAAACAAACCTTGCACCTATCGATCGAATGGAATTCGAATGAACCTGAAAGCCCACACTTCTGAAGTGCTGATAGGCGCTTCTTGTTTATGCGACCCAAATGACAGTGCCATAACAGAGTTAGGTTTAAATCGTTGGATTTAGACCTCTTGGTATTAACGGAATATATAGAACTTGAGGCATTGTTACCCATATCTAATATGTACAATCCTCCAACCATGTCAGTACTGGTATAAAACATATCATTGCATAGAACATTGAAAACTCCATTTCCAAAATTAACATTATATCCTTCCTTGTTAAACACGGATACCGATATAATATTCCTACTAAAAGTAGGTATGCAATATACATTATACAATACTAAGACAAGGCCTCTTGGCAAAGCAAGACTCATGGATCCTACAGCAGTTGCCACAACTCTGAGGTCCATTTCGTGCTTTCCAAATCTCTCCTACTTTCAGCCACCATATATTAGTGCATGTGTGAGATTCAGTCATGGTATCTAATACCCATGAATCTTTGGAAGTAGAGAGATGTAGCTCTATAGAGTTAATACCGATTGAAGGCACGGTCCCACCGCCCTTCCTTAGATCATCCAGGTTTCCTGATGAAGGCACAGTCCTACTGCCCTTCTTCAGATCATCCAGGCTATTTGATGAAGGCGCAGTCCCACTGCCCTTCTTCAGATCAGCCGTGAACTTCCTGTAATCCCGGTTCCAATGACCAGGCTGTTGGCAGTAGAAGCAGACATTCTCATGTGTCTCATCTTTCCTGCCAAGTGCACATGGGCCCAGCCCTTGCCACTTCCAATTCACTTGTTGACCATCAGAATATCCTTGGATCCCAGATCCCTGAGATATTCTTCTCAACAGTTAATGACACTTCATGTAACTCTGATATGGTCTTAGAGACAGCCTTGTCAAGGACATATTCTTTGCGTTCAGACTTGAGGACTATCCTCAAAATTCTGTACCAGTCCAAATAGTTTGTCCCATTTAGCTTGACCCTGTCAAGAATGGTTTTTAATGACAAACTATTAATGTTCGCTGAATTTGCCATTTGATCTACAACAGATAAAATTCAATCAGTAAACTGAATAAATTTTATGAAGATCAAGCTTAAACACCAACAATCGATTCTAAACCTTTAGAATCTGAAACCAAGATCCTTGATTCACTCGATTAAGCTGAACTAATGCTCACCACTTAATCGAGCTATGTAGGTAGGACTCCATCCAATCACATCCAATGTGACTCTTGGCTAGGGTATGCACTTATGTACACGGCTTACCCTATCTGTTACCCTAGCTCAACCTCAGGATGAGAATCGTAGTCGGGTCCACCAATTTTCAACTATGGCCCGTCACTATGTAGGTGCTCCGCTAATGCGCACGACACCCACATATGTCGTCCAAACCTACTACCCCGCTTTCCCATGGATGCTCCGCTAATGCGCACGACACCCATAGGACGGGGAGGTAGTAAGGTGTTGATAATTGGGAGGTATCGGACATGACCCGTTTTTACTTGTCCGGTTGTGTTTAAAACTTTGACACATCCTAGATGCGATGAGAACATCAACTACATTCCAAATGCAATGATGCCTCAAATTACCTCCAATGTAATTCTTCCTTCGAACCCGTCAACTACATCCAATGTAATGACGATTCTAAGGGCTCACACACAAGGATTAAAATTCCAATTTTATCTTTGCATGTGAGGTGATATGCTCGGTAAATAAAGTTAAGCATGCAATTCTAAAACACAGAATTAATCATGCATAAACTAAACCAAGCATAAAGCGATAAATATGCACATAATAGCCCCCTAAACTAACTCCCACTAGCTTCTTGAGCTCCACCGACTCCAAGCCGATGCCAACACCCGAAAAGCCACCAAATGACCTTTTCGCCCTTTCTTCGTCTTGAGTAAAATATTACAATTTAATACACGACTCGCAGGTCGGGAATAAATAAATATTACAAACAAGTGGTTCGACGACCACACCTTGAAAGAATAATTACACGTTAACTCTAACGGCTCGCAGGCCGTGAAAAGCGATAAATAATTAAATCGAGCTCGGGGCTATTATGTACACCATGCCAACATCACATCACACATCGTGTTATCAAACAAGCATGTTATCAAACATCATGTGATTTTCCGGTTTTAATTAATAGCCAAGTTTCGAAAATTTTTGATGCTCGGTTTATCGAAACCGTTCAAAAATGAAACTTTTGAACATTTGATCTTCGAGTTCGTCATGACGGTTCCAAACTCGTCATAACTAACAAAACGGTTTAGCCTTGGCATATCAACCATCCAATGGTCATGCTTGGCCTAGCTCCGTCCAACGGAGCCCCGTTCGGTCCCGGTTTCGGCTCCCCGAGAGTCCCGCTCCCGAGACCCGAAAAATCAAATTTTTTTTTCAAAATTTCCAGATTTGAAATAATTTTCAAAAATTCATTTTACATGCATTAAATCCATGAACAAGAATTTAAAACATGTTATCAAACAATTTAGCAAAACAACATGCCAAAAACGAAACTTTCAAGCAAAACCGAAACTTTGAACCCCGTCTTGTGAATCCCGAAGGTAGCACGGCTCTGATACCACTGTTGGGTCTCGAGGTAGGGTTGGAGATGAACCAACTCGCAGCGGAAAATCAATGAAAACCAAGAGACAATTAAAACCATGAAACAACTAACAAAGAATGGATTAACAAGAGAAAAATTCAGCACTAGTTCTTACCAAAACAAGAACACCGGTTAACGAATGATTGGCTTGAGTCTCCAAGACGCCTACGTATCCACTTGGGAATCAAAGCCACGTAGTTCTTCTCTTTGAGGACTCAAGAACACAAACATGGAGGTGGAAACTAGCCAAACCCGAAATGGCCATGGAAGAGGGAGAGAAAATGTGTTTCCTATTCTTGTCTAGTGTTTGTTATGTTGAAAAAAGATGACTTAAACATAACAAAACCCATACTTGTCCAACTAAAGGCATGGGACAAGTATGGTGTCAAGTAAGGTGTAAATAGGACAAAGTATGGCAAGACAAGATTGGGTTAGGTGGTGAATCACCAACACCTTAATCCTTGTCTTGCTTACTTAGTACTAATTAATCAAGACTTGATTAATTAGTTCCATGGGCCTTGGTTGCATGGGCCTTTCATGGGCCTCTTGGAACATGGCCCGTGACCATTTCCAACGAGGTCCCGTGATTCGCTCATCGCCTCCATGCCTTCCATACCGGAAATGTCCAACATTATCCGACGCGATCAATCCCAAGACTCCAAGCCTTGTCTCGATCCGTAAAGTCCTATTCACTTACGGGCACATGACCCAAAACCCAGTTTTGGTCATGTCCCGAGACAACTCCCTTTTGGCCATTCTCCATAAATGTGTCAATGAGTTTCATCCTCCGGTGTGACCCTTAGGTTTATGCATGTCAATAGATCAACGTAAAATCCCATTTTACTTGATCCTATTTAAGTGGCAACTAACGAGACTTTAGTATTGCCTGACACTACATAACGAATCGACCCTGTCGATTCTAACCTTTCCGTCGTCCCTGTCATTATCCTTTTATCTCCGATATCCTGATTGAGATAAGGCATAGAGCCGTCATCCTTATTATTCTCAATCACCGTTCCTTGATATGTGAGATGACTGAAGATATGATACCCAGTATCATGTGCATGGCCATGCTATTCTTCCAGTCACTCTCGATCAAGTGGCCGAGAACCGATATCTTTCCCATACCTTAGTATGAGGGATAAATCCCTTAGCCGTCTTTCGTGTCACTCATGTAGCCCGTCCCCAAGCCAATCCTGGCCGTTATGGAAGCCCTGTTACGGACAACGTTAGGCTCAGGTCAAACTCAGTTGTTGACTACATAGCGATCACAAAGACTCCTTGGTCTAAGGATACATGACAAGCTACAACACTGAATATGTTCATGACTTAATCTATGGCACATATTCAGGGCGGGTCGTCCAATATCATGTCCCACATGATATCTATGATCAGACTCCGGAATCCCATTCCAATGACTAACAGAACGTAAGCCATAAAGAGCCATCTTTCATACTAGTCGCTTCTAGTGAAGCTTTGTTGACTAGGGACCCATCGAGTGTGATCTATCTCGATCTATGGTTCTATTCGCATGGTGGGCATAGATCAGAGCACACATCGATATATTACTCCAACACATAAGTAATATAAAGCCGCTTTAATTTTATTGCTAACGATGATATATACATTTGGACATTTAGGATTGAACTACGGGCACTAAGACTAACAGACACCACATGCGTTGTCAGGTCGAGTCAGGAAAAGGTCGAAGTCAGTCAAAGCTAGGCTACCATCGGCAAGATGAGCTACCTCCTCCATATTTACCTGAATTCCCCAAGATTTTGCTCACATGGTTAACGTCCTGGGCATTTTGTTCGAGACTATGTCTCGCCCTTTCCGTCGTATCATTTTCACTTCCAATGAACTCATATAAATAATCATATCAATAAAATTGTTACATCCATGCTAAAAAAATGTTTTTTTTAAAAGGTTTGTGTACTTAATTTAAAAATGAATAAAGGTTAGTGTATTTTTATGAAATTAATCATGCTCATGTAACGGAAGTCAATCTCAACTCTCATTAGGGTTTAGGCTCTCTTTAAGATGATGTCTCTCTTTTTTGTCTCCTTCCTCCCGACACATATTCTTGCTCCCGAGGCTCCCCCATGATCGTGCCATCCCATCATGTCAACCTCACCGATCAACTCTCCCAACCACGTGGCTGCCCCGTTAGGTTGTTTGTGTAGGAAGTCCGAGTCCAGCAGAAGGTTGTTTCCTTAAGACAAAATTGCCCCCTCTACGGCACTGAAGGTTGAATGGGCAAGTGTCTCCCAAGATAAAACGGACCTAAACCACTAGCGAGTGCTTCGACTATTGGAGTCTGGCGACCTAAACCCGACTTGCACTCAAATTATAGAATGTCAGAAGAGAAGAAGAATCGAAAAAGGAAGTGATTTTTCTGTCCCCTCAACACCCTTTAAATAGTAGACAAGGTGCCCTTTCGGAAAGATTGCGACTCTTTGACCAAAAGGCATGTCTGTTTAAAACACTTCATTAGACTCTTTCACCAAAGGTCATGTTGATTCAAAACTTGACCAGATGCAAGATAATGAATCTTGACATGAAGTTGGGAAGATTAATTGTTGAGTCTTGCATGAAAAAAGATAGGATTTTTCGTGAAACTCAAAGCCCAAAGCCCAAAGCCCAAGCCCAGGCCCAAGCCCAGGCCCAGGCCCAGACCGGACGGCGGTGGCGGCGCGCGTGTGGGCTCTCTCCATTACACATTAGTGGTGACCCAAGACCACGACCTTATTCCAATTGTCAAACTTTATAAAGTGTATGGAAGAGTGTAATGTGGGCTATGTGGGTTTGCATTAAATGTCATTTAATGCATGTCATTAATCCATGTTTTTCTTCAACTTTGCATGCGATTATCTCATTCAATATTCAACGTATTTCCGTAAACATACATCTTACGTTCAAGTTCGCAATGATGTGAACGTAACGGATACATGTGTTGTCGAAATTGATGATCGGAACAAGATGATATGGATGTCGGAAAGTGAGTTGTCCAACAATCCCCCACATTGAATGGATATTAGCGGTTTTCTTCCTAAAGCTTTTGCGCTGATACATAGTTCACTGGTTTGAGTACAATGAAAGAAAGTTACTGCATTGGGTGAAGTAGCTCGAGGCCTTGAACTTTCCTAGTGACAGCCTATCGGACTTACTAGCAAATCAGTAGACTTGATTGTCTTTGAACTGTAAGCTATGAGTGTAAGCCTATACAATAGACAACACACAATAACCTTCTAAATCGGTGTTAGATCTCTGTATGTGTTCGGTTTGGCCATGAACACCTGCCTGGCTCATGAATGCGTATAGATATCCGGCCTGATTGATATCTATTGAAGCGGCCCCACTTCGCATTCACTTAGGTGATTCTATCAAGAGTATCCGGCAAATACCCCATTGTGTACTAAGCATACACAATATAGACATCATTAAAAGTATTTCAACTTATCTTAACGCGGCGGATGGTGCACTAACTTATTAGAGGAATGAGGAGGAGTCGAGTACTCCCTAGTGCCTCGAAGTTTGCCAACGCTTCGTGTTCCCTTTTGAACCTAGATCTTGGGATCTCCAGTCAACTAGGTTAGGTATCCGCGGAAGGCAATCTTTTGTTTGAGTTACGGCCTTAATCCCATTCCCATCGATAAGGTTTCAACTTTCTCTCTAGGTAAACCTTTTGTTAATGGATCCGAGATATTATCTTTTGACTTAACATAGTCTAGTGTGATAATCCCATTAGAGAGTAGTTCTCTTATGGTGTTATGTCGACGACGCATGTGTCGAGACTTACCATTGTACATGAGAATTTGTGCCCTTCAAATAGCAGATTGACTATCACAATGCATGCTTAATGGAGGCACTGGCTTATCCCATCCAGGTATATCTTCCAAAAAGTTTCGAAGCCATTATGCTTCTTCTCCAGCCTTGTCTAAAGCAATGAATTCAGACTCCATGGTTGATCTTGCTATACAAGTCTGTTTGGAAGATTTCCATGATATTGCTCCACCTCCCATTAGGAAGACATATCCACTAGTAGATTTGGATTCATTGGAGTCAGATATCCAATTGGCATCACAATATCCTTCTATGACAGATGGATAATTTCCGTAATGCAATTTTAGATTTTTAGTGTATTGTAGGTATCTCAATACTCTAATGATGGATTTCCAATGATGTTTGCCAGGATGACTCGTAAATCTACTTAGCTTACTAACTGCGTAAGCTATGTCTGGCCTAGTACAGTTCATGATATACATAAGACTGCCTAATATACGAGAATACTCAAGTTGGCATACACTTTCACCTATGTTTTTAGCCCATGATTGAGTTAGATCAACTGGTGTTTTTGCATGCGTTATGTTATGTTTCTTGAATTTATCAAGAACTTTCTCAATATAGTGTGTTTGAGATAACGCATAACCTTGTGATGTTTTGGAGATTTGTACTCCTAAAATAACATCAGCAACTCCTAAATCTTTCATATCAAATTTAGAAGACAACATTGCCTTAGTAGACTTTATTATGGATGAAGTACTACCAAGTATAAGCATGTCGTCTACGTAAAGACATACAATGACATATCCAAGTTCATTGTTTTTAACATAAACACATTTGTCGCATTCAGTGAACTTGAACCCGTTTGATAACATAACATCATCAAATTTTGCATGTCATTGTTTTGGTGCTTGCTTAAGTCCATAAAGTGACTTAACTAGTCTGCACACCTTGTTCTCTTTCCCAGGTGATGAGAACCCTTCAGGTTGTTGCATGTATATTTCCTCTTCTAGTTTACCATTTAAAAAAGCTGTTTTTACATCCATTTGATGAATTTCAAGCCCTTTTAGTGACGCAATTGCGATGAGCATTCTGATGGACGTTATCCATGTCACAGGTGAATAGGTATCAAAATAATCCAACCCTTCCTTTTGTCTGAATCCTTTTACCACAAGTCTAGCTTTGTGTTTGTCTATGGATCCATCGGTTTTCAATTTCTTTTTGAAAACCCACTTGTATCCCAATGGTTTTATACCGGGGGGAAGTTCTACTAACTCCCATGTGTGGTTTTGAAGAATAGATTGTATTTCATTATTTATTGCTTCTTTCCAATAAAAAGCATCTGGTGAAGACATTGCTTGTGAATAAGTTTGTGGCTCATCTTCCACCAATAGTGACACAAAGTCGGGTACGAAGGAATTAGCTTTCCTTGCCCTTTTACTACGCCTTGGTTCTTCCATGATATGTTCCTCATGGCTGGACTGACCTTCCGGTTCCTCAATGTCCCGTGGTCTCTTTTGAGGATGTGATTCCTTTGCCTCTTTCCGAGGGTAGATGTGTTCAAAGAATGTAGCGCTTCTAGATTCGATTATGGTATCTACATGGATATCCGGAATATCCGATTTATATACCATAAATCTATATGCACTACTATTATATGCATACCCAATGAATATGCAATCAATAGTTTTTGGTCCTATTTTGACCTTTTTAGGCTTAGGTACTTCCACATTGGCCAAGCACCCCCACACTTTCAAGTATTTGTAGGATGGAGGTGTTCCTTTCCATAACTCGTATGGAGACTTGAGGAATTTCTTACGAGGCATCTTGTTGAGAATGTAGTTTGCCGAGAGTATGGCTTCTCCCCATAGGTTATCTGGTAAACCAGAACTTAGTAAGAGAGCATTCATCATTTCCTTGAGTGTTCGGTTTTTGCGTTCTGCAATTCTGTTGGACTGAGGTGAATATGGTGTTGTAGTTTGGTGTATACTACCGTTTTGAGCACAAAAAATTTCAAAGGGATGTTCATATTCTCCTCCTCGGTCGCTTCTTAAAGCTTTTATTTTCTTGCTTAGTTGATTTCAACTTCAGCTTTGTAGAGTTTGAAGGTTTCAAAAGCTTCATCTTTACTCCTCAACAGGTACACATGACAATACCGTGTACAATCATCAATAAAGGTATTGAAGTACCTTTTTCCACCTCTTGTTTGACACAATTTCAGATCACAAATATCTGTATGTACTAAGTCAAGAGGTTCGGTGTTCCTTTCACTCGAGTGAAAGGATGATCTTATCATTTTTGCTTCAACACAAACTTGACATTTTTCTTTTGGATTAATCCTAAATTTAGGAATTGCATCCAAGGAAATTAAACGACGAATTGTATCAAAGTTAACGTGACCTAGTCTAGCATGCCATATATTAGAGGACTCAGCGATATACACAGAAGAACCCACTTTATTATTATTATTTACAATAGTAGGTACAACGGGCATAACGTTCATTTTGAACATGCCCTCATTTACATATCCCCTTCCCACTTGTACATCATTTTTCGAGAGAACAAACTTATCAGATACAAAGACTATTTTGAAGCCATTCTTTGTCAGCAATGAGCCAGAGACCAGATTCTTTCGGATGTCCGGAACATAGAGAACATTGTTCAAAGCAAGTTCCTTTCCGGAAGTCATTTTCAGCACTATCTTTCCGGTACCTTCAACCTTTGAAGTGGATGAGTTACCCATGAAGATATGGTCTTCCTCAGTAGCAGCCTTGAAGGTGGAGAACATCGATTTGTTGGCACAAATGTGTCGATTTGCTCTAGTGTCTATGTACCATTCCTTGGTGTTACCGACCAGGTTGCATTCAGTAATTATAGCACAAAGACTCATGTCAGAGAGGTGCTCAATAACATTGGCCTAGTTCTTCTTTTGCTTCTTGAAGTTATTGGGTTTGCGACACACATCAGCTTTGTGTCCCTTGATTCCACAATTGTTGCACTTCCCCATGAACTTCCCAATCTTCTTCTTGATTGGACCACTATCAATATGCTTCCTCTTGTGAGAATTTGTCTTCTCAATTACATTGGCCTTTCCGACCATGTTGCTTTCATAGGTTTTCTCTGACTTGCGGTTGTCCTCTTTAATCCTCAGGCGAACAATCAGATCTTCCAGCGACATTTCCTTCCGCTTATGCTTCAGGTAATTCTTGAAGTCTCTCCATGTTGGGGGTAATTTCTCAATAGCTGCAGCCACTTGAAATGACTCGTTAAGAGACATACCCTCATCATGGATGGTATGGATGATCAGTTGTAGCTCCTATATCTGACTGAGAACCGTCTTGGAGTCTATCATTTTGAAGTCCAGAAATTTTCCAACAACGAATTTCTTCATGCTGGCATCTTCCGTTTTGTACTTATTTTCCAAGGATGCCCAGAGATCCTTGGCAGTCCTGTATCCACAGTAGATACCATAGAGCTCATTCTCTAAAAACGGTTGAGGATATAGTTCCTGCACAGATAGTCAGAGTTCTTCCAAGCATCGAAAGCCATTAATATATCTTTTCCAGACTCATCGTTTATGACAGGAGGCTTCTCGGTGAGGAACTTGTTGACGCCAAGAGTGGTAAGCCAAAATAGCATTTGTGGCTGCCATCGTTTGAAATCCATGCCGTTGAACTTCTCTGGTTTCTCACCATGAGGAGATACAGCCATTGGAAGCACCGAACCAACAGCTATGCTTGCCGTTGGTGGAGATGTCAGTGGCGGGGTAGATGATGAAAATAAGTTCAATTCAGTAGCCATAATTCTGGTTTTAGAGGGAAAAAACATATTAACATATTTTTCCAGAAACCAAAAGTGTTGGAGCAAATTTTTTGTCTTACGCTTGTAGGCAACTGAAATCAAGAACAACAGAAATAATAAAAGAACAATATTATACTTACAACCAAGTCGATAGGTTGTTTGTGTAGGAAGTCCGAGTCCAGCAGAAGGCTGTTTCCTTAAGAAAAAATTGCCCCCTCTACGCCACTGAACGTTGAATGGGCAAGTGTCTCCCAAGATAAAACGGACCTAAACCACTAGCAAGTGCTTCGACAAGTGGAGTCTGGCGACCTAAACCCGACTTGCACTCAAACTGTAGAATGTCAGAAGAGAAGAAGAATAAAAAAAGGAAGTGATTTTTCTGTCCCCTCAACACCCTTTAAATAGTAGACAAGGTGCCCTTTCGGAAAGAAGTTGGGAAGATTAATTGCTGAGTCTTGCATGCAAAAAGATAGGATTTTCGTGAAGTTCAAAGCCCAAGCCCAAGACCAAGCCCAAGCCCAAGCCCAAGCCCAGACCTAGGCCCAGACCAGACCGGACGGCGGCGGCGGCGCGCGTGTGGGCTCTCTCCATTACACATTAGTGGTGACCCAAGGCCACGACCTTATTCCAATTGTCAAACTTTATAAAGTGTATGGAAGAGTGTAATGTGGGCTATGTGAGTTTGCATTAAATGTCATTTAATGCATGTCATTAATCCATGTTTTTCTTCAACTTTGCATGCGATTATCTCATTCAATATTCAACGTATTTCCGTAAACATACATCTTACGTTCAAGTTCGCAATGATGTGAACGTAACAGATACATGTGTTGCAGAAATTGATGATCGGAACAAGATGATATGGATGTCGGAAAGTGAGTTGTCCAACAGGTGACACCACCTCCTCCTCCATAGACCCCTCTCCTCCTTGATGCAACGACCGCCGTACAATCATGGTCCGTCCGGGACAATAGGGACCATGTGTTCGCCAATCAGACGCACCCTTCACCCCAAGAAGATCACAAGGCTACTATTATTGTCGTCGTCTCTGCCTCCTGAGCCACCGCCTCAAACGACATTAATGCCGCTGCCTCTGTCGCCAATAGCGCCATCGCTCTCCCCCACAATCGCTCCCAAGCTAACACCGCCATCTCCTCCTCTACCACCAGAGTCACTGCCTCTATCGCGTACGAACATGCTGAGATCCCATACCTTGTCAGCCGCCCGTTGATCATCCACGTTCATCGGAGACCAGACCCTATATCTGGCGCTATGAATATGTTGCACATGAACATTCGGGAACTATGTGCAGGGACTCTCAATTCCCATCCGCTGGATCGGGACCCTGACACTACCGATCAGAGTTAGGTAGGGTGGAATCAACAACAGATCATATCGGTAGAAACGAGTGACAACTCGACGCCCCAATACCATTTGATAGATCGGGAACCTCCCCCTTTTCCGGGTGTTCTCCTTGGACGTCCGATGCTTTCCCAGTCGTCACGAAATGGGCTGTCGTGAGATTAGAGTGTTTAGTAGACACCACATGCGTTGTCAGGTCGAGTCAGGAAAAGGTCGAAGTCAGTCAAAGCTAGGCTACCATCGGCAAGATGAGCTACCTCCTCCATATTTACCTGAATTCCCCAAGATTTTGCTCACATGGTTAACGTCCTGGGCATTTTGTTCGAGACTATGTCTCGCCCTTTCCGTCGTATCATTTTCACTTCCATTGAACTCATATAAATAATCATATCAATAAAATTGCTACATCCATGCTAAAAAATGTTTTTTTTTAAAAGGTTTGTGTACTTAATTTAAAAACGAATAAAGGTTAGTGTATTTTTATGAAATTAATCATGCTCATGTAACGGAAGTCAATCTCAACTCTCACTAGGGTTTAGGCTCTCTTTAAGCTGATGTCTCTCTTTTTTGTCTCCTTCCTCCCGACACATCTTCTCGCTCCCGAGGCTCCCCCATGATCGTGCCATCCCATCATGTCAACCTCACCGATCAACTCTCCCAACCACGTGGCTGCCCCGTTAGCCTTAATGGGCTCTATTGTAACTCTGGTTGTGCATGTGGCCGGCCAACCATTAGACGCCTCAAACGCACCATCAACTGTCTCTATGGTGATGCCACTCAAGGCTTTTTAAAGCTTGTCCGGCCACATAGGAAGTCTACACGGCCAACACTAACTCCCCCTTCTCCCTTCATGTCATGACACCGACTCATAGCGATATGACTTCAAGCTTGAGAGGATTCTCGACCTTACTTAGGGTGGGCTAACTCGCATTGGGCACGATGTCCAGCTGCCTTTGATCCCACCTTGCTCCACCGCTCCTTGCTCCAACCATGACACCGTCTAACCCGGACCAAATCACATCACCTAGGTATTGTGCAGAAAGTTAACGTTTATATATCAAACTATGGTTAAATGTTTGGCATGATATTATATTGTAAAAAAATTGACAGAGTATTATCCTGCAAATAAATGTTTAGCAAGATATTATATCAAAAAAAATTCCTAAAAAAATTGGTGCCTCCCTTGTGGTAATTGCTAGATCTGCCAATGATATCTTATGAAAAATATGATTCATTTGACGAAAATAACTACTCGATTACGACAATCTAACATTCGATAAAAATTTGATCACTTGTCTTAGCGGACATTGTTTTGGTGTGATGTATTTATATCTATCGGTCAAAAACTTCATCTACACTATAATATTTCGACGGCCAAACATATACCTCTTGGCCAAGTCTATTGAGTAATGATATTTTTTTTGGTCGATAAAAAATCAGTTTTCTTTAATCGGCTAAGAGACTTTGTGTAATACAACTATTTCGTAACCATTGATTCGTCCTACTTGTGATCAACTATTGATATCATATATACATCCACATCAAGTTCACAAAAACCTCTCCCCTGCGCGAACCCTAGCCGCCACCCCGTCCTACCACCGGCAACGTCAGGCTATCCGGCCTGAGTTGTTGTCGGTGGTGACTCCTCTCCTTCTCCCTCATCTCCCTTCTCTTCCCTCTCCTTCTCGATTTCCTTCTTCCCTTGTTCTTTCCGTTTTCTCTGGTTCTCTGTTGGGGCTTTTGGGCTCACCGGCCGGTTGCTTGCTCGGCGTGTGACCTTGTTTGGTTGAGTTCTCTGCCTGGTCCTTTAAGTTCCGGCGGCGGCTTTTGCTGGTTCACTCGGTTTAGCGGAGCAGTTCGGAGCTGTCGTCGTCGGGGTCGCGTGCTGCTCGGGTCCTCGCCGGAGTTGGTCAACCTTGGGCGTGGCTGGTTTTCTTTGTGGCCGGCGTTGCTTGCAGGCTCGTCGGCGTCCGGCTTTTGGCATTCTCGGGGTACCAGATCTGTGCTTCCTAGATCCATTCCCTTTCTCCTCGTTTCTGTTGGATCTGGCCGGAGTTCGTGGGGCTGCTCGGTGTTGGGGTTCAGAGGAAGTCGGGTAGGCTCGTCGGCGTTGTAGTTCCTCGCCGGAGTAGCAACAGAGACGGCGCGTTGCTCGGATGCTGATTCGTGGGCCGGGTAGGGCTGGACGCTTCTGGGCCGGGTAAGTTTCTGATTTTGGGTCCGATCCCCCGGAGTAGGTCGGCGTGCCAAGTCTACGGAACTCTCTGAGTGACTGGGCCGTGAGGCTATCAAACTGTCCTGGCCTCTCTCCAAAATCCGCTGAAGCATCAGGCACGGGCTCTGGTGTCGGTGCGGTAGTCCCCTGCTGCGCACTCAAGGCTGCTAGTACAGCGCGAACCACCTCCTCGAGAGGGGTTGCTTGAGTCGGCTCTGCGACTGGAGATGTCCTGGGTGGCGGCCCTGTTGGTCCCCCCCCCCCCCCCCCCGAATGCTGATGCTCTGTGGAAGCAGTATCCTGGGCCTCAGCTGCCCTCCTCTGCTCAACTGCAGGTGTCCGCCTCGGACCCCTAGCTGGGCGACTCCGGGTACCTCTAGGAACATACGTACGAGCCATGTCGCCTATCCGCCTGCACGGATAACGCACATGTTCAGTACTTAGTTCAACAACGGTTCTCACACGTTACAAGGACGAACACACACGCGCATACACAAGTCACCACAGATACGCCCCTCACACTAGTAGATATATATATACTCATATAATATAGCACACAAGTTCGCATCTCTATGCGTCACACAGCAACAGCCAGCGATTTAGAAATCAACACCAACTCTCACAGGAGGGTTCAAATCAGTCAAAGAAATCCACTCCCACAGGAGGATTCAATCAACCAAAGAAATCCACTCCCACAGGAGGATTCAATCAACCAAAGAAATCCACTCCCACAGGAGGATTCATTCTCAAGCACACCACACAAAAGGCACAACACACAACAGGCATACCCCTTGCTCAGGTATCCTTCCACAAGAGGGGTTTAGACTCAACAAAAAATCAAACCAAGAATCACCCTTACTCTTTCCTTCCCTTCCATGAATTCCCATTTCTTAACTTTTTATTCAAATCTTTTCATGTCGATCTCATGCTGTTACAATCTGATTCAGGCGTCCCCGAATCTCATTGCACAGCTTGACATCAAACATCACGCTCGACCACAGTGGCGCCCCTGAGTCAAGCCGTGATGGTGTAAACATTTTATTTCTACCGAAAATTCGGCATGACCCATTCGTATTTTCCCTTAACCCTCCGCTTAAGCGGGACAACCACCAATACAATTTCACAAGATAAAAGTACACAGAGTTCTCATGCTCTTACAAAGACATCACACAGTCAAATAAGGGAGTTCTCATGCTCCTAAAGTACACAATGCAATCAGTAAATGGAGTTCTCGTGCTCCCAAAATATCACGGGGTACTCGTGTCCCAAAATCGCCACCTCAGCGGGCATAGGGGATACTCGTGTCCCAAAATCGCCACCTCAGCGGGCATAGGGGATACTCGTGTCCCAAAATCGCCACCTCAGCGGGCATAGGGGATACTCGTGTCCCAAAATCGCCACCTCAGCGGGCATAGGGGATACTCGTGTCCCAAAACAAAGTCCTCACACAACGGACAACGGGGTCCTCGCGCCCCAACCAAACAATCAATATCAGCATACATGGAGTACTCATGCTCCAGAAAAACAGTCAATCACAAGTTAAGACTTGAACAGGACCAAACCACAACTTGAAAATTTTCGAAGTAATACGCCAAAGGGCAACACCGCTAACTGTTGGCTCACTCTACCATGTATGCATAGCGGGTCGGTCATTGACCGTTAATCCAATTCCGATCTCAACCCTTCGGCTTCACCGATCATTAGGGAGAGGATACCAATCAAGTAATGCAAACATTGTAGTGTAAGGTTCCATTTGGGACAACTCTTAACGCACTCAAGACTCAGACTTCCTAACTCTACCCACCTAATTGACTTCGGTCCGAGGTTTGAAAATCAGTTCAAAAGACACTTGTTTCAAATGAAACCAGGCTCTGATACCAAATTCTCATGCCCCAAATCCGGTTATCGCCCGGACTTGAGGCATGACGGGTAATAGAAGACGAATAAACCGTAAAACAATATTTTAAACCTTGAAAACCTCCAATAAGTACTTCAAACCAAAAAATTTCAATACTATAGTTCGAATTCATCAAACGTAGTTCGAAACATGAAATAACCCGCAGGGGGTGTAATAATAAGTCTTACAAAAAAAAAATGTTCTTAAACCAAAGGGCATAAACATGAAGTCTCTACGGGACCCACACCGAGAAGCTCCCAAGCCTCTACTCCTCAATCAAACCTGTAGACACAACAAAGAACTCGCAGGGGTGAGCTTACGCTCAGTAGGGAAAACACGTAACCAAGTGGATCTTCAAATCAACAGATCAAAGATGAAGTCAACCACAAATATGTTAACAAACACAGGTAACCGATAAATCAACCAATGCCGTGGCACATGAAGTCTCCACCCTCCGATCCACATGATGTGTCCTCTCGGATTTTCCCTCAAATCCAGAGGAGACGCATAACATTGAGGCGACCGGAAACAACCCTTCGGGGCGCTTATCATCGGGATTCTCAGAAACGTCTCCAAGGGATTTTATGTCCTCGGGAACCAAGTGTATTTCTCCCATGGAGAGCATACACTTGGACAATTTAATAACAAGCAGTTAATAATTGAATAACGCACTCACCCGAAACACGACATAATACAAGCTCAACAACCACCAATTCAAGACCACGCATAACTCACACATCACCAATTCACCGCAACAAACAGTACACGAATCACGCAAACATAGTACACCAATCACCCAATTCCAACTTACCGTTCACTTACCAGTTTCGGACCACCGGGGGCATCGATCACCTGATTGCACCGCACGGTACAACCAGTCATACTCGATGCTCCAAACACGCATTCAAGTAAGTCAAGTAATCAATCAAATACAACCAACGAGCAAGTACGAATACAATCAATCAAATATAAGAGCCTTCAAAGAGCACGCATACATGCAATTCTACTAGTTCGTTAGACTCTTTAGCCTATCCACTAAACAATCAACAACCAAGCATGTGCTCCTAACAAGCAACTAATCCGAGGGATTTGCCAAGGCTCCTCTACCAGACAATCATATCCCAAATATTTAAAGCGAATTACATTAGTGATTGGCATCCTAATCGGTCACCACTAGACTCTCCGGTTATTAGCAATTGAAAGACGATTAAGCTAGTTATTCGCATCCTATATGCATGTCTAGGACCTTTTCCAATTTTATTAGCTTAGAATGCATACTAGGCATCATAAACGAGAGGTTAAGGCTTTCCCTACCTCAAGGTCCTCCTCTTAAACGCTTTGATGACGTCCGGTGATCACCACTTTGCTCCTTCCTCGGTTCCCGGCGTGATCCTTGCTCCTCTAGCTCGATCCCCAACGTCTTGGACACAAAGAACGCTAATTAGGCTCCACTTAGACAGTAAGAAAGACCCCCAAACCCTTCCAAAGTTCAGCTCAAAACCAAGATGCAAAAACCCTCAAGAACCCTTAAGAAACCCTCACCCTGGTGGGTCACGGATCTGGTCACGGATCCGTGACGCTAACCCTCACGGTTACCGTCACGGAGCTGTGACGAGTGCCGTCACGGACTCCCTCACGGAGCCGTGACGTCGCCCGTCACGGGATCCGTCACGGATCCGTGGCGCACCAGGGCAGTTTCGCCCTTCTTCAACCTCCAGCTCCAAAACTCCGAAAAACCACTCTTAAACCCAGAAATTTACCCTTACAACTCCCAAAACAGTCCAAATCCTTCAATACTCCTCTACCCATGGTAGGAATCAACACACAAACAAGTTTCCAAGGATTCATCAAATCAAACCCACCTCAAAATCTCCAACACTATTGATTTCTCAACCAAAATCCAACAGGGTTCATCATCAACACCATCTCTCACCATCTCTACTCAAACCCAACATCATCTAGCACTTTTCACCCAAAACCCAAGAAAATAGATGAAGAGAAATGAGGATTAGAGAGTTCCATTACCTCTAGAGTGATGAGATGAAGAGGGTGCTAGTGATTTTGAGGGTGGACGGTTGGAGGAAGACCTCAAATGACTCCTTCTTCTTTGATTTTCCTTCAAACCTCCATGGGAGCTCTCCTTCCTTGCTTCCCCTCTAAGTTTCGGCTACAACAAGAGAAAAATGACTTGATTTTGCTTCTCCAATCCAATATAATACCTAGAAGAAGTAAAGACCTAAAGGCCCTTGAGCTAGATTTCTTTGTAGTAGCTTTTGGGAGGGTAAAAGGGACAATGACCATCCATTTTTCTCTCCTTCAACCAAAAGAGGGCAAGTGTCCCTCTAGCTCATTTAATTTTCCAAATTACTTTCCAGCACTTTTAAAAGAAGAAGCTTTAGTCGATATAAAGTCTCGTTTTGACCAAAATTGACTTTATCTGATATTATACTCAAACGAAAGGGTTTTCTCCCCTGAAGCCAACTGTAATAATAGCTAATCCGTTTGAGTTCCGGAAAAGTCCCGAGTGACTTCCGGAGTCACCGGTTCGACCGGAAGCGGGTCTTACAAGGACGGTCCAGTGGGCCGGGTCTAGGCAGGTTGTTTCTGATCCGGTTCAGCTTGGGTCGTCCAGCTTCGGGTTGGGTCTTCTCGAGTCGGGTCTTCTACGACCCAGTTTCGGGTTGACGGTTTGGGCTGCTCTAGCCGGTTATTTCCCTTTTTCGGCCTTGGTGGTCGGTGTGCTTCCCCTTCCTCCTCGCTGGAACGGTTCATCTGTTTTAGTTGGCTGCGGTGTTTTCCGCGAGGCGGTTTGGTGTGGTTGGATTGCTTCATCGGAGGTGTCTTCATCAGAGTTGATCGTGGGACGCGCTTCTACATCCTCTGGCTGTGGATCGTTGCGACTCTGGATCGGGCGCTTCTGCTGATTTGTTCTCTGGCCCAGTCTCTCTTCCCAGGTCTGGTCGTGGGACGCGTTTCCTCATCCTCGGGTGTTGATCGTCGTGGACCTGGTGGTTAGCTGAGGCTCACTGGTATTCCTCTTCTCCTGCTATAGTTTAATGTTCCACTCATTGTGCCATTATCGATATCTGTTGGTTTTACTCTGCTTCCTCCCACTTTGTTGGGTAGGTTTCGTCGATTTCTGGGTGTTGGCCCTCGACGAGTAGTTTGGCCTTAGTGTCATTAAGCAGTGTTCCCTCAATATTGTTTTTAGTATAGTGTGTTCTTGAGGGTAATTCCCTTAAGCACTGTCTCCGTCTTGTGGTGTTGACCACCGACTTGTTAGTGACCGTCTTCCAGTCTATGTGACGGATTGATGGTCCTATTGAGACAGAGTGTTCTTCTTACTTTGGCAGTAGATTGGTTTATTCAGTTTCGTTTGTGCTTATTGTTTGGATTTCCGGGTTCTGACCTTTTTTTCCCTATGTGCTTCTTGGTGGCTTTATTCGAGTGTGAGTCTCCTTTTTTAGCCGGCTTTTTTCTTTCTTGGGTCTGCGTACCCATTCTTTTCAGGGTCTGCGTACCCATTCTTTTCAGGGTCTGCGTACCCATTCACCACTGGGTCTGCGTACCTATTCATTTCAGGGTCTGCGTACCCATGCTCTTCAGGGTCTGCGTACCCTTTCACTTCTTTGGTTTCCCCGGTGTGGGGTTTCAGGGTCTGCGTACCCTTTCATTGCTTCTTTCAGGGTCTGCGTACCCATTCATCTTCATCTGGGTCTGCGTACCCTTTCTCGCAGGGTCTGTGTACTCATTCATGCTCACAGGGTCTGCGTACCCATTCACTCAGGGTCTGCGTGCCCATACACTCAGGGTCTGCGTACCCGTTCACTCAGGGTCTGAATACCCATTCCCATTCACTCTGGGTCGGCGTACCCATTCTCATTCACTTAGGGTCAGCGTACCCATTCTCTTTCACTCTGGGTCGGCGTACCCATTCTCATTCACTTAGGGTCTGCGTACCCATTCTCTTTCACTCTGGGTCGGCGTACCCTTTCACTCCGGGTCTGCGTACCCATTCACTTTCACTTTGGGTTTGTGTACCCATTCACTCAGGGTCTGCGTACCCGTTCACTTTCACTCTGGGTCTGCGTACCCATTCTCACTCGGTTTTTGTTGTTTTTTGTCTGGCTTTTTTTCTCAAACTGTAGCTAGGTTGAGTTTCTTTGCTGTGTAACTTTTTCCTTAAAAATAAATTCCATAAGCTTTAGCTGATCAAAAAAAAAAAAACTATTGATATCATTATTTATACCTGAAGAAGACGCCATTCATGACCTGCTGAGGTCTCATTCCAGCATAGTTCGCCCACCGCGTGATGCTGGTCATTTTAATACATAACTATCATGGCCCTCATTATCTAAAAAGTAGCATCCATTTTGGCATATTAAAGAATCTTCTTGTTATGACCCGTTAAATCAGGGGCGGAGGGAAGGGGCCTAGAAGGGGGCACGTGCTCCTCTCCGATTCTGTTTTTCTTTTTCTTTTTAAATTTTGTAAAAATCATTTAATATTCTATGTTGTTTTGTGTGTTTTAATTCAAATTAATATGAAATTTTCTTTTCATATTTAAATTAGTGATGGTTAAGGTAATAAACAAGTTGATACGAACTCGATTCGTTAAATGTTTGAGTTCGATATAATTAAATTCGATATTATGATTATATTTGTTTAATAAACAAGTCGTCCTCGAGTTGAACCTTTCAAGTCGAGCATATTTTCAGCTCATGATTAATTTATTTACTATTTTTTTATTTCTATTGATTATTTATAGGTGAGATATAAACGATCTGAGTCAAATTCGAGTCTAAATATTTATTTTCCGGCCGATTAAAACCTCAGCTTATATTAACTATTGCTAAATATTAGTGTCCTCCATAACTCTCTCCAGCTCGACCCCTTTATTCAAACCCTAGCCGCTGCGAACTTTTCCTTTATTAATGTCGGCCCTGTCTGGCCTTGGACGTCGCTGGTGGTGTGGTTCTCGTCCCCCCTCCTTCTCCCTCTTTTACCCTTTCCCTTTCTTCGTCAGCGTGGTCTGGCCTCGTCCTCAGGTTGCCCGACGATGCGTAGCGCCGCTGTAAGATTGGGCCGGTATGTTTGTGCCCGTGGTTCGTGAGGCTGTTGTGCCGGAGTTGAGCTCGTTAGTCGCCAGAGTTATGGGATGGCCTGCTCCTCCTTGAATCTACGATCTTCACGGCTTCACCGGAGCTTCGTTGCAACGACGGTCATCTTTTGGCTATGTGCTCGCTGGTGTACATGTTCTACTGCTCCGGAGGTGTCTGCTTCTCTCCTCGGTCATCTTGTTTTTCTAGTCGGCATGGGTTAGCTTGATAGGGGCGGCGAGGCTCATCTGGTTTAGATCTTGGTAGGGTCCAACCGGGTCGGGTATGGACATGTTGGTTTGGATCGGTTCGGGCAGAACCGGATTTATTGCGGGAATCATTTCTTGATCGTTTAGATCTTTGATTCGTTGTGAATCTGGTCTCATCCCTCGTCATCGCGGATAGTCGGAAGCTCGGGAGTGGTGTCCCGCTTCTCTACAGACTTTAATGTCATATTTTTATGGATTCAAGCTGGCTCGTGCTCGGTATAATTACAGGCCTTCCCCTTCGGGTCCTCGCCAGGTGTTGGCCGGCGAGGGGTTACCGTTATCATTTTTGGAATGCTCAGCTCGAGTCCAACCTCAGATCCCCTGAATTGTTGACTTCCTGCTGCCTGTTTGTTGGAGTGTTTTGGTTGGAAGCTCGGTCGTGGTGTTGCGCTTCTAGGTTGGCTTTAGTGTCAGATCTGTCCGGGTTTGGGTTGGTTCGTGCTCGGTATAATTACAAGTCTTCCCCTTAGGGTCCTTTTTTGGTATTGGATAGCGAGGGGTTACCGATCACGGTTTCAGAACGCTCAACTCGATTCTAGCCTCGGATGTGGAACGCACTTCTTCATCTTTCATGGTGTGGATCGTAGCGAAACTACTCTATTTACATATGGTGGTTCGTTTGGTCGCTCTTGTGCTTAATGGTTGGTAAATCTGGGATAAAGACCTTTTCTCGTGTGCGCTTCATGATTGTAATATTTGATTTTTTAGACCTTTTTCAGTTTTTCTCCCATGTGGGAATGCTGAGGTTCCTTATATAGGAACGCTCGTTCTTCTTGGTTGGTCTCGGTTAATTTTTTCAGGTGTAGTGTTTTTCTTGTGATGGTTCTTCAGTATCCCTTATAAGTTAACTATGAACAACTTGGGGATTGTTTTGATGGTCTGTAGCTAGATCAAGTGTAACTCCTCTTTCGCCTCAAAAGAGGTTATAATTCAATTTGCTTTGCCAATAAAAAACTATTGGTAAATATTTGTTAAACCAGTTTCTAAATGATAACGTAATTGTATTGATGATAAAAAAATATATTTTTTAAATATGAAAAATGCATGAAGTGATACATAATAAATAGTCAATATTTTTAACGTATTTTATTATTACGATTTTTTTATCATGTTTCCCTTATTGGGAATTTTTGATCCGCCATTGTGTTAATCCATTTTCGTTCGGGATCTCGTAAATATATTGATGCTCTTAGACTTGTAGAATAAATCTACTTTTTTTTCGTAGAAATGAATGAAATAAAGATATAAAATAATGGACACAAAACTAGGGAGCCTGCATTTTAGGTCTTCTAAAATTCATACCTTTTATGGTTGGGTGTCCTTGTATTGTCGATCGGTCGCCTTGATTCGCCAGGGTAACCCGACCTAAGTGTAGTGGAACGATACACCTTTTTACCATCCCACTCCCGGATCCCAAACCCACCGACCGGATTGCTTCAATGTCTTCTTCAATCGGCTCGTACGGATATCCGAATGATAGGTTTCGACGAGAAAGGCCACGCCCGGCCTATGATTTCCGATCAGATACTTTAGTTGTTGACGATTCTTATCTGCCCCAATCCACGACCATTCTATGCTATGAACTTCATAGAAAATGCACTCAATTGGAAATAGAATAACTCCAAAAGTACAACGACCACAAGAGAGAATAAGGGTAAACATACATGGCGTAGTGATGCACCCGAATACTGATATCGGATGAAAAATCTCCATCGACATTTATCAGGTAAACGACATCCGAAACTTACCCTATGCGGATCATATACTTGTCTCTTCAACTCTAGTTATTTATTTATTTATTTTTATAATTATTTTAATTCTATTTGTTTTTTTAGTAAAAAAGATGAAGTTGTTTCATTCCTTTCAAAGAGAGCTAGTACATGCTTGAAGGCTCTAACGGGTCAAACAACTGACTCTTAGACAAAATAAACGTCTATAACGTTCTGACAATGTGTCACAAAGGCTAAATAAGACTTAAACGGGATGCCACAAAGTCTACTTAGAACTAAAACTAGAACCCAAATAAAAACTAAGAAAAACTGACGAACACTGCTCAAGGTAGGGCCTGTAAACCGCTGGGTCCCCCGAACGTGACACTTTTCTTCTGATGTAAAACCGAACATGTTGTCGTCAGTGGTGAGGGAATGACAAACTTGTGTTAGAGATCCCTTCCGAGCGTCCCTGAAGCCTGCAAGAGAGCGGTGCGGTGGTGGAGGCCAGGGAGGAGGCGGTGTAGGAGCCAACAACGTCGATGGCTTCAGAGACGGCGACGACGACCAGGGAGACGGACGCGCCGGTGGCGACATCAACGAAAACCACATAAGTTGGAGAGGTGGTACCGAACAGGGCCGAGAGACAGGAAAACCCCTAACAAAATCCTCAAGAAGAGGCCCAGGGGAGTAATTGTCACAAACAAATCCATATAATGCGAGTAGGAGAAGAGGAGTCATGGCAGAAACCATGGAATAACCATGGTTGCCATGGCCTTAGGCGACTTTAGTTCTATTTGTTAATTGATCTTGCTTTGATTTTTTACTCACATATAATTAACATTCTCACATCCCAATTTATCGTATTTTTTTTATATGTTTTTATAAAAATATTTTATATTAATGGTTATGCATAAATTTAAAAAATTAATTTTACCATAATAAGTACAACTAATTTATTAGAAAAAAATCTAATAATGAATTTTCTATTTCGAGTTTGAGAAAGTAGGGTTTCAAAACCTCTCTATTTGTCTTTTTTTCTCTTCTCATTTCCAAAGATGTCGCCTACCATGCCATCGCCTCCGCCCACTCTCACTACACCACAGAGCAAACCCCAACAATGGCTGACGGTCTCCCTCCATCACCAGTGCTTTCGAAGATTAGGCCACCAGCTCTTTCATCACTGGAAAACCTAAGGTCGGCTCCGTTCTCATACACCACGACTGCACTGATGCCTTCACAAGTTCTGCATGCCGCATCGGGGAGCAACACGAAGCCTCTTCGAACACATACCCCTCGGGAGTCTCAACTTCGGCTTGGACGGGGGCCCGTCTACCACATGCAAAGATAAGGAGCACTAGTTTGATATCTGGGATCGATACTCGGCTCATTTTTGCAACACAAACAGGTGCCTCTCTCGACCACAGGACGCTTCAACCACTGGTAGACCGACTATCTACCAGGCCCATACGGGTACCCTCGAACCCCGATACTTGATTGGGAGGATGTGGAGAAAACTCTGGAGGTCACAATCGATGTCGTCCTTACAGCGACGGACGGTCGATACCGATTCTCCAAAGCGGGTAAGGTTGCAGGGGTTGGGAGACACAACATCACCACTTTGTGTGGGGTGATGATCCGCAATTGGAATGTCCATGATCTGGAGGTGGAGTGCCTCAACAAGGGAGTGGTTGCATTCCACTTTCCATCGAGGGCAACAATGGAATCCATCCGTCATCGAGCCCTTGGGGATTTAGTGGCTACCCACTTCTTCTAGTACCCCTCCAACTATGCATGCAGCCTAGCTCCATTCCATTTAATTACATGGAGATCGGGGGTGAGAGCAACGAACTTCCTTTGAGATGTGCGGTATGCCCAAATCCGAGCCCTACTCGCCTCCGCCCCTGGTACAAAGGTAATTTCTTCTCCCATTCCAAAATCACGTCGTCAGGATGATTTTTTGTGGTTGCGTATTAGTACTTATGTGGATAAGCCTCTAAGACGACGAATTCGTCTCTGTTATCGGGGCAGATTAACTCCTCGTTGATGGGGCTGCAATATGAGACACTCCCGGGTTTTTGTGTTCGATGTGGTAGGCTGAACCACCGCATCAAAGCATGCAAAGCATATTTAATGGTAGTTGGACGGAGGATATCCGGTATGATGTGTCCATCCGAGTCCCGATGGGATTGGATGTGGACCGTCTTCTCAAGATGGAATATAGGGCATTAACAACACCTCGGGTGACGTTGGTGGATGTTCTCCTCACCTCTTTGTCCCTAGACCCAATTAGGGACTTTGTGGGAGGAAGTGGAGCAGGACACGTGAGAGCCCCTATGTTACCTCCTCCGAGATTTTGGGCCCTAAGGGAAGTGGAAGAGGCTTGTACGGAGTCTGACGACTAGGCTAAGGACGCCCGGACGGGGCAGATCCAAACATGCAGAGGCACATCCAGGATTGTTAGTTGGGGCACCGGACATTACAAAATCTATGTGACTTGGGTAACGTATCTGAGAACGAGGACCCTATTGTACCTGATATACATGTAGGTGGGAGAGCAATCAGAGCAGGGAAGTAGAAGGAGACTCGAGATCAGATAAGAGGTGTAGGTTCTATCTTTGCGAAAGAAATGAAATCAAGAGGCAAAGGGAAGGCTGGGCAACACTACACTTGGACTACCCAAGTGAAGAAAGCGCTGGAGCTATCGGGTATGTTTCCACTGACCCGCCAACTAATGGATGATGAGGAGAGCGAAGATCAACTGACGAAGGCTCAACAACAGCCTTGTCAGGGAGAATGAGAGGGCGCGAGGAGGGGGAGGCAGGAAGAAGACATATCCTCCAAGACCCCAGGCGGACAGTGTTGCGAAGTCTCGATAAAGCAAAAAGAGTAGTGCAAGAGTTTTATCTTTTATATTGCTTTAGTTGGTTTCCTTTCCGTTTGAAATTCAGTATTTATTTGTTCTGTTGGATTGTTAGTTTAATTGGACCTCTTGTTTTAGGTCCAATAAATTTGATATTGCGGTAAGAGGTTGTCTTCAGTTGTTGTCTACGGTGAAAAATAGACTTTTCCTACAGGTGCAAGAGAACTATGTCGCCTATAAAAGGCTCGGACAATATTCTAATACCTAGGACCGTCAGTCTTATTATGTAAATCTTTTGATTGACAGAAATGCATGCCTTTGTTTGTCCGTTTCAAAAAAATATATTACGACAAAGAAAAATATATTTAATTCAAATTAATTATAGATTGAATAATAAAAATTTAAATTTATAGACTAACTCGTTCTAACATTAATTGCCTGACACAAAACTGATACGATTCACCTCATCCTTGATATGATATCATTATTACGTGAAAACCCAAAGCCGCCATTCAAGACCCAGCTCACCAGCTGTACCGCTTTGCTTTAGCCCACAGTCTCCTTATTACAAAAATACCCCTCACTTGCAAAAAGACATCCTATTTTCGGCAAGTTGACACGTTACAACATTATTGCTCTTATTCTTTTGTTCTACTACGGACCACATGAATGGTCCGCCCACTTATTATTCAATACAGATCTTCAGCCATCGCCTGAATCAATTCATCGAACATACCCTCTCCATCAGCTTACTATAAATAGAAGAGACCTCTCTCATCTCATTCATCAAAACACAAACAAAAATGGCTTCTCTTACAACCCTCACTCTCTCGATCCTTCTCTTCCTATCCGCCGCTTCCTTCACCGTCAACGCCGTAGTTCCGGCTTCGGCGACGTTCAAGTACGTAAACGAAGGATCTTTCGGAGACTACATAGTCGAATACGGTGCCAGTTATCGTACTCTCAGCGTTTTCAACTCTCCGTTCCAGCTCTGCTTCTACAACACTACACCCAACAAGTTCACCCTCGCTCTCAGAATGGGAACCGTACGATCCGAGTCACTCATGAGATGGGTTTGGGAAGCCAACCGCGGCAACTCAGTACGCGAAAACGCCACCTTCGCACTCGGCGCCGACGGGAACCTCGTCCTCGCCGACGCCGGCGGTCGGGTGGCGTGGCAGACCAACACCGCCGGAAAGGGTGTCGTGGGGTTCAAGCTACTCCCCAACGGTAACATGGTGTTGCATGACTCCAAGGGTAAGTTTGTTTGGCAGAGTTTTGACTCTCCCACGGATACTCTTTTGGTGGGCCAGTCTCTCAAGGCCGGAGGCCCAAAACAGCTTGTGAGCCGGGCTTCGGAGTCCGTCAATGAAAATGGGCCTTACAGTTTTGTCATGGAGCCCAGAAGGCTGGTTCTCTACATCAAGAGCTCAAACTCACCCAAGCCCACCGTCTACTTCACAAATGAAAATTGGGGGATTTTCGGCAACGGTACGATTGAGAGTGTGACATTCAAAGCTGTCCCGGAGACGGATGAGGGTTTTGCATATGAGTTACAACTAGAGAATCACGTCACGGGAACTGGATCGGCCGGGGGTGTTATTCTTGGCAGGCCCAAATACAACAGTACATTATCGTACCTCCGGCTCGGGATCGACGGGAACCTAAAAGTGTTCACATTCTATCCTAAGGTCGATTATTCCGCTTGGGAGGCCACAGCCACTCTATTCTCTAGGCAATCCATTTGGGGAGATGAGTGTCAATTGCCGGAGAGGTGTGGAAACTTTGGGCTTTGTGAGGACAACCAATGCGTTGCTTGCCCGTCACCTACGGGCCTACTGGGCTGGACCAAGGACTGCAAGCCAAAACTCTTGTCGGGCTGCGGGCCCAGTAAGTTCAATTACTACAAGATTGGAGGAGTTGACCACTACAGCACTAAGTACACACAAGGGGAAGGTCCCATGAAGGTGAGTGATTGCGGAAACAAGTGTACCAAAGATTGCAAGTGCTTGGCCTACTTCTACCGTACGGACAGCTCAAGGTGTTGGATCGTTTATGACCTCAAGACTCTGTCCAAAGCTCAGAACTCAACCCATGTGGCATATGTCAAGGCACCCATTAAGTAGATGCAAATTCAATTGGGATTGGGTGTCATTATCCAAAGTTAATAAATTGGTAACATTTTGTAGTTGCCTTGGACTACCAAGTTTATAATAAATAAATTTCATCTTGTAAATATATATACAGATACCATTGCTGGACTTAAACCTGGTCTCATTTTGTTCTAATTTTATATCGAAAATCACTGAAACTGAACATTTCCGATACACTTGACCGCACAAGCAAGATTCATTTCACTTGGAACACCAGGCTACAAGCAAAAGGTCTAAATTCAAGCACGAACTACAAGCAAAACCTCGTTCTGCAGGATTTGTTTCTAGTTACACAAATGGAGAGTTTACATGCAGCACCTGATTCATAATGATTAATATTCATTTAAATGTGGCAAGAACTAATTACTTGAGTGGCGCCATTCCAAGAGAAGCACGGATCCTGTTCCATTCTGCAATTTCGGGGTCTACATTATCAGTCCCATCATCCTTCTTCTGCTTCTTTTCTTTCTTCTTCCTTGGCTCTTCCCTTTTAGGGCTTGTGCTACTTTGACCATGCCTCTTGCGCTCATGGTCCTTGCGGTCCCTACTCCTACTCCTGCTCCTTGACTGATTCCTCCGCCTGCCACGCTCTCTGTCCCGCCTCTCCTGGTCTCTTCCTTCTCGTTCCTTTTCTTCTCTTAACCTATAACGGTCTCTGTCTCTGTCCATATCTCTATCCCTCTCTCTGTCCCTGTCCCTATCTCTATCTCTTCCACGCCCACGGTCCCTATCATAGTCCCTCTCATAATCTCTATCCCTGTAAAGGTTTTACAGCTTGATGTTAGAGCAACGTTGGAGGTTGTACTCAATGAATTGGAAGATCGGAATAAACGGATGAGCTTGTGAGTTTTGGATAAATGAGTTCTAGCATGTATCAGTGTTGCAATTGTCATATAGTAATAAGACAGTTCTTGAATAAATTTTCTAATGATAATTTGATGTTTGCTCCAAAAGAGTCATGTGGAATACAAAAATGAACCGACATTACACAATATACCTAGTAGATGGTATCAAATGACATTGACATTTAACTGCAATCACAATATTAAGGATGTGTGATTCTTCATACTTCTCCCGGCACACTGTCAGTGCAGAGAAACCTGGCAGAATCATATGATATTTGCTATAGGAAGCTGCTTGAAAATACCAATGGTCTGAATACCATGGTTGAATGACAATTCTCATGAAAGAATATTTTGGGTATGCAAATACATATATCAACTTCCATCATGATTTCCTACAAGATCTACCAAAACAAGACTAACAGATCACAACATTAAGGATGTACGATTCATCATACTTCTCCCGGCACACTGTCAGTGCAGAGAAACCTGGCAGAATCATAGAGTATTTACTATAGGAAGCTGCTTTGAAACACCAATGGCCTGAATGCCGTGGTTGAACAACAATTCTAATGAAAGATTGTTTTATATATCACAGACATAGGGAAACTTCCACTGTAGTTTCTTACAAGATCTACCAAAACATAACTAATAAAAAAATAGTAATTTTTTTCACCAACCACAAAGAACTCAAACCTACAAGCTACTCAAAACACCAAAACCACTAACAAGCAGATAATCAGTTCTGTGTTCAAGGTTTCAAGTGAACTCTAATCTTCAAAAAACAGTAGAAAACGCAAAGAGTACATACCTGTGTCTATGACTGTCGCGCTTTCTCTCCCTATCTCTTTCCCTTGGGGGACTTCTCCCACGGTAATAATCCTGTTAAGAATCAGAAACCACACATCAGAACTCAACATACAATAAAATTTGAGTATTGTGAAAGCCAGAGCGCATCAAGACTGACAAAAAGGACAACCTTTTGGTAGCCCCCGTCTTCCAAATCATCATTGAGCTGCCCCTTTTCTTCTTCCTCCTCAAAATCCTCCTCTAGAGCACTTTTTCTGGGTTCCAGTGAACCAATTGTTTCCAGATTCGACCTGTCACAAAATGTCTGTTCAATCTCTATAGAAAGAGCTACCGTTGAGCTGCTCCTTCTCCTCAAAACTCATTGTGTTTGATCATTCAATCTCTACAACAAGCAGCTTAAGCTAATTATTCACAAGACAAGCATAAATGAGTGCAAATCAAGCACATAAACTAACATTCATAGCATCCAAAATCAAAATCAGCTCGAGAGAAGAAGCTACCTTTTTTTAACCCTTGGTAAGGCAATATCACAAGAGTAAAATCTTTTGTGAGCAGCTCGTGGATGACTCATCGACATGGGTAAGAGCGAAGCTCCCTTCAGGCATTCTCTTACGGACCTTCCGGTAGTCGTTGTAGAGAGGCTCCAGGTAGCGGTAGGTATCGACGTCGGTGCCGGTGAGGCGCAAGTAGAATGCGCCGAGAATGCGGACGTACTTGTAGTCCTCGTTTTTGATGAACTCGACGACGATGTCCTTCTCCGGCTGAATCTGGAGCATCTTCATGACGGGGCACATGAACGGCGTGGGCTTGCGGTTGCCTCCGTATGCCCCGCCGAGGTGGTCGAGCTCCATGGCCTTGTCCACCAGCGTCTCCGCCGTCAGGCCGAAGCACTGCTCCTTCCAGTAGGTGTTCTCATAGATCTTCGAACGGAGAATCTTCTCAACCAGGTTCTGGGGGTTCGTTCCCCGAATGCTCTTCGCCGTCGGGTCCGTACGATTCGCCATCGCCACCGAGCAGCGACGACCGCCTACGCTCTAAACCCTAAAGCTATTGTATACGGAGAAGAAGACGGTTATAATGAGAACCAACTAAACGCAGCGTTTTGAACCGATTGATATAATTGTTTCCTGTTAAACGCGGCGTTTCGAGAGGCTGGTGGTAAAATGGTAAATTCACCACTCGTTTTTATTCCACAAACTTAAATATAAACTCCTATTTTTTGTGAACTCGTTGGGACTCGTTTGTTGTATGTCATGGGAGCTTCGAGTGAGTGAGTCAACTCTCCATCCTCAGAGCTCAGTGAAGTAACAGAAACAGTAATGGGTTTTGGTCATCTTCGTCATCCGTTACTGCTCCTCATCGTCCTCTTCGTTAATCCCCACATACCCTTTTGCTTTTCGGGTAAATCCATATAAAGCCCTAACTCGATTAGCTCTTCTGCATCAATTTTCGACAGTTCTCTTCTTTTATTCATGTGGGTTCGTTTGATTTCTGATCGGATTTTCTGGGTTCAGTTATCAAATTATTATTTTGGTGAAATTTGGACGTGTTCTTAGGTTTTTGTGCTTAGCGTGTTTTGGGGGTTGGATTAGAAATGGCTAGAGCCGCAAAGCCAAACAAATATAACTCTTTTGTGAACTTTTCTTCTTCCATGTCTTCCTGGTGGTTCTGTGTATGATACTTGATTTAGTGGGTGGCTTAATTTAGGGGGAAATGCCTATTAGGGGGTTTTAAAACATCTATCAATTTCAATAATACCTCAAATTTAGGGGGAAATGCCTATTAGGGGGTTTTAAAACATCTATCAATTTCAATAATACCTCAAATTCTAATGTAATAGTTCCTTATGCACTAGATTCCCCGACATTAGAATTTGAGGTATTATTGAAATTGATAGATGTTTTAAAACCCCCTAATAGGCATAGAAAAGCTATACAACCAGCTTTCGTATTGCCCATAGATTAAAAAGTGTGGTCCTTCTTTGGAGAACGAGGCATACAGGAAATATTACATTAGAATTTGAGGTATTATTGGAATTCATAGATGTTTTAAAACCCCCTAATAGGCATAGAAAGGCTATACAACCAGCTTTCATATTGCCCAGAGATTAAAAAGTGTGGTCCTTCTTTGGAGAACGAGGCATGCAGGAAATATTACATTAGAATTTGAGGTATTATTGGAAATCATAGATGTTTTAAAACCCCCTAATAGGCATAGAAAAGCTATACAACCAGCTTTCGTATTGCCCAGAGATTAAAAAATGTGGTCCTTCTTTGGAGAACGAGGCATGCAGTAGAAGTGCAGTTCGCCTCATTGTTAACAAGAAGTACCTGGGATTGGAAGAAAATGGTGGCGTATAAGTAGTAATGATGGTTGCTCCAAATTGCTTATTTCAGTGACATATATGATATATTAATGGCTCCTATTCAGCTTTGGATATTCTGCCTTAGCATGGCCAGATAAATGTGCCATTGGATCAAAGCCATTTATGGAAGTATTTGAGTCACTACTTAAGGGTGACTAAAGAGTGTTCTCAAATAATGAAATGCTTTCTGATTGGAAGTTCACGAATGGCATGCTTGAAGTTTAAACCAATGTTAATCTAGAATGTAACTATGAAGTGTTTCCTTTCTGAATTTGCATGTGTAAGTAGTTTGTGGATGCATCATAGCTTGCATTTGATGTGGAGCCTTGTGTTAGGCCAGTGATAAGCGTTTCATGAGCAAATCTTTTCCTTTCTGAATTTGCATGTGTAGGTAGTTTGTGGATGCATCATAGCTTGCATTTGATGTGGAGCCTTGTGTTAGGCCAGTGATAAGCCTTTCATGAGCAAATCTGTTCCAAGATTGACAATTAACTGTTTATGTATCTCAAGCTGGTGTGTGCGCAAAACTAGTGTTTGAATTCGCCATGCAAAGTTTCCAATGGAAACATTTCCATTTCACTTTCCTAGTTTTGGACCCTAGTTCATTTGAGCCTTTTGCTTGGTTGAATGATCCCACCGAACAAATTTGTAACTGAGCCTCTTGTTTTCTAACTTGTAATGTCAAAAGGTTCTCTTTTGTTACAGCACTTTTGAACTCAAAAGAATATATTTCAATTCAGGAAAACCTGGTGAAGTATGTGTTTCCCAAGGCGGCCGCTTTCCACCCTTCTCATCTGAAGGGAATCCTCCAAGTAAAGCAAGCAAGGGACCCAAAGATTTGACCCTTTGCAGGGTGTTCCGCAAAAAGACTTGCTGTGATATAACTCAGACCCATCCTGCTTTGGTATCTGTAAGGAGGCTAGCAACAAAAGGGGAGGCCTCTCCAGACTGCCTTCAGCTATGGGAATTATTGGAATGCTCCGTCTGTGATCCACATGTTGGCGTCAAGCCTGGACCTCCTCTTGTATGCGCTTCTCTTTGTGATCGAGTCTTTGAGGCTTGCTCTAATGCTTACTTCTCCATGGATGCAAATACACAGGTATGTGCATAGCACCTTCATTTCTCATGAATGCTTTGACAAAATCAATCTATTGATCGAATCTCATTTGGCAGGTTCTAGCACCGTGTGGAGTAAACGAATTTGTTTGTGGCATGGCTTCTGAGTGGATCTCTAACGGCACAGAGTTCTGCCGCGCTGCAGGTTTTGAAGTTGCACAATCCAATGATATATATTCAGGCTTGGAAGAAGCATCTTGCTATGGCGGGAAAGCCAGTCTTGATTCAATTGCTGATTCATGGAAATCTTCGCAATTTGAGGTTCGTCAGAAGTCCGAGAACTTGGGTTTAGAGGATTTCCAGCAGTGGGTGAGAGAAATGCCATTCAATGAAAGAGTTTCATGGGCAGTAGGAGGAATGGTTCTCACAGCTGGACTCCTGTACGTAAGGTACATCACCATCTGCTCCTATCATTACAACTCTACAATATAGTTTTTTATCGACTAAATCAGGTGTATCAAAGATATTGGGCTCAAGACCTTTCTTATATAGAAGGGGCTACCTATGATTTTTTTATCCTTAAAGTACTTTTAAAGATCGATGTATCAAGGATAGACTTGAGACCCCCATATGTAGAAGGGAACTATACCACTTAACCCCCACCAAGGGAAACCCCAATAAGGGTTGGAAAAAGGAGAGAGTGGCCCAATAAGGTATGAATAGATAGAAAAGCCTAACGAGAGTTGGGAGGTGGAGAAATAAGATGTGAGGTACTGCTACTGGGACTCGAACCCAAGTCCACAAGAGCCAAGTTTGACCAGTTAGACAAACAGCTTTGGTACTGTACATTATAGTTATGTGAAAATTATCAGTGGTTGTTTATTTGTTTGCAACTTTCAATGCAGCAAAAAAAGGAGCCATAGTCGCAGTCAAAAGTCAGGGAGAAGACTAGGAGGGACGGTGTACCAGAGTTCTGCTACTTCTCCCAATGGGCAAGGAAACAGGAGAGGAAACAGAAGATGAACATTTTCCTCCTTGTATGTGAACATAATCCTGATTTGGGTTACACTCTTATGATCTTCATGACAGAATGTAACTTATTTTCTGACAAAAACATAGTTTGAGGTTGCTGTTTCGTTTCTAGTTTTGTGTTTATCATTCAGATTTTGTCTGCAAAGTATCTGTTTTGTTCAATTTTTGCCCATTCCATGATGTTGCAGTAGAAATTCCAAAAACTGAACAGAATTGTAGAGAGAAAAGGGGTCATTTGATGAATAAAATTCCCAGAAAACTGGAAATGGTACTTTTCTATCGGAGAAGCTCTCAATGTAACTCAGAAAAAGACCACCCTCAAGTGTACTATATACTATAGCAGATACACACAATACACTACCAAAAGATTCATAAAAACCAAATACAAAAATGCACAGAATGTAACAAAAAGTACACAATCATTTGATTTACAGGTTTTTGTTTCAGCGGCACCAAGATCATACAGGAACATGAACTTGAGCTGGAGAGGAGAAATCTCTGAAATTCTTTCGTCCCATCAAACCTTTGGGGGCTGTACAAGATGATGTAAAATCAAATGTCTGGTTTCACTAAACAGCAAACGTGCACGGTCAAGGAAAATTATAGTTGAGTAAATACCTTCTTAAGGGTTGCGCCAGAACTGGAACTGCTTGCTTTGCTTGCAGGTTTCAGTATCTCGAATGAACAAACTAAGGATTCATCAACACTCAGTAGAGCACCCGCATTATCAAACTCCCCACCATAGTTTGGAGCTGAAAATATTGTCACCAGTCTTCGCTTAGCGAAAAACTCGTACCCATCCTCCACCACCTGCAGTTGAGATTATAAGATCCTGACCATGGTTAAGGATGAAGATCATTCTTCTCCAGAAAGTGTTACCTGATGGCCTCTGCAAATGAGATCAAGATCATTCTTCTCCAGAAAGTCAGCAACCCTATCAGCACCAAAAGTACAAGATACACCTCTATCACTATCTGCCCATCCCTCAACCCCAGAATCAGGATCAGACCAAAGGAGATCGCAAAGCAACCCGCTATCAGGAACTTCAAGAGGCCGTTCAATTTCCTTTATTTGATCGAGTTTCTTTAGCTCAGGTGAGAGTCCGCCGTGCATGCAGAGTATCTTATGGTCAACAAGGGCAGCCACAGGTAAGCAGTTGAAGCAGTCGGTGAATATCTTCCATAGCCGGACATTAAACCTCCTTTTGCATTCATCATAGAAGCCATATATCCGGTTGATCTTGGCATCTTCATGGTTTCCCCTCAAGAGGAAGACTTTGTCTGGGTACCGGATTTTGTAGGCAAGAAGCAAACATATGGTCTCTAGACTGTGCTTGCCTCGATCAACATAGTCCCCGAGGAAGAGGTAGGTTGCAGCAGGGGGGAAGCCACCATATTCGAATAGTCTGAGTAGGTCTTGGTACTGTCCATGGATGTCACCTGTAAGTATTTAGGACATAAATTCGATGCATTGGACCATATGCGGACAAATCAACAAGTTACAGTCTTTAAAGAGAAAACCAATGGTAAATTTTTTTGGAACAAAGATCTTCTAAAACCAAGTCCAACCAATATCAACTCCAACCACAACTTAGTTGTCCTTTAACCAATGCCTATATCGCCAAGTGGTTATGTGCCTGAATCTTAAGGACAGAACATGGCCATTCCTTGTATATGGGAGCTTTCAAACATTATACAAGATGACCACAAAAACAACTTACTACATTCATAAAGATAGAAACAATTCTATTCACCTAGAAGCATAAGAATTTCATTTCTCACGCCCAGAACTCAAATAAATCTCATATGTTCATAATTGGGATATGGAGAAACTACACCAGCATGCCATATTCATACCACAACACAACACAAGCACAGCAATGCAATCCACGTTGATCGAAAATATTGTGAATACCATCACAGTAAATTACACAAATAAAAAGGCTCCCTTTGCTGATAAACTTTCCAATTCCATATATCACAATAAGAGAAATCCGATCAACCAAAAGATGAACTTGGAGCTTCCAATTATCCCAAAACACAAACCATATACTCAGCAATATGTAATCAATCGACAAATACCCATTTCACATCAACACATACCCAATTCACATTAACATCCAAAACAAAGCAAATTGCTCAAAATGATTCAAACCCAGATCAAATTTCCACCCAAAGCACCCTTTCAAGTCTCAACCAACATAAATGAGGTAAAAAACATTCTAGAGAGCTCACCACAGATGCGGATAGGAGCTCGAACCTCAAGGAGGATGGGCTCGGAGAGGAAGATTTGTCTGGCGCTGACGCAGAGTTGACGAATCTCACTCTCCGATAGCTGAACCTGCTTGCCTCCTTTGCCCTCCAGCAACCTCCTTATTATGTCATCCAACACAACCTTATCCATCATCCTCTCCATTGTCATCATCACGATCCCAACAAGAAGAAAGAGGGTCTCTCAGAAATCAAACCAAACAACCCAATTTTTCAGGGAGAAAAACAAGGATCAAATGTCCAAATTTACCCAAAAATAGAAATCGAGAGGAAAAGGGTATGTATGTACGTGCTCAAGAGAGAGAAAAAGCACAACTTTGTGGAGGGAGAGAGAGAGAAAGAGAAAGAGAGGGAAGGTCAAACCCAGGAAGTTTGGATAAGATGGATAAAATTATTGAGATTGAAGAGAAATAGGAGATGAATCTGGACTGGAATTGAGAGATTAAGGAGCAAATATTCGAAAAGGATATGTGATTGTGTAAAATTGACTCATCCGCCATGTTTGCTTCAATACGGTTGAATCCTTCAAAGACGGAAGCTCTGGTTGGCGGGGATCGGTAGACCTGCGCACGTTAGCACCACCGTCCACCTGGACTCTTCCCTGTCTTTTCTTTTTCTCATTTCCTACCATGTTTACTTTTTTTTTTATTACATATTTAGTTTTTCAAATCTGAAAACAAAAATGTCTACCCTAAATAAACCCACAATATTGACTTGTTAGTTGATAGTATTATATAAACAAAATTAGATAAATTTTAAATTACTTTATTATTGGAGAGTAGAATAATTCGTTTACAGTTAGAACCATCCATAAAAGTGTGCCTTAAAAGGTCAATATAAATCTCGAATTATTCATTTTAAAATTATTCTGTAATTAATTTTGACTTTTTATTCCAAAAAAAAAACAGGAGGTGAGACAAAAAATAGAGACGGCGTAAGATAGTGTCAATGATAAAATACAAAAAATGTATTTGGAAAAGTTGAAGATGTACACGTGTAGTAGTAGTACAGGCAAACATGTCTTGATTCCCAATCCTCAATCATTACTATTCCGCTTATTGTTTATATAATTAATCACTCAATTAATAATGTAATTATTAATTATCCACATTTACCAATCACATGCCGCCACGATAGTGTTTTTTTTTGTCAAACGCCGTCCCGTTTTAACCCCTTCACCCACCCAAATTCAACATTTTCGAGCTTTAACAAAGTTAAAGATGGGTTGGATCTCAAAATGATTGGGCCAGGCCGATAAAGCCCATGGTCCCATCTGATGATAAATCCAGAGCCCAACCCCGAAACCAAAATCACCGTTAAGTGTTTCGTTTCTCTTCCGGTCGGACACTGAGAGCAAAAATGGCATTTGCTCCGTCGCTCTTCACCTCTGTGCCGCCTCCGTACCCACCGTCTCCTCGCGACGACGCTCTTTTCTCGGCTCGTTCCAGACCGACCCATCTGATTTTTCCGCGGTATCGTCTCCGTCAAGGGCTCTACCCCGTCGCTTGTGCTCGCCGCCGGGACACCGACTCTGCTACTTTTAAGATGGAAATTAAGGTAAACCCAATTCGATTCCAGAGCTGATACACCTTTTTACCGGTTTTTTCTGGAGATAAAGTCGATACTTTTATTTATTCCCATTTCAGAGGCAACAATTTGGTTTTGTTCTTTTAAGAGTACAGAAAATTTGGATGGAATTTGAGATAAAATGTGATGATATTCACTTGACTGCTTTTGGTTTTTCTTTTTTTCAGTTAATTATTGATTTTTCTTAATGTCTACGTGTTAGGTCAGGGTTTTGGTTTTGGATCTAGTTATGGTATTGGTTTTTTTTTTGATAGGCGATGAGTTATGGTATAGGTTGAGGGCATAATAATTGACAAGAGAACTCAGGATCTGGATAAACCTTTAGGCTTTGTTTTTGCTTATAATTCTCATATCCACTTCATTCCAAATCAGCCCTCTAAATACAAATAGATGGTCAAGATTTACTATCCACTAATAGTAATGGTGCCTACAATTCTGTAACTACTACTCCTTTGGCAGAAGTGCAGTGAACTCCTAACAACTTATGGTGGAAGAAAATTATTGTTTCAGTTGTAGATAATGAGCAACTTAGCCCGACATTTTCTTGTTTATGAACCTGGACTGATTGTATCCATCATTTTCTTGTTTATGATCACGGATAATTGTATGTGGTCAAAGCTCCAAAGGGTTGTAGTAGCGAAAGCATTTTAGTAGATTTGTTTCAGAAATGCATACGGTTATAAACCTGGTGAAGATCTTATCTGGGCAGGATTTGCTTTGTTTGAATTGTTTCACTGGTTGTCTAAGCATGATCGTGATGTTGTTTTGCTTGTTTTCTTCAGTCCTGCATAGCTATATCAAATTAGATTTGTCTGACACCATCACGGTATTTCTTTCATAGCAACAATTCTCTCCCGGAGATGCTGAGGAGGAGGAGGTGGATGATGATGAGGGCATGGATGATGATACCTTTAAGGCTCTCTTTATGGAGCTGGAAAGAGATCTAGAAAACGGTACTTCATTAATGGATGATGACGAGATAACAGAAGAGGACTTTGTCATGGTTACACATGCATTAGCGGAGGCACTGCGTGGTGGCGGTGATGATATAGAATTGACCAACTCACTTGTGGATGATGATGCTGAAGCTGGTGGTAGAGATGACGACGAAGAAGAAGATGAGGAGATGAAACCTGGTTCACTAAAGATTTTAGAAAATCTGACTCAGAAGGCTCAATAAGTCACAGAGAGCAGCTCCAGATCGTATAGAAGTTTGTTGGGTCAAATGATCTGATTAGGACAACAGTGTTCTTGTTTCGAGCTTATCTATTCGGAGCAGCTCCTTGTTCAAAGTTTATATGTTCATGTAAACAAATGTTTGGCTTTCTCTCGGCATATGACCTTTGTTTAAGGTGAGTTTGACCTTTTTTTTAAGGTGAGTTGTGTTTGACTTTTAAGCTTCTTAAACCATCTATTCTCATATGAACTTGCCAAATCTAAAGATCCGAATGATCTTGTTTTGACTTATTTTTAATGAATTGTTTAACACGATAGTTGTGGATATGACTAGTTTTCAAACCAAAAAGATGCGACTTTATTCAGCAGTAATATCAAAGGGGTTAACTTTATATACATGACTCAATTCAGTATAACCATTGCAAATTTAGAACCCCGTTGCTATAGATAGCTACTATTAAGCTTGATCGTCCTTGATTATGTTAATTTGTTGACAAACGTCAAATTATCAGGGGTGACCAATAATTGGTCGGAAACGATCGTTACTAGCCTTGAACGGTTACTGCACTAAAGAATATCGGCGCTGACTTTGGTAGAGACGTCCTCCGGTCGGAAGGAGGCAAATATTTACTTCTAATTCAAAGTCAACGCTTTCCAGCGCCCTAATTTCTACCTCTCTACGAAAGCTCCTTCTTCCTCGACTCATACCCGCCGCCATCTAGCTTCCCCCCCCCCCCCCCCCCCCCCCCCCCCCCCCCCCGTCGGTGATGGTCACGACCATGGTCGTGGCTGTTACCGGCGGAGGCCACCCATTTCCCCCTATCCTTCCTTTCCACCTTTCCCCCTCCTCGCTCTCCTTCACGTGCGTCTCGCCAAACTCCGTCCATGTCTCCGGCGAGCGCGTCCTCTAGTCGTCTTGGTGCTGGTCTCTTCGAGTCCTGTAGGAGCTTCTTCGACTCCTCTGTCGTGGGTTTGTGCTTCTCGCAGTCTTCCAGCGTGTATCGGCCTGGACGCTACTGCTCTAGATTTCAGATCTAAAGCAGCCTTTTTCGGTGGCATAGTCGTCTCCTCCACAACTGGTTGTGCGCTCAAGCAGGTATCATGTCTGATCCTTCTATTCTCCTCTATTTGATTCTGCTTCGAGTGCTCATTTTGGTGATGGCCGGCGTTCAGCGGTGGATTTTGGAAGTTTGGTTTCTGACAAGGTGTGGAGTTCGGGTACTGGGTATGGGACTCGCCTCGGTGGTGACAGTTCCTGCCTGAGCTCGAGTTTCTGAGGTTCGATATGGTGATTTCAGATCTGATCCTCCCCTTTCCGGTGAGCTCAGGTTTCTAGTTGAAGCTCGGGCCGGTCAAGCCTTGGTGGTAGGACCTCTAAACTCGACATATATGTTCGGTGGTGGGGTTCAAGTTCGAATGTCTCTAGTGGCAGTGGGTTTTTGTTTCGACGCGGGACTGCTTTCTCGACCTTCTTGGTTGTGATTGTAGCGGGTTTGGACCTGTCGCAGCTGGTGTTTTCGTTCTTCGGCTCATGTCTCTTTGTTTCTGGTGTTGCTGCGGTGACTCGTTTTGATCCTGCGTGGGATGCGTTTTGCGATCTCTCTGATCGTTGATTGTTGAGGATCTTTCCGAGTCGTGCCTTTTTTTCATTGTTATGTGTTGGCTTCAACGAGGTGATGCTTTCTTCTAGTGCTGCTCCCTTTTCAGGTGAGGATACTTAATCTCCATTCCCTTTGCTTTTGTTTATTTGTTCCCCACGTTGTCCTTTATTGTCTCTGTTTGGTTCTCATCGGTTTCCTTCTTCTACATGGGAAGGGTTCGTCGGTTTTCGGTGTCCGTCGATAAGTGGTTAAGGCAATTGGGCTTATTGGTTGAGTTCCTACAGATTCGATTTAGGTTTTAGTGTGTTCTAGTGGATTTCTTCCTCTGGATCTGGATCTGTCTCTGTCGTGGTAGTGTTGGTTGTCAACTTGTTAGTGATCGTCTCCTCTCTTTGTGAGAGCATGATGGTCTTAATGAGACAGAGTGTCATACACACTTAGGCAGTGGATTATGGTGTTTTAAGTATTGTTTGGGCTTCATGCTTGAAAAATTCGGGGTTTAGACGTTTTTCCTTTTTTGGACTTCATGATTGGAAAATCATGGATTTTAGACCTCCCTCTTTGTGTGCTTCATGGTAGTCATATTCGAGTTTTAAACCTTGTTTATGTTATTTTGGTTTGTGCTTCATGGTTGTAAAATCTTGTTATTAGACATTTCTTTGAGGTTCCTTTCAGAGGAATACTCTCTCCTTGTATTCACTGCACCTTTGTTGGGTCGCTGAGATTCTTATCATAAGAATGCTCTTTCTTGTATTTGTTAGTTGATGGCTGTACTGGTGTTTGGTTCGTGGCTGAGATTTGTTCAGTCCACGTGGTTTTTTGTTGGGCCGAGAATAGTTCGGTCCTCAGAATTTTTGGGCTCTACCCCTTCGGCTTTGGAGCCTTCATTTTTCATTCTCTGAAAATGTTGTGTTTTTATAATACATGAAACTATCTCCGACAGTTCCATACATGAAGGTAAGGAACGATAGGATATGGTGACACATGAAGGTATCTCCGACAACCCTCACCCAATCCACTCTATATCAACCACTTTTGGTATTGAATTTTACACCTCCGATACCCCCACCACCACTCCCATCTCTATTTGAAACACGCCTCCTAATACGACCCATAAATCAGTACCTTAGTCAGAAGGACGAGAAAGCTATGACTATGGCCCTACCATGGAAGCCGGTTGGGGAGGATCCCTATGAGACATATCCCCAACCACTTGGATTCTATTGTCGCGAGTGGGAGAGGTGGTTACTCCTTCAACCACAATCGTCATGGACGGACGCTGAGCCCCCCTTCTTTACAGCAACATCTGATACCACATAGCACACCGAAGGCACTGATAAATCAAGAAGGACCTCGGGAAGGAGTAACACTGGATCAACATCTCCATGATAATATTCCTTGGCTTCTAGGGGTGTATTTAGATGAATGGAAGAAATGGTCAGTATTGCGACTATGGACACCATTGGAGGAGGGAGTGAACCTCCTCGCCGAACATACCCCAGGGACAGTGTAGACAGAGATGTACATTATCGTGGAATCGAGCTTGATGAAATTATAAATCACTCAGGCCCCATACAACCCAGTGACAACAGACGAAAATGGCCGAGAAGGAACCTAGGGTCAAGGGTCGAAGCTGCAAAGGGCCCCCATGGTTTCCTGATACTAAAGGGCACACATATGAAGATGACGCATTATCCTGGCCCAAAAACAAGCACTCATATAGATATATGCATCCAGGCGAGGTCTACCACACAGCCTTTCCAGGTCAAATGAGTCGCCTACCAAGCAACGGGGTGTGTGGGAACACACACCTCGCCCTGCCAAGATCGGGGTAGACCTGGTCCCTGATGTTCTCCCTAGATGCCTAACTATCTCTTCATTGCCTATACCATTTGGTGGAGGCATCTTCAAGTCGAGTCAGGAAGTGCTCTTTGTGAGCTGCAGCTGGGTAGTCATCTGTCCGGAGAATACCTACCGTTAGATTATCCCTGGTTTATCTGGGCATCTGTTAGAGGATTAACGTTTGATACCTACAGGTCTGGACTTGAGTTTCATCCTTTTATTTTGCTTATTTATGTTTATTTACTTCTGTATTGTTCTCGTATTTCATATTTGTTGGTTTGTTTGCGTATGAATTTCTGATTTCTATCCAATAAAGAATCCTACATGCTCAAAAAAGTAAGTAGGGGTAAAATATTCATTTCACTCTCTATCAACTAGCACATGGTGCCATATAACTAACATAATGACATATTCTGTTAGTTTATTTAACCCCATTAAAGAAAATGTTTGTGGACAATAAATAGTATAGCTCATTATACATTTTGAAACATATAAGATCTTAGGTACGTGACCAAAACATAAAAAGTACCAAAAGATATTCAACCCTAAAATTCGAAAAGATGGTAGAAAAGACATGAAAAAAGACATCATCGTTTTCGTCATGAACTCTACAGCTAACGACTATCCCCGCCTTCAAAACATACAAACACATAGTTTGATGCGTTAAGAACGCCTTCGATTATTTAACGTTCAATCATATTTGTGTAAAACATAAACTAAATTACTTAAGCCGTCAATAACGTTTATGAGTTTTCTTTTATTACAAAAAGGTTGAAAAAAAATACGTTAGACATTAAAAGGACGGATTTTAAATATTTATCCAAATCGGTTTAAATCCTTTTTTTTTCGACGTCCAAAATTTTATTTAATTTTAGAATGGATTATCGTAATAACCTGAAAATGAAAATAAGAGGTAATTCGTTTATGTGCATGGAGTTAAAATACGCGGATAGAGGAAGAAGAAAGAAGAAGGAAGAAGCTTTATAAGGTTGAGTGTCACTTTAATTCTCCTTCTCCTTTCTCCTAAGCGTTTTTCAGATCCCATTTAAATTTCCCGAGAAACAAACAACCATTACTAATCGAATGCAAAATCTGGATCGATCCAGAATCGGACGAATGGGTCATACGCAGCTGAAGCAGCTGCCTCGCCGCATAATCCTGATCCGCCACGGGGAGTCTCAGGGGAACCTCGACACGGCGGCGTACACCACCACCCCCGACCACAAAATCCCCCTCACGCCGCAGGGCATCTCTCAGGCCCAAGTCGCCGGAGCCAACCTCCACGCCCTCATCTCCGGCGACGCCGCCTCCTCCCCGAACTGGCGGGTCTACTTCTACGTCTCCCCGTACGAGCGGACCCGCTCCACTCTCCGAGAGGTCGGACGGGCCTTCCCGAAGAAGCGAATCATTGGGGTCAGAGAAGAGTGCCGAATCCGGGAGCAGGATTTCGGGAATTTCCAGAGCGAGGATCGGATGAAGACGATTAAAGAAACTCGGGAGCGATTCGGCCGATTCTTCTACCGCTTCCCCGAAGGTGAATCGGCGGCTGACGTTTTCGATCGCGTTTCAAGTATGAGTCTCTTCCTTTACACCATGCCCTAATTGATTGGTCTTTGTTCTGCTTTGGAAATTGTTGTTTTGTGCATTTGTTTAATCGTTTCTGAATGTGTTTTTGCATTCCATGTCTTTGTTATCACTTTTTTGGCATTTGTTCAAGTGTGAATGGTTGCTGATACTTAATTGCAAGTTCTTCAAGTTTGGCATTTATTGAGATTTTTGGAAGTTAATGTATATATCCAAAAACTTGTGGATTGATGAAACTAAATGGTGTGGATCATAGGAGTAGATCCAAGAAAACACGGACAAAAGTAATATGATATAGCCAAAATGCCGTTCTTAAACACATAAGATGTAGTATAGGAAGGGAGGATTTAAGCACAAGATCATATTCGATCCTAACTTCGTTTAAGGTATCGTTCAGTTGTTGATATGAGCACCACTAGGTCCTGATGATTGATGTGGTTTATTTTATGTTCTAGTTAGAGCCCATCCTGTTTATTGCTCTTAAGATCTAATTAACAGAGGGTTCAGCTATTGTTTCTCAACCCAGGTGGGAAATAATTGGAAGTGGATGATGAGGCTAAAACTGATTCAGGAACTCCTTCGCCTTTTGGATGAGTAATGAGGATCATTTCATTTGGAAAAATCCGTGTTTTTCTCAACAAATGTAATTTTTGATCCAATAGCCTTCCATCCATACGCTTGTTGTGGGCTGAACTCCTTTTTCAGTAAGATTAGAGCCTTCTCGTGGATCAATTTAAGATCTAAGTTACAATACAACATGCTTTCAAACATCTTGAACTGCTGCTTTTAGACCTTAATGGGAAATGAAGGAAATGTCAACATTGATTTGGCAAATGGAATATTAGACCTTAAGTTACTCCTTTAACAACATTGTGTTGCATCATTATTCATCATTTGAGTTGCACATATGTAGCTTCCTTTTGCTTTCTCCTATTACCCTCTTTGGAATTAAATGATCAAGTACTTTATTCTTTTTCTCTTGTGAGTGTGAATATTGATTATGTATGATTTGCACACTGAACAACCTTTTATTTTCTTGACTTGAAGTATGGTAATAACTATAAAACCACTGAATATAAGTGTTTGCATATAATGCGCTCAAAAAGTTGTTAATGCTTGACATTTCCCTATTGCGTGCTTTGCTTTCAATGGTTTGCCTATTTTGTTAAAGAGCATTAGTATATATGGCCAACAGATATTGCTGATAATTTTTATATTCTACGTCTTTTACACATAACTATCCCCAAATTTAAACTCACATCCAACTACCTAAACTTTCAAAAAATTGAAGATAGCTCTTTTTTGTCAGAAAATGATGAAAATGCCCTTGACCCTAATCTCAAAAAAGACTTCGTAACTACCCCGAAACATTTTTATTAAAGGTAAAAAGACGAAATAATTGGTATTTTTGAGATTGGGGTTGGGTATTTTCGTCATTTTCTGGCGAGAAAGAGCTATCTTCAATTTTTTGCAAGTTTAGGTAACTGTAAATAATGTTTTAAAGTTGAGGATAGTTATGTGCAAAAGACGCATAGGACGCAGTAGCTATCTGCAATTAACCCTAATTTATATCCAAATGCTATATTTTCTCTAATGAAGTTTAGCATTCAAGTTCTGATTAAACGATTCATGTATCTTCTGAAATGGCATGTCTAGGTTTCTTTGAATCGCTATGGAGGGACATAGACTTGAACAGGCTTCACCGGGACGCTTCTCATGACCTAAACCTTGTAATCGTGACCCACGGGCTAGCTTCACGGGTTTTCCTCATGAAGTGGTTCAAGTGGACGGTTGAGCAGTTCGAGTGCTTGAACAATCCCGGGAACTGCGAGACCCGCGTGATGCAGCTAGGTAACGGTGGAGAGTACAGTTTGGCTTTCCATCATTCGGAGGAAGAGTTGCTGAAATGGGGACTCACTGATGAAATGATAGCTGACCAGAAATGGAGAATTGACGCCGCCAGAGGTGACTGGAATGGAAATTGTTCCTATTATCTTGACAGGTTCTTTGATTTCGACAGCAATGGTACTGATGATGATGAAGACTATGAAGACTGCGATGCTGAAACCGAATAACCGGTGTAAATAGGCCTAGTTTGGAATTCATTTCATTCAATTTGCTTGCTCATGGCATTCTTTTTACAATTATTTGGCAAAATTGTAAGGAGTTTTAATTCACTGCAAAAGTGTATACTTTGTTATTAGGGGCATTCTTGAGTTTTCCTTCAATGTCATACCTTGGGAAGTACATTTTTCTTTTCTTTATGGTATGAAGTGTACTAACACTTACTAACATTTACTTTACAATTCCAAATCTGTTAACCAATTTAAATTCATAGTCAAAAGAAACAATAACATGAAATAAACATACACAAACAAGAGCTGCTGTTACGAATAAGACAGCCGTTCATGTATATATTTCCTCTTGAGTTCTCCTATAAAGATCATCTCAATTGATATATTCTTACCCGACCAAATCCATTTGTGACATTATGAGAATAGTACTTTCCCATCTTTATGAATAAGTTTTATGATTTTACGTTTTACTTTCCTATTTTTATGAATTTAAGGTTTTGCGTTCGTATTTGTATGAATCTATTTTATGAACTTAACGTTATTCTCATTCTAGTTTCCATATATCCACCAAGTGTTTGTAATGATTTTCTTCTTTCCAATAAAAAATTTGAAGTAGAAGAGCGAATAGGCAAAGCATTGCATCACATGCCATTGTAAGAGACCGATTCTAGTAAGTGAGATGAAATGTGAGATGAAATATTCAATATTTTATCGTCGTAGACGCTCTAAGAACATGTGCAATGGATGAAAAATAATTGGCAATTGCATATCGATCAACGAGCAAATCAGTGAGTGCTCACTGGTTTTCATTGCTACTCTCTGGTTCCAGTCGTTCCAATTCCTCGAGCCTATGAAGTAGGTGACTAATAAATTGAAAAAGAAAAACAACCAACGGCTATACTTCCAACAGGCGGAAATTAACTAAAGGTTCACAACTTCTTCGCACATCTCCCTACCTCTGACCTCAATATTTCCATTCTTTCCCGCACCCCTTCAAATGCACCAAAATGTCTTCCAATAACGAATTTGTTGCACTCTCACAATTTTTCGATTTTTCTTCCCCTCCATCAGACAATGCCAACAGAGATCTTACTGACAATGCCAACAGAGAACTTACTCAAATTTTTCTCGAGATTGAAGGACGAAACTGGAAGCTGTCAAGATCAAGACAGCAGACTTCTACTTAAAGAGGATAAAAGAATTGGACACGTCAGAAATATCGGAGGCTGAACTAAATGATATGCTTTATCAATTTTAGTATTAATATTTCTACACATTCTAATTTAAAATCTGATAACCGATCTATAATCTAAGAAATCAAAGGAAACAAGAACACGAGATACAAATGCAAAAACAAGAGTTGCTGTATTAAGACATCTCACATTTATGTGTATATTTCCTTTGAATACTCTTATAACGATTTATCTCCATTGGTACCACTGGCCCCTCCTCTCCTGCTAGCAGTGGTGTTCTTCAATATCTGCATTTCACGGTACAAAAGTTACAAATCTTTCGGACAATTCTAAACACGAGATCGAGTATATTATATGCCGATATGAGTTGCAAAAACAAGAATTCCAGGTCACTAGTAAACGGTCAGATCGATTCATACATCAATAATCATCCATGTCTGATTATTAGCTGCAAGTCATACAAATGTAACAAAGTCATCAAATATAATTAGACTAGAATCGAAGTGAAACTGAATCGTCCTCCAACGAGACAAAGTGAAGCCTGGAACATGTTATAGCCATGTTGTGGCTCCATAATTAAGCGTTTGATGGATCAAGTTAACGACTAACCATGATGGGTATACTCCGATATTTGTCCATCATACAAAAGTATTAACAACCTGGACAAAGAGCAAAAAAAAAAAAGAGTTCTCTTTCGCACCCCACCCATTGAGACTTGGGACTGAAAAACTGTAATCTAAAGAATGTTTGTATAAAGAACATTTCCACACCACAACACTGAATTTGGTGTAAGAATACCAAAATGGTGTTGTCAACTCCTACCTAACACCAAAATAATTGCATTAAATGGAAAAAAGTTTTTTTTTTGAGAATGAAAAAAGTTTTCTTTTAAAAATATTTAAATGCAGTGAATTATTAGACGTCTGAAATCATCCATTCGTTTTTCAACGGTTCATTTAAATCATTTTAATGACAAAAATACATCCACCTAAAATAAGTTATTTTTTCTTTTCCATTTAATATTTAATGCAAAACCATAGATTTGAGTAGCTTCAAATAACGCCCTTACATGTAAAGGGAGCTAACATTTGTATAGGAAGTCAAGACAAATTTTTACACAATAAAATAAAATTACATACTAAAAAGTAAAAATAGTTATTTTTCAGACTTTTTCTGATAAATGTGGTATTGTATGTCCAACACGTCTATTTTTAAACTAATAAGTTTATTTGTATTCTTGTTTATTTAAATTAGACCAGTACACACCGATCTCTTTGTTACCAAAAATCCAGAAATACAATAGAGAGAGAAACGACCATTTATGAAAGTCATATTAATCATAATTTATATGTACATAACAGGTAATAATAGAATTTTCTCATTCTTAATGTTTCTTATGGTTTTTGGTTCAATTTATGTTCTTTTTCTCTTACCAAATGTGAGATGGAAGGATATGATTTTCTCATATTAATGTTTCAGATGGGTTTTAGTTCAATTTGTGGGCACAAAAGAAAGATTATGGAAGAATCATAAGAATTTGAGTATGAGTTTATTACTCTCTAAACCCTATGACTACCCGAGTAACTTTGAATGAGGGTTTTCTATAAGATCAAATTTCTATTTATATACGTCCCGTCTTAAGTAAAAAGTCAAGATTAATCTTAATCAATGGTCAAGACATCAAACCAACTCATTTGGAATCTAACAGCACCTTAGATTGATTCGTATTTCCCAGGTTGCGTATCAAGATCAACTTGGGAAGACTATAAATACCTCCAATGCTAATCAACTTGGGAAGACTATAAATACCTCCAATGCTAATCAACTATCCGATTGCATTATGTGCACGCAAGTTAAGAGTGGTTGAGGATATGGATAAAAACTAAGAGCATGCTCAACATCAAAATCACAGCAATTATGATATAATTATGATGTAGCATAGGATATGAAGATGGAGATGTGACATACGTGTCTAAGCATTTGGTTCTCGTTCTGCAACGTGGAAAGCCTCTCCTCCAGTTCCGAGTTCTTCTTCTCTATGTCTTTAACTCTTGACTCCAACTCCGTCAAGTAAACTTTCTTCCTCTCCCTTGCTTGCTGAGCTGAAACTCTGTTCCTAAGCAGTCTTTGTGATTTTTAACCAAAATTAAGGAAATGGAGTGTCAGAAAATGCAATTTTCCACAAATAGAATCAAAACCAAACTCACTAACGGCTATAAATAGAAACACAATAAAAAAAAATTAAACTTTCCGTTACCTCTTGAGTCGCTTGTTCTCTTTGTCGGCCGGATTTCTCCCTCTCTTCCTCTGCCCCTCCGCCTGAACCCGGTCCAGACCCGCCCCACCCGAAACCGGACCTGTTACTCGGCCGGACGCAGAGGCTCCAGCGACTTCACTGCCGATCTCCGGCACTCTCCTTATCTCTTCGTCACTTTCTATACCTAACAAACAACGAAATCACTGTTACGATTACGGCACTAATTAAAACATCAAAACAATAAACAAATCACATATGAAATCGAGTCACTCATCTCGAGAAACCCAAAATAATTTCAAAACCCAGATGGAAAATCTCCATGAGTTTCGAAATCGACGAAGACAAACAACATACATTCAATAGGTCCCGACCCGACCCAGATTGTGGATTTCAGAAATTCTACCGAAAAAATGGAATTAATTGGTGAAATTGAAAAACGAAATAGATATCACAGAGACAATCAAGCTCGAAGACCCAAACAATTCGAAGATACATTAAAATTCTTCTAATTACTGAACTCAATCGGGTGGATCAATCAGTTCGTCTCCATAAATATTGGGAGAAAATGAAATTACGAACCTTCTTTAACTTCAAGCTGAAGAGCGGAGCTCGAAGATCTCTCGCTACTGGAATGAATGGAACTCCCGGCGACGGAGCTCGTGGCCTGTTCTTGCATTTCGCCGTCGTCGTCCTCGGAACTCAATCTGAGACTGTTTGTTGGACAGGGACAGAGCGAGAGAAAAAGAGCGGGATATTATTTTTTTCTGAGTAGTGAAAAAGTGTGTTTATTTTACAAATATTTGGGCCGTGAGATTCATTGAGATCCGGCGGTAGAAAACACGTTAACGTGGAGCTGTTGAGGCCATGAGTAGTTAAAGTGAATCAAAGGACTAGGTGGAGGAATCGTGGGGGGCTTTCCAACGTTAGATGGAGACTGAATTTGACGGGTGGGATTGAGTTTGGAATAGAACATTATTGATTATGGGCAAGACTGCAAGAGTTTGCGCTGACACGGCGCGTGTTTCGCGCGTTTTGGAAAATAATTACAAAAACTCGCCGAGAATTTTATCACGTGTTTAGAGCACGCACGGCCGCACGCATTGGAACGTGAATAGCGATTTAGCCGTTCGCACGTCGCGTGTTGTGGAGCGTTTTATCCGTGAACCGTTAAATTGTGGTTCAGATCATGGCTCGTGGGATGCGATTTGTGTAAATCGAATCGGCACGCCAACCAATAGAGAAGTGATAAGTGGTATGGGGAGAGAAAAAAATTCGACCGTAAGTAGCGGTCGGAAAAAAACGGTAACTTAATTTTTTTTTATATTCATTAAATCCCAATTTTCAACCTTATAATGCACCCAACCTCATTCTTAAACCACCAACCATTCTCTAACTTCTCTCTAATTATTCTACTAAATTTATCTCCTACATTTCGATACAAAATGTCTAACGATGAGGCTTATCGTATGAGGAGTTGGCAGTCAAAATGTGTTTAGTTGAAGAACGACTATGGCGAAGGGTTGAGAGAGACATATAAAAAGCAATGACAAGGATCAACGCTCTAAGGGAAAGAATCGAACGTGGGGAACCTTCCCGACGCGTGATTCACAGAGGTTGTCTCGAATCCCACGACCGCCTAATGAAGGATTATTTTACCGATCAGCCCATGGTCCCGCTATGTTTAAGCGTTGATTCCGTATGTGTTGTCTACTTTTTCAACAGGTGATAGAAAAGGTAGCAGAGCATGAAGATTACTTTGTTCGGAAGCGGGGCGCTCTAGGACGCTTGGGGTTATCAACGCACCAAAAATGCATCGCCGCGATACAGATGCTTGCGTATGGGTGCTCGATCGATTCATTGGACGAATCCCTACGTATTGGGGTAAGTATCATACTCGAATGTGTACGCAAATTTTGCAATGTCGTCGTTGAGGTATTCGGGGTTGAGTACGAGCGTACACCAACACTAGAGGACTTGAACCAGTTACTTGTGGAAGGGTGCAACATGTCACGCCCCAAATCCGGTTTGGCCGGACTCGGGACGTGAATTAAAATAAAGATAAATAACAATAACTAAAATAAACTTTAAATGAATAATCTCCGAAAAGGGCATAATCCAAATCCAACCAACGAGTCAAAAAGCTTAAAACGTAATAAAAACACCAGGTTTAACACAAAAATAAGAATGTACGTCTCTAATATGGTAAACACCCGGACCCTCAGTGAGCTCCCGAGCCCTGAGACGTCCTACAACCTACTCATCAATGAAACTTGTAAAACAACAGTAAACATAAAGGGGGCGAGCTTACGCTCAGTAGGGAAAAAGTAACAAAGTAAAAGAAAACCCCGCTTTGACAATGAAACCTTAAAAAGTAAGAATATCCAAAGACACTATAATTAACGATAAACAAGAATTACAATACGCAATAAGATAGTAACTCAAAGGAAATCCAAGGAGAGACCGTTTAATCTTTATTAGAAACAACTACAGAACATAAAAGTGACGGATCATCAATAATTTAAACTACAGAACTCAGATCCACAAATATAGCCAAAATATCATGTCGGAAGCCCCTCGGTCCAGAGGAGGCACATATCATCGGGACTCCCGAAAATGTTCCCAAGAACACATATCATCGGGGTCCCGGAAATGTCTCCGAAGGACCATGGATCATCGGGGTAGAACAAGTAATACATCATGCCGTAAACGCACATCAGCCTAGATGTCTTCCCGGAAACGCACATCGGGGCAAACAACAGTATAACGTATACCATACCAGAACCGCACATCGGACTAGGTATCTTCCCGGAATGTCCACCTCGGGGCACACACACTCATATACCATACCGGAACCGCACATCGGACTATGTATCTTCCTAGAATGTCCACCTCGGGGCACACACTCATACCATACCATAGCATATCAAGCACAATATCACCACGCACACATTGTCAAACCAAGCTTACCAGCATACTTACCAATCACAACCATCGGTCTATCACTCACCCGATCATATTATTAGGCACAATCAATACTCATTCACACAACCATTCAACCAATCACATCACATTCATTTCATTCATTCGACCAATCATAACACGGATCAATCATTCATATTACAATCATCTTAATTCATCTAGTTTAGTTTGACCCTTATATGATCCTAAAGACGGAGCATGCATCAATACTAAGAACGAACAATCATCACAAAATACATTCAACAAGTAATCCTAAGGCTCGACATGGTCAATCTACCAGCACGGAAATTTCCCAAAGTATTGAAAGCGATTAGTCTAGTGAATCACATCCTATATGCAAACTAGACTCGTCCGGTTATTATTGTAATTGAAAAGCGGTTAATCTAGTGAATCACATCCTATATGCAAACTAAGACCTTTTTGGTTATTATTACCCTATAGGCATACTATTAACATTTAAATTAAAAATGGAGTTGCTACTCTTCCCTACCTCGAAATCTCCAAAGCTTAATACTCCTAGCTGCTGACGTCCGGGCTAGCTTCCTCCTCCTCTTCTCACGTGGTCCCCAAACCCTCCTCCTTCGTCGAGCTCGAACCCAAGGTCTTGGACCACAAAGAACACCACAATTAAAGACTAAACAAGGAGGTTTAAAAGACAAACATCTAAGCTAAAACCCCCAAACCACCGATTCAAATTACAAGATCGAAATTGATGAAAACACCCAAAAGGACCCAAAACAGGTCTGCCACGGATCCGTGAGACCATCCGTCACGGATGACGTCACGGAGCCGTGACGTGTGCCGTCACGGCCTCCCTCACGGATCCGTGACGTCTCCCGTCATGGTACCCGTCACGGATCCATGACGGTTCTAGGCAGACTCTCCCTTCTTTAACCTCCAGCTCCTTTTTCACAAAAATTACATCAAAATCTCCATTTTCAGTCATCCAAAACCTCCAAAACAGTCAAATAACTTCAAAACTCCATTACCCAAGGTAGGAATCATCAAAACCACAAATACCCAAAGGACTTCCAATCCAAAAACAACCAAAACTCAAGGATTTCAACAACAAACCAACAACAACTTCTCTAAAACACCATCTAACACTAATCAAAGCAAAACTTAACAAGTTCTAGCAAAACCAAGGAAAACCCACAACTAGAAAATGATTGAAATGAGAAGTTAAGAGTGTACAAACCTTTAGGAAGATGAGATGATGAAGATGGGAAGATTTTGAAGAAGAAATGGTAGAGAAATAGATCAAAGTTGCTTCTTTTTCTCTCTTTCTTCCTCCTCAAGCTATGAAGTTCTTCTCCTCTTCTCTCCTTAGAAAATTTTGGCCACCACTACGAAATAAGAGCTGAATTGGTTGCTTCTCTTGCTTTAAAAAGACCTAAATTGGTTAAAGACCAAAAAGCCCTTTAGCTCTTATCCATTTAAAGCCACCAAGGAGGGGTAAAAGGGTCCTTTTAGCCTCTTTTCTTCCCCTCCAAGCTAGTGTGGACAAGTGTCCATGTAGGGACCACTTGTCCTTAGCTAAAAATCCAGCACTTCAAATAAGATCGGATTTGTCGATAAAAAGTATCGGTTTGACCAAAAATGGACTTTTCCAATATTACAGTTGTTTGAAAGGAAATGGCCCAACTAAGCTAACCGTGATAAAAGATAAGCTTTTTGGGCCCCGGAAAGGTCCCGGATGACTCCCGGAATCATTGGTTGACTTTTCCAACAGAAAGTCAACTTTCGCCAGAAATCACCAGTTCGACCGTGATTGCTTGGAGGCGGTTCTTACACAACAACCGCGGGTTTCCCGGCATGGTTGAGAGTCTTGACTGCATGCATTGACAGTGGAAGAATTGCCCAACTGTATCGTAAGGAGCCAATGATCGGGGAGATCACCACGAGGTAAGTACCATTATGCTGGAAGCTGTAGCGTCACGTGATTTATGGATTTGACATGCTTTTTCGGGATGACTGACATAGGCGGTGATCGGGCCGAAGGGCGAGATCGGGACGATCTGAATGGGGTCCCTAATGGTGACTGATTTAGAGGCGGTGACAACGACGGTGGCTATGGAGGAGACCAAATCGTCATGACCACAATGGTTTGTATGGATTCCACTATACTTGGTACTTTGACTGTGGCTAGTACACTGGAGTAAGTATGGACGGTGAGGAGGATGAGGATGAGGGTGGTTGTGGCGACGGATCTGTCATGGTAGAAGGGCGACGTCCGATTGGAAAAACCACGAACTCCGTTTCACTGGATATATGGATGAGGGATGGACGACAATCATTGAATCGGGGAACCGTGTGGGTTGGTGGAGGCAACAAAGAGGGTAAAAGAGGTTGTTGCACTGGTGTAGACGACGAATGGAACATGGTTTGGAGAAGAGGCTGCAAGCGGCGGCACGTTGAAGCCACACAAAAAGGTTAAACAAACCCGACGATACCAATAGTTCTCCCGCTAATCTGTAACCAAGTTATGAAGGAAAAGGAAGCATAGAACCATGGTAGAGAGAAAGAGGAATAAAGCTACAATAGAGAAGGAGAAGGAACATCGCCAACATTCTCTTCGTCGTGTCTCTTCTTCGGAGCTGCTGAGTCATGCATTCCCTTCGCCTCGACATTTCGCTCCTCAATCTAGTCGTGGGACTCTTTCTCCTTCAGTCCAGGTGGGGATTGTAGCAGTTCATGCTCGTTGATGTGGTTGTGGAAGCTGACATTTCTCGTTCGCCTCTCCGTCTTCCCGACCTCCTTTTGGTGTTTAGTTCTATCTACCAGCGGTGTGCTTCTTCAAGTCCAGCCGTGGGACACACTTCTTGGTTGTCGTTGACAAGGATCGTTGTGGTCTTGGACGGATCTCGTCTCGGTGGAGCTGGCTTCGCGCTTTGGGTGGTTGGTTCTGGATCTGACCAGCGGTAGTCAGATCTTCTACTCAGGATCGGGTCGGGTGCTCTTCAGTCGAACCACGCTGCTGCCTTCTCTCGGGGCTGGCCAGAGAAGGGCCTCTTTAGAGCATTGTCACTGTTCGCTTCGCTGAGTTTTATGTTAGCTTTTCTTCTCTTCAATCTTATGGTCCAGATCTTTCCCCCTTCTACCTTTCTGTAGTCTTGATTTGGTTTTCATTCTTCCCGACCTTTTTGTGTTGGCTCGGGCTCGCCGGTCAGGTTGTTGGCCGCCAGCGAAGGTTTATGGATTTATGACCCGTTTTGATGCCAATCGTTTCAGTAGAAATGTCTTAGGGTTCCGGTGGTTCTCCACCGGTTTAGTCTCTGTCGCTGCGGTCCTGGCAGCCGACATCTGTTAGGCCCATGGTCTCCCTCTTTGGGGGATTGTGGTGTCCTAATAAGTGGAAGTGATTTTGTTCCTTTAGGGTTTTGAGTGGAGATTTCTCTGGTCTAACTGTCTATTGATCGTCGACTTCTTGGTTTTGTTGCTTTTTGTGCTTAATGGTTGTGAAATACAGCTTCTAGACTTTCTTTTATCTTTGGACTTAGAGCAGCTCCAACGGGTCGTTGCTGCCGGTGGTGTCAGGCGTAGGCACGACCCTGACACGACGCGCTTGCATGGCTCGTCGTGTTAGGTGGTCGTGTCAGCGCGAGCGTGTCAGCTCGTCGTGTCTGGTTCCAGCAATGATGCAACCGGTCGTGCCTGGTGCCAACGGCTAGTCGGTTGGCCAGTCACGACCCGCCACGTGGCGACGCCGACTTCCAAAGGCCCATCAATTTCCTATAAATTCAGATCTACCCCAACTGAAATTTTACTTTTCCTCTCTTGTTTCAAGCTTCTATTCCTCTCCAAATTCTATAGTTTTTTTCCTAGTTCTATTTTTTTCGATGGCGAATCTTCCAACGCTAGAGGAAATGAAACAAATGACTGAAGAAAAAGAAATAGACGCCGCGATGGATAAGTTTCTGGAGGCAACACAGTAAGCATTAGAGGATCAACTGATGGCATCGATACAGCCAATGGGTCGGGATGATGATGAGGCCGATGGCTCAAGGTCGGCGCCGAGACCAAAGCGGAGAGTGATTGAGCGCAACCGCGAAGATGCACGCGAAGAGTTAATCCGTGACTACTTTGCGCCTAAACCGGTGTACAACGACCAACAATTTCTGCGACGATTCCGGATGTCGAGGGACATGTTCATACGGATCATGACTGGTTTGAGTGGCCGGTACGCCTACTTCCGGAACAACGAGGATGCTACGGGGAGGGCCTCTTTCACTCCACACCAGAAGTGCACGGTAGCACTTCGTCAGTTCTGTTATGGAAGTCCAGACGATGCTTGCGACGAGTATTTGCGAATGGCGGAGACCACTGCGTTGGACTGCCTGAAGAAGTTTTGCATTTGCGTCATCAAGTTTTACGAGCGGACCTATCTACGACACCCGACCGTGGAAGATACAAGACGGTTGTTGCGAATCAACGAAGAACGCGACTTTCCGGGGATGATATGGAGTCTTGACTGCATGCACTGGGATTGGAAGAACGGTTCTGTGACATGGGCTACACAGTTCGCAAGTAGGGACCACGTGAACGTCCCCACAATCATGCTCGAAGCCGTAGCATCCCAAGACCTTTGGATCTGACACTCTTTCTTCGGGACACCGAGCTCCAACAACGACATCAACGTGCTCAATAGGTCTACATTCTTCTCCCAAGTAGTAAAAGGCTTCGCCCCAGATGTGAAGTTCAAGATCGGCGGTAGAGAATACGAAACCCCGTATTACTTGACAAATGGAATTTATCCTGCTTGGGAAAAATTTGTGAAGTCCATACATGCTCCACAAACGTCGAACCAACGATGCTTTGCTAGATACCAAGAGGCGTGTAGGAAGGACATCGAACGAGCGTTTGGAGTTCTACATGCCCGGTTTCACATCGTTACTCGCCCTGGCCGAATGTGGGATAGGGGCTCACTCTCAGTGATCATGACTGCTTGTGTGATCCTACACAACATGATCGTTGAGGATGAGCGGAGGCCGTGTCCCACTTATCCGTTTGTAGATATTGGTGTCTCGAACCAAACCGTCCGTAGAGGACCACCACCAGCGGTGACCAGGGAAAGTATCATGAGCCATAGAATAAGGATTCGGGATCGAAATGTTCATCACCAACTCCACGATGATTTGATCGAACACATTTGGGCTAAATTTGGAGATGGCGGCAACAATTAAATATTAATTATATATGTTAATGTAATTTCTATTTGGTTTTAAATAAAAAAAGTAGTTATGCAATTCATATTTGGTTTCAATTAAAAGTGTTACAAATATTTGGGGTGTTTTTTTAATTATTGAAACTGTCCTGACACTGCTCTTGACACTACTAATGTCAGACCATTGGAGGAGCAGTGTCAGGAAGCAGTGTCAGGAAGGCAAAAAACACTCCCTGACACTGCTCCTTGACACTGCGCAGTGTCTAACCATTGTAGATGCTCTTAATGGTTTGAAAATTCAGATTTAAGACCTTGTAATTTTTTTCCAGTTGCTTTGTTGTTTATCATGTTTCCAGGTTTGTAACCTTCTGGTGTTGTTTCTTCTTCATGGTGTTGTTCTGGTGGTTGTTGTAGTTGGTTCTGAAGGCTACGTCCTTCGTTTGATTGGTTCTTGTTAAGTCTGTACCTTGTCTTGATTGTATTCACTCCCTCCTCATGAGAGGTTTTTAATATATGTTTTGTTGATAAAAAAAACAAACATAAAGATTTATAAAACAAAATGAATTTTTAGAAAGAGGTTTAATAAACGTTCCACCGTAAAATGAGGAATGATATGACTTTTTTAATTAAGAAAAGAAAATTCAATTCATTTAAAAAACACTAAAATTAAAGAATAATAAGTTTGACGCCCTCAACCCAGTAACAATAATTTCTCATATTTTTTCACAAACGTTTACTGGGTGAGAGCACAAGTCCTCATTTTATCATTTTCTCATCTTTTCTTTCATACCATTTAAGTAATAAGATATTTAACAATCTCAAGACTCTAGTATTCTTTGATAATCTGTATCTAAATATTTACCATTTCGAATCTTACGAATTTACCAATTAATCTCGTCGGGAGGATTTAGAAGAAGAAATTAGAGGGTTTTTTTTTTATCAACCCAGAAGAAGAAGAAAAAAAATAGAGGTTGATGCATGCATGTCGAGATTTGAAGGTGCTAGTCAACATACCCATCAACATCATGTTCCTCATGCATGGTAATTAATCCTTATTCTTTCTTCATATTCTATTGTTTTTTCACGAATCTAAATATTAGGTTTTTGTTCGATTGTTCATGTAATTGATATTGTCAATTTTGTATGTTTTCTTATCAATGCATGTCTTGGAATGTTTGATTCTAATCCATACACGGGATCAGATCAGCAATGTCATATTTGACATGAAACTTAAGATTACCAAAACAATACTTATCACAATTAAAATGTAAATCATTGAGGTTTAAGCCACTTTCAAAACCATTTTGGTTTGTCGAGTTTCTACACTTTTTTTTATCCTCTCGTGTCATCAATATTTTCATTGTCGCTTTGGAATTGCTTATCGCTAGGGAATACTTCAAGGATTCAACTCCGACCACCACATTGGAGCAATTCTTGGAAGATGATGTACCTCCGACAACAACGAAACACCATCGAAGACGACGTAGTTTATGTCCCTCGAATTCTGCCCGAGGTAATCATAATTCTTTTTAGGGAGACTTGTAAAATGTTGCGGTAAATTAATTTGTTTTGTAAAAAGTGATGGTGAAATATTTTTTGTTGTAAAAATATTACGGTGAATTATTTTTCGTATGTAAGAATTTCAAAATGCAAAACATGTAGATTACAAATAACATAACACATAATAACATAACACATAATGCAAATGATAAAACTATCCTCTTCAAAAAAAGATTTTAGGTCATATGAATGTTACATGACTAAATTCCGTCTAAAATAACAAATTTACAGACAAAAAATAGTCAACCTTTAAATTTTTGTAAAATACACATAGTTCATTATAACTTTTGCAATTATATTTTTCTTAAAATCGAGATACAAGTATTTCGATTCAATTATTTTCAAATATACAAAACATTTAAGAAAAATCGTTTTTTCATATTTCGTAGATTTGACCGTCTTCAACAAAATGGAGAAGGAAGAGAGGGAATCGGAGGAAGCATCTCCCAAGGGAATTATAGAGGCAAACATTAGAGGAACGTTGGATTCGGATTCTCCGACAAACTGCAAACCACAACCTCCGGCCACTTGTGCGACTTCAAGGACGAGGATGAACTGGAAAAGGTTCTTCGGATTGTGGAAAAAAAGGTCCATCCAAAGGTTGACTTCATTTACTCCGGCCGGTGTCCCAAAGCTTACAAAAAAAAGTGCTAGCACAGGACACGATAATCACATTCCTTCAACTTTGAAAGACATTTTGAGCACCTTAGACAAGTCTTTGAAGGACTTCTCACTCCATGAATTGCAAATGGCTACCAACAACTTTAGTCAAGGTATGTTAATCCGGGTTTCGGAGAGGTTTCGTGATTTTTTAAAACCGAATATCTCAGGTCAAATCAATCTTATTAGTTTAGTGGGACGCCAACTTAAATGTGAGATTACTAGACAAATACACGTTAATCTAGTAAAGAGTTCACTCCTAGTAAAATCTTGAATTCGTCTTATAATATTTTATTATTGTAACGAAATTTCTCATTTGATTCAAGCACGTTCTTGATTTGAGGATATACCATTATGTTACAGAAAATTTGATTGGAAAGGGGGGTTTCGCGGACGTTTTCAAGGGATCTTTGCCGGATGGAAAGCCCGTAGCAGTGAAAAGACTAACAAAAGGAACGCCCGACGAAAAGACTGCGGAGTTTTTGTCCGAACTTGGCATAATATCGCACGTGGATCACCCCAACACGGCAAAGTTAGTCGGATCCGGAGTTGAAGGAGGGCTGCATCTAGTTTTCGAATTGTCACAACTACGAAGTTTAGGATCTATTCTTCATGGTACGTACGTACCTTCAAATCTCACTTATATATATATATCATCTTATTATTGTGTCGTGATCTTTAAATAACCCTTTTCGATAAGTAGGGTCTAGAAATAAATTATTAGATTGGAGTAAGAGGTATAAGATCGCTTTGGGGATAGCAGACGGTCTATTGTATCTTCACGAGGACGGTAAGAAACGTATCATCCATAGAGATATCAAGGCCGAAAATATTCTTCTCACGGTGAATTTTGAGCCTCAAGTACGCTTTCAACATTAACTTTGATGGTAACGTGTGATATGTTTTTTCAAGATAATATAAACTGACTCGATTTGAAATCAGATTTGTGATTTCGGGCTAGCAAAGTGGTTGCCAAAACATTGGTCTCACCATAAGGTGTCGAATTTCGAAGGAACATTTGGGTACGTATTTACCATTATTTTCATATAATTTAGGGAAAATACTGGTTCCAAACCTTTCTGAACGTTTCGTTATCACGTCCCAACCCAGACCAACGTCCTAAACCAGCGTTTTCCCTAAAATTTAGTACGGATCACTTAACTTTGATAGGAAGAATTGGAAACTGTTAGGTATTTTGCTCCGGAATATTTCATGCATGGCATAATCGACGAGAAGACTGATGTGTATGCTTTTGGAGTTTTACTCTTGGAGCTCATATCCGGACGTCCAGCCCTGGATGATTTGCAGAAAAGTGTTGTGGTTTGGGAATTGTTTCTCATTCCTTACTTGTTTTTATAAATATAACTTCATTGGTAATAGTTAAATTCTCCTATCAGATATAGAAATGAATTGTTTAACATTATCAACACTCTTGATGATCATTTATGATTTGAGAAGTGGAATACCAGAAATGAACTTGTATTGGTCGTTGTTGTACATGTGTATTTATACACTACGAGGTGGCTATAATGTTAAGAAAGACGGAAGGGTTTGTGAGCGAGCTATTCTAAGGGTTGGTGGCTTTGTGGTGAGCTAAGGTCAGCAAAGTCAAAGAAGCCGAAAAATTAAAGTCGAGAACGACAACTTCATATTTTCTAACAATTTATACTCAATATAATACTATAATTATGTATTTGTGACCAATACTTAATTAGTAGCTGTTCCTTGACAGGCATAGCCTTTACTTGATGCCAACAATATCAAAGAACTCATGGACGATTCTCTTGTTAACATTTACGACTCGGAAGAGGTGGATCGCGTGACCATGACTGCATCATTATGCATCGAACCTTCGCCTGTTATGCGTCCGTGAATGAGTCAAGTCAGTACTAATGGACATTCAGTTGATGATCAATACCATATATATGCACACATATAAACGTTGACTTGTCGTTTTAACGTTGTTGCTACTGTTGTTGTTGCATTCATGCTCAGGTTGTTGTATTGCTTAGAGGAGATGCATACGTCGAAGAGTTCACGAGCAATTGCGAAAACAAAACTCTTCATAGAACGTATTCGGAGGAATTGTTGGATGTTCAAGAATACAATTCGACCAAGTCTCTAAGAGATCTCCATCAACATAGGCAGGTTGCTTTGGGTTATTAAGATTTCATATGTTGATTAGGGTTATGTAAATGTAAACATGTAATGATTAGACTGAATGTATGTACATAGTGTAACTTTTTTCAACTATGTGTGTTGGGAGTTTGGTTCTGTTAAAGCATTTGTGAAGAGCTTTCATTTTTTCCTACTATTCGAAACAACCTTTACGTGCAATATTCTATATCCTGTTTTAAGATAAAATCAAAAGATATAACTCGCAGATTGAGATATGTTGATTTAATAACGGTCTTAATACGAGCCATAATCATCTCCTGCACGTAAGTAAGTCACATTAAAGGGATACAATCAACATCCCGACAACCTTGTCCTCGGACTCAACTGACTCTGGTCTGAACATGATATCCACCCATCTACTATTCTCTCCCTCGCTCACCTGCGGCCACAGATCTACCACCAAAACCATAAACATATTAATTAGTCCATCTACATACATCTAATTCTCACCTAATCTCTCTGCTTTTCCTTCACCACTAAACACTAATTCATGCTCTCATAAAACAATTTTTTTTAATATTTTGATCATTACATAATTGACATTAAAATACAACTAAACATTTTGTTTATTGAAATTGGCACAGAGTGGGAAAAAAATTATAATTATTTTTGGATAGAAATTGAATAATAATTATAAATTAAAATAATCTTAACCCAAACCGTCGGGATGACCAACTACCAGTCTTCCCTCCAAATTTGCGGTCTCAAATAAAAAAGAAAGTATTAAAATTAAAATAGAAATTTAAATTAAGAAGAAACGTCGAGACCCAGACTCTGCCACTGCCACTCACACACTCCATCGAACACAGAAGAATATTTGCTCAGCCTCTAAATCCAATCCATCTCTAGCTTCTGTGAATGCCAGATTCAATACCCAACGAAAAATGGCAACCACCCTTGAAGCTCTGCCACTGTTGCTCGCCGGAGATCCGGCGTCGTCGTCGTCGTCGTCAACCTCGTTCCTGAGCACCAGCACCATCATCGCGCTCTGCGTCTTCTTCGCTCTCCTCTGCGCTTGCATCGTAATCGGCCACCTCCTCGAAGAGAACCGCTGGACTAACGAATCTACCACTGCCATTCTTCTGGTATCTATCTACTAATTACTAGTTATTAGTAACCACCCATTTTGGGATTTTGGATTTTGGATTTGGGTTTCAATTTTGGATTTGGAATTGTAGGGTTTGGTCTCTGGATTGGTGGTGTTGCTTGTGAGTAAAGGATCGAGTTCTCAAATTTTGGTCTTCAATGAGGACTTGTTCTTCCTCTATTTGCTTCCACCTATCATTTTCAATGCTGGGTATGTCCTGATTTTATTTTATTTTCTTTCTGATTTTGGGGTTCTCAAATTAATCATGCTATCCCCAGACCTAGTGTTAGAATATAAAACTGTAATTGAACTTTTAATTATCAGCTTAAACTTTTAGTTGAGTTGGTCCTCTAATACCCAGTTCAGATATAAGTTACTGTACATGTACAATATATACGTGTGCTCTAACTTCTAACTCTACAAGGAGGAGATAACGTGGCGCAGGTGAGAAAGATACTTATTAGAAGATCCTTACGAGTTTTGATAAAGGGTTCATGTAGTTTGGGAAATGACTTGGTTTCTGTTTAGAACGAGTGACCTGATACTTATTATGTTAGTCACGTCCATTTCTCTGTTATAGACTTAGTATGATGTGCTATATGCATTGTTTGATTTCATGCACATTGCACGGTTAATGGTTGACTAGTAAGTATACTGACTTTGTAATTTGGTTCCAGTTTCCAGGTCAAGAAAAAGCAGTTCTTTAAGAATTTCACTACAATTTTGTTGTTTGGAGTATTTGGCACTGTGATTTCGTTCTGCCTCATATCACTCGGTAACATCTTTATGCTCTCGCCTTCTCCGCCATTGCCAATTCCTCTACCTCCAAACTGAATTTCAATATGATTCACATCACACTCAATTCTTTGTTATTTTGATTAACTGTTTTTTTCTATATTAACAAAAAAGATCCTGACTTCACTACTATATTTGTAGGCGCCTTCTTGGTTTTCAAGAGGATCGGCGTGCAAAATCTGAATATTCAAGAGTATTTGGGTATTATTCACAATGTTGAGTTGATTATCTATTTCTGCTAACCTATGCATCATTGTATTCTGATCATTTTGACTTGTTCCTCTTGCAGCTGTTGGTGCGATACTGTCTGCAACTGATTCAGTCTGTACACTACAGGTACATTACGTAGACCAATTTGTTCATTTCTGTAAGTGAAACTAGATATGCACCAATAAAGGTTAAGGCTTTTGCTCTTTGTGTCATGTTAAAGGTTCTGAGTCAAGATGAAACACCCTTCCTTTACAGCGTTGTGTTCGGGGAGGGAGTAGTCAATGATGCTACCTCTATTGTGCTCTTCAATGCAGTGCAATCACTTGATTACAACAACATCGATGGGTTCACAGCCTTGCAATTGTTGGGAACCTTCCTCTACCTCTTACTCACCAGTACAGCTCTTGGCATTGCAGTAAGTTCTTGACAGATTTGTAGCTTTTTAACTTGATTTGTGTTTTACAACGGTGAAAATGATGTGTGCTTCTATTTGTTTTAGGTGGGTCTTCTAAGTGCCTTTGTCATCAAAACTCTTTATTTTGGAAGGTGTGTCAGATCTGTGATGATGCTACTGAAAATTTTCCTGACTATACCATTGCATGATGTATAGAATTAAAGTTGATGGAAATGCACACTGAATGTGATACACACAACTTCAAGCTTGCTTGATTATATTGACGAGTTAATAGTACTAATCAGCCATATCAGTGTTAATATGAACATTTGAAGTGCCTAATATGTTTCTGGGATTTCACTGATTTTGCTATCATTTTTCTTACAAACAGGCACTCTACTGATCGTGAAATAGCAATCATGATGATCATGGCTTATCTCTCATACATGTTGGCAGAGGTACTTCTTACTTCGTAGCCAATTCTTCCTCACTCTATTTCCCAAAAAATTAATTTGCCTGTTTGTAATGATCAATGGTTGGGCAACTGATACATCAATACAGTATAACTCCGGCTCATATCTGGTTTGAGTGTTCTGAGTTTTGTTATTGATTAGAATACAGGGATAATGGCATAAATATACCTTTAGACTATTTGCAGATTGCATTTGGTATATTTATTTTGCAGCAGGTTGTTACCCGGTACTTTTTTTATTGCACCATTCGTTAAAATCTGTTAAAACTGACAGAAAAAGAAAGTACTGGGTAACAACCTGCTACCCTTCTTCCCAAAAACCGTTATTCTGTTTTTTTTTCTTTCAAAATGACAAAATTAACCTTCTTTCTCAAGATCCCCAACATTTTTGTGGGGGTAGTATATTACTTTCCATTTGACTTTAACTCGATTATGAACGGTACAACTAAAAGAAAATATAGGGTAACAACTTGTTACAAAATAAAGATAACGGTCACAGTCCGCACACTATTTAAAGTACAGGATATATTTCTACTATTATCCTTAGAATATATCCTAATTCTAGAAACATGATGTTGAAAAAGGTTATGTTGAAAACATAATTGAGTTGCTTAACTAAACATATGGTTTGTTTGCAGCTTCTGTCCCTAAGTGGGATTTTGACAGTGTTCTTCTGTGGCATAGTGATGTCACACTACACATGGCACAATGTTACAGAAAGCTCAAGGGTCACAACCAAGTAAGAATATACACTACTTTACCAATTCAAATTTGCCATGTATGCAACTGTTTTAAACACGATTTTTGTTCTTGTATGGTTTCAGGCATACATTTGCAACCATATCATTCATCACAGAAACATTTATATTCCTTTATGTGGGAATGGATGCTTTGGACATTGACAAGTGGAAAAGCAGTAAAGCAAGGTAATGCCACTGCTTACAGTTTCACTCATTCTTGTAGCAATTGCTCTAAGTTTTAGTTACATGGTGAAATGAGAAACTCAACTTGACTGCATAATTCATAGTTACTGTGTACTACAATCTTTTTCACATAAATATTATTAACTTTAAACTTTCACATTCAGCTACCTGAACTTTCAACAAATTACACGTAGCCCATTTTGCCAGAAAATGACGAAAGTGCCTTGATCCTAATTCATAACTTGATCGTATCTGACTTGTTCCTGCACCTCGGTTCAGTCCAGGGACTTCAATTGCTGTCAGTTCAACATTGTTTGCATTAGTCTTAGTTGGGAGGGCGGCATTCGTGTTTCCTCTTGCAAATATAGCAAATTGCCTCAAGAAACGAGAGAATGAGAAAATTAAGTTTCGGCAGCAGGTAGTATTTATTATGTGCAGCCATCTATACAAGCAATTTGCAGCTCCTTTAACCATGATCTAAACTGATACAAACTATTTGAGCTTTCAGTTCATAATGTGGTGGGCAGGCCTAATGAGAGGTGCAGTTACAATCGCTTTATCTTATAACGAGGTATAACTTGTGATTTACATACTATTAGGGTCAAGGGCATTTTCGTCATTTTTTAGAAAAAAAGAGTTACCTGCAATGTTTTTCAAAGTTTATATAGCTTGATGTAAAAGTTTAAAGTTGAGGATACTTATGTGTAAAAGAAGTACAACACACAATAACTCTTTGCGATTAACCCCTTTTCAAATGTTTTGTTGCATATACATTATTTTCTTCAAGTTATTTACCTTAACTATCACCTAATGCGCAGTTCTCAAAATCATCGGAGGAACAAGATAGTGCACTGATGATCACATCCACCATAATCGTTGTTTTGTTTAGTACAGTGGTAAGTTGCATAGCGAGTGTTGAACAAATCCACATCTTTTAGGCGCGCTAACACAAGATTGTGAATGATTGGGGCAGGTGTTTGGCTCTATAACAAAATTTCTGATCGAGGCATTGCTACTGCGGCATCCGAAACAAGCATCGGATGCAACGTCAATGCAGAGTTTGGAAGATTTAAGGTTGCTATTCTTAGAAACGGGCGGGCCAAGCGAAGGGCAGAGCAGCAGCAACAATAAGGGAAGTAGCTTGAGGCTGCTGATGAGCCACCCCACCACAACGGTTCATTACTACTGGAGAAAATTCGACGACAAGTGCATGAGACCTGTCTTTGGAGGACGAGGATTTGTTCCCTTTGTTCCTGGATCGCCTAGATCACCAACTGGTGCCGCAGATGAAACTTGAACAACGTTTTAAGGTTGTTCTTCATCTTCATCAACAACATTGTTTATGTTGTACACTTGTACTCGACTAGTTCAGTGGTCAAGTGACTTGATGCTCAAGTTATGCACCATATTCTTTTAATCAGGTTATTACCATTTTTGCAGGCAATGGATTACAATTCACAAATACTCTGTATTAATTTTGAGGGGCAAGTATAAAACTATATCCGGTAAAAGTCAAAAAATGTTTGTTTCCACGTGCATACATGATAGAACTTACCTGTTTCATTTATTTTAGGACAACAAACTATCGAAAAAATAAGTATATACTTGAGATAACCGTTAATTCAACGGAGTTTCGTCCCAAAAATAAATAAAAATAGTACTACATGGGGTGTGGCCTTCTACAGAGTTCACAAGAATTAGTTTTTAAGACGAAAAATTATTAGGGATTAGTTTTTGTGATTATCCTAATTTTGATTATGTCAAAAATATCTTCACTAATAATCCATCACAATTTCAAAAGTAATTTTTTAAGATTATGAACTAGAGTTTCATCAGCCGAGTAAAAAGAAAACCTTAAATTTGGATGCAAATATCAAATTGGAACACATTAATTAGTTCCAAGTTACTAGGGTGTAAATTATTCGAAGAAGAGGGGCAAGGTCGTCATTTCAGTTCAGACGAAAAGAAGATAAATGTCTTCTTGAGGGCCCCAACAATATTACCCGCCAAATGTTGTACTTGCAGAGAGACGAAAAGACCGAATAGTCCCTAAATCGTGAGCGTTATCCACATTCACAGGTTGAGAGCCAACCGAAATCCACAAAAGAAAATTAACAAAAATCTTCATCTTCTCCATCAATCCCACCATTTCTGATCTCACTCTTTCTCTCTAATGGAAACCATTCTCTCTCCTCTCTTCACTCCCAAACCTTCATCTTCAAAGACCGCTCGCCAAAATTCCAGATCAAGCTATTGTCTTTTTCTCCCAAATCCCATTTCCTATAACCTCAGAGCACACCCATCTCCTCCTCGATGCCTCAAATCGTCTCTACCCGCGACTCCCACGAATTGGGTCACGCATGCCCAGCAAGGACTCGCAGCTCTAGCGGTCTCTCTGGCCCTCACCTTTAGCCCGGTACTCGGGGATGTCGCTCGAGCTTCTGAATTCAATGTTCTCAATGAAGGTCCTCCCAAGGAGACTTACGTGGTCGATGACGCCGGTGTGCTCAGCAGGATCACGAGATCGGACTTGAAGCGCTTGTTGTCGGATTTGGAGTTTAGGAAGAAAATCCACATCGATTTCGTTACTGTTCGGAAGCTTACTGTAAGTGGGTTCTTTCAATGCCTGACAAGTGTTTGTTGAAATGCCCCTGTGAGCTTTTTGTTTGATTTGTGAACTGTAGTATTGGCATTGCCTGATACTCTTGAGCTGAAATTAACCTTCCAAGAAAAAATGTTACTTCACTTTCTTAGCAAACAAACATTAGAAGGCTTTTCTTGTTTTTCCTGATTTCTGTAGCTGATGTTGATCATTGAGCTAACTGTTGGTATTACCTGATACCCTTTATTACTGGAATCGCTAACTTACCGGGAAAAATGTTGCTTTACTTTCTCAGCAAACAAACAATGTAACAACACTAGGATGGGAGTTTTATACTGTAGTATGAGTTCTGTATCTTATGCTGGTCTTTGAGGTATAAATTGGAATTTTCAAATACTCATTGTAACTGGAATTACAGACTTTCCAAGAAATATGTTACTTTACTTTCTCAGCAAACAAACTTGCAATGGGGATTTTATACCTAGACTGACTACTGCCTCTCATCTTGATCTTTGAGCTATGTGTTGCCATTGCCAAATACCCCTTTTAACTGGACTTACCGACTTCCAAAGAAAAAAAATGTTAATTTACTTTCTCCGCAAAGAAACAATTGGAGAATATTAGAAAGTGGATTTTCTAGAGTAGACTGACTCCTGTTTTTACTTTTGTTCCATGCTTAAACTGTATATGAGTTTGTCTAGAGTACATTTCCAATAGAAACACAAGACTGAACTTGAGTGCAGAGACTTTTGTTTTCTTTCCGGGTGAATTGAATGATTGTGAATAATATCTGTCTCAGAGCAAAGCCGATGCCTTTGAGTATGCTGACCAAGTCTTGGAGCGCTGGTATCCCAGCGTTGAAGAAGGCAATGACAAGGGCATTGTTGTACTTGTTACCAGTCAAAAGGAAGGAGCCATTACTGGCGGCCCTGCATTTATCCAAGCTGTAGGCGAGAGTGTTCTTGATGCCACTGTATCAGAGAACCTTCCTGGTAAGCATGAATTTACTTTTCACATTTTCAGTGTCATACTTTTTGCATCATTCATATGGGATTATCGTAAGAGTTGAGGACTCATTTAAAACCTTGTCTCTTCTGCTTTTTGACTAGTATAGGGTTCTGGATATTTCCAAAAGAAGGTCAAATTAAGTATCATCCGTAAATAACCAAATGTAATTGGTCAATTTGAGCCATGATGTGTACAAATTAATATAAGTGTTTAACATTTTAACCACCATCCTAGAGACAAGAAATTATCTTAAAATTGACCAATTTGAGCCATGTAATTGGTCAATTTGAGCCATGATGTGTAGAAATTAGAGCAAGTATTTAACATTTTAACCACCATCCTAGAGACAAGAAAATTATCTTAAAATTGACCAATTTGAGCCATGTAATTGGTCAATTTGAGCCATGATGTGTAGAAATTAGAATAAGTATTTAACATTTTAACCATCATCCTAGAGACCAATGGCGGAGCTACTAAGGGCCCAGGGGGGGCACGTGCCCCCCCTCAGATTTTTTTTTGTGGCTTTTGTTACCTAAATTTTAGAGAATTTTGGTTTATGCCCCATAACTTTTTCATTTTTTGAAGTTGTGCCCCCCCTCAAATATTCTTTAATTTTTATTTTTATCACTTGTTTCTTTTAAATGTATAATTGCACCCCTTATTTTTTTTTAAATAATCTAATTATGTCCCTCATCGTTCAATTTCCGAACTGTTTTATGTTTCTTATTTTTAAAATTTTCTAATTGTTTTAAGTTTCTTAACTTCAATTAGTTTACGAACTTATCAGTATATAAGTCATTTTTAGGGTCTCAGACTATTATTTATTGTTTTTTTTTACGATATTAATATTTTTAAATGTTAGTTCATATTATCTTAATGTTGTGTACTAACATAAAAAAAAAAATTGGTGCCCCCCCTCACTAATTATCTTAAAATTGACCAATTTGAGCCATGTAATTGGTCAATTTGAGCCATGATGTGTAGAAATTAGAATAAGTATTTAACATTTTAACCATCATCCTAGTAGTGATCATGTTATTGTACATAAACTTGCAGTGTTGGCAACAGACGAGAAGTACAATGAGGCTATTTACAGCAGTGCAAAAAGGCTAGTTGCTGCCATTGATGGGCTACCAGATCCTGGTGGGCCCAATTTTAAGGACAATAAGCGGGAATCCAACTTCAAAAGCAAAGAAGAGACAGAAGAGAAGCGAGGACAATTCACCCTCGTGGTTGGAGGTTTGCTCGTGATTGCCTTTGTGGTTCCCATGGCACAATACTATGCTTATGTGTCTAGGAAGTGAGTCGTATATATCTTCAAATTTGCCTCCTAAGTCATTTCCTTGCGCTTTAACTCCTCTTTGTACAAAATGATCATGTTAAACATGATAAATGAGTATTATCAGAGGATAATGCGAATTTTCTATTGAAAATTTGAAGATTTTAATAGTGATGAATAGTTTATAGGTTACAAATAATAGTACGTTCACATATTAGAATGCAAGTTTTTGGTTGTTTTAGAACTTGAGCTTGAGAAGGAAAGGCATTTTGTCAGAGAAAGGTGGATCTGAGAATTTTCCTGTGAGTATTTGTGATGAAACATGCTGATTTGCAGCCTCTGTGTAATGAATCCCATCCCAGTTCACATATTCAGTACTATCGTCACAGGCTTTGGCTGTAACTGATGTCCCGTTAAAGATCTTTGTTTGTCCACAGCCAATCCTAGTGTCGTAGTTCAGTGGTGCACCTCCATACCCACAGCATGCCATAATAGGCTGTTCAAAACCTGCACATCAGTGTTCACATAGTATCAGTTTCTTTGCCTACTACAAGAAAAACCGGTTAAGGAGCATGATCATAGGTCGATTTGCAAATGCAAGATGCAGACTCAGACTCGTTTTAGACTCAGAAACGAGTCTGAGTGAGTTATCATTAGTTGTGTTATAAATTGTCAGCTCTGGTTGGAGACTGAGAAACCATAACTAAACTAGGAAGAAAAGTTTGTCTGTTGCTTGATGCTGAAGAAAAGCTTCATGAAAAGTCTGGTATAGTTAGTTGAGATGGAGGTGTCATCTATAGTGACAGTTGAACTGAAAGAACATCATTCAAGAGTACAAGTTACTGGAAAAACAACCTAAATAGATTGGTGGATTGTCATGAAACAATGGTAAAATGTCATTTTGTTGGAAATTTGTTGGTACTAACCATATTTGGAGTAATTTGCTACGAGATTCGATTTGATAGTGTAGATATCGACGTAGGTGATGTTTGTATCCGCAAATTGGGCTTGGAGTTTTATGGAGAGAGCATGAAGTTGCAAGTTGAAGAGCTTAGCAGCTTGGTTGTGCAAACTCACACAACCTTGTTCATCAAGCTTTGATGGGTCATTTCCAAATTTGGCAACATTCTGAGGCAAGCAACCTAGAGGACCCGTGTTGTGTACCCAGAAATTCCTTGCCCCTTCATCGTATAATCTCTGAAAACAATCAATCCAAACAGTCAAACACGTCGAATTGATCTGTCTTATCAAGTTATCAATTCAGAACTAATCATATTCAAGTTTTCGACGGTCAGACTACCTTGACACCGGATTCGAATTCAGACAAAATGGAAGGAATAGAAGCAACAATTTGATCAAATGACTTGGAATAGAAAGCTCCGGCAAGATCATTCTGACCCATGTCAAACATGTAAAGCCCTTTTCGGAAGTAGTCTTGAGGAGGCAAATACTTGGCAAATTTCCTACCTGAAAAGCCACAAAAACCAAGCACAAGTACAAATTTATTTACACAATTTCATAAAGAGTAACCTTAACACAACCCAAATTCACAAACCCTTAGCGAGCAATTCGATGACACGAGCCTTGAACCGGAGAAACTGAGCCACCTGAACCCCGAACGAAAAGGGGCAAACGGAGGTGGGACTCGCCGGAAGAATAGTAGATCCGGCTGCAGCAAAGTTGCAACCTTTCCGGAAAATTGGTGCTCCGATTGAGTCCAAATAGGCATTCAAAAACGGCAAGTCCATTGCATCCACTGCAAAACATTAAATGTGACACAATGTACAAACTCATAAAGTTTTTTTTTTTTTTTTTGCATATTATTAGGAAAAAAGGGCTTACTTAAAAAGTCTATGATGAGGCGGCCATCGCAATATCTGTCTGATGATATTTTGAAGTAGTTTTGGCCGTTTGGTGGGTCAAGGTGTTCGATTCCGGCAGAAATGAGTGCTCCCGTGTCGGAGTTTGAGTCACCGAAGTTGAAAACGGCCGGGAAATTGAAGTCTATGCAGGTGACAAGAGGTAGGAGGATGGAGATGATTGAGAGAAGACATGAGGTCTTGATGGAAGCCATTGAAATTTGCAAGAATGTACCTTTCAATTGAACTCAATACAAACTATTTAAATGTTTTCTCTCTTTGGTTTGGTGCTTTTGTTTGTTTTATATTAGTCGTTTGGTGGGTTTTAAAATCTTGTTTGTGATTGAAGTTTCCTATAAATAATGTGAAGCAAAAGTGGGTCCACAATTATAGTTTCCTTATAAGTTTTTTTAGGAATGATTGTAAAATGGTATGGTGCAGTATATATATTTTTTTGAAATTATAGTCCTCTTTATAATAATGGTTAAAAAATGTATTTTTTTAGCATAAAGATGCTATTTATTAATATGAAAAGGTGGGATTACATATGAGAAATCTGAAAAAACATAAATTAGGAAAAAGGAGAGAGACATAGTCCTATTTGAGGCACGAGCCCTACAACAAGGATATAAAGGTATAGATCCTCTTAACAATGGTTGTACGGTCGTAGCTCTAGTAGATTGATTCGACTTGGATAGTCATGTGTTGTCTGACGTACATCATTGAGTGGTCAGATATCGAGGTAGCAGATGATGTCACCTATGAGGAGCAGCCCGTCGAGATTTTGGGTACGAAGGAGAAGGTCCTGCGGAACAAGACGATTCCGTTGGTACTGGTACAATGGGGACATCAGGGAGCCGGATCCACTTGGGAGCGTGAGGATGAGATCCGCGTGAAGTATCCTCACCTGTTCGGCATTGAGGTAACTTGTTTTTAAATTTCGAGGACGAAATTTCTTTAAGGGGGGTAGATTGTAAGACCCGCTCCCGGTCGAACCGATGACTCTAGAAGTCACTCGGCACTTTTCCGGAACCCAAACGAATTGGCCATCATCACGGTTGGCTTAAGGGGAGAAATTCCTTTCGTTTGAGTATAAGGTTGGAGAAAGTCAACTTTGGTCAAAACGAGACTTTTTATCGACTAAAAGCATTATTTTATTGTGCTGGAATTTAATTTGGGAAAAGTAAATAACCTTTGGACGCTTGTCCCCTTTTGGTTGAAAGAGAGAAAAAGGAGTAGACATAGACCCTTTTACCCTCCCAAAAGCTTCTACAAGGAATTCTAGCTCAAGGGCTTTTGGTCATTTGCTACATCTAGGTATTATATGAGATTGGAAAGACAAAATCAACTCATTTTCTTTGGTGTAGCCGAAATTTAGAGGAGGAGCAAAGGAGAAGAGCTCCCATGGAGCTTTGAAGGAAAATCAAGGAAGAAGAGACCACTTGAAGTCTTCCTCTAGCCATCCCTCCTCAAAATCACTACCATCCTCTTCATCTCAACATTCTAGAGGTAATGGAACTCTCTAATCCTCATTTCTCTTCATCTCTTTTCATGGGTTTTGGGTGAAATTGCTAGATGTTGTTGGGTTTGAGTAGAAATGGTGGGAGATGTTGTTGATGAGAAGCTTTGTTGGGTTTTTGTTGAGAAATCATTAGTTTGTTGGAGCTTTTGAGTTGGGTTTGATTTGATGAATCATTGGAAACTTGTTTGTGTGTTGATTCCTACCATGGGTAGAGGAGTATTGAAGGTTTTGGAATGTTTTGGGAGTTGGAAGTGGTAAAATTCTGGGTTTGAAGGTGGTTTTTCGGAGAAAAGGAGCTGGAGGTTGAAGAAGGGCGAAACTGCCCTGGTGCGCCACGGATCCGTGACTGATCCGGTGACAGGCGACGTCACGGCTCCGTGAGGGAGTCCGTGACGGCACTCGTCACGGCTCTGTGATGGTAACCGTGATGGTTGGCCTCACGGATCCGTGACCAGGTCCGTGGCAGACCAGGGTGAGGGTTTCTTGAGGGTTTTGCACCTTGGTTTTGAGCTGAACTTTGGAAGGATTTTGGGGGTCTTTCTTGCTGTTTAAGTGGAGCCTAATTAGCGTTTCTTTGTGTCCAAGACTTTAGGGATCGAGCTAGAGAAGCAAGGATCACGCCGGGACCCGAGTGAAGAACGGAGTGGTGACCACCGGGCTTCATCAAAGTGTTGAGAGGAAGACCTTGAGGTAGGGAAAACCTTAACCTCTCGTTTACGATGTTTAGTATGCATGTTAGGCTAATAAAATTGGAAAGGTCCTAGATATGCCTATAGGATGCGAATAACTAGCATAATTGTCTTTCAATTACTAATAACCGGAAGTGTCTAGTTGTGAACGATTAGGATGCCAATCACTAGTATAATTAGCTTTCAATACTTGGGAATTGCTTGTCTGGTAGAGGAGCCTTGGCAAAGCCCTCGGATTAGTTGCGTGTTAGGATCACATGCTTGGTTGTTGGTTGCTTAGTGGATAGGCTAAAGAGTCTATCGGAACTAGTTGAATTGCATGTGTGAATGCTCATTTGAAGGTTTTTATGATTGGTTGATTACACTCGTACTTGCTCGTTGATTGTATTCGAATGATTACTTGATTTACTTAAATAGTTGTTTGGAGCATCGATTATGACTGGTTGTACCGAGCGGTGCAATCAGGTGATCGATGCCCCGGTGGTTCGAAACTGGTAAGTGAACGGTAAGTTGGGATTGTGTGATTGGTGTGCTATGATTACGTGATTCGGGTACTGTGTGTTGTGGTGAATTGGTGATGTGTGAGCTATGTGTGGAAATGAATTGGTGGTTGTTGAGATTGGATTATTTCGTGTTTCGGTTGAGTGCGTTATTCAATTATTAACTGTTTATCATTGAATTGTCCAAGTGTATGCTTCCTATGGGAGTAATACCTTGGTTCCCGAGGACATAAAATCCCTTGGAGACGTTTCTGAGAATCCCGATGATAAGCGCCCCGAAGGGTTGTTTCCGGTCGCCTCAATGTTATGCGTCTCCTCTGGATTTGAGGGAAAATCCGAGAGGACACATCATGTGGATCGGAGGGTGGAGACTTCATGTGCCACGGCATTGGCTGGTTTATCTATTATCAGTGTTTGATAAGATGTATTTTGTTGACTTTGTTGTTGACCTTATTGAGTTTAAGGTCCACCTTGTTATGTGTTTTCCCTACTGAGCGCAAGCTCACCCTATGAGTTTATTGTTGTGTTTACAGGCCTGATAGAGGAGTAGAGGCTCGGGAGCTTCTCGGTGTAGGTGTCCATAGAGATTTCGATTTTATCTTTATTTCTGTTGGACCAGATTTTGTGGAGATTTATTATTACACCCCTGGAGGGTTAGTCATGTTTTAAACTAGATTTTGTGGTTTGAGTTTCTTATTGGAGTTTTCAGGAACTAAATGTTGAATTATCACTTTTTTTATCATTTATTACTAGTCATGCCTCGGGTCCGGGCAAGAACCGGATTTGGGGCGTGACAGACACGTGCTGCCAGCTCCAAGGATGTGTTGGGGCAATAGGCTGGAAGTCTTGCGTCATAGTAGGGAGGCCGAGCCGTCCTGCTTATAAACCCAGTGGGACATCGATTCGGTCAAGGAGGTGGGCGGGCATCAGGGGTCTGATGGGGTCCGACCAGTCCATGCGGACTCCTCCCCGCAAATTGGGTGGTTCTTTCATCATGAGAGACATGTTAAATCAGCGGGCCGAGGGGATCCCCTATCCTCGGGGACATACTGAATCCAGGTGTCTAATACATCTGTAGTGGAAGCTAAAACACGATAACCGTTCATACTACAACCTCTTTGTGATCGACGTTACATGACCTACAAGGAGAAGACGAACTGACTGTTGAAGCGGCATGCCCAGGTCCTTCTAGAATCTCACATTGAGGACCTCTTTCTAGGCTAATCCTGTCTCATCCATCTCTGGAGAGACATGCCCACATTTGGATGCAAGAGAAGGGGGGTGGCAGGAGTGGTGTGTGGCTGGATGTCCTCTAGAAAGAGTGGTGCCGCTTTAAACGATTAGGGCTCTCCTTGTCGGGTCTAGTCTTTTTCCGCCTAAGAAGCGAAGAAAAAGTCAGAAATACACCAGCCAAGGTCTTTGATGACGAAATCGACATCATCAGCCCCTACATGGTTTCCTTCTTATAAGGTCGAGCCATGGACAGATGACCTGCAAGGTTGAACACCATATGGGCCCTATGTTGATCCGTTAGGGGGTCACGCGGAATAGAGATCATCATGTCTTCCTCATAATTCATGGTGAGTGCACTAAACCTCTCTTGGAGGGCGATGAGGTCTTTCATTGGAAGAAGAGGTCAATCTTAGAGCCAAGGCAGTTGGTCGGGACATTGCAGGTCGATTAGGGGCAGGATCGAAGTGGTCGCGGTGCCGATAGGCCCGCATCTGGCTGGGTTGTTCATGGGCAGCGGTGGGAGGGGAGATGGGGTTAGTCGTAATGGCCTCATTCTCGAACGGACTGGTTTTATAAATCCTTTCGGTCCGGAGGCATCACACGAGGGGCCTCAAGGAGGGATAGAAACGTGGGGAACAACGAAGGGACGTGGGTCTCTGTCACATCAGCGTCTTCGTATGTGGTGGAGATGACATGAGTTGGGGAGGATGGGAGAGGAGGTACCAGAACGTGAGTGGAGGAGATGGCAGTACACAAAGAATGGGAGGAAGGCGACACACAAAAGTGTGACAAAGAGAAACTCTAAAGATGATGAATTATGTTGTTTTCTGAACTACTTAATTATATATTAGAAATTAATTTTGTGGTTACAAAATGTTTTGAACTTGTGTTTACTGTATACTTTGTATCAATTTATTTTACAATAATAATTTGATCGTTGAAATTTTAAATTAAAAATATTTATTAACTAAAAGGTGCATAATTTTATTAATAATATGAGAGCCAATACAAGTAAAGAGTCTTCGGAGGGCTCATCACACATAACTCTAAGACAAAATAATCTTCATAGACGGTATTGAACTCGCCACATAGGCAGGAAGTAAGGGTAGGGGTTGAAAAACGAAACTGGGACATTTGCTCAAGGTATTACCTAAACGTTGCATAAGGGGTGCGAAGCAACCAAACCTGAAATCCTTAGTAGTAGGAGGCATGGATGTCACCAGAGACCCCTCCTAAAGCAGTCTCTAAAGCTAGGGTGGTCTAACATTCCTCCTGGCGAGCTTGTTTACCAACCCTCGCCTGATCATCGCGGGGTTCTCCAACTAACTTCCTCTTCCCGCCTCCAGCTCTACCCAGAAAGGAACTTGAAACTTCGGTTTACTTGCCACCAGAGAGCCGACCGACCACCAATTTTATCCAACCGGGATCACCTCTCTCGACTGGTAGTGTTCGGGGATTCTCGGTCGTAGGGGTACATCCCTATATCTATATAACCTGTTTGATTTATCACTATAAAGAATATCATTTTCCAAAATAATACAAATAATGTTTTGCAAATATTTTTTTACCATATTCTAAAGTATTCAAACTTTAACCACATTTGTTTTTACACTTGTTTCACAACAAAAATTAATTAATATATTATTAGTTGATTTTTCAGCGCAGCCTTGCCAAAAGTTATCGTACTTTTCTCCACCTAATCAAATCTTTTGAATCTTTTCGTATCAAAACCCTAATTAAGACAGTTACTGTATTCGGAGAATCTTTTAGAGAATCAACGGCCTTGATCGTTTCGCCACTATAAATCAATCCTGACCACTGCTCTCTCCAGAGCTTCCTTCACCAGCCTCCACTCACTGTCTTCGTCATCGTCATCGGCTTCGTCGCGCGCAGCGATCGATCCACCATGTGTGGCATTCTCGCCGTTCTCGGTTGCATTGACAACTCGCAGGCCAAACGGTCTCGCATCATCGAACTCTCCAGAAGGTAAGCTTCACTTCCTCTTCTTTTCTGGGATTTGAATGCCATATTATGTGTTCCTGGTTCGATGATTGATGTTGGGCAATAGAGTTCGCTTATGGTTTCGGAAATGAGGGGAAATGATTTCGAACGAGCTTAAATGTGAGGTTAATGGTGAGAGTTTGTGTTGGAATCGGAGATTGTGAACCGTAATGCTGATTTTGATGTTATTGTGTTGTGTGTAGGCTGAGGCACAGAGGTCCTGATTGGAGTGGCTTGCACTGTCACGGGAATTGCTATCTTGCTCATCAGAGATTGGCCATCGTCGACCCTGCTTCAGGCGACCAGCCGCTGTACAATGAAGACAAGACAGTCATTGTTACTGTAAATTTCTCAAACGATTTTTTGAATATTTGATTTTAGTCTTACTTTCCAGGCCTGATAGACACTGAAGATAGGCTTGTCTATTTCATAATGACAACAATGGCATGCACAACAATTCATTTTCAGCTTTCCTCTTGCATACAGTTCTATCTAGAAATGAATTTCATTGAAGAAGTTCGACCTAAATATAATTACTCTTAAAGTTTTTTTTAGCATTTCTAGATTTACAACCACACTTCAAAATGAATTCATTTATAGTATTATTTCATCACATTAGGTGCCTACGATCACGTACTGTTTGAGTGTTTTATTATTTGCAGTCAACATATATACTCTTATTTAAGCCATTTATTAGTATTGATTTAGTACATGTCGGCCTTTAAGGCTATTTTTGTTTTTCTGGAAATGTTCCCATTTATTAGTATTGATTTAGTACTGTTTGAGTGTTTTAATTCACATGTTGTGCATACTAGTTCAGATGTAGACTTTCCTTAGTTCATCTTCTTTGTTGACCTATTTTGTGGTCCTTAGGTTAATGGTGAGATATATAACCATAAAGAACTGAAAGAGAAGCTGAAGTCTCACACTTTCCGAACTGGAAGTGACTGTGAAGTGATTGCCCATCTTGTAAGTATTGGATAACGTTTTGATATCTTCCTATACATATATATTGATTGATTATTGTACTTTGAATGTCAACTTAGCTACCTCATGTCTATGTAATTGCTTAGTAGTTGTAAGGACTTGTTGGTACACTTGGATATATCACTTCTTGTATATATATCTTTCGAGTAGCTATAATATTGACACCAATATTTCATTAATCTTCTACTTTTTGTCCATTACCTATTTACTTATTAACTTAGATACTTATTTTTGCCAGTATGAAGAGTATGGAGAAAATTTTGTGGACATGTTGGATGGCATGTTCTCCTTTGTTCTTCTTGACACCCGTGACAATAGTTTCATTGCAGCTCGGGATGCGATTGGTATCACCCCACTTTATATGGGCTGGGGACTAGATGGTAGGTTACTTCATTTATTTTCGTTGTTATTTTAAGTGGTTTGTTACCCAGTGATATGACCTAATCTGAGAGAGCTAGATGAAGACCCTTAATAGTTATCATTTCTTGATAGGGATGCGTCTGTATCAGATGAGGAAGGCGCATAGTAAAAAAAATATAAGAAAAATGCTATTGTCTCGTCATTAATTGCTCCTCAGACTTCCATCATATAAAATTCAGTACCATTTATGTATCGTAAAAGTTTCTAGGGTGTTTTTCTTTTCCATCTCAGCTCTGTGATATCATTATGGTTGTACTTGAATGTGCCTGTGCACCTTATATATGACTTGTTTATGGTATACGATGTGATTGTGGAAGGGAAGACTTTGTGGCTTGAGGAAACCACAATATTGGATTACTGTATTCTGCAAGCATTATTTTGCTATCCTTGTCTTGGTGAAATATAAGCATTAATATTTTAGTTTGAAGCAAGAACATTGGCCCATGATTTTATATCCACTGTATATCATGTTGCTTTTAGTATTTTGGCTAATTTGTATTCTTTCATATGTTTGTGAGGGATGTTAATATTTTTATATCAATAATGTCTGTGTCTTTGCAGGGTCAACATGGTTTGCTTCTGAAATGAAAGCTCTCAGTGATGATTGTGAGCGATTCACAACCTTCCTTCCTGGTCACATATATTCTAGCAAACAAGGTATTCGGGTTTGACAGCTCTGTTTTTATTTTCCTTTGAAAGTTTGCTTTCTGTTCCAAAATCCACTCTTCTACTCTGCGTCGGGGTATTCATTAAGACATGTACTTCAAGCTGTATATTCATGTAGATTACAGCTTTAGGGTTGTCATCTATTATAGAAAAGTTACATTGACATCCTAACAATTTGACTAGAATATTAATGATTCAGTAGAACAGCCTTACCTGTCTGCTATGATTTCTTAAGTAGTCTCTCAATCTTTCTGTGTTCCTTATTATGACACCATATGCATTCCTCGTATATTCTTTATATCAGTCTCTTTTATTTGCAGGGGGGCTGAGAAGATGGTATAACCCACAATGGTACTCAGAGCAGATTCCTTCAACTCCATATGATCCTTTAGTTTTACGTGCTGCATTTGAGAAGGCATGCTCCGAACTATGCATATATGCACCAAAGTCCACTCTTTTCTTTGTTATCATTTGTGCTATACTATTGGAATAAGAACACCATGTTTTTCAAACTAAATGTAGTCCGCTCTAAGAGTGGTAGCAGAGAGGATTATCTGTTACATGTTGCTTTATCTACATATTTTAAATCATGTCTTAGTTTCTCCTATTGTCGTGCAGGCTGTACTTAAGAGACTTATGACAGACGTACCATTTGGTGTACTGCTGTCCGGAGGACTAGACTCGTCACTTGTTGCTGCTGTGGCTTCCCGTCATTTGGCTGATTCCCAAGCTGCTCGCCAGTGGGGTTCACAGTTACATACCTTTTGCGTTGGTTTGAAGGTAACTTACTCGCGCCTGACAAGCTTAAATTGTACTTTTGCTTCTTTTCCCTTGAAGGAGTGTCACGCCATGAAGTATACTCTATAAGTTTTTTTTAATCACCAATTATTTAAATGCATCAAGATTTGGGCTCAAACCATCCTTTAGAACAGAGGTCTATTTTTGCCACTTGACCCAACAAGAGTTGGTAATAAGTTATAATACAATGTGCTCTTTGTTGGAATACTTCTCAAGATTTAGCTCAGTCATCTTAGTCAAGTAATTTTGACCTGCGTGCGAATCCATATAAAGGATATACGGCCAGGTAGGTATTCAAAATGAAAAGCAAGAAACAAAGTGCAGTACTTAATTTGTAGGTAATCAATATACGTCCAACTTGTTATCACTAGAGAAACCATATATTGATTGTTCGTTCCCTAGATACCTAAGGGTTTTCCAATTAAAGAATCCAAATAAAGGTTCTGGTGTGTGGCTTTTCTAATTGTTCCAAAAGACATGAACACTGAGATTATATATTATTCATGTGTGACAAGGACAAAATTGCCTGGCTTCCTTATAATATTTCAAATGTCTAGGTAAAATGAATTTACATGGTTTTCCATGTGTGTGTTCTGTGGAGTGTAATAATCTGACCAGGCAACTGTTGATTAAGCTTTCTCGGGAGTGTATTACATTCTCTTGTGTTTCTGTTATGCAGGATTCTCCAGATCTGAAAGCTGCTAAAGAGGTGGCAGATTATCTTGGAACTCATCACCATGAGTTTCACTTCACCGTTCAGGTTCTCCCTTTGCGTTCACACATTTACAATTTTTTAACATAGAAACAAACACAAGGATTTTTTGCCTTTTCATCCTTAGTGTGTCAATAATACCTTTCTGTTGTAATATCAGGAAGGCATAGATGCGCTGGAGGAGGTCATTTATCACATTGAAACATACGATGTGACCACCATTAGAGCCAGTACTCCGATGTTTCTGATGTCTAGGAAAATCAAATCTTTGGGAGTAAAAATGGTTATTTCTGGGGAAGGTTCAGACGAAATATTTGGAGGTTACTTGTATTTCCATAAGGCACCTAACAAGGAGGAGTTTCACCAAGAAACATGCCAAAAGGTATTATACTTGACATGAGCAGCATCTCATTCTCTTGCTTAATCAAGTTCGAAGGAAATATCAAAAAAAAAAGTTCAATGGAAATTTATGCAAATCATACACTTTTGGGTTCTTCTCCAAGTGAGCTCTGATTTGTTTGTTTAATAATGGATAGATAAAAGCACTTCATCTTTATGACTGCTTGAGGGCCAACAAATCAACTTCAGCGTGGGGCGTTGAGGCTCGTGTGCCCTTTCTGGATAAAGAGTTCATAAACGTAGCAATGAGCATTGATCCAGAGTGGAAAATGGTATTTCATGCTTTCTTCTTACATTATTTTCTTTGAGCCTTTTAATCTACATTAAGACCTTGAGCTCTAGTTGCATCAACTGTTTACTAGTTCATTATATGCATCTTGTAAACACGCAGGTCAGACGCGATATTGGAAGGATTGAGAAGTGGATCATACGCCATGCATTTGATGATGAAAAGAATCCATATCTACCAAAGGTTTGCAACTTTCTGGTTACCATTGATATTTCCATTTCCACAAGATTTATAAACGTTCCATGGTTATATTGTTGAAGCTGTCTGTATCGTACCTGTTTTTTTTCCTTGTTTCCTTGGTGTGTAGCACATACTATACAGGCAGAAGGAACAGTTCAGCGATGGAGTCGGGTACAGTTGGATTGATGGTCTGAAGGATCATGCCAACAAACAAGTAAGGCATCCACAAACCCTTTTTAACCCCTCTCTATGTACTCTTGGTTCATTGTTTATAATAATAATAGCAAAAAAGTACGCTGTTCTATTGACTCTTTGCAATTTAGCGCCCTTATCTTCAAATCGGTATATGTTGTGACCCTGAACTTTTATATTCTGTTGCATTTCCTTGAAAGTTTAAATTAAAAAATAAAGAAGGCCAGAATTTGAATGACTCGATTAGGTTAGTGGACTGGAAATTTTTAATTATGATAGTAGAATTCGAAAACCCCAAAAAAAATAATTGTGTATTTTACTTTATATTTTGAATTTAAAATTTCAATAGCAAAATCAGTCCTCATTGCTGCTTATGACATTATATGTGTTTGTTTCCGGGCAGATCACAGATGCAATGTTGATGCAAGCGAGTTTTGTTTACCCTGAAAACACTCCCACAACAAAGGAAGCATACTACTACAGAACTATTTTTGAGAAGTTCTTTCCCAAGGTAATTCCCTTTGCCTTCAGTTTTCTCCTGTCCTTTTTTGGACTCGAAATGTAAATGATCAAAACTTTATGCGCAGAATGCTGCGAGGTCTACCGTCCCCGGAGGTCCGAGTGTGGCATGCAGTACCGCTAAAGCAGTGGCATGGGATGCATCATGGTCCAAAAACCTCGACCCATCGGGCCGTGCTGCTCTTGGCATCCACGCTGATGCTTATGATGAAGTAGCGGAAGCCAATGGAAAGAGTCTGATCAGCGGCCTCCAGAAGACAGTCCAAGTAAGCCTTTTGGAGAAGACTGCCCCCACTGTTGTCTCGTAGACTGTCTTCTTGGTTGTGATGGAACTCTTCAAACCTAAACTTAACTGTGCGCTTTGTTGGTGCTGAAATTTGATCTATTGTGTAAGGACTTGTTTATGCTTAGTTCTTAATAAACTTTTGCTTAATTGGCAATCAATCTCTGACCCTAAGTTTTGTGCAAGACACCAAATTTCAACAAACATCAACCATAAAGTTTGGTGCGACGATAGGAGGTATCACCTTATTGAAGACAATTACAATCTTTGCTTGATCACATGACCAAACAATTCTTCTCACAACTCTCAAAACTGCTTTTCTTATATACATATGTACTTTGAGGTCTTAATCGTAGCCAAAACAGATTTGTTCCTTCAGTTGTTACCCCAGGTCAGCTTCTCATTCATGTGTTGTTAAGCTTGGATCAGTATGGCTTACCACCGGCAGATACCCGGTGCTTCAGCCCGGCTCAAGGCAAGTAGTTCCTCATACTTGGTGGCATACACAAATCCCCAAAGCTGCACTCAAACAACAATAACTCATTAACACGAAGTTTAGTGTACGCATTGAAGAAACAGGTAGTTCAATACAAACCTCAACTTCCTTAACTTCAAAGTCTTCAGAATGTGCAAGACAAGGATTCCCATAGGTTTCTGAAACCGAACTTGACCCGTTCAATCTTGAATAGAATATTGAAAACATTAGCCACTGAATACAGTTGGGGTCGCATAAAAACCGAACAGAAAAGAAGAAGAGAGATAAGGTTATCTTACAGATCACCATCCAAGTATAATGCGAAATGGCCACCCCCACCCATCGCTAAAAAGTCGGTGGAGCACAAGGTGAAATAGCGATTCGCACCTGCTTGTTGTGCCAGTTAGTTCCACATTATATAATGACAACTATCTAGGATGAATAATTAACATAGTTTTCACTTCCATTTTCATAAACATCATTAAAAAGAATCACAGTTTTCTTTTCACTATTGCTTCTAGGATTAGGAAATCTACCACTTCAATTACTCTATATATGATAAAAATAACAATAAGCTGATACAACCTATGAAGCTGTTGCTACCCCATGAACGGGGAACAAAATATGTACCTGTAGGGCGGTAGATGGCAGGATTGCCAGACGTGTTTGTGAAAACAAATGTACTATTAGTTCCCTATTAAAAAAGAAAGTTATGAATAGACAGCAGATACGTAGAATAAACTTGATTGATGGGGAGAGCATCACGTGAACCTGATATCTTCTGTTGCTGGTTGCTTTAAGAGGAGACTCAACCAAGCCTCCAAAAACAGCACCTTTAGTATCTCCGACCACCTGAAACAGTTTTCAGAGCCCAACGTGAGGGAATAGTTTCATCCTTCACACTTTTGTGTTTGTATGTGAATGTGATTATTGAAATCCATAACCTCTTGCTCTTTTAATCAATGTTTCAAGAAGCAAAAGTCAAATCGTTGAAACTAAGACTTGAATCAACTTACTAGCAAACTAAGGCCAGGCCAAAGCATGCTTCTTCTGTACAGAGTCGAGAGTGATATGCCATGCCTCCATGTACTGCCAATGAGAAAAATAGTTGTGAATCTTTACCCTCTGGGTATTCAAATTCAGTTTTACAAATGGAAGTTCATATACCTGAAGAGCAATAACCATTTCCTCCCCTGAACAAGAGCCGGAAGTGAAGCATAAAGAACATTTCTTGATTTCTGTGAGAGAAGCGATGAAGGTTCAGAAGCGTCCGGGGCATCAACTATAGCCTCAGGCTCTTTTAAATTCTGCACAGGCCTCATCTCAACTCCAGCAAAATCATTAGCATCATCAGTTGCTTTGTCAGAATCACCCTTACGCTCTTGACTACGGTACCCGCCAATTTTTGCAGCCTGATGAACAGCTCTACTGAGTGACTGTTTTCCCCGAGAAAGCAAGCTTTTCTTCCTGCCACTTTCTTTAGATGACATTTCACCCTTTTCCTGTTTACTATCACTCTGCCCTTCCGCATTAGAATCGTCTCCTCCAGGCTCAGAAGATGATAGTAGAGAATAGAGAAATGCAGTAAAAGAAGATGTATCTGGGCCATCAGCTACATCCCCCGGATCATGCTCAGTGACTGACTCAAGCTGAGCTCCTTTGGACTCACTCACATCTTCTTCCTAAGCAAAAGAAGAACCATGTATATACAGAACTCAGACAAATTAAAAGTATGTGTGGTTATTACAGTACAGGTCTTGCACGAAACTCTCAGAAGCAATTTTGAAGCTAGAAAGAGCCATAGCAAATTTACACAAAACCTCAAAAACAACCAATCGCATTAGGGGAAGCTGGTGAAGATTCTCAAATCCAATACTGTAAATTGAGCACAATAAAGCAAAAATATACAATTATATCTGTTCACAACCACACAATTGACTAAAAACACCAACCTAAATAAGAACAGATAAAAGCATGCCGATTGAGAAAAAAACATGATGCAAAATTGGGGGAAAACAAAGGAAACCCCACCAGACATGAATTGGGTTTCTCACGAACAAGACAATCACACTAATTCACCTCAAGAACAAGACAATGATTATCAAATTACCAGCTAGAAACAATCATTTCCATGGCAGATAAAAAAGCTCGAGAGAGAGCGAGAGGAGAGGCTTACAGGTACAGGATGAGGAGGCGCCTTGGAGGGTTTGTCAGAGATAGGGTTGAGGAAGACAGTGGTGAGATCGGAGACGAAGTGCACAGCTTTGCTCCTCAGCGATCGTTGCCGACCCATCCTCGTTCTCGTCCCTTTCCTTTTCTGGGTTTGGCTGTTTATCTAAATACCCATCAAGCCATCTACAGAATTAACCGACCCAGAAACAAAAATACAATGTTTTCTGCAGATAACAATGAACATGAACCGATCTCACAACGAGACGACGACGAAGAAGAATAGAAAAGAGTGTGATTGAAACTTTACTCTTCTTTTTCTCCTAACGCATACTGCGTTTTTTTTAATTATTATTTTAATCCTCTTTTCGGGTGGCTTAGAAACTGTGAATTTACACTTTTGACACAAGACGCTCCTCCAATTCACAGTCACGACCGAGCCCAGAACTCTGAGGTCTTTGATGAATGATGACGATGATTCATGGATAAGCCTGGAATTGCATCTTCATATCGTATAAATTGTCTCCAAAATAATGTATTGTAAGTATTAATTTTAGATATTAGTCTGACTCAATCCAATGTACCCTCGTATAATTTTATCTTCTTTTAAGCATGACCTATATGTGATGACCCAACTAATGCTCCCCTTGGTTTCTATAAACAAATAGATAGATTCTCTTATCTTGAAATGTGTGGTAATACAACTAAAACATTGTTCTTAGAGCATCAACAGTGGTGGACGAAGAGATGGCGGGTATCAGCGGTGAGCAATCGGCGATAGAGAGGTGGCGGGGTACTGGCGGGGAGGATGCTGGCGTTTAGCAACGCCTGGGAGCTCCACGCCAACACTCAGCGTCGGCGCCAACGACTAGAAATATAGTTGACCTATTATTTGGTCTTGACAAAATAAAAAGTATTTTGAAAATAACAACAAATTGAATACCTCTTATCTCCAAATACATTATAAATAGATGTTTGAATCAAACCAAAATCACAAACTACATATCTTCTCAAAATAATCCTATCACATTCTTTTTCTCACACAATTATTCGTCGAAATGGCCAATTACCGAGCCAACAATTTGGATATGAATGACATTTTGGATGAAGTACTCGAAGAATGCATATCCACCGACTTCGGTGACGGTTGGTTAGAGGACGCAATGGTCGATTCTCCACCACGTAAGCGAACCTACATCGCACGTGACCGGGAAGCCGCGAACGAACGTTTAATGAGCGACTACTTCAACACGAACCCAGTGTACACAGAGGTGCAGTTCCGTCGTCGCTACAGAATGCCGAAGGGTGTGTTCCTCTGAATTGTTCATGCATTGGAGAATCACGATTCGTATTTCACAACACAATTGGATGATGTGGGTAAAGTTTCCTTATCTCCTTATCAAAAATGTACTGCGGCCATTAGGCAGTTATGTTATGGAATTGCAGCTGATGGATTGGACGAGTACTTGAAGATAGGCGAAACCATGTCTTTGGAATGTTTGAGAAACTTTTGCAGTGCAATCATTAAAGTCTTCGGTCCTACGTATAGACGTAAACCTATACGGACTGATATGGACTACATTTTGGCGGTTAATGAAGCGCAAGGATTCCTGGGCATGCTTGGCAATCTTGACTGCATACACTGGGAGTGAAAGAATTGTCCAACGGCACTGCGAGGCTCCCATTCACGGAGGGACTACGGGAATTGACCAAACGTTGTTCTCGAGGCGGATGCAACTCGTGACTTATGGATTTGGCACTTGTTCTTTGGCATGACGAGATCAAACAACGATTTAACAGTGCTCGACCATTCCAGACTGTTCGTGGACGTTATCAATGGTTGGCAACCACCAGTTGAATATACGATAAATGGTAACCACTGCACACTCCCGTATTATCTTGCTGATGGCATATACCCTTCATGGCTAGTTTTTGTGAATTTTTTTTTCATTAGCTCAACGACCGAAACAAAAGAAGTTTGCTGAAATCCAAGAAGCGTGCAGGAAGGATGTGGAACGAGCATTCGGTGCACTCCAAGCTCGGTTTCACATGATCACTCGATTGAGTCGCTTGTGGATGCCCCGGGACCTTGGCTTGGTGATGAATGCATATGTTATCATGCACAATATGATAGTCGAGGCAGAACGTCATACCTACGACGACTACATTGAACCAACAGATGAGGGTGGGACAAGTGAACCAAATTTGAGGAGGCTTCGTCCCGTCCCAGGTCATACTTGGAAACACTCAGAGGATGCAAGATGAACTCATACATTACCAATTAAAGGACGACTTCGTCGAACACATTTGGAATAAATTTAGAGACGCCTAGCTTAGTTTATCGCTTCGTAGTTTAAATTTCGATCGGTGATCTTGTACTAATCCTTATATTTTGTTTTAATTTAATGCAATTTTGTTTAATTTAAGTGTTATTTCAAGTAATATTTTATTCACACCGCTGGTGGCTTTCCGCTGACAAAACGTCGCCGGTGGGAAGACAAAAAAAAAAAATATTTTAATGTTCATTGTCAGCAACTTTCGGCCGGCAATCGACAGTGGCGTTGTGGATACTCTAACCAGAACACTTAATGAAACAAAATTCTATGAAGCGTCAATATTAAACCAGATTCAGTGAATTAATAAAACAAATTGGGAAAGCTACACACACAGACTGGTGATGAGAACACAGATTTCCCACCAAGCTATAATCTCCAATAACATCAATGGCGTTAGCTTCCAAGTTTTAAGTATATAACAAATAGGATTTGAACTATTTTATCTACAGATTCAACTAAATCATTTCATCGAACACATGATGTTTAGGAAATTGAGTTGAAACCCATACAAATAAAAATCAGTTACAAAGCTTCAACAACACTAGAAACGGAAAATAACAAAAATGTCATGCCTTTCAATGAAGTTTCAAAATTGAACCTGATTTATATGTGGAAGAACACTATCACTGCATGTGGATCTTGCTTGAGCTGAGATTTTTAGCAAAAAATCTAACCAGCTACCGTCTTACCGATGATGGTAAGATAAATCACCAAACAACAAGGTTGGTGATAGAACACAAACTTGTACAGCCACAAAGATTCTGCGACCAAAACCTTGAACACGCCACTCGTCGGTACGTGGATTGATGATGGATAGGTTTCATCCATCTCGTCGGTACGTGTTTTGTGGGCTTTAATCTCTCTGATGTGTTCTGAGTTTTTTTTGTTAATAAACTTACCTTTGAGGTTTTTGCAGGTAAGAATTGTGTAAAAGTACCCTGCTACAACAGCTCTGTTAATTTGGGAAATGGAAACCAGAAATAAACTTGTATTAATCATTATTGTGATTGATATATTAGCTTACAATACAGGGATATTTATACACGATGAGATGACTAAAATGTCAAGAAAGACGGAAGGATTTGTGGCTATATTGTGAGATGTTCTGAGGATTGGTAGTATTGTGGGGAACAAAATCAGAAAAGTCAGAGAGTTACGATACAAAATCAAGATGATCAATTTATATTTTCTAACAAGCTCAATTTAATTGCAGCTCAGCTTGAGCTGGAATTTGGAGAATTCGTTGAATTTGCTCCATTACTTGGTCTGCATAAACCTTCTAAACTAAACCAGAAGGACAAAATTCTCTCACAATAATAAAGATTATTTAGTCCATTTCTTTGCCAATGTGTGAAATAATAAACCATTCATTTCGTAAATAACAATATCATCTCAAATTAATAAACTCCCATTTTTTATCCGGTGATTCGTCCTTATTACAAGTTTATTGAATAAATATTCTCAGCTTGACTGTTCAAGTAAAGTCGAATTTGTATGCTTTATTGAATAAATATTTGATCACTATTTAACACGACAAGTAACAGCAACAAAATTACGGCCCGCCCGGTAATTGACGTCATCAAATCCTATCCAAATCCAATCCTGAGAACATAAATTTGTCCAACATGATCCAATGACATGGGGAAGCGTGCCAAGATTAAGGGTCAACCCGCCTATCATCCAATCATTATCCGCCACGTCCGCGTCCACCGTCGAGCCACGTCATCACCGCTTTCGTGTGGACAAAGCCAGACTCGCACATGGCACATATATGCACACCAAATTTATGTTCACCAAATTTCGATCGAAAAATTCAAATTAGCCTCCAAAGCACAGAAATGGAAACTCAGATCACAATCCTCGCCTCCGCCGCCGACGAATCGTCCCGGACGCTCGTCGCTGACCGGAGGATCCGGCGTCTCTCTTCGCACCTCTCACCTCAGGTGCCTCGTCCTCTTCCGGACCAGGACCTTAGCCTGGTAGAGTGCGCGAATTCGAAATCGGCGAAGCTGGAGGTGGACACTGCGAGTCTGTCGAGCTACATGAGGGGAAAGCACAGAGATATTCAGGAGAGAGTGTTCGAGTTCTTCAATTCGAGACCTGATCTACAAACCCCAGTCGAGATCTCCAAGGACGACCACCGCGAGCTTTGTATGAGACAGCTTCTGGCGCTCGTCCGGGAAGCCGGAATTAGGCCTTTCCGCTACGTCTCCGATGATCCGTCCAAGTATTTCGCTATCGCCGAGGCTGTTGGAAGCGTCGATATGTCTCTCGGCATCAAAATGGGTGTGCAGTACAGGTCTGTATCTTTTTTTTTCCCTATTTTGGTTGCTGATTTGGGGATTTTTTTTTGTGGTTGCTTTATTTGAACTTATGTTTTGAATTGGGTTTGTACCCTGGAACAAGGAAGATGATTCTTGAAATGATTTATATTTATTTATTGTATATGGTGATTCTTAGTCATGTTATTTGTGTAATCATGATATAAACTTTTTTTAATGCATATAAATGCTAATTGTAGTCTGATAAGCTGTGCTTAATCATCTGTATGGTTGGGTGCCTAAACTTATTAGGATGGTGTTACTTGTTGCTGTGATGAGTTTTAGGTTGATTGTACTACATATCATTTGCTTATCTAAGAAGGTTTGCTTTAAATTGAGTTGTCTAGCGATTAGTCTATATTCACTGAACCAGTTTCTAAAAATCAGTTTGATTCGTCCTTGTTTTAAGACAAATAGAAACATTTATAAATTTGGTTGTATGGTACCAAATTGAAATCTGAAATCTTGCCCCATCTTGAGCCTGGCAAGAATTACAGAACTAGACTAATGTACAGATTCAAGGTCCTAAGGGTGACTGAACAACATCAAAGCAGTGAAAAGAAGTATCATTACGTGCTTGGTAAATAAAATTATGTCTGGCTGTGGTGTCAAGTGGTAGAACCCTGTTCAATGATCTGATAGTTAAGTGTAACTATTTGAAAATCGTGCATAGTTAAGAGTAGATTTTTGATATTTTCCCATATTTTTTCTAGGAAAACGTTAATTGGTGGTTTTATTTCATTGAATCTCATGTTATATTTATATAGCTGTATCTAAACATGAAGAATTGTCCAGATGCTGAAACATAACCATTTAGTTGCGATCCTTCACTAGTGAAAACAGTCTAATATAGAAAGAGTAAACTGAAAATTTTCATGTCAGTGCAGTCAATCAGATTATACAACTCTGCCAAGTAACTTTCTGAACATAATCTCTGGCCTCCTGCCCCACTTTTGGCACCTTATGTTTATGTTTAAGTTTAGTAAAATAATCTGAGAATAGACAGGTTGTTTTTAATTCATACAATTCCTAGCTTCATCAACAACTATGTAAAAGTAGTTTTATGACTATGATGCCTTATCATTGATTACACTACTCAATAATTTGGTAGGATTCTTTCATAATCACACACATTTTATTGATTATGTTATGTGGTGCTGGGATTCAGTCTAATTAAATATGTTAGACTTGCATCATCAAAGCCTGTTACATGACCTCTGTTCAATTGGTCACCATATATAAATTCTAAAAGATATTAGTCATCTGGTTCCTATAATTTATTCCTCCACTGACTTCTGATACTTCATTGTGCAGTCTTTGGGGAGGCAGTGTGCTCAACTTAGGTACTAAGAAACATAGGGATAAGTACTACGATGGTATTGACAATATGGACTATACAGGTTGCTTTGCCATGACAGAACTTCATCATGGTAAGTGGTTCTATAATTCTGTTAGTCTTCGGATAACTTGTTTTATTGCTTTGTGTTCAAGTGTTTTTTCTTCTAAATTCCCTTAGTGCTGATCCCCTAGACATCTTCTTGTTGCTCTTCTGTATTAGTAACTAAGTATATCATTGTTTCATGGTATGCCACATAAGTTCTATTCAAGATCCTGAAGATATTTCTATAGTAGTGATCAATCTTTTATTTAAATTTAATTACTTTTCGAGACAGCTACCAGCTATGGGTTGTATGGTCATTGATAAAATTCTTTTATCTTGTTCTTCTGAAATATTCTTCTCAGGAATGTTTTCAATGTTTCTGTTTTACAATGCTTTAAAAGTTTGGCATTTTATGCTGTAGTGGTATATCACTCATCTGTCTCTTTTTGTGTTTGAAAGGTTCAAATGTTCAAGGCCTCCAAACTGTTGCAAAGTTTGATCCGATCACAGATGAATTTATAATCGACACACCCAATGATGGTGCCATCAAGTGGTGGATTGGCAATGCTGCTGTTCATGGAAAGTTTGCCACTGTTTTTGCCAAGTTGATCTTGCCTACTCACGATAAGAAAGGAGTTAGTGATATGGGTGTCCATGCTTTCATTGTTCCAATAAGAGACATGAAGACTCACCAGACACTTCCAGGGATTGAGATTAATGATTGTGGCCATAAGGTTGGGCTTAATGGTGTAGATAATGGAGCACTGAGATTCCGTTCAGTAAGAATTCCCCGAGATAATCTTCTGAACCGATTTGGAGATGTCTCTAGAGATGGGCAATACACAAGCAGCCTTCCCACAATAAATAAAAGATTTGCAGCTACACTTGGCGAACTTGTTGGTGGGAGAGTTGGCCTTGCATATTCATCAGTTGGTGTCCTGAAGATAGCTGCAACTATAGCTATCCGGTATTCCTTGATGCGCCAGCAATTTGGCCCGCCCAAACAGCCTGAAGTCAGTATTCTTGATTATCAGTCTCAACAGCACAAGCTCATGCCAATGCTGGCTTCAACATATGCATTCCATTTTGCCACCGTTCATTTGGTTGAAAAATATTCAGAGATGAAAAAGACACATGACGAACAGTTGGTTGGAGATGTTCATGCACTCTCAGCTGGACTCAAGGCTTATGTGACATCTTATACAGCAAAGTCACTGAGCATCTGCAGGGAGTCCTGTGGAGGACATGGGTATGCTGCTGTTAATAGATTTGGTGGCTTGAGAAACGATCATGATATTTTCCAGACATTTGAAGGAGACAACACAGTGCTTCTGCAACAGGTTTCAAACAGATCCTGTTCCATTTACATTCTTGTTTGTGAATCTTATGAAATGCCTGCCTTGTTTGATCCTATAAAAGCAATTGGGTTGGGTGCATACAAGTTTGGCTTGGATTTTTACCATCACACATAATCTGGATTACCTCCAAACCTGTGTTGTAACTTGTAAAACCCACTTACCTTAACCTAGATAGTTGAAAAAACACATTATATCTCACTTAACACGTGCAAATCCATTAACTTTACATGGACTTAAGCTTAAACATTAAGCTATGGCAGCTACGGTTCAAACTTTGATCACTAGGTTTTGTTACCATGTTATGAATCTACTAATTATTTTGCACTCTTAGAACTTGTTTTTATGATGGGTTTACTTGTTCTGCAGGTAGCAGCTGACCTTTTGAAACAATACAAAGAGAAATTTCAGGGTGGAACATTGACAGTTACATGGAACTATTTGAGAGAATCCATGAACACATACTTGTCTCAGCCAAATCCAGTAACTGCTAGGTGGGAAGGTCAAGATCATCTCCGAGACCCCAAGTTCCAGTTGGATGCTTTCAGGGTGAGTGACAATTATTCTGAACATCATACGATCACCACTGCTATTTCCATAAAACCCCAGTCTCAGAATTCCTTCTGTACACAATTTTTCTTGCAGTACCGAACATCTAGGTTGCTTCAGAGTGTTGCTGTGAGACTGCGCAAGCATTCCCAGACTCTTGGTGGTTTTGGTGCCTGGAATAGATGCTTGAATCACCTTTTAACACTTGCGGAGTCTCACATTGAATCAGTCATCCTTATGAAGTTCATTGAAGCTGTGCAAAGGTACTTTTGGATCTTCACCCCAAAATTCTACACCTTCATCTCTCATATATCTCTTTGAGCATCTTAACATAGCTCTAATTTCCCCCCCAGCTGCCCTGATCCGAGTTCTCGTGCTGCACTCAAACTGGCCTGTGACCTTTACGCATTGGATAGAATCTGGAATGACATTGGTACATACCGCATGGTTGACTATGTGGCCCCTAACAAAGCTAAGGTATATTCAAGCCATAACTCAACATGAAACAATGAGGTTATGATTTCCATTTAGAACCAAAACAACTGATCTTTTTTTCAGACATCTACTAATCCACTCCATTTTTCAGGCAATCCACAAGCTCACAGAATATCTTAGCTTCCAAGTAAGGAACATCGCCAGAGAACTTGTTGATGCATTTGATCTACCAGATCATGTAACACGAGCCCCTATTGCCAAGAAGTCAGAAGCATACTCTCACTATACCCAATTTGTTGGATTCTGATATGTAAAGAAAAGCAAAGGCCGAGAACTGAACAAAATGGTTTGAAATCACAAATACAGCAGCAAGAACAGGAATTCCCACTTACTAAACCCTAATGTTAGGGAATATACATGTGAGAAATTAGAACTACCTTACATGATTTCATGGTTACTCAAAATGTAATGCACGACACATTTTTCTCTTGCAAAATTAGCAATGAAGCATACATGAATGATCTTTCTTGAAAGTGAACACGAGGCAATGATATCTAAATTTGATTGTGCTTGTTTCTGCATTTTAAAATTCACAAATATCTATTTCATTTTCCATTGTATTACCACTTACATGACTTTCAAAATCTAGTAGGTCTGCCATTTGAATATGCAGTCCGTGTTGCTTCGCTCTTTTGTTTGATATTTTCATACATTTTCAATGAAGCCTCAGAAAATTTGGTCATCCGATCAAGAACCTTAGTCAAACTTGAATGTATACAATGCAAGCTTGCAGATAAATCTTCACTTTTCTCATCATTTTTGACTTGAGGATCTCCATCTCTTACTTCCTGTACTGATTGCTGCTGCTGCATCTGTAATTCTTCTCCTTGCCTCGCCATTATATCATGCAGGTCGGACAGGAAGCTTATGATCGCATCACTGAGTTCATCAGATAGCAAGGATCTGATCCCAGCCGACTAATCACGGCACTTAGGGTTGGCTCAAGCTTTAAGCCAGTTAAGCAATCGCTTAAGGCCTCAGATCAGAAAAGACCCCATAAAATTAAATAAGAAGCCGTTTAAGGCGTCAAATGAAAAAATGCCCTATAAAATAAAAGACCCGTTACTATTTGATGAAACCTAATCAAGAGAAAGTACTACACTTTTAATTTTGAAATCAATTTTTAATAAAAGTTGGGCCCAATTTTAATCTCTATTCAAATTTGTTTTTCAGATAAAACAATTTTCATCCAAATGGAAGACAATTTTTCTTGATGGTTGAACATTCTAAGAACTCTATAGATCTTTATCTCGCAATGAAAAACTATCGTTAACGAAAAACAACATGCAAGTTCAATTTACAATAAAAAATATCGAAGAAATTTCTTAAACTAGTTTCTAGAGAGAGAGTCTCTCGCCTCTCTCTAGAAACTTTCTGCCTCCCTTCTTCAACCTCTCGCCACCGACGTCCTGAGCCCACCGCCGGCGATCTCCTTCCATGGAGGTCGCTGGCGGTGCTCCTTCCCCTCCTTCGCCTTCTCCACCTCCTTTTCCCTCTCTTCTTCCCGTCCTTCTCTCCCCTAGGGTATCACGGCCGGTCTCAGATCCGCCGTTTACCTGGTTCCTTCCCCCCTCGAGAGCCCTAGATCTGGCGTGGGAGCCCTTTCCCTTTCGATTGGTGCGAATCTAGCCTCTCTCTCGCCCCTTTCCCTCTCCTCTCTCGACGATCTGGCCCTCTTTGGCCCCCTCGGGTGGATCTCGGCTTGGAGTCTCTTTCTTCGACAGTCGCTCCTCTTCTGATCCGGCGTGGGACGAGTTTCCCCGACCTCTTTGGTGTGGATCCTCGCGGTTTGGGTTGGATTCTCTGCTCGTGTGGCTTGAAGCTTCCTCGCCGCGACCTCGCCTTCGGAGTTGATTCCCTCGGATCTCCTCCGCGGCTCCGTCCTCCGCCGTCGCTCGCAGGCCTTGTTCTTCCGGACGCGCACCTTGTTTGTTTGGAGGTAAGCTCTTACATTTCCTCTTGCCTAGATCGTACTGGTAGAAATATCACTCTCTCCTGTTAGCGTCTTTGGGTGTTGGCCCGATTCGTAAGGAGCAGAGGGTGCGATTCTAGGCAGGGGAGGTATTTGAGGTGGTGGGAATCCCTTTGCCCCTCTCTTGTTGAGATCTCAGTCCTTCCGTCCTTTACCCTATTCCTTTTCAGTTCTGCTTCAATCTTCTCGAACCTTTGGGTTTGGGCTCGCCGGAAGTTGGTTACCGGCGAGATCATAGGACATTGATGTCCGCTTCAGAAGCTCCTGATTTGGTTAGTAGGTTTAGGACATGTCTCTGCTGTTGCGATGCTGGCCGTGAACAACTTTGAGATGGGAGTTGATTTCTCCTTGTGAGATTGGGGCTTTGTGGGTTCCTGCCTGTGTGGCTTTGGCTGACGGTTGCTTCTCTTTTTGCGCTTAATGTTGGTTAAATTTGGGTGTAAAGACCTTTGTTTTCATTGTTTGTTCTTCTTCTTCTTCATCTGTTGTTCAGTTTCATCTTGTATTCCCTCAGTGAATGAGGATGTTCATTTGTTTTCCCTCTGTGTATGAGGATGTTCAATTGCATCTGATTAGAGAGGATCCATCTTCATTGTAATTCACCCATGCTCTTTATTTTGAGGAGTATGATTTATATACTGTTTTGCTGATAAAAAAAGAGAGTTTAATTTACTAGTGATCAATGAATTAAAAACATGGATAAAAAAACAATGTATCAAACCAAAAAAAGAAAGTGTGAATATTTATATATAAATACACTAGTATTTTTTTGAGGAATGACAATCAATTTATCAACTTCATTACGAAAATGCGTAAAGCAAAATAGTTTGGAAAAAGTAAGCCATCAAAATTTAAAACAAAATCTTGGATATAGATGTTTGATCATAGCAGCAAAATAATGTGATGCAAACATGTGAGAAATCCATTAAGTGTTGATTTTATATTCCCTACTTCCCTTAATATTTTGTAAACCAATTTATTAGACATTCAAATAATGAAACTATGCATCTATAGACGAATATTGAATAATATCAATATTGTCTTATTGGAAGGGAAACATGACATGTATTAATATCTGGTTCTAGAATGTCTTGGCTTTGTACTAAAATGTTTATTGAAAAACAATATCATTTATCGAAGAATAATCCATGAAGTTCATGGACTAGAAGCATGAGTCTCGTAAATTTCGAAAATACTGAAATTACTATTATACAATATAAACTATGAAAGTATTGTAAGAAACCAAGAGTAATTTGACCAAAATACAAGTCAAAAGAAAGAGAAACTATTCTAAAAATATTGCAATAAGAAGGGGTATTGCTAAAATTTCATTTCATGATCAAACAAGACAATAAATAAAGTTGGATTTATATACCTATCACATATAGTTGTATTATCCGAACTCATGGGAAATGATTCACTCACATGAGATGGAAATGCTCAATGGCGAGGAAAGACCAGAGGTCATGAACATGAATGATTATTTGTTTCTGATTCCTTAGTCCTGAGTTTGTTTATAAACTTTTTTAACATTTAGAAAGCAATAACAGTTAAATGAACTTGAGCATATATGTTAAGATAATCTAAAGAATGTGTTGGACTTGTTTTATTGGTTAACCGGTGAGTTTCGATACTAAATGTCGTTGATTCTTGAAAATTCTCAATTATCTATTATCTTGCATTGTTAGTGTCGGTTATGAATTTTCTTATTTTAGTTTATATTTTATTGATCCTAGTTAGAACTTATATTTAGTATTCTAAAAAGATTTTAAATGTGGAAATTTATAGAACTTGATTAAGTGAGTCATACACGATGTCACATATAAGCTAACATAATTTGATGTAACTATATAGAATCATCTTGAACATATCATATTTGAACTTGACATGAATGTATCTTATTTATAGATAAATGTGAATCCTTAAACTTTTGGATTCTTGTATAGAATTTTAGACGGTAAAATTTATCCATGGGGGTTGTCTTATTAGAAATTAATCTCTACCATCCATTTTAGATTTTCAGTGTTATAAGTAGATGTTAAAGTTTATTTTTTGAATATCATATAGTATAATCTATCTATATGAACAATTGTACTTATTTTTGTATTATATTTTTTCATAAGGAAAAAAGGCATCAATCAAACTCTCGCTTAAGGACCCAATAATGATTGGGCCGGCCCTGACGGCACATAACAAATATAGGTGGTGCCAGAACTCGACGAGGAGAGAATGGTCTTCTGTTCTTTGACCTCTCATGTGGTTGTAAGATGTTGTGCTGAAGCCAGCCATTAAGAGCTTCAACATATGATGTGTGGCTATTGATCCAATATGCAAAGCTTAAACCGAAACATTCAATCTCATTTTGAAGCTGAGCCTTAATCTGCCAGTGTGCATCCCATTGAAGAGCTCTCGGTGAGCTTCTTGAATGGTAAGCCAATGAGATGGTGATGTACTGTGCATGATGACATTCAAGCATGACCTTCCACATCCTGATCAATCCGCATATACACATAAAATGTTCGAGCTTTTCAATAATGATTCTTTGAGGTCAAATGAACTAACTATACTTTACCCTTGAATTAGTTCTAGGAGTTGTGGTTGTAACTCTTCATCCCTAATTTTCTCAATCCGCTTTGATATTGAATCAACATACTAAAGTGCCACTTTCAACCGTGAATGCAGATCTTTGGCGACCGCCCGGGTTTTGTCAATCACTTGAGCACTACAATCCTTTGCAAATTGATGTCTTAGCTGGTTGCATTTTTTGTCATAATCCTTGTGGATAGATTCACTAGCCTAATGTAGAGGCCAAAAAGACGTCAAACGCAAAGATAATAGAGGTGGAACATGTGAAGCATAGTAGCTATCCAAAGACAAATTTTCTATTTACATGCATAAAATGCAAGACGTAGTTCAAATCCACATGAAATTCAAACTCACAACATAGTCAAACTCATGTTATGTGCCCATGGAAAGAAAGTCATTTTTTATGTCAATTTGTAAGTTCCAAACTAGCATTAAGCTCCAAGTGAGTGGGAATATTTTTCATGAAAGCGACTACTTCAAGAGCTTTAGTGTTCTGAATTGGACATACCCCCTAAATGTGATTTCTAATTGTTATAACAGCCTATCAACGGTTATTTACATGGCCTAATGGTTCTTGAAAGACGTAAGTAGAGTTATCGCAACAAATGGTTGGAGAATTGTTTGTTATGGTCCACAGGTGAGTCAACATGTGAGATGGTTATTTACCATTTCTTCATCTCACATTCATCCCACATCGATAAATGTGGGATGAAAAAATGGTTAATATACACCTTCATCTGATAGGCCAGTCTTTTGGATCAAGTGAAGTGTCCAATTTGTACATCATGAACTTCCTTGTTGGTGCCCTCTTTGGTGCAAGGCCGAGTACTCCCCAACATTATTGATAAAAGAAACTAATGATCTAATATAAAGAAATAGCTACTAAGCGCCTGAATGTACATTCACTTCATCATAGAGTTTTCTCTCCCACACATACAATCTATCTAGGGTTGAAGAATGGCTTCCCGCAATCATGCAGAACTCTTCAATAAAATCACTCCCACTATCATCCACATCATATTTTGCTGCAAGAGGGTTCCTTGATGAAGATTGGAAGTTAGTTAAAAACTAGCAGACAAGTACAAAATGTGTGTGCTGAAGAGAAAGAGAGAAGTGAGACTCACCATAAGAAACAATGCCAGTTTTTCCACGGCAACATGGATGATGGAAAGCCATAAAAAACGTAAAGGCAGGAGAGTTACCTGCAGTAATTATCACATTCCAGAGAGGAATTAAACAAATCCAAGGTAAAAGTAGGACTTAAATTACAAGTATTCATATCCCAAATATTATCTTTTGCCTCAGAATATCCAACTCGTATTTTATTTGCCTATAGCATCCTTGAGACCTCTCTGCTAGACTCTGAGGCCTTAAGAAAGCGATGCTCAACATCTTTTATACTGGAGACAAAATCTTTAGCTCTATGGGTTATGAACTCAGAAGGATCTTCCCTTTCTGTGCATAAATCTTTACCCATCACCTTTCCATTTATCCTTGAATTGGACGGTTCAACAGGAACGTTAGCACCATTGGCAATGGATTCAGAAGCTTTAACACCGGAAAAGCTTGTATAGCCCTTGTGCTCTACCAAATCAATTTTTGAACCCTCAGAAGCCTTATGGTTCCTCAAGTTCACATCATCAAAATTCATATCCTCAGTGGAATGCATGACAAATCGAAAGCTCTCTCTATCATCAGTGGTGTCAAAGTAATCCCAAGAACCTGTTTCAGGATGAGGTGGGGGTGGTGGCATTGGGAAAGCCATGAAATCGTTCTCCACAAAACTATTGGTACTTGTTGGATTAAGCCTAACAGTCACAGCAGAATCACCTCCTCCCCCTGATTTCATATAACTAGAAGTGACTAGTACAGGTTGTGAAAAAGCACTTGCATCATGAAAGGGTGAATCAGGTACTTCAACATTGTTTGATGGAGAAGGGGACGGGTATGAACAATGTGAAGGGGTTTTGTCAATCTCAGTGGCTGAAGTGGACAGAGAAGATTCAATGAGCACTTCAGCCTCAGCAAACCGCCTAAGCGCAAGACCTACATTCCTTAGAGACTGAATGTAGGATACATGAGAAGCAGCTAATGCATACCTAGAATCAATGGCCCGCTTTATGAATCTCATGCGCTCCTTGCAAAGGCGCATAGCTTCATTCTTGTCAGGTTTGGAGCTCGAAGCACCCATTTATCAACAGAAGACTTCAAAATACCAAATTCTTAGTTTCAACACAACACTTGAAAAACCCCAATCTTCAGTTTCACTATAAGACTTCAAAAACCCAATTCTCAGTATCAGCACAAGACTTTAAAACCCAGTTCTCATTTTTACCACATGAGCTTAAAAAACCCAACTTTAAGCTTCCCCGGAAGATTTTGAGGGGGAAAGACCTCAACTTTCATTTACACACCATAGGCCCTCAGAAACCCAATCCTCACTAAAACAACCACATTGAAGTATACAAACAAAAAGACCTAAAAATTGACCCAAATAAGAGAAACCCACTTATAGCATCAAACCAAAAAGCTTAAAAGCTCTGAACTATACAGATTTCAAGTGCCCAAAATACTAGTGTAAGAACCGCCCCGGTCGAACCGGTGGTTTTTGGCGAAATTAGACTTTCGGCCAGAAAAGTCAACCGATGACTCCGGGAGTCATTCGGGACCTTTCCGGGACCCAAAAAGCTTAGCCGTCGTTACGGTTAGCTTAATTGGGTCGTTTCCTTTCAAATGACTATTTTTACGAAAAAGTCAATTTTCGGTCAAACTATGCCTAATTAGAGGATAAACCGTTTAAAATTTAATTATGCTGGAATTTGGTAAGGGCAAGGTGGCCCCCACATGGACACTTGTCCATGGTGGCTTGGAGGAGAAGAAATGGGTCTAGAATGACCCATTTGCCCTCATGTGTGCCAAAATACAAGAAAAATGAGCTAGAGGGCCTTTTAGACATTTCTCCCTTCGGTTTAAGACCACTTTTGGAGAGCGATTCAGCCCATTTTCTTTTTGTATCCGATTTTCACAAAGGAGAGGAGAGAAGAAGAGCTTCCATTGAAGCTTGAAGAAGAAGCAAAGAGAGAGGGAGCTCCTTTAGTGGCATTTCTTCACCAAATCTTCTCAAAAACCTCTTAATCCTCTTCATCTATCCATTTCCAAGGTAAGTAAGCTATAACAATCTACTTTAAATCAATTTGGGGTTATGGGTTTCCATAGAAATTGCATGAACTAGTTGGGTTTTGAGTTATTTGTTGTTAGATGATTGTTTATGAGAAGAAAGAGGTTGATTTGTGTAGATATCAATTGGGGTTTTGGTTGTTTTGGATGGAAATCCCTTGGGTAATTGTTGTTTTGATGAACCCCACTAAGGGTAGTGAAGTATTGAAGTTATGGAACTGATTTGGAGGTTTTGGGTTGATAAAAATGGAGTTTTTGGTGTTGTTTTCGTGGAAATAGAGCTGGAGGAAGAAGGAGGACGAAACTGTCCAGACCCGTCACGGATCCGTGACGGGGACCGTGACGGAGTGCGTCATGGCTCCGTGATGGAGACCGTGACGGTGTAGGTCACGGCTCCGTGAGGATGACCGTGGCGGTGTAGATCACGACTCCGTGAGGATTACTGTGACGGTGCAGATCACGACTTTGTGACCCGAACCGTGACATATCAGAATTTGGCTTTTGGGCCCATTTTGGTCGTTTTCGGTTAATTAGGATGATTACCTATAACCGAATCTTTTGGGGATTTAATTGGGACTTTTCCTCTTTAAACCGCTCTTGAATTACTCTTAATTCTCGTATTGCTTGTTCTCTTAGACCTTGTTCCCGAGCTCGACGGAGGAGACTTCTAGGCGGCTCTTTTGACTAAACGTTTGGACAACATTTGAGGTAGGGAAGAGTAGTAATTACCGTTTTAATTAAGAAATGCTAATAGAATGCATATAGGACGTTAATAACCGGTAAAGTCTTAGTTTGCATATAGGATGTGAATAACTATACTAATCGCTTTAAATTATGGCAACTGTCGTGCTGTAGAATCACATGTGGCCATGTCGGGCCTTAGGATTGTGTGTTGGTTGTGTTTGATAGTGGTCTATTGTCCTTAAATGTTGATGTATAGTATATTCTTTGGTTACTTTAAGAATCATGGTATGCTATATGAATTGTGATGAATGTGAAGTGAATGGTTGTCTTGTGTTATGATTGGTTGAATGAATGTGATGAATGTGATGTGAATGGCTGCCTTGTGATATGATCGGGTGAATGATAGACCGATGTAGTGCGCTTGGTAAGTTATGTCGGTAAGCTTTGATGGTATGATTAGTTCGGTGTGACATGTTTGGTATGGTATTGTGTGGTGTGGCTTGTACCCCGTGCGACGAGAAGATACCCGACCGAGGTGTGTGCCGGTCTGGTATGGTTGTTATGAGGTTTACCCCGATGTTGCGTTTCCGGGAAGACATCTAGACCGATGGGTATTCCGGTATGATGTATGTGTTTCACCCCGATGTTGTGTGTCTGGGAAGACATCAAGACCGATGGTGTATTCCGGTATGATGTATTGCTTCACTCTGATGCTGTGTGTCCGGGAAGACATCTAGACCGACGGTGTATTCCGGTATGATGTATTGCTTCACCCCGATGTTGTGTGTCCGGGAAGACATCTAGACCGACAGTGTATTCCGGTATGATGTATTGCTTCACCCCGATGATGTGTGTCCGGGAAGACATCTAGACCGATTGTGTATTCCGGTATGATGTATTTTGTTGAGTTGTGCGTGGTGATCGGAGTATCATGGTGTACGTGTCTTATGTCGGTATGATATCGGGTTTGAGTGACGTTCGTAGTGGTCTTAGTAGTATAAGGTTTTGTTGTTTGTATGTTCCTTTGGCTTGGTTTTATTATCGATATTGTTGTGTTCCCGTTGGTCTCTGTTTGTGTTGTCAGTTATTAGTAAGTGTTATTGATCGAGTATTTATGGTAACGGAGCGGAAGTCCATTCCCTTTACTACTTTTTTCCTACTGAGCAAAAGCTCACCCCCTCTGTTTTTACTGTTTTACAGGTTTCAATGGGGAGTCGGTTTAGAGGATGTCTCAGAGCTCGGGAGCTCCTCGAGAGTCTGGGAATTTATCATTTAGTAGAGACGTACTTTCTTTTATGAACTAGACAGCGTCTTTATGTATTTAGATTCGAGCGTTTGACTCGTGGTATTTTATTGTTGATTTGGAACTAAATTTCGGAGTTAAATTTCGTTAATTTTCTTTTATTATTATTGTTTTTATTTTATTTTAGTTCGCGTCTCGAGTCCGGTCAAAATCGGATTTAAGGCGTGACAGTTGGAATCTACTTTAGGGCTTAACTAAAGTTGCATACTTGAACACTCCATCACCAAAAGTACACAATATGGAAATTGCAGCTCAAAGAAAGGCACCCAGTAGTGAATGTGAATCCAAAGCCAGAAAAAACAGATCAAGGAAAAGGGTAGTGCCCTGAAACCCTAACCTTTTGGCAGATACAGTAAGACAGAACAGAGCAACCTTTGCCTCAACCAAGACCAAGCCAGTTGATTTTCACAGACAAGAAGGATTCAGGTTCTGGGAAGTTCCTTAATTTCAATCTAGTTCATGATGTTGAAGAAAATGCGTGACACTACTACCCATCCATGACCATTATGAGCAAAATCTCTATAATCCTTCGCAATATTAAAGAAGAGAAATGGAAGAGATATCTGAAGGTGCCAGTATAGTACAAAGAATAGTTGTTGGTAAATAATTTTGATTCTCGGAAAATGTGACTATTTACAGAATTGCCCCTAGGTTTTCACAAGAGGTACTCCCTAACGGCTCCTTGGGAATGGACATTTCATTACAATAATAATAGTACCAATTGTTTGTTTGATTTTATTTTCAAAAGAAAAGACAAAGAAAAGGGATCACAACAACTGTACTACATTAATGTATGCACCGTATATGAACATTTACATTTTATAAGATATACAGAGCTCTTATTCTTTCTTTTTTAATTGAATTTTTATGGGATGTTTTGTGGTGGTCTTAGTTAGGCAGCACAATTTGGGGCGGTGGTGGACCTGGCGGCGCCGTGGAATGGGAACATTAATTACGAAAAAGGTGTGAAGAAAAAAGAGCATTCAAAACACTTATTCAGCTACTTTTTTTGAACCATAATGCAAAACTTTATAATCTGAAACTATGATCCTCGTGTGGGCAGGGGACCTAGATACAAGGCTTAAAATGTTACATAAACAATTATTCACACTATGACTTATTATAGTATAAATCATTCCTAGGACTACGATATAAATTATGATCAGAAATATGGAGCGGTCGAACATGGTATCTACATCGTGATTATTCCTCACATGTGCACACCTCGTCTTATTGCTACCCTTTCACGTCAAATATATAATCTTAAATTTGTTTTTTTCGAACTTAAGACGATATATTAATAATAAAAGGTCGAAGGCATAGACCCGAAATCAGTCACTGGAAAAGATCCACAAACCGTAAATAAGACAAAAACATAAGAATCTAAAAATTTGAACATCGTCTCATTGAAAGAGAATAACTCCTATAAGCAAAAAAAGATGAATAAACAGAAAAATGTTATACAACTCTTGGTAGGACTCTAGAAGGTAGGGGTGTCTATGGGTTGGGCCCCAGCCCCGTGGCCAAAATTTTGAACCGACCCGGAGTGACCGGGTTCAAAATTTTTAACCCACTCTCGGCCCCGGGCCCAAAAAAGGACCTTTGAACCCGTCCGTCCGGATTATGGGTCGGTTCATCGGGTTGGACCAACTCATCCGAGTTTGATAACAATTGATAACATTAACCGTAAGTAGTAGTACATATACTTTCAAATATTTTTTCATTATCCAGAAAAACATTAAAAAGTCATTAAAGAGTGCTTAGAAACTCTCAATTTGGTCACTTCTTAATGATAGAAAAACTCCATAATCTGTTAAAACTTTATCAAAGGTTCAAGAATAACAAACGTCAAACAAGCAGTTTAAGTTAACCCAAAACAAATTACGATTACAAAAGATGAGTTCAACTCAACACAAAACTACGACATGTTCTATTACAAAATTGATGATCATCTTCAAAATCTCAAGCCATCAATCTTCATATGCAAAAGTAATTAAAATTGTAAGAGTGTGACCTTAGGCCTTGGACTTGTACCATATTTGGGTGGTCCGGGTTATGTAGGAAACCATGTCATGGATCCGCTACCCGGACCGCTCACTCCGGATTTGGTATTTCTGAACCCGGGCCCATCCCTGTAACCCATGGGGCGGGTTGGACGGGTTGGCCGGATGGACTGGGTTATGGGCCAATTTTGGACACCCCTACTAGAAGGATATTGTTTTAGTGATCGAGACCACTTATACATTTGCTGATACCCGAGAGTGAAGGCCTAACCAACTTTGTACCAAGTACTGAAAAGACATAACTGAACTATGCACTCTCTCGAAACTCCAACTGACGTCGTCTTCCCTTTAATGATAATGAGAATCGTTAGAAACGTAAAAGTGTTGGCTCCCGACCGGGTCGTTATTTATGGGGAGATCATGTCGCACGTGTAATCGGTGAAAAGGTAGTACCCGCAGACCCCTCACTGACCTCTCTACTGCTCATTGGAGGAGGCGAGGGTACTTCTACCCCTCACCTATTTTTCTAGCGCTCCATTCGAACCGGCATACCCCACTAAGTCAGGACCTATAGCGATAATAACTATCCATCGCCAGGTCGGAACCAATCTTAATTATGATCGGTTCGTGGCGTCCCCATCAAGTCCGCGATTTCGTCCCTGACGGCTAACGCCCCTGCCATTAGGCCTAAATGAGTCGTCTCGAGCCACCACCCGGCCTTCGCTTTGGTCAACCCCTCACCGTGAAGTGCCCTCCTCGGTCCCCATAAGATGCTCCCGGTAGGGTGGGCTCCGACCAAGTTGAGACCAGATGTAAATCTCACTCCTTCGTGACCCGTGGAACAACCACTTCCACCATGATAGCCTACTTCCCGACCACCGGTCCACCAAACGAAGCCCTCTCTACATGTGAAACGGTATCGCCGGAATAAAGACGAAATATCTTCACTGCAGTATCCCAAACAAAAGGTCAATGAGCGTTCCTCCATCCACCACCTCTCCCCATAAATAACGACCAAGGTTTGAGACATCTACTAGCATTTGATACAATATGGTAGCAAGACTTGAAGTACCCACCACCACCTATTGCAACAAAAGAGTTATGGTGGTTGGAAAAAACTTAACAAGAGGAGAGCACGTATAAAAACAAGGGTAAATTCTATTTTGCCACCCTAAATTTATTGGATTCTCTTTCCACTACCCTAAAAGAATTTTCTCACCTCGCTACCTTAAATTTGAGTTTGATTGTCACGCCCCAAATCCGGTTTTGACCGAATTCGAGCCGTGAACTAAAAAAATGATAAAAAAAACTTCAAAAAATAAAGGTACGTCTCTAGACACTAGCCCGAATCCCCGACAGCTCCCTAGCTCCGAGAATCCTGCTAGTACAAATCCTGCTTGACACCTGAAACAACAACAAGTAATGGGGGAGAGCTTACACTCAGTAGGAAAAGTAGTTAAGGTTCTGAACCACAGTTCATCACCACGGGTAACCGTCCAATTAGGGCATACTAGTAAAGGACAACTATTAAAATTCACAATTAAAACTAAAAACTCCAAGACAACACTTAGCCTTCCATCAGGCACAACCCGCAACACAAACTCACAACGAACCGAACTCAAACCACTTTCCACAACTAGATCTCGACACCCATTACCTAACAATTCTCAATGGACAACGCCTACGGTTATCTCACAACCGACCACACGTGCGAACTCGCACTGCAACACAAGAAACAGGTACAACCACCTCGAGTCACCAAACACTCTCACAAGACCAAAGTCACACTTAACCCAAGGCACAAAGCTAGACAGCCCGCACGGCACACACCGCAGACAACGCACAAAGCCCAACAACACGCACAACGCACACCGCAGACCCACCCTAAACATGGTATAACCATTTCCAACGTCTCCGGCTATCACTGCCCGTCCACTTATGTCGCACCGGAACAAAAAACCTCGGTCCGACACCCGGTTACCGATCACTTTCACAAAGTATAAACATACTTAAAAGAATTGCACAAAGCCAAACAACGAGAAAAGGGCACACAGCGAGATACACATAGATATCGTATAACAGTTCCAACGTCGTTGAATGCACTAAGCCATTTACACTGAGCCACTTATATCGTACTGGGCCACACAGCATCAGTCCCGATATCTTCCCGTCACGTAGACTCGGGGTAACATCCCAGACCGGAAATCCCTCAGTCGGATGTCTTCCTGTCACGTAGACTCAGGGCCATACTCTTCACGTCACACAGACTCGGGCAATACTTACCGTACGTACTAGACCGGCACTCACTTCGGTCATACGCCTTCCCATCACCGAGACTCGGGTATCCACCACGCCATCCTTGGCCTCGATACACTACGCCGGAACTATCCCACGGTGTATATACTATTCCGGTTACGTATTTTCTTGGCACACACAACAAACAATAAACACGCAGCACAAAGCCAAGGCTGGTCTCTGTATATCAACCGGACCAACTTAAACAGCACACAGCCGGTCTATCACTCACCCGGTCATATCACAACCAAGAATTCACATTGTATCAAACACGGCACACTTTCCCACACACAGTCACACCATGAAACACCGAGTATAATCTTATTTAGACTCTCACACAGCGGGTATAGCACACAGCACGCAAACCTAGGGCTCGATATGGCCCATCTACCAGCACGACAATTTCTTAAGTATTGAAAGCGGATAAAGCAAGTAAACTAGTGAATCTCGTCCTACATGTTACTAGACTCGTTCGTTTAATCAATTAAGTAAAGTAGTCGTTCCTATATGTCAACTAGGACCTTTCCGGTTATTATTAAACCCTAATCATGCACACTAGTAACTTTCCGTAATTAAAGAGGTATCCGCTACTTTCCCTACCTCAAGACGATAACGGCAGATGCGTCTCCTAGCTGCTGACGACTGGGCCTACTCCGTCTTCTAGGGCGAAGTCCACGAAGTTCAAGTCTGGGTTTTTAACAGGTAAAAGTCCAATCAGTTCCAGTGTGTCCATAGTCCTCGGAATCGTCTCAAACGTCTTTAAATAATCAATTTTAAGTCAAATTAATTAATTAATTTATTTAATTAAATTTGTGACCCGAATACGACCCGGATCCGCGAACCAAACCCGGATACGACCTGGATCCGACCCGGTCCAGAAACCAGACCCAGACCTAGACCCGACCCGACCTGGACCCGGTTCCAGACCCGGTCCAAGCCCGAGTCCAGAACCCGTCCGGTTCTAAGCTTGGCCCAGATCCTCGGCCATTGGCCCAAGACACCCGAGCCAAGTCCTCAGCCTGGCCCAAGGCCCGTCCAGCCTCGTCTCCGAGCTCGTTCGGCTCTGACGAGCCAAGGTTCTCCGGCCGCCGTGCACAGCATCAGGGACGCTCGAAAAGGGGGGAACGAGGGCAAAGAAGGCATCAGGGAAGTCGGCAAAGCCGTGGCTGTGACAGCAGAGGCTCGAGCATAACCCAATCACGTCCCCACTTCAGATCTGAAGCTTGCGAGGTCTCCGGCGGAGCTCGGGTAGAAAACGCTCGAATTGAACGCGGTAGAGCACGATTTCAGGTAAAGGGAGCTCGAAGAAGAAGGGAAGAGGGACAAGGGGCACGAACCGTGCTTTTCCCGTCACTGAGACGCTCGAATTGAGCTCGGCGAAGAAAGGCTCGGCCGTGGAAACTCCGGCGCTGGCGCGGTTTTGTGCGCGGGGTTTCGTTTGTGAACGGGGAGAAAGGTGGAGGGTGAGGACGAGGCGTGGGTGGTGGTGAGACTGGAAGAGGAAGAGGAGGTCGGGATGGAGAGAACGAGAGGTGAGAGAGAGAACGAGAAGGGGTGATATCTTAGGCGCGTTGGGAATTGTGCGGCGCTAGGTTGAAGGAGGTGAATAGGAACCCTAAACGCACGCTTTTTGGCTCGGGCTCGCGCTTCGTGGGCCTGGTCTCGCGTGCGGGCCTGACTCACTCTCAGTCTGGGCCTAACCGGCCCAAATCACCCTAGTCCAATTTGTCCCTTTTTTTATTTTCCTTTTCAAATGCACTTGTTGCACAAACCTACCCCCATAGCTCCAAATTGCAATTTATTATCCCTTTAAAACAAGGTGGTCTTTACATTGATCACTTTAGTACCCATCGTTACCTTTTCGTTCATTTTTGGACGAAAAATTGTCATGTGCCCGACACATGACCCAAATAGTTCAGAAAAATATCGAAATTGCTTCTCAAATCATTCCCAAATCCAGTAACCAGTAATGATAGATCATTTGTTATTGTCGTTATATTGATTATTATATGTATACCTTTTGTAAGTATTTGACAACTTAATCATCAAGAAAACATAATGTGATTTTAGCTTCTGTAACCTGTCGATGAATTCGTGAACAGACAAATATTCTCCAGTCACAAAGCAGTGACTTTGGGAGGGATATTATACACAAGTGCTGCATAAATTCTTTTCTCGAAAGAAATCCTTGTCTTAGATTTGAGCCCTTAAGTTAGTTGTCCCCATTTTCTCTTTCTTTGGTCAATATATTGTTGGACATTTTCAAATCTAGGAGAAGGGTAGCCCATAGACGAAGAATCTTGAGCTTTCTTATCTTGGTATTGTCTATTATGATCAGGAACCATCAAAGATTTGAGCTTACCACTGATATCTTTTCTGATATATATTTGAGAATCCGCCTCTTGCAGATCGTTGTTGGAGATCCTTCTTGCCTAATCTTCATAATCCGAACTCACTATTAATCTTTCCCTTGTAAGAACTGTCTCCACACCAACTTTTTCTCTTTGCAACTAAGCAACCTTATCCAAACCTCACAACCGTCACCTCCCTCCTCTGTCCACCAGCGACGGTCGGACCCTTCGACCTGACTATCGTCGGTAGCGACCTTCCATTTCTCCCTCCCTCTTCTTTTTCCCCTCTTGTGCTTCTCTTCAAAGTTCTCTATCGTTTAAACCCTTCCTCTCGTCGACGTCTGATATTGGTTCCTTCTCTTGGTTCCCTAGTTATAGATCATGAAGAGTAATTATGGCGTCCGTTCTGTTCTTCCTTGCTTCCTTACTCCTCTACTTCGGAAGAGTTTGCCTCATGTGTTGTCGGAGCAGATCCGATTTTGGTGGCCACAGCTCGTTCGATTGCCATGTATGTCATGCCCAAAATCCGGATTTGACCGAACTCGAGACGTGACTTAAGTAGGAAGCAGTTATAACAGTAAAATACTACAAAGCCAATAAAATCCTCCAACTTTAATACAATCCATAATATCTCAAATCAAAATCATATAATAGATCTCTTAAAAAAAAGGTTTATAAAACTCATAATAAATCTCATAACAACGGTTCATGACCAAAAATATGACCAACGCCTCTAGAGACAAACACCCGGACCATAGAAGCTCTCGAGCCTCGAGTCCACTACTCGTCACGCAAACCTGTAAAACAGTCATAAACAAATAGGGGTGAGCTTACGCTCAGTAGGGAAAATGCATAACCAAGGCGACCTTTCAATTTAATAAATAGGTGTTCACAAGTTTATTCAAATCTTAATAAGACGAGAAACCAAACAGATGATGAAATACGAAGGCAAACCGAGTGTTTAACACTTTCAAAGAGTCAACAATAGTCATAGTAGAATAAAGGAATCAATGCATTTCTTTAAAAATCAATAGGAACCAGGGAGTCCAATTAATGTCGTGGGACATGAAGTCGCCACCCTTCGATCCACAATACTCATTGTGTCATGTCGGATTTTCCCTCGGTCCAGAGGAGACGCATGACATCACAAAGACGTTTAACGTCGAGGATACCGGTAACAACCCCTGAGGGCGCTTATCGTCGGGATTCTCGGAAACGTCTCCAAAGGACCATATGTCATAAGGAACCAAGGTATTGCTCCCGCGGGACACATACAACCATTCCCCGCAGGGTAAACCATCCAATAACCAATGCCCCGCAGGGTCCAATAATCAATGCCCTGCAGGGTCCGATAATCCACCGGCTATGATACTACCCCACACCGGCACTTCCTTCGGTGTAGGTACCATACCGGATACCGACTATGATACTACCCCACACCGGCACTTCCTTCGGTGTAGGTACCATACCGGATACCAAGTCATCGGCTTAGGTACTACCCCCACACCAGCATTCCCTTTGGTGTGGGTACCTTATAGGCACTACCCCACCCGCAGCGTGGGTGCCATACTGATATAGAAGTTAGCTTAAGGACTCACAAGTGTGTAACACACTCAAACAATCAAGGAGCCACCAACGCTTAACGAATCACAATTCTATCACAATGCACCACAAGAATCAATCATAATCTTACACTTACCAGTTACTTACCAACCACGATCCATCAGTCCATCGATCACCTGATCGTACCGCTTGGCACAATCAGTCATACTCGATCCCCCATTCAATCATTCAGTCATTCAAGCATTCAAGCATTCAATCAAATACACAATTAAGCAGTCAAGCATTCATATTTGATCATTCGAATTATCTAGTTGTATTAGACTCTTAACTTATCCAAATTAGGCAACCAAGCATGTGAAGCTAACACGACTAATCTGAGGGCTCATCACGACCTCTCTACCAGTAAATCAATTCCCAAGTATTGAAAGCGAGTTACACTAGTGATTCACATCCTAAGCATGCTTACTAGACACGTCTGTTTATTAGTAATTGAAAGACATTTATTCTAGTTATTCACATCCTATATGCAATTCTAGGACCTTTCCGATTTTATTAACCTAATAGGCATACTAGTATTGAAAAACACAAGGAGTTAGGACTTTCCCTACCTTTTGGTCTTCCTCTAATAATACTCCTAGCTGCTGACGACCGGGCCAACTCCGTCTTCTCGGGCGAAGTCCAGCTCGAGTCTGGGTTAAACACAAAAGGGACGTATCAGTCCCGGTCCAATCCGTAACGATCCTCAATTTGATAATTAAATCCAGTAGTTCGTTTTGTCCAAAAGTTCAGGTAATTAATCTGATTTTAAGTCCATAATTTATTTAAATCAATTTAATTAATCTGTCTTGACCCGGCCCGGCCCGAGTCCGACCCGTACCCGATCCAGACCCGGTCCAGAACCCGGACCCGAATCTGATCCAGGACCGACCCGAGCCCGACCCTAGACCCGACCCAGACCCGGTCTGCCGGTTCTGGGCCTGACCTAAGACCCAGCCCGAAGTCTGACCGAACCAGGGCCGGTCCACGGCCCAATTCAATGTCCGGCCCAAGACCAACTGAAACGCGTGTTCGAGCCTGGACGATGGAGGGACGCTAGGGTCTTGCTCCGGCAGGGATTCTGTTTGGCACGGCGGCTGACGGCGACGACGAGGGTGGTTCTGGGCGGCGACGTGGTGGTAGGAAGCTCAGGAGCTCGGGAAAACAGAGGGAGGGAAGGTTGAGGCGAGCTCCGAGCTTCAACCGTCCAGATCTGACGTCATGAAGTTCACCGGCGAGGAATCGTAAGTCTGGAGCATGAGGTCTCCGGCGAGCCCTTTCCGACCACAAACAACCGATACGAGTTCGTAGGAGTTCGATACTGAAGGAAAGGGAAAATGAGGGAGATGAGATGGGTTGGAATCGAAGCTCACCGTTTTCGTCTACGTGTGTTCGGTAAGGCGAGGCTCGAAGACACGAGGGCGGCGCTGGTTTCTTGTCGCATCGAGGAGGAAGAAGGAGGAGGACGAGGGGGTTTCTGGGCTTCGAGGTGTGTGGAGGTGAGGGAGGTCGGGATGTAGGTCGAATAGAAGAAGGAGAAGGAGAGAGGGCTCCAGCGATGTCACGAGAGGGAGAAGACGATGAGGGTTTCTGTGAATCGCTTGAGAGGAGAGCAACGCTGGCCTCGGGAATCGCGATGGAAAAGTGAGGCTGAGGGTCTTCGTTGCTAGGGTTAACGCGTGTGCTCGGGCCTACTGCGTTGAGTGAGCCTTATCTGATTGACCAGGCCAGTGCTGGCTTGGCCCAACTGGGTCGGGCTGGCCCAACCTCTCTTCCTTTTTTTTTTATTTCTTTTCTTTTCTTTTCTTTCCCTTTTTTTTTGCAATCGATCCAATAATCGACTCGCTCCCCAACTTGACGACGTTCCCAACGATAAATATTAGAAATGAAAACTCAGGTCTTTACAATGTAGATGGACCTCTTGTCAGCGTCCGATACCAGCTCCTCCTCTTGGTTCCCTTGCTACAGAATTGGAAGAGCAGTCATGGCGTGGTGGTTTTGTCTGTCGGGTCCGTCATCTTCAGAGGCTTCCTTGCTCCTCTACTTCTACTTTTGTTACTTCAGGCTTGGTTCATCGTCGAGGAATTCGACAGATCTGTCCTTGCAGGAGGGATTGCTCTGTCCTCTTCCAGATCCGGCCTTTGTGGCCAGAATCTGGTCGATTGTGACTCTAGTAAGGTGGTCGGGCTCGCCTCAGCTTTGATCTGGATTGAGTTTTCGGTCAGTTTCGAGCCCCTACTACTGAAGCTCGATGTTTGTCGTGGTATGATCTGGTGAAGCATGTTGGAAGCTCGGTGGAGAGTTCCTTGTAATGCAAGATCACGGTGAAGGAGCAGTTCTCTGATTGGTCGGTTGTTTTGGTTGTTCCGTTGGAGTTTGATAAGTTCCCGTGGTGCCCCCTTTCCTAGCATCGAACTGTCCGGTGTGTTAGTGGGTGGGGATAGGGGTAGTGGTGTCTGTCAAGCTTGACTCGTGTGGTGGCTTTAGAGTCAGATATTTTTGGGTTGGGGTGGGCTTGTGCTCAATATAATTACAAGCCTTCCCTTATGGTTAATCGCTTGGTGTTGGTCGACAAGGGGTTACCATCCATGGTATCAGAACGCTCAGCTCGACAACCCTAATTTCCTGAATCATGGTCACTTTGTGTTGCTGCTTGCTTGGAGTCAAAGGTTGTTCAATGCGGCCTTTAGTTTGGCGTTGCGCTTCTCTGCAGGCATTGGTGACAATTCTGTCTGGGTAGGTGTTGGCTTGTGCTCAGTATAATTACAGGCCTTCCCTTAGGGTCTTCGTTTGGTGTTGACCAGCGAGGGGTTACCGTCTCGGTTTCGGAACGCTCAGCTCGAGTTCCAACATCGAATCCCCAGATCGCGATGTCTTTTTGTTGCTACCTACTTGGAGGTCTGAGCCCGTATTCGGTAGAAATACCGATCCTTCCACTTTGGGCCTTTTCTCGGTGTTAACCAGAATTGGGTAATAGAGGACTGAGTTCGAGATCCATCGTCTGGTAACCTCTTTTCCCTTTATGTTATGTTTACTTCTCTCTTCCTCTCCTCACTCTCTTATCGATTGGTTTTCGCTTCTTCTTGTTCATAGAGTGGTTCGAGCTCTCCGGTTGAAGGTGTTGGCCGCCAGCGAGGGTTATGGATTTCGTGTCTTCTTAGAAGCCATTCATTTGAGTGAGTGGGAAAAGGGAGTTGTTCAGTTCCGACAAGGGTATGGTTAATTTTTTATCGGATCATTGACTTTGCTATTGGAAGCCCTATCTTTTTGTTCTTCAAGTTGGTTGAATTTGGATTTTTTAGATCCTTTGTTTTCCCTCTTTGCGCTTTTTGGTTGTTAAATTTGGTATTAGACCTCGTTTTTAGGTTTATTGGCTTCCTGCGTCAAGCAGATTGGTTTCTAGTGGTAGACCAGTGTTGTATTTCTTGGTGGTTTGTTTTTCTTTGTTGGTCGTATTCTCTTGGTGGTTATTCTTGAGTTTCGGTTGTGCCCTTTAAGAAGGCATCATACTTTTTGAGTTTTTGGTGGTCTGTGGTCAGACTTCTTGTACTCCTCTTTATCCTCGTGGTAGGTTTCATTTAATATATGACATGCTGATAAAAAAAGACGAGATTATATGGACAATTGAAACCTAAACCAATTTCAAGCAAGTTACGGAGTATGAGTGTGAATGTTATTTAAAGTGACAAAACCATGACAAGGATTTGTATATAAATATCATTCATATTAAAAGAACAAATTATATTATTATGTTTTCGTCAAATAATTCTTGATAAGAGCATAGGTGACATGATAAAAAGATGGGTAAAATTTATCTCATTATTTTTAATTTTTCGGATTTCATTTTCACTACTCTAAAATTGAGTTTGTATCACTTTAGTACACATCGTTAAGTTTTCGTCCATTTTGGACGGAAAATTGTCATATGTGTCTGACACATGACCCAAATAATTCTGATAATTGTCAAAATTGCCTCTCAAATCATTCTCAAACCCTTCTAACTTAGTCTTGAATCAACCATAAATGTTTAAGAGGAAGAATTTAGGAATTAAAATAGACGAAAAATTAATGATGGGTACTAAAGTGATACAAACTCAATTTTAAGATAGCGAGATAAATAAAATAAATTATGAAAATGGAATCTAAAAAATTTATCCAAACCTATCATGTAAGCTTTTAATCTGACAACTCAACATGATACAACAAAAAAATAGTTATTTTATCTTTGCTTAACGAGTATATAGTAACGAACATCCGTGACATATATCATTGTTCAATGGATCGTCATAGCAAGCAAAATAAAAACGATCTATGTCCAATTTGAATGCGTAGGTTCTTCGTTACTTTTTTTTAAGGACGTAGGTTCTTCATTACTTGAATAAAGATGACTCTAAAAGGTATATCACATGCATGCAAAATGCTTTACGTGGCAATATATATGGTGCTCATTTGTATTTGTCACCTTAACATATTACACGAACCTAACACGGGCACACAATTCCTCAATTTCCTTAAAATTCCCGACATCATCACATATGTAATGCTTCGTATATATCCACTCATACCCTCTTCATCACCTCGTGAATGAAACCCTTGTCCTTTTTTATTTCTCGGAAACGAACTCTTGTCTTTACAATCTCACACCGCCATTCCATTAACGTATCTTCGTTTCCATGACCCAACTTTGTTCTTACCCACATGTATATATGCACATAAGTTAATGTGTCCACATACATGTACACTTAGAAGAAGAGAAGAGAAGAGAAACACTAGCTTAATCACAAATTAGTTAATACTCGTGATCCCTAATCATGGTTCTATTACATGGAGAAGGAGATGAAGAGATGGAGGTGGCTCTAAGCCCTGCCACTGAGGGTGAAGAAGAAGGAGGAGAAGTTGAAGACTCCATCAGCTACGATGATCTCAAGAAGCGTATGTGGAAGGATCGAATCCGGTTGCAGAAGCTCAAGGAGAAGCGCAACGAGGAGGACTCGGTCGCGAAGCAAGAGCAATCGCGGAAGAAGAAGATGGCTAGGGCTCAGGATGCTATCCTCAAGTACATGGTGAAGATCATGGAGGTTTGTAAGGCGCAAGGGTTTGTGTACGGTATTGTCCCTGAGAAAGGCAAGGCTGTGACGGGGTCGTCGGAGAGCCTACGTGAGTGGTGGAAGGACAAGGTCCAGTTCAACCAAAACGCCCCAGAGGTCATAGCGAAGTACTTGCCATTTTTAGAGAAGAACGAGATTGATTTGGGATCGTACATGCATCTTTTGTACGATCTCCAAGACACGACGTTGGCTTCTCTTCTCTCTGCTTTGATTCAACATTGCTTGCCACCGCAAAGGAAGTTCCCCTTGGAAAGGGGACTCCCCCCTCCTTGGTGGCCCACCGGGACCGAGACCTGGTGGGGGGAGTTCCCTCAGGAACAAGGGCCTCCCCCTTACAGAAAGCCCCATGACCTCAAAAAGACATGGAAGGTCAGTGTCCTGGCCGCGGTTATCAAACACATGTCTCCCGATCTAGATCGGATGCGAAGATTGGTCAGACAATCCAAATGCCTGCAGGACAAAATGACCGCGAAGGAATCGGCCACTTGGTGCAAGGTTGTGAATCAGGAAGAGGCCCTTTCCCTACAAACCGAAAAGTGCCTCCGAATCTCCCATCCGCGGGACCCAGAGCAAGCCATGGCGGATAAAGATTCTCGAGGGAGCGAGAAGCGAAAGTTTATGTTCTACGAAGATCAAGAAACACCGATTGATGGCCTAGAGTTTGGATTTCCGGACAAAAGCTCAAGGGCGGATGGAGATGAGAATCCCTTACAACATAGTAGCATCCCGAATAATACCATAAGCGTTAGCGATTGGTTGGAGATGGAGCTAGCGAAGGCAGCGGACGATCATAGCAACGACCCAAAACGTCCGAATTCACACGGAGAGCCATCCAGCAGCGAAGAAGACTACGCGAGGTATTGGGAAGGTAAGATGGAAGAGTTAGCCATGGACGCGGCGTTCGATATTCAACGAGAGAACATGGACCTGAACCTTATTCCGGTTGAGAATGCGTTGCCGGAAGGAGCAACCTCGGTATGGGACTTGGCATACGAGGAAGAGTACGAAGAAGCACAATACTAAGTAACTCAATGTTTTTACTTATCATTATTACATTACCTAGCTATACACATTTGTTAACAATTTTAGTCACCACTACCCAAACAAAGGAATATTACACATACAAATACAATAATCGTGTTTTCTAGCCTTGGCGAGCCGCACAAGAATAGCCTTTTCTAAACCTAGAATTGATGTTCTTGGTGTTCCTCACTTCAACCTCCACCGCGAACACGGCACATACGGACCTATGGTCCGAGAACTTTGATTCGCCCCGAGTGTACGATAATTGATCTATCCCATTTCCGTACCATAAAATCCTATCACACCTGGAAAAAAAACTCAGGTCAGAATACAAATTTATAATTGAATTTTTAACCATCAGTTTAAACGGTTAGTTGAGTTAAATACCAGGCGGGTGTTCGTCGTTTTTTCTTGGACTTGACGATTTCTCCGGAGTAAGTGTCCGAATTGTGAGAGTACTTATATGTAGGAGGGAACACGATCCGTCCCTCGCTGAACCCGTCGAAGACTCTTCCAGCTTCCTTCTCCAAAATCAACTATATATCATCATGAAAGTTTGTCAAATAATTGCTACAGTATAAAGTTGTTGAACTAAAGGCTAAAGCCAAAGTTAGTTATTAGGAGTAACCTGGTCTTTCTCCAGCAATGTGTCCCAATCATTCTCTTCTAATAGAAGCTTTGTTTCTTCGTAGCTTAACGTCACGCGGTAGTTTAGATCTCCGAGCCAAACTACTCGACTGTAACACCAATCAAAATAGTTTATAATTTTCGTATAGACAAAAATGTCTATTTGAGTCATATGAACATATATACGGTACTTACTCGTGATCAATAATTTTTTCTGGGTCTTGACGATTTGGAACCTTACACATCCTGGAAAAGGACACGCTTTTTAGGATCTCAGCTACATCTGCATTCCTCTTCAGCTCGTCGCCATCCTTCTCTCCGGACGCCAAGTGACTGCAAACGAAACAAAAGCTCGTTTCGTGGAATGTCATGCTTATTGCTATACAGCCCTGCAGATGTAATAAATATGATGTCTATAAAATAAATAAATAAATGGACCGTCCTATTTAAGTTTATAATGGAATGTATGTATAAGTTTTTGGATGTAAACGTCTTACAAAATAAATGTGTTACTGGTCTTTTGACCTTTTGTCGAGCTTATAAAAATGTATAAGTTTTGGACGTGACATAGTATTGTGTAGTAAAGTAAACCTTGTTTCCCAAGCGTCCCATGATGCCTCTTCCCATGGTGGAGACCCTAAGATGGCCAACAAATGGCACCAACTCTGTCCGAACCCAAACCGAGAGGAAAAGGCCCACCATCTGCTTGCTGGACACAAGTCGATAGCTCATCGGGCTCGAAGGAGACGTGCCCGTGGAGTTCATTTCAGCTACGGACACGAACTCTTGGGCACTGGGTTCATGGTAGATCAACGAATCTAGTTTAGTCATATGATCGTTGAGCTTCCTCTGCCTCCGCCTCTCGCGCGTCTCCATGTCCAAGGCGCAATTACACGTCTTGAGTAGACCACTCTCGGCCCTGAAGTTCTTGGTCAGGACTTTGAGGTTAGGTTTTTGGAAGAAGTTGTTTGTTGGGGACTTGGAATCCTTGTTGAAGGAGCCGTGGCTCGATGAGTGGTCGTAGTCTTGGACCGGTGTTCGGTTGAGGGCTTGGCTTATTAGGGCTAGCCACTTAGCTGCCGGCTCGTTGTCCTCGATCACCAGAATGTTTCCGGCATTTAGAGGAACTATTTCTTGAAACCTGAAATCCAAAACCAAATGGAAATTATGATAAGTTGAAAGATATTGAGTAACATATCCAAAATATTTAACTCAAGTATCATATCCAAAATATTGAGCAGGTGAAGCCAAAATTACCCCAAGACATATATATCAGAAGAGCCCTCCACCTGCAGGAAATCTTCAAGATTGAGGGTGCTATCGGGAGTGTTCCCTCCCACATTCCATGTTCCAACAAATACCCTACAAAGCAATCAATCCCAACATACTTATATATACACGGTCTCCAGTAGCGGAGTTAGTTTATTCAGTAATAATACGTGATTGTAAAAAATTTAAGGGTTAAATATTGAAACTTACTCTTAAGTATTGGTCACGAACACTACACTACCCACGTTTTCAAAATGAACACTACGCTACCCTTAAGTATTGGTCACGCGATTTTGTTAGTAAAAATGGACGGAATTTTCCATTCCGTTAGTCATATAACCTCAAGTGTCATATAAAGGATGGTAAAATGACGTTTTTTTGCCCTTAAGTATTAGACCTCTATACATTTTATAAGGAACAATAACGTGGGTACAATGATAATGTTCCTTATAAAATGTGTAGAGGTCATATGATTAAGGGGAAACGTCATTTTACCATCCATTATATGACACTTGAGGTCATATGACTAACGGAATGGAAAATTCCGTCCATTTTTTCTAACAAAATCGTGTGACCAATACTTAAGGGTAGTGTAGTGTTCATTTTGAAAACGTGTGTAGTATAGTGTTCGTGACCAATACTTAAGAGTAAGTTTGGATATTTAACCCAAAATTTAAGAAGGACACAACTACGAAATTAAAAGGAATAAAATAGTATTTTAAAAAAGATTTAAAAAAAGTTGAGGGGGACACGTGCCCCCTGGGCCCATGTGGCTCCGCCACTGACGGTCTCCATCGAAGTAGGTGCGAATATCTTTTTATGATGCGAGCTTGTAGCTGATAAAAAAAATATGATGCGAGCTTGTAAATATAATGAATACGGTTTGCGAATATAACATTGTAATTTTCTGGCGAATATTCTTATGCCATAATTTCTCAAATTAGGAAAAAGCAAATTATATTTTCTCAAACTTGAATGTTATATTCTCAAACTATATTTTCTGTAAACTGAAATGTTGTTTTTCTCAAAACCATACCCACGATATTCTCAAACTATATTCGGGATTCACTCGTTTCGCACGGTAAGAAAAGGATTGGCACCTGATTGTGCCTTCTCCGCCCAATAAGATGTATATAAGATAAATTAATGATCAAAACAAATGTACTATAACATACCTAAATTCCTGAACTTCATTCACCGGAAACATAGAATGCTCAAACTCAGATAGGTTTAGGCCTTCGATTCTTGGATTAATCTCCTTCTCTGAATGTAATCAACAAGCTTGAGCTTTAATCAACCCCATATGTATATATACTTCAATTTAAAACTCTACCATCCATATATGCATATGTACCTGAATAACTTTTCTTCATCAGGGAAGTGTTTCTTCTCGATACAATCTTTTGCTCCAAACCTATAATTGATAAACAAAATTGTATATATGCATGTAATCAAGATATTGATTAAGATCGAGATAGTAATTAACTAAGACAATGAGGACAGATGCAATATGTATATGTATATATACATACAACACACCTGACTGAATTCCATGTTCATCTTTGAATATCAACTCGGCCGCGCCTTCTCTCCCATATTTCTTCGATTTGAAGATCTTTGGAATGATCGACTGATTACACCAAATACATTAATCAACACGTTTAAAATAACTATCAGATCAGATGATACGATATTTTTATGTGACATCTATAAATTGGTCGTCGTACCCACTTCTTCTTGTCATTCTTGACCGAGCCAGCCTCGACGGCCGAGGGAGGGCTGGAGGCACCGCTGGCCGTGGGTTTGGTCATATCGACCGTGGCATCAGTTTGAGACCCTCCAGCATCCAACGACATTCATTCATCAATTTCTTCAACCTCAAACTAAACCTTTATCCTCTTATTAACGTTGTTGGTGGCAAGAATGTAATTTCCTGGTTCCATGGTGACGTTCTTTTTCATGAATAATTACCTTTCGCTATACTTTTTCTTTTACTTAATTTCTTGGTTTTTGATTGATTAATGAAACTCGTGTTCTGTTTCATAGCATCAGCAATCGGCGCCAACGTTTCCGGAGAAGAATTGAATGGTAAAGGGTGAGAACCGTTAGCTCCATTAATATTAGTGTTTCAAATTTCCCCAACAATAACATCTATCAAGGGTTGGCAAATTCTATTTTTGGAGCTTTCTTGTTCCTACGAACTTCTGTCCTCAAAAGTCTCAGAAAAGGACCCGGATGGAGCTTGAAAATTGCATACAACGCATCTTTGTCTCGATTCAATACCCAAACATGAATATTTTGTTCACTTTTATACAAATTTGACATGACGTCCGTGAGAGATTAATGGATTAACCATAATAGACAAAACATGATAAATGTGATCCTCTATTAAAAAAATATGTTTATCATGATAACTAATTTATATTCCCACCGACTGTTAGAATATAACTATAATTGTGTCTTCAACTATCAGCTTAAGCTTTTAATTGAGTTGGTTCTCTAATATGGTATCAGAGCTTCTTACCTCACGGACCCGGGTTCAAACCTCACTCTCTACAAATTTTTTATAATTTATTCTCTTTTTATCAAATTTACCCAAAATAGGCCAAACCTTATCACTCTTCTCAATGGGCTCATCTCCTCTTCTAAATAATTCACCTCCAAACCCGTAAACGAGTTTGTCCGTGAGGACGCGTATTAGAATATAACTATAATTGAGCCTTGACAAATGTACATTGTAGGGGTGGGCATAAAAATCCAATCGAAACCGATCATAGATGCCACCGGATGAAAGTAGAATCTAACGATTTCCAACTAGAAAATCACCAAATAGGAGGACTTGAGGTCAACGACCGGTTAAGAGATGATTGGACTGGTAGATTTTAAAACCGATCGGAACTGAGTGGACTTCCTCAAGGCCCACTCTTGAATCCAAAACTCAATACTTAACCACATCCCAAAGCTTAGTCCATTAAGTGGATGAAGCCTATGTTTTGTGTACCGTTGATCTCAGAGCATCTCCAATTAGTGACGGAACATTAGAGGATAAGCGTTGGTGGAGGGAAAACGTCGGCGAAAAGAAGCAAATTGGCGGATAGCCGGCGGATAATCGCTAGCGGATACCAGCGTTGATAAGCTTACCGACGATTGTATCCGTTGCGCCAACGAAAATGAAGCTAAAACTCTTGTTTTTTTTTCAGACTCTCCCTTTCAACCTCTTGACTGTAAAAATTCCCTTTCAGCGGGTTCATACGAAAATTTATTAGTTTATTATTCTTTCAGCCAACAACAATGTTAATAACGGGAGATGCTCTTAGGTTTTTGATCTCAACCCTCCATCCATCATCAACCATTAATTCTCCGGGACTTAGCCTCACTTTTTTTACTTCTCAATTTTTTTCCTCGTTGCTCTTTATTGACCTATCGCCACCGTATTATTCTTTTTTAATCATAACGTCCTACCCCCACCAGCCATCACTTCTTCCTTCCATGTCGTAGTCCCGAACGCTAAGACACTAATAACATCCCTCTAGTCCCTCGTTTTATTTGGGCTTGTCAATTTTTTGCTCTTTTCAATTGAACTCGTCCCGAAAATCTATCATATGAAGCCGAAACCTCTACACCTCTAAAGCCGCCAGCAAACCCACCACAAGCGAGAATTTTGAAACCCCAAACTTCTCCCCATCTGAACTAGAAGAGATCCAACCTAGGACCAAAGAACAAAACGACGGACAACACCAAACCGTGTGTCCCCGACCACCACCGATCAGAGAGAGAGGGTACTACCGGGTAAATAACCCCAGTGAGAGGCCTTCGCACTATTCTCCGAGAACCCCGAGGCCAGCATCACCAGGAAGAGAAAGATGAAGACTGATACAAAAATAAGGAACCGAAAAACCAAATTGAGACCAAATTTCACCATGCAAAGAGCAGCCGCGACAAAAAAGGGAACCGTGGACCGAAACCTCTAGATCCAAGAGGGAACACAACAAGCAGTGCTCGGCTACCGTGAGATGACCCTCTGGAGTCAACACCCACAGAGATTCAAACGAAGAGTTTGTTCCTGAGCCTCTAAGATATCGACTGACAGAGAGGAGATGTTAATCAAGTACAAAACAAGGAGAACCCCAAATAGATGTGAGAAGAGATGGGATGGTGGAAGAGGCTGAGAGAACATGAGAGGAAGAGGGGCATGGACATGAGGAAACATAATGGTTAAAAGGAGAGAGGAAGGAAGAGGTATAGCGAAGAGAGCGAGGAGGGAAAGGGAAAAGGGTAAAGCGATGGAAATCATCAGAGAACCACCGGTAGCTCGCATGACCGAAGTCGTGAAAACCACCGACAACAACTGAAAAAGGAAAAAGAAAGTGAAAGGTTAGTGTTTGGTAGAGTTTTAGAGAGACACGAGAACTTCTCTTTCCAAAACTTATGCTCGAGGAATTCGATTGCTGATTATAAAAATTGACCTTTTAATAACAATGCATCTCAAAATCTGACCATCATAATATTAAGTGATATAATAAATTATAAGAGGTTCTTAATTAGAAACCTTAAAGTCTAATACACATACTAGTAGGTAATTAATAAGATTACACCGAGAGTACAAACAAGTTTCTTAAATACATATAACAAAACTAACACATGCCTTCATTAATAATTGTAACACAAAAATTAATCAACCGCTGATTAATTCTTAAGTACGCCTTGACGCACACGACGACTTGATGCGAGGAATGCACTTTCCTTGCACTGCCTTGTCTCTCTTCTCTTCCTCCTCAGCAGCTTCATCCGCGGATCCTATCTTCAACGACCTGTCAATGGAGAAACAAGACCCCCTATTTTAACGACTTGTCGCTTCTGTCCTCAAAAGGAACAACATCTCTGCTCTTTTACTGTTCTACCCATCACTATTCTTCAACATGTCATTCTCACCCATAACCTCGTTACCATAAAATTGAAGTAACAGCGATAAAGACTTGTACTTGTCTAACACGAGAACGTTACGTCAATATTATTTTATTCTCGTAAAAGTAAAAATCGAATAACATATGTAAATTAAAAGGAACAGTATTGATTCACCTTTCTTGTTGATCATGGTAAGAGTTGGATCTCTTCAACGATGGCTGAGGCGCACCACATTGGTCTGAGCTCATGGACTCGACAATGCTGCCGCTAAAGTACTCTTTCTCCTCGGACTGAAAGTTCCCGAACCTCGGATTCTCCGACATGTACCTTATCATGTCCTTGTCCTCGATCTCCTCCTCCGTCTTCATCCCCATGTTCCTACACAAAACCTCTTTGTGCATACCATTCTTCTTCGCCTTGGTAACGCTCGTTGATGCACCACATGCAATGAGTTGTAAGAGAACCGAGTTACGGCTGGGAGCGAGCTTGCCAGCCTCCAAAGGAGGGAGCGGGACACGACCGCTCCCTCCTAAGTCTTTCTTTGCTTCTCCTCCTCCTCCTAATCCACCCGACGGGTTACTAGAGGTGGACGAGAGTGGAGGAGGAGAGTCCGACTCGTGACCTAGAGTCAGCTCCGCGATGCTCTTGCGGGTTTCCTCCAGCTCTTCCGTGGAAACCCCTCTCGAGCATCGCGAGCGAGGGGTGGTGGAGCTTGTGTAGCTTCTCTTTTCTTCCTCCTCCTCATACTCGTCCTCGTCATCTTCTAGTCGAGAACGAGCAGAAGGAAGAATCTGCTTGGTGTTGCCGTGAATCACGTGAAGCTGTCGGAATGTTTCTGGATAAAAACATCATTAAAATGATATGTTTTATTACATACATCACATATAGTATAGTATAAAAAAAATATAACGAACCAGAAGTTGGTGCGGAGCCCTCAATGATCTCGGAGCCCTTGAGCACATACTCAGCTCCTCCATCCGTGGGGAAAATAATATCATTTTCCAGCAAATCATTCCACACGTATCCATTCTTGTAGGTCCTGCATGTTATAATAATAATATTATAGTAAACAATATCTAAACATTAGTAAATGTAATGTTAAGATCTGTATGTTATAATAATAATTTGGCTGTTTTGGTTTGAGAAAATGATCTTATTTTGTTCTACTGTTTGTTTAATATATTTTAGTTTATCAAAAAAATGTTAAGATATGTAAAGGTTAAACTAGTTGTACCTTTTGGAAGACCAAGAGTATAGTGATGGCATTCCCTTGCCTCTAAGAGCCGTGAGTCGGTCCATTACATCTACAACACCAAAATTTATCACATCATCATAACATATTCTAACTGATAATCAATAAAAAAAAAAGGCTCTTTAATAAAGTACTTATAATATAGTATTATTAATGTACCTCTCAAGCGAAGGTGTTGATTGGGGAGAAGAGAGAGCTCCAAGAAATGAGGATGCTCAAGATGACCGTTGCGAGTCAAGTAATACACGACCTGAGTTCTTCTTCTTACATGACTTCTGGCGACAACCTTGGACTTTTGAGTGAAACCTCGTACCCTCTCCGGACTCGGATTCGATCTCCTGAACGACCCATTTTCAGAATCCATATCCTTCAATCTCCTCCTCCTCCAACTCTCAACACCAAAACAAGAGCAATGTAATGTAATGAAACAAACCCACCAAACAAACCCTAGTTCTTTATAGCAAATTAAAGATGTTCTATTCTATCACACGCATGATGTAATGAATTCGGAATCACAGGGTCAGTGTCACACTGTGGCAATTGCAGTATAAAATGTTGACTTTTTTTTGAGGTCGAATCCCGATGGAATTGATGGAGGGAGAGAGACAATAGACATGTACGTACCATGAGAAGGCTTTCTGGTTCCAGCACTGTGGTTTGGGTCATTAATTAAGTGAGGAGCTTCGGTTGTGGTACCTAGTACTGTTGCATGGCTTAGGTATAGCTTTGCTATGCAACATTTCAGGGCCTCGATTCTTGTGTGGTCTTACCTTGTATTTATTGTCCTAAACAAAGGCGTTTCCTTTTCGGACTTTACTTGGGGATTACCTGTAAAAAGGCATAAATTAATTTGCTATGTTTTATAACAACTTCAACATTCCCCCTATATGTAGCACCACTTATTATGGGACTATAAATGCCTCTTAGAGTACAGGGAATGCATTCAAAATTTTAAAAAATTCAAATACACATGGCTAGTAGGAAAAATCTGGTGAAAACCATGTTTTAACGTAGAAACCGCGAGAACCAATCTAAGTCATTCATTTTAGTAATGGATGGATGAGATGCAATTGAGTAGTTGACTTGTTGACTGCAAAAAAAAACAGCACTTTTTAGTAAGTGGTAAAGGCTTTTTAGTAAAACTATCATATTTTTTTTAACCAATTCACTAATTTAATTTTTCCCGCTTCGTTTGAACTCCGATTGACTTCAAACTTGCGCCATTAGTTTGTTTTTTAAAGGGCTTTCAATCAAGATCAGTCATGAATATATTTTGAAGCACGAAAAAAAATTATTTCGGGGTAGATTTTTTTAAAAAAAAATCTGGGTAATTTTTATCAACACTTTTACACTGGTTTTATCAACACTTTATACTGGTTTTATCACCTCATTTTCCAAAACTGATCATGATTTTATCACCTCATCGCGTGCTTTTTATGAACACTAGTTTTATCAACACTAAACACTAGGTTTATCATTCAAATTACGTGTGTTTTATCACCCCCATCACATGTTTTTTTGAAGCACGAAAAAAAATTATTTCGGGGCTAGTTTTTAAAGGAATTATATATGGGTAATTTTTATCAACACTTTGCTCTGGGTTTATCAACACTTTACCTTGTTTTTATCAACACTTTACACTGGTTTATCACCCCATTCTCCAAAACTGATCATGATTTTTATCATCTCATCACGTGCTTTTTATGAACACCAGTTTTATCAACACTAAACACTAGATTTATCATTGAATTACGTGTTTTTTATCACCTCATCACAAGTTTTTTTTATCAACGTTAAACTCTAGTGTATCACACTTATTATCAAAATTGAAAATGGTTTTTATCACCTCATTACATTTTTTTTATCAACATTTAGCACTAGTTTGGTACTCCGATATAAAACATTTATTAGTGAATATTTATCAATGCTCAACATTATTTTTGTCACCTTGATATAAATTTTTATTTTCATGCTTCAAAATATATTCATGACTGATCTTGATTTAAATCCCTTGAAAAAAGAAAAATATTGGCGCAAGTTTGAAGTTAATCGGAGTTCAAACGAATCGGGAAATATTAAATTAGTGAGAAAAAAAATGGACAATTGTCCACATGGCACCATGCTATTACAATTATGCCCTTGCTTGTGTGAGAATAGATGAAAGTGGCGTGAACTATGGTAGAATTGAGATGATGATGTTGCATCATGGTGAATGTTGGATCTTAAATGTGTGTGGCTAAGATTTGTTCTCACAGTTCCTATGTTAAGAGTGGTTCTCAATAGATTTCTCCTCCATTGTTAAATCAGTTATCGTGGTACTAGATAGAATGTGTTTATTAGACCCAAAAAAATATTAATTTTCAATTCTCTTCTCTAGAAATTATGACTGTAAGAGAGTTTGTCCTAGAGTGATAAGAGACTATGTTGGGTTTGTTAACTCATAAGATACAAAGGATACTGAAATAAAAATAGTTTTTGAAAATAAATAAATTGATCGATTCAATGGTTGCGATATTATACGAAAAAAATATATTAAAACAAACGAAAATATAGAAACATTTTAAAATTCAACGAAGACGGTTCTCAAATAATATCATTGTAAAGATACCATTTCGGCATGTCTCTCACAAGGTCGCATCACCTGTGTTTGATGAACAAATTACATCTATGTTGGTGTTTGTATCTGTAAAGACCGGCTAAATTAAAAGAAGCAAAATATTAAATTTTGTCGTCCTGAAACGTCGAGGTTGGAAAATCGAGTTGAAATTGGTGATCGTTTGCGAAAGGAAAAGAAAAGGAAAAAAAAGGGAATTGGACCGGGCAGACCCGCAGACCCGGTCAGGCCAACCCGGCCCTGTTGGTCGCGGTTGGGCCGTGCGGCCCGTTTCTCTTCAGTGGCCCAAGGGGCCAGGCCCGCCCACCTGCCGGCTTCCCTATAAAACGCAAAATTAGGGTTTAGAAACCCTAATTCCTTCTCTCATCTTCGCTTCTACCGCCCCTCTCTCTCTCGAACCCGACCTCACCCATCGTGCCTTCCTCCTCCTCCACGCCGATCTCCCTCCCTCACCTCAAACCCCGGCCGTCTCATCTCTCCATCTCTCCATCTCTCCTTCATCTCCCACGTCCAAGCACAGCCGGCCACTGACCGTCGATCCCGTCCGTCCCTCCTCGCCGTCCTCTCACCAGATCTGGCAACGCCCGGCCTCTCCCAAGCCTAGCCGACCCTCCCGTCTCCCTTCTCCTCGTCGCCGTCCACACGGCCGTCCCCGCACTGAGCCTCTCTTCCTCTCCCTCGATCGTCCACGTCGGTGCTGCCCCGTCACCGGAGAGACCTACAGAACTGGGAGCGTCGTAGCTCCGTCGAGACCCCACCGTGCGGTCCGGTTCTGAGACGGGAGAGTCGCCGTCATCCGCCGCGCCCTCAACAGCAACCTCAGCACCGCCCAGCCGCCCTTCCCTCCACGTGAGGTTCGTGCCTGGGGGTTTAGTCGCCGACGACGTCTTCGCCGGCGGCCGGTTTATTTTGTTTCGTGCCGTTCGTCTTTGTTTGGTTTCTTTGTATCGTTCGAGCTCACTGTAAATCCAGAAAAGAAAGTAATAAAACAATTTTGTTTTAAAAGTTAGTTTTGTGTAATTTTGGATCTGAATTGGGTGGTTGTAAGATCAAAGGCTCTGAAAAGGAATTCTAATGGAATCGAGACACAATCTTTCTAAAGGAAAAAAGGGGAAAAGGAAATCAGTTTTGTTTAAGAGAAAAAGAGGATTTAATTTGGAAAGGTTTTAAATTTGAAAAGAAATTGAAATCGGTTTGCTTTTTAGACAATTTTGGACTGTTGAACGAGGGGCGTGAATCGACTAAGCTGGATGTTTAAAATCGAACTTAGAACGGAGCAAAAGCGGACTGCTAAATCGGACCTCGGGATTCGTGTATTGGGACCCGTGCCTCGATATTTTCCCTCGGGAACATGCACCAGTTTCGGTGCGCGGATGCTCGAACCCGATTCGTTGTAATCCCGTTTTTAGCCCGCTCGAGTTTAAAGGACAACTGTCGGGTCTAAACTGGGTTAATTGTGGCCTTTAAAATAACCTGGGAACCGCCTCTAATTATGGCTTTCGTGTTATCTTTAGCGCCCGGCTTCGATCGAAGTGATGCCCGGAGGTAGCGAGCCAGAACGTCAGCAGCTAGGAAACGTAACGGGTGTTCTTCGCCTTGAGGTAGGGAAAAGTAGCCGGATCTCGGCCCTGACTGGGGAAAGTTAACAGTAGAATTGCATGTGACACCGGGGTGTCGTGGGTTGAATAGGTTTATTTAATTATTAGAAAAGCATGCTACGGGAACTTGGTAATTATTAGAAAAGCATGCTACGGGAACTTGGTAATTATTAGAAAAGCATGCTACGGGAACTTGGTAATTATTAGAAAAGCATGCTACGGGAACTTGATAATTATTAGAAAAGCCTGCTACGGGAACTTGGTAATTATTGGAAAAGCATGATACGGTATTGTAGCGTTTATCAGAAAAGTATGTTACGGGAACGTAGCGAATACTGGAAATGCATGTGACACTTAGTAGTGTCGTAGGAGCAGAGAACTTAGCGTAATTGATTTACTGGAGGCATATGACCATGCCCGGAGGTTGTTTGTGAACTTATCGATATTAGGAGTACTGGAGGCATATGACCATGCCCGGAGGTTGATTGTGAAACTGTGATATTAGGACTGTTGGAGGCTTGGGTTAAGCCGGAGGTTGATTGTTTATTTTGGCGTCTTGGGTGGCCTTGAGAGCCGTGTTGACTGTCGTTGAGTCTAGGGTGGCCTTGAGAGCCGTGTTAATTGTTGTTGAGTTTGGGTGGCCATGAGACCCCTTGTGTTTGTTGTTGAGTTCGGGTGGCCATGAGAGCCCGTGTGTTATTATTGATGTCTTGGGGTTGTTGAGCCCGCGAGTTAAGTGGTTGTGTTTTGGGAGGCCATGATGGCCCGTGGGGTTGTGGAAACCGAGTCTTGACTATTGAGGTGTCTTGAGTGGCCTTGAGTGCCTGTTTGTTGAGCTTGTTGTGTTTGTGGTTGTGTTTGCCCGACCCGACTGTGTGTCGGGGAGTGGTGTGGATTTTGGCAGGTTACGAGCATTCTTCGGCTGGCCTGACCAAACTCGAGCCTCGGCAGGTTCTGAGCATTCTTCGGCTAGCCTGTTCCATGTCCGGATCCCGAAAGGTTATGAGCATTCTTCGGCTAGCCTGATCCGTGACCGGGTCCCGGCAGGTTACGAGCATTCTTCGGCTGGCCTGACCGCATACGAGGCTCGGCAGGTTCTGAGCATTCTTCGGTTAGCCTGATCCGGGTTCGTGTCTTTGGGGAAGGTCATTGTTGGTTGTGTCGGTTTTACTTTACGAGTTTGAGGTTGAGTGAGTGAGGGAGGTTACTGAGCAGCTGGTTTGCGATCCTTTGTGATCTTGTTTGGTGTGTGATTCCTTGTGATCTTGTTTGGCGTTGTGTAGTGTTTCTGTCGTGTCCTTGGAGGAGGTCGTCGATAGTTGTGTCGGGTCTACATTGTGTTATCGAGTGTTGAGTCTGTTGAGGAAGGTAACGGGTTGTGGGTCAGTTGGGTACTTAAGTTGGGGACTGTAGTCCCAGTGTTGTGTTTGGTTTTAGTGTTACTGGCTTTATCTACTAATTATGCCATAGTCAGTCTGTTATCCGTGGAGGTGAGCGAACGCTCACCCCTAGCTGCTTTTCCTACAGGTACTGATCACCGGACGGACTAGGTTAGCTCTTGAAGTTCATGGAGCTTGGAGCGGAGTCTGGTCTTTACTTTTGTTGAGTCTAGCGACGGATTTGTACCTTGTCCACTTGTTGGGACGTTTTGGTATTGTAAATACTACTATTACTTTGGTAAATAAATGGAAATGTCAAAGCTTTTATTCAAAACAGGTTTTAAGTATTCATGTTTTAAAGGTTCGCGTCCCGAGTTCGATTCGCTGAAATTGGGGCGTGACAGTATCGGTTGTTCGCCAACTCAATGACTTTGACTTTCGTTCCCGACGACAATGGCGATACTGCCAGCCCAATGAAGTCACCTTTCTGTTCTAATTTTTTCAAAGATCGCTAACTTGTTTTAGGTTCCGACGGTAAGTACTTTCTAAAGATATGGAAGGATTTTATGATAAGGAAGGTAACATGTAGAACCCCGAACTCTCATTCCACGTCCTTCCTTGCAAACTTCCGTTTATTTGCATATAACTTGTCCTTGACCAGCTGTGGTGTTAAGAGGGTCTACATAAAACAACTCATGATGAGTTAGTAAATCAGTTAAATAATGAGTGGTGGTGTAAATATTAGCGTTCACCGTGTATTGAACCGGTGGCTGCCGTCCCGCCTGTGCTTGGCAGAATAATGATTAAGCGTTGAGTACGTTGATGATGTTGTTAGACCCTAACACACCAAAATACGCAAGCCAAAATCATGTTTTTTGGCCCACAACCGCTTTGAGAATGATAGTCGGGCAAGAATATCTTCGTGCTCGAATTTCCCTTTTCAATGCAAGTAGGGAATTCTTCCAAACCTAATGCATGAAATCCATACTGTCAATGAGGCTAGAGAACCCACTCTTTCATTGACACGCAAAAAAATGGGCAATATCATTCTCGTTCGGCTTCAGGGTTAAAGCCTAATCCAACCCAAAAAGTTCAAGCTGATTGGTGGAGGCACTGATATGCTTATCAAGCTGCCAATTCATCCATATGCTTCTGATGTTTGACACAGACTTTCGACATACCCCCTCACGTGCGGGCCTCGCACGTGTTGCACACTAGGATACCGAGAGAGGTTCTTGCATACTAGGCAGATATGTCCAACCAGCTTTGATACAACGTTGAAGCCTCCCAATCCTACCTAAAAGATAAACTTGATGGGTGACGGCATTATTATGCTTATCAAATGGTTCATTCGTCCACATGATTCCAATATGGTACATACACTTCAACACAGAGTTATGTTGGACCAAACATTTGAATGATGCCAATGTAATACCACTTAACACACTCCAACGTCATTTTTCCGCTATTATTAAGTATTTGTCAAAGCTATCGGTCGAGGATCCATAACATACCTGATAAATAGCGACAATACCCTCTTGGCAGGGAGAGAATCCAGGAACACCTCGACAATCTTCATGTTGCTGAAAGTATAAGTCGTGGTCGACCACACCTTCCAAAATTTAATAAAAAACGCCCTTCTACATGCGCAACGGCCGATGAAGCTCCATCCAAAATATGACCTTGACTGTCCCACCCCAACAGAGGCCCCATTGGTCGTAAGGCACATCCACGCAGCCCCCAAGAGTCTCTCCAATAACTTCTCTCGTTGCCTTCGTCCAGAGCGGTAGACCATGTGGATGCACCCATAACTAGTTCCGGTCTAGTGTGGGAAGATCTTGGGCTATGAGGTTCACAATATCCCCTAGTAGGAGCGGGTACCCATTAAAACACCATGGTTCATTATATCAACTCATGCTTGAGCTACCTGGCTAGTGAAGAAGAATCTGAATGTATCAGGCCCTAGGTCCTTCACTACCAATCCTGACGCCGAACGCCCCCATGCACGCATGAAGATCTTAAACATAAAATCCTTACGGGGTGGTTTTGGGGAGAGCAATCGGCCAACCATACCATATTATTGGCGAGCAATGATGTAGGGGTTCACCGGAGTATAGGGCACTACAATTTTCATGGCCTCATCCTTAAGTATGGAACATACCGAGAGTCTAGCCTAAAGAGTGGCCATGGATGGTCCCGATTCCCTAAACAAAGCACTATCCCTAGGTATCATCGGACTCATGGAACGAAGACCTTCTGAGGTTAGAGATGGCACCCTCAGGGCCACATGAATAAGACTTCCGAATGGCGGCAATGTTATACGATGAGGCGAGGCGCACGAGTTAGGGTTAATAACCCTAAGCGACAGGGAGCCCTCAGAACCAGGCCCTTCCAATGGCGGCGGAGCAGTAGGAAGAGGCAGGGAAATAGAGGATATCTTCGGAGTCCGACCACGCTTCGGTTTGATCAGACTCGATGTCCTTGAGTCACCCCTTGAAAAAACACGACCAGGGCCGAGGATGGCATGGGTACGAGTTTTGAGCAGGGAGAAGGCGACACTAGCCGGATCGTCGGAGTGATCGAAGGAGGAGAGACAATATGAGAAGCTTTTGGTTTACGCTTCTCCCTCTCTCTCATTGGACGAACGAAGCTAGGAGGAGGACGTGGGGGCATTAGTAAAAGCACCGAAGGGACAGGCTTGCCAGACACGACGTATTCTATTGGTAGGGGAAACAACAACACGATGATCAAAACTACAAGAGTCACCATCAACAAAAAAGACTAAGACATCTAAAGTTTAGAGCCAGACTTTTCTAAGTAGCACACACAAATGTGAGCAAAAGAGTAAAATGAGAAAAAAAAAACTCAATGTTTGGTTAGTAATTTTTTTATTTAGATAAGATGAAGTGAAGAATGTGTAAAATTAAACAAAATAATATGTAATTTTCCGGACAATTTATGTGTAAAAATCATAAACCACAGGAGAAACAAACGTCCAAAACCGATTAATTGTTCCTCTTGCCTTTGTGCAGATTTTTTTTTCCTTTAGGAGCTTTGACATACTTCACCGGTAGGTAACAAAGTTTACCTACTTTATCTGTCATTATATCTTCTTACTATTGTAGCTGTGGTACGTACCATCCAAGGTCTTGTCTATGGTCACTCTCAAGTGCTATTAAAATGCCCCATATTTAAAAAAAAAAAAAGGGTGTAAAATTCCCTTTCTCCGCGGTGATTCTTCGTCTTGTTCATGTACCTTAGCACTATGTGTCTGTATCTGCCATAACTCGTTTGACAGTACTAAACAAACCAACAATACTTTCCTATTCTGCGTCGAACCATGCGCTTGTTATGTTATGTCCCAATCCCATCCTCACGCTGCTGCTAAACTTACCTCTTTATTATTTTCACCTTTACCCTTTAGATCGTCACATGCTCTTCTAGGTACAGTACCAAGTTGTTACATATTTGTTTCCCAGTACTCTTTTTCACTGTAGAATTGGATTGTTAATAGGATTGACAATGTCAAAAAAATAGAATTTGTTTTGCAAGTTGTTATATGTACTTTTAAATGGCTGTCGAATGTGATCCTGAATTTTTATGTTGTTGCATTCTATGTCAAAATAATGATTTTGTCCTAAAAATGAAATTAAAAAAACAAAAACATCAATCCATAATTTCTAATTGGGTTATTATCATCCGAGTACCCTAAAAATACTTGGTTTTCATCCGAGTACCCTAACAAAACTTTGTGACATATAAGTACCCAAACGAAACATTTTGTTTCAACTTAGTACCCGCCGTTAGTTTTCCATCCATTTTGGATGGAAAATGGTCATGTGCCTGGCACATGACCCCAATTTTTTCAAAAATACCCAAAATACCCCTCATTTCTTTAAACCCCAAATACAATCTATTTTTTTCATACCCAAATACAATCTATTTTTTCAATCCCAAAATGAAATCTCTCTCAACCTACAACAACATCAACACCAAATTGGGTTACAACGACGAATTCATCAAAAAAAACCCTTTTCTCTCTAGAAAAAACCCTCTCTCGCCATCGTTAACTCCTGCCGCCGCCATTCCTCCCTTCAGCCTGTTGCCGGCGGCGGCCTCCTCTTCCCCTTCCTCTCCTCTTCTTCCCCCTTCCTCCGTTTTGCAGCTTCTCCCCGTCATCGCCCTATTTGGATGGCATTCCCCTGAAAGTACTCTCTTCGCTGCACTTCGCCGGAGCTCGTCGGTGTCTCTAGCTTCGCTGCTCAGATCTGGTCACGTCGTCAGATCTGAGTAGTTCTGCTTCCGCCGGAGCTGCTTCCTTTCCAGACTGATTCCTTAACGGAGGAGTCGATGCTTGCTCGGCCGTGGGTGAGCAGTTGTGGCTGAACAAACACTCTTGGTAAACTCCCGGCTTCGTCGATTCCGTCCAGGCCTTGTGCGGGTCGGGGGTTTGGATCTGAAGGCTCTTTGCCGTCCAGATCTAGTTCTTCAGCAGTGGCGATTGTTCGCCGGCAACGTCGCCTCCGTCCAGGCTCGATGTGCGTCGGGGTTCGGATCTGTTGGCCCTTTCTAGTCTAGATTTAGATCTTCTGCAGGTGGTCTGCTTCGCTGGTGGGTTTGGTTACTGCGGGAGATCGCCGGACAGTTCGGTGCTGGACTACGGAGGCAGCGGGTTCGACGTCCGAATCTGGTATGGGTAGGTTTCTGTGTGGTTGGGTTGGGCTTGGTGTCAGCGGGTTGGACTTTTGGCGATTCAGTTGGGCCGGGTCGTTTCTGAGCTGGGCTCTGTCAATATTGAACACACCAACTTTGTCTCTTCAACTCCTGAAATTCAGATTGGAGCAGCTAAGGAAGCAGTTTCCTTTTGGCTTGATTATAAGTGGCCAAATTTGCTTTAGAGCTTAATCTTCCTGCATTCAAGTTCCCGGGGTTATGGTGGCGGTGTACGGGCTGCTGCATTCAAGTTATACAACTTCTTCAATTGCCTTTCATACTTGTGGTTATTCAGACCTTCTTCTGTTGACGCGGTGGTTCCCTTGCCTACGGGCTTTGAGTCCAGTCCCAGTCTCTCTCCTTCAGGTGCTCTCCACTTCGATCAGATCCGGCTCCTTCCTCCTCCTGGTGTGGGAAGCGCTTCTCGCCTCTGTTCGAGATCGTGGGGATTAGGAAGGACTCGTTGTTGGTGTTGGCCTCAGCCCGGATTAGGCGGAGTGGTTTGGTAAGAGTTGTTTCTCTTCTGCTTGAGGGTGTACTGCCTAGGTTGGTTTTGTGGATACCAAATCTTGCAATTCTTATTGCCTTTCTCAGACTCGGCAGAAATGCCTGGTTCTCCTACAAGGTGTCTCGGTGTAGGCCGGCGTCACCTGGAGGATTGAGCCAGGTGATCGTGCATTAGGATAGAAAGAGGAGGATTCCACTCACCCGAGTCGTTACCTCTCCTCTCCTTGCTAGTTGGGCTTCCCGTGTTTGCTCTTTCCTAACTTGTACTCTGGCTCTATTCTTCTCGGCCAAGTTTGGACCGAGCTCGCCGGTTCAAGGTGTTGGCCGCCGGCGAGTCCTTTAGGGTGTTGTTTTGCCCGCCTCTACAGCCAGGTACTAGGTTGGTAGTTCTTTCTGGGATAGGGTTTTATTCTTGCAAGGCTTTGGTTTGGTACCTCTAGGTTTAGCTGTGGGCTGGAAGGGCTTTGTTTGGACTTTTCTCTGCTGGGTCTGGTGTAGGCCTCCGTCGTTTTAGTGGCTCCATTGTTGGTCGCTCTCTTGAGTGGGGAGTTTGGAAGATTAACTTGGTTAAAGTTGAGTGAGTTCTGGTTGCTGGCCTTCAGTTGGTATTCAAGATTTAGACCTCATTTTGGTTATCCTTCGGTGTTATTTCCTTTTCATTATGCAATTCAACATGCAATTCTCGGGTTGTATTTCCTGTGGTTAGGTTGAGGATCCTTTGTGATTGCTCCTTTGGTTGTATTCAAACTTTGTTCTTTTTTCCAAAGAACAATTTTAATCTAAATTTGCTTTGCCGATAAAAAACAACAACATCAACACCACTCATCTCTCCCTCTCTCTCTCATCAACCCCAAATGTCTCTCTCATCTCAACTCTCTCCTCTGCTAAACCCCATCTACGTCTCTACACATCTCATACCCCATCTACATCTCTACACATCTCATACCCCATCTACATCTCTACACATCTCATACCCGAAACCAGATCTACAAGGGAGGAGCTCCAGCGAGCACGACCAAGACCCACGAGCACCCATGACCAAAACTCATCTCTCATCTCTCTCTCTCTCTCCTCTTTCAACCCCAACCTCATCCACACACATCTCTCTCTTCATCTCTCATCTCGACCAGATCTACAATATTCATGTTTTTTTATTTCAAATTTTAGATTTGCATGATAATGAAATGAAGATTGATTGTGTAAATTGAATTGTTAATGGCTGAAATTTTTGATTTAGGGGATGATGATTTGGTGGGATTGTTTTTTGAAACGGGTAACCGGATACTTTCATTAATACCAATAGGTAATCAAACAGGATGAGACGTGACCGCCTCGGGTTCCAGATATATGTCCGAGCCGACCGTAGCAAGCCCGGCGCTCATGGACCCATAATAATAGCCCACTTGAAATTGTGGGCACAAACTCAAGACAACTCCTTACCATTGTCTCAAAACAGCGAGACATAAAGTAAAAGGTCCTAAACAAAATATGAAATAAATTGTTCCAAAATTAAAGTAAATAACGAGAAAGCAGATAATAATATTGAGTTGTTGTTGCAGGCTGGCCGGTACCTCCCAGCACTGGTTGTCCCAGGTCTGTAGGTATAGTCCGACATCGACTCCACCCACCCCTGTTGGGGTGGGTCATCCCTGCATCGGAGGCTTCCCTGCCTCCGTCTGCTTCACCTGGTCCTCCTCCGTGATCATCAACGGGTGGTGATCGTTTCGGTAGATCTCGGCCTCTGGGGACTTCAATCTCTCAGGCTCAAGGCGCAGGCGATACGGCCACAGGGGCTGGAGAACTCGGTCGTGCATGGGCCCATCGCCACGCTGGTGCATGGCCATTAAGTGCATAAACGCACCAGAAGGGAACCAGACCCGATGAGGCTCCGCCGGCGGCGAAGGCGCCCTACCAGGGTGAGGGCCCTGTCCATTGGCGTGACGGCGATAACGTGGAGGATGCATCAACAAAAAATCAGCGATTGAGATCCGGTTGAAAGAAGATCCTTGGCGGCGATGAGAGAGTAGCGACGACTAAAAGGTCGAGGCTCGAGGTCGGCTGCGTGACAGCGATTGTGGTGAGGGGGAGAGAGACGGTGGTCGGCGAGAGCTAGCGGCGGCGGCGGCAAACCGTAAGTAGGGTAGAATGGAACCTCACCTGGAGGTGTGTGAAGAGCTTTTTCTATCTTTTGGTGGGATTGTTAAAGATGGAGGGGTTAGGTGAGATTGTTGAAATGAATTAAAAATCTGATTTTTAAAAAATGAAATCTGATTTTTAAAAACTAAAACTGATTTTTTGAAATAAAAAGTGATTTAAAAATAAATAAATCTGATTTTAAATAAAGTAAAACTGGTTTTTTAAATAAAAAATGATTTTAAATAAATAAATCTGATTTTCTAAAAATAAAACTGATTTAAAAAAATCTGATTTTTAAAAATAAAACTGATTTTTTAGAAATAAAAGGTGATTTTAAAAAATAAAACTGTTTTTTGAAATAAAAAGCGATTTAAAAATAAATAAATCAGATTTAAAAAAATAAAACTGATTTTTTTTTAAATAAAAACTGATTTAAAATAAATAAATCTGATTTTAAAAAAATTAAATCTGATTGTCAAAAATAAAAACTGATTTTTAAAAAATAAAAATTGATTTTTTAAAAGTAAAATGTGAGGGGTATGTGTTTGAAAATTTGATTGTTAGTGAGGGGTATTTTAGACTTTTTAAGTGTTTGGATGGAAAAATGGATGGAAAACAGACAAAAACTAACGGCGGGTACTAAATTGAAAAACATGTTTCGTTTGGGTACTGATATGTCACAAAGTTTGGTTAGGGTACTCGGATGAAAACCAAGTATTTTTAGGGTACTCGGATAATAATAACCCTTTCTAATTATGAAAGTAGAATATAGAAAGAATCTAGTTGGATTGGAAGTCCCAAATGATTCAGGAAATCGAGGTAAGACGGTGGCCCCAGGTCAATCCTTGACTTTTGTAGTGGGCGGAATCTCGAGGGAACTGTAGGGGACGACTTCGGGGATGGTAGAAACCACTCTCTCGGTACTGGGTTACCTACCAAGGGGGCTTCATCCGCTGAGAGGGACGTACAATATCGAGGTATACCCGGTAGAGAGAGTTCACAATCATTGGCCACAAGACCTAGCCACCCATAATTGGAAAAAAAAACACCAAGAGACGCTTATATTTGAGCATGACCCAAATGGGTTAAGGGAACTCCTAAAATCCTAGCACCATCCATCGACAGAGGGGTTGGTTGATTGGGTGCCAGAATTGCACTCGAACCTTTCCTCCCCAGTAAAGCCCCCACTTGTCTACTTGCACAGTGACACAACCCCCAAGGTGCCTCCCACCCTCGAACCGGTAGTGGCCGTGGAGATTGTCTGAGGTAGGCCCTAGACTTGGACCCAAAGCTGGATCCTCTTCGTGCCAATAGTAGGGAGGCCCTTTGGTGGGATTTCCGTAAGAATGAGAGTATATTGCCGGAAGCACCAAGGCTCTCCTCGGAAAACATTCTCCAACGCCGCACGGGAAGCGAAGTAGAAGGCGTATACTTCTGGAGAGAGCTTCTTTAATAGCAGTCCTCCCGTCGATAATCTACAACCTTTGAGAATAATCTACAACATCAGGTCACTCATGGGCGGTCGAGGAGAGAGAAGCCTCCCCGCCATTCCATATTGCATGCAAACCGAGGAGGGGTAGAGCAGTTGCGATACAGGAACTCGGACGATGACATCCTCATCCAACAGAGCAGAACAAGTCTCCAAAGAGGATCCGATGTTGTCCACGGATGAAAAAAGTACTCGTAACCAATGACGACATACTCTTCGAAGCCTGCAGTAATACCTCATCATGCGGTATATGGTGGGTCTCCACTTAGGGAGCACCAAAATTTGGTGGATACCTGACCAAGAGGAGGCTGACGAGGATGAAGTTGTATAAACCCCATGTGCCTTGCCTAGAGATGTCACTAGCAATAACGGGGACGACGTCTCCTGTGGCTTCTCCCTTAAGAAGCCAGTTTCTAGGGCATGCGTCTTCGTACCGCTAGTATCACGGTCTAAGATAGGATCCTTGCAAGACTTTGGTTGAACACCATCAGAGGGAGGGTCTCCATGAGAGGAGAGTGGGTTGAAGGAGCCGCAAGAAATATATAACCCCTTAGAGGAGTGGACTGCTATGGTGGAACTGTCTTGGGCTTGCGCGGGTTTCGTTTAGGACATATAACGTCCTGAGAAGGACATGGAGTGGGGATAAGAGTCGTTAGAGACGACATAGGAGGGGCTTCTGTGAGAAGCAAGGGGGTGGAGGGTATGGTGGAGGAGATGATGTGGTAGCTGTGGAGATGGATGGATTTTTGAAGGGCTTCCTCTCATGTGCCGGCTTCGTGAATTTCGTGAGCGGGCATGGAGAGGGAGCTAATGGGGGTAGGAGACACACCAGACGCACTAGAGTGGTGGGAGCAAGCGGCATCATTATGGGAACAGTCGCAAACACTTGATTTGAGGAAGAGGCCGGTGGAAAAACCATTAGGGCAGAGAGAGAGAGAGAGAGAGAGAGAGAGTGAGAGAGAGAGAGAGAGAGAGAGAGTAACTGGGTTTACCTACTGAGATCGAAATTGTTTTTCCATTCATATGTATTAAGTTCCATACTTTGAAATACAATTTATATTGATTCTCTACTTCTATCAACTATATTCAAAACATTTATCAACTACTAGATTTATTTACCCTACAAGACTAGAGTCTCATCAACACCAAGAGTCTCATCAACACCAACAATAGTCATGCATATAAAGACGAATATTAAAAGGCCATAACCATTAATCCTTTTTTGGAGCTCAATACATGCTTTCATCGTATGAGGTCTTCTGTAAGACTTTATGCGAGTGGTGGCACTTCGGTCATGTGCAGAAGTTGGTGTTGATAGGGGGATTGGCCCAGGTGAGCCTTTATCGGCTCCGTCTGGCTCTATAGTTTGGATGGGGTGATTAAAACACCGTCCGAAGGTGTAACAGGCATTGTAAGGAGTGGCTATGGTTCCAGGGTTGATAGGTCGTGGGTGGGAGTCGAAGGAGACGAAGGCCCAAGGTAAAGCTACAACTTTGAAAAAATAGAGCGCATGTGGGAGTGTTTCTCACTCAACGGTCTTCATCAGTAATCTATATTTCGAATCATCATAATCGTATGTCAGGAATGTATTCAACGTCTTTGGTTTCATCGACTCATTGTCTTTCCCAAAACCTTCGAACTGTAACGGTCGTTACTTTGGGGTTGTCATGTTCATGTCGTTGGAAGCAGCTAGTCAGGCAGTGGCGACTCTATGTTGAAAAAAATGTGATTTATGGTATTAAAAATAGGGAAAACTTCATAAATCCACATAAAATTATACGTGATTATCACTTACATACATACATCTATTTTTATATCATACGACCCCCAAACTTTCTATTTTTTTATCACCGTTTGATTTTCTACTCCAAAACTATGTTAATAATTTTTGAAATGACGAAAATACCCCACCCTTATAAACCTTAATATCAACCATGACTTTCACATAACTACGAAAATACCATTACTCATATTTTTAATTATTTTTTTGATATTTTCGTTGTAATTTTTTAAAAAAATTAGTTCTTTATTTATTTTCAGAATTTTTTTAAATAATATAAATTCTTTTAAATTCTGATTTTCAATTTTTTTTCTTCTAAATTCCTTCCCTTTCTTATTATTTTCTTAAATTCCTTTTTTATATTAATAAAAAAAATCCATTTTTTCTTATTAAAAAATTGGAAAAAAATACTATTAATAGAAAAAAGGAATTTAAGAATATAATAAGAAAAAGAAAGAATTTAGAAAAAAATTGAAAATCAGAATTTAAAAGAATTTATATTATTTAAAAGTTTTTTTGAAAATAAATAAAGAAATAATTATTAAATTATAGAAAACAAAATTTTCAAAAAATAATTAAAAATATGTGTAATAGTATTTTTGTAATTATGCGAAGTTCATGGTTGATATTAGGGTTTATAATGGTGGGGTATTTTTTGTTATTTTAGAAAATATTAACAGAGTTTTGGATAGAAAATCAAACGGTGATAAAAAATGGAAGTTTTTTTTTTTTTGGGGGGGGGGGGGGGGGGGGGGCGTATGAGAAAATAATAGATGTATGCATGAAAGTGATAATCGCGTATAGTTTTATGCGGTTTTATGAAGCTTACCCTTAAAAATATGCTTTACTATTTATAGTTTTGATCAAGTAGTTGGTTGGCCATGATCTCTTAGTGAGAGGTTTTTATAGGATTAGCTACCCCATAAAATTAACTTCTTATCCCTAATAGCGAACCTATAAATACCAAGCTACCAAGTCATCTTTTATACATTGATAATGGATCCAAGACCTACATTTGATCTTATTGCTTTCTCTCCCAATTACGTTTCTATTCTCCCTCAGTCCCGTGGTGATTTTCCTATACGAAGTTGTGTTCGTTGACGTTAATCGTTTTATCCTAGGGAACTGCTACTCATACGGGGCAGTCAAGTGTCTTTAGGAAAGTGGATTACCATGACTCGACTAAAAATCCAATTTGCTAATCCGTAATCAGTAAGTTAGCTGATTCGGTGAAGGTTTTTTTTTTGTCAATATACTAACCATACATTTTCCTACGCTCTCCACGGCTTCAAAATTAACGGGTATGACCTGTTGCTTGCCTTAGCTCGGCCGAAGAAGATCAATTCAAAATGGGGCGGAACAGTAGCTCTGTCGGAGAAGAACCCAGCTCCGATGAACTTAGTTGTATAGACAAATACTTGTCTAGTTGCTCCGAAGACCTCAATTGCAAAACCAAATTCTGATGCTGAGGTTAAAGTCATCGTTCTATTAGAGTCCTCGGTCCGGATTGCGTTAGGTGGTTTACAGGTGACAATCGACTTTCTATCGACGGTGAAGGTAGGCAGGGAGATTCGTGACACAGAAGTTGTTCGTGGCGTTAAGCATCGTTCGGAGAATCAACTTAGATATGGCTCCCTTGTCTTTTTTGGTTGGGAAGACGTTTGAAGCTAAGGAGGTGGAGTGCAATGTTTTGGGTCATGCTGAAGTGGACACTGTAGAGCTGTACTTGCAATAGCAGGTGCGTATTGAGGCCGGAACTTCGGAGAATCTTCAAAAAGGTAGTTTGTTTAAATGTTGCGACTGGGGTTGTGGTCGTGGTCTTGGAAGAGACGGAGGTTGTACCTAGTAGTCAATTGACGATTGGTCAATAATTGGGTTGCTCGTGGAAGGATGCCATCCTCAAACCTCGTAAGGATTGGCCTCATAAGCATCTACCGACACCACTTTTGTCGAATACCTAGTACTACAACACTACGTCAAGAGCCCGTTTGTTGAGTTGTCAAAGAGTATCGAAGTTTGGTAGTAGGTTGCGCAAGCTTGAAAAACTCAATTTGCTCAGCCTATTCATGAGAAATCTTTCGACGATTTAGCTTTGACTTCGAAAGATGAAGAATGAGTCACTAATAAAGGTTGATTTTCTTGATTGTTTAGTTTTGGATTTGTAATCCTTGTTTCGGTCTTTGACCTTTTAGCTCTTTTATGTACTTCTTTTACAATTGTTGGTTAATTTTAGCTTGATCTTTCTTGAACTAAGACATTTTGAACTTGGTTTCTTGCTTAAAATAAGTCTTTTTGATAAATTCTAGGTTTATCAAAAAAAAAGTTATATTGATTCTCACATTCATAATATTGTTAATTTGTTGGTATGTCAACTACATGAGTTAAAAATATTGACACTATTAATCAAGTTAAGAATATCCAAGATGGGGTTAATCAGACAAAACCATCGAATCATGTTGTTTATAGTCGGACTTGAGTTTACATTGTACATAAACTAATATGAAAGTACAAACCAGCACCAACACCATCATAGCTACTGTAACATTCTATTCATAATTCATTCATCTATAATACTCCATCATTGCATGGTATTTAATTGCTTTTTTTGTCACCACTTTGCAGTATATCAAACGGATCACCAACGGTTTAAAATTTTAAATTTAAAAGAATATATTGTTAAATGTGCCCATTCTGAAGAAAAATAAAATAAAACGAAATGGCTGCAGGTAGTACTGAATTGGAAATAATGCTCATAAACCAGTGGTTTCTGACTTGAGCTCTCTAATATTCTACATTCTCATACCTACAATACAAGCACAATCAATTCTTCCACCCAGTCTTTGAGTTTTCTTCAACGCTTGGAATTGGCAATAAAACATAAAGAAAAGAAGAAAGATACATTTGACTCTAAAGGATGCAACATTATTCTGTTGTACGTGGTAAAAGTTAATATTATTCAAATATTGATTATGCTATTTTATTTAGAAAAATCAAAACTACAATTTATAAAACTAAATATATGTATGCTATTACTTATGTGGTAAACAATATGTATGTCAGCTCTCTGAAGTGCCCATTGGGCCTTGTATTGCCCTTTTAAGATTTTGGAATAGTCAAGTCCAATTCCAGACGATTAATGGACTCCGTCTAAGTTTTGATACATGATCTGTTTATAATTCACGTATTAATGATAAAAATGTTTAAAATTTCGATTAAGATAGACATATGTAGGGATGCTCACCGGCCGAGTAACACAACCAGTAATATTTATTAACAGGTATACCAGTCATAATCAATATTAACCGGACCGGACAAGAATCTTGGGGGTTCCAGTTGGGCCCAAAACCCATAAAGAGAACAGAGCCCAACAGATACGCTCATGGCATATTGTTGAAATTAGCGAGGTTCAGTTTTACAGAGGAGTTAAGGTGCGTAGATGTACTAATTGAGTGGTGGGGGGACTTTGGTTCCTGGCTTTAACCTTCAGTTTCTTATTAGCAGATAAAATAGATACCAACATCATTCTAGCTTGGTGGTTTAAGCAATCCACAAGTGTTTGTTTTGACCCGAATTCAAATTGCCGTGTATTTATTTAAGTTGTTTTAATGAATTAAGGGCTGGCTTGAGGTAGCGTTGAGCTTATACTTTGGCTGGGATTTTGTTGAGCTTGCAACATGTGGTGGGTAGCGCAAGACATAGTCAAACCTACATGCCGGTTTAGCCGGTTATAACCGGCGATAAGGTAGTTTACGCCTACCACCTGACAAAGAAGGAGTAGTTATGTAGTTCCATGCCGACCGCCAGACCAGAAACCGGTGGTCTTCTTATTGGTACCGTCGGTTTTCATCGGTTTTTGGTCAAAAGTGATCACCCTTAGCCATAAGAAATTACAGATAGAGAACCGACATTAAGGCGGTCGACGTCGACCATCAGACTGGGAAGGGGCGGTGAAGAAGTTTCCACGCCCACCATCGGATCGAAAGCCAACAGTCCTCTTACCGGCAACATTAATTTCGGCTGGTTCTGGATCGGCTAGGGAACCGCCGATTCTGGATCGGCTACAGTTCTGGGTTCACGCGTACGACATCCCTCCATTGTAAGGACCCGAGGGACGGGGGAAACAATTGGCACAACACTTGGTCTTTGTGTCGTTGTCCCATGTGACCAATAGGGCCTCTATTAGGGAGGATCGGTGAAAATGAGATTGTGACATCTCGTGGAACGCCCCCTACACTGCCATCTACTGTTGAGGTTCAGGGAATTTTCGGAGTCGGTCTGTGTCTCCCTCACCTACACAAAACTTCCTTCCTTCTGTTTTGAATGTGGGTTGATCGGCCATGTCATCCAGGTATGTGACCGAGGGATGATGGGTACTCCACGGTACGACTCCTCTATTTTGGAGTTGCAGAAGGATCAGAATATTAAGCCATATGCAACCGATTACAAGAATCAGGGGGCTCGGAGCTTGTTTTTTGGGAGCAGGGTTTGTATCCTCGAATACTGTACCTAAGGGCGCATTGCTCCAGGGAAAGGGCCCAATTGAATCCTTTAGTAATGTACCTAAAGGTACAAATCTTCGAGTCAACATTCAGACCGGGACAGTCGATTCAGGCTGAAAAAAGTTGGTGGTCGACCAGCTCTCTAATAGCAAAGAAACCGAAGTTTCAAGTCTGCCTAGACACAAAGATAGAATTGGAGGTGGAGCTGACACTGGAGGAGTGAAGAAGGGGTCTGCTGGTGAACCCCGAGATGATCAGACGAGGGATAGTAAGTAGCCTCTCCAAGAGAAATGTTAAGATCCTATGACTTCAGGGACTAGTTCTGGGAGGGGTCCCTGATTCAAGCCTTGCATCCTACAACTTTATATTCTATGTCTGTTCTTGTTTAGTGGCCAATGAATACTAATCTTGACGTACTCGATTGTAGTTGATTTTAAAATCTAATAAAATTATATTTTTCGTTAAAAAATAGGGTATGTTTTCTGATCAATTACGTTTGTCAAATTCATATGATTCAAAGGAAAAAGAATGGAACAAGTTTTTACGACCCATGTAGTATTCATGTGTTATAGCATGATTTAAGATTAACTTACACACCTCTATTGTGAGATTCGTGTGGACCACAGGGACAATTTTTTGGATGGACTTGGGGTAGGGCGGGTCATAATACCCGTTTTATATCTCCGTTATAGAAAAGAAAACAAAACTGAGAAACAAAAAGGTTTGAACAAACACATTCCCATTCATATAATTGAACTTTTCCTCGAATCTCCAGTCCAGAGAAGAGCCTAGACATATAAAACATATAGACTTGTGCTAACGACAATATTACATTTGATCACAAAGACCATGAAGACGAACATAGATTCGGTTTGGATGCCGGAGACGAGGATGTGTCCGAAGCACTTCACTTGTACTCCAAAATCATGTTGTTCTCCGGAGCCAGCCCCACGCAAGCCCTCATTATGTTCTCCAGCATCGCCCTCTGCTTCGACAGCGCGTTCACCACCGGTGTCCCTGGAGGTACCTGTTTTGATCCATCCACCACTCATCCGTTAGGAACATCATTCTCGTGACAACAACATTTGACGATAAATTCTAACATAGTAGAAATGAAAGTCAAAAAACAGGTGTCTAACGGAGTTTCCCCTGATTGCTAACACGTGAACATCACATGCCTGTTTCTTGTCCTAACCATCAGTGGTCCAACAGTAATTTATTCATTTTCATAGGGTCTACTCTGTTTCTTTCTATTCATCAAATGAAGTATGAACGAAGGACTACTTACGAGAGGGGCCTTGGTCAGGTAGCTCAGAATAGTAGCCACCGGGTGGAAAGAGTGGAACTTCCCCTGCAAATATGTAAATTAACAGGTGATTAATCATCATTAATCTCGATTTGGTACACCGGTTATTAGTTAGTTAAGTTAGTTACTGTACCTCGCCCTGAGCTTTGAGCTGGATCCTGGTACTGAGCTCGGCAAGGAGGACGAGATCCAAGATGATTGGAGCAGCCAAGAGTGAGTCCTCGCACGTGTTGTGCATAACAATGGTGTTCTTCCCTCCCATGAATATCTCTGACGTGTACTCGTCCATTGCTCTCTTAGAGTCTCCAACATAAGGCACATACTGCAAATCACATAACCAAATCAACACCATATATAAAATAGTTACAGTTATGATCAAGATACAGTTAAGGTAGAGAGATTTTACTACCTTAATAACCACGACATGGTCAGGGTGTTCACCGGGCTCGTAGAGGATACAGTTGCTGGCCACCATGTCGTCCACAACGTTGCTCTTGGAGATCTCCTTGGACCGGAAAGTTTGGGGAGCAGAGAGGTTCATGCCATCGTTGTTACCAAGATGGTTGTAGCTCACAATTGATGTTGGCTGTCCACAAGATAGGTCATCAGCAACCTCAAATGTTAATTTTAATGTTAATTTCGTCAAAATCACAAGTTGCAGTACCTTAATACCAGCTCCAACGAGGAAATCAACGAGTACAGATTTCATCTTGGTCTGACCGCTCTTGAAGTCATCTCCTCCAATCAGACTGTTCCTCTGTATGGCCAAATCAATCAGCCCTGGGACAAAAGTGTTCTGGGGGCTTCCATTGATGAAGGGCACATTTTCGAGGATACAAGCTATGGCATACAAGGTTGAAGGGGAGATCTCGGATTCGTTCTTGTCCAAGGAAGCGAACAGGTTCTCAACGGTGTCATTAAGGCCCGTGATCACATTGCTGTACCTCTCGGTGTTGGCTGTCCACAGCACAACCACCTTGTCCACACCATTTTTCTCCTTAAACTCCCTAGTTCATGTTCAGCAAATTAACGACAAATGTAAGAACAGAACAGTGGTGTGTGTCGAGTATTAATTAATGGTTAAATGCATTTTAGTACCTTATGTTCGGTCTACGGATATTAAGGTCCTATATGTTTGAGAACGACTATTTTGGTATCTATTGTTCGGTCTACGAACCTTTTGCGTATTTAGGGTTAACAAAACTAACGGAATATTCCATTATTTAGTTATGTGACACCATTTGTAGTTAATTAGAGAGTCAAATGACGATTTTGTCCTAAATATTAATGAAAGAAAGTAAATCTAAAACTAGGGGATATAATAATTTTTGTAGTCTTTTAAGTCAAAAGTCAAGTATTTAACATTTCTATATTAGTTTTTTAATTCTAAATGCACAAAAAATTCATGAACTAGATAATCAAAATAATAGTTCCCAAACAAAACATGTAAAATCTTTATGTCCAAGGACAGAACATAAAGATACCAAAATGTAATATTTGTTGAGCTGAGTTGAGTTGCTGTACCTGATATCTTTGATGATCTGTTCCATTTGTTGTTTCTTGGTACCCTTGATCACGTTGTTGGCACGTGAGCCCTGGTTGGCTGCGATGAAATCAGGGTCGTAGATCCCTGGGAGAGGGACCATGGATTCCATGTAGGGCCTCAGCTGTTTCTGAAGATCAACATCAAAGACCATGGCCCTTGTCATGGCGTCAGCTAGGTTCATGTCACTGATGTCCCATCCCCCAAACACAACATCATCCGGGTTCACCTGATTCATCAACAAAACACATCAATCAACTGAAACAACCCAACTTAATCTTTAAATCTGGAATTTAGAATTTAATCTACCATTGGGAGCAAGCTCTTGAATGGAGCATAAATCTCCTCCCCATTGAAAGACCCAACTCTAATTGAAGATGCTTGTGTCAGTGAACCAAAGTAATTGGCCCTCTGCACCTTTTCCTTGGTCTCCCAGGAGATTCCTCTGAGAAATTCATGAATCAAATCAAATCATTAAACTACAGTCACATGCAAACAACAACAGCATAGGAATCTCCAAAGAAACAACAACCTTAAAACAGAGATTTACAAATAATAGGCTGAAGAAATCAAAACTCACTCTCTGTTAGCTATGACACCACCAGTGAGGGTCGAGCCATTGTTTCCACCCCATCCGACAAGCATAACCCTACAAAGATCAAACACACAACATCACAAAAACACCATCAATTCAACATTTTGAGACAAACCCAGATGAGAGATCAACATCCGAAGACGACCCATGTGAAAAAAATCAAATTTTAACAAAAATCGAGTAACGAACCCTAATTTGGGGACTTTGGTTTCGGTTTTAAACTCATATTTGACGGTTTTGGGCTTGACGACCCACTGGTAGCACCCATTCCTATTCTCATGGACAAGCTCTGTGGTATCATAGTCATACACGGAGTGAATCTCACCCTCGGTGTACTTAACGTTGGGGCTCTCGACCTTAAAGCTCTCGACAAACATTTTCTCGGAAACCAAACACTAGCGCAGAAAATTAAACAGGACGCTAACTGATTAATGTTGATGGTGGAGCTTATTCAGTTTGGTGCCATGGGAAGGTCGTTATATAGAGCGAAAATGTAGGGGTGCGGGGACACGTGGCAGGGGTTCAGTGGCTTGATGGAAAAAATAATTGGAGCTCGGTTCGAGTTCAGTGAAGCTTAGCCATGCAAAACCCGAATCGGAGTCTTGCGAGGAGAGGTGTCCACTGAACCACACGTACAGGACCACACGCGTGAGCCTTGTTTTGGAGGGACTTGTGCATGCACTTTTACGCGTGGCGAGCTCTGGTGAAGCCATTTGTGTAGTACATGTTTGGTTTTGTATGGGGTCCTACCAACGAAGCTACTCGAACAAGCCCGTAAATTGACCCTCTTACTTAACTTAGGGTCAAGATGATAATCGACCAATACGTGTCGAACGTTTTGAGAAAATGTTTTTATGGTCTTGAGGCAATGTTCGATAAAGCTTCATGATCGGTCATCATCATGAATGAGAAACGTAACTACACGATATAAAATCAAATAAATTCAAGCTCTTTCAAATTCAAATTTAAGATTAAACATTTTTAACAGATAAGTAGATTATATCCAAAAAAAAATAAAAATAAACTGATAGTGATAAGTCGATTTGTTTGATATTAAATTTATATATAAAACAAAACATACCGACATCACAAATTTTAGTAAATAACCGTTTATCATATATATTTTTTTATGAGATATCAATTTAAAAAAAATAAAAAAAATCAAATAGCTCTCTCATTCAAGCAACTGACTCGGCGGTTGAACTGTGTGAGTGGGAAATCAGCCGTTAGTGCATGGCATAACTAGAAACTGAAGGGTGGTTGAGACATGTGTGTTGCGCGTGTCTAACAGTGGCTGCTTGAGAGCGTGAGGAGCATGTGTCCTCAACTGTCTTGTGGGTCCTCCTCCGGCAGTTTTATGCACCTAATTTGGACGAATTTAGTGAATAATGGATTCACTCGTGATTCATACTTTGTCTACTTAAAAGGCTCAAATAATTCATTCTAGAGGAGCCTCCTCTTTAATTTATATCCCCACCTCAACTCAACCACCTCCAAGCTTTGACAACATGCTTCAAGTGGGAGGTAGTCTAATATGTTCGATTGCTAAACTCAGTTAGCTTGTGTATATAGCTGCCGCACCTAGAAATCATGATTCGGTCAATTTCGTAGGTGTCGATAAAATTTTGTTCAGTTTAGTACGTCTTACGCAGGCATGGATAATGGCGATCGACATGAGAACTAACAAAAAAATACTGAAAATGGTGTTTTCGTTTTACGACGCCTTGTGTATTCGTTAGAACAATTAGCTGATGAGCAAACAAAACTTCTAATATTCAAAAAAACTTATCGAGCACATATCGTAATTATATAGCTTCGTGGTCAGCATAAATAACTATAATAAGTTTAACCTAAAATACTCTTTAGTATATTCTTTAGTGAAACGAGTAAAAACTACCTTGAACGAACGAACGTATACTTAAATCTAGTCGAGCACCTATCGTAATCTGGATTTATTACTGGCTCTTGATGTGGAGGGAAGAGAGGGGCTACTAGAAATGGATTTGTGGGGAAAGGACGAAGGAAGAGACATGAGTGGCTAAGCATCCTCCAACCACATCTCAATTGCACCAAATTAAGTCGAAAAGGAGCTTTGATTTCTATTCTTGTGTTTTCACTTTGGGACACTCTTGTGGTTTATTTCTTTCTTCTTTAGTTTGGTGGTCCCGCTTTCTTTAGAGAGGAGGGAGGGTCCATTTGTTTTGCTAATTCAAGGAGGACCATCTTCATATCACTTGAAATGATGTTACTGGTTCACTATTCAACCACTATCATCTTGCCACCAACTCAATAATTTTGACAAGCACACACGTTTAATCTCCTTCTAAAGTATTGTTTGGAAAACAGGGAGGTTGAGATTTGTAAAGGAAAAAAAAAACATTTTCTTAAGAAATTTGACAAAAGAGTTAAGAATGGGGAAAATTGTAAAATCCCAATTAAAATTGTATAAAATATATCATTTAGTTAGTGGACGAAAAGAATGACAACCATTTCATTGGTCTTTGGTCATAGATTTGTACAGTTAATCTCTTGCTTTATACCTTGTTATCGCTGATTCCAACATCGATGTTTGGAGTTTTGTTTTTTACAGCTTAATGTGGTGGTTGTGGCGGTTGTGGTGGAAGCAGACTCAAAGAGTTCAGTCCGGTTTTGAGAGTTGGCCTCCAGAGTACTCATCTCTATCACAGATTTTCGCAAGTCTCAAGTCACGACGCAATCTCCTAAGATCTCAGTCAGGGAGAGCAACTTTAGACTTGTGAAAATTGATATTCAGGCCAGAGCAAGTTGAAAAGCTTTAAGAGAGGTTTTTAAGTTCTGAATGTGAGGGATTCTAACCTTAATGATGATGGGGGTGTCATCAGCAAACTATAAATGAAAAATGGTAGGAGTTTGGCTGTTGGATGGACCACATTGAAGTCCTTCAATATTCCCAGAGGTTATGCCTTGTTCTAATATCTGATGTAATCCCTCAGCTGCAAGAGCAAAGAGTAGTTTTTGATGATTTTAGACCTACTAGCCTGGTGGGGGTAGTTTACAAGTTCCTCTCCAAAGTCTTAGTTGTAAGGTTAAAGACAGTTATGGATCACTTGGTGAGTGATGTGCAGACAAGTTTTATAGCTGGTAGACAAATCTTAGATGGAGTTTTAATAGCGACATAATTGATCCACTCTATCAAAGCTTCCAAGAAGGAGGTTATTCTCTTTAAAATTGATTTTGAAAAAGCTTATGATCACCTTGGTCTAGTTTTGACAACATACTAGCTATTATGGGTTTTGGTCTAGTTTGGAGAAAGTGGATGGCTTATTGTTTTCAAGCCTGGTCTTCTGTATTGATTAATGGAACTCCCTCTAAGGACTTCAAACTTTCCAGAGGGTTAAGACATGGTTTCTCCCTCTCTCCTTTACTCTTTGCTCTTGCAGCTGAGGGATTACATCAGATCTTAGAACAAGGCATAATCTCTGGGCATATTGAAGGACTTCAACGTGGTCCATCCAACAGCCAAACTCCCACCATCTCATTTACAGTTTGTTGATGACGCCCTCGTCATCATCAAGGCCAGAATCCCTCACATTCAGAACTTAAAAACCTCTCTCAAAGCTTTTCAACTTGCCTCTGGCCTGAAAATCAATTTTCACAAGTCTAGAGTAGATTTGACGTCTAGTTGGAGGAACATGGCAAAAAGGTTCGACCGAAAGATTATGAATTGTCGTTGTCACGAGATGAGGCCGAAGGACAAGGGGGATTATGGTTAATTTTTTAAAAGGAAATATTAATTAATGAATTAATAAACCTTAAATACCGAACAACAGACATCGAACAACACATGCGTTGCATCCACCGGTCGTTCTTGGGAACCTGAGGGACGACCAACGAGATGAATAGCTCTCAAAAGGGTGACACAAATTCCTAAAAAAACAACAACTACCAGTCGATCTTTCTTATCTACTCTCTGAAAAGAATCGTCGATGCAGACACACGGTCGGACACGCCACCAAATGTAGCCACTACACATACCAAAGATCCGAGATTCCGGTAGATGAGACAAATAAAAACCAGAAAAAAATACAAAAAAAACAAACAACATATACAACAACGAAGAGCATGAACTACTCGCAGTCGGCCTCCGATATGAAGGGATGGGATCAAAGCGAGGGGGAGGTGAACGGAACCAGTGAATACAGATCTAATCCACTTAGGGCAATGGCACGATACTGGCCGGTGAGCATGATAACCAGGAGCATGGTTAAGCGTCTCGGACTGCGGAGCTCCAACATAAAGTGGGAGAAAATATGTTCGTCTGGTCAGAGGAGAAGCATGGAGGAGAGGTTCAGTCGGAGGAGCTTGGGTCGTCGCTGTCGGGAGATAAGGTCGGAGGGGGGATTTATATTGAACGTGGTCTTTATCGGGATGCTCGTGGTCGTGGACAACAACCTTCGACAAGGGTATGGGCTTGGTAAGGGAAGATAGGCCAACAGATCTGGATGGCTTCATGGCTGGAGCGGAAGATCTGGCTTACGGGAGCTGACCACTAGACGGAGGGTGTAGGGCGAGGACGGGGGAACATGTCCATAAGGGAGCGATTGCGGATTTAGAAAAAGAAAAGATCTCATGGCCATCTTTGGCCGACGTGACGAGGATAGAGACGTTGTGGCTGCGAATCTAACGAGGTAGAATCTCCTCATAAATATCCATCATTAGAGCCATGAACTGAGGATGAAGAAGATAAAGAACAAGGTTTTAGTGTGTGGTAAGTGAGGGAGGAAATGAAGTGTAATGAAGGTGAAAAAGAGACGAAGATACAAATGAAGAGAAGAACGACTCTAGCAACTTTCACGGTCAGAGTCGCAGTTGTCGGAGGCGACGACGGTCGTTGTAGAAGAATTAAGGACGGTAGGTTTTTTTTTTGTACAGAGAAAACATACTAAGCTAGAACTCTTATCTTTTGTGGCTTACGATTATTTTTCCAAGGAAAGAATAATTAATAATTAATAAACCTTACAAATAGGACACCTCAAGCGTTGCATCCATCGCTCATTTTTTGGAACCCAAAAAGCTACTAGTGAGATGATAACTCTCGATGAGAGCGACGCAGCGCCTAGACAAATAAGTACTAACTTGTTATTTCTACTCGATGATCTGAATGAGTTCACTAATAGAGAGACTCAACCAATAACACCACCAATGGCAACAACCACACTTACTAGAGATCCGCCAATGAAACAAGTGTCCTTGATAGCGAGAATCCGGTAAGGGGACTTAAAGGAAAACAAAATGAAAAAAAGGAAAAAAAAACAACGGCGAAATTGTAAAACTCGCGGTCGGCCTCTAATTGTTAGGGTTAAGATTGGAGAAAGGAGGAGGTGGACGACGCTGACGATGCAAACTGATTCGCTTAGGACGAGGGCAAAAAACTGGCCAGGTGAGCACATTAAAGCAGGAGCACATCAACTTGGACTACAAAGATTCCTCAATAGGTGGGAGCAGATCTGGTCGTCTGATCGTCTGGCCGTAGGAGAAGCGTGGCAGAGAGGCTTGGACGAAGAGGTCCTAGTAATCTGTGAAGACCGCCTCGGTAAAAAGGATTTAAAGTATTAATTTTTAAATTGTTCGTTGGTAACGTCGTGGTTAGAAGCGGGATTAATTTTGGATCGAATGCAAACGAAAAAGTAAAGAAATTCAAAAAAAAAAGGAAAGGAGGTAGCTGACTGGGCCGGCTCGGCTCAGGCCCAATCAGAGAGATCGAGCCCAAGCCCAACTTCGCAAGCCCAGCCCAGCACCTCAACCCTAAAGTGCTTCTTCTACCTCTCAGCCGTGCGTTTCCCGAGACGAAACCCTCGCTCCCCTCTCGCTCTCGCGCAGCCTCGTTCCTCCTCCCTTCTCGCTCCCTTCATCTCTTCCCTCTCGCACCAAATCGCATCACCACCGTTGTACCCTTCATCCCCGAGCACGAATCGAACACCACCGGCCCTGCTTCAAGACGCCGTCGCTGGGAACTCCTCGTCCCTTTTCTTCTTCCCCGAGCCCCAAATCGCACCGTGTCCGAGATCTCACCGGTGAGCCACGCCAGGCCTCGCCGTCTCCTGCAACGATCTCCCTCGCCCCTCTCTTCTTCTCCGACCGCGTTCCTCGACGGACCAAGTTCGTTTTGGGTTGGGTTAGCCGGAATGACGCCGGCGAGAGTCTCTCCTCTCGCCAGATTTGAGACACGGGGCGTTAGACCGCGCTCCAGCCACCGTCTTCCCCGCCACCGTCACGCCGGAGTTCTGGCGCGAGTCCCGGCCAGTTCTAAACCCCCTTCGAGAGTTCCTGACGCTGCCGCTGGTGGCCGGAGTCGAGACCTCGCCGTCGTGCTCGAGCAGATAGAACGGACGGGCCTTTTGGGCCGGACCAGGCCTTTTGGGCCTCGGACAGGCCGGGCCGGGCCTCGGCGCAGGCCAAGTTGAGTTTGGACTAGGTCTGGAGCCGCGTCTGGGTCGGGCTCGGGTCAAGTCCAGGTCTGAGTTCTGGACCGGGTCGGATTCGTGTCTGATTCTCGGATCCGGGTCAGGGCCGGGTCAGGACAGAAAATCTAATGACTAAATTAATTAATTTAATTAAAATTAAAGGTTTAATTGGATTTAAATCAATTATTTCAAAGGACTGAATTGTTTAAACTAAATGACTGAACTGATGAAATCAGAGGACTGTTACGAACTGGATCAGGACTGATTACCGTCCCTTTTTGTTAAACCCAGGCTTGGACCTCGATCGTGGAGAAGACCGGAGGTAGGCCCAGACGTCAGCAGCTAGGAGGCGTAGTTGTTGGTTCTTCTTGAGGTAGGAAAAGTAGCGAATACCGGTTTAATTGTGGAAAGTTACTAGTATGCATGTTAGGCAATAATTAAATAACCGGACGAGTCTTAGTAACATGTAGGATGTGATTCTCTAGATTAGCCGCTTTCAATACTTGGGAAACTGCCGTGCTGGTAGATTGGCCATTTCGAGCCGTAGGTTGTGTGCTGATTGGTTGAGATATGTGCTGTGTGACCTAGTGCCGATAAGTTTAAGAGTCAAGAATTAGTGTATTCGGTGCAACATGTTGTTGCTATGTGTGGGCAAGTGTGCCGTGAGTGATATAATGTGAACCCTTGGTTGTGAAATGGTCGGGTGAGTGATAGACCGACGTGTTGTGTAATTGTGGTAAGATTGTGGGCTTGGTGAGCCGTATTTGATCTATGGCATTATGATGCGTGTTATCATCTTGATGTGTGTTCCAAAAAGGATTGTATTCCGGTACGGTACCTACACCGAGGGGATGTGCTGGTGTTGGGTAGTACCCATGCCGACGATGTGGTCCCACGTATGCGCGGTCCCCCGATGTGTTATTTCGGTACGATGGTTTACATCTAGGGGGTATGCCGGTGTAGGACATCTAGGACAACGGATGTGTTTGGGCCTACGGGTCGTATTGGGCCGACGGGCCATATTATGATTGGGGCTTACGGGTCGTGTTGGGCCTATGGGTCGTGTTGGGCCTACGGGTCGGAGCCGACGGGCCATATCATATTGGGCCTACGGGTCGTGGTTGGGCCTACGGGCCGTGGTTCTACCTCGATGATATTTGGTCCTTTGGGGACATTTCTGGGCCCCCTCGATGAGATGCGTTCTTAAAGAACGTTTCCAGTCGCCCCGACGCATGTGTCTCCTCTGGACCGAGGGGCTGTCCGAGATGATACGATGACTTTCTGGTTTGAGATGTTGGAGTTCGGGGACTGCGGTACGGGACGTGTGCCGGTTGCTTTTGTGTGTGATACGTTTACTGTTGGTTAATGTTTTATTGTGTGAAAGCGGTCGTTTGAGTGTGTTGTAAGTTTGGATATGAACCCCGGGTTGGCAGTTAGGTATGATGTACTAGTATGCCCTAATTGGACGGTTACTCGTGGTGGTGAGCCGATGTTATTACCTTAACTACTTTCTCTACTGGGCGAAAGTTCACCCCTTACCTTGTTGTGTTCAGGTGTTGAGCGGGATTTGTGCTAGCAGGACATAGCTGAGCTCGGGAGCAGGCGAGGGTCTTGTCTAGTAGGTCTAGTGACGTACCGTGATTTGAATTAAGACCGTTTTACGTTTTATTTAAGAGTTGTTGACTCTTTTATTTGAATTTATGAAATTACAGTTTATTCTTCTAAGCCTTATTACTTTAATTTTCGCTTTAATTATATGTTATTTTAGTCCACGTGTCGAGTCCAGTCAAAACCGGATTTGGGGTGTGACAATTTGGTATCAGAGCCTGGTTTCATTTTGAAATTGTTTTCAAAACCTCGGACCGTACGTCAACTAGGTGGGTAGAGTTAGGTGGCTAAGGTCGTAGTGCTCAGTGACGCAAGTCGGAAATATCCTATGCGTAGAGTCGAAACGACAAGAGTCTCGTTGGTTAAAGTGAGTTGGTTAAGTTTTACCTTACTTGATTTGTACCGTTTTCCTCTGGTTGTTGTACACCTTAGTGGATCCATGATGCCGATCGGTTGAGATCGAGGTTGGTTAACGAGCGACGCTCGGACTGTTTATGACGTGTTGGTTGATTAATTGCTAAGTGGGTTGCCGCCTTGGTCGGCCGTTGCTTGATTGGTAACTTGAAATATGGACTCGGTCGGGCGGTAAGAGTGAAATTACCGAGAACCGAGGTGTAAAAGTTGAGATAAATTGTTGTGTGCTATAATTGTGATTGAATGTTGTGTGCAGGTAATGTTTTGTTGTCCCGCATAAGCGGATGGTTTACTTAATTTACGGACGGGTCATGCCCGATTTTCTGCAGAAAATGAAGTGTATGTACCATCACGATTCGACTATAGGGGCCACTGTAACTGGACGTGAATGGGGGGATATCAAGTGGTTACAACGTAGTTCTGGGACGTCGGAACCAGGTTGTAACGACGCGATGTCAACATGAATGTTATGTTAGAAAGTGGACGTGCTAAGAGATTTAAACATAAGTTGATGTTGTCTTCTGTGTGTTGCGGTGCAATGATCACATCGTGGAGTGCTTGACTGAGTGTAGTCTCGCTGTCTAAACTGTGTGATTTATGCTGGTGAGTATGAAATTGTGTGTATCCGCGACTTTTATATATGATATGTGTGACACACTAGTATGCAAACTTCTCTGCTGTTTGCTATTGGGTGATTATATTATACTGAGTATACTACTACTATTACTGGTACTGCTGTGGTGGGTCGTGTGTGGCGCTAGTTATTTTAGGTGCGTTGTTCTGTCCGAGTTAAGAAAATGAGCCTGTGCGTTATCCATGCAGAGGATTTACGACATGGCACGGACTTTCACTTCGCGAGGTACCAGGGGACGGCCCGCTAGAGGCCGAGGACGATCATCGACCGCTGGGTCGGCAGAGGCGACTAAGGCCCAGGATGCGCCCGCTGAGGGGCACGAGAGGGCTGAAACAGCCCAGGCGGCAATTCTTGAGGAGCCGACCCGCACTGTTCGGGATTTGGTGGCAGCCCTTGCACAGAGAGAGGCTACAGCTCCGACACCGGAGGCTGTGCCTGCTGCCACTGCAGCCGCGACCATGAGGCCTAGCCAGGCCGATAGTCACATCGCTCATGCACTGCGAGACTTCCGCAAGCTGGGCACACCAGTATTCTCCGGGGAGCCAGACCCCGAGGCAGCCGAGAGGTGGCTGGAGCGGATCACTCGCAACTTGGACACTTCAGGAGTTTTGGATGGCAGCATGAAAGTGTCCTTTGCAGCGTTTCAGCTGGAGGGGATGCTTATCATTAGCGGCAGCGCGAGCAGGCGCGCGTGGGGATGACTTTTTGCTGTTTGGACAGCGTTTCCTTGAGCATTACTTTCCGCAGTCAGTGTCAGATGACAGGCACCAACAGTTCCTGGAGCTGCGCAAGGAGAGCAAGACGGTCTCCGAGTACGATTCGAGGTTCACTTCCTTGTCTCAATTTGCTCGGGAGATGGTAGCGACGGAGGTTCTTTGTTGCTTGCGGTTTGAGGCAGGTCTCAGTCCCGAGATCGCGGATCGAGTCACTACTATGAGGACTCGGGTTTATTCAGACCTGTTGGATCAGGCACTGGCCGTGGAGCGACGCTTCCGTGAAACGGCTAGAGTTCGGGAGGTCAGGCAAAGACCGACCAGCTTCCTGAGGGCATTCGAGGCCCATGACCCGAGGAGGCAGAGGACCTTGGGATTATTCCAGTCCCAGAAACAGCTGAGAAGGATGCGACAGGCGGGATCAGTGGCTTCCGTCGCACCTGCTCTGACAGAGTGAGCATGTTTTCGGTGTGGGCAGCAGGGCCACACGGTTCGAGATTGTCCGAGGGACAAACCTGATGGGAGGCAGAGTGCTGGGCCACCGCTATGTCATCAGTGCTGACTGCCTCGACACTTCGTGGTTAGATGTCCTGATCGATTTGGAGAGATGTCGGCCACGCGACCCCATCAGTCGCAGACTGTGCAGTCACCTTAGTTCCAGCAGCGTCAGGCTCATACGCAGAGAGCTCCATTGCAGACAGTGAGCGCGTCAGCGCCGAGGCAGCGAGCAGCGCAGTATGTGGCACTTCCACCACCTCCGAGAGGCGGAACCCCGGCACAACAGGGTCGGGTGTATGCTGTCGTCGATTCACGGTCGGAGAGACAGGATTACGATCAGGAGATCGCTCGCGACTTCGAGCACGTTTTGGATTAGAGGACATCGCGGGACTTGGGACTAGCGAGTGTCCGGGAGTTGTTTTGGTTTGGTTTTAGACACGTATTTATGTTTTAAGACTTGTTTTTGACTCGTTGTGGTTTTATTATTGCTTTTATTGGAACAACTTTTGAACGTTTTCATCGTTTAAGTCGCTTTTCTGTTCCTTCCTAGTTCGCGCCCCGAGTGCGACCAAGTTCGGTTGTTGGGATGAATTTTAGAATTGTGTTCCTGGGAACGCTAATGAGAGTGCGGCAATGCCGACTAGTGTCAGACTTAAGTGGGAAAGCTAAGAGGACCGATTTGTGAAGTATCAAGCGTTCTTCGTTTATCGTCAACGATTAGCATCCGAGCGGTGGAGGACCGCAGAAATACCAGCACGCAGTCAGAACGACCATAGGAGACGGCCGAGTGACGATGAGATCAGAGTGGCGTAGCAGAAGCGCGGTGAACTTCTTTGTTTTGTGGTGTGCACGATACTTGGTTAAGTGAAGTGAGTGGTCGAGGAGAAGTGTCGGTGGTTTGGATCTGTTTTAAGTGTGATGTGAGTTTTTTTCTGGTATGATATCTATACCGACGGACGGTTCCGGTATAGGATATCTCAACAAAGTTGCGTGAGTCGGTGTGACGTCTCTATCGACAGAGGATTTCGTTATTGACTAACTGGTTTAAGTGGTTCCGTGTGCATGAGGGACAATGGACTGAGAGCTTTAATCGAACGTTCCCTGCGATAGGGATTTGGAGCACGTTCGTTTTAAATTTCGAGGACGAAATTCTTTTAAGGGGGTAGACTGTGAAGACCGCCTCGGTAAAAAGGATTTAAAGTATTAATTTTTAAATTGTTCGTTGGTAACACCGTGGTTAGAAGCGGGATAAATTTTGGATCGAATGCAAACGAAAAAGAAAAGAAATTCAAAAAAAGGAAAGGAGGAAGCTGTCTGGGCCAGCCAGGCTCAGGCCCAATTAGAGATATCGAGCCCAAGCCCAACTTCGCGAGCCCAGCCCAACACCTCAACCCTAAAGTACTTCTTCTACCTCTCAGTCGTGCATTTCCCGAGACGATACCCTCGCTCCCCTCTCGCTCTCGCGCAGCCTCGTTCCTCCTCCCTTCTCGCTCCCTTCATCTCTTCCCTCTCGAACCAAATCGCATCGCCACCGCTGTACCCTTCATCCCCGAGCACGAATCGAACACCACCGGCCCTGCTTCAAGACGCCGTCGGCGGGAACCCCTCGTCCATTTTTGTAATAACCACTCCCGGTCAACGCCAGTCAAATCTGCGAAAAATAGGAAAATTTAAAATTTTAAGCAGACACTTAATTAAACCTAAGATTGACCCCGAGGGTCATACCGGAGTTAAGTTGACCCCGTTATCGACCAAAGTGAGTTCCGGGGGACTCAGGGCAACTTTCTGACCAATTTGGGAAATGTTGACTTTTCGTTGGAAAAGTCAACCGAGCGACGTTTTGGTCCATTCGAGGACCGTTTTGGATCCAAAAAGCTTAGCTGTCGTCGTAACGGTCTTAGTTGAGCCGTTTCCTTGTAGCCCGTGAAGTTTCGTAATTTCTTGGAAAAAGTGCCCGTTCGGGGTCCGAGACGACCGAATTTCGTGAATCTGATTGGAAAATATCTAGGATATATTTTCCAAAAGGTGTGGGACCCACTTTGCCACATTTCACCAATGTGGTGGTGTTAGGTAACATTGAACAAAGCAAAAAGAAGAATGTGTGGTAGTTGTAATTAAGAGAGTTAGTTTTGATTTTTTTTAAACAAAAACAAAAAGAATGGAAAATGGAGGTCTCGGCCAACACTTCACAATTAGAAAAAAAAATAGACTTTTAGAGAGAGAAAGGAAGAGAGAAGGAGGAGAGAAAAAGAGAAGAGGCTTGGGAATTTGTGACGTTTCTCGTTCATCAAGTCGTTGGATCGTCTCAACGATAGAAGATTCAAGCTCACACCGTCATTCTCTATGGTGAGCACCTAACCGATTTTCATTTTGGTACGTTTGAAATTTAGGGTTTGAGTTTAAACGGTTTGATTATGGTTGGGTTTTGGTTAGAATTGATTTCAAGATGAATGGTTGGGGTTTGGGGTTCGTTAGGAACGTTTTGGGGCAAAAAGGGAATTTTTCCAAGCTTGTCCGGGTGGGGCCCACGTGCTCGGGTGATCGGGTTTTGTGTTCGGGTGGTTTAGAACGTTCCCCAGATCATTTATCCACAACCGAATTGAAATTTGGAATTAAATTGGAAAAGTTGTAATTATCGGGTTTAAAAACTTTAAACGTTAATTATTTGACTCGGAAGTCGGAATTCGATTCTGTCGAGTGCCTAGGAACCTTTGAATTATTCTAAGACCGTAGAAACAAAAACGGGAATTTTCGGAGCCCCGGAAGGGCGTTTTCAAAATCCGGGCAGATTCGCCATGTCGGGTGAATCGGGTCTTTCCGGGTCCAGTATCGACAATGTCGAGTAATTGGGGAGTTTGGGAGTGATCGACATTGTCGGGGTTACTTTTGGGCATCAGGTTTATTAAAATTCAGCATTATGCCTGCAAGCTTAAAAGCGTTTAAAATTGTGTTCTTTTAGATCGTGCTGCGGACCGAGGCAAAGGAAAGCTAGGCGAGTGACGGAGATCACGCCGAGGCTTATTTGGGCACTTTTGGAGAACACGCAAGAGGTAGGGAAAAGTAGCCGGATCTCGGCCCTGACTAGGGAAAGTTAACAGTAGAAATGCATGTGACACTTAGTAGTGTCGTAGGAGCAGAGAACTTATCGATATTAGAATTACTGGAGGCATATGACCATGCCCGGAGGTTGATTGTGAACTTATCGATATTAGAATTACTGGAGGCATATGACCATGCCCGGAGGTTGATTGTGAACTTATCGATATTAGGATTACTTGAGGCATATGACCATGCCCGAAGGTTGATTGTGAACTTATCGATATTAGAAGTACTTGAGGCATATGACCATGCCCGGAGGTTGATTGTGAACTTATCGATATTAGAAGTACTGGAGGCATATGACCATGCCCGGAGGTTGATTGTGAAACTGTCGATATTAGGACTGTCGGAGGCATTGGTTATGCCGGAGGTTGATTGTGTATTTTGTGTCTTGGGCGGCCATGAGAGCCCCTGTTTTACTGTTGTGTCTTTGGTGGCCATGAGAGCCCGTGTTTTACTGTTGGTGTCTTGGGTGGTCATGAGTGCACGTGGGGTTGTTGAACCCGTGTCTTTACTGTTGGTGTGTCTTGGGTGGCCATGAGTGCCCGTGGGGTTGTTGAGCCCGTGAGTTACTGTTTGGTGTGTCTTGGGAGGCCATGAGTTCCCGTGGGGTTGTTGAGACAGTGAGTTACTGTTTGGTGTGTCTTGGGTGGCCATGAGTGCCCGTGGGGTTGTTGAGCCCGTGAGTTACTGGTTGGTGTGTCTTGGGAGGCCGTGAGTGCCCGTGGGGTTGTTGAGCCCGTGAGTTATGGTTGGTGTGTCTTGGGAGGCCGTGAGTGCCCGTGGGGTTGTTGAGTCCGTGTTTTTACTGTTGGTGTCTTGGGTGGCCATAAGTGTCTGTGGAGTGTTGAACCTGTGTTGTTGTTGTTTGTTGAACTTTGCTTGTGATTGTGATTGTGTTTGCCCGAGGTTAGTGACCCGACTGTGTGTCGGAAGTGGTGTGGAATTTGGCTGGCCTGACCGAGTTCGTGTCTCGGGAGGTTGCGAGCATCCTTTGGCTGGCCTGACCGAGTTCGAGTCTCGGGAGGTTGCGAGCGTTCTTTGGCTAGCCTGACCGAGTTCGAGTCTCGGAAGGTTGTGAGCATTTGTAGGCGATGAGAGGGCAGCTCCCCTTCCGACTAGCTATCGGAAAAGCAGCGCTGTATATATCGCCAATAGGTCGACCGCCTGGAGCCTAACAGGGATCGGCAAAGCGCGTGGAGCAGGCTCAAGCCCAGCCGGTTAGCAACCGGCACTGAGCAGCTGACAGGAGTGCGATCCTTTGTGATCTTGTTTGGTGTGCGATCCTTTGTGATCTTGGGTGTTGCGTGGTGGTCTATCGTTTCTTTGGAGGAGGTCGTCAATCGTTGTGTCGGGTCTACTTTACGTGTCCGGTGTTGAGTCGGCTGAGGGAAGTATCAGTGTGTGGGTGTCGGTCGGGTTACTTGAGTTTGGGGATAGTGATCCCCGGTGTTGAGTTGGTTGTTGGTGTTACCGGCATTGTCTGCTAATTATGCCGTAGTCAGTCTGTTATCCGTGGTGGTGAGCGAACGCTCACCCCTAGCTGCTTTTCCTACAGGTACCGGTCGCAGGTTGGACTAGGTGAGCTTCCGAAGCTTGAAGAGCTAGGAGCGGGATTCGGGGTTTTACTTTTGAGTCTAGTGACGGATACCTTGTTTGGTCCACTTGTTGGGACTTATTTTTTAGTTGTAAATATTATTTTGTTTAACTAAATGGAGATTTTAAAGTGTTTATTCAAAACAGGTTTCAAATGTTTTATAATTTTAAACGTTCGCGTCCCGAGTTCGGTTTACTGAAATTGGGGCGTGACACTTTTCTTCTTCCCCGAGCCTCAAATCGCACTGCGTGCGAGATCTCACCGGTGAGCCACGCCAGACCTCGCCATCTCCTCCAACGATCTCCCTCGCCCCACTCTTCTTCTCCGACCGCGTTCCTCATCGGACCGAGTTAGTTTTGGGTCGGGTTAGCCAGAACGACGCCAGCGAGAGTCTCTCCTCTCCCCAGATCTGAAACACGGGGCGTTGGACCGCGCTCCAGCCACCGTCGTCCCCGCCACCGTCACGCTGAAGTTCTGGCGCGAGTCCCGGACAGTTCTAACCCCCCTTCGAGAGTTCCTGACGCCGCCGCCGACGGCCGGAGTCGAGACCTCGCCGTCGTGCTCGAGCAACCAGAACGGACGAGCCTTTTGGGCCGGACAAGGCCATTTGGGCCTCGGACAGGCCAGGACGGCCTCGGCCCAGGCCCAGTTGGGTCTGGACTAGGTCTGGAGCCGGATCTGGGTCGGGCTCGGGTCAGATCCGGGTCTGAGTTCTGGACCGGGTCGAATCCGGGTCGGATTCGGGTCTGGTTCTCGGATCCGGGTCAGGACATAAATTCTAATGAATAAATTGATTAATTTAATTTAAATAAAAGGTTTAATTGGCTTTAAATCGGTTATTTCAAAGGACTGAACTGATGAAATCAGAGGACTGTTACGGACTGGACCGGGACTGATTACCGTCCCTTTTTGTTAAACCCAGGCTTGGACCTCGATCGTGGAGAAGACCGGAGGTAGGAACGGACCTCAACAGCTAGGAGACGTAGTTGTTGGTTCTTCTTGACGTAGGGAAAGTAGCGAATACCGGTTTAATTGCGGAAAGTTACTAGTATGCATGTTATGCAATAATTAAATAACCGGACGAGTCTTAGTAACATGTAGGATGTGATTCACTAGCTTAGCCGCTTTCAATACTTGGGAAATTTCCGTGCTGGTAGATTGGCCATTTCGAGTTGTAGGTTGTGTGCTGATTGAATTGCCTGTTATTGGTTGAGATGCGTGCTGTGTGGCCTAGTGTCGATAAGTTTTAGAGTCAAGAATTAGTGTATTCGGTGTAACATGTTGTTGCTATGTGTGGGTAAGTGTGTCGTGAGTGATATAATGTGAACCCTTGGTTGTGATATGGTCAGGTGAGTAATAGACCGACGTGTTGTGTAATTGTGGTAAGATTGTGGACTTGGTGAGCCGTATTTGATCTATGGCATTACGATGCGTGTTATCATCTTGATGTGTGTTCCAAATAGGATTGTATTCCGGTACGGTACCTACACCTAGGGGATGTGCCGGTGTAGGGTAGTACCTATGCCGACGATGTGGTCCCACGTATGCGCGGTCCACCGGTGTGTTATTCCGGGACGATGGCCTACATCGAGGGGGTATGTCGGTGTAGGACATTTAGGCTGACGGATGTGTTTGGGTCTACGGGTCGTATTGGGCCGATGGGCCATATTGTGATTGGGGCCTACGGGTTGTATTGGGCTGACATGCCATATCATATTGGGCTTACGGGTCGTGTTTGGGCCTACGGGTCGTGGTTCTACCCCGATGATCTATGGTCCTTCGGGGACATTCCCCCCCCCCCCCCCCCCCCCCCGCCGATGAGATGCGTTCTTAAAGAACGTTTCCGGTCGCCCCAACGCATGTGTCTCCTCTGGACCGAGGGGTTGTCCGAGATGATACGATGACTTTCTGGTTTGAGATGTTGGAGTTCGGGGACTGCGGTACGGGACGTGTGCCAGTTGCTTTTGTGTGTGATACGCTTTGTCACGCCCCAAATCCGGTTTTGGCCAGACTCGAGACGTGACCTAAAACAAACGAGGTAAAAGTAATAAAACTGTAATAAATTCTTTTACAACTGAAAACGAGTCCAAAGTATTTCTCAATAATCCAAAAACAGAAGTCAAAAACTTGATAAGTAACATAAGGTAAATAAAGTTCAACAACGTGGACCAACGCGTCTCTAATACAATCCTCAAGACATCCGGAAGCTTCCGAGCCTCGAATTCCCCCAAATCTCAAGCATACCTGTACACACAATAAATAAACAAATAGGGGTGAGCTTGAGCTCAGTAGGGAAAATCGTAAATGACCCTAGTCTCCAAGTTTAATATTAAAACTGTTTTAATTCGATGTCACAAAAGTATTTAAAACCCTTAGACCGAAGGATGTAATAAACAAATAAGAAGTAACAATACCAATAGTGCATTCTCGAGGATAACGATAACTTCCCAGAGAATAAATGGAGAACATTATAATAAAATAGAGACCCATCACACTGGGAACAAGTAAATACTATTAATCAAAGAAATGTTATGGAATCCGTTGTGCTGAAATAACATCGCTTCTTCAAGACTGACAGTAACTTAAAATAAGTTCATATTACATACTTTAACGGATCAATAATAGTAAAAAATGGGAATAATCAATATCTTGCCAACCACTCGCTTTCTCAAGCCTCCGATCCATGGCTAGATTCTGGGATCACTTCGGTTCCCACATTCCGATCCACCAAAGTATCCATATCATATCAGATTTTCCCTCGGTCCAGAGGAAGCACATGCGTCGGGGCACCGGAAACAATCCCAAATGGGCGCTTATCATCGGGATTCCCAGAAATGCCTCCAAAGGACCATATGTCATAGGGGACCAAGTAGTGCACCCACTGGGATGCAGTTCCTTGGGGTGAAACCATAAGTAATCCTTTCCCCGCAGGGTAAACTGTCCAATTGCCCGCAGGCCCAATAACCAACGCCCCGCAGGGTCCAATAACCAAATGCCTGCAGGCCCAATAACCAATGCCCCGCGGGGTCCAATAACCGATTGCCCGCAGGCCCAATAATCCAAGAATATCCCGCAGGATCTGCCAATACTCAACTCTCATAATATCCAGTAACCAATGAATATCCCGCATGATCTGCCAATACTCAACTCTCATAGTATCCAGTAACCAATGAATATACCGCAGGATCTGCCAATACTCAACTCTTATAATATCCAGTAACCAATACTCTCAGGCTCTAAACTCAGTCATTAACTCACTGTATCTGTCCAACTCCAACCACCTCATCGGCACCGGATTACCCCCCCCCCCCCCCCCCCCCCGATGTACTACCAAACCAAGCAAACGAATAGACAAATCAATAAACGAACATACATTCAAGAATAAGAATAAAGGAACAAGCATTTCATTCATCTATCAAGCAACACACGCCGGAACACACTTTCATCACAACCAAGACAACTAACACCATTTCATACTTACCGCGTACTTACCTGCCACCAACAATCGGTACATCGATCACCTGATTGTACCCCTTTGGCACAATCAGTCATACTCGATCATCCGTTTAGCCAGCAATTTATATCAACATAAACACTCAACCAACCAAGTATGCATTCAACCAATCAATCATCAAGTGAACGAACAAATAGGCATTCGATAAGACAAGCTAATCTAGTTTCATTAGACTCTTAAGTTAACTCGACAACAATCAATCAAGCATGTGAACCTAGCACGCAACTAATCCGAGAGCTCTCCACAGCCTCTCTACCAGTAAGTCAAGTTCCCAAGTATTGAAAGCACACTTCACTAATTGTCATCGTCCTAAGCATGCATACTAGACTCATCCATTTATTAGTAATTGAAATACGATTATTCTAGTTATTCGCATCCTATAGGCAATTCTAGGACCTTTCCGATTTTATTATCCTAATCATGCATTCTAAGCGGTAATTAAATAATTAAGACTTTCCCTACCTCGTGGTCTTCCTCTAATAAAACTCTGATGAAAAGCTCGAGTGATCACAACTCCGTTCTTCACACGGGTTCCGGCGTGATCTTCGTTCTTCTAGCTCGGGTCCAAGCCCTTGGTCTCGGGCGGAGTCCCGTCTAGATTTGAGAAATAAAAGGTCTAAATCAGTACTCAAAAGTTGTCCAAAGGTCCACTGATTTAACCAAAAAGTCCTTTAAAATTCTCACCTTTAATTAATTAAATCAATTAATCAAATCTGATTTTAAAAACATTTTTTCTTTAAATCTGGGTTGACCCGGATCCGACCCGGTCTGGACCCGGATCCAGCCTGACCCGGTCAGACCCGTCCAAAGTCCTGAACTGATCCAACGTCGGGCCTGGCCCAGGTCTTCGATAGTTGGCCCAAGACCAACCGGCCCGAGCCCGACCAACCAGCCCATCTACCAGGACCTGGCCCGACTCGTGCTGGCTCGTCTGAGCTGATTTCAGCGCCGGTAGAGCCAGTGCTCTCCGGCCACCGTCTGCTGCACCAAGGGACGTCCGAGAGGGTCGAGCGAGGGTTGCAACGAGCGTTGGGTCCCTGGCGCCACCGTGGCCGTGTCGTGGGTGCTCGAACATGACCAATCCTGTCCCCGGCTCAGATCTGGAGCTTGTTAGGTCACCGGCGAGGGTTCCGACCAGGGCAGCTCGAATCGAGCTCGGGAAGGTACGACTTCGGTCAGGGAGGAGGCTCGAAGTGCATGAATCGTGTGAAGTCGAACTCGGAAACTACGAACCCAAGTGTTCTCCAGCGAGACTCGGATTCACGGCGACGAACGGCGAAAAGGTTGGGGCGTGGTGTAACGGTTCAGCAGCGATGGGTGTGGCGTGGTTGGATTCGAAGGGGACTAGCACGACGAGGATTTCTGGTGCGAGAGTGGCGTGGGTTTAGATTTGGAGTAGGAGAGTCGTGCAAGAGAGAAACGAAGGAGAGAGAGGAACGCGTGTTGACTGACTCGGTTCGCGTGCCAGAACGCGTGAAGAAGGGGGCTGAGTGAACTAGGGTTTCAGTGGAAGCGAGTTGGGCCCAAACTTTGCGCATTCTGGCCCAATCCAACCCTGACCGGCCCAGTCCGTCCAAATCCCTCTTATCTCCTTTTTTTTCCCTTCAATTTCCAACCGTTGCAAACTCCTACCCAAACGTTTCAATTTTCCAAAAAGTTACCCTTTTGAAAGAGCGGGGTTTTACACGTTTACTATTGGTTAATGTTTTATTGTGTGAAAGCGGTCGTTTGGGTGTGTTGTAAGTTTGTCTATGAACCCCGGGTTGGCAGTTAGGTATGCTGTACTAGTATGCCCTAATTGGACGGTTTCTCGTGGTGGTGAGCCGATGTTCATTACCTTAACTACTTTCTCTACTGGGCGAAAGCTCACCCCTTACCTTGTTGTGTTTCAGGTGTTGAGCGGGATTTGTGCTAACAGGACATAGTTGATCTCAAGAGCCGGCGAGGGTCTTGTCTAGTAGGTCTAGTGACGTACCGTGATTTGAACTAAGATCGTTTTTACGTTTTATTTAAGAGTTGTTGACTCTTTTATTTGAATTTATGAAATTACAGTTTATTCTTCTAAGCTTTATTACTTTAATTTTCGCTTTAATTATCTGTTATTTTAGTCCACGTCTCGAGTCAGGTCAAAACCGGATTTGGGGCGTGACATAATCCATGTCGAGACAAAATATATCGGAGGGAAACCCTCCATTTTTGTCGGGGGAGAAGGCTGGGAGGGGGATTGTGGCGGGATCCGACCGTATGTGGGTTGACGGGGGGCGGGACAGGCCCAAAAAGGTTGAAGGGGAACGGAGGGGTTCGGATCGTAGGGATCTGGGGGAGTAAGAGCATGTACAACAGAAAGGACCTTGGTGAGGTTCTGGGAGTGCAGAACTTGTGCTGATTGGACAAAAGTGAGGTCCTGAGAGTGCATAATAGTGGGTGTTTTGCAAAAGAAAGGCCCTCTGAGGTCCTGGGAGTGCAGGGAGTGCAGAACAGTGCTGACTGGATTATTAATTGATATTTTGCTGCTTTATCTCATTCTTTATCAGAAAAGGTTTATATTATTTATAATTTAAACAAATTTGGAATAAAATAAGTAATGACAATCAATAATTAATAAATAAATTCAACACGAATATAAATGAACTTCTAATTTTATTTAACCCCTTTTAATAAAACCCACAAAAAACCAGCTCCAAGAGCACAAACGACTACTCGTCGTCATGGAAACCAGCTCCATATAGACCCCATAAGTGCTCCATAAGATCATATTGTAGTTGATGGTGGGTCTGAGGATTTAGGACACTTTGTTGAGTATCCACTCGTTGCTGGTATTCCAATGGCCCTCTGTGGTGCTATCGTTCCGGTGGTGTCCAATTCGGCATTTCTGGAGGTTGCGCGTACAACAACTCCTCATCCCCATACTCGTACCGGTCGCGCTCATCCTCTACAATCATGTTGTGTAGAATTATTCAAGTGTGCATGATATCAGCCAAAAGGTGTGGGCTCCAAGACCGAGCGGGACGGGAAATGATGTGCCACCTTGCTTGAAGTACTCCAAAAGCCCTTTCAATATCTTTTCAAGCACCTTCTTGGCATTTAGCAAACAACTTCTCTTTGGGCTCGAAGGGATGTCGAATAGTCTTCACGAACCGTGCCCATGTTGGGTAAATGCCGTCCACCAAGTAATAAGGTCGGTCGTACCGATGCCCGTTGATATAGTACTCCACAGCTAGCTCACGGCCGTAGTAAGGGTCTTGGAATAGGTGGCTGTTGTTGAGGACGTTGATGTCGTTGTTCGATCCAACCATCCCGAAAAATGCATGTCAAATCCATAAATCACGGGACGTTACAGCTTCAAGCATAATCGTCTTTTCCCCGTGGTGACCTCCCCGTCCATGGGCTCCCTGGTCTTCGGTTGGGCAGTTCTTCCACGTCCAATGCATACAGTCAAGACTCCCCGCCATTCCGGGAAACCCTCGGTTGTACCCTTCTCGGAGTAAGCGTTGCATGTCATCCGGTGTGGGTGTACTCTCATACTCGACTCCGAATACCTGAATGACTGGCTTGCAAAACTTACGTAAACATTCAAGTATGGTGCTTACCCCAATGCGTAGAGTTTCGTCCAATGAATCGGCCGCGGACCCATACGCAAACATCCGTATAGCGGCGGTGCACTTCTGTTCCGTTGATAAGCCCGGTCGTGAGGCAGCGTCGGGCCTCTGTTCGAAGTAGTTGTCGTGAGCCTTCACCGCGTTCATAATCCGTTGGAAAAGTGGTCTGCACATACGGAACCGACGCCTGAACATATCAGGGCCATATAGGGGTTGTTCGTCAAAATAGTTCGCCATCAATTGGAAGTGGGCTTCCGAACGACCTCTGTTAATCTCTCGTCGCATTGGTTCCCCACGGATGACCCTCTGACCCTTGGCATTACTCTCTGCATGTGCCTCTCCATCATCCGCCAGAATCGTCGCTCAACTGGCCGCATTTGGGCTGCCACGTCCTCATATGTCGGCAGTTGGGCTGCCATCTCCTCATACGTTGGCATCCGGGGAGCCAGCTCCTCGTACGTCATCTCCTCAACGTCGGACATAACCTCGTCGTCGGACATTTTCGAAAATAGCGAGTAGGAAGTTAGAATGAAAGAGTGAAAGTAGAGAATGGTGTGAGAAAAATGAGGAATGGGGTTGGGTATTTATAGGGTTCCATTTATCTGATTTTTGAATTAAAAAAAAAAGAGTCGTTACCCGACCGTTGTAAACGGTCAGATTCGTGGAAGCCACGTGGCGGCATAGGAGAGGACCACGACAGCCGAGGGAGCGAGGAGCGGCCAGCGAGAGGGGAGCGAGGAGCGAGGATCGGGGAGCGGGAGCGCATGTTTGGGGAGCGGGAGCGCGTTTTTTTGACCCTACAGCGGAACGGCCCGCGGTCCTCAGACCGGGCGCATGCGGAGCGGGGCGTGGGTGCGTTCCGTTGTGCGTGCTCTAATGGTGGGAGGGACGAGTCCCGGTTGGAGGAGCGAGGACGGAAGGGGGATGGATGGTGAGAGGCACTGAGAGAGCCCAACTGACATATCTCGTCTGTTTGAGGGCGAGGGCTCTACCGGCACGAGAACATGGAAAGGAAACGGCGGCGGGAAGTCGTGACCAAAAGAAAGCGGCAAGGTCGAAGCTCGTGAGAGGAGGAATCTCTGACGATGAGAGGACCTGTGAGCAACAGGAGGACATATCCGATCCCCAAAATGGTGGCGACTGAGTAGGTGGGTGGCGGTAGTGAGCAAATCGACAACGAAGAATATACCACGGAATAGGAGAGAAGATGGAGGACCTAAAAAAGAAGCTACCAGCGACATCCATGACCGAGTTTACGAGTATCATCAACTACCGTTATTCGAACAAGAAGTTTTTTAGGGTTTGCTTCTACAAATAAAAGACGATTATTAAAGTAAGCATATTAAAGAGAATCGTATAGAATTTAATAGAATCATCCGATTGACTGATCTTATAAAGAATAGTTCACACAACAACCATTAAACGACAAGATCACAAACATGAAATGAGCAAACTTTTTTCCCCCAAAAGTGGATTGAAACTTCATATGGTGAAGAATTGACAAGTGAAAATGTTTTCGTGATGATTCTTGGTCCTTTTTTCTTGTTTGAGTTTTTATGACAACTTTTCCATAAACATTGGGGCATCGAGTAACATCCCGTGAATCATTCATGCCTCCCTTCCACCTTTTTGAGTCTTTGAAAGAACCCAACAATTCTTCAATAATTGCACAATTACTATGTCCTCCTTTAATGACCGGTCGCTCTCGCCTTTTCAAGAACATGCAATGTACCAGTAAAACGACAGGAAATGACTAAATTATCCTTTTAAACGGCTTAATGTGAGAACATCATATCACCATAAAGCATATCCAATAACAATATCCATGTATGGGTTAGCAAGAGCATCTATTGGGCGTGTGAATAAGAGGTTCTATAGTACGCACGGTTTTGATTTACTGAAACGTAAATCAAAATAGTGAATTGCGACATAAGGTTTTGATTTACTGAAATGTAAATCAAAGTAGTGAATCGCGGCTTACGGTTTATAAATTATGTCCGACCAATAAACGCGCGTCACGTGAAATGAAAAAGAGTCGTTGGCTCCCAACGGTTCAAACGATAACTTTTGATCCATGTCTCAATCGTCCCTTCCAACGGACCAATCGTCCCTTCCAACGGACCAATCGTCCCTTCCTAACAATGAAGAGCAGGGCCGTCTCAACCTTTAAGCGATTTAAGCAACCGCTTAAAGCCTCAGATCGAAAAAGCCTCATAAAATATCAGTTGTTTAAGGTCTTGGATTGAAAAAGACCCAAAAATTAAGCATTTATTACTATTTGATCAAATATAATCAAACGGAAATATAGTTTTGAAATTAAATTTATCACTAATTCTACCAATTTTGATCTCGATACAAAAAAAAACAATATTCATCCATAAAGAAGAAAAATTTCTTGATTGTTGAACGTTTTAACAACTCTATGGATATTTTGTCACGCCCCAAATCCGGTTTTGACCGAATTCGAGACGCGACTAAAGATTTACAGTAAAACAAGAGGAAATAAGATAAATAAAGTTCCAAAATGAAATAAAACTTCCAAAAGTCAAGAGTCGCAGCTCAACCAGTAAAGTACACAAGTCCAACATGAAAAGAAAAAGGGTGTACGTCTCTAAAACTAGCTAAACCCTCAACAGCTCCCCAGCCCCGAGAGTCCGGCTAGTACTACTCCCGCTCAACACCTGAAACACCACAAATACAGGAGGGGTGAGCTTGCGCTCAGTAGGAAAAGTAAAAGAACTCCAAACACGCTGTTTGACCCCACGGTAAAATTGTAATTAGGGTTAACTAGGGAGATGACCCAACAAGCTGCCCTTAGGCACAACCCTTACTAGCCAAACCACACAGTATAAATCCACTTGTATTACACACAAACAAAACCAGAGAAAAAGGCACACATCAGAAAACACATAGAGTCCATAGGACGGCACACAGCAGAGGACAGGGGAGGGTCCGAACGAAACGCACACAGATGTCGTAAATTGCGGGAGTCAACTCCATCGATTTGCATACAACTGATTATATCGCACCGGAACACACAGCGTCAGTCACGATATCTTCCTCCTCACACAGATGAAGGGTAACATCCTTGACCGGAAATCCTTCAGTCCGATGTCTTCCTCCTCACACAGATGAAGGGCGCTACACTCATATGTACCGAACTGGAACTCCACCCATTTGCACACAGCCGCTTATATCGCACCGGAACACACAACGTCAGTCACGATATCTTCCTCCACACACAGATGAAGGGCTCTACTCAACGTAAATATAAAACCGGCATACTCCCCGATCAATCCCATCCCGGATTATGAGTCATCTGATCACGCCATCCTTGGCCTCGATATGATTATCCATCCGGCTACGCCGTCTCTTAAACACAAACAGGGTTTCGCACACAGCACACTCATTGATGGTCTCGGTATACCAGCCGAAACATCTTAGCATACACCCACTCACCCGATCATTTCACAATCAAGGGTTCACATAGTCACACATGACACACTTGCCGACACAGCCACATCATGCAACAATGATGATAGTTCTGTTTAGACTCTCACACATCAGTCATAATATTATTTAGACTCTCACACATCGAGTATACTATTAATTAGACTCTCACACAGCGAGTAGAACACACAGCATGCAAATCCTAGGACCCAGACATGGCCCACCTATCAGCACAACAATTATCCAAAAATCACAAGCAGTTCCAGCGGATAACAATCAAGTTCGTTCTATGTATCAACATGACTCGTTCAATTTAACGAATACTATAACGGTCTTTCCTATATGTCACTAAGACTTTTCCAGTTATTAACAACCCTAGTCATGCATACTAGTTATTTGTTCATAATTAGGGAGGGGTTCGATACTTTCCCTACCTCAAGATGGTGACAAGGCGGCGTCTTCTAGCTGCGGACGACCGGGCCAACACCGTCTTCCAAGGCGAAGACCCCGGAATCCAAGTCTGTTTTAAACAAATTTAAAAGTCCCAATCAGATCTCGAGTTCAAGGTTCTCGGAAGGTCAAAACGTCTTTAAGTTAACCATATTTTAGTCAAAATAATTAAATAATTATTTAATTAAATCTGTCGACCCGGATCCGGCCCAACCCAAGTCCAGACCCGCTCCAAACCCGGATCCAGACCCGGACCCAAACCCAGACCCGGACCAACTTGTGCCCGACCCAGACCCGGTCTAGACCCGATACCCAGAGTCAGACCGGGCCAAGGCCCGAACCAGATCCGGGCCCGAGGCCCAAATCTAGTTCAGGCTCGCGGCCCAGCTAAGATCCAGGCCCGAGCCAAGGCTCGTTCTGGTCCAATCGGAGTGGGGAACAGACGTGGTCGGGGCTAGGGTTCCGGCGGCGACTCCAGCGGCGTTTCTGACGGCGGTAGGGGCATCGGGAGCTCGGTAACAAGATGAGAGGGATGGTTGGGAAAGATCCCAACTCTCCCGGCCAGGATCGACGACCAGAAAGCTCGCCGGCGCGCGAGTTCCAGATCTGGGACTCGAGCGCTCCGGCGACGCTCTCCGGTCTCATCCGACCCCCAAGCGAGCTCAAATCTCGCGATTCAGGCGAAGAAGAGGACGGGGAAGACGATTCTGGTGAGGATTCAGCTCACCTTCATCGAAACTCTTCAAATCTGGTACGGCGGCGCTGGGTGTCGCTGTCACGAATCGAAGACGAAGAGGAGAAGAACGGGGTTGCTGGTACTCGGGTTTGAAGTAGGAGATGAAGGAGGGGGGAAGTAGACGGTGGGGAAGGAGGAGGTGGTGAAGAAGAAGCGAGGTGGGTGAACGGAGACGGGAAACACGGCCGGAGAAGAGGGGGTCGGGAATTGCTGCGCGAGAGAGACAGAAACGGGGTGATGAACAGTACCCGGCTCTAGGGTTTGACCCCCCTTTTATAGAGCGGTGCCGAGCTGCTTCTGGGTAGGGCTCGTCTTCTTGGGCCAGTGTGAATGCTAATTGGGCCTTGCGCTGGCCCAAATTCAGGCTCGGCCTAACGGTCTGTTCCCTTCTCTCTTTTTTTGACTTTTCTTTTCCAAAAACTCGTTGCAAAACAATCCCCCCAAGTGTCAGTTGCACTTTAATCCCCTTTTAAAACGAAGTGGGTTTCACATATTTAATTAGCAGTGAAAACTATTGTTAACAAAACAAAACATGCAAGCTCAATTTACCAGTGATTATTAGTGAGCTAAAAATAGGGATCAAACGAAAGAATGTAACAAAATCAAAGAAAAGGAAGTGTGAATATTTATATACACACGCTATAGTATTTGTTTGAGGAATGACAAACAATTTTATCAACTTCATTACATATGTAATAATATAACTATAATTGGGCATTCAACTATTAGCTTGAGCTTTTAGTTGAGTTGGTCCTCTAATATGGTATCAGAGCTTGACTCCTCACAAACCTGGGTTCAAACCTCACCCTCTACAAAAATTCTATTTCTTCTCTATCTATCAAATTTTCCCAAAATGGGTCAGCCCTTATCATTCTTCTCAATGGGCTCATCTTCTCTTGTAAATAATTCACCTCTAAACCCGTAAACGGGCTTATCCGTGAGAGCGCGTGTAAGAATATAACTATAATTGAGGCTTCAACTATTAACTTGAGCTTTTAGTTGAGGTTGTCCTCTAATAACATAAATGCTTAAACCAAAATAATATGGAAAAGTAACTTGTCAAGAGAAAAAAAAATCATTATGTGATACCCAACATCTCCAACCATGGGAGTTCGGGTTCGTCGGAAAGACAAGGGCGGGGAGATTCTTTCTTTTTCCTCTTTTTGTTCCGAGTTGCTTTCTTTGTACAAAAGCTATGTCTCCATTGTTGTAGATGTTATGGCTGTTGGAGGAGGTGGTGCCGTCAAGATCAAGGACCGGGTGAGGATTTCTAAGTCTAAGAGAATTGGGAAGAGTTCACGTTCGGGTTTGGATGGGGGTGTTCCCGTGGATGATCGTCCGGTGGTGAATCTTACTCCAGCAAAGAAAAAGGAGTCTGTGGCGGACGTCCATAACCATGCAGGGCCTAAGGTTCCCTCGCAGAAGAGTATTGTGTAGGAGAGGAAATGCTCTGATCGTCGAGCTGGTGAGATTAGCTCTGGTTTTGTCGAACACGCCAATGAAATCTTTGTACCAAACCTGCCTTATGATTCGTATGAGACTTGGGTTCGGGGAGTATTCGGTCCGTTCGGTGAGATTGAAACTTGTAAGGTTCTTAAGCGTCCAAATCGTCAAGGCCAGATTTTCGGGTTCATCCGTTTTAACTCGCCGGCGGCCGCTTTTCAAGCTATCGAGGGTTTAAACGGTTTCAAATTGAATGGGTACATCCTATTCATTGCTTTAGCTCGTAGTAGGGCCTTGATTTCTGCTGCTTCGACAACTGTTACGGCTGAGAATGAAAAACAGAGCATGTGCTCTGTTCCATTAATGACCGTCCGTATTGGTTCCGGCGGCATTGATCGGTCCATCGTTGGATTGCTGGACTCTCGGGGACATTTTTTGAATGGTGGGGGTGCTGTCGACTTGCCGGAGATCATCAATCGGAGTGTTGCAGTTCCACAGGTCTCCGGGGAGTTATGCGATCCCGTGATTCTTTCGGATTCAATTATTGAAACTTCAAATGGCACGGATCCGAATTATGATTCCTGTGATTTGTGTGTTGATATGATTCTAGTTGCAGATTCTGCTTTGGTTGAGCGCGTCTCACGCGAGGAAGGAGACGCTTTCAGGTTGTGGACGCGTTAATTGGATCTGATTCGCAGGAGGTTGGGTGTAATAACCACTTCCGGTCAACGCCAGTCAAACCTGCGAAAAACAGGAAAATTTAAAAATTTTAAGACAGACACTTAAATTAACCTAAGTTGACCCCGAGGGTCATACCAGACTTAAGTTGACCCCGTTATCGACCAAAATGAGTTCTGGGGGGACTCAGGACAACTTTCTGATCAATTTGGGAAATGTTGACTTTTCGCTCGAAAAGTCAACCGAGCGACGTTTTGGTCCATTCGAGGACCGTTTTGGATCCAAAAAGCTTAGCCGTCGTCGCAGCGGTCTTAGTTTAGCCGTTTCCTTGTAGCCCGCCAAGTTTCGTAATTTCTTGGAAAAAGTGCTCGTTCGGGGCCCAAAACGTCCGATTTTCGCGAATCTGATTGGAAAATATCAAGTAGATATTTTCCAAAAGGTGTGGGACCCACCTTGCCACTTGTCCAACAAGTGGTGGTGTTAGTTTTGGGGGGAAAATGAGTGGTGGGGGGCTATAGGTGGCCGGCCATATATCAAAAAAAGGAGAAAAGAAAATAGAAAAAAAAAGAGTTCGTTTTAGAAAAGAGAAGAGAGAGTTTAGAGAGAGAAGGAGAAGAAGAGAGAAGGAGAAATGAGTTAGGGTTGGGAGAAATCGAGCCTTTGGATCGTCTCAAGGCAAGGAGCATTTGACTTCCCCTCGTCTTCCTCTTTGGTAAGAACCAAACCGATCGTTGTTTTGATAATTTTCACATGTCAGGGTTTGGTTATATTTGATGAGTTAGGGTTGTAGTGAGGTTGGGAAAATTGTTGGAGACGTTTGGAGGTGTTTGGAGGCGAAGAGGCACGTTTTCCGGTGACCGGAAGCTCGGGAGGAGCTCCGGCCACCGTGGGTGGTGGCTGGCCGGAGTTGGGACAAGCCACCACCATGGTGGCCGAGCCCCCATTGAAACCCTAGGGCCCACGGCCAAGTGGGCCGGGTGGGGCCCACGTGCTCGGGTGATCGGGTTTAGTGTTCGGGTGGTTTAAAACGTTCCCCGGACCATTTATTCTTAACCGAATCGAAATTTGGAATTAAATTGGAAGAGTTGTAATTAACGGGTTTTAGAAACTTTAAACGTTAATTAATTGACTCGGAATTCGATTCCGTCAAGTGCATTGGGATCCTTGAATTATTCTAAGACCGTAGAAACGAAAACGGGAATTTTTGGAGCCCCGGAAGGGCATTTACAAAACCCGGGCAGATTCGCCATGTCGGGCGAATCGGGCCTTTACGGGTCCTTTATCGACAATGTCGAGTAATTGGGAAGTTTGGGAGTGATCGACATTGTCGGGGTTACGTTTGGGCGTTAAGTTTATTGAATTTCGGTTTATTCTTACTAGTTTAAAAGTGTCTTAAATTTGTGTTCTCTTAGATCGTGTTGCGGACCGAGGCAAAGGGAAACTAGGCGAGTGACTGCGATCGCGCCGAGGCTTAGTTGGGCACTTTTGGAGGACTTATACGAGGTAGGGAAAATTAGCCGGATCTCGGCCCTAAGTAGGGAAAGTTACCTGTAGAATTGCATGTGACACCGAGGTGTCGTGGGTTATTTAGGTTATCGAATATTAGAAAAGCATGATACGGGAACTTAGCAATTATTAGGATAGCATGTGACACTTAGTAGTGTCGTAGGAGCAGTGAACTTAGCGATATTAGAATTACTGGAGGCATATGACCATGCCCGGAGGTTGTTTGTGTAAATTGACTTTGGGTGGCCATGAGAGCCCGTGTTATTATTATTGAGTTTTGGGTGGCCATGAGAGCCCGTGTTATTATTATTGAGTTTTGGGTGGCCATGAGAGCCCGTGTTATTATTATTGAGTTTTGGGTGGCCATGAGAGCCCGCGTTATTATTGTTGAGTCTTGGGTTGCCATGAGAGTCCGTGTTGTTATTATTGGAGTTTTGGGTGGCCGTGAGTGCCCGTGAGGTTGTGAATCCGTACTTTACCGTTGGTGTCTTGGGTGGCTATGAGGGCCCGTAGGGTTGTTGAACCCGTGGTTTGTTGTTGGTGTCTTGGTGGCCTTGAGTGCCTGTGGAGTTGGGAATGGTGTCGTTACTGTCTGTTGAACTTTGTTTGTGATTGTGTTTGGTTACTTGATCATGGTGGAGGTTGTGTGGTGTAGCTAGCCTCCCGACTGGGATCGGGAGAAGCGGAGAGGTTGTGGGCTAGCTCCCCGACTAGGATCGGGGGAAGGACGCGCGGGTGTGGCTAACCACCCGACTGGGATCGGGTGAAGCGGAGAGGTCGTTGGTTAGCCTCCCGACTGGGATCGGGAGAAGTTGCGCGACAGGTCGACCGCCTGACCTGACTGGGATCGGTAAAGGGCGAGAGACAGAGATGGTTACTGAGCAGCTGGTATGCGATCCTTTGTGATCTTGTTTGGTGTGCGATCCTTTGTGATCTTGGTATTGCGTGGTTGTCAGTCGTGTCTTGGAAGAGGTCGTCAATTGTTTTGTGGAGTCTACATCACGTGTCCGAGTGTTGAGTCGGTTGAGGAAAGTATTTTTGGTCGTGTGTGTGTCAGTTTAGTCGTTGTTGGTGTCACCGGCTTTATTTGCTAAGTATGTCGTAGTCAGTCTGTTATCTGTGGTGGTGAGCGAACGCTCACCCCTAGCTGCTTTTCCTACAAGTACCGTTCGCAGGCTGGACTAGGTGAGCTTCTGAAGCTTGAAGCGGGTTTCTGGGTTACTTTTTAGTCTAGTGACGTGTACCATGTTTTTGTCCAATTGTTGGGACTTATTTTGAGATGTAAATATTATTTTGTTGAACAAATGGTGATTTTAAAGTGAATTATAAAAAGGGTTTCAAAATGGGTTATTGTTTCAAAACGTTCGTGTCCCGAGTTCGGTTTACTGAAATTGGGGCGTGACATTGGGCTTATAGTTGGGCCTGGTTCTTTCTCCAATCTTGTTAGTAGCGCTGATCAGGCCGCACAAGTGGGTGAGATAGTGGGCCAGATGAATCCAAGCCCAAATGAAGGGCTCGTTCCGGGCCCAGTTTGTCAAGTTTCAACGACTCAGTCGACAGAACAGTTGGTTTCTATTCGGGAGCAACATAGTATTCCGTGGAAGGAGGTTCTCCTTAAACCTCCGAAGAATAAGGGTCGCCCTTCGAAGCAGCCGTCTAGAGCTTCGAATCGCCAGAGTCGGCCTCCTAAGTTCTTTGAGGATTATTATACCACTCAAGTCAAACCAACCATTTCTTTGAGTCGATAGAGATTTGTAAATCCTGTGGACATTGGGAAGCAGATCTTACAACCTCAACCTGCTCTGGACAAATACCATTTAAGCTACCTTCAAACTCAAGCTACTCAGCTAGCCCATGCAGCTAAAGCTTTGGATGACCCGAACTTGACTTCGGAAGGTGAAGAATGAGTCACTGATGGCTGATCTCGTGTCCATTCTGCCTTCTGGTTTGATGAGTCCCTTTTCATTCTTTTGTTCCTAGTTTGATCTTTTTTGGGGTTTGTTCCCGCAACTCCAGATAGAGCTCTTTTGTTATGGTTGTGTTTTGGATCGATCCTGCTTGGATCTTTCTTTTTCTTAAATAAAATTTTCGAGCTGATCAAAAAAAAAAGTTGTCAAGAGAAAGAAATAATCTTCCAAAATTATTGCTAGCAAAAAAGAGGTATTACGAAAGTTTCATTTCATAATTAATCAAGATAATAAATAGAGTTGACTTTATATACATATCCCATAAAGTTTTATTATCAAAACTCTATGAAAATAATTCACTCATTGGGCATTTAGATGTTTTCTAATCGTTGACATGAAGATGTTAAACGGAGAGCAAAGACCAGAGGTCATGAACATGAATGATAATTTATTTCTGGTTCTTTAGTCCAAAATAAAATAAAAAAGATCAATAAACATGAGTTTGTTTATAAGCGTCTTTAATCCTTAGAGAGCAAGAACAATTCAACGAAGTTGGACATATACAATGAGGTAACCAGGAGAATGTGTTTGGATTGTCCTATTTTTTACTAGTTAAACGGTGTGTTTCAATATTGAATACCCTTAGTTCTTGAAAATTGTCACCTACCTACTACCTTGCACCGTTATTCTAAGTTCTAACGGGTTTCTTATTTTTGGTTATATTCGATTGATCATAGTTAAAACTCATATTTAGTCTTTAAAAATTATTTTTTAAGTGTGGAAATTTCTAGAAGGTAATGACAATAGCTAGCCATACATGACGTCATATATAATCTAGATAATTTAGAGAATATCTTGAACCTATCACATCCGAACATAACATGAATATATTTTATTTAGGGATAAATGTGAATCATTAAATATTTGGATTTTTGTATAAAATTCTAGACGGTAATTCTTATCCATCTAGGGTGTCTTGTTAAAAACTAATATCCATCATCCATTTTAGATCTTTTAGTGTTATAAAGAGATGTTGAAGTTCATTTGCTCAATATCATATATTATAATCTTTTTATATGACCAAATTTACTTATTTTCCTATTATATTCTTACATAAGAAAAAAAGTTATCGATCAAATTCTCGCCTTAGGCCCCGATAATCATTGGGTCGGCCCTGATGAAGAGGTTATAGAAGAAAATGGACCCTTGAAGCGGTGAAACACTTCATCCATGTCTTTCTACGCACGTCCAAATATGCAACGAAGGGAAATCAACAAGAGGGTAGTGTGAGAACCGCCCATGGTTGATCCCGGTCGAACCGGTGATTTCTAGCCAAGTTTGACTTTCGACCGGAAAAGTCAACCGATGACTCAAGAAGTCATTCGGGACCTTTCCGGGGCCCAAAAAGCTTAGCCGTCATCACGGTTGGCTTAGTTGGGCCATTTCCTTTCGTTTGAGTATAATATTGGAAAAGGTCAACTTTGGTCAAACTTGGACTTTTTATCGACTAAAGCCTAATTAATTAAAGTGCTGGAAATTCATTTGGAGACTAATGGACCTTACTTGGACACATGTCCATAAAATATTGGAAGAGAGGAAAGGGTTGGTCTTGGACCATTGTACCCTCCTAAGGGCCTTTAAGTGGGAAAATATCTAAAGGGGCTTTTGGTCCTTTATCAATTAGGTCTATTAAAGAAATTGGAGCATCAAATTTCAGACATTTCCTTGTTGTAGCCGAAACCTAGAGGAAAAAGGAGAGAAGAGAGCTCTCATGGAGTCTTGAAGAAGAAGCAAGAGAAAAAGAGGCAAATTGGATTCATTTTCTACCCTTTTCTTCTCCAAAACCCTCCCATCTCCATCATTTCATCTCCCTAGAGGTTTTTATATCTTTAACTCTCCATTACAAACACTTTTATTTCATGGGTTTTCCTTGTTTTTTCTAGAAGTTGTTGGGTTTTGATTTGATTAGTGTTAGATGATGTTGTTGAGAAGTATTGGTTGGTTTGTGATTCAAATCTTTGGGTTTTATTGATTTTTGGAGTTGGAATTAGTTTGTATTGTTGAGGTTTTGATGATTCTTACCATGGATAGAGGAGATTTGAAGTTAGTTATCTGTTTTGGGAGTTTTGGTTGACTGAAAATGGAGTTTGGATGTTGATTTTCGGGAAAAAGGAGCTGGAGGTTGAAGAAGGGCGAGTCTGCCCAGATCTGCCACGGATCCGTGACGGATACCATGATGGGAGACGTCACGGCTCCGTGACGGCACACGTCACGGTCTCGTGACGTAATCCGTGATGGGTGGTGTCACGGTTCTGTGACCCATTCCGTGGCAGACCAGTTTTGGGTTCTTTTGGGGTGTTTTTCATCAAATTCGATCTTTGTTGTGAACTGGACTTTTGGGGATGTTTTTGGGACTTTGCTCGCTCTTTGGTTAGACTTTAATTAGAGTTTAATTGTGTTCCAATACCTTGGAATCAAGCTCGAGGGACGAAGACTACTTGAGAACCCGTGTGAAGAATGGAGAGGAAGCTAGCCGGATTTCGCCACTTGAAGTATTATTAGAGGAAGACCACAAGGTAGGGAAAGTACTAACTCCTCGTGCATTTCAATACTTAGTATGCCTATTAGGGTAATAAAATTGTAAAGGTCCTAGAATTGCATATAGGATGTGAATAAGTAGAATAAATGTCTTTCAATTACTAATAACTAGACGTGTCTAGTAAGCATGCGTAGGATGTGAATCACTAGTGTAACTCGCTTTCAATACTTGGGAATTGATTTACTGGTAGAAAGGCCGAGATGAGCCTAGGATTGATTGTGTTTGCCTCACATGCCTTGGGTGCCTAGTTTGGATAAGCTAAGAGTCTATTACAACTAGATGAATCGAATGTCAAATTTGAATGTTTGAATGCTTATTTGATCGGATGCTTGGATGAATGATTGTATGAGTATTGAGTGTAATTGATTGTGCTATATGGTACATGATGGGGTGAATGATAGACCGATGAAGTGCGATTGGTAAGTGTATCGGTAGTGTAAGGTGATGTTAGTGCTTGTGGTACGTGGTGATAGAATTGTGATTTGCTAAGCTTGGTTGATCCATGATTGTATAATGTGTTATCATCTTGTGAGTCTTTAAGTTGAGTTCTATATCGGTATGGCACCCACGCTGCGGGTGGGGTAGTGCCTGTAAGGTACCTACACCAAAGGGAATACTGGTGTGGGGTAGTACCTAAGTCGATGACTTGGTATCCGGTATGGTACCTACACCGAAGGGAATGCCGGTGTGGGGTAGTATCATAGCCGGCAGATTGGACCCTGCGGGGCATTGATTATTGGACCCTGCAGGGCATTGATTATTGGACCCTGTGGGGCATTGGTTATTGGACCCTGCGGGGCAGTTTGATGGCTGGTTGATTCACCCGAGCGTATGCGTCCTGCGGGAGCATTACCTTGGTTCCCGATGATTTATGGTCTTTTGGAGACGTTTCCGAGGGTCCCGACGAATGTGTCCTCATATGGATGTTTCCGCTATTCTCGACGTTATACGTCTTTGTGATGTCATGCGTCTCCTCTGGGCCGAGGGAAAATCCGATATGACACAAAGAGTATTGTGGATCGGAGGGTGGTGACTTCATGTCCCACGGCATTACTTGAACGCTCTATCTTCTACTGATTGTTAAGAAATGTATTATTGCCCTAAATTTCTATGATTATTGTTAGCTCTTTGAAAGCGTTAAATACCCGTTTAATTCCGTATTTCACACCTCCTTAGTTCTTCGTATTTTTGAGACTCGAACGAAATTGTGGATTTCTATTTATTAAACTTAAAGGCATGCCTTGTTATCTATTTTCCCTACTGAGCGTAAGCTCATCCCTATTTGTTTATTTACTGTTTTTACAGGCTTGCGTGACGAGTAGTGGACTCGAGGCTCGGGAGCTTCTGTGGGTCCGGGTGCACACATATTTAGAGACGTTTATGGTCTTACTTTCAAGTTATGAAACTTATGTATAAAGAGCTTATGTTAGAATTTGTACTTGAGATATTTTGGTTGAACTAAACTTGGAGAATTTTATTGGTTTATATTATTTTTATTGTTATACTTGGTTTCATCCTTAAGTCACGTCTCGAGTCCGGTCAATACAGGATTTGGGGTGTGACAGGTAGTACTTTTAGGGGGCCAAATTGCAAATGGTTACAACGAGGTGCACTGTTACCCGCCAATGAATTGGAGAGAAATCAAGAACTTCTCGAACTGGTCTTTCCCGCGGCTGCAAAAATTCCACAATATTGGGAAGTCCGTGAAAGACAACTTCACAAGCGGTTATTCCGATAACGACTACATCAAGATCGCCACAGAGATCTACAATGCGGAAAACAAACTAAAGCACTTCGACCTCAACCATTAGTACGACATTCTCAAGTTCAAGGACAGACGGTCGGGGACAAGAAACAACGGTTGGATGTCTCTGGGAATTTCAGCTCAACCCCAACCGGATTGGGTATCCATAGATCCGAGCGAGAGATTTTCTAACCAAAGTGTCCATCCACCTTAAGAGAATTCGTTGAGCAAGAAGTCCACGTAGAGGAAAGGAAAATTTGTGAGAGATCATGCCAGTGCAATTGTGCCCATGGATCGACCAAAGGTAGACGCGGATCGAACAAAATCTGAAAAGGAGAAAAAAGTGATCCAGTTGACCCGAGAATAGAACACCCTCATCAAAGAGTACATGGACATGCAACAGGAGGACACTTCAGGAACGGCCGACGTTGAGCTGAAAAAACATGCAGAAATCTCGTGTGCGTTGTGGGATTCATGCCAGACCGTTAAGGTGAGTATGCATATATTTGGGTTGTGTGGTGTGGCTTGTACCCCGATGTGCGTTTCCGGGAAGATACCTGACCGAGGTGTGTGCCGGTCCGGTATGTTTGTTTCGAGATTTACCCCGATGTGCGTTTCCGGGAAGACATTTATACCGATGGTGCATTCCGGTATGATGTATTGTTTGTTTGCCCCGATGTGCGTTTCCGGGAAGACATCTAGACCGATGGGTATTCTGGTATGATGTATATTTTGTTTCACCCCGATGTTGTGTGTCTGGGAAGACATCTAGACCGAGGGTGTATTCCGATATGATGTATTTGTTTCACCCCGATGCTGGATTCCGAGAAGATATCTAGACCGAGACCGTGTTCCGGTGCGATATGTTGAGCTGTGTGTGTGGATCGGGGTATCATGATTACTTGTCTTATGTTTGGGTGATGTCGCTTTGAGTGGTGTTCGTAGGGGTTATAGCAATATAATGTCCTATGGTTGTGTGTGTTCCTTTAACTTGATTCTATTATCGATGAAGTTGTGTTTTTGTCGGTTTCTGTTATGTTGTCATTTATTAGTAAGTGTATCTCTTTTAGTAATTGTGGTGACGGAGCGGGAGTCCATTCCCCTTACTACTTTTTCCTACTGAACGAAAGCTCACCCCCTCTGTTTTTACAGGTTTCGATCATGAGTCGTTTAGGGGACGTCTCAGAGCTCGGGAGCTCATCGAGAGTCCGGGGATTTATCTTTTAGTGGAGACGTACTTTTCTTTTATGTACTAAACTAAACAATGTCCTTCTTTATCTATATTTTGAGCGTTGACTCGTGACATCAGATTTTTATTGTGGAACTAAATTTCGGAGTTATATTTCGTTAATTTTCTTTTATCATCATTGTTTTTATTTTACTTTAATTCACGTCTCGAGTCCGGTCAAAACCGGATTTGGGGCGTGACACCATATGAGATATGGAGTGGGGGGATTCCAAAGTCAATTTCATAAGGATTTGGGGTTGTGATGTTTACGTGAAGAATGATGTTTTCATATAAACTAATATCCAAATCAGATAAGTGCATCTTTGTTGAACATCCTAAGAAAACCAAAAGATATTACTTCTACTGACCCGAAGAGAATAAAGTATTTGTTGCTTGATAATGTGTCTTCTTTGAAAGAGGGTTCATTTCCAAACAAGAAAGTGGAAGGACAATTGAACTTCATGAAGTTCAAGACCCACAAGATGGCATGGTGCCAGAAATAGATGCTCAAGAAGAAAATGTGACACCCGAGGTAGTTATATGAGAACCGATATTAAGTCTGATAAGACACGAAATATCCATATTAGATATGGATTCCTTGTCACTAATGATAAGGACATGGTAGTTGTGGACCAAGATGAGCCCACATCCTATCAAAAAGTCGTGAGTGTGTCAAATTATGACAAATGCTTGGAAACCATTAAATTGAAAATGCAATCCATGTACGACAAGCAAGTGTTGTTAGCATTAGCGAAGTCGGTGAACTCCTGGTACGAAATGGACCGTTGTCGTTGGTGTCGAACTCGTCCATCATTCGCGTCACCTCGTCCGCCGTCACCGATCCCAGTGTTTTCAGGGCTTCTCTGAGCTCGACGGCCGATATCAACCCGCGTCGTTCACATCAATCGGCTTGTTGAAATAGTCAACTCTGTTATGATAGAGATTGGAACCAAGTCATAGGCTCCCATACCTTCAATGTGAGCTATTCTCAAGACCCCATTGGATGCTAGGCTCCGCATCTTCTCCATTACTGTACCCAAAATCACTGTGGACACTGCTCTTCAGCTTATGATACAAATTAGCAGACTAACATCTTTTCATCGTCCTCAATTCACATTTCTCCCAACACTATTAATAGTAAGATTCAAGCTGAGCAACTAAATTCTCAATCATACATATTTCTTCCAAATTTTCCAGGTTTCAACCTAATTAATAAATAGAGATAGAAATATTGATCTCTTACCACCTACATGCAACAAGGAAGACAACTTTCTAATCATTGCTATGGTGTGAAGATACAGCTGTGATTGAGATCTAATTATTAAAACCCACAATCATAATCAACAAATAACATAGGTCAAAACAATATATTATAAATAATCCTTATTAAATTATTCTTTGTCGCTGTTGACATACAAGGTTATACTTGATTATTTAGTTGGATAGTAATGTTTGATTGGGTAAATTGGATGAACTAATATATCTGGTTTCAGAAAATCAAACTTTGAACCAAAACTACAAATTTATCTCCACATTCTAAGTGTAATTTCATAATCTCTGTATCTGTTGATGCTAGAGAGATTTTTTTTGATAGGTTTGAAAAAAATTATTAGAAAAAGATCTGATCTAAATAGGATCAGACCAAAAGACAATCACTACAAAAGAGTTGTGGGAACATACTCCGGAAAAAAAACGAGCACTTAACTCTCATCAGTTACACACTCTTCATCTTGCGAAGTGAAATTCGGATCATCAAAAGTCTTTGTTTGGGCATGTTGTGTTAACTGAGCCGATCGAGCTTGGAAAAACTGTTTCCCACCCACAAAGTTTGACATTCTCTCACGACCCAAAGAACGAGCTGGTTTAATTTCAGCAGTGTAGTAGTTCTTTAAGAACTTCGGGGGCCGACTCTGTCGATTCGAAACTCTAGGCTGCCTCGAATGACAATCTATATTCAGAGGTTTAACTTTCAAAGATCAGAGAAGAACCTTCTTTCACGGACTACTATGCTAGAGAGATTATAGTCGAGCTTTTTCTGTTGAGAATGTACTATTATATAATAGACGGATTGATGTATCTCATTTTAGGAAAAAAAGAAGAAGATCGAATCAAAACTACAAACTCATATACTCTCCAAGTACAATTTCATCTTCTCTTCACATGACTCACTACAAAAGATCCAACACAAACAAAACCACAAAATGTCAAGAAAGAAAGATGAGATAAGTACTACATTGGAACATATATACAGAGTTACATGACAGAACAGGCATTGGGGTTGTCGTCACTGAACATGGTGGTGTAATGGTCTTCATAGGTGGTGACTGTGCCAGTATTGGCATAGTTGTTGATCTCCACCTTCCTCACAAAACCTGGAGGAGCCTTCTTGTCATAGGCCTGAGCAGTGTAGGGCTGTGCCACTAAGTTGTAGGGCACATAGGGCCATATCTCTGCCTTCTTCCCTGTGCCCTTGGCCTTCTTTAGCACCTTGCTTGCCTCCACATACCCACTCACTGTCACCTTCTGTTGCTTCCTGTTTATCTCCACTGACTTCACTCCTGCAACAATGTTAATAAAACCATCTTGTCATTCACTTGTACCTCAAACCTTAAAATTGTTGTCTTGTCAGTCTTTGAGATTTTCTAGGACTTACCACTTAAAGAAGAGAGGGCATTCTTCACTTTCAGCTCACAGCCATCACAGTCCATCCTGACCTTGAGCTCCACAGTCTGCAATTGCTTCCTCTTCTTGTGTTTGTGGCCACTGCTGGCCATGAGATCAGACAAATACTCCATAGTTCCTCCAACTCCCATTCTTGTAACTTCCTTGAATGTGTATATATATATAAATGTGAGCTTTTTAGCTTTGATTAGAAAAATCAAGACAGACCCAGATGAGATCTTGGAAAAGCAAGACAAACCCAGAAGATATCTTGGAAAAACAAGGAGTGGGAGATGAGAAAGTTATGATTTTTATGTTTTGGTTTTGTAAGAACAGGACAAAACCCAAAAAAGAGTTGTGGAAGGAACCAGGAGTGGGCTGTGTTGTGAAGAAAAGATGTGTTAAATGTGTGTTTCTTGCTGAGTGGTTTGGGGATGTATTTATAGCAACAGAGAAAACAAAGGCAACAACAGAAAGATCAATTGATTAATGAAACAAATGTAATGTAATGTAATGTAATGCAGAAGAAAGTGCATGGAAGCTGCAAGAAAACCTTGTGGATTCCTAGACAGCTTGTTGGTTAAAGCTGATGTTTTTTTACTTTATTTTAAATTGTTGACACTTTCTTCCTAAAGATCTCTCTTTTACTCATGCAGCTACTCTTCTTACATAGGCCTTTTCTTCTTCTTTTTCCATGGAAAGGTGGTGATGTTGGGCTGGACCCCAAGATAAGTTGTAAAGCAAAATGCTTTCAATAGGAACACCTTGATATTTGATTTTCAATGGGACACAACATTTGGTGCCCTTGTCCATGCTTAGTTCTCAAGGAAGATAACATGACATTGATTTTTTAACATATTTTTCGCATTCAGATAACTACGTCAAACTTTCACTTATCATGTATATGATATACGGAAATTTTCACATTAGATAATTTCCGATCGAATTAGACATAGTCATAAAAGTATCAGAAGTTATAAGTGATTGTATACTCAAAAATCATAATTGGTAGCTAATGATCCAATTACAGCTAATTTAGCTTTTAAATCAACAAGACTAGTTACCAAATTTCCTACCAAAGTAGATAAATAATAGATCAGACGGTGGGATGGTGAGGAGGAAGCAGCTGGATCCCTCAAACAAAGGTATTTGTAGGGTTGTCAAGTGGTTGCTCCGTATTTTCTTGTGAGTTGTTGAGGAGCTCTTTGCCTTTTGGCCTTGGACCCTATACCCCTATACCTTATTTTCTATCATAATATTAATTGTTGTTCAAATCAAATAATTGCAAAACTTGCAACCCAAGCACCCAACACTATCTAGCAAACTGGCATTGAGTCATTAAAAAACAACTTTTGTTTTGTTTTTGCAAGAAGAAATAGAAGAGGAAGGGTACTTTTTGATCATTGTGGAGGGGAGATATGTACTATAGTTATCAAGAGCATAGAATAGTTTTTTATATCATATATATGTTGCTTTGATCGAATAGAAGACATTATAAACTATATATTGTGATTTTTATTTGATAATTTGAGTGGATTTGAGTTCAATAAAAAAATTCTCTTCCATTATATTTCAATGTATTAAGGATTTATTTTGTTATTGTACATCATCGTACTCATCGTGAGTTCTGAGAAGTACTATCAATTCGAATTTTCTGGATATCAAACTTATCAACTTAAACTTTCAAATAGATTTGTGTTCACCATACAGTAGTTTGATTTTCAACATGCAGTCATTAAGTAGTATTTATTTTTAGACTTATTCATGATCATATGAATAATTTCTCACAATCTGACGTGTAAATGTGTGATCAACGGTGTCAACATCTAAATTGTAACATCATGTAACCTTCACCTACCTGTAAACGAAAACCAGCAAGAGGTGGAAAATTCTGTGACCTTATATAGCTTATATTTGGGAGCGTCGTGACTACCTAAACGTTCTCTTCCAACCGTGTAAGGAAGCTGGCTTACCGCGGAAGGGACACAGCAGGAAGAGAGCTGGGCTGAGTTGCTTCTTAACAAGTTAACCTTAAACTTTCTTATTTTCATTAATTAACATTTGAATTTCGAAGCTTCCTAGTCGTACCAGTCAGCTCCTCCAACACATCAAACCTTATTATTTTTATTTATTTAGTTTTTGAACAATACTATTTAATTTTACTTAAAGCTTCTGCACATGTGTCTGTCATATTCCATTATACCATCATTATTTTCATGTTTAGTCTTTCAAAGTTTATTTTTTAGAGAAATACTTAATTATATTATAAAACATACAACGTCCAGTTTAAAGTGGACACAACAAAATTTAAAAGTAGAAAATAATGAAATAAACGGTCCATACATCGTAGAACCCATCAGAAAAATAAATGACTGGAATAAATGTTCAAATAATCGAATCGCACAATTGAGATTTTGGAAGGAAATACTGCGATAGCGTCCGAAGAAACAGATACAGCGGATGCAAACTGAGAGGTAGGACAGAACCGGCTCATTTCCGAATTGGCGTCTAGGAGGACTGTATACTCTCCCAAGTTGTCAGCGTGCGCCATCCTCCCTGTAAATATGTAGTATGGCTCCAAAAACGAGAGATTAATGGCCTCCCAAGTGGTAAAAGAACATCGTGCTAGAACTTGGTAGAACCACTTCCACCATACGTCCAGTGGGGCGGTGTTACTGGCCGCACCCCACTGGACACGAGCTCCTCATTGATCGAGGCGAGGGTGCTTTTAGCCCCCCACTATTGATTGAGAAGTCCCCTTAGGACGTGTAGACCCCTCGAGCTCGGATCGTATGTCTCCCCCCAGACGATTCGGACCCATCGGGAGGGAAGTCGTAGGTTTAAGGTCCACCTGATTTGTTGGGCACCTAGCTCGCCTCGGCCCACTCGCATGCGGACCACTACGACCCGACCCATTAAAAGCCCGGGGTTCCATGTGAGGCGATGGAGTCCTAAGAGCCATTGAGTCCATCATTCGTCGCCTCCATCTCTAAGAGAGGAGAAATTCTGGACGCTCCGATGGATGAGCCACCGGTCACGCTGTCGAGAACCGTTGTTGTCACTTGGGTTTTGTCGCTATAAATCCTATTGATAGAGAGCGGGAACAATGGGCCCGCCATGGTGTTGCACAACCGACGACGACCACCTTATACATGGGGTTGCCGAAATCTATCACACCCACCAAAAGACGACACTCATTCCCTCTTTGTATCCATCTTTTTATCGATCCACATCGACGCAACTACAAAGATCAATGACCAAATACAAGGATCAAACACACACAATGCCGTCGAATAAGACCTACATATACTTGTACCACAGAACCCAAACCAAATACGCACAACACAGGCCATGGTCATAGTGATTAATCATCAACCACCCCAAGGTGATCTAGCACGGTAGCACCCACAAAACAGCAGCGACAAAAAAGAAAAGACCTAGCCGCCGCCATATCGTAACGATAATTGATGTTTGGGAAAACCCTGAATCCTAACTGTGTTGGAAATGTGTTTTTCACGTCCTAACTGAGCGTCACCTTTTGTTACATGTCTTATACCAAAGGTGGTTTTTTTTTACAAAACATGAAAAATGACACCAAAAAAGTGGTATAACGTTCGCATTCGATGGTTTTTTTCTCTTAATTTTTGTATAATTTGCGTTTATCAGTACACTCCAAGAGGTAGGTGGTATAAATTTACCAAAAAAAACACTTTTTTTGGTGTCAGTTTTCATGTTTTGTCAAAAAAAATCACCTTTTGTATAGGACATGTGACAAAAGGTGACCTTTGGTATATGACATGTAACAAAAGGGACGCTCAGTTAGGACGTGAAAAACACATTTCCAACACAGTTAGGATACGACGTTATCCCTTGATGTTTAGTCTTTCAAAGTTAAGAGGGTGTTCATAATCACTAGATAAATATAAAGTCTCTTTTTATTTTCAGTTTGGTAAATTTGATTGATGCCACCTAATAAGATGGAGTTTTGTACATGTAAATGACATTTAAATTTAAAAAAAAAACTCGTTCAACATCCTCATGAGCATTTTTATGAACTTTAGTAAACAATTTGTGTTTGTTTTGGACATGACGTCGAATCATTTTCACAAACCGAATCCAATGTTGGTACATGTTGTCAATCAAATAATAAGGTTCGTTGTACCGATTCTCGTTGACCTCGCAGTCCACGACATAGTCACGGACAGATGTAGTTTCATCGAACAAGTTTCCGTCGTTTTATTCTGGTCACGTATTTTAAGATTTTCGCTATATATTGTCTCTATAGATAAATTAGAACTCGTGATTATCCATCAAGTTAAGATAAAATAATAGCTTTTAGTTTTGTTTGTTCTCGGAATAGTGGCACATCAACTGAGACGTGTTTCCTTCTAAAGAAACCCTAATTTTAAGCATGCGTCTTCTTCTTTCTTAGCTTGTTGTTGTCGTCGACGGTTATTGTGTCTCTGACCATGAGTGTCGTCGGGTAGCCTTCTCCCCTTCTCTTCATCCTCCTCCCCCCGTTCCCTGTCTTCTCCTAGTTGTTGTCTTTTATGTGCCTCAATGAAGCTCGGCACCCATGGTTGTGCCTCTCACCTTAATGTGGTGGTGCTGGAGTTTGGAGACTCCATGTTTCCAGAGTCGTGCTCGCCACTAGCGGTGTTCCTTGATGGGGTGGCTTCGGGCCAAATCGATCTCCTCCGTCTGCCACCGTCATTTGTCGTTGTACTCCCACCTCCTCCGTCTCCAATGGCCTAGACCCTCCACTACCCTTTGGCCAGATCCACACCTCCCTCATGTCCTCCTCACTGGTCCCTCCCCCGCCTCTTCTCCCATTAATGATGGCGACCGGCCAACTGTTCCCCCACTAGCCTTATCTCTCGACGACGCCGACACGACCTTCCTGGCCGAGCCTCTTCGTCGTGTTCCTTACCTGGCCAGTCAGTCAAATGTGCCCCCACCTTCCGCCGGAGTTCCACAATGCGAGCTGCTCAGCCATGCTCCTGCTTTTTGTGCTCATTCGGCTAAATCCGTGCACATGCCTCAAGAGGATCATATATGCACTCGCTAGCGCCGCCCACCTCATCCTAGCTCATATCCCGGTCCCAGCCTTCGGAGGTCGGCCGCGAGTAGTTCATGCTCATCGTTATTGTTTTTGATGTTTGTACTTTTTTCTGGTTTTTGTTTGTCCCATCTACCGGAATCTCGGAAGTAAAGACCTGAGAATTTAATAGTTTAAATTATTGTTTGGAACGTCGTGGGTTGGAGAACGAGTAAAATCTTGGATCGAATTCAAAAAAAAAGGGGAAGGAAGGAGACATTGGGCTGAGCCTGCCAGACCAGTCAGTTGAGCCAGACCCATGCTGCCAGGCCCAACACGCCAACCCAAGCCCACAGTTCAACCTAACCCTAGCTTCAGTCTCCTCTCTCTCCTCACTTCCTCGCACGCCTTCCAACGCGCCTCCTCCCTCGATCTCTCTTCTCTCTCAGACTCACCTCTCTTCCTCTCGCTCAATCGAACCTCGCCGGAGCTCAGATCTCCTCGTCCGCTTCATTTCCCTCCACCCACGTACCACCCTCGCCACCAAAAGAGCACCAAAAACCCTCTTCTCGCTCGACCTTGCCTTCTCTCTCTCTCTCCCAGATCTCTCGCTCCCTCTCGACGTTCCACCGCCGACGACGCTCTTCTGGCCTCGAATCGAGCCACGCCAACTGACGCCCTGAGAATTAACTCACAAAAAGGGCGCGGCAAGCGCACAGGTCGTCAAGTAGTAAATCGGTTTTAAGTCTGGTTATCGTACCCAAGGGAGCAGTAACACAGTCACTCGATTTATAATCGGTTATTAATCTATTTCTGAGAATTGATTGGTTTTTGTTTTGAAAGTTCTAAGCAACAAATTGTAAAGCAAATTGAAATAAACTAAGAGCAAAGTTCAAGTGTTGTGAAATTCAGGAAAGAAAGGCGATCTAGGACTTTTAACGGGGTCACAATATGACTATTAACTCGCAGGGGTTTGTGTTTACATGTGCAAATAAGGTCAGTTTAAAGGTAACGGAAGTTCTCTCGACTGGTCCTAAACATCTTTCGGTCGAATTAGGTCCCTAGTATAATTTGACCACCTAGTTATTTCTCATCTAGGTGTAGTGAGACATACAGCATTACGGTTCATGAACTCCTCTAACTTTCGGTTTATACACCTATAGATGTTACACTCGTGTTAACCTAGCTTTATTAGAGACTAAATTTAAACCCGAGTTACATAATCCTTAGTCCTTTTATCACTCTCAGCTTTCGATTATTGAGTGCTAAAACCTAATCAACTATCAAGTGGCAAGTTTGATGAAGCATTAAATTCAAATTATGTAAACATTATCCTAAACACAAATTGCACAATGTGACTGCAAACCCATTGAATCAATGACTCATATTGCTTCCCTTAGCCCTAGATCAATGGAAGCTTAGCTCATGATGGAGAAGAATACATATAGATAAACATAGTATAATTGAGTTTGATACACAATACCCAAGTATGAAATGTAAAATCACAATAGTCTTCAATCCTAACTCTAAGATGCACTCTTCTTCCTTCAAGCTCCAAGCCCTAGCTCCAAAGTTCTCATTTTTGCTCCCAAAATTCGTAACCCTTCAAATTATGTCTTCAAATTGGTTAAATAGGGTTTCTGAAAACGCAGGTCAGATCACGCGCGGCCCGGAGCGTGGCACGGAACATGTCACATTCCGGCCCTTTAACTGGCACAGAACGAGCTAGGTGCCGGCCCTCTAAGTGACACGGGAAGTATCACATACCGGCCCTCCATGTAATACGGACTGGGTCATGTGCCGGATCAAAACAGAGAGCAATGGTTCTTTTCCTTCCAGGCGCATGGTAGCCCGCACGGAACATACGGCATTCCGGCCCGGTAGGCGACACGGGACGGGCGTTGTTCCGGCCCGGATTCCCATACGTGAAGGGCCTTGTTCCGGCCCGGTATCCCATACGGACCGTATGGCTCTGAGAGTCCAAGGCTAGCTGCCCGTTCTTGGCTCGATCTTCTGTCCTGTATGTAAAGACCGGCTAAATTAAAAGAAGAAAAGTATTAAATTTTATCGTCTTGAAACGTCGAGGTTGAAATCTAATTCGGTTTTGGTAAAGGCGAGGCTGAAATTCGATTAAATTCCTTAGTCGTGTAAAAAAAACAAAGGTTTGGATCGTTCAGGCCTGACCAGACAGGCAAGCCCGTCCAGGCCCCTCTCCCCTCGCTTGGGCCTGAGGCCCGCTTCGCCAGCGGCCCAAATGACAACCAGCCCGGGTATATAACCCGTTTTTTAGGGTTTCTTCTCCTCATTTTTGTCCTCCTTCGTTTCAGGGGCAGCCGAACCCGTCCCTCACTCCGTCTTCTTCGTCCTCTCCTCACGCCCTCACCCGACCTTCCTCCCTCATCTCTCTCTCTCAACTCCGGTCGCCGACGCCCGAATCCGGCCACCATCATCCTCCCTCCTCTCCAGTTCACGTCCACCGCCGCCGTTCCCGATCTCCGACACCTCTCCATCTCCGACCGCCATTACCGAGCTCGTCCCTCCGTCCAGCTCACGCGTAGCCGCCGCCACCTTCGTCCCGACCAGCTCCGGCCACGGGCTCGACCTCCCCTCTTCTTCATCTCGAAACCGAGCCCTCGAGACCCTCTTTTCCCTCGCATCGCCGGTGCTGCCTCCGTCGCCATACTCGACCCCGCTCTTCCTCTCTCCGATCGAGCTCTCGCCGCGCCGTTCAGATCTAAGGCGGGGAAGAGCCGTGCACCGCCCTGCCGTCCTTCCCTCCACGTGAGGTTCGTGCCTGGGGGTTTAGTCGCCGGCGGCCGGTTTAATTTCTGTATCGTTCGTTTTCGTTGTTGTTTGTGTTGTCCCGAGCCTGTAACTCCAGATTTGGAAAAGGAAATAAAACGAATTCGGATTCAAAGTGTTGTTGTGAATCGGGACTTTTGAAAATCAATCCCAAAAAGGAAAACAGAAAAGATGTCGAATTTATGATTAAAAAGGAAAATCAGTTTTAAAATAAAAAGGGAATTAAAATCAATTTGGTGTTAATAACGGTTTTGAATCGAGGAGTTTGAGAAACAAATCTGTTAGGAAACAAAAACGACTTTAGTTTTAAAAAGGAATTTAAAAGGAACAATCAGGTCTGATTTAAAATGGATCTTGATCTGTTGAGCGTGGAACGAATAATCGGGCTGTTAAAATGGACTGCTATTTGGGTTTAAAAAGGAACAAAAGCGGACCGCTGAATCGGACCTCGTACATGGGACCGTGCCTCGCATGCACCGGTTTCGGTGCTCGGGTACTCAAGCCCAATTCGCCGCGACCCCGCTTTTATCCCGCTCGAATTTAAAGAACAACTGTCGGTTTTAAACGGGATTGATTGTGACCTTTAAATTAACCTGGGAACCGACTTTAATTTATGGCTTTCGTGTTATCTTTAGCGTCCGGTTTCGATCGAAGTGAAGCCCGGAGGTAGCGAGCCAGAACGTCAGCAGCTAGGAAGCGTAGCGGGTGCTCTTCGGTTGAGGTAGGGAAAAGTAGCCGGATCTCGGCCCTGACTGGGGAAAGTTAACAGTAGAATTGCATGTGACACCGGGGTGTCGTGGGTTGAGTAGGTTTGTTTAAATATTAGAAAAGCATGTTACGGGAACTTAGTAATTATTGAGAAAAGCATGTGACACTTAGTAGTGTCGTAGGAACAGAGAACTTAGCGTTAATTGTTTTACTGGAGGCATATGACCATGCCCGGAGGTTGATTGCGAACTTATCGATATTAGGAGTACTGGAGGCATATGACTATGCCTGGAGGTTGTTTGTGAAACTAGTGATCTTAGAACTGTTGGAGGCATCGAGTATGCCGGAGGTTGTTGTGCGTTATTTATTGTTGAGTTTGGGTGGCCTTGAGAGCCCGTGTTATTTATTGTTAAGTTTGGGTGGCCTTGAGAGCCCGTGTATTAAGGTGGTGTCTTGGGTGGCCTTGAGTGCCCGTGTCTTACTGTTGATGTTTTGGGGTGGCCGTCAGCGCCGTGGGGTTGTTGAACCCGAGTCTTGACCGTTGGTGTGTCTTGAGTGGCAGTGAGTGTCGTGGGGTTGTTGAACCCGAGTCTTGACCGTTGGTGTGTCTTGAGTGGCAGTGAGTGCCGTGGGGTTGTTGAACCCGAGTCTTGGCCGTTGATGTGTCTTGGGTGGCAGTGAGTGCCCGTGGGGTTGTGGAACCCGAGTCTTGACTGTTGAGGTGTCTTGAGTGGCCTTGAGTGCCTGTGTGATTGAACTTGCCTGTGATTGTGATTGTGGTTACCTGGGGTGGTGAGTTCTAAAGGTCGACAGCCTGATCCGACTTAGTGTCGATGAATTGCGAGTTCTAAAGGTCGACAGCCTGATCCGACTTAGTGTCGATGAATTGCGAGTTCTAAAGGTCGACAGCCTGATCCGACTTCGTGTCGATGAATTGCGAGTTTGAAAGGTCGACAGCCTGATCCGACCTCGTGTCGAGGAATTGCGATAGGTCGAACCCTGACCTGATTGAGATTGGTTACTGAGCAGCTGGTGTGCGATCCTTTGTGATCTTGTTTGCCGTTGTGTAGTCGTTCTGTCGTGTCCTTGAGGAGGTCGTCGATAGTTGTGTCGGGTCTACTTTGTGTTATCAAGTGTTGAGTCTGTTGAGGAAAGTAATGGGTTGTGGGTCAGTTAGTTGTTTGAGTTGGGGACTGTAGTCCCGGTGTTGGTTTTGGTTTTAGTGTTACTGGCTTTATCTGCTAATTATGCCGTAGTCAGTCTGTTATCCGTGGTGGTGAGCGAACGCTCACCCCTAGCTGCTTTTCCTACAGGTACTGTTCGTGGGACGGACTAGGTGAGCTCTCGAAGCTTGTGGAGCTAGGAGAGGAGTCCGGGTTTTGTCTTTTGAGTCTAGTGACGGATACCTTGTACTTTTGTCCACTTGTTGGGACGTGTTTTAAACTGTAATTATTATTTTGTTGAACTAAACTGTTATTTTAAAGTGTTTAATGAAAACAGGTTTCAAGTGTTTTTTTTTTATGTTTTTAAAACGTTCGCGTCCCTAGTTCGGTTTACTGAAATTGGGGCGTGACAGCTGTCCTGTAGCTGCTCGGCTTATTTGTTCTGACAAATGCTCTCGTTTTGCTCCAAATTCCTGGAAACTCTAGACTCAGGGCTCACTGCACAATAGTGAGAAGAAATGCATTAAACAACCTATTCCCAGGACCGAAAAGCTTAAGATGTGGGCTTAAAAACATCGAAAATGATGCATTTTTGTGTCCACATCAACACCCCACACTTAAACTTTTCTCGCCCCGAGAAAACCAAACTAATAAAACAGCAAATGATAAGTCCCGGTTAAACCCGAGGTTCACCTCGATAGGAGGAATCTGGGCCTCCTTTATTCAAACATAGAAAAGTAAAGATGCACGTGCAATGCATGAACCTAAATCTAATGCATTCCTAAAACACACTACATGATGCATGCACAGAAGAACGAAAATAGGTGACAAATGAGTAATCATGCACAGTGGATCATAAAGATTTTCTTAGAGTCGTCACATGCCACAAGACCTTACACTTATCAAAGAAGCATATAGGCTAATGAATACCACAAAATATGATGCTACTCACATTAATGATTAACTCTGTTCATTTAAACTCGCATTTCTTCATTCACAATAACCGGGTGTTTCCCTTTTTCCCTTTACATGGACTTTAGATATTCATACGCTATCATGCTAGACCCATCTCCACTAATTGTAAGGAATCACGGTCATTAAGAATCAAAAAGGTCTTTGCAAAAGCTTGTAATGTAAGGCGATACAAAGGGTGTGGAAGAGATATGAAAAGAAGCTAGAATAGTACCTCGTGACACAAGTGCTTCAACTCACACCCAAGAATATATCACACATCCCAAACCCCGTTTAAGCACCATTCTCCACTTGCATTTTCTCCCCCCATTTTTCTTTTATTGAATAACTAAGTGTAGCACTAATTTGCTCATTTTTCTTTTTCTTAGCTATCCACATCTACACCACCATTATTCAACCCATCTTGCATTACCCCACACTTATCTTTTCCACAGGGACATAAAATCTGATATTGTTCCCTCTTTTTCTATATTCTTGTTTTCCTTTTTTTTCGGGGTCATGCTATAAAAATTTCTCCCATTACAACCCAATGGCATACAAATACAAATTTTTTTCTTTCTTTCTTTCGCTTACTCAACATCCCAAATAATAACCCCTCTCAATGAAGCACCTAAGCCAAAGGAGAAAGGTTCAAATAATAGCAAGGATATAAAAAGAAACGAAAGGCACATCGGATTATATTGTTCGGGTTAGAAACGACAGGCTAAAGCTCAAATGGGGTGACTAAGAGATATAATCATGCAAAGGTAGGCAATTTTGGCTCAAACGGTCCATAGTTGACCTAAAATCATTTTCTCAAATAATCATGTTCCTTATTCTTATTTCGCCTCGAATGGGTCATACATGTAGTTCTAGACTCAATTTACCATGCATCGGAATCAAGGAAAATCAACCCTAGTTATAACAAACACTTGAAACACGAGCGAATGAGCTAAACATAATGCATGTGCTTTCATACTCGTTCGATTCATTTATGCCCATATACAACTTTAACTCATGCAAAGAAAATAGCATTTACGACTGTTCAATCATTGAAATCTCAAGAACATCTACATTATACTCACATATCACTAGAAAATATTTTTTGATTTTTTTGATTTTTTTTTGTTGGATTTTTCAAAGTTTTTATGACACGAAATGATGCATGAACACACAAAATAAAACACAATGCAATGCAAGGCATACCCCACCCCACACTTGAAACTCAGCACTGTCCCCAGTGCGACTCTAAACATATATCTACACATGCACATGATGGATAAATAACGAATGAACACCCCACACTTATGATCAGCAGGTATAACAGTTCACACAACCTATATGCTTTTTCTATCAGCACGACAAGTCAGGCACTCATGGCCCCCAAATAGCATACGAGAAGTAAATAGCGATAGCCAATACAAAATATGAGGGTAAAGAGATACTGCCCCTCGAAGAATCGCTACGTGAACTGCACTGATGGTGGATATCCTCGTGCATGGATGGGTGGAGAGCTCTTTGCCCGAGAAAACCTCCAGGAGGTTTGGCACCAAAATATGCTCCGCTGCTCTCATCTCGCTCCCACGCCATGTGTTGGGTTGCCTCCCAACCAGCACATTTGTTTAACGTCGTTAGCTCGACGAAAAGGGTGGCCACAGAAGCCACCCAAGCATTGCTCCAGAAGCCACTGATCGGCAGAGCACCGGCTAGACACAGACTCAAAAACAGAAAACACATTAAAACACGAAAAATAAAAAGATAGAGCTCCTCCATAACCATGACACCCGAGCACTGCTGACAACATATAAAACCAGTTAGACACACAGCAGGCATATAAAAATAATAATGGAGAAACTCAACACCTATATACAAAAGGATATAAAGTGACCCGCATGTGGGGCGGGTCTCACTGGTTCCCTGAGGAACCCCCAGGTCGGGACTGGTACCAATCTGACTCCATCCGCTGCCTAATCCAATCAATGTGGTCCGGCACTCCCTTCCAGAGATCCACTTGCTCTCGGACGTACCGAATATCAGTGGACTGATCTTGGAGAATAGTGTCATGCCTGCCTTGGCCCTGTCTCAAGTCAGCTACCTCATGCCGAAGCTCAGTCATCTCTTCCTGCAGAGCCATCACTCGCTCCTCTAGTGTCGGATTACCCCCAACACCCTCAAATAACTCCTTCTTGCTGAAGATGACTCTGTCTATGTAATCCCCCTGATGGGGGAGAGGCATGGCTTCCTCTTGTGGATCATCCCACATTCCGAGAGATTGTGCCAATTGGGTAGTTATTGCAGCACGCCCAATTTTTCCATTTTTCTTCTTGGCATGTTCCTCCAAATATTCCAGGACAGAGAATTCAAAGGGAGCTCTTCTTCCCACCTCAAAGCAGTACACAATCTTGATTTCCCTATGTGTAAGGGTATGAGCATTGTCTCCCCTACCAAAAATAGTGTACGGCAGAACCCTGTGGAAATACCTCAGCACTGGGGATTTCAACCGAGTTGCATTTGGGTTGTTGCTAAAGCCATCCCCAGGCTTTGAAATATGTACCCAGCATTCCGCTACTGTGGGTGGGTCGGGTATGTACCCCTCATAGGGACTGAAACCAAGAGCTAGCCCGAACTCCCTTTGAGAGAGTCGAAACTCTCGTCCACACAACCGGAAACACACGACCCTGTCGTTATTGGCCCATCGAATGCTAAATGAAGCCACGAACTCCAGTGTTAGGTTCCTATAGGAACGAGGATACCAAGTGGAAAGAGTTGACCAACCGACTTCCTCCAGCCGGTTGATAAACTCATCCCTACATCGGAGTCCTGTTTGCACAAAGCCCAAGTCAACAAACTTGGGAGTCATTATTTCTCTTCCCTGCAGAAGCTCGAGTCGTGTGTTCCGAACAGGGTTATCACTGAAAAGAAGGCAAGGGATGCCAGAGGTACCTATATCCGAGTCAGGCAAACGAGGAACTCGTGGCGGTGGACTAGTGTCAATCCAATTTTCCACAGGTTGCTCCTAGGCTTCTTGATTCTGTGCTTGGGAGCTTGAACCTTCTCCTGTTTGGCCCTTGCGAGTTCTCTTCTTCCTTTGGTAGTGGATTGTCTCTGACATTTTCACTTGAGCTCTTTACTGGTTTGGAACGAAATGGAGTACGAGGCGGGTTGCAGGGCGTGCCGGAGTGCAGCACGGAACGGATTCCTTGGAGGGCCGGTAGGTAGCACGGGACGTGCTTCTAGACGGGCTGGAATACGGGACGGGCCGGTTTGCCTACCGTGCCGGAATACGACACGGGAAGGTTCAGCTACCGTGCCTAAACGCAGAACCTAGAGCTCCGCTGTAGACGCCGGAATGTATGCCGGTGGATGTCTTGGGACGACCCGGAATGCTGGCCGGGGCGGTCTTTTTCTCTGTGCCGGTTACTTCCCTTAGGTGTTGAGGGGTTGATGTGGAGATGAAGGTGTAGGTATGGTAGGTGTGGAGCTGTGGAGGGTGTAACTTGTTGTGATAGGACTTGGTGTGGCTGTGGAAAAGGAGGTGTAAGAAGGGTTGGTGTTGCAGTGGAGATGCAGGTGTAGGTGTGGTGGAACGAAAGGATAAGGTGGGGGGGGGGGGGGGGGGAATAAAAGGAGTGGAAGAGAGGAGTTAGGGCTCGCACGACCTCCAAGGGGCTGGTTTTGGTCTGTCCCGGTAAGCGACATAGAACGGATTGTGTTCCGGACCGACCTAAAGCACGGCCCATTCTGTGTTCCGGGCCGTTTCCTAGCCGTTCCATGCTGTATTCCGGCCCGGTATGGCACCCGGTCCGTCTTACGTAAAGGCCCTTTCTGTTGCCCTTTCCGTATTACTCAGAGGATCAGAACAGTGGCTATTGCTTCTCTTTTCTCCTTCAGACCCCAAACCCTGGTACCTACAACGACAGAAATCCTTAATCAGATCAACTAAAACATAATAACTACATATACACACCTCGGGTTGCCTCCCGAGAAGCGCCTTTGTTTAGAGTCGTTGGCTCGACTTAAAGGCGGCTTAGGCCGCCTCTACACCTCAACTTCAGGCTCTTGTAGGAAGAATACTTCCTAATTCCCAATCATACCACCATAGTAGTGCTTGATTCTATGCTCATTCACTAAAAATGGGGCCCCTTTACCATCGGAGATCTCGACGGCTCCCTTAGAGAGAACCCTCATCACCCGAAAAGGCCCACTCCACTTTGAAACGAGCTTACCAGCTATGAGCTTAAGTTTAGAATTGTAAAGAAAAACCCGGTCTCCTTCTTTGAATTCTCTAGGATTAATATTCTTGTCATGCCATGCCTTTGTCCTCTTCTTGTATAGTGCGGCATTGTGATAGGCTTGAGATCGGAATTCCTCCAATTCATTTATCTGCACTACTCTGTTTAAACTACAAGCTAGGGGATCAAAGTTAAGGAATTTAATTGCCCAAAAAGCTTTATGTTCTAATTCAACAGGTAAATGACAAGATTTCCCATACACAAGTCTATAAGGTGAACAATCAATAGGGGTTTTAAACACAGTTATGTAAGCCCAGAGAGCATCATCAAGCTTGGTAGACCAATCCTTCATAGATGCATTGACGGTCTTTTCCAAGATGCTCTTTAGTTCCCTATTGGTCACTTCTACTTGACCACTAGTTTGGGGATGATAAGGTGTGGCCAATCGATGCTGGACTCCATAGCTAGCTAAAAGTTTCCAAAAATATTTGTTGCAGAAATGTTTTCCACCATCACTAATTATTTTCCTAGGTACACCAAACCGGGAAAAAATATTTTTCTTTAAAAAGGCTAATACTGGTTTATGGTCATTTGTGGGTAGAGCTACTTCTTCTGCCCATTTGGATACATAATCCACAGCCACAAGAATATATTCATTACTATTCGAGCGTGGAAAAGGTCCCATAAAATCAATTCCCCAAAGGTCAAATAATTCTACCTCAAGAGAGACGTTCATTGGCATCTCCTGCCTCCTAGAGATATTACATGTGCGCTGGCATCGATCACAGCATTTGACATATACATAGGCATCATGAAAGAGTGTAGGCCAATAGAAACCTGACTGAAGCACCTTACGAGCTGTTCTGGCAGGACCAAAATGCCCTCCTACTTCTCCCCCATGATAGTGGAAGAGAATCTCTTGGATTGCAGAGTCGGGAACACATCTCCTTATCATTTGATCTGCACATACCTTAAACAACAGAGGATCATCCCATATATAATCTTTTGCATCATGTATAAATTTCTTTTTCTGGTGGGATGTTAGATCCCCGGTTACTATCCCTGAAACCAAATAATTTGCAAAATGTGCAAACCATGGGGCTTTTTGGTCATCTACTTTATAGAGGTGTTCATCAGGGAACTCCTCATTTATAGGCATGTTAGTGTTTTCGTAAGGATTTTCAATCCTAGATAGGTGATCAGCAACTACATTTTCTACCTCTTTCTTATCCTTAATTTCTAAATCAAATTCCTGCAACAAAAGAATTCATCGCAGTAATCTAGGTTTAGCATCTTTTTTACTCAACAAATATTTCAGGGCAGCATGATCAGTATATACTATTACCTTAGACAAGATTAGATAGGAATGAAAATTTTCACATGCAAATACTACAGCAAGTAATTCTTTTTCAGTTGTAGCGTAATTTACCTGAGCTTCATTCAGTACTCTACTAGCGTAGTAAGTTGTATGGAATACCTTGTCTTTTCTCTGTCCTAGGACAGCCCCAATAGCTAGATCACTAGCGTCACACATGAGTTCGAAAGGTAGAGACCAATCGGGGCTTACCATAACATGTGCATTTACTAACTTCTCTTTAAGAGTTTTAAAAGCAGTTAGACAAGCATCATCAAAAAGAAAAGGAACATCTTTAACAATTAAATTACTTAGTGGTTTAGATAGTTCTGAAAATCCCTTTATGAATCTACGATAAAAGTCTGCATGTCCTAAAAAGCTCCTAACTCGTTTTACTGAATCAGGCGGAGGTAATTTCCCAATTACATCCACCTTAGCTGTATCTACCTCAATCCCTTTTGAGGAGATTTTAAGATCTAAGATTATTCCCTGTGTAACCATGAAATGACATTTTTCCCAATTAAGCACCAGATTTGATTCCTCACACCTCGTTAATACAACATCTAAATTACTTAAGCAGTTGTCATATGAGGAACCAAACAAAGAAAAATCATCCATGAACACTTCTAGATATGCGCCTACCATGTCATGAAATATTACAAGCATGCATCTTTGAAATGTGGTGGGAGCATTGCATAAACCAAAAGGCATTCTCCTATAAGCAAATGTACCATAAGGGCAAGTAAAAGTAGTTTTCTCTTGGTCTTTAGGGTCTATGGCAATTTGATTATACCCGCTATAACCATCTAAAAAGCAATAATAGTCATGTCCTGCTAATCTCTCTAACATTTGATCGATAAAAGGTAGGGAAAAATGGTCCTTACGGGTGGCATCATTTAATTTCCTATAATCAATGCATACTCTTCATCCTGTAATGGTCCTAGTTGGGATCAATTCATTGTTATCGTTTTTTACTACTGTGATTCCCCCCTTTTTAGGCACACACTGAACTGGACTAACTCATGCACTATCAGAAATAGGATAGATGATATCTGCATCTAGGAGCTTGATTACCTCCTTTTTCACTACTTCTTGCATCAGCGGGTTTAGTCTTCTTTGCGGCTGCACACTCTTCTTGTAATCATCTTCTATGAGTATCTTGTGCATGCATGTGGCTGGACTTATCCCGTGGATGTCTGCAATGGTCCATCCAAATGCCTTTTTATGCCCCTTCAGAACTCTCATCAGCTTTTCTTCATGTAGAGGTGACAATGCAACAAAAATTATTACAGGTAAAGTGTTATTGTCATTTAAAAATACATATTTAAGAGACTCAGTAAGGGTTTTCAATTCAAGTTCTGGGGCTTGTTCTATTGAGGGCTTCAACTTTGGCCCCGAAGTTGCTTCCAATGTGATAAACTTGGGGGTTTTACGAGTGTTCCACGGTGGACAAGCCTCCAACATCTGGATCACTTCATCTGCACCTTCCTGTGAAGATACACATAGTTCATCAATATTGTCTACTAAACATGCCTCAAGAGGAGTCTCAAATTCACACATATTAAAATTCTCTTGAATAACATGTTCATAAGCATCAATTCGAAAACATGTATTATCAGGACTAGCATGTTTCATAGATTTAAACACATTGTAGACTACTTCTTCCTGACCATATCTCAAGGTCAACTTACCTTGTTCCACATCTATAAGGGCTCGAGCTTTGGCCAAAAAGGGCCTACCCAAAATCAGTGGAATCTCATAGTCCTCAGCCATATCCAAGATTATAAAATCAGCAGAAAATATAAATTTACATACTTTGACTAACACATCCTCAATAATACCTCTTGGATATTTTATAGATCTATCTGCTAGTTGTAGGGTTACTGATGTTGGTATGCGTTCCTCTCCTAATCCCAATTTCTTAAATACGGATAAGGGAATTAAATTTATGCTTGCTCCTAAGTCACATAAGGCTCTAGCAAAAGATATTTTCCCCATCTCACATGGCAAGGTGAAACTACCTGGGTCTTTAAGCTTAGGGGGTAACTTATTGAGTAGTACTGCAGAACATTCTTCACTAAGATTCATTGTCTCATGTTCCCCTAATTTTCTCTTGTTAGTAATGATATCTTTAAGAAATTTAGCATAAATTGGCATACTCTGTATAGCATCAAGAAAAGGTATATTGATTTCTAACTTCCTAAACATGTTCAGAAATTTAGAATATTGCTTATCTAATTTATTTTTCTTGCACACAGAGGGAAAAGGAAGAGGTGGAGTCCTCGTTTCTGTCTCAACCAAGGACTCCCTTACCTTCTTACCTTTGGCGGGCCTTTGATCCTCAGTAGACTCTGAGCTTTCATTCTGCTCCAGTTCCTCAACATTGTCTTCTTGCTCTGGAGTCTTTGCTACCTCTGGTCCCTCTTCTGCCACATGTCCTTCTAGCTGCTTCCCGGACCTCAAAGCTATTGCATGAGCTCCTTCCCGAGGATTCTTCTCTGTATTGCTGGGAAGGCTACCAGGTGCTCTCGTATGCATAGCTTGGGACAATTGCCCAACCTGAGTCTCCAGAGCTTGGAAACGAGCGCGGGTCATCTTTTTCTCTTCCTCGTCTCTCCTTTTCTCTTCTTTGTCTCTCCTATTCTTCTCTTCGTCTTTCTTATTCTTTTCTTCAAATTGAGTCAAAAGTGAGAGCATCATCTTTTCCATTTTTTTAGGAAGACTCTTGGGAATTGGCATTCTGGGTATTCTGTTGATAGTGCTGATTGTGGTTCCTCTGTTGATAACCCTACCCTTGAGATCTTTGTGGATAACCAGGGGGATTCGAATTCTGTCCCTGAGGTTTCCATGAGAAATTGGGGTGGTTCTTCCATCCTGAATTATAAGTGGACGAGTATGAGTCATTTATCAACGGATCAGTCTTGGCCTTGGACATGCCCTCCAAGTAGTTTGCAGTTTCCTCCTGTGATGGTTCGCCCATTTGATCGAATTGACCGAACTGCCTTTGTATATGGTCCACCTTTTGTGTCATGATTTGCATCTGTTCCATCATCTTGTGCATAATCGAAAAGTCTACTGCATTGACTGTGCCTGGTACCGCTCCTCTCTCAGAGTGCCATGCATTGTTGGACACCATCAAATTCAGGAGTTCGACATTTTCTTCTGGTGTTCTTTGTACAAAAGACTCACTCGCTGCGGAGTCCAACTGAGCTAGACTTCCTGCATTCAATCCTGCATAGAAAGTATGCATGTATAACCACAAGGGGATGCCATGATGGGGACATTGCCTCAGGTAACCTGAGAACCTTTCACATGCCTCAACCAGCGACTCATCACCTTGTTGCTTGAATGAATTGATTGATGCTCTTAGCTGTACTGTTTTCTTTGGAGGGAAGTATTGGTTCAGAAATAGGTTTGCCAGTTGATCCCAGGTTCTAATGAATCCCATTGGAAAGAATCTTAACCAATGACTTGCTTTATCTTTCAATGAGAAAGGAAAAGCTAGGAGCCGTATTGCCTCTTCTGGGACTCCATTCGTCTTGAATGTAGCGCAGATCTCTGAAAATGTTGTCAGATGGCCCAGAGGATCCTCGTGTGTATTCCCATGAAATGGGTCACTCCTTAGCAGATGCAAGAGTGAGCTATCAATCTTAAATTGATTGGCTGCAATTGTTGGGGTTGCAATACTTGATCCACCCCCTATAGAAAAGGGGGTACCGTACTCCATCAGTAACCTTTGTCTTGGTGTTGCTTCAATCATAGGTAGATTGTTTCCTTGCTGCCCCAAGATTGCTTGTTGATTCCTACCAGGAGGTTGTGGTGTGTGCGGATCTGTGCCATCTTGCCTCAACTGATTGATCAGTTCATTCGGGTCGTTCCCATGTGGGAGGTTCATTGTAGCTGCTTTCCTCTCCCTTCTCAATAGCCTAGCGTTCCTCTCAACCTCTTCAAGATCTGCAGTAAATAGGCTCGAAGATTGATGAGATCGCAAGTGCATAAAAACAAAATAAAAATAAAAATAAGTGAAACATTCTCAACACAGATTAGAAATATAAAGTGTTGCCTTAGTTGCTCCCCGGCAACGGCGCCATTAACTTGACGCCCTGAGAATTAACTCACAAAAAGGGCGCGGCAAGCGCACCGGTCGTCAAGTAGTAAATCGGTTTTAAGTCCGGTTATCGTACCCAAGGGAGCAGTAACACAGTCACTCGATTTATAATCTGTTATTAATCTGTTTCTGAGAATTGATTGGTTTTTGTTTTGAAAGTTCTAAGCAACAAATTGTAAAGCAAATTGAAATAAACTAAGAGCAAAGTTCAAGTGTTGTGAAATTCAGGAAAGAAAGGCGATCTAGGACTTTTAACGGGGTCACAATATGACTATTAACTCGCAGGGGTTTGTGTTTACATGTGCAAATAAGGTCAGTTTAAAGGTAACGGAAGTTCTTTCGACTGGTCCTAAACATCTTTCGATCGAATTAAGTCCCTAGTATAATCTGACCACCTAGTTATTTCTAATCTAGGTGTAGTGAGACATACAGCATTACGATTCATGAACTCCTCTAACTTTCGGTTTATACACCTATAGTTGTTACACTCGTGTTAACCTGGCTTTATTAGAGACTAAATTTAAACCCGAGTTACATAATCCTTAGTCCTTTTATCACTCTCAGCTTTCGATTATTGAGTGCTAAAACCTAATCAACTATCAAGTGGCCAGTTTGATGAAGCATTAAATTCAAATTATGTAAACATTATCCTAAACACAAATTGCACAATGTAACTGCAAACTCATTGAATCAATGACTCATATTGCTTCCCCTAGCCCTAGATCAATGGAAGCTTAGCTCATGATGGAGAAGAAGAACAAGCAAAGTGAAGAAGAAGACATATAGATAAACATAGTATAATTGAGTTTGATACACAATACCCAAGTATGAAATGTAAAATCACAATAGTCTTCAATCCTAGCTCTAAGATGCACTCTTCTTCCTTCAAGCTCCAAGCCCTAGCTCCAAAGTTCTCCTTTTTGCTCCCAAAATTCGTAACCCTTCAAATTATGTCTTCAAATTGGTTAAATAGGGTTTCTGAACGAGCTAGGTGCCGGCCCTTTAAGTGACACGGGAAGTATCACATACCAGCCCTCCATGTAATACGGACTGGGTCATGTTCCGGATCAAAACAGAGAGCACCGGTTCTTTTCCTTCCAGGCGTACGGTAACCCGCACGGAACATACGGCATTCCGGCCCGGTAGGCGACATACGGACCGTATGGCTCTGAGAGTCCAAGGCTAGCTGCCCGTTCTTGGCTCGATCTTCTGTCCTACAGCTGCTCGGCTTATTTGTTCTGACAAATGCCCTCGTTTTGCTCCAAATACCTGGAAACTCTAGACTCAGGGCTCACTGCACAATAGTGAGAAGAAATGCATTAAACAACCTATTCCCGGGACCGAAAAGCTTAAGATGTGGGCTTAAAAACATCGAAAACGATGCATTTTTGCGTCCACATCACCAACACAAGGGTTTAGACCCAGGTGAGCGACGTTTTCGTCCGTCCTCTTTCCGATCTCTTTCCCCTCTTTCCCGAGCTCAAGATCTCTTCTCCAAACGACGGCGAACTCCCACGCCGTCAGATCTGGACGGAGGGGCTCCGGGCTCGCCCTGACACCCATCCCTCGTCCCTTCGAGCCTCCCTGACACCGACGCGCCGTTGAAAACCCCCTGACTCCGCCTCTCCCTCGCCGTCACTTCACCGGAACCCTAAGCTCGCCTCGCTGTCTCTGTTCCCGTCGCAGGCCAGGACCGAACTTGGGCCTTGGCCAAGAACGGGCCTTGGGCTCCAGGCCCGTTTGGCCTCGGACCATGCCAGGCCAGGCCAGACTAAGGCCCAATCCGATTTCGGATCTGGGTCCGGATCTGGTCGGGTCTAGACTTGGGTATGGGTCGGGTCTGGACCCAGGTCTGGGTCGGGCTCGGGTCGGTTCGGTTCGGGTCTGGACTCGGATCCGGGTCAGTTCGAATCTGGTTTCCGGATTCGGGTCGGGTTTCGGGTCGGACTCGGGTCGGAGCTGGGTCAATGCAGTTTTAATTAAATATTTAATAAATTTAAATAATTTAAATGGGAAGATTTAAAGGACTTGACGGTTAAATTAAAAAGGACTGAACTGTTAAAATCAGAGGACTGTTACGGACTGGACCGGGACTGATTATTATCCCTTGTTAAAACCAGGCTTTTACCCCGAGCGTGGAGAAGACCGGAGTAGGCACGGACGTCAGCAGCTAGGCGATCCAGATAGAGACTGAGAGGTAGGGAATACCTCGGAACTCACTTAATTAAGGATGTACTAGAATGCATATAGGGGAACTTAATAAGCTGTTAAAAAACTAGTACGCATAAAGGATGTGAATAACTAGCTAGACATATAAACTGTGAACATTTATGATTACTGTCTTGGAAATTTTCATGCTGGTAGAATCGGGTCATGTCGTGTCTGTAGGATTGGTTGTTTAGTGTAGGGCTGGGCACGGCCGGGTAACCGGCACCGACTCGCCTACAGGTCACCAGACCCGGTACTCCCGGTTACCACGTATGTGCCACCGGCGCCGGCACCGATCACCGTCCAAAAGGCCAAAAACCGACCGTGAATATAACCGCCGGTTCCGGTTTTTAACCGGTTCAACCGAGCCCAGTGGGCCAGTACTTCGGCTTATAGGTTTGGGCTTATTTTTTGTCTTTAATTAAGATACTCGTTCAATTTCATGACGATTTTTTGCCCATTACACTTCGCAAATTATATTAATTCCATTACATAATTGAATGCTTAGTTTCATTTCAACAAGATAAATCTCAGTTTGACTTTTAACCAAAAAAATGGGAAGTAAGAAGATAATAGAAATGAATATCTGAATCTGAGCAAATAAATGGAGATAAATAGGTAACAAATAAACTTAATACAATAAAATAAATAAGAACAACATCTACATATCAAAATACGAACAAGACCTACATATACAAAATAAGAACAAGATATACTTATTTGAAGATAACCTAATATACCCTCATGTAAGGATATAAGATTAAGTTGAAAACAAGATCTAAGTAAACAATAGGAACAACACCTAAAAATTTAAAATAAAAGAACAAATTGTAGAGAAGATAATACAAAACACAATAGAAGCAAGGATAGAGGCGATATCAGTGGATAATAACAACTCATAATAATTATAAATAAATAAATATGTATAACATGAAATAATATATCACAACAATAGATTATAAACCCTAACTTGTTAATCTGAGTTCTTAAAATTGAATCTAAGAACCCTACCGAAAACTTTTATCGGAAATACAAGTTAGGGCTTCAGAAAATCGGATCTCAGATTTTCACTTCCATCATAGATCCATAAGAAAAATCAAGAATAAAATACAAAATAAGAACAAATGAAATAGGGAAAACAATAACATGCATCAAAGATGAAGAACAAAAACATAGAAAAAAGAAAGAACATAGATGATTGCCGTGTGTGTGTGGTGCTTTGAGAGGTTGTTGTGTTGTTTTGAGTTTAGAAGAGCAGAGTTAGTAGCATTTGGTATTTATAGAAGAGAAAGGCTAGGGTTTTAAGTAAGAGCTTATGAGATGGGTTGGGCTCAATAAATAAGATAACCAAAATTGGGCTTAAAATTCGGAAGTACATGGGCCAGGTTAATAAAAATTCGGGCTGTGAGCTTATGATAATAGTTAGTTACGTTTTTCTATCCCTATTCAGCCGTTCGCTTCATCTTCTTCGTCCAAACATCAAAGTTGCAGACGCGCGTAAGGTAAACAGAGGAGGGGGACTGTGAGCTATTGTTACCGGCCGGTGCCGGTGAACCGCGGTTTTCCTTTCCCAAAACCGACCACCGGCCGAGAGAAGGTCGGCTCCATAATCCTCACCGGCACCACGCCCGAGTCGTCTCGGTTCCGGTCAAATCGGTGACGGTTGCGGGCGGTGCCGGACGGTGTCGGTGAATTCGGTGGTTTCTGCCCAGCCCTAGTTGAGTGTATCCGTTTGTGTGCTCTGTGTTGTTTAATCGGTTAATAAAGAACAAGCATGAAAACGAGTAGAGTTGTACTAGTGTTGCATATTAGTGACTTGAATGGTTATTTCCAGGTTATATGATATGTTGAACTGTGAGCTTGGGGGAACGGATATCGGTTAAGCCGGTGGGGTTACCACGTTGAGTGTGGTGTCGGTAAGTGATGATAAGTGCATGATGGTTACGGGAGTAAGTTGAGAATGTGATTGTGATTGTGATTGTGATTGTTCTGGTGTTGCCTGGTTGAGTTGTGCCCGTGAGGTGTGTCGTACCTTCCGATGCGCGACCGGTAAAGTGCGAGAGATGTACTTCCGTCAGGTGTGTCGTACCTTCCGGCGTGCGATCGGTAAAGTGTGAGGCTTGTGTGTGCTTTGGTTACACGAGAAAGGTGGTTTCCCTACCTTCCAACCTTTAGTCGGTAAAACGTTGTGTCCCGCGAAGAGGTGGTTTCCTTACCTTTCGACTAGCACTCGGTAAAACGCTGTGTTGTGCTCCGCGAGGGACCAAGCCGCGAAGAGGCGATTTCCCTGCCTTCCGTCGATCGGTAAAACGCTATGTTCCGCGAAGAGGTCGACCGCCTATCCCGACTTTGTGTTGGGGAATTTGCGTGCGGCTACGCCGGGCCGAGCGGGTTGATCCCGAGACCGTGCGATGGTTAAGAGTTGTGTGTTTGAGAATGCCTTGGATTGAAATGAGTGTTGCGGTGTTGTGGCTATGGGTGTTTTACTTGGATTGTTCCTTTCGTTGTGTGTCTGGTATAGTGGTTGGTGTTGAGTTAAAGTTGGTACAGTTGGATTGGTAAGTGTCAGATTAAAAAGGGGTATTGTCTTTTAATTTGCTTAAGTGTCGCGTCGTTGTATCAAACCTGTTAAACAACTTTTAATCGTGGAAAGGCTTTCTTGTAAATCTGTAATGAGGTGGTTTTGATGGCTTTTTCCCTATTGAGCGTCAAGCTCACCCCTTACCGTGTTGTCTACAGGTGTTAGCTGTGAGTTGGATTAGGGGACGTCGCGGAGCATGGGGCTAGCGAGGGTCCGGGACTTATCTTTACTTTTGTTTCTTTTAGAGATGTACTGTTGTTTAACTATTGTATTTGATTGAGCTTGGGACTCAGGGTTTGAACCTTTTGTTGGCTTACTTTATTTCATCTTTATTAGATATTATTTACTTTTAAACTGTTTTATTAAATTCACTAAGTCATGTCTCGGGTCCGGTCAATACCGGATTTGGGGCGTGACATCGGATCTTTGGTAGGTGTTGTTGCTGTCTTTGATGGCGTGCCTGGTCGTGTCTCTCTACCGACGGGTCTTTTCGAAGAGTCGTTAAGAAAGACCGATATGGTAGTTATTATTTATCTAGGCATTGCGTCGCCTTTTTCGATAACTATTCCTCTCGTTGGTCGTCCCTCAAATTTCCGAGAACGATTGACGGATACAACACTTGTTTTGTTTAGTATATGTTGCCTGATGTGGTTAATTTATCAATGAATATTTCTTTATAACAACATAACCTCGGCTATATAATCGTCAAAATTTTATTAACAATAATTAGATCATTAAAAGATTTACTCTTAATTAGGTAAGCCGGGAGTAAAGAAAAAACACTCGTACGGTTTTGAGCCTCTTGCGCCGTCTGCACCACCATGGCTATGGCTATGACAATTGACATAGTCTATACCATGGTTCTTCTTCTCCTCTCTATCCATCATCTACTCGGCACATCCCCTTTGAGTCATGCGCGAGTTTTCTCTGCTAGGGTTCCTCTCCGACCGCCGCTAGCCACCGCGTCGTGGACTCTCCCCCACCACCACTGACGCGTCTACTGATCCTGTTTGGTCCCCCCTCTGCAATCCCGATGGGTGTTATCTGGCTCACCTCGGCGTCAACCACCCTTCAAGCTACCTGACGCCGCCGACGTCTCTACAGTCGTTGTTGCCCCCCCCCCCTGATGCACGCATGATTCCGCTGCCCTGGGGGTTTCCTTCTCTACTACCCTCGTCCCTGATGCTGTCGCCGCCACCCTTGAAGCAATCGTCGTCGTCGTCGCCGCTTCTAACGTCGTCGCCGTTTCGGATGCCGACTAGGGTTTGGAGGAAGGAAGGCGGGGAGGGAGTTACTTGGAGAAGAAGCAACCGAGGACGTCATCCAAACGTCGAGCCACCTGAAGCCGTCGACGTCCCTTCAGCCGCCGCCGCCATGCCTAATGAACAGGAAATCGAGAATTTCCCTTGGGAGGGGAGCATTATGGACTGGACCTGGGAAGGGTCCATGTATGATGCGCTGCCTCCCCCCATCATTTTTACTGTTGAGGTCCATCGAGATCTCCGGTCTTCTAGTCTCCCCATTTGTCTTCTATCATTGTTCGTGAGGCATCAAAACAACATCGTCGAGGACGGTTTTACTGTGGAAAGAATAGCGAACATTATTAAGTGTTCTTGCCCTATTTTTTGTGTTCAAAGAGTCTCTGATACACTTTATTGTAATTGCACAATTTGATTAATGAAATTCCGTACCATTCGCCCAAGAAAAATTAGGTAAGCCGGTCGGGTGTAATTTATTCAACAAACACCCATTTAGAAGACAGAGAGTACTAATGATTAGTTCAGTGGCCGAATCCAAGAATCCAGCTGTTCTATTAGTGCTTAGTATTTGGAGAACAGATCATATCAATCTACATATTGTTATTAAGAACACCGTAGGTACAAAATCAAAGTCAACCCGGCTGTCGAGATTTTTCATCTCCTTTGAGTAGACCGAGTTTTCTTTGTTGCTTTCATTTTACTTCACATGATTCTTATTAGATTATGTTGGTGGTTTTGTGTTCTTTCCTCGAGACCTACTTCATTTTTCAGATTAAAAATTCATTAGTGCCTCGAATGATGTCTTAAAGCTTTATGCAAGTCATATTTTTGGAGTTCACACTAACTCTACAAGAGGACATAAACTTTATTGGCACGACATCATTTCCATAAACATTAACCATCTCCACACAGTTCGTTAGTCGTATCAAAACAAAACACACCACAAAGCTTCCTTATTCATCTTATAAAACAAGGTTGTTTTTCTCAGAAACATGAGACTTGTTTCTGGCTGAAGAAAAGGCCAGAAGGCCCCTCATCAGGGAGCAATGCCAACCTCACTGCACTCTCTGCCCCTTGAGCAGCACTCAGTAGACCCGTGTTGCAATTCATATCGGTCTTGACAAAGCCAGGACAAACACTATTTACGCGGAAGCTCGGGTACTTATTCGCCACTATCCTCGTATACGCGTTCATACAAGCTTTCGAATGCGAGTAAGCATGAGGCGACCATCCCTTGGCCTCCAACTTCCCTTCTTTCAGATCTCTAAGAAACTCATCCAACACTTTCTCCACTTTCTCCTCCGTCAGCCCTTCCCCGTCCCCTAGGACTCCCCTCGCCCATTTATTCGTTACCTTCTGCAACCGAAAACTCAACTTAAACGGTGAGACTGGTAGTTGAAGATTCAATTATAGTTGGAAAAACTTCAAGAAACAATTATATTTTGACTTTATAGTACAAGATATTGACTTTGCTATCATTCAAAGTACATGGCTTGACAACAAATTTTTCAAAAACAATAGTTTTCTGTCCAAAAAGACGAAATATTCTGTGTTTTTTGGACAGAATATTCCATGTTTTGAACAGAATATTCCGAAATTTTCGTCTTTTTGGACAGAAAATTATAATTTTTGGAAAATTTGTTGCCAAACCATGTACTTTGAACGATAACAAAGTCAATCGTTATATCTTGTACTACAAAGTCAAAACATAGTTGTTTTCTGGAGTTTTCCCATTATAGTTTTATATTTTAACAGATATGTCTGGTAACGAACCTCGAGCAATCCTAGACTTGAGGAAATGTTGACGATCCTCGGTGAATTGGATAGCTGGAGAAGTGGGGCGAATGTTTCGATCATTCTTTTTGCGCCGTAGTAGTTTATTTGGACGCACTCTACCGCAGTGTCGTAAGTTTGAACTGCTAGCTCTTTCCAGTTGAGCTCTCCGCTTGGCTGTACCATCAAAACAACTCTTAGGAAATCAACAACGATTCAAATCACTTTGATGTTGTAAGCGTTGGCTTACCCAACCACCGGAAAGTTGAGCAGCTTTGGCGAAAGAGTCCAAGTCCAGTTTAGCACCACTTACCCCTGCATTGTTCACCTGCAGTAGCGGTTCCAAGTAGTGAGGTACAACAACGTTAGAATGATTTGTGAGCTAGAATGACATATATACCAAAATGTCGAGCTTCCCGAAACGGTTTTTTATAAAATCTGCAAGAGCGGTAATACTGGCAAGATCCGCTACGTCGAGCTTATGAAAAAGCACTTGATCTGAACATTGATTCGCCAGCTCCTCCGCGGCTGCACGGCCCCTCTTCTCGTCCCTTGCTGTCAATACCACCGTGATCCCTTCGCGTGCCAATTGCTTGCATATTTCAAACCCGATCCCCTTGTTCGCTCCTGTCACTATTGCATACCTGAGCACAGGATCATGCATAACTCAACTAAAATCTCAAGTTGATAATTGAAAATTTAATTATAATATTATATTCTAACACCGCGTAAAGAACCAATTACCTCTTTTCTTCCATTGTATTGACACCAATTAACAGCTTATGTTATGGGGGATATATCTTGGTATTTATAGGCCGGAATAAGCCAACGCTTTGCTTGATGCATGCCAACGCTTTGGTTGATGAATGTGTTAAATGGGGTTGGTTGGGTTTTGATTTCACCTCTTAGCCCATGTAGCAACTTGCATTAAAAGAGACTTGTCCTAGCTCACTATGTACCCTACATTTTGGGTGCAAACTAGCATTCTTTCCTTTATCTGGTTCTACTGTTCATATATTTATTGAGCAACAAAAATGGGTGGCCATGGACTCAACATCGGCAGCTACTCTCCTTTATCACCAACTACTTTCTACTTCTATGGCCTTTCAACCAATATCATCTTGACTAGGTTCTACTTTTACAGCTCGTCTCATCTTTTGTACACCTATATTTAAATAGCTCCTGTACTCAGTTAGCTCTAATTAATTATCCCATGATGAAAGTTGGTGACTCTTCAAGTTTCTTGTTTTCTCTAGTTATTTTTATTAATTTCGGTATCAAGTAACATGATGTGTGTTTAGAACCTTGTTTGACCACACTTTTGCTTCTCTTTACCATTGTTTTGTGCTTAACTCCATGTATTTGAAACAATACGAGTACCTGACCACAACGCCAAGTTCTCGCACGGCATATCTTAGAGCATGAACAGCGGAATGGCACCGCTCCCCACTCTACGCGCGCACGGTCTGAGGAACGCGGTCCGACCCGTTGTGGAGTCGAAAAAACGCGGTCCGCGCTCCCGCTCCCGCTCCTCGCTCCTCGCTCCCCTCTCGCTGGCCGAGCGAGCGGTCCGCGCTACTCGCTCCTTCGCTGCGCTGGACGTCTGTGGTGCCGTCACGTGTCCACCCGACCGTTGACAACGGTCAAAAAACGTCTATTATTTTATTTTTTTTAATTAAAAATCAGCAAAAAAAAGCCTATAAATACCCATCCTCTTCTCATTTTTTCCACACCAATCTCCACTTTCACTCTCCAACTTCACTCTCTCCTTCCCAAATTCTCCTCTCTCGTTTCAATTATTCTCGTGAAAAATGTCGGGCGACGCTGGGTCTCGTGCACAGTCAGCTGGTGACGAAGTCGGATTCAGCTCCGAGGAACTGGCACGAGATTTCCAAGACATTCTAGCGGAGAATCGGGACAACTCCGCTTTCTCCTCATACGCGCAACCGGGGTCGAGTTCAGGTAAGTGCAAACTTATTATTTATGTAACGTAATTTTTTAATTAATTTATTGTATTAATGCATTGTATTAATTTTTTTATTAATTTATTATATTACTGCATTGTATTAATTTTTTCCACTTAATTTATTGTATTAATTTTTTGTATTAGGGAAATACCGTCCCCAACAATTTCAAATGGCGCCAGGGTTCCAGGTGCCATCACAATTTGGTATGCACCCACAAGGACAAGCGTTCTCGATGCCACCCCAATTCTACAACTACCCCGGGTACACACTACCCGACGTAGACCTCCCACAACCATCCTCTGCCGGACCTTCCCAACGACGACCCTGAGCCCCTGCCCGAGCCCGAGCCCAACCCCGAGGCCAACCCCAAGCACCAGATCCGGAGGGCCGGACATTCAGCAAGGAGGAGGACATCCACCTCATAGAATGCTGGTTGAGTACTACAAAATACCTCATCAAGGGAAATTCTCAAGCCGGCAACACATTCTGGTGCGTTGTTACGAGTAAATACAACTCGAGGGGAGGTCTCTCAAAGCGCCTCTGGCCAGCTATCAAGAAACGTTGGCTCAGAGGTTCCTCTCAGACAAGGAGGTTCCTCGGCTATTTGAAGAGGTCCAAGGACGAGTATGCGAGCGGCGCCAACCACGACGAGCACATGAGACGTGCGAAGGAAATGTGGGTGGTCGCAGGGAAAGTGGGTGACCACCCACTAAAGTTTGACCTGGATCATTGGGTGATGAAGCTCGAGGGCGTCGACAAGTTCACTGCCGAGGAAGGCACAATGGGAAATATCTGCCGTCAACAAGTACGCCAACAACGACAGCGGTTGGATGAGGCTGGGGCTTACAGCTCAACCCCACCCACAAGCACAGGGGACGAGTACACACCTCTCAGTGGTGAGTCTCAACCACCAGAATGGGGAGCTCCCGACGACTACGAGGGGATTGAGGTCCCTCTCAGCGACACACCCCCATCCCCTGAGGCCGCCCCAACTCCCCTTACCCGAACCCGACCGCAAGGAAAGAAGGCAACGAAGGCCTCAAACAAGTCCACCATCCTCACGGCCCAAATGTCTGCGTTCACCGACCAGGAACGTACACGGCTGGAGGTTGAACGTACAAGGGAGGAACTCTATGCAGAAAAGAGCCGCTCGCTACAGAAGACACACGATAAGTGGGAAGCAAGCATGGCCTTCTGCATGACTTTGTATACCACTGATACCTCCAGTTTCAACGAAGAACGTTTGGCAGAGCACAATGCATTGAAGAGACGAACGCGAAGAGTCTTGCATGCCCTTGAAGATGAAATTGACGAGCTTCGACGACAACCACAACCACCACCACCACCGGGGGATGCTTCCACCTCATAGACTTTTTTGTGGGTTGTATTAAACGGGGTTGAATAAAATTCGAAGTTCATTTATATTCGTGTTAAATTTATTTATGAATTATTTATTGTCATTAATTATTTATTTCCAAAATTGTTTAAATTATAAATAATTTAAACGGTTTCTGATAAAGAATTAAATAAACAGCAAAATATCAATTAATAATCCAGTCAACATCCAGTTAGCACTGTTCTGCACTCCCAGAACCTCATAGGGCCTTTCTATTGCAAAACACCCACTATTCTGCACTCCCAAGACCTCACTTTTGTCCAGCCAGCACAAGTTCTGCACTCTCACTCCCTCACCAAGGTCCTTTCTGTTGTTCATGCTCTTAGCAAACACCGTCGTCCTCCATACAAACAAACAAGAGCCAATCATACTCGTAACTTGAATAAAAAGCATTTTACGATAAGAATGCACAGAAACATAATCAACCTTAGATTCGAGTATTATAATAAGGAAAACTACAAATACATACTTTTAAATCGGTACGATTAACTGATGTTTATTTTAAGTTTTTTTTTAACTGATGCATATTTCGAAGTTACAACTCGTAACCAGAAACCCTTTCTGTCCACTTTTCCATCCATATTTTGTTACTTTTTTCTAAAATACCCAAAGTTCCCACACACCTTTGTATACATTATAGTTAAAATCAAGGTTGTAAAAGGCGCTAGGCGGTAGTCGGGCGGCAAGAGGTCCTAGGCGTTAGGCGGGGACTAGTCGGGGCCTAGGCGGATACTATTATTTTATTATTTTTAATTATTACTAAATATATATATCAATTTTAATATATTATCTAACCCAAATTCAATCCATTTTACCTTTCATAAATCCGATCCATATTTATTTTATTAATTTTTTATTCCTTTTAATTTATCATTTTCAAATTATATTATCATAATAAAATATCTTTGATCTTGAAGACAAAAGGTAAGACACGCTGTTGACAACATTTACCAAAGTTTTTTTTTGAAACAACATTTACCAAAGTTAATTACATTTTATATAATATTTTAATATACTTTTAATTATATTTATTATATTAAGTAATAAATGCATGACAGGCTTTGACAGCACAAGTGCACAACCGGTGCACTTCTCAAAGCTACACTTCTCAAGGTTTTATTTTTTCAAGTTTTGAAACGTTTTAACTCCATTTCTTTTTGTCCATTGATAACTTTCTCTCTCTAGGCTGCATATCTTCTCACTTACTCAGATTGAACGATCCATTTCTTCTTGTCCATTGATAACTCTCTCTCTCTTAGCTCCATATCTTCTCACTTACTCAGGTTGAGCAACAAAGGAAAAAAAATAATCTAGAAGTAGAAGTCGCCGTGAGCTTTACATTTCAGTCTCTTCATCTTCATCCTCTCTGTTGAAAATAAATTTTCATCTTCGTTGAAAGTCACCGACCGGCCGGAAAGTCGCCGCCTGGCCCGCCCAGGCGCCCGAAAGTCGGCTCAGCGACTTTTCACGCCCGACCCACTTAAATCGTGGCGGTAATCTGGTATTTGGCGCCTAGGCGGGCGCCTGGGCCGCCATTTACAACCTTGGTTAAAATAAAATAAAAAATAAAGTACAAAAATTCCCTAAATCTACACGGGACGCCTCTCTCTCTCAAACACTCTCCTCTCTTCTCAAACATGCTCAGAGACGGAACGCCGCAGCTCCTCTCTGTTTCTCCTCTCCACCACTCACCGGAGGAATCGGAAGCCCAATACCAAGAAGAACATGTGGAATCGGGGTGATTGGTGATATCCGTGATTAATTTTTCAGTTTGATGTTGTTGTATTTCTGGGTGTGATTCTTGTTTTGAGTTTCATCTGATACCTAAAATGAATTTTAGAGTCGTGTCTATGTAGTGGTCCGGATTTCTGCAACTCCTCTCTTCTCCGGTGAGCCTCTATGACGATGTCTAGGTTAGGGATTTAATGTTTTTGTTGTCTGTATTGTTTTTCGATCCATATTTTACAGAATTAATTGTAAATCATTTGTTGGGATGATAAAAGTAAATGTTTGACTCTGTCTTTGTTCAGCACATAGCCACATATCTTGTTGTCATTGCATGTTCATACACCTACAATTTTGCTTGATTTGGGGTCATAAAGGAACATGAATCGTTTGTCCAGAGTTCAGAGGAAAATAAAAATAAAAGATTAAAAAAAGAATGGAATTACAAAAAAAAGGGAAAATAAAAAAGATTTAAAAATTGAAATAGGATTATTGAAAAATAAGAAAAGTAATGAGAAATAATTATTGAAAAATAAGAAAGATAATGAAAAAAATTACTAAAAAATAAGAAAATGATTTTGAAAAATAAATCTGATTTTATAAAATAAAACTTATTTTTTAAATTTGAAATTTGATTTTTTAAATAAAAAATATTTTTTAAAAAATAAAACTGATTTATTAAAAAATGATAATTAGTGAAATTTAAATATAATTAATAAATATATTCAAGAAATAAAAAGCTTAACTTTGAAAATATGATTTATATTTTTTTTAATGAAAATATGAAGTTTTAAAAATATGTATTTAGAATTAAGAAAAATTGAATAATGTTTTATTCAAAAATATATTAGGTTTAGGGTTAGAAGGGTAGGGTGTAAACTCGGGTAATAGTTGAACGTATTTTAGGTATGTCAAAACAAAAAATAACAGAATATGGATGGAAAAATGGACGGAAGGAGTTTCTCAATGCACGAATTGGTTAAAAAAACTTAAAGATAAACATCAGTTAATCATGTCAACTTAAAAGTATGCATTTGTACTTTTCCCTTATAGTAAATACATCAAAAAAATAATTTATTTGAAAAAAAAAAGTTTGTGTACGATAAATGCATTAGCTCATTGAATATTTTAAAACAACGAACATCTGAAAAAGCACGTTTACTAATTGCTGGACAAAACGATGAATTGTTACTAAAAAAAAACATAAATTTAGATCCAAAGAGAGATCCATCTAAGGAAGCTAATAAAGAGATACTTGGTCCCGAGACACCGTGTCCAAATGTTATTGGGGTTTTGCTATATTAGGCACAGTATACGCGGCATGATATAGTGTTCACAGTAAATGTCTTATCATGTTCAATTTAAAACCCATTAGATGACAATGGAATGATATCAAGTGTATAATTCATTATCTAAGTGGAACTAGAGATTTGAGGCATTGTATTCCAAGTCCAGGGGAGATATTGACCTGACTTGATATGTTGATGTAGAATATTTATAAAATCCTCATAAAGCTCATTCCCGAACAAAATATATTTTCACTTGTAGTTAAACAGTTATTTCCTATCGTCCTACGAAACAGACTTTGGTTGTGACATCCTCAAACCACTCGAAAATTCAAATGCTACATGAAGTTTTCCGAGTGTATATACTTGCGCTCTATTTTTAAGCATATGTTATGCTCATTGTTCTAAAAATCCCGACTAGGTCCCGCCTAGGCGCCCGCTTAGGCCCCATTTCCTTGTTGGCCGACCCGATTAATTCCCGATTAATTGAGTAAATTCCCGATTAATCCCCGTTTAATCCCTGCTTAGTCACCAAAAGGCCCTAGCCGCCCGACTAGCGCCTAGCGATTTTTAGAACCTTGGTTATGCTCAATTGGTTTTCCTCCGTCTAGTTTTCTTTCCATTATATATGAAGACAACGGAATTTGAATTGTTCAAGTGAGAGGAGCCTATATCAAAAGAGACATAATCGAGCACATCTCTCCGAAGTAGTTTTATACTCCCCAATAGTGTAAAGAGATTGGTGTCAAACAGATTAGGTCCTGCAAGAAATTTGGCTGACTTATTTACTAAGACTTCAAGAAGCTAGTAAAATTTTCACTAGCTTCTTTAGGAAGCAACCAAAGTAAACCAATTTGTCATCGGGGGAGACAAGTGAAAATTTCTATGATAAAATCCAACCAAATTAATTTTGAATAACAGTTTTAACCTTAATGAATAGCATATAGTATCAAAGTGAATATTTCCTCAAAATTGGACATCAAATAAGATTACTTTCAAAATTCACCAAGTACACGAGCGAACAACGGTGATCTGTCAATCTGATTAGCATTTTGCCAAACCCAAATTGTTTCATACGACGAGTGACTAAGCCCAGACTGAATCGCCTAAAATAAAACTCATGAAATGCAGGGTACATGTTCTTACAGAGTGGTACAATTCACATGTATCCTGTTTAAGCTCTGTTTAAACTCCACAAACACAAGTGAGGTTCTTAAATGCTTTAGAACCAGATCGGTACTCCTTAAATCCTTGAATCAAGTATTATTTTTATTAGTCAAAATTTAATTTGTTATAAGGTTAATTCACTAATCCTTATTTCATAAAATAGGCAAAGCACTAACAGATTCCCTAAAACATTACCATTCGGACCTTCAAAAACCTCTCACACCACGCCCATTTGGTTCATCTACAAATTAAATTTAAAGTTCCACTTTATACGCAAAAAATGGCATCTACTAATATAGAAATTTGGCATACATGTTTAATTGGGATAAAAAAATCATGTAAAATAGGAGTAAATTTAGCATACATGTAATTGGAGGGTGTAAGAAATTAGTAATTTGAAGTCTTTTGAAAACATTTAACTCATGAAAGCTTGATTTTAAGTGTAAATGAATAATAAAGTTAGTATTAGAAAAAATGTAGTAAAGCTTACTAGACCAGCTTCTTGGAGGAGAAACCTCTCAGCAAATCTGAAGAGCAAAACACGTTAATATACGAGCAGTTAAACACCTTCCAAGCTATTGTAAATCGCAAGGAGGTTGCCTGAATCACCACTCGCATACACACAAACAAACCATTAACATTAACCTTAAATCTATCAAACAAAACAACATAAACCAGATCTCTTACTACGTTAGGCAGTGAAATCATGTATCAGCCAACCATAAATAATCCGATAAATATCAACGAAATATCGGATATTAGTGGGAAGAGCTGAAAAGGGATCGATTTTGGGTGCTGCATTCATCCCACAGGCATGGATTTTAATAAGCCAAAGAGTCAAACTCCAGACCCTTAATTTAACACAAAACAAGAGATTGTGCGGCGTCGCCAGAAAACGAGACCCAGAATCCCGAAAACTCAGACTCTATTCGTAACCCTAATTCAGACTACGATGATGGTACCCACTGTATTCGTGGGCTTTTATAGAGTGGCGCGACCCACCCCTTTTGCGGTTTCACCCTCATCTTTACTCTATTTTCATTTTAACCCTTCATGTTTCACTTATTACATTCAAATCCCAAATGCATGCAATCTACTTATTTTAAATTAGTTGCAACAAGCCAACAACTAATGTATCTTACTTGTTTATTTTATTCTTTAATGTGTTTGTTTAAAGACATGATCGGAAGGGATGGACGCATGTTGACACTCAATTGAATATGAAGAAGATGATGACATATAATTTATGGGTTTTTTAACGGGAGGAGAAATATTATAAACGATGTGAATGATACATATTAGAAAACTCAAGAACTCGAAAAGGAGTATGGACTGAATCATAAACAGCAAAAGCATATGAAAGAGGATTACAGTCATGTGACCTGGACGGGGCTAAAAACCCTGTTACTATAGTTAGGACTCTTCAATATTCTTAAATCCCTCCCCAGCCGAATCTATATAACGGACCCCTTAAGTTATCTAAAAAATCTCGACATAGTGTTGGTAATATTCTCTCATGTGCGACCATCAATCAAAGACGAGGAAAGTCCAAAGAAGGCATCAAGTTGGGAGGGGGCAGCATCAACGTCACTATGGAGCGGCGATGATGATGAGCTAAGAGAGGGACGATAGCTTGGTTAGGGTGTGGCGAGGAACGCATAGAGGGAACTCCCGATAAGGAGAAGGCGATAAGTAAAATCAGCCTGAAGAGGTTGCGGCGAATGATCAGCAAACGGGGAGATGGAACTATCAAGGCCATTGTATGTGTCCAAAGTAGAGGTCAAGTCATGATACTCTTCCTCCACCCTATCTGCCCACCTATCGGACTTGCTATCCGTCAAATCCAAAGACCCAGCGACTGAAGGTGAAGCCCTTGCACCGATCTGCGAATCCCTAACAGGTTGAGGAGAAGAATGGTCGTTCGGAGTGACGGGGATCAACTACTGTCACGCCCCCAAATCCGGCGTTGACCGGACTAGAGACGTGACCTGAGTTGAAATAGTTAAGAAACATAAAGGACAGGTAAAGGTTCCAAAATCTCAATAACTTCGTCAAAACGACACATCAGTGAATAGTTTAAAACAACGTGAGTCGCAGCTCAACATAAATAGTCAAATAAGGTATGTCCAACATAAGGGACCAACACAACTCTAGTGATAACCCGAAGAGTCCCAAAGCTCCCTAGCCTCGGCCTCTCTAGACATCTGGTACTCCTGTAAAACAATTAGAAATCAAAAGGGGGTGAGCTGACGCTCAGTAGGAAAAACCTTAACAACTCAACCCTTAAGTTTAAGATGAACTGTCTACGAATGCAGCTCGAACGACAGAACGATATAATAAATAAGGAGGCGATAAAGAATCGGAAATAATTACAATAACGCAATAGTATCCAAGTAACAGGAATATAACTAGATTTATAATAAATGTTTCAAAAGACGAACATTAGTCAATTGGGATATATAAGTATCTTGCCAACCCCTTTGCTTTCTCAAGCCTCCGATCCGTGGATAGATTCTGGGATCACCTCGGTTCCCGTAATCCGATCTACCAGAGTATTCACATCATGTCAGATTTTCCCTCGGTCCAGAGGACGCACATGCGTTGGGGCACCGGAAACAATCCCAAATGGGCGCTTATCGTCGGGATTCCCAGAAATACTTCCAAAGGACCATATATCATAGGGAACCAAGGTAGTGCTCGATGGGGACGCACATCCTTGGGTGGAACCTTAGTAACCATCTCTCAAGAAGTAACCCAAACAATATCCCGCAGGATCTGTTCTTAGTCGATCTATGTCCCGCATGATCTACCAATAATCAATAAATATCCCGCAGGATCTGTCAATAATTAACCCTTGTAATATCCAATAACCAATGCCCTCAGGCTCCAATACTCAGTCCATATCTCATTGTATCTGTCCACCTCCAACCACCACAACGGCACCGGATTACCCCCCCCCCCCCCCCCCCCGGTGTAGTACCGAACCAAACAAACCAACAGACAAACTAATAAATGAGCATGCATTCAAGAATAAGAATATAGGAACAAGTATAAATGGGTCACCAATCAACGCTCAACAGATCACACTTCCATCATAATCAGACATCCAAAACACTCCATACTTACCGTATACTTACCTGTCACGAACCAACGGTACATCGATCACCTGATTGTGCCCTGTGGCGCAACCAGTCATACTCGATCATCCGTTCAATCAACAATTATATTAACATAAATACTCAATCAATCAAGTTATATTCAACAAATCAATCAACAAGTGAACAACTATTTAGCATTCAATCATACGAGCTACTCTAGTTTCATTAGACTCTTAGGTTAACCGAGCAATTAGCAACCAAGCAAACCAAGCATGTGAACCTAGCACACAGCTAATCCGAGAACTCTTCACAGCCTCTCTACCAGTCAATCAATTTCCCAAGTATTGAAAGCACACTTCACTAATTGTCATCGTCCTAACATGCATACTAGACTTATCCGATTATTAGTAATTGAAAAACGATTAATCTAGTTATTCGCATCCTATAGGCAAATCTAGGACGTTTCCGATTTTATTATCCTGATCATGCATTCTAAGCGATAAATAAGTAATTAAAGCTTTCCCTACCTTGCGGTCTTCCTACGAACAAATACTCCTATCAACAGCTGTCCGGCTCGCCTCGTCACCTCGGCGGAGTCCCAGCTACGAATCTGGGTTTACACACAAACGATCCAGAATCAGATCGGGTCCTGACTACCCAGTTCTTTAAATTAACAGGTTTTCATTTCCGTTGATTAAACCGTTTAATCTGATAAAGTCCGACTTAGTCTCAAGTGTCGTTTTAAATCAATTTTAAATTTAATTAAACAAATTAGTCCCAAACGGTCCGTATCCGATCCAGTCCCGGGGTCAGGCCCGAGTCCGAGCCCGAAGTCCAGAGTCAGTCCAGGCCATGGCCCAGACCAGATTCGAGCCCAAGGCCCAAATCTAATCTAGGCCGAGGCCCAGCTGAGTTCCGAGCCCAAGCCCAAGGACTCTACCTCGTCCGATCTGAGCTGGGAACGGCGATGGCTGGGGCTAGGGTTCCGGCGACTCCGGCGGCGGCGGCGTCAGGTAAGCACAGGGGTTTCTGATGGTGGTGAAGGCTCGAGAACTCGAAGGGACGGGTGCAGGTGCTAGATCCGAGCTCTTCCGGCCAGTTCTGACGGCCAAAGGGCTCGCCGGCGCGTGAGTTCCAGATTTGGAACTCGAGCGCTCCGGCGACGCTCTCAGGTCCCGTCCGACCCCAGAGTGAGCTCGGAGCTCGAGGTTCCAAGCGAAGAAGAAGGTGGGGAAGGTGATTCTGGTGAGGGTTTAACTCACCGTCGCTGAATCCCCACGGATCTGGTACGGTGGTGCTCGGAATCGGCGGTGGCGGTCGGGAATCGAAGAGGGAGAGGACGGGTGGAGCTCTCTTCTGGGTTTTTGGGGGTTTCGTCGCGGTTGAGAGAAGAAGACGGAGTAGAAGGGAACGGAGATGAAGGAGATGAAGGAGATGAAGGTGGACGTGAGGTCGGAGAAGAAGAAGCAGAAGAAGTGGTGGCCGGAGAAGGAGAGGGAGCCGGCGGCGGGTTCTGGTTCGGTGGGAGAGAGAGACGATGTCTCGTCTCGGGAGGTGTGCGCGAAGAGTGGAGCTGAAGCGGTGAGAGGGGGGTTTTAAAGCTAGGGTTGGTGCAATCGGGCCTTGGGCCGATCCTGGTGCGCGTGCGAGAAACGGGCCTGGTCTGGCTCGGCCCAAAGCCGAGTCTGATCAGGCCCAAGCCGAAGCCTGATCCTTTTTTTTTCTTTTTTTAACCAACTCGATACAAAAACAACCCTCAAGTATCGGTTCGCACTTTAAAACCCCTTTTAAACAAACTGGGTTTTACAACTACACTACTAGGGATAAGCAAGTGAGAGCCCGAACGAGAGATAAGGGCAGAAGGACTCCTTTTCTCGATATACGAGGAAATGCCTACATCCAGTTCACATTATGGGAGAAAAGGAATGAAGTCGTCCAAAACCTTCTCGAGAAGCACATTCGCACGGAAGCTAGGACATTGAGCTCAACCACCCGTTTGTCCATAGATATATCCAAGACGTGGACCAGAGCTAAATCCTTATACGATTAGGCCAACAATAGAGAGCACGAGTGAATAAATGTTGTGACATTGTGTCAACATAATAATCTATGTGTTTTGATGATGACAAGTATGCATATATTTATTCAAGATCAAATAACTCTCTCATATGTTTATTTTTTCAAACCAAACTCTTTTTACAAAAGTTCTTATATTTTTGATACATGTGATTTTCGGATTTTTCAAGACAGTAATTTTGGTTGCATTTGAGGTAACTTTGAAAAATCATATCAAATTCATTTCTTTATCAAATTACGATTTTTTGATGTTTTAGAAACCTCTATGAGTCTACTTTTTAATGAAAAAACTGGTTCTTCACTTTCATACTCCATCAGAGAGTAATGGACAGAAAAGTGAGTAGACATCAAATCTGCAAGAACAGGTAAAACAGATTTTCTTGGCTGTCTTTCTTGAATAAACTAGAATTATCTACCAGGTAATAATAGGCCTATGCTATACCATTGGAAATATATATGAGTCTATTTTCTAACCCAACTGACCTTACTTGATTTGTAATCTTGTGGAAAAAGTTATGCTCATTTGAACAAGCAAAGGTCAAAGCTGAAATTCCTGGCAGCAAGCATGCTCATCATCTACTTGTGTCCAATGAAGTTGTGCACGAAATTTAAATCTCCAAGGACATTTTCAGACCTTCAATGATGATCAAGGAAGGCTATGGAAGATTCAAAATCTCTATTTTGAAAGGGTTCAAGTCCTACCAATAGGATTCTTGTAAGTATGATCATTAAGATATGGTTTGACTAGCTCATCACTCAATCTCTCTTCCCTTATTCAAAAATCTGATTTCTCTTGATTATTTAATCCTTTTTTTATTCATTCAAATTGATTTTGAAAAGAGAGAAGACATCATTTCAATCTTGAAATGTGTTGAGGGCATTTCTTGTCAAGATATGCCACTTGACTTTGCACTCAAGTATTTCTTCCAACAACTCTTTTTTTTTTAATTATCAAGTGCCAAGTTTTTGTCTATAAAAGCCCCCATTTGTTTCTTCATTTTAAGACACAACACTTCTACTCTTTCTCTACAAAAATTCAGCACAAAGTTCTTCTTCATCTTTGAGAGAAAAATCATCTTGAGAGCTCTATTCTTCTTTGTTCAAGAAATCTTTTTCAAAGTCATGAACTAATAGTTTCATATCTTTTGATCTTTGAAAAACATATATTCTTATTGTTATATCTCTTCTTGAACATGTTATGCTCTCTTTATAAACTATTTTGAAATCTTCTTCTCTCAAAATCATCTTGAGCTAAGTCTTACATATCTTGAAATCATATATAGCTTCTTTGTACTTCATCTTTATATCTTGATTGTAGTTGAGGCATTGTGTTTATTCTATATAAGATTAAACACATTGTATTGTTGACTCTTGGTGAGTTGACCTCAATATTTTCTATTGTAATTGGCCTTGTAGGCTAGAAAAAGGGTGTTGTAGTTGGTTGCAAGATTTGTTCTTGCAAAGTGTTGTAGTGGTTGCAAGATTTGTTCTTGCTTCTCATTTGGTGTTGTAAATTGCAAGATTAGTTCTTGTGAGACTTTGTAACATTTACTATAAGTTAGTAAAAGACCGAACTCTAAGTGAGTTCTTTAGTGTGGACGTAGCAACTCTAAGCAGAGTTGTAAACCACGTATATCTTGTGTTGGCTTTCTCTATCTTGCTATCTTTGCTTGTTGTTTAAATTTCCGAATTTATTTTTAAGTTGCTATATTTTGTAATCAATCTATTAACCCCCCCCCCCCCCCCCCCCCTCTAGATTGATTCTTGGGACCTAACAATAGAAACTAGCCGACCAAACGTCCCAACAATATTAGAAATGGACTCAATGCTCCATCACACAACATAAAGGTCATTAGGTTACACAAAGGATGTGCACTCTAAACAGATGTCGATCAGCACAATCAGTGAAGGAGAAGAAGCAAAGACTCATAGCCTTTCAATCGTCAACCGCTAAAGACACCCAAAAATTATGGTCCGTACATGTGATGAGTGGGGATGACTAAGCGTCAAAACCCTCTTTTAACGTGCATCAGGACATGGTCATCAAGGAATATATTTGACGGTTAAGTACCGGTCGATACCACAGGGAGTAGATGTGTCACTAGTATTTTGCTAAAACCTAAGGATGTGGGATGTCACTTTCACATCCCTGTAAGGGAAAATAAAAAAGCAGAAATGTAAAAGTTGTTGCTTAAGTTTAGGCAAAAGTAAAATATGTACACGCTGTCATCTAAGACACAACTTTCGATTCACACAAAGAGTTGGTCACGGGTACAAGTAAATATGACTCCCAATTAACGCATGGTTTGGTTAACAATGATGAAATCAAATAATGTTTTCCTTATGGTCTTAGAACACTTAAGTTCCTATGTATGCGGTATCATGAAATCAACCGCATACTAGTCACGGGGAGAGGGCACAAGACCATTGCCGGACCGATATGCGAACCACCAATAATCGAAAAGCAATAGAAATAGGATGTAGTTCTATGATCTTGAGCGAAGCTCGATCAATCCTCGAACGAGAGATAACGACAACAAATGAATGTCACTCTCGATATCATCTACCACACGTAGAGATAGCTACACCACTCGGCGAATCGACTCAGCTACGCCAAGTTCACTTCCTAATTCTCGAATGCTATCGATAAGACGAACACCGAAAATCAGGTATAACTAAATAGAGTATCGAATCACGATACTCTGGTACTACACAAGCATGAGAGGACTCTAAATAAATAGCGAATCTACTCAGCTACGCCTAGTTCAATCAACCTGACGACCGAATAAATCGATCATTAAGGAGAACTACATAGAGTAACGAATCACGGAACTCTGGTAATACACAAGCGTAAGTAAATTCTACAAAAGTGAAATCTCGTCTCACACTAGATCGAATCATGGATCGCTCCAAAACATCAATCTACATAGTGCTCACAACAATTAAGGAAAATCCCCTAAATCGTTCGGTCGGCTTGAAACACACAAGAGAATCGAGAAAACACAACCTAGCATATTTCTATCTCGTCAATAGGAAATCAAGATATGTGAATGTCGAAAATCCTAGATAAGTTCACTAAATGGCTAAAGTTTGCATTTTTACCAACTCTAGCCTAGAACTTAATATACACCCGGTAAATGAAATAGCTAGCACATGAAATCGGGTTTTATAAGCATAAATTTTTTGAACACAAAGTAAGAAAATCATGCTTGAACATCGGTTAGCTAAAATATACACAAATACCCATACAAGCAAGTGGATGCTATTAAGCTCAAAAAACCAAAATCATGCCAAAAACACCACAAAACTCAAATTAACCATCAATCCATGCATTAAATTAAAGGAACTCAACATTTACACAACACTCATGACCAAAGATTGAAATCCAAGGTCATGGATTTCAAATCCTACTAAAGCATACAAAAAAAACGATTTTTACAACAAAATAGAGAATAGTAGAGATTAGAACCGGGATTGGGTTGAAAAACTCAATCGAAAACTCCTCCAGCTTGCAAACCCACCATCTCCAACTCTCCAAATTTTCAACACATGAAAATAGAGAAGTTGGAGATGGTGGGAGGCTCATGGATGCCCTTCCGCACGGATGGAAAGCTGTGTCTTCCTCGGCTTCGGTCGTTCTAACAGGAACCCATGTGGAACCTTTGTTGTTTCTATTTTTTACAGGTACCCGAAGCCGGACGGACCGTCATCAGCCCAACTTGGCCAGCGGTTCGGAAAATGGTCTCCCCATGCGGGAAATGTTCAGAGTTCACCACACAATCATGTCTAAAGTCAAGGAGCTCAATTGCGTCCATCCAAGGGTGATGATGGAAAGAGGGAGAGTTGTGGGGAAGGGATCATTTGTATACCCCCCCGGTGAATATCACGCCTTCCCCTTGTCTATTTTTATCTTGAAGGAAAAGATGGCTAGGGAAAGGATTGGACCGCAGCCCCGACAATCCCTACTAGCTCAGAGGATTAACTAGCATAAAACTTTAGGGGCCATGGACAGATGATGACAATTTACCCAAGCAATCAGAAGCTCAAGTAAGAAGCTCAAGATTTCCAGCCAGTGCAAAAAGGGGTAAGACAGGCCACATGTTTAAAGTATTATGAAGTAGAAAACAGCAACACCATCTTTGTGACAGATAGATAAAAAAGTGGGTATATGATCAATTAGATAGATGCAGTCTTTGTAAGTGGAGGAGGGGGGATGGATCTGTCGTAACTCGGATAGGACAACCTTTATTCCTTTGTTGTTGGGAGTTTCGTGATATCCAGGACCCGGAGGTTTTGGAGGCTTTAACGGTGAAGGAAGCGTTGAGGGAGATCGAAAGGCGAACTTTGGAGCATGGGGTGGTGGAATCGGACTGCTTGGGCATCGTTCATGCAATCAACAGTCTTGCATCATTGATCACACCTTTGAGTTCTATTATTGATGAATGTAAGCAGATATTAAGTGGTTTAACAGATGTAAAAGTAGTCCATGTTAGGAGGACCGCAAACAAAATAGCTCACGAGCTAGCGAGAAACGCCCTTGCTTGAGTAAATGTGGTGTGGGATTGTAATGTGTTGCCAAAACCTATTCAAAGGTTATTGGCAATGGACTCTACTTAATAAATCCAATACTTTCGTCAAAAAAAAAAAGATAGCGACATTACAGAGCAAGACCACCTCAACACTCTCCTCCCACTTTTTTCAACGAGAGCTGGTAAATAGCCTCGTCGAGAATTATAATAGGCACTACTGGGGTTTGGGGGTTTCACCCCCCAACCGTGTTCTAGCCCTATCTAGGAGGGCCATGTAGCTTGGGACGATCATCTGAGTCCCCCCCGTGAACCACGACAACCACTTTACTTGGTATTTATCTTCTTGACCTCGCGTTATTGTGTGTATCTCTTGTTGCCACCCATATTCTACATTTGTTTATAGAACTTATATTAATGTAGAACTTATATTTTCCCATCCATGTGTGCCAGATCACCGACTTTGATTTCAAGTGGGTATATCGTCCATTATCTTGAATTGTATCAGGTTTCATCTCTAGACTTATAGTATGCCTTCGACTTGAGAGATTAATTGAAAGCATACCTTTTTACTCAAAAAAAATAATAATTTTCCCTCACAAATTTTGGAAGAGCAAAATTAATAGTTAAGAGCTACTTTAGGATATTATCTTATGAAAAGGTTTAAGCAATTCAATATAACAATACTATAGGCAGGGTATACCAACTACTAACTAATAGATTATACATTTAACTTCAGCTTCAAACAATCCAGATTGAGTCACATTGTTACAATTTAAACCTACGACATAGTACCGGTTCAATACAAAAAAAAGGATGAAAGTAAGGGCAGATCAATATCGCATAGAATATAGCTTTCAAGTTTTGAGGCATACTAAGACTGATAGAACAAGCCTCAAGCAAAGCAATCTCCATGGAAAAACAACCCAAACAACATTCAGCTCTTGACCAGGCAATTTCCTCCCCAAAAGCAAACCTGCAGACCTGCAATTGCAAAGATGGAATAATATGATACTACTGTTTACACCTAACATACTGACCAGCTTATGTAAGAAAATCCCAAGGGCCGCAGGGGAGAGATGAAAGAGCCCGACTGAACTGATCCCTACGCCTGCTGCTTTTTAGCCTGAGCTGCAGGTTTTGCAGCAACTTCTTTTTCCGACAGAGGTAGATAATAAATCGGAGGGGATGCTTTGGTTTTACGGAAGAGATCGTCTAAGGTGACAATAGGAGGGTCAAGTGGGAGAGGAGGCGGAGGAGGAAGATGCTCTCTTGGAGGGGACAGATTAGTTGAAGGTAGTGGTGGTGGTGGAGGAAGAGGTTGATGCCTAGGAAACGGTTGGCGAGGGGAAGGCACATGCTGTGCTGCAGCAGGAGGGGCTGACAGGGTAGTGGGGCCTACTTTGACAGGTGCAGCAGGGGCTTGAGGAGCATCAGCTCGCAGTGTGACTTCCCGAGGCTCAACAAACTCGGCTACTAGAAGACAACCACCATTTGGAGGCCATTGAAGGTTATACACTGCATTTCGAGTCTCTATGGCTTCTTCAACAGATGAATACTGCACATAAGCAAAGGCATGAGAATTTACTCAACCCATCCATAGAGCTCTTAAGACAACAATGAATAATCAAGTACCCCTAAACAGAGGCAAAAAAAATCAATATGAGCTTGGGAAAGGAAAAGACAATGGCTTACTTACAGTAACAAAGCAATGGGTCTTGATCTGATCCATCCAAAATTTGGCAACAGTCCCAGTTTTGCCAAGTAGTTCTTGCACAGCTTTCAAGGTGAAAGGACGGACAAAATGGTCAATTCTAAGAGATTTAGTTGGAGGCTTTGGTGATGGTGGAACTGCCAAGAGGTCAAGACAATGGTTTAGATGTTTCTCAATAGTTGCAGTACACTTGTACATCTAATTAAGCTGTAAGTACTTACCAACACGCTCCTTGGGTGTATCCTCACTGCTTTTTGAACCAGATACTGAGAAGTTGCGCTTCAAAGCAGTAGACTGAAATGCATTCTTAGGAGTAGTAGGTGTGAGATAGAGACTTTGTGATTCAAGGACTTTAACACTTTCAGTGTTCCATCTGCGTTGCCTTTTTAGAGGCTCATTACTTCCTATTCCTTCTTGATCTAATCACAATATAAAAAGAATGTTATGGAAATATAAGAAAATCAAACATCCAATGACGAAATGGAAGCTGCAGTTTCAAAAGAATTAGGGATCTATGCAAGAGACATATGGCATAAAGTAACTCTGAGCTTTCATAAATAAAATTATAAAGACAACATGATTACTCAGGCGATTAGAGCACATCAAAACAGTCTGCATGTTACTTATGAATTCCTCCTACTTACATGACCTGGAAGAAATCAGACTACAATTTATCATCATCTTCTTGACTGATGACTCTATACCTATATCATGCGCTCCACTCAAGTTTTGCAATTGACACGAGCAAGCACCAGCCAAAGACTTAGTACTCACACATACACTAAGAAGTTCAACATATGACCATGTAAAAAAATTCATAACAGATTCTATTCATCCATCCCTGGGAGGGACACTACAAGCTCAGCACGTCCACTAAAATTAGCAAGGGTAACATTCACACACAGTCATATGAAAGCAATCATTAAGAGCCATCAAGTCAAAATATTATAACACTTATCGAATATCAAATGGATGTGAATAAAAACATCTGTAAAGCATGCCAATTGATGAATGATGACACAATGAAATTACTAGGGAGAGAAAAAGAAAGAACAAAAGTAGGAGCAGACTCACCATTTAGCTTTCTTTTCTCAACAGGCATGCCAATAGGATTTTCCTTGTTTACAAGAGTCGCAGCAGCATGGTTCATGCTCTCAACATTGATGTCATTGTCTAAAGATAAACCACCTCCCACAACATCAACAAGAGTTTCTTCATTGGCTGAAGGAATTTCAGTTTTCTCACCCCTACTTACCACATTATCAGAATCATCCTTTGAATCAATTTGTCTAGTCTCCAGTAAATCCTCTTCCATTGAATCATCACCAGAACTTCTGTCTAAGTTTAACTTTTCGGAGTACCCTACATCCACAGTTTGATTATTCTTGTTCATGCCTGTGTTCGCAGCATTATTGCTGTCATCTTTTCCTTCAATATATGTCTTTTTCTCCTTTGGCTCTTCAACATCCATAGGATGTGACTCGCCAGGAACTGGATCAACATTAATGGAAGATGGTTCCACCATCTCAGGCTTAACAATATCTAGTTCTATTTTGATATTATCAGCAATTATATTATCCTTTATTTCGATCTTTTCATTAATTGATACGGAATCAGGAGAAATAGAATCGGATTTTACTTGAAACCCTGAAGTAAGGCTGACCTCTGATACCTGGTTTTTCAGAGGGGATGTCTCACGCATGGCCATCCTGTCTGTAGACTCTATACCCTCGTCCTTTGGCTTGGACATCAAAACATCACCGTCAAGCAGAGGCTTTGAATCCTCATATTTTGGATGAGGCTTTGAATTCCCATTCTCCTTTTGGGTTTCTGTGTTCGGGAAATGTTGCCCAGCTAATGCCACTTCAGATATAACACTCTCAGAAATAGTGGTAATAGTTTCCACAACAGTTGTATGAACAACCACATTAGCTTCTACCCTAGCAGAATCACTACCCAAAAATGTGTCTCCTTCCTTAACGTCTCCATGACCCAAGGCTGCCGCATTGTCATTAGTGTGAACTTTAATAGAAACATCATCTGCCTTTTCCTTTTGGGTGACACCAGAATCGACAATGTTTCCAGCCGTTTCACCAAGACTTGGATCTGGCTCGGCAACTACAACGCCATCAATGCCATTATCTACATTCTTGTCTGCATTTTCCGTTTCAACACGAAGAGCTTCGGCATTTCCCCTCTCAATGAGAAGAGCTTCTTTTTGTTCATCTTCAAAGTAAAGATCTTCTGCCAAGCGTTTTACCAGATCATCCTTCAAACCCTTGGTAGTCAATTTCCGTCTCTTAAGCTCTTCTTTTAACTCCGTAACCTTCCAGTGATCAATTGGTCGATTGTCAAGAACTGGATACGGTGATGACATATCTTCCAGCAAAAACTCACTTTCACAACCCTGGTTGGATGACAACAGATGATCGATCCACTGTCAGCCCTTGTAGAAAAACTCACCATAAAATGAACTAGCACTCACAAAGATAGTAAATTTAACAATAGAGCCCAACAATTATAAATAATATTCGAACAAATGAAGGCATTCCGTCCAGCACACAAATTATAGCATACTTAGCATATGAGACTTTACAGGCTTAGTCTCAATATTGCAAACAAAATGTACTTCTAAAGCTTACTCTCAATATTTCGATTAACTATCATGTTTTTGTATTTACCACCAACTTTATGTAAGGGATGTTTGTTTCTTCTAGAACTTTTTTCACTGAACAGGTAAATATCAAAATGACTACAATACCATAAGAGGGTCAAAACTTCAAGTCCATACTCAATTGACCAGCTAAGGTGCATTTTTTTTTGCATTCCCTAAAATGTCAATATGATTATTTTCCTCCTAGATGACTAATTCATACATGACCCATAATCAAACATACACGTCTCAAGAAAAGTGTAACATTATTAAAAAAATACACCATACTAATGCATTTTTTTACGATAACTTCATCTGGGCACATCCCAGGTCACTACAAGAACCCTAATTAAAAAAATGATCCAAAACGCCCCAAATCCAACATACACTAAAACCAGAATAAAAAGAAAATTACTCACCAATAATGTTTGCAGCTTGCAGACACCACAGAGAAGGCAAACTCGTCTACACAGGTAAGAAGAGAACACGTGAAACCCTAATTTTACAGCATAAAATCCACCATTAAGGAAAATTGCAGACCACGAATCAACAAACCCGCAAAATTAATCGCAGTCTATCGAATTCCCAGATAACGAAAACCCAAAAAACAAATCCGCTTCCACTCGTTTCCGTTTCCTGAAAAACAGAACAAAAGGCAAAAATACCTAAACCAAAGAAAACATGAAGAGAATGATCAAATCAAAAAAGAGAGTAATGCGACGACTGATCAGAAAACCAAAAATGCAAATAAAATTTGTAAAAAAAGAAAAAGAATCAGGCTTTGAGGGGGCTTTGTGTATCAATTTGGAAAATAGAAAGGGGATTTCTAGGGTTTTGCTCAGGTTTTTCCTGTGTACTATCGAAATAAACGAGAAGAAGGAGAAAGGCCTGGGTCTATTTCATCTAAATTTACCGATTTTGCAGCCGGAATGTCTATAATACCCCTTGTATTTGCTGTTTTTTACCATCGACTCTACGGAACCATGGATCGAGCATGATTCCTTTTACTTGAATAGGATTTATTATTTTTTGACATAGGAAGTATATTTTTGAGAAATCGAAGGCCACACCGATACAACGGCTCCAGATTGGGTTTTACGGGCCGAACAGGCCCAGTATAGAAGTTTGTGGTGGTGGACTGGGTACTCCCTCGGGGTGTCAGCGTGCGTCGTCCTCCCTTGACTGATAGTGGTAAGACTCCTAAACGCGGGATTGCTGACCTCCAAGCTGGTAGGGAAGCACTGTGTCAGTTTTTGGTGGAACCGCTTGCACCTTACGTCCAGAGGGGCGGTACAACCGACCGACCCTCCTCTGGACAACTTCAGATTCATTCTGCGAGGCGAGGGTACTTGGAGCCTCCGTCGTTGTATGTGATGTTCCCTCTGATCGAGTAGGCGCCGCTACAACTAGCTTCCCTCCCGTTCTTATGGAAAGCGAAGTATTAGATGGGTCCCACCCACCCGGTTTCTTTCCTTGTTGCCTCCAATACCTGAAACGACCCGAGTACCAACCCGTTTCAGCTTGGGCCTGGGGCTCCCCTCTCCACTTTTGGCTGGATAAGAGGCTGCTTGAGGTGGCCATGGGTTGCGGCCCAGTGAAGATAGATGCAGGCCCATCCCCGGAGACCACGTGCTCGGAGCGCTAGCAGGACCTGCCGTCACCCTACGCCTTCCCCGCTTTCGGCCACTACAGTCGTCTTGAATTTTTTCCAAAACTCTAGAGAACTCCGGCCCCGACTTTGAGACCATCTCGTGATGAGTACCCCCATACACCCTCAAGAGTACTACCGGAGTTCGTCGTCCCCGACATACTTGAAACTGTCGGCCTCCTTCCTCAGCTGGAACTTGTGGCTTCCCTATCCCTTAAAACCCAAAAATTGCAAGAGTAGAGATGAATGGTATAATTTTAATGTGTTATTAACAAAACTCAACCCATATCTAATTACATAACCTGATGAACTCAAACCCTAAATCCCTATCCTAAATCGCCTTTGGCCGCCGATAGAGAATCCCAAATCCTCTCGTTATTGCTCCTTGAACACACATGGACCAGAGAAGTATTGTGGACGACGAAAGTGACGAGCGAAGAAGGAGCAGCGGCGGCGTGATGGTGGTGGGTGGGTGATGTCGTGGTTGTGGTGATACCATAAAGTTATTTCGTAATGAAAATATACCAAAAACTAACACTTAGTAACTACACTCCCCTTCCATCCATTTTTAAGGTTAGATTTAGGTTTGGAAAGAGGTTTAAGGTTGGATTTAGAGTTGAAGTTGGTTTTAGGATTGTGACACTACTGATAGTTTCAGAATTGTTGAAAACTGAACAATAAATTGACGGGAAAATGGATGACATGAGGGATATCGTTACTAAGTATTAGTTCGGAGTATATTTTCTTTATGAAATAATTTTAAAATATTTTTCCGTTAAAGACGTATAATACGAAATATATCAAAATAATTTACCCAATAAAAACGTGTAAAGTTAATCTAGGTTCCGTAATTACCTTTGTAATTAAAAGGTTGGTTGATTTGATTCATGTAGCAAATCTGGAACCTAAGAAAACAGAAAAAACCTAAATTTCATTGTTTGCGCCAAATGAGCCCAAAAATTTACATCTAAAGCGCCTAAAACCTCCTCTTTCTGGTTCTCAATTCGTCGCTCAATACGTTTCTGTATCTGCTTTCTTCCCAGAAACGGTTTCTAGGGTTTCCAGACAACTCAACGGCTCTTCTGTAAGCTGTCCAATTCGTCTCTCACAAAACCCCCAATTTCCTTGTACCCGTAGCCTCGCGCGATTGCTCGTACGTCGTCGTTTGAGTCCATCCCAGTTTTTTCCTGTTCTCGGCATTCTCTCAATTTCAGATTTTGAGTACTGGGTTTTGCAATTGAAGCTCTCTGAACTTGTTTTCGGATTAAAGATCGAAACTTTGGTCGGTGCTTTGCTGGTTTTAGGTGATAACTGGTGTCTGGATTGGTTCGATTGGTGTGGGTGGGGAGAGGAGCATTGTGGGGGCTGGGATGAATAGTGTTTTCAGTGAGCAGATACTCGCTGACAAGCTTTCTAAGCTCAACAGTACCCAGCAGTGTATTGAAAGTATCCTTTTTGTGCTCTATGCTCTCAGATTTGATTTGTGGTTCTGTTCAATCTTAGTGCTTGTACCTTTGAATCTATGGAGTTCTTGGTATTGTATGTTGTATTTAGCTTGTTGCAATTGCCAAATCAAATGGTGGCAGTTTCTCCCATAGGAATTTGGATGCAAGATGGTGGTTGTTGCGTGCCTTAAGACTTGTCTGGTTTGATTTGGAAAGCTCTAGTGTTCTATCCCTCATGTTTTTTTTTGGTGTCGGAACTAGTGTTGTTTATAATTTATGCAATATGCAATCCCCATTTGGGTACTATCTTTTTATTGCTTGTGTTTTATCCTATTTACAATATACTTCCTGAAGTACACAACTTGATGCATCTGAAAACGAAGTGAAGATGTGTTATTGAAGGTGCTTAGTTGGCAATGTCAATTGTATTTTAGTCCTTCACCTAAGAACATATAAGATTTTGGTGACTTTCATAGCTCCCTCCTTTCCAGTTTACAGTTTTATTTCTGCCCTTAATACTCTATCTTTGTTTCGAATGAAGTTGTCTTAATTCTGATGAAAAAAGGAAGTTGTCTTCATTGCCAATAGATTGTTATATAATGTGTGCTCTTGCTGTTTGATAGCATAGTGCGATGATAAAGTAGTATCTGAAAGCATATTTCTAATACAAGCATGCATCTTGGCCTAGGTTTATGACACTTCTATGCTTATCATCCATCACACACTATATGCTATCTTAACTCTTTTCGAAAGCTTTGTCACATTGGTGTATATTTCACCAAACGAAAGCCGAACTGGTTGTTTCAACATGGGATAAACAGTTTCACAAATCAGAGATGGTGCAAAAGGTTCCCCTTTTGTATCTTGCAAATGATATTCTACAGAATAGCAAGCGTAAAGGAAATGAGTTTGTCAGCGAGTTCTGGAAGGTTCTTCCTGGTGCTCTCAAAGACGTCATTGATAAGAATGATGAGCGTGGCAATAAGGTCGTTTCAAGATTGGTAAGTTCTTGCTCTGATAGGGCACCTATTTGTGATAACGTGGCCTGAAATGTAAACTAAACAATGTGACTCAATAGGTTGAGATATGGGAGGAAAGGAAGGTATTTGGATCCCATAAGCGGGGCATCAAAGAAGTAATGCTTGGGGAAGAAGTTCCTGCACCCTTGGAGTTTGGCAAAAAACGATCCCGTTCTGTCAAAATTGTCAGAAGAGATTCACGATCCATACGCACTGTAAGAACCGAGGCCTTATTTTCTCACTACTCTGGACTCGGTCTTCGAACCTCTACATTCATTGATATGTTTTTTCCATAACATAATCATTGCCTTGGAAGACAGAAATTATCCATTGGTGGAGCTGCTGAAAAAATAGTGTCTGCTTTTCACTTGGTGCTCAGTGAACATCCAAACGAAGATGTTGAGATGACCAAGTGCAAATCGGCAGGTCACCGGGTGAGGAAGATGGAAAAAGATGTGGATATTGCCTGCAGTAATGGTAAGAAATTTATTCATGATGTTCCTATGGATATAACCATGCCTAAGGGCTTCCAAAGCTTGTTGTGCTGTTCACATACTGTCTTACTCTACTTTCTTGTCCAGCAAAGGATCCAAAGCGAAAAACTTTGTCCAAAGAACTGGAAGACGAAGAAAACATTTTGAAACAGTGTATTGAGAAACTTAAATCAGTTGAGGCAACTAGATTAGCACTGGTGTCTCAATTAAAAGACGCTTTACATGAACAGGTATTTGATCTTTCCAAAAAAAATTCAGTTAAACAATTTCTTCTGATCTTGTATATGCAACCAATGAAGATTTATATGACACTGAATGGTATAGATGACTAATGTATTTTCAGGAGTCTGAGCTGGAGAATGTTCGAACTCAGATGCAGGTATGCATTCTGTGATCAAATTTATATAAAAAAAAGTTGCTTAGAGCGTGTCATTGATATTTGCATTACTTGCAATCGTGAATTCTCACAAATTTATATCTATGAATGTATATACTAATACCGGGTTTACATCAATTTCAGGTAGCACAGGCACAGGTAGAGGAAGCAAGAAACATGAGGAAGCGGCTCGATGATGAGGAATACATATCAAAACCATCTACAGCAGCCACGCAACCTGTAGATGCAAATTCAAAATCAGGACAAGCACCCAAGACCCCGGCAGCCATTGCAGCTGAGGTTGCAGACAAGCTTGCAGCTTCAAGCTCCTCCCAAATGATAATGACATCGGTTCTATCCACATTTGCAGCTGAAGAGGCAAAGAAAGCTGCAATAACCAAGGCCTCAACCACAACCAATTCCTTCACATCCATCAACTCGGTTCCGGCTGAAAACCCAATGACACTGCCTCTCACTGCTCAACCAAGCAATCCATATCAACCGGTTATGGTGGCCCAAGCCCCGGCCTCTCAGGCCCAATACCACATGCTTCCCAGTCCACAACCACAACAATATATGCAACCTGGTGTAGGAATCATGACCCCTTATGGATATGGTAGTGTACAGCCCTTGCCTCCGCAACCCCCTCCCCATATGTTGAGTCCGATGGTTCCTTTGAGTCAGCAACCACTCCAAATGACGCAGCAGCAACCCCCAGCAGCTCCTAGTTTCCGGCCACTTCAACCACCGGGAATGTTGTACTATGCTCATCCTCACCATTGAGGTTAGTCTCTAATGTAAGTAAGTCAGGTGCAAGCAGTTCAACAGGTGGTGAATCCTTGAATTATATTTGATGTTGAAATTATACATGGAAGAGCAGGACTGAGTCCATGCACTTGTTGATTTATTTATTTTTCTGGGTATGTGTTAGGCTGCTTCACATTTAGAAGTAGTGTGTGAATCAGAGGCTGAAGATTTTGTAACATTATTTTTCATATTTTCAGTGATAGAAGGATAGTTTGTGTATTGCCAGATAAAACATGATTTTTTTTTCCTTTTGTTCCATGATTTTGTTGGAAACATGGAACAGAAAACTCCTTTTCATATGACTCTTTGGTCTGAAGAATGCTGGTGTTAACGTGGAGGAGTGAATCTTCTTTTTAGATTCAACACCACAAACGTGGAAAGGGAAAAGGCTGAGTGTTTGCGTGACTATTTTTATTCAAACATCTAAACATGGAACATGAAAATAAAGAGAACTCTGCACTAAGGAGTAAGGATTCAATCAACCAAAGCACTAACTTCTTTTATTTATTCATTTTCCACCATTGCCACCTTATCCTTATTTGTTAAGGTAACTTCAACTCAATCCTTATTTTTGTTTTAAAATCTACAATATTTCGATATAGATTCCACACTAAAAACATGTTTAATTTCAACATTAGCTATAAATACTTCCTCCAACTCTTTATAATTCATTGTTTAGTAATAAAATAACACGGCCTAGTGTATTTAGAGAGAATGCGACAATACCCCTTAAAATTGGAAAGGACACTATTTAAATACATCAATTTTAGAGAGAGAGGATGAATTTTTCTCCAGTTCTTCCTTAATTAAGTTTGCGTTATTAAAAAAAAACCTAGGGGTCCATTCTACCCATTTATGGGTGTTAGGTTTTTGTTTTTGTCTTTTTTTGCAGCCGGTCTACCTCCGCAGGTCGCCGCCCATCGTTCAATCCGTTCCACGGTCTCTCCCTCGTCTCGCGCTACCGTTCCTGCATCGCCGGACCGGCCCCGCCTTCGAGCCAGTAGCCACCGTGCCCCCCCTGCCGTTCTCCGGAATACGGGCTCCACGCGCCGTCTTCCATCTGCAGCGGCCTACCGTCCCAGGGTCATCCCTCGCCGGCATGGGCCTGCTCCCTCGATGGATCTGGGATCCGGGAGGAGGGACGGTAGTTTGGGACCGATTTCACAGGCACCCAAAATCAAGACTCTCAACCCCGAACAATCCTTTGCAGCAGGGAGGTCTCGGGGAATCCGCACTAAAGGTTGATTCTCTAGAAGGTTTCACTGTTTAAGGTCGAATAATCTTTTGGCTAAATAAGTTTAGGAATTTGGTTTATTATCATATTGTAACGTTGGATCGAAGAACTCTTGAGGTCGGATCTGCGAAACAAAGCAGACTATATGTATGGAACCATGTGCGTCCGACTGGCTACGACCGGTTGGGAAAAAAATCTGGTATGCGACACTGTTATATCCCTTCGTGTAAACAAGATATGAAATCTTAATACAATACTTCTTTCCCGTTTCAAAAAAAAAGGATGATGATGAGAATAAAAATTGATATATACATAAAATAATTTAATGTATTTGAAGTGAATCGTAGATGTCCTTATTATTGAAAAAGGTATTCTAGTTAAGCTTATCTTCCTAAGTCCTGATCCTCTTTGAAGGAGTAATTTTGAAGGTTACGTGATAAAATTTTGTATCTTTCTATGAACATATATAATTTAGGGTTATTTAGTTGATGAATTCATCCAAAACGCAGCCTGCTTCTCTCTAGACTAGGGTTTTGCGAGAGTTTGATCATGGCATATGGCTGTATCGGTCAGACGATTATCAAGCAGTGACTGGAGTCTTGATGTCGAGCTACTACGGGAGCCGACGAAGCCCTTGGAGGAGGCGGAGTAGGAGCACACCGGATTGCCGGCGGTGCTCGATTGTCCGTCTCGCTTCCTGTCCTGATTTGGATCACTAAGGGCGGAGGATGAGGAGGAAGAGGAGCCGATGGATGAGGAGAACCCCGGTTCGCCGGTGGTGTCCATCTCCCCAGTACGTAACCTGTCCCGCTCTAGATCGTCGAGGGCGACGGAGGAGGAGAAGGAGGAATCACCGGTGGAGAGGAGTCAGTTGCGTTTCGCGGCTGTTCGGGAGGCGGGTGAGTGACCGGGAATGATACGAGGCTCGGGGCGACGTCCGATTGAGCAACTTGTGGCGTCTAGAAGGGGATCAGTGAGATGGACGCCGACAATAGGTCCGCGACCCCAGCAGGCCGGGGTAGTGAGGTCGGGGTCGGTACCGAAGAGGATAGCTTCGCCGCCGAAAGGCTACCGGTGGGGGACAATCATGACCATAAATTTGGAGGCGGCGACTGAGGGGGAGGACTTTGTCACTCCGACACCAGTTCCCGTGCAACCAGTCCGGCAGGAGTCGCCAGAGACGGAGCCGAATACTTGGAGACGGCGGCCGGGAAAAGAACCTGCTAGGGTTCCTGAGGTGATCAGTCCATCTGAGCCAGTGGCGTCGAGCCTTCTAACTGATGCAAGGCGGACTTAGAATGGGCCACAACCCGGCCCAAGAGGATGGGTGGAATCTGAACATCGGAATGGGCAGTTGGATCAGGGGATACATGGACTGGGATCAGGTCATAGGGTCGGGCGTCACGGGTCGAGAAGGCTTACCGAGTGCGCGGGTTCTTCGGGCCTGACGGGGGACGGGTCGGGGTATCGGGTCGAACATGCACCTAGGTTCGGCCAAGAGCTCATCCATACCCGGTTCAGACCGGGATCTAATCGGGTCGGTTTTCAAACCCGTCTCGGCCCACCCTTCATCCGGGTACTCAAGGTAAAGGCCCTTCTTCGGGTATGGGAGATATTGGCAATCAGATGAGGTCACTTCAGATCTAGGAGGTGGTAGTGTAACCGGAGGAAATAAAACATGACAGTCCAGATTTTGCATTTGCTTTAGCAGCAAGGGTACTCACTACACGTCCCTTCTATTGGAGAACAATGGTGGATCGCATGGAACACCTATGGGGGATGCAGAACGTAGAGGCAAGACCTATGGAAGACGGGGTGGTGACTTTCTTCTTTAAGACAACCAAGGAACGAATGAGGGTGTTAGCTGGGGAACCCTGGGCCTTCTGGGATTCCTTAGTCATTTTCGCGGATCTTAGAGCGTACATGCGGCCATGGGACATGCAATTTAACCACTTTTCGGTCTGGGCAAGGGTATCCAACTTGCCAGTAGTGGCATGGACCAGAAAGGTGGCATTGCGGATTGGAAATACTTTGGGTGTCTTTCAGGCGACATACAAAGATAAGTATGGCATGTGCTGGGGGGACTTTATGCGAATTCGTATCCGGGTCGACGTGCGGCCCCCCTGCAATGGGAAGTGTGGTTCCGCCTCACAAAAGATCAGGTATGTACACTATTACATGTATCTTATGAGTTATGAGTTTATGCCAGATCACTTCCATGGATGCAGCTGTGCCGACCATCTCTTCCCGGCATGCCCAGAGAGTGGGGGAACGAAGGGCCCATCTCTGAGGTTCCCGACTAATCCACGATCCGCGTTGTTGAAAGCTAAGCACACTCTCCTCAAGGAGTGAGTGTGATATGGTCCAGGGGGAGGGCAGTAGGTTATACCGTCCCCCTGGATGTAGGATGACAGTGGTACCATCAAGAACCGACTCAAGGTTCCCCTACCAACTCAGGGGTCAACAATCCCGCGCTTAGGAGCTCTACCTCTATCATTCAAGAGAGGGCGGCGCACGCTGACAACCTGAGGGGATACTTAGTCCACCACTATGAGAAGCTACAATGGGCTTGCTCGGTCGTTGAAAACCCGTTTGGAGCCGCTGCATCGGTGATCTTTGGACGATGTCGCAGTACTACCCTCTGAACACCAACTGATTCTACAAGAGCACGTTTACTTTATATCCAGTTTTATGGTCTTTTCGTACTTTCAATATTCTTATTGATATGTTTGCAAGATGTAAACATTTCACAGTTATAATATTCCTCGTATTTACTCAAAAAACAAACCAAATCATCATTTGAAATGTATTCAGCTATTTTTCTCTTTTTTATCTCTCGACTTCTCACAGAACCAAACCCTAACACCGTCGTCTCAGGCCCTCAGCCCCTTCCTCTACACCACCGACGATGGCTTTTTCCATGGGCTATGGATTTCGTTGGTGGTGCAATCTTCCTTAAAGCTTCTCTCCTCCCCTTTCCCCTTTCTTATTCTTCCCTTCCCGAGCTCTGTTTTGTTCTTTTGGAACTCGATCCGGGCTTTCCTCCATCACCGACTCTGTTCTTGTGCGTCTAGGGTATGACTCTGTAGATCCATGGTGGGAAACATTTCCTCATTAAGGATTCGTTGTGGATATGGACGTGTCGACGTCCGGGTTTTGTGGTGGTGCTCCTGTTCCTCCAGTCGGAGGTGGTCAAAGTTTCAGATCCTCTTTGGCGTGCCTTTTTCGTTCTTCGCTGGGAATCATTTCTGCTCTCAGATTCGTTGAAGAGGTGGACGAGTCCGAGTCCGGTCACCGGTTCTTTTCCCCCGTGACATTGCTACACTTTTAGGCCGGATATTGTCCTCTACAACTGACATCTGACGGTTCGTGGTTGGACTTCAAGTGAAGTCAACTCTTCCTCTCCCTTCCCTTCATCCTCTTTTCGGTCTATCTTCCCCCCTTCTCCGTGGACGGTGGTGGGGCAGGCTCGACGTCCTGGTGTTGGCCGGACCCGAGTGTTGTGCCATTGATTAGCTCTGTTATAGTTTCGTCCAAGAAGGGATTGAGGGTTCTCTATTGTAGAAGTGTTATCATAGCCTATGCCAAGGTTATGCTTTTAGGGTCTCTTCATCTTCTCTCGTGTACCTCTCCTTTGAGTTCTGCGAAGGTTCCTTCGAGTTCTTCGAAATTTTTTCTTGTTAGGGTTCCTTTCGAACCGCTAGCCACCGCGACGTTGGCTCCCTGCCGCCACCAACGACGTGTCTCACGATCTTGGTTTTCGTCTGGCTCACCTCAACATCGATCAACCTCACCTCCTTGGAGTCTCGCGGCTGCCCTGTATCAGATCATCGATCCTGATCATCTCCGCTATTGCTGAAGCCGCCACTAGCGCGTCCTCATCCCTGGCCTCCACCACCGCACCCTCTAAAGTCGCTGCCATCGTCGCTGAAGCCTTCTTCGTTGCCCCAGCCACCGCCTCTCCCTTGGCATACACCTCCGCCCCTCCTCAACCCCTCTATTGATTATGGATTTGGCTAATCGAATGAGTTTTTTTTGTCTCCTCTTGAAATCAATGATCGTAGGTTCGAGTTAATACAGCGGACTGAGCATGAAGGCTACACCTTAAGCAGCGATTATTGGTTTCGTGGAGGAATGAAAGGGATAACTCTACCTCCCTTGGAAACCGATGTCAGTAGGTTCAGTCTTATTTTACAGAATATACATCAATTGGGCAATACCTTGAGCAGCAAACATCGGATTCATTGTTATTTCCTTTTTGTTCGTCTTTATGGCACTCCAACAAACCACATGTGTCGATTTTTTTCCTCACAGAGTTATACGTAAACAGACTTTAAGGGCTAGATATCATGTAATAGCTCTTCTCTTATGATCAAAGATTTTCTTGATGCCGTTGTTTATCGGGTACAATTGAAATGACACCTCCCACAAAAAAAAATAACCAAACCCATTTAAAAAGAAATATTCTTTCGATGAATACGTAGATGGGGCTTCTAGTGATCCTAATCCTATGTTCTCTCAAATCCCAATGTGACGTAGATGGAGGCGAAAGCAAACTTTACTTCTTAATATGGTTTATACTTTATATTCTATGATAGGAAAGAAGTTAGGTTTATTTTTAAAAAATAATTATCAAAGCCAAAGATAGCTTGCATCCATGTTGATTATATTGTTTACCAAAATACCCATATCATTTGGCTTGTAGGGCCCATTTTGAGTCCTTACAAAATACCCATATCTTTTTTCCCAACGAAAAATCTCGATTGCAATCACATTATTTTTTCGATATGTTAATGACTGTTGTTTGTCAAACTAGACTTTTTAGGTAAATAAATATATTCCGCATGTTATCTTTTATTTATGTATAAATATACATCTTATCTATTTTGTAAGTGAAAGATGATATTACAAACTACAGTCTCATATTTAAAAGCAGGTTGACCTTTTTAATTAACCCCTCTAGATTAAAATCGACCTATGCTTTGGATTTGAAGGGACAATGTACTTGTTCGTTTAGGTACGGATTTGCAAGTGGATAAGTTAAATGGCGGAGGCCTTCTTTCTCGTAATGCTGGAAAATCTCAGATGACGCTTCATGATGGGAAAAAATCCGACTCGTGGCTTGAGGTCCCGACTCGTGGCTTGAGGTCCCGACTCAGACGCTCATTCTTAACTGGAAAAAGCCTGACACGATCAGAGGATTCAACCTTCTCCTCCTCCACATTTCCCTTCCCTTACTAGTCGCTTGATCTCGGGATCACTGGTGTGAAGTTCAGAGTCTGAAGAACGGTAAGGCCTCCCAAGTGGGACCAGTTTGTCCACGGTGTCACTACCCATGTCGAGCTCAAAACCGAGCAGCCATCGGGTCAGTAGGAGATTGTAAGGAGGAACCCTTATCCCCTTACCTAGGCATGCCGAGGTCATGTTCCTGACACAACTACAACTGAAATAGTGATCTGACATGTGTTCATAAGTAAGGTGAAGGAGAATCCGTACATCCGATTCCAAGAGGTGGAACCATAGTTGACTCTAGAGAGGCAGCTACATATCCACGCGCATCATATTCACATAAAATCCTCTATCGCATCCCATCCGCGTCGTCGTCCACAGCTAGGCATGTGCTTGGAGCACTCCCCAGTCGAAAGCCGCACTCCGGTTCCAATCTCATACTAGAAGGTGGGATATGAGGACCCAAACCGAGAAATGTGTGAAGATCATGTCACGAGGCCGCCACAAACAGGATCAAGGAGCGCCTAAAGGCTCACGGCTCCCCCACTAACATCTGAGCCCTCTCATTCGTTGATCGGAAAAAGGCATCAACTACCCCGCCTTCCAAAGGCTATGCCACTACACTCGGCATATGCCAAAGATATGCTAGCCAATCCACAAGGGACTGCTAGGACAAGGTCTTTGTGGTCAACACCCGAGCCGCAACTGCGTACGCAAAGTTGAGGCCTCTAGCGCATAATTCTATCGGAGGCACGATCACCTCCCGAATGGCTATGCTACCCATTCGAGCATGATCTCATCCACCCCTACTTGCATGTGATCTCCCGATACCCGTGTGTCTTTCCCGTAGCTCGTACGCCCTATCGGGTCACCCCCGCTATTTACATCAACCGAGACCTAATGGACCGCACGCCATATCGACGCCCTAACAACCTACGGAGACAACCTCCCCCACCACATCCCCTCCGCTCCCAACGAAGGAGCATATGACCCCTCTCCCCGGAGTACCTTCCCAGTTGCATTTGATGAGTTGTCCCAGAAACGTGTCCCGTCCACGGTCGCGGACTCCTCGTCGCCTACGACTGATCCCCCACCACCTTTTGAGCACTCCTATCCAATCGATCATGCATCCATGCATCACTAGAACTAGGGAAGTAAGCCCCGTACCCACCATCCCAGTCGGAGAGACATGACAGAACGACGGAGACAAAGGTCTCTCCATCGCCCGTGCAAGTCTCGGTCGTGGTCCACGAGCGGGGGTTCACCACACTAGACCACGAAGGCCACCTGCCAGGACCCCTTTTCGAAGATAATCCCTTTCATACGGTTGTCTAGAACCTTTTTCAGATGGTTGTCTTGACCTATCGAGGTATATCGAGGTACCGATCCTTATGGAATATGCCTAGGATAAATGGCCCCCCAAATGGACTGGGAAGGGTCCCCCCTTCACCCTCCGGTCATCGAGACCGCCAATCATGAATCCCAACGAGGCTGTTTTACATAGGGCTGAGCAAAAATCCGACCATCACCGGAAACCGGCCGTCTCCGACCGTCCCCGTCACCGGAATACCCGGAACCGTTCTTACCCGAGCCAAAGCTGGTTTTAAAATCACTGAACCGGAGGTCAATGGGCGGTTAACGGTTTGGGTGAGCTAAACCGGTGGTGACCAAAAAACCCGATCTTACCCGGTCAATGCCCGTCCAGTCCACTGGGCCTGGATAGAGGCCCAGCCACTTCCTCGGCCCACAATCGCCTGGCCTGGTTCAGAAGCGAAGGCCCGTCTGAGTCTCGGCCCGTTTCCAACGTTCCTTCTCCCTCAGCCGTCCGATTTATAGATTTCTTTCCTGTCGTTGGATTAGCCTCGCAGCTGATGAAGCATCGACATGTTCAGCGCCTCACTTCATTCAGTCATCCCTATCCCCTCGCATTCAATCCCCGTCCTTCCACCTTCTCTCTCTCTCGATTGACAGCCAAAATCTTAGGTGTATCTCACTTTCTCTCTCGATTCCAAGCCGGTTGAGCTTCGTCTCTCTCTCCTCTAACCTCGTCGGAGGCGCCAACGGGCCTAGCTGTCAATCTCAGCCAGTCTCGATTTCAATTTAGTTCAAACTGATTTTTTTGTTGTACAACAAAAACGGTTTCTTAGACCGTGTTGTGTAAAAGACGTTGTTTTATATGATTATGAGGTATTAGTTGTAGGAATTGTTGTGTTTTGTTTGAATGTTTAAAGTATTTAAACTGAAATCAGTTTTATAATAGGCAGGTTTATGAAGTTAAGTGAAACTAAGTTTGAATGGTAGGAATTAAGTTGAATGTTTGAATGTTTATTTCAGTAGGCCCAATAAGAAGCCTATTGGGCCTGGGTTGGTTGGTTATAACCATCCCCGGCCGGTTTAGAGGACGGGCGGTTATCGGCCTTCCCTTTTGCGACCGGTGATGGGGATGGGTACGGGTTTTATGTAACCGGGAAAAACGGTTTGAGTAACGGGTTTGGGATTTTGGATGGGTACCGGCCGATGCTCACCCCTAGTTTTACAGCCTTCTTCGATACTCGAGTGGGTGGGGAAATGAAGGTCCTCTTTTGCGTCTGAGTAAATGTCCAACAGTTCAAAAATCCACTTCTTTAAGCAGTGTGTTTTAGAGAAACAAATATCTTAACCTTTTCCATTGCTAACTCCTTAGCATTCTTTGATCTGTAAGGTCCTCGGGGTGAAGGCTTAGGTATGCGTCCCCCGGTCTTTCCTTAAGTTATGAAAACTCCTCCGATTTTCTTGTGATTATCTCCATCCTTAAGATGGGCCAACTGTGACGGGTTGTGTATATGTGGCTTAGTGATGAGCAACTGAGGTGGTGGTTGTGGATCCTTTACTTCCCAAGGTAGTGAGATGAGTACGGTTGGTGGAGGTTCAGATGCCCAAGACCCTGGTTGGGGCACCCAAGGTGGTGGCCCAAAGCATACGGCTCTACTATCAAGGTTGTTCTGTTTCTCGTCTGCCCCTAGTTAGGCAATACTGTAGGTTGGAGAAGTATCAGGGATGAATTAGACACTATTGATCCCTTCCTGTGTCCTTCGTGTCCCAACAGTGAGGCACGCCTATAGTTCAGATAATTAGGAAAGACCGTAAGTCGAGAATCTGATACCCTCCATCTTAGAAAGTTCGAACCATGTTCGAAAAACGGATGTGAGAGGATAGTAGTGCATCCCACATGAGAGCTCCTCGGAGAGCTTAGAGAGGAAGAGTGTCCCTTCTTGTTTGGCCGCAAAAGTTTTGTCTAGTGAGGTACCATTGGAGATGCCTCCCAATCCGTTCGGAAGTACCCCTCGAATCTTGTAGTTGTCTGGGCCCGGATGTTTCCCGTGAATCGCATTTCATGCCCCCCTCCCCCGTATGGATGCCATGCAAGATTGGTAGGAGTGACCTAGGCGACCACACCGGTAGCAAAAGTCCGGTAGCTTTTTGTACTCAAGCCGAATGGTAGTGGGCTCCTTGAGACCTTCGAATCAAAGACGGAGATAGCGGCGAAAGGGTTTGGAAATATCGAGCTCTACCCGTATCCATAGGTAATCATTCCATACTTTCTGTCGGGCTTGGGGTCTGGATGGTACCTTTGTTCCCAACTTAAAGATGATTAGGTCCAACATCTAGAAAATACATGTTTCTTCCACAATGTCAAACGCACGAATGGAGATGCGAATACTTTGAAAAATGAAATTTTTCGATTGATTTCGCGGCGATAGCGGTGTGAGTAGTAGGACTGCTCCATGAAAGGTCCATGGTTCTCTGGCCCTGATGTTCTCCATCGTTTCCTGTGATGGAAAGAATAAAGAGAGGATTCGGTCCGTGAGGGGTTGTATAACCAAACCTCGTATATTCCAATTCGCCCCCAACATCCCACAAAGTGCTTTGGGATTGACCTTTATCGGTAAGGAGGCGACTGTCCAAGGAGAATCGGTATCTGGCATCGTGGACGACTGGGACCGTGCTGACTAGGCCAACGATGACCTCGTCGTCGTCGTACGCGAAGTCAGCTTGAGGATCTTCAAACGAGATAACCATTATTCCGGTATGAATGTATTTAACAATCGCCGAAGGGGGGTTAAACGTCGTAAAAGTTTGGGCCGACCTGATGGTTGATGTCAATTTGTCAGGCATCGCACCCACAATCGACTTAGAGGAGCAAGGTGATAGCGGTACGGTGGGGAGTAAAGAACTTGGTGGCGGTATTGAATAATGATTGGTCAGTTGCCGACGAGGAGAGAAGGAAGATGGGGTAGAAAGATTCATCGCTACTGTCTTGAAAGGAGGAGAAGAGAAGACAGTTAGAGAAGAGGTATAAAGCACGAGTTGAAGGGCTCGCTATGTCTTGGGAGAGAGCATTTTACTTTTCTTGTTTTTCCTTCAATGGATGTTTAGTCTTCCGTTAACTATTGAATCCATATGTTTTTCTCACTTTATTTTCCAAGTCTATAAGCTTTGACCACAATATTTTTTGATGTCATATGTTTTGATCCTAATATTTTTCAATATTATATGTATTATCCACATATTTTATAGGGATTCACATAACTCTTTATTATTTTGATAATAGATTATGGATAATATTTATTGTATATTTTTATCTGTATTCAATATTTGTGAACGAAAGGTGCAATTTTATTAACTTCCAAAATCAATTACAATAGAGTGCGTTAAGATTGGTATTCCTTGCACACTAAACAAGAACAGACATTTAACATAAAGTTCGTAGTTCTTTTAAAAATATAACCGTTATGAACGGTATTGAGACGCCACATAGGCAATATGAAGGAAATGTGGGGGTTGGAAAATGAAATTGGAAGTCCTGCTCAAGGTAGTGCCTACACGCTGCATCTGGGGGGCAAAGCGATTGAACTTGAACTGCATCAATTGTAAGAGGCAAGGCTTCAACAAGGGACCCCTTTCGGAGCCAGTCCCTGAAGCTAGAGGATCCTAACATTCCTTCTGGCGAGGCTGCTTACTAGGCCTCGCCTAATCATCCTAGGGTTCGCCAGCAGACCCCCTTTTCAATCCTCTAGTGTCAGCTCCAATTCTATCTCTATGCCCAGGCAGACCTGAAACTTCGGTTTCCTTGCTACTAGTGAGCTGGACGACCACCAAAATTTTCCATCCTGGATCTACTATCCCGACCTGGATGTTGACTCGAGGATTTGTATCCTTAGGTACAGTACCTGAGGATACAATCAGACTTCTTCCCCGAGGCAAGACGCCCTTATGTACAGTACTCGGGGATACAAACCCTGCAACTAAAGGCGAGCTCCGAGGCCCTTGATTCCCCCAATCGGTTTCATATGGCTTAATATTATGATCTTTTTGGAACTCCAAAATAGAGGAGTCGAACCGTGGGGTACCCACCATCCCCTGGCCGCACTCCTAGATGACAAGGCCGATCAACCCACATTGAAAAGAGAAGGAAGGCTGCTTTGTCTAGGTGAGGGAGACACAGACCGGTTCTGGAAATTCCCTGAACCTCAGTAGTAGATGGCGGCATAGAGGGCTCTCCACGAGATGCCAGAATCTTACTTTCACCGCTCCTCCCCAATAGAGGCCCCATTGGTCACATGGGACAACGACACAAAGACCAAGTGCCGAGCCAATTGTTTCCCCCGTCGCTCAGGTCCTTACCAATGAAGGGAGGACGTGGGCGTGAACCCAGAACTATAGCCGATCCTGAACCGACGGTTCCCTGGACATCGGGTCCAAATCGTCGAGGAGTAGTGGACGTACATCGAAACATGGGCTAATTGCCCCGGACCCAAGCACGGGCCTCCTCCGACTCTAAGTATAAGCCATAGACCCCAGGTCTTATGTCCTTGATCACTAAGCCCTCCACGGATCTTCCCTATGCCTTCGTGATGATCCGGAGTAGAAACTTCTTTCGGGGAGACTTCGAAGAACAAAGCTTGCCCATCATGGTAAATTCTTGGCGTGTAACATTCGACATGATCATCAGGGTGTATGGTACCAAGACCTCCAACTCTTTCTCTTCCTCCAACTAACACGAGGAGAAGTCGTCTTGAAGACTGACCAAGTTATCCTCAAGAGAGGATTAAACTTGACGCCCTGCGGGTTTAAGCGCAAACTTGAGCACGACAAGTGCACCGGCCATCAAGTAGTAATCGGATTTGAAGTCCGGAGTATTGAGCCCAAAGGAGCAATAAACAAACAGTCACTATTTTAAGCTTATAGCTAAGCTATTTCTATAAAAAGTTGGTTTTTATGCTTCAGAAATAAACTAACAAGTAATGCAAATCGAGTAGAGCACTCGTAGCACGAAATCGAGAATTTTTAACTTCTTGAATCAAATGATGAAAAATTTCTAGGATATTGGGTTCATCGAGTTCATTCCATAAAATTGAACACACGATCGTTGCGATGTTGACTTGTTTTAGAGGCAACTGGTTATCTCAACTCTAGTCCTAACTTCTTTTGAATGATTCAGACCCTAATGAGATCTAACAACCGAGTTCTTTCGACTCTCGATGTAGGAAGACCCAAAGCGGTAAGCTCTATGATAACCTCTAGCTTTCGATAACGAAATCTATAGCTATTGCAGTTGTATTAACCCCCTCTAGTTCTAACTAGGGTTTAAGTCCAACTTCTGGTCGATTTTTGACTAAATTAGAATCCGCCTCTTTCAAGTGCTAGATATTAATTCAAATCGGTTACCAAGCCTACACGAGAGGTAACACATTAAGCTCAAATCAACCATAAACACTAAAACAACAATTTAAAGCATTCAAAACATGGAAATCCCTACTCTAATCCCTCAAAACCTTAGAAATTAGGGGTTTAGTTGTTCATAGTAATAAATGGCATGGAGATGGCTCAACAATTAAATGATTGCATAATTAAATTAAGAGAGAGAGAGAGAGTTTAGATACAATCACCACAATAAATTGACAAAATAGTTGCTCTTCTCCTTCTTCCAAACCCTAGCCTTGATGCTCTTGTATGACCACCAAATCCAAGAGTAAAAGCACAAAGAGGAAGCTCTCCTATAGATGATTCTTCTCCAAAAAAGAATGAAACTCTTGGTTCAAATTCCTCTATAAATCCAATGAAGCTCCATCTAGTGTTCCCAACAAATGAATCTCTTCAATAAATTCAGAAAATAAACAACCAGTTGTAAAATCTGTTTTGAAATTAACTATCAAGAGTGTATAGATCTTTGTTTGTGTGTAGAAAGAAAAAGAAAAAAATAACAATAATTAATGCTCAAGAGCCTCTCTCTGTTCTTCCCGTTCGGCTCTCTCTGTGTAAAAAATGGTCAATCCCCATTTGGTTTTCGGCGCTCCACGAAATATAACTGATGCGGGACCGGGACAGGTGTCGCTCGGTGAAGGACTGGCGGCTGATGGGCTACGTGGCGGACTCACGAAGCGCCACGCGTTGGAAAGAGAAAGGTCGGCCTGGACAGGTGTCAGGCTCTGGTTTGTTGCTCCATTTTTGCCCATTTTCGATATTTTGCTCGCTCCGGCTACCTTTGGACTCCGATTGATCTCGTTCTTGCACCAAAAATTCCTCTTTTCGAGACCTACAAAAGAAGACCAGTCATGAATATATTTAGAAGCAAACAAAATTGACCCTCTTAACGATCTACTTGCACGAAACACCCAAAATATATCGGTTTCCAATCGAACTACTGAACATATCGAGAAAAACAATTATTCATACTAGACCTAAATATATGATCAGAAATGGGGCTAAAAGCCTATATAACTCGATATAATGTGGCCCTTTTATGTGTTAAAATGCACCCGCATCAACCGACGGAACCACTGCCCCCGAAGTAGGATCGACTTCTCATGGCTTGTCACCCGACGTCGTCGTACAATACTCAGAGGCGGTGTAAGTAGATATGGGATCATAGGGACTCGCGCCGAATTAGAGACCGAAACCCTGTCAATAAGCGCCTCCAATTCCTTTCTCCCAACTTCGATCATGGGTGCTTTCCCACGAAAAGGGTCACGACATAGGGGAGGCGACGAGATGTCGCTGAGAGCGACAGATGGTGGCAGGACAATACTGAGACCAATGGGTGGTGGTGGAGCGTCGACGAGAGTCACAACTGGTGGCTTGCTTACAGAAGAAGCAACCGATGGTTTTTGACCGGACGACCTCTCTGTGTCTTCACGATTGGGGTAGAGAAACCTGGAGAGAAAGCAACGATAGCCATAGATGGTGGTGGTATATCGGTGGACGATGGAAATGGGAGGAGAGGTGTTGAAGCTTTCCCGACTAGGGTTTGCTTCGACCTCCTTCTTCTTCGAGCCTTTAATGGAGACTCAATCTTAGAGGTGGGACGAGGGGAGGAAGAAGTGCCGAGAACTGTATGGTGGCAGGCGGCGATGAGACAAGACCTACAGAGCAGACGGGTTTGTCGACGACGGTAACAAGGAGAGAAAGCTCCATAAGATATTTTAGGGCTATGATTCTCTCGGGAGAGGTTCTCGAACAACGAGAGAGTTGTTATTTGCATTTAAATTCATAACCGATAACAAATAGACAATTTTCTTTAATAACTTTTAGCAATTAACTCACCAATTTTTATCAAAGATGTTCAAAAAAACAATCATTTCATATCATTTACCCTTCATACTTTTATATCTAGTCACACATACACGTTCATACATATACAGAAGCGTAGTGTGTTGTGTGTCATTCAATTCTCGCTCGGAAATGGATGTGAATTCTGTCTAGCACTCCGCAGCTCTCATTCCGATTCCGTACTGAGTTTTTATAATTTAAGCGGCAACGAATCAAACCCCTTTCCTCTTTTTCTCCAACGAAGTAGCTCGAGTGTCAATTTCAGGTTCGTTCTTGCTTCTTCTTCTGTGCTGTGTGCTTCAGTGTCGAGGAGCTGTCTGGCTTCCGAGAAAATGGAATTGTTACGGGGTTAAATGGGTTTTCCCGCCGAACTTGGTTGTGAGGTTCACCACTGAAGTTGGGGGTGATATTGTGATACTGTCTGCTCTTAAAAGTGACTGAGCCGAGGTATAGAAAATTGGAAATTATGAGTGACTGCGAGGTATAGAAGATTGGAAATTATGAATATTGTGAGGTGTGATCTTGTTGATTGTTATCATTTATAGCTTCAAATTTATCTGTAAATGTGAAGTTTCTGGGTTGACTTTAGTTTGGGTTGTCGAGTTCAAATTTGAAGGTTTCTGCTATATTTTGATGCTTTAATTTGCTTTACCAGAAACTGGGAAAAGGGTTTATGTTGTTTTTGCTCTTGAGTACTGTTGCTTTCTTCGATTCGATGTTCTTTGCCATTAATAAAGCAGCATCTTAAAGACCCTAGTTGCTTTAACTTGTTCTTGATCATCCCTTTCCTGCATCCCTAGCCATTGCAAAAGGCAATCCACCACCAGGACTAGAGTCTTGTTACTGAAAGACACTGTGTTTTGGGATTAAGATTCGTTTTCAGTAGCTTTTGTATTGTGGGTTTGGTTCTTATGCTTACAATTGGGAGACCATGGAGGTGCATTAGATTCACTGTGTCAAGTCATAATAGTTGAATTGGCTAGAATCATATGAAGTAGACAGTGAAACCGTGGGGTCAATTATCAGATGTTTAGTGCATGTTGGTGCTCCACCAAGTTACTATGAGATCTTTGCAAATCTAGGTGCCCTTTCAATTTTCTTGTTGTTGTCGGGTTTTGACACAATCTCTTTACAACCCTTATGTTATAAATTATACTACTTTGCTGTAAAGGGTTGTGGCTTCATAGTAGGTTGACATTGAAGGACAGATCTAAGTTGCCTCTTTTGTCAGGTCAAACAGTATGAATTCTGCATCTACTCATTTCATCTCATCAGGAAGGATGAGTATGTATGATCCTACTCCTATGCACCAGATTAACACATGGGGTGAGAATTTCAAAAGCCTGGGAAATATAAATATGTCGGCGTCCATGATTGTGGAGGTAGACTCAAAACTAGATAATCAGGTGCCGTTCCTTAAAACCCTTTTTTGTATAATCAGGAGATGCTTTTACTCTCATTGCTTGTCTAATTCTTCTTTATGATTTCATCCTCAGTTAGAGGATACTTCACATGGAACGCAAGTACCCTCTAAACATACCGCTAAGGCAAGAACGGATCCTTAATCCTATCACATTTATCTCTATTCTCATCTCAATACCCCAATGAGCTTTCATTTGTTGAGAACTCTTCTTGTCAACGTCCACAGGTACTGAGGCGCCTTGCACAGAACCGTGAGGCTGCTCGGAAGAGTCGCTTGAGGAAAAAGGTGAGGATGCGTATAAATAAGTTCACCATATCTGTTGCAGTTCATACATGGTTTGGTACTAATGTCTTTTGAGGTTTGCTTTACAGGCATATGTTCAGCAGTTAGAATCAAGCCGGTTGAAGTTGGTTCATTTAGAGCAAGAGCTTCAAATAGCAAGACAGCAGGTGATGAGAAGATCATTCTTTTTGCATGGATCTTCTGTGATCCATTCTTAACAACAAAACAAGATATTTATGCAATTGCTGATTTACTACAGAGTCAGTACATAGGCGGTGGCTTGGAAGCTAATCATACAGGGTTCTCTGGACCAGTAAATCCAGGTCTGCGCTGCTCTAATTTTCTTATGTACTCTTTAACTTGTTATATGTTGCTTAATATAACAAACACTTGTAACTGTGCAGTAATATCTACATTTGAGTTGGAGTATGGGATCTGGGTGGAAGAACAGAATAGGCAGATGCATGAGCTGAGGAAAGCTTTGAATACGAGTCTGAGCAATGCGCAACTGAGCATGCTAGTCCATAATGGCATGAGACACTACTCTGAACTTTTCTGCATGAAAGCAAATGCTGCACGAGCTGATGTCATCTATCTGATGTCAGGGATGTGGAAAACTCCAGCTGAACGTTTTTTCTCATGGATGGGTGGCTTCCGCCCCTCTGAGCTTCTTAAGGTGATAATTAAGGTCCTTTTAGTTCATAGGTAGATGAACATTAAAAGATGGTTTATTGCAAATAGCTATTGCGTACTATACTTCTTTTGCACATAGCTACCCCAAACTTCAAAACGTTATTTACAACATCCTAAACTTTCAAAAAATTGCAGACAACTATTTTTCGCCAAAAAATGACAAAAATGCCCTTGACGCTAATCTAAAAAAATAACATTTTCCCGTCTTTTTAAGACTTCTATCTATTAACGACTATGTTTTCATCTACTCAACCGTTTTCTACATATAATAAAAACGTTTTTGGTAGTTATGAAGTCTCTTTTGAGATTAGGGTCAAGGGCATTTTCGTCATGCCCCGGGGAAAAAGAGCTATCTGTCATTTTTTTTTAAGTTCAGGTAGTTCTATATAACGTTTTAAAGTTTGTGATAACTATGTGCAAAAGACCTATAATACACAGTAAGTATCTGCAATTAACCCTTAAAAGATTCATCGTTTCTTAATAAAACAATTGGGCCTTGATAATTTTTTTGTGGATTACAGGTTCTTATGCCACAGCTTGAACCCCTTTCAGAGCAACAAGTTTTGGATGTTTGTAATTTGAAGCAATCATGCCAGCAAGCAGAGGATGCTCTTTCCCAAGGAATGGAGAAGCTCCAGCAGACTCTAGCAGAGACCATTGCAGCTGGTGAACTCATAGAAGGTATCGACTTCCCTCAAATAGACATTGCAATGGACAAACTGGAATCATTGGTTAGCTTTGCGACTCAGGTAAAGAACTTGAACTCTTTGCATCATATGGCCTCTGCATCTTCAACTCTTTGGTTCTTATCATCAATCCTTACACATACAACAGGCTGATCATCTCTGGCAAGAAACCATCCAGCAGATGGACCGGATCCTCACCATCTATCAATCAGCTCGAGGCCTGCTTGCCCTGGGTGAGTACTTCCAACGCCTCAGAGCTTTGAGCTCTCTCTGGGCTACTCGGCCTAGTGAACCGGCCTAATGATATCTTTTTGAACAAGTATTACCAGAACTGCACTTCAGCAGCCAGAGGCATTTTACAGCATATGTTGCTATTCATGATCTTAGCCAATGACATTTTTTTAGCAGGATCCAAGAATTAGTCCTGCTTGTGAATGATCATTTCATGCAGAGGATGTCTGTAAATAGCTAATTAATGATTACGCATGTAGGTTTTGAATGTTGGGTTTTCAGTTTGAGGAAAAATGTAATGTAAAGATGTAGATAGATAGGTCTGTTTGTGGTTTGTAACCCGAATATTTAGGTAATAAAATGTTGGGATAATGACAGAAATATATTGTGTACTTTAATTTGATCGCGTATTAGTATCTTCATTTTATGGCAGATTGTTATCTTGAACTTGTTTTAGTTATACCGTCTATAACAAAATTAAAAACCAAGTGCAACACTAAACCACCTCCTCGAAAATCTTCATTTTGTGGCAAGTTGATACCTTTCTTTTTTAGCTCACGTCCAAACAAGAAGGGTAATATCGTCATTTTGAAAACTATGTGATTCACATGTGCATCACATGCTCCTTTAAATGATTCTTTTCCTTTTCAATATATTCTTTTCCTTGTAACGATGAGGTATGGAAATGGATCGATGATCACAATACATAAATGGAGAATCGAAGATGACTTGCTCATCAAGATAAACAGACACTGCAATTTTATTTCAAATGTGAAAATGAGCTACAGTGTTGGAGTGAAGGGTAATTCAGAAGTCGAGCCCTCACAACTTGGACATGGAATAGTCCAACGCATCAACAAGAAAATCTGTTCATACACAGAAGCAAGAACAACATAGTAACTAAATGTGTATATACATATATGTAAATGTATATATATAATGTTAAGTTATAGACAAAAGAAGTACCTGCATCATCTTTTGTAAAACACATAGGTGGCTTTATCCTGAAAACATTCCCATGAAGCCCTCCTTTCCCGACCAGAACTCCAAGCTCTTCAATCATGCAACAACCAAAAAGTTAATTTCAAGTAAATTTACTATGTTTTATCGACTGATGTGGCTATCAGGTACCTCTAAGTTTCTCGAATAGAACTAAGGTTTCTGCCTTGGCAGGCGTCTTCTCTGTCCTGTCCGTCACAAGTTCAATTCCTATCATTAATCCGCGCCCTCTCACATCTCCAATGACTGAAACAAAAGTCATAAGCATTAGATTATTATTTTTTTCGCAATTATCTCAAAACATTCTATAGCGGCCAAGTTGAAGAATAATTACGTTCATATTGTTGCTGAAGATCTCTCAAGCGAGAGATCAAATGTGAACCCACATGAGCACTATGCTCTTGAAGCTTCTCCTCATCAATAACTCTTAGCACGGCATGTCCACCAGCAGAGCATACTGGGTTTCCACCAAAAGTGTTAAACTGAATTTTCTGAGCCATAACACTTGCTATTTCAGGTGTTGTCACAACAGCTCCTAATGGCAAACCATTTCCAATACCCTGATAAAAACCACAACAATATTTAACAAACTGTAATCGGATTTAAGCAAACAATTTGGAGGTTTATTTGATTATAAGACCTTGGCCATGGTAACTATATCGGGAATGACACCTTGTGTCTCGAAACCCCAATAGTGACTTCCTGTTCGACCAAACCCTGTCTGCACTTCATCAGCAATGCAGACCCCACCAGCTTGGCGAACGCTGTCATAAACCAGTTTAAGGTATCCCGGGGCTAATTCAACTGCTCCTCCAACACCCTACAGTAACAAAAATAACAACATTCACACCTTTAGTGTCCAATTAGAGCACTACTTTTATGCATCACTGTGTATAAATGGATATCGAACCTGAATAGTTTCAGCTATGAAACCAGCCACATTTCCACAGCTACCATAATCAATGTGATCTTGTACGTCTTTGGCATATTGCCGGGCGTCAGAGCCAAAAACCCCGCGGTATGGATCCGGGTTTACAACATGGCTTATTTCACCCTGAAACAAGATCCAAGATAAATTAAGTTTATATGTAGCACTGTGAGAAATCCAAATTTTGCAGTTGAGTTTTATGATAAGAATTAAGGATAATCTCACTCAGCTACCCTCAAGGATGCACCTTTCTCAATCAACTACCCCTAATTTCAACTAGTTTCTAACAGCCCCTAAATTTTTTTACTCTCATTTTGTCCCAATCCCGCCAACTTTTGGTCGTGAAATGACAAAAATACCCCCTTTTATTCTATGTTATTTATTAAATGAGGGTATTTCCGTCATTTCACGTCCTGAAGTTGGCTGGATTGGGACTAAAAAAACAATAATAATAAAATCAAGTTAGGGATCGTAGTTAAGAATAGTATCTTCTTAGGGGTAGTTGAGTGAGATTATCTCTAAGCATTATTGGAAATTTGGTATCATGGTATTATAACAATACTTGGGAAATATTAACGCTTACTATGGTTTCATTATACAAAACTTCCAGCACGGAGCACAAGATGTGCTGTTTTTGATGTGTCAAATTAGTGAATCCACAGCAATGATTGATGGAGTAGTGTATAACATATATGTACCTGATGTATTGGGTACTTCCATGTATTAAGAGCAGTCAATGCCATTGTATTAGAACTTCCACCATGATACCCATTTCTCAAAGCAATCATACCAAGATTGCCCGTATACAGTCTGGCCATCAGAGTTGCTAGCTCGTTTGCCTCTGAACCAGAGTTCACAAAATATACAACCTGCAATTCAACACAATACATATTAGTATAGAATAAACATTCATTATCTAATTAGAACCAGTATTAGACATTCATTATAAGTGAACCTTGAGGTCTCCAGGCATTTTGGAAGCAAGTGCCTCAGCAAAATCAGCTATGCCATGGTGAAGGTATATGGTTGTGGCATGCTGAAGAAGCTTGCTTTGCTCCATGATGGCATCTAAAATGACTGGATGGCAATGCCCACAAGATACAGTAACGATCCCAGCAAAAGCATCAAGATATCGTCTCCCATCCTCATCATACAGGTACTGCATCTTCCCTTCCACAATGTTAAGCTGCACATACAATCAAATAAATACACGCTTTGATTTCAATCACTACCCACTTTCACCCCACCAATTAGCACCCAAAAGTTGCAAACTTTTTGACAAAATGCTGGATCTTCATGCGCTATAAGACACAAATCATGAACTAATTTGCAAAATATAAACACTCATGTATACACCAATTCAATATCCTCTGTTAGAACCCAAAATATAAGATATTTTATTTACAAAGTTCTTGATCTTCATGCACTGAACTAATTTGCAAACTATACATGCACACACACACACACACATTGAAAATGTTTGATCTTCATGCAATAAAATACACAAATTATTATACATGCAAACACACATACACACACATATGTGCACACCAATTTACAATGCTCCCTTAGAACCCCAAAAAAATCTGCATTTTTTTACACAATGCTTAATCTCTGTGCACATATACAAACACCCAAGCCAGCAAGTTAATTTCATAACCAATACATACATCGAAAATCAAATTTTGCTAGCAATTGGGGGAGCATGATCAGGAAAGGGCAAAGCTTGAAACTTGAAAAAGAAACCCTTTTTGGGGGAAAACAGAAAGAGAAGTCCATACGGGTTTTTGATAGAAATGGAAGAGAGAAGGACCCAGGAACCGCTGCCGCTTCAGCATAACCTCCTCGGCGGAGGGTCCATCGTACGGTCTCGGCAGGTAATCGAACGGCGGCAGCTGAGGCGGCAGGGGAGGGGCGGCGTCAGTAACAGAAGACGAAGAAATGGAGGAGAAAGAACGAAGAAGAAGCTTGGCCCTGGCTTGGGCTTGGTTGAGGGTTCTCTTCACGAGATGGGTCTGAGCGGCCATGGCTGCTGAGACCGGATCGAGCTCGAGATTCGGAGAAAGGCGATCAGAATGATCGGAAACTGAAAAGGGTAGTGATGAATGTGAGTGAGTGTTGGTGTGATTGAGTGATCGCAGATTTGATCACTTATATAGGAAGAGAAACAACAATCAAAGACTATTTACTATTTTGGTTGGTAATGGCGATTCGTTGGATATGGAGAGTGAGTGTGTGCTGACACAGAGGATAGAGTATATAGAATCCAGCTGTTCTTGGGAAACGCTTACGTACTTACTGCTTAATCTTTGATAATACTATGATTACCTTTACACTGTCATCGTACCGAATCTTTGATATTGTAATCTACAAGTTGATGGTGCTTTACGAAATAGCGCTTCGAAATCCAGAATGAGTTACTCAAATCCAAGCTTATTTTTAGCATCCCAGTGGGTTAATATTTTATTTTCTTCCATTGTTCAAAAGTTTGATACTTTTTTTTTTATACGAAAGTGAGAAATTTTATTGATCATGAAGTAATTCATAAATATAAACATAAATGTAACTTGGGTCTTTAACCTTGGGTTTTAGTATTTGTCCAAAACTCTCGTAGGCTCTTTGGCGTACTTGACCCGTATTGGTTGATCATTTTTGCATCGCTGACCAAGAACAACAGAACAACGAACCTAATAAGCTAAATAGCCTGCAATGCCAATTCGTCTGAGATCCCGTAACTTTCGTAGCGAGGCCTCCTGGTATTGCTAGTTCTCCGGCTTGGATCGCTGGACTGTGGATTTGGGAGGACCGAGCGTACGCTCGGTGCTCCGGATGTGACTTCATCGATACTTCACGCCGAAGCAGATTGATCATCATTGGGTCGACCCAAACTGAGTCGTCCAGTCTCGAAGTGACCGGCTTTAGGATCGCTCCGGTCACAGTCACGGTGGTGTTTGGGTGTGATTGAGTCTTTCCTGAAGCTACGTAAGGCCGGTGCCTAGGCGGCCCTATCGGTGGTTGCACCCCGTTTCCGACAACGACATCGTGGTTGCAATTGACCCTATCTAAAAGTTTGAGACTTTAGATAGGGTCAATTGCAGCTGATTTTTTTTTTTAACTAAGGCCATTTTATGTAGCTATGTTGAAGTTTGACAATATATTGGCAATTCCCAAACCTTTATTTTGTTGTATAGTTAGAGTATTTATGTCAATTGCTCGTCGATAAGCATGAGAGAAAAGGTATCACATGAAACATAGTAGAAAAGAATAAATGTTATACAATGCTATACATTTTCTTCTATAATTGGGATAATGCTAAAAGTATCCACCGTGGGTATATCAAATACTTGACTAAATTGCTTGGTGATTCAATTTCTTTCTCCTTAAAACACCAAGGGCTTTAATGGTGCACCAAACAGTGACTCAAATTGTTTAGTTTAAATGTAAATCTCAAGTCTTTTTGTTGTTTTTCTCTCCTCAAAACACTAAGCTAAACACCAAGCTCATTTAATTGTAAATCTCAAGTTCTTTTGTTATTAAGTTTATTTCACTAGTACTTTAACACAAAACTCTTTTTTTCCCCTCTATGTATCGATTACTATTTTTAACACATTAAGTTTTGATTGGCTAAACCAATACACCAAACTTGATGCATCAGAGAAGAGCATCTATAGTGTTTGATAGATTTGGGATTTCAACCGTGTCCTTGGGCTGGGCAGAGCTGGTGGGTGCGGTCCAAAAAACATTTGGGCCCGTGAAGCTGGAGATAAAGGGTCAGACCGAAAATCATAACTAGGTAAGGTAGGGATGAACGAGGATGCAAATGGAAACACTGTTTCATCAAATAATACATGTCTCGATATAATAAATTTATTGTCCTTTAAATTAAAACAAATGTACCCTCTATGATTAGGAGGAAAACCGACGAAGACACATGGTGTTGACCGAGCCTGCAGTTTGTTAATTGTGGTGGAGGGGAAAAGAGGAAAACACAAACAACCGAAAACACGCAGGTGAGAATATAAGGGAACACGACGATAGAGGGCAAAAGTTGGAGAAGAGAAATTAAGTAATTTAGATGGGAGAATATTGGACAAGTATGTAGACATAGATAGGGCATATGGCCAATACGACGGGGGAATGGACGCATGAAGGAGTAAGGTACGAACCATGTTATTGATACTCTTGATGTGCGTTCTGCACGTCCATTTTGAGAAGATGTATGTGGACACGAGAAGCGGAACACCAATCCTGATGAAACGCCGAATGTACAAAACAGAGAGTTGTCAAACTCCTTTCCATTATCACATTGAAAACTTTTTATAGGAACCCCAAATTGTGTTTAGACATAGGCACTGAATGACAGAAATAACTTGAAAACATCGGATTTCTTGCCCAGGGGAAATGTCCAGAAAAAATTAGTGAAATCATCAAGTAATATCAAATAATATTTATAACCAGAGGTACTTAACACAGGGGATGTCCATAAATCAGCATGCACAATATCAAAAGGCGCATAAGTAGCAGTCATAGATGTTTGAAAAGGAAGCCTAACATGTTTACCAAGTACACACGACTGACAAACAGAATTAAAAGTGTTCGTACAACCAATAAGTTTATTCCGACAAAGAGAATTAAACACCGGGGAACCGGGATGACCTAAACGAGAATGCCATAAAATTGGAGACACAGTTGCAGAAGCTGAAAAGGGAAATGATGAACGACACGAATTATTATGTGTGACGGGATACAAATCGCTTATACTATTGCATCTTAAAACCAGATGTCCCGTCGAAAAATCTTTCACAGAAAAACCAAGAGGGTCAAATTCAATCGAGACATTATTATCACAAGTGAAACGGTGTACAGAAACCAAATTCTTAACAAGCTTAGGGGCATGGATAACATTATTTAAGGTGTAATTGAGATGAGTGGGAAATAAAGATGCTTGACCATAACCAAAAATAGGAATGTGATTTCCGTCACCAACAATAACAGATCGATTAATGTTCGAATTAATATAAGAACGTAATGTACCTGAATTCGATGTCATGTGAGAGGAAGCACCCGTATCCATGTACCATCGACCATCCGGAACTTGTTGCATGGAGAGATTAGCCATAGCGCTGGAAATGTCAGTCGGAACTGTCAAGCGGGCTTGAGATGGTGTATTGGGCCGAGAACCCAAAACTCCTTGCTGTCCAAGCTGAGGCGATGGCCCACGAACCCACTGACCTAGAAAAGGCGGGTATGGACAAGGTGGCATCTGGACCTGTTGCTGCTGACAGGGCCAAAATTGTGGATGCGGTTTGGCCCAATTCGGCGGCCCAGACCAAAATTGTTGCTCATTCCAGTACATGGGCTGGGGCGCAGCCCATGTTGCCTGCTGTGAAGGTCCTCTTTGAGCAGAACGAAAAGGACCTGGTCGTGGGTGTCCACATGAATATCCTTTAGCAGCATCACGACCTCGAGAAGAACCACGGGTCGGAGGGAGAGCAAGTGCGTCTTTAGTAGATGGAGTCTGAAACAGCCATGGGTACTCAGCAGCTAAGAACTATCAGCAGTGAACAGAAGCGGACTTGGACCGGATGGGCCTGTAGAAGTTGGGCTGCAAGCGTGGACTACAATTGAGATGGCGTGAAGCAGGGACGCGCAGCTTTGTGATTTCAGAATCGGAAAATACGATTAGCACAATCTTGCAGCTGCGATTGAGATGGCGTGAAGCAGGGACGCGCAGCAGGAATCGCAGGCATTGTCTGCAATTGAGATGGTTGTAAATCACAAAATCGTAAAAGAAAACGATTTGCAGAGCAGGACGTGTGATTGAGCAAGGAGCGTCGACCGTAAGCAGCAGGGACGTGCAGGGACCTGCGATTCAGCAAGGAGGAGAGAGATGGAACACAACAGTGAAAATCAGAGGACGTCTGCGATTCACAGGGAGGACGTCTGTGACTTCGAAAATGGAAACGTGTGATTGGGTTCTACGGGTCTGTGTGAATTAGGGACAAGATTGTGCACGGGCCGGAAGGATTGAGCTTGGCTTCAGACGCAGGAACTGAGAAAACGCAACGCAATATCGCAGCCAATTTCGAGTCAGAGATCGCAGACTTGGGGTAGGAGAAACGCAGAAGCGGAAGCTAAAAGAAGAGGAAAATCAGATTGAAAGCTCTGATACCATGATAGATTTGGGATTTCAACCGTGTCCTTTCTTTATTCCATTTCATGTATATTTGTATACAATTGTAGATAGGATAATACAATTCAAATTCTATACTGTATATATCTAAATATTTGAATGTATTCTATCTCTATCAGTGTTGTAGCCTTAGTTTGGTTTAAAGAACTCGATTAATGGTAAATTTTCAGTTTCTCTCTCCTGAATTAATTAGGCTGGATAAATTGGTCTACAGTGGTATAAGCTTTCATGTTTAGTTCATCTCAAAATTATTGAAAACTCAAAAATAACAGAATCGAAATTTCACTTATCGAAATCGAAAATGAAATTATGAAACATAAATTCATATGAGATTTTAATAAGCATAAAGTATTATTTAATCATTATCCTCAAATAAATTCCAAATGTGCTCGATAAGGTTGTCTTTGAGAGCGTTATGCGTGTGTTGATTGTGGATTCTTGTTGTATTTTCCATTACGACGTTGAAATTTTGAAATGGTACTTGCTAGCTTGTTGGTACAGATGTCCCCTTATCCTTTACAGGCTTAATAACACATTTATATATATGTCATTCATTCTTCACTATCATGTTGTGGATATCATGATTAGGGAGAGTGATATATCCCGCATTAATTTGGGAGATTACGCATACGAAAACGAGCTTGTAGAAACTCAAATACTCGTTCGATAACCATCCTCGCTATCTCTTGATGTGCAACAAACACCTTGAGCTAAGGGAGTTGGGACAGTGGTATTGTTTTTACAAATATAGTCCAAGGTGGGTAAATAGCATTAGTTAATAATACAGAGTAGTGTACTCGTTAATGCACCGATGGTTGAAAGTCTTGCACAACTTCGGTGAAGAACGTCGATTGATTGAGTATTGATGTCGTTGTTCGATCCCTCCACACCTGAATACGCATGCATGTCCACATGTTTTGGATTACGACGGCTTCCAGCACAATTGTCAATACATTACTATGATCTCTCGTGAGAGTTTCCCTTTTTATGTTGTTAGAAGGTCTTCTTATACCAATGCATGTAGTCAAGATTACCTAACATCCTACGGAAGCCACATGCTTTATTGACTTCCAACATGTTGTGTACTTCTATAATGTTTGACCTTTCGTAGATAAGTTTTGCTAAACACAGTGATATAACCCTTGCATAACTTTCAGATGTATTGTAGAGCCGTGTATTCAAGCATGCATAAATACTTGTCAATAAAATTAGTTGTCGCTCCATAACATAGATAACAAATTACCGTAGTGCAATTCTGGTGGGGAGAGAAGTCGGACCTACCAACACTAGTGGGCTTTTGACGATAGTATCGATGACGTTGCACTAAACCTTTCATAAGGAAAACGAAAACCCCCTTCGACATACGAAAACGACGACAGAACTATTTTTGGGAGAAATTATCAATAGTTTCCCTATGTTTTAGTCATGTACCTGTAGTTGTCATAAGTTTAAAGTATCCCCTAAGTTTTGGTCACAAGCAAGCATATGTTGAGAAAAAAAACACAGACGAAATACCCCATTTTATTAGTCATATAACCCGTGTCATTTATTGATGAGTGAAATTTCGATTTTACCCTTATTTTCATTTTTAACCCAATGACTTTGACTCTTGTATTTTCTACATTTTTATTTCTCATTTCAACCCTAGAACATATGAAAACCACACATTCACTCACATTTCTAACCTACCAAAACCACACTAAATATATATAGAGAACATGTATCAAATACAAATCATTCCTTATTATACAAACTACCAATTAATCTGAGTCACAGGATGGGCGCGCGCTAAGGTCATCAGGACGCACAAGATGCTGACACATGGGCAATCCGCGTGTTGATGCGCGCACCAAGTGTTGGTACCTTACTTAACACTGTGCTGATACCTACATACAGAGTGTTGATACCCACATACAGAGTGTTGATACCCACATACAGAGTGTTGATACTATACAAAGTGCTGGTACCTTACCTAACACGGTACAAGTACCTTACATAGCACAGTGCTAGTACCTTGCATACACGGTGCTGGTACCTTATAAATACAGAGTGCTGGTACCATGACGTTGAGTGATGGTACCATGGGGGGCGCATGGTCAATACACGTTGTGCGCAGTCAAAGGCGCACGCGAATAAGGCCATGTGTCAGCATCACGCGCTCTGATGATGTCATCTTGGCCGCATCTAATGCTTACATTAGTTCTTAATTTGCACGATAAGAGGGGTTTGTATTGGATACCATCCCTATATATGTGATAACATTCAGGTACAAACTTGTATTTTTTATATAAAATACAAACTATCGATTTGAGCCCTTGGATCGTGGAATCAAAGTACCATATTTAAACAAAATCATTAATAATTTTGTCATTAATGCATATCTTTGTAATTAATTTCGTAATCAATCACACACACACCCCCTTAAATTTCAGTGGCCGTCCGATCCTCTAAATCAATGGTCCGGATTAGTTTGTATTTCGTACCTAAATTTCGGTTTGTACCCAAAAAGGTGGTGCGACGATCAACTACAGTGTGCCACGCACGAGGTCTATTCTAAGGACCGACCCTCAATCAGCAACAAAACCTACTGTCCAATAGGAAATGTGGACGACCCTAGGAAATCCAGACCTGTACACCGAACGGGTTACTCTGTCAATGCTTAAAGTTGAAATCCCTTACTAACCAGGATCCCAATAAATACAAAAACTAGCGATGCAACGCCAAAACAACTGACTTACTATCCTACCACAATACAAAACATGTCGTAAACGACTAGTGTGTTCTAAAAAATGATGCGATCTTCAAGTAAAATTTGGTCGCTATACCAATAAAGATAGCTAATGTCTGAGTCTTGGGATCCAAGAAGTGGTTCATGCGAACTATTTTCAAACCAACCTTCGGCCTAAAAGTATTTACAAACTAACCTTCCATTGAATTTCCAATTTTACCCTTACAGAAGGTTATATGATAAAATATGTTGATCAAGGATAAAAACATAATTTTACAAAAAAAAAAAAGGGGAGCTGGTGCAAGAGTGTTTCAAATGCATGACATTTTGAAGTCCCCCCCACACACACACACCTCCTCCTAGAACAAGGTGACTGGTGGAACGTCCTTCAGTGTCCCTGTTGCTTCTAACTCTCGTTTCCAGAACTCCTTCAACTCAAAGTCTCGAGCCCCTTTCTTCCTAATTCGTGCCTTCTATTTTTTGCACACCCGTAACTTAGGGTCCCAAACTTAGACAACGACACTCAAGACCCTCTCACCATCCAAGGTAATACCTCCTCTATGTGACTGTGTTAAGAGGAAATGGGACTCCTTGAGGCTCCACAAGAGGAGCCAAGAATGGTACAAAAAGAAGCTCAAAAGAATATGCAAAATATGCATTACTTTTAGTCAAAACTCAATCCAAAAAGCAACAATTACATATTACTAATCACATAATACAAAATTTACTTGTCCGTTCAGAAACTCAGAGTAAAAAAAGTCAATGATCCTACATGTTCGCATATAGTTGCTTCAAAACGATCCTACATGTTCGCATATAGTTGCTTCAAAACTCAAGTCAACGATTCCTACCTATACCTTTTGACTAACTTCTGGTTTCGTAGCAGTGTCTTCTGAACCTTTCCTTGGAGACCCAAAAGCTCCCAAAGCTTCAGAAAAGAAGCTCTTATTAGGGACAATCCCATCTCTCTCCATGCACTTGAGCAGCTTCTGCACAAGATTTTTCATGTCAGCTCTTGTATAAGCCCTATACAGAAGCTTATAAGTCGATGACTTCGGAACCACCCCAATGCTACCAGAGCTCTTGAAGAGCAAGTCCGCTTCCACAGGCAAGCCGTTCTTGCAGTAAACATCAAGCATAGCATTAAGAGTCGATACCTTCATCTCCCCACTAGAGTTAACCATCCCATCAAATACCTCCCTAGCCCTTGATACACAATCACATAGCCCATACATTGTTATGAGACTCTCACAGGTCACATAGCTTGGCTTGTAATTCATCTCCTTCATCGTCTTGAAGATTTCCTCAGCCTTCTCTCTGCGCCGTGCCTTCCCATAGTTTATGATCATCGAATTGAATGTAGGAAGTGTAGGCCTCTCCTTCGAACGCAACAAGCTCTGGAACACTTGCTCCATTTTATCGAATTCTTGCTTCTTTCCATAGCAATCGATCAAGAGATTAAAGGTGATGATGTCAGGCTTACACTTGTCAGTCTTCATTCGAGCAAGAACGGACTCCATTTCTCTGATCATCCCATTCTTTCCATATCCATCCATCACGCCATTGTAAGTATAGATATCTGGCGTAATGACACTCTTGTCTAGATCTTCAAATAAGGCATTGACTTGGACTACATTTTTAGCTTGAGCAAAAGCTCTCATGAGGATGTTGTATGTCACCACATTGGGTTTACACCGTTCGATTTCCTTCATCTTGTTGAAGTACCCGAGAGCCTTGGTCAAGGCCTTGTCTTTATCCCGGGAATGGAGGTGGGCCGTGATGAGTGCATTGTAAACAGAAGTGTCGGGACGGCACCCACTGTTTCTCATCTCGGTGAATAGCCATACTGCCATTCGGATTTGGCCTTTCTTTCCCATAACTGATATTAATTTCGAATAAATGCCATTATCAGCAATGTACCACCGCTGTTTCTGCATCCATCTGAACACCTGAGTGTGAAAGTAACTATCAATATCATCATCTGATGATAATAAACTGTATAGTTTTTTTAATTGAAAAGATCTGGTTGTGACATGTATGTAGCAAGAGCATACTTACGCTGATTATTATGAACCATACATAAATAAAGACCTCAAGTCTCTAATCATTCTTCGGGTGCATAAAATGATTGGGCATACATCTACACTGCAGAAATAATATAAATGCATACATTCAAATGAGTACAATAGAACCATATACATTCATCGAAGAAGATGATTAACTTGGGACATTAGAAGCCCCATGATAGCTTCAAGCTTATAATTGCAAATCGAGTCCTCTTTGAAACATACATTACTCAGCAAATTGTTCATCTTTCGACTTTCAACCCTAGAACTAGAGAAATTTGCATAGCACATGGGCATGAACAAGCAAAGGCATACACTCACAAAAACTGATCAATCAATCAATTCCAAAGCAATCTACATAGACCCCATGGATCAAGCATACATGAAGAAATCAGAAAATCATGAAAGACCCAGAAGCTTAAACCTCTCAGGCAATCAAAAGATAAAAAATTAGAGTATGAACCTCGAGACATTGTTGCCACTTATCATTCCTGCCGAGCTCTTCAAACAGGAGGAAACAATGTTCAGTCCTCACCACTTTAACGTGTCTGTTGAGCGTCTTCAGAATCGGCTCATCGCCTCTGAATTTCCACACAAGAGTGCGCACGAGCTGTTCAGCCTCCGTTTTATCGCCCGTGGGGACCGATTTCCTCTCGGGTTGGGACGAAACGCAGGTTATGCTGCGCCTGTTCTGAAGGATTTTCCGTGTGAGCCATGGCTGGGAGGTTGTGTTGACGAATGAAGAAGGTACGGTGGAGAGATGGAGAGACTGAGATGGAGGCATTTGAAGGAGCTCAAGAGGTCATAGAACTTGAATTAAGACCGGAAAAGGGACCGGACTGACTTGTCCGTCGCCGGAGATTAGAGGTTGATTGGTCGTGGGAAGAGAATTGGGTTTTTCTCCGACTGAGTATCGTAGGGTACTGAGGTTTTTTGGGTTAGTGGATGAGAGTCAGTGAGTCGCCGAGTGACGAGTCCACTCACTCCTAACTGGATTTGTAATTTCAGATGAATAAAAAAATATAAGTAAAAGAAAAAGGAATAAAAAGAATAGGAATTGAACCCGACGTGAATCGAACACGCAACCTTCTGATCTGGAGTCAGACGCGCTACCATTGCGCCACGGATCCACTGGATGTCATACCATGCTGCATTAAATTATTTAACTAATTCAAATGATGGGCCATTAAATTTCGAATTAACAGATTAATTAATGTACGCCTAAATATGAGATCCATTGCTAAAAATTAATTTTTAGCCCACGGTTGCCTATTGACAAATTTTAAAATATTTTGTTACATATTAGGGACGTAAACAATATATAAAAGTAGTATTTTCATTGAAAAAACTAAAAGACAGCTATGATCGAGAGATGTGATAGTTTAGAACCATAAACAATACATAAGATAGTTTTTCACCATTAACCTTTAAATATATGATTACTGCTCTTTGAAATATAAATCCCTCTTTTTCCTTAAATATCTAGACTCGTGTGCTTTAGCTTGTCTAGATAAACAGGTCATGTAACCAATGCGGGTAATTTTCCCATTTGCCCTTGTTACATCTCTAAATTTACCATAACTCAAAAGATTATCTGTAAATTTAGCCAAAAATGTCTTGTGGAGGACTCATCTCAAGCTACAAACTGTTCAGTCATAGGAGAGTCTTAATTTAAAACATAAAGATAAAACGGGAATTACTTTCAAAAGAATAAGAAAATACATGTTTGGTGTTTTCCAACAGTTAAGAGCTACAATAACAGTGTAATAAGTTATAACAAGACTCGGAAAAACTCGTATGATACAAGCTAGGAAACAAGTAAAGGTACGAAAACAGAATTCAAGGTTTCCATATCTTCATCGTGCAGTCTTCGCCGTATGTTGCAACGAGATTCCTGTGGGGGTGATGAGTCGCGCCAATCACATCCTTCTCATGAACCTGTCAGTGACAAGAAATTTATAAGACTGAAACTTGACAGTTGTGTTTTATTGGTTGGTAAAATACACATGAAGTATTTTACCTTCATGAGATGTTCCAGTTTACCAGATTGGTAGCTGAAGCAGTACATGTTTCTGCCAAGGAATCATGCATTATATGTTAGAAATCAAAGAGTAAGAAATGCTGATGAATCATGAACCGACCAAGGGCACCGGAAAAAAGGTGTCAATATAGCTGAGGGTTCTATAGACCAAAAAGATTAATCTATATTTACCAGCATAAGCATTGGCATGTGGACAGTAAGATGTCTTGTACCTGCACTATCAGTTTTGTTTGAATTTCATGTCCAGAATGCTAGTCATTCTGTTTGGTACTCAAAAGTATCATATTTGTTAATTCGTTGACATGGTGGTGAGGTGTCAATGATGCATCCACTGCATTTTGACAAAATTGAACACTTTGGGTTCCAAAGCTGAACAACATTGATAATGTTTGTGCTATATTTGAAAGAAAAACATTTTTGGTAATACTTCCAAACAAAACGAATAGTTTGGGTACCGCTTCACAACTATGTCCTTTTTCCAACACAAATTCTTACTGACGGGTATGTGACCTTGGCATATACTGGAAGGACTCGCTATTTACTTTTAGTTAAGTCATGCTACATTGTTAGCTAGATAGAATTGATACGATGATATGAAATAAAGCATGTGTAAAACTACAGTCAATAGTTTAAGAATATGGAAAGCACATATTGATACCTGTCTTCTCCTACACAGTAAATCCATTCCCCTTTTGGGGACACACAGGCTGAAACAAAATCTCCCCCTTCTCTTTTACCAGACGAGAAGCTCTTCACAACCTATGATTAATAATATCATTGCACACATGAAAAAAACCTCAGTTATCACTATATAAAACCGGGCACGCAAAATATAGAACTGGGTCAATCCCACCATGAAGAGCAAGAAAGTTGTTAAATTACCAAAAGGATAGATGTGGTATGTTTACTAGACTAACAAGTACCTGTCCTTGAAGAGTCATGATATAAATGGTTGATGTCTTGTTACATACAATAACGTGGTCGGTATTTTTGGGGAAAAGGAGAACAGAGTTCACAGAAGCATCAACTCCCTGACGATCCAAGATGAAAAGGAAATAGATATAATTTAACTAAATAGTAGATTGCATTGGTAAAATGTTAAAAAATGGACAGAACAGTTCTTCAAATAATATACCCTTAAAGGAAGTGGTGGTTTAAAGGTCTGCAGACAGTCTGTTGTCTTGACATCCCAGACCTATAAAAATGACAGCAAATCAATTATGCCCCGAAAAAATAACGGTGTACCTAAGACAAGATAAACAGCTGTAATGTATAATTTTAGTAGCTACCTTGACAGTGCAATCACTGGAAGCAGTAATAACACGACTCCCGTCACTAGTAAAGATGGCATTGTTGACATAAGAAGAGTGGCCACGGAATTCCTTCAGCAACTTCCCAGATTTTAGACCATGGATTCTACACAAGACATAACACAATTATATTTCAGTAGTAGGACAACCAGAAAAGAAGATTAGCTGATCTACGTACTCAACAACACAATGAATTTGGCAGTGTTAACATCAGAGCAACTACATACATGTGACATGACATGCACATACATACAATACTTACCTCGCTGTACTATCAAAAGATGTACTTAGTAACTGACTTCCATCTCGCGAAAAGGTAAGACTTGTGACACCTTGAGAATGTGCACGTTCAAGACGGCGCAAACATTGACCGGTCCTTATACGCCAAACCTGAAATAATGTTACAAATGAAAAAGGAGTAAATAATTCATCACTGAAATGCAATGCTGGGATCACAATTAAAGATTTGCATACCCACTGAAGCACATCTAAATAAAGTGGGGGAAATTACTAGAGCACCTATGTTTCAAGAAATATCCAGGTTAGAAAAATCAGCCTGAAGTAATAATAGATGTGTCATGCAGAAAGCCAATGACCTAGTCATTTGCAAGTCATGGTTTAAGTTTGGCATGGGGATAATGATAAGTGAATCACATTTTCGTTTTCTTCATTTTTATAATTTCACTGTATATCTATCAAGCAAAAAAATTCAATATCTTACAATTAAGAAAAACAAGAGAACTTGAAATCCTAAGATTGATGATGATTATAAATCTTGACATTCCAGAATTGTTGCAAATTAGAATTCAGAGCAAAAGAGAACTTAAGAGGAATAAAATGGTGTGGGCATGAGCGAAATAAGCTAGTAAAAAAATATTCAAGGACTTGCCTTGATCTTTCCATCTTGAGAACCAGATGCAATCATTTCTGAGTCCCTGCTAAAATCAACAGATAGGACAGGGTCATCATGCATCATAAAAGTTTCCTGCAAAAATATATAGCATGTCAGTAAATAAACAAGGTAGCAGTCTCGTAAATTGGAAAATAATGAATTTAGAGTACATATTCCAATACATTGAAGAAATTCTTGAAATAGTTTAGAATAAAAAGCAACTCGAATAACTAATAGTACGCAATGGATAGCCATGATGTGATAAATGAAAGTCCAAACTAAATTAAAAAGCAAACTGCTCACATCAGCCTGGTACTGGAGATCCTTTTTGAGCTTCCCACTCATGTAATCCCAGACCTGGCAGAGATCAGGAAGTTAGAGAACACTTAACTTTGTCATGAAACTGTACTATTAAGAAAAAGGTCTCTGGTCAATAGATACCTCTATAAATCCATCAACAGAGCATGACACCAGAAACTGTCCATCTGGAGAGAACCGTGCACATTCTGCGTGACTTTTGGCACCAAACTACACCAAAATACCCAATTAAATGGCTTAAGTATCAAAATTACACAACAATGAAGAAACAACAATGATGTTACACTAAATGTGACGAGGGTCAGTTTTATCAATATAGGGTGAGGCTCATATCAAAATGGAAGTGTGGCACGGTATATCTGCTAAAGTAGAAACAACAGCCCTGGACTTCTCCAAAAATTTAGCTTTATGCCCTTATCTAAATTTTAAAGTATAATGAAAACGTGAGGGTCACTCAGAGACCAAAAGATTCATTAGATGACAATTATACATCATCACGTCCTTTGTTGTGATCTTTAAGTTAATATGGAGAGAAAGAACAAGAAAAAACAAGACAGTGCAAGATTTAGTGATTATATAGCACTAGATAGGATAGGTAGAGTGGGTAGTGAGAACAAGAGTAGAGGATTGGGAAAAAAACTACTGAAGGATTCATGAAGCCAACCCCAATCTAGTTTGGAAAAAAAAAACCTTGGTTGTCATCGTTCTTGTTGAATATAGTCTAGTTGACATGTTCACAGGTATTGGCCACCAAAGCAAATATATGGAAGGTTATTTTTTTCAGGATCTATAACTAAAACTTTGAACCAAGTCCAGTGTGTTTTTTTTTCCTATTGAGCCTGCACGTATACACTTTTTTGCATAACAGATCAGACTCATGAATAAACTGCTGTATGCACAGAGGCATTACCTTTATGGTGTGAGAAAGGGTTGTTGGATACATATCCTCCACATCCTGTTTCATAGCAGCTGTTCCTCGAAATACGTCAAATTGTGTTCCTGGAGGAAGTAATCCTGATAGAACATAACAATGATGAGTGTTCAATATATATAATCATTACTTTTAACCGTCAACTAAGCACGTTAGACTTCATAACCACAAGTTCCCAATGTGTTTTCAACTGCTGGAGTTTCTGCAATGTATTTCTTTATAACCATGGCACCAAATAGTTACTAATAAAACAATAGCGGCCTGCCTGAGATAAGGTCAGTGCTACCGCCTACATATTATTAACGAAACCTCGGAACAAGTGCTAAAGACTGACCTTGATGCTGCTGCCACTTGAGAGCTTGACCAATAAGAGCCATTAATCGTGAAGGTGGTACCACAGTAACTTCTGCAGCAATAGCTGAATATAGAGAGGGTAAACAGAATCACAAACAGAGTGATAGATGAAGGCAAATGTAGTATAAGACTACACTAGCAGGCTTCATTTGTTCTTTGATAATAAAAAAAATCATACTAATTTTAATTTTTTTTGTACTATAAGTCTATAATAATATGAATTGACCTGAAGGAGACTAAGAAGAAATTGTGGATTCATAAAGCAGAAGCCTGAAGGCATCAACCAAGTCTAGTGTACATTGGTTTACTTCTTCTAGGTAATAAATTTCATTTAAAATGGGTAACCAAGAGTAGACCCAGGGGTAGGCACAATTTCTCCCGCTGTGCTTAAGTAGCAATAACCAGAATTAACTCCAAAAACTTTCCGTTATACTCAGTGATCCAAAAAAATGAGCTCCAAGTACACACAAGCGGCATGAAAAAAAAAACTTGATGCTATGTATCAGATAATCGTGTCAAGTTAAGGGTAGGTAATTGTAGTTTTCCCTTTCTCTATAGCATAAAGCCTGCGCTTTAGTTAACATACACCTTTATTTTCAAGAATCCCAATATAGTGGTGATATTCATTTGTTATGCTTAATTTTATTAAGATTCGAAGACAAAGATGAGTTTAAAAAACCTTGAGCTATTTGGGATCGGCGTTTCTCTTTAGTTGAATCTTTATATGCCTGTCATGTAACGAACAAAGAGATAAGTTTACACCTCAAAAAAATCGCATGACATATGAGTTCAAGACTGGCAAAACATAGAGCCGGAGTAGTTAAAAGTTCGTATTTGAATAAAAACAATCACTTATTGTTTTATCCTATCATAAACATCTAATCATTCCCACTGCATGTAGACGATGGATAGCCTATCTAGACACAATTACAGAGGTACAACCAACACAAAAAGGACAAACACTTGGCAAGAAAATTATATGCCACATATCATTAGAAACCTAAGGCATCTATAAGGTGGCTGCTTTCCCAGCTTTCCGTGTGTAGTAAGTGACTAGAGAGGCCCAGTCCAATTTAAACCTTCGATTCAGTGGCTTTATGAAAGAAAGGATGATTCTTCTGGTCCTTTTAACTTTTATTGTCTTTAATACATAAGCAATACTAGAAGCCAAGCCAGAAAAAAATAATAACAAACTAAGAAAGAGTAGCAGCTGATTAAAAGATTTCTAAGGTAAACAATGTTTTCAGTACATGGTAGACTAGTCAGTAGCTGTAATGTTACCACTCCAACTAAAATCCAAATATACAGGCACATTACACCTTCCTAAAATGAGGTGATTGTATCCATTGATACGGAAAAAAGATATCCGGAAGGCGAGATTATCTTGCAGGGAGGTGGCTCAACACCTCCACAATAATGCAGGGCTCTCCAAGCAGTGCCACAGTTACGTTCACTTAACTGATAACACTAGTGAGGTGGTAAAAAATCATAGAAACTAGAATTCTAACCTCATGTGGATCAAAATAAGTTCTAACTAGGAGATGTTCAAGTTTCAAGTATCTCTCTGGTTGCTCCTGCTTCATGACACCCATTGCCTGAGTTTGCCTTAAAATAGCACGTGCAGTATCCAACTCTCGAAGCTCAATCATTTCTAGAACAATCTGCAAAAAGTGTGAAAATAGAGAAAAGCGATAAGTGTGTAGAAAAGGTACAAAAACAAATTATGTCAATGTCAAAACTTTACACGCATAAGAGATTATCTATTTCAACATCATGCACAATGGAGACACTTTAGATATTAACTTGAATGATGATTCTTCTAGTTCCCAATTGAGAGAATCACACCTCTGGATCAGCCATAATGAGTTTGTCAAAGTTAATGTAAGTTAGCTCAACCAAGCTCGGTGAGTAGTGCAAAGAGCAATAACAAACCGGAAAGCTGTAACAACTGGTTGTGTTTCCAGTAACATGTGCTAGAAAGACAAACCCGTTACCACCATAAGAAAGATTGCACTAGCATTCGTAAGAGATAAACTACGAGTTGATGCATGATGTTTGACATGAGAGACAATCTACGAGTCTGACACCAAGAAATTATAACTCATCATATTCATAAGGCATAGAGCATGGAGATTAAACTTTTCATGCACACTACTTTGACATCTCTTAACAGGAAGAAAAAATATAATTCAGAATACTAAATAACTTAGTGGTGTGGCTTTTATACAGATGTTTTCTCAAAAAAGGCATTAGCAAGCTAAATAAGGATGGTATCCTCAAGAAGTCCCTATTTCCTAATTTCATTTGAAGATAGATTAAGCTTTAGAGAATTATCTTTTTTTCCTTTCATGGTATCACACTCGGTCACCCCATGTGTATGCATTAGAAGAAAAAACAATGAAAAGATATGCATAACTTACAAAGGTCAGTTACATACCTGCTCATACAAATCTTCCAACTTATTCCTCGGAAGCTTAAGTTGAGCCACTTGAGGCAATATTGCATCCCACCTCCCACTATTAATATCAGAAACAAATGTCTCGATACTATCCACGGTATTCAGAGAAACCTGGCACTCGCTCTGTAGTGTCTGAAATGTTTGGTGCAAGGAATTTTCTTTGCAAAATTGAAGCACAATCTTGATAACGCTGCATCACAAAACAAAATGCCGCGTCAGGGTTGCCTTCCAGTCAAAACATACCCCCCCGCATCATATCATCATCCTTAGGCAGAGCACAAAGCAGCAGTTTTTACTTCTGGTTCTAAACATACACAACTACAAGTACACACTGATTTTTTTTGCAGTGAGATGAATTATAAGAAAGCCCAGATGCAAATATAAAAACGCATGGGGAAATCTTATTTCAAGTCATCCGCAGCTGAAAGTAGTGCTCTTGCATCGCTATCATAACTGTGGTGTTAAAATCAACCAGCCAAATCCTAAACATCCAAATTAAATAAATGTGCAGAAGAATACAAATTCGTATTGCCAATATACATACACAATGAGACTTTGTGAACAAAATTTGATAAACCCATCAAATCATATATTCCCATAGAAACAGACATAGAGATTTCAATTCAAAATTAATTTCAACTAGCTCACTAAACCAATCACATTGAGATGTATAAGATGTTTCACATAAATGAGACGGAGAGAGAGATAGAGAGCATATTATCGGGCTTTGAACATACAATTACGGAGCTGAGCCAGCCAAAAAAAACAGAAATTGACGAGTTCCTATGTGAGCTACCAATGTTTGAAATGTACAAATCATTGTCGTTGTAATTGAATAAATCGAAGAAGAAGGAGGACTTACTCTCGAGCTTCGATTTCTAAGGCAGACATGTTGGGCAGAGATTGCAGACCGCGCGCATAGGGTTTTGGTGGATTCGGGGTTTAGCCGTAACGGAGAGATACGGAGAGATTGTATAGAAAGAAGCGAGAGAGAAGAGAAGAGAAATACTCGAGTGGAACAGGGTGTAGCGTAATGAGCACATGATCTGCACGTGATATGAATCGTTAGTATAGTACATTTTATAAACCATAATATAAAATAAAAAAAAGTCTTAAAATATTTTTTTTTAAATATCCATCTTTTTTGTTAAAAAAAATGGTTACTACTTTTTGTACGTCTTTTCAATTGGTAACATATTTTTTAAATTCTTGTGTTTTGTAACGTTCAATAACAATCTCTCTATTTTAGTAATTGTTATTTAGTACTCTTTATGAATTAGTCACAGATCATTTAATACCTCTTATGTATTGATAACAAAACATTTAATACTTCTTATAAATTGGTCATAGATCATCAAAATGACGTAAATTTGACCAAAATTTTGTCTGAAACGTTATCAATATATTCTGGTACTAAAAAAATATTACCCATAAAAAATGAGTAATAAAGATAATTAACCCTTAAAAAAGTGCAGTACAGTGTCTGTAATGACGATTTTGTTGAAGAAATTATTGTGTATAAAATTGGTATGGTAATTTGATGGATACAAAAAAAATTGAACAGAGAAAAGATAATGTATTTAAATAAAAAAATTGAGATGTGGATCATAAGGTGGCAAATCAAGGTCCAACAAAGGTCTAAATAGAAAAACAGCTACAAAACAGGCAAAGCAAAAGAAAGATCACTCTGATCCATGTCAACAACCATCAATTTACCAGACCGGCAAGCAAACACCAGACCTAACAGGAGAGACAAACGGCGAAGAGGACTAAGGGACAAAGTGTTGGACTCCTCAAACATGGACCGACAAACCTTAGGCGTTCTTACTCAGCGCAACAACCGGGGACTCGATCCACTCGAGAGAAGCTAAACTACTGGCCAACCGCTCTCGAGATGGAAAAGGACCCCTGTTAAACCCTAGCCATAAGGGTGCTCGACTTGATGACAGAAGATCCGGAGAGGACACGCCGATTGCGTTCTAACAAGATATGTTAGAGATACATAAGCCCGATACCAACCCAGTCCGACCTCAACTTCTTTGGTCCCACCATAGAGGTCCAATATTCGAGAAAAAGAGTGGACGAAAACGGAAAAACACCAACAACCCCCCACCACTCCAAAATAAAGGACCAGACTCTACAAGTCCACGAGCAAGCAAAAAACAGATGTCTGATATCCTAACTGCCAAAACCACATAGCACACATCTCTGTCGAGCTAACAGAACCGGCACACCCTTATCTACCAAGAAGAAAACAATGGGAACCCCACCAAAAGCAAACTACCATGAATGGATCTCAGGTGAAATTAGGCTGACCAAATCGAAAAAGCCCAAAGGGCGGCGACGCGATCCACCCAAACAACTAAAACCTGCAAAGCTTTAGCTGTAGAGAACCCTTTCGGACCCCAAGACCAGGGCAACGAATCTTGGTGATCGTGCACCAGATGAATCCCAATCGGGTGAACCCTGATCTCCTCCAAAGTCACATCGTCCCGAACTCAAGACCTCTCTCAAACGGAAAAAGCACTACCCTCCCACAAAAAGCTCTACAACTGACCCATAATGATCTTTCGTCAACTTGTGGAGTCGTGGAAAATGAATCGCTAGAGCAGTATCAAAGAGCCAAGGGTCCTCCCAGAAACGAATCGTGATTCCAGAACCGACTACTCACCTCAAAGTGTCTAGACCAAAAACTCTCCCAAACACAGAGTCTTGAGCTAGTTTCACCACATGACGAATAAAAGACGAGGAAGTGCTCATTGAGTTAAAAAGAATTGATAATTTACTATATTTTTCGACAAAAAAAAGTTGAATGTTTTGATCACGATTATTAAATTATAATTGTCATAACATGTACCCGTCATTACGAGATATAAGAACCAACCATGTTCTCTATTAAAGTTTTATATTCGCGTCGTTATGCATCCCTTCTACGTTGACATCGGCGTCAATTTTCCAGCAGTTATGCTCGCTCTTCTACTACCACAAGCCTATTACCAACAAACCCCTCTACTTCACCCTCGTACGCATCACCGTTGAACGGCTCCTACTCTGTAACCCTTTTGCTCACCATTTGCTTGCGGTCACACTGTCTTCGACCATGTTTGTGGAATCCATCCATACTCCACAGACGACCTCCATCAACTGTGGTACCAGTGACCACACCCGACGATTTCGATAATGACCTTAACACTCACTAATCTCTCAGGTTGTGTCAGACGGATTGCAGAATGGAGACAAGTCCGTTATTGTCATAGGCAATCAGGCGAGCTGACTTTTAGTGAGCCTCATGGGACGTCCCAGCTACTTTCGGGCACCAAAGGATTAGTGTACATAACCGACTATACCTCGGTTATCACTAAAGGATTAGTGTAAGATTATTTCTGAATGGTCCACTCTCCCATTATTTCTCTCTATTTCTCGCTAAAAGAAGAAAATTATTATTGTCATTACTTTTTTTATCAATAAGGAAAATATATAGTTGAAATCTCTCTCGATGTGAAAGAGGAGAACAAGAAGGTCTAGCTACAGACCTCAAACACCTAAAGAATGACGTAGCCAACTATAAGGGTATGAAGAAAACAACAACCAATATCAAATACAAACTCGAGTGTTGACATAAATGCCCAGCCATTAAAGAACCTCAACAAGGGAGAATACACTGAAATAGTTCTCAATACTCAGATTTGGCAAACATTAAGAACACAAAACAAGATATAATACCCAAATTTAACAATCATGAAGCGCTAAAAAAGATCTATAAACATCCAGATTTAATCAACATGATACACAGAGAGAAAAGACTTCCAACAGACGTTGGAGCTCGAACTCAGTCCTCTAAACCCCAATTCTGACTAACACCGAGAAAATCCCCAATAGGGGAGGATCGGTATTTCTTCCGAGAACGAACCCAAACTTCCAAGCAGGTAGCAACAAGTCATCTCTTCTAGGAATCTGAGGCTGAAACTTGAGCTAAGCGTTTTCGAAACCGTGATCGGTAACCCCTCGTCGGCCAACACCTAGCGAGGACCCATGCGGGAAGACTTGTAATTATATCGAGCACGATCCAACCTGGACCGGATAGAACTGACACCAAAAACAACCGAGAAACGCAACATCATACCGAAAGCCAAAACATCAACCTTCAAAAACTGCACCCCCTTGATGTCAGTCGTTGAACCTCGCACTCAGCCCTCCATAACTTAATTCCGGCCAACACCGAGAAATAGCCCCAAAAGGGGAAGACCGGTATTTCTACCAAGAGCGAGTTCATACCTCTAAGTAGGTTTCAAAAAATCATCACTACCGGGATATGAGGCTGGAACTCGAGCTGAGCGTTCCGAAACCATAACTGGTATCCCTTCGTCGGTCAACATCAAGCGAGGATCCTAAGGAGAAGGCTTGTAATTATACCGAGCACGAGCCAATCCAAACCCGGACAAATATGATTCCAAAGCCAACAGAGAAGTGCAATGCAACACAAAGAGAGGTCACCCGATCATCACAACTACAATGCCCCGACACTCCATAAATCTAACCCCAAACTCCGAAAATTCACCCCAAAATCACCGGTGACAACAACAACATGTATCAACACAACCGAAGGCACAACCACCAACGAGCGAACAACAAGAAAGATGAAAAGGGGATAAAAATCAGAGTGGACGAACCAAAGACGCTACCCAGACCAGGCCTAGACCTTGCCATGTCATGACCCGACCCTGTCCAAACCTGTACCAGACCCAACTCATTCCTAACCCAACCCAAATAGAGAACGGCAAACAGAATAAACGCTGATGAGCTTAGAACAAAGAAACCACCCCAAAAAGTCCACCACATGGGGGAAGTCGGAGCAGCCAACCCCCTAAGGCCCGTACACTATCTTAAATTTTGATGTGGCAATACATCTTGTCAAACCGATGTAAATTTTGTAACTGTAAGATCGATTTAATTGGTGGACGATTTTTAATTGAATCAGTTGTAAGGACCTCTCAAGTCTTAAGATTCAGAAACCAAGGCGAAATAAAGAATTACTAAAAAAACACAAATCGCAAAACATATTGAATTAGTGAACAAGATCGAGCACTGTCAAATAATCAATGGAACGATCGTTACTTACAAGGAAAAAATACAAAGAAAGAATGTGAAGAACTAAACCGAAATGACAAAGAAAAGAATATGGATGGGAAAAACAGCATATGTGCCCGAGGAACAAAAAAAAAACTAATTCCAAAGACACATGTACATAATAAATCTTCAAACAGATATTGAACTCAAATCCTCAAACACTTGTCTGATGTTAGGCCTCTCATTCACCGGGAGAATACACCTGAGAGATACGGAAAGCAACTCATCCATTGCTCCAGATGGCTCTTCCCCACTCGCCATGTCTCTGTCAATGCAATCCCGTCCCCGCCCTTCTTGGTCACAGAGCCTAACCCAATCTGTCAGATCTACAGCACTTGATTGTCCTGATATGATGTCACCAGCACTTCTCCTCGTCAGCAGTTCCATCAAGATTACCCCAAGTGAGTACACGTCGCCTTTCAGTGACGGGACTGGTTTGGTTGACGTTGCGAGTTCGGGAGCGCGGTACCCCAGTGCCCCTAAGTTGAGTATTTGCTCCGCGATACCTGGAGGGGTCATCAGACGGTGAAGCCCATAATCGGTTAGGTGGGCGTTGTTATCTGGGCCTGTGAGGAGAATGTTAGTGGGCTTTAGGTTCCCATGGGGTAGACTTCTGTCGTGAAGGTATAGCAGGCTTCGAGCAACATCGACTGCTACTTTGAGCCTTTGATTGAAGGATAATGGAGAGTACCTCCGAGGCGTTGATTCTGTGTAATATCAAATGGTTATGAATTGCAATTAAATGTACAAACAATCCTAGAAGATCGCAACTCCAAGAGATGTCAGTTAAGCCAAAATCTAAATGGTCAAACATGAGAGCAGGGCAATCAAGTCCACTTCCCTGATATATATTACTGATGATTAAGTAAGCATTTATTTGAATAAGTTTACTCATGTTCTATAGCTCAATAACACATGAGCAGAAACTAATCAGCTCACATGTGCTTGGAGCAGGAAGACTAGGTTTCTGGATATAGGCAATAGCGTGCAATTGTTTAACCAATTATCTGAGTGCACAGGACAACAGATAATATGGGTTCAGATTTATGTTCCTGAAACTAATCTAAGGGATAATTGTGAAAAAGTATCCTAGGATATTCATTTTTTTTTTTTTGCAAATCATAGACCTCTTCTTTGATCATGAACTTGTCTTTTGTTGCATTTGTATCAATTTATTTGAAAATGAGAATTTTACACTTGCAATTTTAAAAATAATAATTAAAACAAGAGCTCCAAAATTTTCATTCGCTTATTTTCCTCTTGTACCGTACAAAGAGGAAGGAAATTAAGGGGGGAGAAAATCCTGGATATTTTTTTTGTTGTATACTTAAAAAATTCAAGGGTAAAATCGTTATTTTGAAACAAATTGATACAAAGTGCAACTAAAAGACATGTTTAGGGGACTCTTTTACATCCCGGGACCTCGGCCTCTTTAATGCATTTTCTTTCTTTCTGATCAAACAAAAAAAGGCACTCTTTGCTATAGTATCAAAGAATAGGGCTACGATTTGCAAAAAGTGAATATCTCAGGTACTCTTTTGCAATCGTCCCTTAGTCTAATTACGTAAGCAAACCATATATTATCGTCCCTTCAACCTACACCCTTAGCTCCCAGAATAATAGTTTGCATCACTTTATAACTCGTGCTTGTATGTATTCATAAATCTGCATGATTATTTAACAGGTGCATGCCCATATAAGAAATCTGTAGCGATAGCAAAATCAGATAACAATTTTAAGGACAGGGCATCATCTAAAAATATTATCATAAAACATAGAAATCTAAAAGGGAAGAGAAGTTCCAAGAAATCATACCATAAAGATGTAAGGACAAGCTATCGCCTGGTACATAATCTGCCAAAAGAAGCCTTTCCTGTTCTCTAGGGCCCCAATAATATGCCCGTAGTGGAACAATGTTTGGATGTCTTATTGCACCGATTCTTTTGACTTCCTTAGCAAACTCCTTCTTATGTTTGACGAGTCCTACCCGCAACCATTTCACTGTCAACATATGCCCACTGTCTAGGGTAGCTTTGTAAAGGGTTCCGTGGCTGCTTCTGCCAAGAACTTCAGCTGGAGCTCTAGATAATTCTTCCCCAGTGAATGTCAAAGAAGCATCAAGGAAAGATAATTCTCCAGCCAGTCGATCTGGTGAGTACACATCCAACATGACAGGTTGTTCAAGTCCTTCTATAAAACGAGGTGAGGAAGATAACGGGGATCCTGGGGAGGATTTCCTTCCAGATGTCGTGGGATATTCATCAAGCAAATTAGGATTTGTAGCTACCATCTCCTCAGGTAGAGAATGCCCACTAATTTCAGTTCCAAACTCCGTCTGCCCAGACAGAGACCTTGAATTAGACGTTAGCAAGTGATCATTTGAAAAACTTAGGTTTGTTGGTGGAGGTTGTGCACTGCTATTAAATTTGAAGAGAGATGGCTGTGTGAACCTTCCTGACTTCACATCTCTCCCAGTGGTTTGACTACTGAATCCAGTTCTTCCATGGAAATCTTTAAGGTGTGCTCGATGATATGCCAATAAAACAAAAACAATCATCAAAGCGGCTCCAACTGAGGCAACAATAATTGCTACTTTGATACTGCCCTTTGAACGTTTCGGTTTATCATGAACATCTTCAGAACCATGGTTGGGTGAGTTGCTACCTGGGATAATTAGTAGAGAATTCCCTGGTCGAAACGAGGAGGTTGGGAAATTTCTCAAATTTTCTGGTACAGTGCCTGATAGATCATTATCAGAGACATTGAAAACGCGTAAGCTCGTAGGAAGGTTATCAGGGATTCTACCATTGAATTTATTGTCAGATAAATCAAGGGACTCCAGATTACTAAGTTTATTCAATTCGATAGGTAGCTCCCCAGACAAACCATTCTTTGCAACATTAAGATATCTGAGCCTCTCCAAGTTACCAATGTCTGAAGGCAAGGACCCTGTTAAGGAATTACTAGATAGATCCAGATATTCCAGGAGCTGAGGAGGATGTAGAAGCAGTAATGCACTTGCATGAGCACCCTGAAGAGGAATTGACCCCGTAAAATGATTTCCTGAAAGATTCAGGCTTGTCAAGGTTGGTGAAGTGAAGAAACTACCAGGAACCAGACCACCGAGTCGATTTAAACTTAGGTCAACGGCAGACAATCTTGGAATGGTACCCAACATAGAAGGTAAATCACCTTCTAGGGAGTTATTTTGAAGTTTAAGTGTAATTAAACTCTCATACAGAGTTGTCAAGTTTGGAAAGTTTCCGGACAAATTGTTTGAGCTCAGATCTAAGTCTTCGAAAGAGGCACTCCAATTTTGCATGACAGATATGTCATCTGAAATTCTATTTCTGCTTAAATCCATCACGGAACATCTACTCAGAGAAGCAGGCAAGGAACCTGATAAACCATTTGATGAAAGGTTCAGAACATTCAAAGTTGTAGAGTTAATGTCACCAATTGAACCTGTATGTTTAGAAATAGAGAATATCAGAAACATCCAACAAATAATTGTAAATGACAAATACAGTAAGTATATAGAGGTGCAACGCATAGAGACCTTGAAACCCTATAGGAAAGCTAAAACTACATTGTGAGGTTCGGCTGAGTAGTGATAATCCAAAGAAGTGCTCTCAAGAGATTGGAAGGAATCTTAATTCACTGGCCCACAAATGTGAAATTCTTAAATTTTGTATGTCTGCTAAAAAATAAGTCTCCATGTTATCATATATGTGAATCTGAATCATTTAATGTCTTCTGGTATTTTGTGATAAATTTTGAGACCGATAAGAATGAAAGTAAAACCAATCTTCATTCCAGTGAAAATAGTCATATCATCAGTCATACTCAAACTCCTTCACAAAAAAAAAATTATATCAACCACTAGTGATAAAACCATTCCCGATATCAATATGTAAGAACAAAATTCAATGATTACTTGGAGGAGTTACCTAAAATTAGTGCATACGGACCAAAATACAACTATACAAGGTATCAGGACTTCATCAAACAAATATACCCACATATTTGAAACCAATTACCAGGAAAATAGCAAAAATCTGCTGAAGAAAAAGTCAAAACTTTTACCTGTAAATCCATTGCCACTGAGATCCAATTCCTCCAAGGGCATTGAACTTTTAAGCAACTCCTTAGGCACTGAACCATATAACTGATTGTTCCCCAACCTCAGAACACGCAAAGAAAACAAAGACCCAAAAGAAGGAAGCTCCCCGTTGATCTGATTATCACCCAAATCAACCACTTGCAGGTTCAGAAACGAGCTAATGGAATCACTTGAAAAGAACTCACCACTCAAGCTATTATGACTCAAATTCACATATCTCAGAGTGTTGGCTAAGCCAGAAATGTTCTCGGAGCTAGCCGGAAGCTGCCCGGAAAACTGATTGAAGCTCAAATCAACATGCTCCACGTTCCGCAATTCTGACAACAAAGATCCAATGTCCCCCCAAAGCTGATTTTGGTGCAAATCCAACACCCTCAGCTGCTGGAGATTTCGGATTCCGTCCGGAAACCCACCTTTGAAATCATTCCCGGACAAATTGAGATAATTCAGCCCCCAGAGCTCATTGATCCTAGCCGGAATGGGCCCGTAGAAACTGTTTCCGGACAGATCCAAATGCTGCAGAGAAGTGACCGTACCCAAGGCCGGAGCCAAGCGCCCTTTGAAATAATTCCCAGCCAAGCTCAGATTCGCAAGCATTTTGAGGCCAATCAGCGTGCTGAACTTGAGCTCCCCGGACAGCCCGAGGCGGTCGAGGACAATGGAGCTGACGGAACCGGAGTCGTCGCAGACAATGCCGGTCCATGACTCCGGGCAGGCCTCGGGGTCGGCGAGCGAGGACTGGTTCCACGTGCCCGTGACCTTCCCGAGCGGATCGTCCCGGATGCCTTTTTTGAACTCCAGCAGACATCGGAGCTCGGAGGAGGAAGAAGACACGAGAATGAGGAGAGAGAGAAAGTAGAAAGAGAAAGCGGAGAGAGTGAAGTGAAGAGTCATCAGGGTTTCTTCGATGGCGCGAACAAACACTAGCGATTCATTGACGGAGAAAGGGGGGAGTTCTCGAAACCCTAGAATCCGGAGAGAGAGAGAAAGGGATGCAGGTTAGAGAGAGAAAGTGACGACAGAGAGACAGAGGGGAAGCTAGGGTTTTTTTCTTTCTTCTTCAGGAGAGATTAAAATGAAAAATCAGTTAAAATGGCGGTTTTGAGGGTCAGAAGGGAGAGAGTGTGTGTTGGTTGGCTGGTGGGAGAGAGAGTAAAACTAAAACTAAAACTATACAGACTGTATGTAGAGGACAAACCTAGCTCTTTATTCAACCCCACACTCACTGTCTCACATCACATGCTCTTTCCATTTCTTTTACATATCTGTCCTTTGACTTTTCCTCATTTCTGTTCACACCCTCTGTATTTTTACTATTTTGACCACCACCCACCTCAATTCAAAGTAACTTTCTATACCAGTCAGACAGTCACTATAACAAAAAAAATATTAGGGTAAATTATCTTTAGTACCCATTTTTTATTGGTGTACTTTTTTAGTACTCTAATGTATTGGTAACGCTCTGAACAAAATTTTGGTCAAGTTTCCGTCATTTTAATGATTTGTAATCAATTCATAAGGAGTATCACATGTTCTGTTATCAATACATAGGGAGTATTAAATGATCCGTGACCAATTCATGAAGGGTATTAAATGACAATTATTAAAACGGAGAGACTGTTATTGAACGTTACAAAACGCAGAGGTACAAAAAAATATGTTATCAATAAAAAGGGTACAAAAGGTAATTAACCAAAAAAATTAATACTTAACTATTTGTTGATTAAACAACCTTGTTTTTAATTGTAGGATTAGTATAAGCTGGTTGGTTCTGGCTGCAACGATGCGAAGGCTTTCAAACTGACTCAAAATATGAGTCTCTCGGAGACACTTAAATACAAAACAATTCACATTACAATGTAGTATAAAGGGAGGCTAAATGCTTCTTCTTAACAGAAACATATAGTATCTGTTACATTCTTTTACAAGACGCCTGCACAAACCCATCTCTACATTACAGAGACAACTAATACATACATATATATACACACATCTGGTCTGAATCCAACACAATCCTTTGTGAGAGGAGCTTGAACCAAGTGTAATTATACCTGTTTCCAATTCATCCAAAATTAGCAAGACAGAGAGTTTGGCAAAGAGCCTTATGGACGAGATTTCTCATTCTCCTTCCCATGGCTCTTTGGTAGCATCATTAAAGCCAAGTTTTCTGACCTCTAAATGCAAAACCCGTCAGATAAAGTACGCATGATGAGTAACTCAATCTCACAATCCTTGAAAACTTGTATTCATAAGGAGTGATCCAAATACAATTACCCGTGAATTGTTCAAGCAGTCCCAGTTATCAGTCTCTCTCGCTCGTCGAACTTTTTAATCTTTATAACTCCAATGAGAACTTGAAGGCCAAAGAATGCACAGAAAATATATGCTGCAACGGCAGGCACCTAAAAGAGATAAACATCTGGGTGAGGAACTGTATAAAAATCAAAGGCCAAAGAGATTACATGGTTTCTTAGGAGAGGCGGGACAGATTGAGCAACTTACTCGAATGGAATTAAGGTACAAAATCGTTGCAAGGTTGATTAAGCTTCCAGCAGCTACTGTCTGTTGATTGGTCAAAAAAAACAGATAACACTTAATCTCACAATCCTTGAAAACTTGTATTTTTGATATTAGCATTATGTAAAAGACATTCGGTTAGCAGTATGGTTATCTGGAATTACTTAATTGTATTGTTAAACTAGAAAGAAGCTGCAAACATTCAGGCCATCAAGACTCACACTTCCTATTGTTTTCTGAACCACTGCAACACGTTGAAATGCTCTCTCGGACTCCAGAGCTCGAACTCGAAGCTTCAAATCACCTTGCTCCTGTAAAATTAAATTAAAGATCGTCATGGGCATCAACGTAAATTTCAGAAGATCCACAACTATGGGGTTAAATAATAACATATACAAAAGTAATATTTGGGGATAATCTCACACAACAACCCTTCAGTATGTATGGACCTTTCTCAATCAACTACCCCTAAGATTATTTTTTTTTAAATTGACAACCCCCTTAAGTTCTTTTTTAATCTCAATTTACCCCAACTCCAACAACTTTTGGGTGTAAAATAATGGAAATACCCTTGTTTTTTGTTTTGTTTTTTTCATGAGGGTATTTTCATCATTTCACACCCAAAAAAGTTGACGGCTTTGGGGTAAAATGAGACTAGAAAAACTTAATGGGGTTGGCAAAATAAAATAAAACTAGGGGTAATTAGTTGAGAACGATGCATACTTAAGGGTTGATGTGTGAGATTATCCGCAAATATTTGTACTGGACTGTAAACACTACCAATCGTTGGATGGTCTCAGCAAGCTTTTCAACTCTATCAGCCTGTCTAAACAAGTTGTAAAATGCACGGGATTGCCTCTCCCATCTATTTCTGAAGTCCTGAAACATTTATATGTTGAACATGTAAATGAGAATTAAATATAAACAAGGCATGAAATCATGGTAGAATCAAGATAGTATTCAGGTTTGCCTTAATGATAACTTCAACACCAGCTTCACGGAATTTTAGCAATTCCAGTGCATACCTGAAAAGCAAGGTTTTGAAGACAAGTTAAATACAAAACATTAAAAGAGCTTGGAAGAAATTATGACAGCTAATTCTACACTCACGGTTTAGCAATTTCAGTAATATCAAATCGAGGATCAAGGCCCTTTCCGATGCCATCCAATACTACAGAGATCAAATTTAGAATCATGTGATTGGTGTTGAATGTTTACAATGTAAGCAAATGCACCACACCTGTAAGTCTGTAAAATTACCTGAAAATGCTCTAACAACAAATGTGAAAGTAGCAGGGAATCTGAAGGGTTGATCAGCTGCAATGGCTAATAAATCTTCACCTGTTGAGAAAACACAGACCTATGAGGAAAAAGAACTAGACATACTACTTATGAGCTGGTAGGAGGTTACCTGTTTAATTAATCCAAATCTATGTTTATTATTACGTAAACTAGATAGCATGAAATGCATTGAATAAATCTGCACTACTAAATGTAGTTGTCAAGCTGCAATTAAGTTTTGATATACTGTGTTTCTGTTTAGATAATCATTAATCAACTTAATCTAGAACCAAATACAGAAATTACACCAAGAAAATTACCTATAGCAGCCAACCTTTCTTTCTTTTTTTCTACTTTTTCTTCTTTGCTCAATGGCTTTTTAAATCCAAGTTCTGCTGTTGCCAATTCTCTCTCTTTTCTTTGAGCAGCAAGACGCTCTTCGAAACTGCAAACATTTATGAACTTCATTATTAGAAACACGTTTCTCAAATATCCAATTCTCGGCTTTCTTCTCTACTTAAACTTTATCAACTGGTTGGTATGAAGTGAAATATTAGAACTACAAATGAATGGAGTTCTTAAACCATCATCATGTAAAGAGAAATGCCTAGCATGATCTCAAGCATACTCACTAAGCCTATCCAAACGGTTCTTTAGCCTAAACTATAATTGTAAATGAGTAATAACATGAAAATACTATTGGAAACTACTGAAACTATGCCAGCACACTAAACTTGAGTGCAGACTTGTGATCAAACTAAATGTACAACATCTGTCTAAACCAACTTCCATATAGCACCATCTTGCAATCCAAAGTTTACAATAAACAGTCATCTCTTCATGCAGCCAGTTTGGCAGAGAATATCTTAGCTGTTAGAAGGAAAAAATTGAAGTTCGCAGTAAAAAAAAAGTTCTTCACCAAAAGCACCTGTTAAGGAAAAACTGTGCCGTCCGCCTGACAGCTGTCAAATCTCCAGTAGGCACAAGAACTCCCATTTGAACCATGGCCCCAAGGACCTGCACAATTGGTAAAAAAATCACAACCGACCAGAGATGGTGCCCTTCATATGAATGTAATGCAAGGAAAAGCTTAGTTGGGAACTGGGGAGACTATGTAGAAGTATTTACCTTATCTGGATCCTTCTCATAGACACCATAGAATGCTTCTAGCAAACCTTCTCTGATGTTTGGACTGATACTGCAATGTACAGAAACACGGTCTGCTTAAGAAAAGAATGTCACTAGCCAAAACTTGGTAGATACCAACTTCCATAGACAGCAGAGTTTAGAAAATACCTTCCCATCATTCCAAAATCATAAAAGATCAACCTTCCACCATTCATATCATCAACGGCAATATTTCCAGGATGCTGCAGAAAAGAAGAAAGGGATCTCATAATTTGCAAGAGAAGAAATTTAGGTTCCAAAACTCAGATTGTTATCAAGAAAAACAAAGATATGACTTGGTTCTGTGAAATCTCCTTGGTAAATAGAAGGGTATTACTTTACCTATAACAGTATTCTATGAGTTAATGTCATTGAGAAAATATTAAGCTTTAATGGGGTAGGTAACTCAATATAGGACCATGAAAAAAAGGTGATGACAAAAACTCACAGGGTCAGCATGGAAAAAACCATGAGATAGAATTTGCTCCAAGTAAGATTCAACAGCATATCTACCCAACCTTCAGAACATAACAACACCATTATACTCATTCCTCGATATACAATAATTGTTCATCTCAAATTAAGATGTAGAAGTATTACATGTTACATGCTAGCAAGATTAAACCAAAACAGGAAGATAATAGATTATGCTAACCTTTGGCGATCAACACCCAGCTGATCTAGAGCCTGTATCTTATTTATTTTAATCCCAGGAACATACTCCATAGCCAGAATCTGCATGGGTAAAACCCTAAGAGAATCAAACAAGAAAGAAAGAGCACATATATAAACTAAAACGCAAAAATATGTTTTATGTGTTAAATAGAATGATTATGAGAGGTTAAACCTGTGGTGTGGTGTATTCCCACAATATTGTTGGGACTTTAACATAATCCAAGTCTTTGAAGTTCTTTGCAAATCGCTCCGAATTAGCAGCTTCTTTTGTATAATCAATCTCCTGGGAAATTTTGAATAATACTATTCATGAAAAGAATGCATACCAGGTAAATTATCATAAGTGATTCTAGCTAGAGTGCTATAACTAGAAAACTCTAATGCACTACTAATTCTTTTTTTATCAGCAATGCACTACTTGTTCAAATATGAAGTTAAGATTTTGTATGATCCCTGTCCTGAGTTAGCCATCTTCTTGGAGTAAGACACCTTATACAGTATATATCTCACATAACAGTTTAGAATATTCTTAATGAAATGTATGTTCCTGACAAGTACTATAACTCTAAATTGCCTTCTCACTTACCATCTCTATGTACCTCAAGTACAAGATGCAAAGAACATTATAAAAAAATGATACACAGTTGGGACATGAGTAACTGAAAAAATATAAGCTTCCATCTAAGAATCTCAATAAGAAAACAAAGACATCATTGGACTATTTTCATGTAAAAATGAGGCAGGCGTTAGAATCTCATTACCTCATATAATACACTCGCACACTCATCATAAATAGCAACCCAATCCCTCTTAGCACCATCTGATTTTGGATCAATCTTTTGTAGATATTCTGCAATTACCTGGAAATGAAATTATGATAAAATATATTAGTGCATGTCAGAGGTAAAAGTAGGATAAGTGCCTTCCAAATATGTTTCATCTCCTCCCCTCTCCAAAAATTAACCAACCTATAAGCATAGCATACACACAACATGAAAAGTAAGAGTGCTAGTAAAAATCTCTAAGACTTGCAAATTTTACAAGCCAATCATAGAATACAATTGGAGACCCTGATCGGTACAGATATTAGAAAACGGTGCGGACTTGATGAGCACAACAAATTTAAGGTTACTCCATAAAGCACGCTAAGAACTTTAAGCCAACACAAGAACTAACCCTCAAGTTTTTAAGATCAATATCAAAAAGAGCCTTCAGACCCGGCCTCTGCACTTTAACAACAATTTCCTGCCCCTTTAATCTTGCACGATGAACCTGACCTGTATCAATTAAATAAAAAACAATCAGTACTAACTTAATATGCGGTTTCTTATCTTATAACTACCAAAAGTAAAAGTAAACTTAAAATCCTTTCCAATTTGCTTAGATCTCAAATATTCCAATCAATAAAAATCTGTAGGGAGATAAAAGTACCAAGACTAGCGGCAGCTATTGGTTCAAAGTCAAATCGATCAAAAATATCAGTAACGGGAGCTCCAAGCTCTTCTTCAACAATGGCCACCGCAGTCTCTGATGGGAAAGGGGGAACTTGATCCTGAATTAAACAGTACAATGACGATTTCATTATTCCCTTAATAACATAAATATAGAAATGATAGCCATGGATATGATACCTACAAATGTTGTTCCTTCGACAGAAAATCAATGCCAGACACAAGCCATGTGAAACAATTCAAGTATAAAGCAGTTATCACCAATACGACAGATAAACACAAGTGGAAACTAAAAAAACGTATGTAAAAGTTGGGAAAGGAAGCTGTTGATGACAAAAACGACCTCCAATGTTTATCATCTCTGGAGTTGAAGGCAAGAATACAGCAGAAGAAGAATAGGCTACTCAACATGCTAAAGCACCTAAAGATCCGAAACTTTATCCAAACTCAATCGAATCATATGCCATGAACAACAATAATTTTATCAGTAATTAACTTTCCAAATGAACCCTTTTGCGATCAAACCCGAAGTGTTATGATAAGCTAGTTTAAGGATCTTGTTGAAAAACTAAATTCAATTGATTGCCAGACAAGGGAAGTGGACAGTTATTGTGGAGAATCTATTCTAACAGTTACTGTGAAATGGGCCTAGCAACATGAAGGCCCTCAGAAACAGAATTTATAATAAGCATCATTTACCTGAAGTTCTGACAACTGATCCACATATTCTTGAGCAAGAATGTCAACCCTTGTAGAAAATTGTTGACCAATTTTAATGAATGTAGGACCTAATCTCAATATACTTTCCTTTAACCACTTGGCAAGGGCCTTTCTCTTCACTACTTTTTTCGCTTCAGTCATTCCACCTGCATTTCCACAACCTCCAAATTTCATACAGCTTACCAAAAAAATGTGAGAAGAATACAATGCTTAGGTTGCACAATCAATTCATGTCTACTGGAGGTACTGACCTTGATAAGCAAATTTTTGATTGTTCAACCAAGCCTTAAAGAGAAACGACAGAACAAATCCCCAAATTTCAAGGGTCCTTTGTATTGTGGAGTAAGTTTTGAATCTTCCCCATCGGCCTCCTGGTGCAACAGAGACCTGCAAATCCAAACATTACAGTTCAACAATGGCACCAATGAAACAATTCTGAATTCAATTCATGTAGCAGTTCAATTTTTTCAGAATCCACAAAATGCAATTCCTCCTGAAAACAAGCATACCTCTGGCTGATCCTTCCCTGTTTTCTGCTTAAACCAGGCATCTTCTTTACCAATCTCCTCAATCCTCTTCTTCCTCCCAACCTCCTTAGACTCAGCAGTCTCGACCTCAGCCTCAAACTGAACTCCCTTAGCAGCAGCAGCAGCGCCGTTCCCGTTCACATACTTCACCAAGCTCCCATTCTCTCCGGAACCACCTCTCGCGTAACCATTACCACCAACCGCAGCTCCATTGCTGCCGCCACTCCGTTTCACTGCACCATTGACATTCTTGTTCAATACTCGCGCTTCTCTCTCTTCCACCACAACAGCACCATCTTCATTAGCACATCTAATCCGACCGACCACTCTCCTACGGCTCCTGGAGAGAGAAATTCGAGCTAGCGGTAATCTAGCGGCGGAGAATCCGAGTCTGGCAGGTTGAGAGAGAACAGTGAGCTCGGGAACAGATAGAGCCGTAGAAGCCGCCATGGACGAGCGTGTCGTTGTTGCAGAAGCCGATCTCAAAACCCTAACCCCCAATTTTCATGGCAGAGAAAGCGCGAGATTGAGGAAGAAGAGGAAGAGAGTCCAAAATGGGAAGTGAAATGGGAGGAGAGGAGGAAGAGTGGTGGAGGTGAGGAGTACACGTGGCGGAGTATTAGAGGCTGTCCCGATTCTGATTAGTTGAAATCACTCGCGCCAGTTTAGACCACAGAATGTCGTTTTACTTTCGTCTGTCTGAATTGTTTCGCTTTTCCACTTTACAAAAACGGTTAAAATTGGTTGGGAAATGAGTTAGAGGTTGCTTTTGTTTGGTAAAATTACAGTTACAAGACATAATCGAAAAGATAATATCAATAAGAATTTATATGATCTACTAGGTGTATAGAGCAAGTTCTTACTTCTCAGTAAACAAGCTTTTGGGACATTTCAGTGGTCAAAGCTCAAATTTTCATGTGGGTAATCATATAGTTTATGTTCTGACATGTAGTTTGTCGGATAGCTTTAGAGTTTATTATTTTATACGTCAGTATATTTTCTCATTTATGACATAATAATTCTTGTAAAAAATATAAATAAAACTCATAATTTTAAGAATACAAATGCAACATCATCATTTATGAACAAGAAGAAAATAAAAAGTAAATAGCATAGTAGTTTGCTAAGCTTCTCACTATAAGGTTACAAATACAATAATATTTGTAGGCAAAAATATAAGAAATAATCAATTTTATAGAACAAAATAAATGATGAACTAAATGTCTTTCAAAAAAAATGATGAACTAAATATGGTTATTTGACTTGAAGGGGGTGGGCTTTGAAGCCCGTCTGGTGGCAGAGGATTGGGCTTTGGCCTTCGAGAATTAACCACTAATGTTTTGTTATACACAGGCTTAGTTCCATAAATAATTCATTTTGAATTGATTTGAACCCAAAATATGAGATCAATACCCAATCTTAGATAGTATTTCAGATAACAACATCAAAGAAAGTGTAGCATCACTCATAAATTACATCCTTTTCAATTCATAATCATCAACCAACTCATTATTAAACTTAGCCATAAACACATTTTGGAATGCCACATATCCTGATTTATTTGAAAAGGAAAATGTACTTTCCTTCAAAAGTAATTTCGGATAAAAAAATTATATTGACTTACCTATAGAGATTGAATAATTTTGTTTCTAATATTCAAATAGCAGCAAAAGCCAATAGATATGTGTATGTGTGCAACAAAATATATACATTCAATCTGGACAATTTCTTGTGGTGAGAATTGTTAGATACAATATCCGTAGTAGGAAACATCTCCCAAAACCCGACTGTTCAATTTACAAGGTAAAATTTTACATCCAAACTCTATAAGACGGATCTTGAAATCTTTGAACTCTCGTATGACAGATCCTGATATCTTTTATATCAATCTAACTGGTTCCAAATATCATTGTTATTCTATACAACAATATGACCGAACCGCCCAAAAATAACTCACAAAATGATATGGATACAAGAGAGGACATATATATATACACATCATCTTTCCTTTTTATGTTCCCTGGGAGGAGAGTGATCAGATGCGGAGTCAAGGCCTAAACACTTGAGAAAAGCTGTTCTAGCAAGTCTAAAGTAAAAGCACGGGTGAAAAATATTTCTTAAGCTCACATTTGTCAATGTTGAGTCCTCTCTTTCCATAGATTCTTCTACTCTAAGGATTCCTCTGCTTGTACTAGTTGCAACCTCTCCCTTTATGCTTTGGCTTCCTCCCACCTGAAAACATTACCTCAACATGTGAGATTTGAAAAGAAAATGAAGGATTCAGTTTGTGATTTAGGCGTTTAGGATCTAAGAAAGCTAAACCAGGCATCGATTTCTACCAACATGATGTTAATCGAACTTTTCCAAACAATTTTCTCATCACCACCTCAAAAGATGCGCATTTGACAAGCCAAGAATGAAAAAAGGCATTGAAAGGAGCAATTATTTGTGGTCCTAGTTCAAGAATGATAGTAACTTTTCTTCTCATCTTGTTTCTAAATTTGTAATCTTTATGGGTATTCTGACTTTTACGCATACTTTCGTAAGCACAACTATGACCCATTCATTATCCAAACTGGTGAAAAAGGATTATTCAAACTTTTGAAGAGCTGTCCCATTTTAAAGTAACTGCTCTATAATGCTAAAAGTAATTAGGGCCTACTTAACACTCCTTAAAATGACTTGTACTGTTGCACACGAAAACCCCGAAGGCCAAAGCCTTCCCAAGTTGTTTGGTTAAGTATAGATATTTGAAGTTTTACAATGGAAGCTTGTGAAGTTGCATAAAACAAAAATGACCGATCGGGATCCACTGAGCGGTGGGTTGACCCGACATTTGAGCACCAGATTAGAGCCCAACTCAACTGTTACAAATACGAACAAATAGAAGAATAAAGAAACTATGGCTATTGGACCAACTCCATAGCTCAACCATCCAAATTAGAAGTTTTTATTTTTTTTTAATCAGGTGGCAGGCTAAGTGGATGTCACGTAATCTTTTTTGACTCCTTCCTCAAAAACAAATCGCAAAATATTTTTTTTGTGCATAATACAAAGTCCAACATCTGGGTCGGGATAAATTAATCAAAGAATTGCACAATCATGATGCAGATTAGTTTCTAGAATTTCAAAAGCACAAAATAAGAAGATAAGAAAAATATATTAGAATCAATAAGCATTGCTAAAAACAAGTTGGCAACAAAAAACACATGCATATATAATGGGAATTTAAGTTGTGCAAACTGAAACTATATAATTCATTGAGTCAAATAAATTGTCAGTCAGTACCCATAATCCTCGCCACTCCAACATCTAACTTTGCAACAAAATGTCAATAAAACAAAGCCACATTATTGGAGCCTACAGCTAATACCAATCAGATTTTAGGGGTTTTCTATGATTCTATCGAGCTAATTGCATTGGGGATTTCGATTTCGATTCTCTCATTGCAATTTTATTAGGTTGACACAACCTATCAAAAAAATGCTAATTTGGAGAGCCAAACAGAGTCTGAACCTAACAAATATAATCTACACCAAAAAAATAAACATTCTAATTTAATCAAATGTGGAGGCCACGGGAATAATGAATTGGTCGTTGTGCCAAAAAACAAATTGAAAACATCCAAGGGCATGTTTGGTGGGTCAATCTTGCTTGATTCACTGCTTCTATGCTGATTCGATCTCCTACCTTCTAAGAACGTGCCAAACAAACAGACCCTAAATTTCTGCAGCCGTTTCCCTTTCTATTTCCGTTCCCCAATTTTCTCAGGAACCAAACAGAACACACCGACAGAAAAAGCGAGAAAAATATAGCTCAATAGAGAAGGTAGCTACCTGTAAACAGCTGGCGGCGGTGGAGCTGTGCCGGAAAATGGACTTTCCGGAGACTTCCATGGCGGAGGACGGCGAAGAAGCAGTGGCTTCTTCGGAGAGATCGAAAGAGAAGTTGGTGAAACTGTAGAGGAGGAGTATGAGGAGGAAGAGGACCAGAATCTGAATCCATATGAGCCATGGGATTCTATAACTGTCTACTGTGAGCTCTTCTCCGAAATCGAACATGTTTCAATTCGGATTTTGTGGGTATTTTAGGTTTCGGACCTTGAAGTAACGAGCGATTTCTAGAGAGAAGAAGAGAAGATGATTGGGAGCAGGACTGGTAGGTGAGAGAGATTGCTTCGCTTGTGCGTCAATGGAGGCAACAAAATAAGCTGCGAAAGACAAGGAAGGTGCAGAGGAAAGAGAAAGATCGGTACAGCGTGTCTTGGCTCCAATTAATGAGTTGGGTACATTATTTTACGCCTTTTGTACACTCCCACCAAACATTTTTTTGACCGTTTTGCCCTCCTATTTTTCTTTCGTTCAAATGATTTATGGGAAAGCTCCAAGAAACAACTGTCATACGACTTCCTAGTACAACAAATATCGTATGACTATTTTGTCGTTCAAAAAACATGGTTGCGACTAATATTTATCAAAAACCATAATTTTCTGTCAAATATCACACGACGAGTTAACGGAGCAAGTCAAATGACACAAATACCCTCACTTTTTGTCAAATGTCATACGAGATTTCTTGAAATTAGAAAGTCGTATGATAGTTGTTTCTTGAAATAAGGAAGTCGTATGATAGTTGTTTCTTAGAGTTTTTCCGAGATGAAAAGGACTACGTTTCATTTTTGACTAACGGTCAGTGTGATATTTGACATAAAATTATGGTTTTTGGTATATATTAGTCGCAACCATGTTTTTTGAACGACAAAATAGTCATACGAGATTTCTTGTACTAGGAAGTCATATGATAGTTGTTTCTTGAAGTTTCCCCATGATTTACCGATTTCAACCTTCAATAATTATACCTTCAAGTTCAACAATTGTTAGGGTTAATAGTTATAACAACAAAAATTATCTGATTGGTATTTTAATTCTAGAAAATTTCCACATTACTATCCAGAGACGTGATAGTGATATGAAAACCGGATATCGTTTAAACGAATGTTTGAAATATCGTTTATACGAATTTATAATATACGTACTTAGACGAAAAACATAAATATTTTTTTTTATTAAAACAAGTAATATTATAAATTAAGTAGCATTTGCAAATACAAACACTGACATACAGAATAGTACTTGAAATAACAAAATATGAAATGACATAAGCTGAAAAGTAAATGTGCTCTTCGGACCGAGAAGGTGTCTGGAGCGTGGGACTGCGGTAGCGTCTGAAGACACCGATACAATATGAACCAAACGAAATTGCACAGATCGAGCAGATCCAGTGTGAAGACTTGTAGTGGTTGACTACGTATCCCCCCAGGTTATCAGCGTGCGCCGTCCTCCCTTGAATGATACGAGCAGGGCTCCTAAGCACGGGATTACTGACCTCTGGGCTGGTAGGGAGATACCCTATCGACTTTTGGTGGAACTGCTTCCACCATACATCCAGAGAGGCGGTACAGACGACCGACCCCCCTCTGGACCCCTCTGGAATCATTCCACGAGTCGGGGGTGCTTGAAGCCCCGCCGCTGCTGTATTCGCTTGACCCATCGGGAAGCGTGTAGGATCGGACCCAACAACCGAACCGAACCGGTTAGGACAACCAGGCGGGTCGTATCCCGGGTCTCTACCCCGACCCGCGCCCAATCCATCTAAACCCGGTATTCCAGACCCGAGCTCGCCAGCCCGCAGTTCGTTCAGAACCGGTTCATCCCAAGTCCGCTCAACTCCCAGCCCAGTACCTCGCGAGCCAGCCCAGATCCGCGCTAGTCCTAATCTCTTCCCGGCCCTTAGGCTCTACACAGGCCTAGTACCCAGGCCCGTCTCGCGCAGACCAGAAGTCCCTGGCCCAGGCCCGCTTCAGTCATGCGAGGCTCCTCCAAAACCCTAGCCATCACCTTACCTTTTCTTCTTCGCCAAGTTACCGTCTCCGGCGCCTCCTCCATCACCGGTGATGTGTCCGATGAGATGATTACCGGTTTTAGTTCTCCCCTACTCACTCGCACCGCCTCCTCCTCGGTCTCTCTGCCCCGATCACCGTCCAACACCGTGTTCCATCGGAACACGTCGCCTCGCACCACCGTCATTCCCAGGAACTCACGAGACAACGAGGGCGAGAAGTACGACAGAAAACGATCCACCTTGCCTGCCTCAGAGAACCCATCGCTCGACATATGGTGGTTGTCGGTGTTGGAGTCGATCCTCCTTGTCGTCGCTACCATAAATCGCAAAACCTCTTCTAGAGAGAGAGGTCGTGTGTTGCTTCCTTGTGATGTCTGCAAGGAGGCGCAGATCACCATCGCAACCCAAAGGACCACCATGGTGGGGTTCGGCCATAGCAGAAGCCTAGGGCAAAGGCGGCGCTGCTGCTCTCTCGCCATTCCCACAAACACTCCTCTTTTGACAACCCAAAAAAAAAGTTTATCGTTTACTCCCTTGATGAAAAACCGATATAATTAAATGTAGCGTGATACAATTAACTTATGGTATTTAATAAAAAAAATTAAAGATATCAACAAATTTTTATAAATCGTTTAGCACATGATCATTAACTTTATTTATTTTATTGTTCGTATCTTGATTCCTAAAACGTTGTCAGCATATGTTCATGAATATATAATGGTTTATAGTTAAGACCTTTTATTTATCAGAGAGAAATAAATAAATTAACGAAACACACAATACATAGCGAAAAACCTTAAACCTAAAAACGAACAGGGAAAAAGCAAGCAGTAATAACATCAACACAAATAGAAGACACTCAGGTGACCCCAATAAGGCTAGAAATCTCGCTACTATGATGAAGACTCAACGTCACCTCGATCTTCTTGAAGCCCTTCTCGGCCGAACCCCTTTAGCGGACCCCTAAGCTTTTTGCAAACCTAGCCACAATGTGGGTAATACTCTCTCTTATGCGGTCGTCAATCACGGACTATGAAATACCCAAAAAGACGTTCGGTAGTGGGAGGGCACCACCAAAATCGACTTAGAGCGGCGGTAGGGACCGATCAGAGAAGAACCAGTGCTCCATCGAGACGATTGTACAGGTCCAAGGCTGAAGCCGTGTCCGACTTGTCAGCGTCTGATACCTAATCTACCCACCCATCTGATTTGTGTTCTTTAGGATCAAGAGATCCCTCAAGAACATGCACAACAACAACCCCAAGGGGAATCTGCTCAATCGGAGAATAGAGGCGAGCACATGTTGAAACAGGAAGGCGAAAGGTGTTAGGACTATTATGTGGAGGTCGGATCTCTGGACCACTTCTCTTGCAAGTCTTGATCCAAAAATCAACCATCTCATATTAAGGGAGGTATATAAAGATATCTACTTGGACAAGCTCAAGAAGCACATCAACATAGATACTTGGTTCCCTGTCGGTAATCACCCTATTACCAACCATGACATCCAACACATGGACAAGATCCAAGACCCTAGATGCCTGGGTTGCCAACAAAGAGTAGGGGTGAATGGCCACCAGAGAACCTAGCTTCCCAACAATCTAGGCTATGGAGTCCTGATTCCAACACACAACAAGAATGTTGACAATATCGACCTAGCGAAGCCGCCCCAAAACAAAACCTATTGCACACAATTTGGGAAGGAGAAGAACCAACGGCACAACGCCTTCCAACCATCAGTAGAAATGATTGTCCAGACAACATGTCCTCGCAAGACACTAAAAGGTGTGCTCTCCTAAGTCAAGGAGATCCTCCTCGTATATCCATACCAACACAAGGCTTGTATTGGCGGCGCGGACCGAGGTTAAAGAGCCAAGGGACGCTAGTCACACTGAACATTAGCATCCTTTCAAAACAAGGAGCCAACGACAACATCACGAATCTATACGAAGTTGAGCAGACGTAGTGTCCCTAAGATGGAGACGGGGGAGAGACAACTTAGGATTAGTTGTCTTAGTGGCTGAAGCAATAATAATACCCGCCACTAGATGTTTCCTTCCTATTTCATCCCGAATTCTCCTACCACCAAGTAGAGAACCATGTAAAGCCACCATAACATGCGCCGCATCGTATGACTTTTTGAAATACATAAAGGTGTAACGATTGCCTTTGGTAGCAAGTTTGGGGCCAACATCAACAACAATGACGATCCCAAAAGGAGCATAAAGGGTCTTGAACTGATCAACTATAGTGGAATTGTGAATATTAGCATGAAAAATCGGAAAGTCTCTACTCGATAGCTCTTGGGTTTTTTTATCCTCCCGATCCTTGACCAATGATTTTCTGGTCCCCGAGCAAAACCTTATGCGGAGGTGTCACTGAGATAGAGGCATAGGAAGGCCTTAGAGAAGTTTTCGAACTTTGACGATGAGCAATACCACCCGGTTGATCTATAGTTGCAATTGGTTGAGTAAAAATACTGATCAAAGCAACTATAATAGCCGAGAGATCTGCTTTAGAAGTTGGAGAAGCAACAACCATGATTTGTGAAACAACAACAATCGTATGAGCAGCGACAAAAGGAGCCCTTGATTTAACCGCAACATTGAGAGTGGGAGTCATGACCACCAAGGATGATATTGTCAGAAGAAATGGAGCAGGATGCTTACCTAAGGAGAGCAAGGCTTTCACCCGGCCAGACGGAGCTGATGGGCCATGAAAGGGTCATGACCCGACGAGGAACTTTATGACCAGCAAACCCAGCCCGACCCCAATGAGGTCGTCTTCTTTGGCGATCAGAGAAAGTGTCGTCTAGGCTGAGGTCACGCAAAAGGACTCCATCAAAATATCTCTCTTAGCAGACGAGCACCGCCAGTACGAATTTCGGCGATGCAACCGATCGAGTTTCGCAGCAAATTCCAACACAAGAGCTCCCTCTTCTTCTTCACAAGAAAAAAAATCCAATCCTTTGAAGGGAGCTCCTTTTACTATGTCAATCAAAATATGTTATTTGTCTTTGATCTCTACGTGAAGGGAGCTCATTCTCCGTTCGAAAGCGTCGACGACGTACCATGACAGAGAGGTTATGGGAAATGAGCGCTTGAAGCATGTCATCATCTATACCTAATTGTGACCTCTATGATAGTTGCATTGTATATGTGAACATTTGAAATATTGAGAAGAATCTGAATCATCAATATTTAGCTGTTCGCTTTTGGATGATTCTCAACAACGATAAAAATCCATTGAAAACCTTTTATTATACTAAGAACCATGTGAACTCTTCGTAACCATTAATTTGGTAAATGGATGCATGAGAAGTAAATTTGAAAGATCTTGACTTGTTGGCTTTACAACTAGAACTCCATACATTTGGGGGTATTTTGGTAAAATCGTCATCAAGGCACGCTCAAAACTTATCACCTCAATACATGTGTTTTATCATTGTCATTACATGATTTTTATCACATAGGTACATGTGTTTATCACCCTTGTACATGTTTTTTTATCACATAGGTACATGTGTTTATCACCCTTGTACATGTTTTTTTATCACCCCAGTACATGTGTTTTATCATCTTATTACATGATTTTTATCAACTCATCAAATGTTTTAAATCACCTTAGTACATATGTTTTATCACTCGACACATGTTTTGTTGTTATCTCGGCACATGTGTTTTATCACTCCCTCACATGTTTTTATCATCTCATTACACATGTTTTATCACTTCATCACATAATTATTCTTTTTATCTCCTCATTTACACGTGTTTGATCACTTCATCACATGATTATTCTTTTTATCACTCCAATACATGTGTTTTATCACCTCAGTACATGTGTTTTATCACTTTATCACATAGTTTTTATCATCTCAATACATGTGTTTTATCACTTAATCACATGTTTTTTTTATGGGAAAACTACCAATACCTACCCAAAACCATGCCCATTTGATTGATGTTTACCCTGAAGTTTAAAGTTAATTGATGCATACCCTGAAGTTACGACTTATAACTAAAAACCCCCATTGTCAGCTAAAATGACGAAAATACCTTCAGTGATAAATTTTAAATATTTTTTTAAAAAATATAAATGAAGTGATTTTTTAAATAAAAATGAAGTCGTTTAATAAGTATATATATATATATATAACAAAATTAATTTTTAACATAATTATTGAAGTGTAGTTGAGGGTATTTTCGTCATTTTAACTAACGGATGGGTTTTGAGTTACATTTTTGAAACTTAAGGGTATGCATCAGTTAACTTTAAATTTCAGGGTAAACATCAGTTAAATGGGCATGGTTTTGGATATGTATTGGTAGTTTTCCCTTTTTTATCACCTCATATGTTAGTTTATATAAGCATATATGTCATCCACTGTTATCACTTCCAAATACAAGTTATTATCATTGTCAAACCATATTTTTATCATCTCAAACTATGCTATATGTTCTTTGAATCATGCAAAAAAACAACAAACTGTTATTACATGTATGAAAATAAATTATTAACGTGTAACACTACTTTTATCAACACAAAACACTAATTTTATCAATTAGCTAACGTCGCGGTGAACAGTAGAGACAACCTAAACAGGACATGAATTTCATATTCGGAAGCACACACAGATTTTGATCATTGATCCCTCAAAATGATTATATGATGACTTAAGCAAGGAAATTGGATTTTTTTTCCACCTATTTTAGAGCTTGATTCGTTGTCAAACGAGCTTATGGTGAACAAATTTGAAACATAAAACAAATCATAACTTCCAGATATTGGAAGAACACAATGATTTTGATAATTAATTCTCGAATTGATTCTACGATGATCGAAGCAAGAAAAGAGTAATTTATCATATGTTTTTGCAGCTTAATTCATTGAGAAACGAGGTATAAACGTGATGAGCAGTGTTGAAACCTAAAATAGAGCATGAATTTCAGTTGAGTAAGAACACAACTTTTTTAATCTTTAATTCCTTAATTGATTCTATGATGACCGAAGTTAGGAAAACAAAATTTCTCACCTATTTCGCATATTGATATATTACGAAAAATCAAATTGGTTGTGATTTAAAATGTGAAATCTATATGTACAACAAAATATTGTCTTACCCTCAGGAGGAACAAAGCGCGTAAAATAGAAAGAATTTTTTTTATCAGCATTTTTTTAAAATCCAATCCTTCGAAATGAAGGAAGAGGACAAGGAACTGACGAAAAAGCCCTCAGTACAAACAAGAGCACTGGCGTAAAAGCACAACCTCAGAACAATCCCAACAAAGTGAGACAACTAAACAAATGGTCTCAATACCAGATATACCCAACATGAAACAAACAGAGGCCAACAAGGGCCGAAAGAACAACACAAATAAATCCTAAAACTAAAATATTGAAGGTCTAAAAAACCAAATTTAACAAACTTGAAGCTCCCATAAAACCAAAGGTCTGAAACACTTAGATTTAACAAACATGAAACCCACGAAAACTTCCGGACAACAAAATCCAAGCCCTAAAGCGAACAAGTAAATAGAAAACTATCTCATCAGATCCATATACTCAGCGAGTAATAAGGATGCCGACACGCTGACAGTCAACACTGCAGATCAGCAGAGATAATCCGGTGATCAGGGCCACCGAAACACTTACACTCTAATAACCAAATCCAGACGATTTCAAAAAAGGCCAATGACCCAAACCACCCTTCGGGGGCCAACATCACAACCGACGAGCCTCATGTCAATAGTAGACGGGGAAACAATGAAATCGTAAAATAGAAAGGATTTAGAGGGTTGATCTAGGTTGTTGATTATGTTGTTGTATGGTGTAGATTAATTTTCACAATTCTTGGGGTATAAAGGGTTTGCAATAGATATTACCTCAACAAAGAAGTTCATAACAAAGTATTGTATATCACTCGACTAATACGTAATCCTTCACCTTACAATATTGCATATATTAAATTGGAACAAAATGTATTCTTAAAAGAAGATCAAAACAAACTAGCATGTTTATCATAATAACAATTTTAAAAAACTCTTATAAGTAAATAACATAAAGAAGTTACTCAACTGGATGTAATAAAATAAAATATTGAATTTTTATACTTTTATCAATATCATTATTGTAATTGAGTAATCTATATTAATCACCACAATCAAATCTTTGCAAAGTATTTATATGGATAATGATGAAGTATGTTTTTTTTGTAAACAATAAATATATTTTATAAATATTTCATTTTGAAATAAGAGTACAAGGACATGAGGAATAAATCCCTTCAGTAAACAACACAAACCCAAATGATTGAAAAAATGCATCACTCTCAACCAATAGGGTCAACACACTAATTCCAACTAATAGGTTCTATACCCAGATTTTCCAAATGTGAAACAACAATAATAAATAAGTAGGTAAAGTATCCAAAATTTCCCACTTGAAACTCGAACAAAAGACCCAAATGCCTCAGGCTTGAATAAATTAGGCCTGAAACCAGACCCAACAAAAATAAAAGCAATGAAGAATAAACTACCTCCTCATATCCTCAAGTACAACCCACCGTTTCCACTCTTCACCACCATCAACGATATAAGCAATTATTTTATATAATGTATGTTGGTGTTAAGTTCATTAGATAATAGATAATCTCAATTTAGAAAGAAAGAAAAAATTACTTATGAAATGAATTATAAATATACATAACTTTGTTTTTTACATATATAAAAGATAAAGAAATGCATTAAATAAAAATGAGGATGGATTCTAGGGTGGGAACCACAACAACCACCAAACCAAAGTCGAACAAAAAAATCAACAAAAAAGAATAAAGCAACCACAACCAAAACAAAAGAAAACCACATCAATCCTTCCCAAACACCTGAAACCCATCAGACTAGCGAAAAGTGCTTCAAGGGATCGCCCTAAGACATCCTAGTTTGGACTGGTGAATAATACTATAGTGGATCGCATGGGTGAATCCTATGGCCTCAGCAAGGCTAAGTAATTCGCGCCCCTCTGCCTTATAAAGGAAATATCAGCCTCAAACGCGACTCCGGAACAAATACTCACCGGACCCAACCAAAGATAGAATCCCTAAGATAACCCTTGAACAAGCACTTTCCAGAAATAGCGAGAATACAACATGCACCAGAAAAGATCGTGGGACAGGATGTTGAACTCCTCAAACGTAACATAACACCTTAACAGCTCCTAGTCAACGCAGTAGCCGAAGACTCGATCTACTTTATAATACTAAATTTCTAATCAGCCACTCTCAGGCTAGAAAAAGGACCTTTATAGAATCATAGCAAGAAGGATGCTTGGCTCAATGACTATAGAACCGGAGGAGGCGCTGATTGTTCTCTAACCAAATATGTTAGAGACACAACAACTTGATACCATTCCACTTTGACCTCAACTTCCTAAGCCTCAATAGAGAGGTCCTATACTCAAGAAAAAAAAGAGTAAACGACAATGACAGAGCACCCACAACACTTCTCCACCCCAAGACAAAGGACTAGAGCCTCTAGGTCCAAGAGCAGGCAACAAACAAATGGTCGATATTCTCATCGTTTGATCCACACAACATGCACCTTCACCGGGCTAGTGAAACCAACATACCTCTATCCACTAAGAAAGAAATAGTGGGAAACTCGTGATGAGCAAATAACCAGGCAAACGTTTAGATCTTGGGCGAAACTAGGGCAGACCAAATCACATACGACCAAGGCGCGACGCTAGAATCCACCCAACTAGCTAAAATTTGGAAAGCTCTAGTTGTAGAGAACCCTTTCGGACCACGGGACATGGCTAGAGAATCTGTGTGATCATGCACCAGACGAATCCCAACCAGGCGACTTTGATCTCCTCTAAGACCACCTCATCCCGAACCCGGAGATCTCTACGAAACGGAAAAACCCACTCCCTCTCCACAAAAAAAACTCTGCTACCCTGTAGACTCGTGGTAAACGAAACACTAAAGTGGTATCAAAGAGTTAGGGTCCTCCTAGTAACGAATCATGATCCTCAAACCAACCACCCACCTCAAGGTGTCTAGACCAAAAACTCCCCCAAAAGTAGGATCCCGAGCCAACCAACCACATGCCGAATGAACAACGACGAAGTACTCGGAGGAACCAAAAGCGCTCCCAGGTACTACTTTATCTCCCTCCATTCGTAACATGCACAAATAACACGCTTCTAGAAAGCATGACCCTCAATCGCAAAGCGCCACCATCATTTCAGAAGAAGACTGGTGTTCACCTGCACAAGAGATCAAACACTAATCCCCCTGAATTCTTGGACATGCAAACCACCTCCCATAGGACCCTAAAAAGACATCTTCCCTCTATACCCGAACACTAGAAAAACCTCATATCTTTGTCCGAACACTAGAGAAACCTCATCTGACATAGTTATTAGATCAAATATGATAAATAATCTCAATTAAAAAAGAAATACAAAAATACTTATGACATAAATCATTTAGAAAATATGGCTCGTTTGATTTAACAATCAAATGAGCTTACAATTTATATTTTAAGAGTGATTAAGATTAGACTGTGCCATAGTATATTCAACAATTTTATCTGAGATTACCTTATCTACATGTTGATATTATTAAGATCGATATGATTATTAAATAATAGACAAATACCGATAAAGAAATTGTTATTCTGGTTGGATTTGTAGTCTACCATATGTTAGCATATACAATTATATTCTATAATTAATGTATATTTTTATAACCAATGATACATTTAACATTTATGTTTACAAAACATGGATCCACAAGTTTATTCAACTCCCCATATAATTACATAAACGAGTCCATCGGAAAACGGTATCGGTACATCAAAACGAGACTAAAACATTGTGGTCCTTTTTTTTGTATTTGTGTGCCGACTTAAAAATCAACCCATGAATATTAGTGTATAGGTCGACAAGGGAACATAAAGTGATACTCTCAAGGAAATAGTTGTAGCATCGTGAAACTCTATATCTGCTTCTGCACTATTTACATTTATTTTAGTTAGCCCGACAAACATCATTCTCCTCGTCCGCTGTCCACGTCATCGGTCTCCATAGCACAACCTTAAGAACAACGAACACTCACCGCCACGTCCGCCGCAACAACCTGTCATGCAACAATCTCCTCGAGGAGCCGCTATGTGTGTACCATGTTTTGCTTTGGTAGAAAAGTTCTCATCGACGACCACCTCACGGTCAGTGTCCCGGTGGTGCTTTCCAAATTGCAATACGACGGACGGTACAGTCGTTTTAAATGATAGGCTTGGGCCCGGACGAGTGGGCTGGTACAGGTGGGCTTTCATCTGATCCATTTCAACCGCATTTCAGGGGAAAACTTTGGGCCCGGACGGGGTTAAATAGCCCATGTGTGCTTGGAGCTTATCCAAAGCTAAGCAAATAAAACCAACCCGGACCATGACATGACTAAAGTCTAGTACTACATTTAGTTCAGTTGACATATCTCTGGGTTTTCATCGACCTACATCGATCCTAACACATTTTTGCAAACTTATAAATAGATTTTTTTAGAGCATCTTCAGTGGGACGTTGTAGTAGAGGCGTCCTAGAGATCAATTTTAGCCTCTTACTACTATCTCCTGCAATAGTGAGCTTAAAAAACGTTACAGTAAAGATAATAGCAAGAGTAAATTTAACATTCCTTCTTTGAAGTCCCTTGTGCCGCTAGTAACACTCTCTCCCCTCCGTAATTATTATTTTATTCTGAATCTCTTCTTATAACGTCTTTTGTCCCGGCCATTACATATGTTTTAAGTAGGAATATTTTATATATTGATTTGTCGACAGTCTGCACAACTCTGTGGTACTTAAAAGAGTGAGTCATGTATAGATAATTAACCGAATATATTTATTTTTATTATAGTAGATAGAATATCTAATAATTTTGATCTCACTCTACAATAAATTGCTTTCACGTAATAATATTGTAGTGCACCAGAAAATAAATTATAGTCCAAGGTTTTGACTTATTAGTTGACCAGAAACCAGTCATCTCCGCGTCCACGAATCGGTACTAATATATATGATCTCATGAGCTGTCCGCTACTTTATTAAAGATGAATACCACCACAGTCCAAATAATAATTGATATATAATAAGGTTTATTGAGTCAAATAATGGGAGCGAGTGTAATAAAATATGTAGCACGCTTTACACAACGCCTAGAAAATTAAAATGCACATGTTTGCTACTGGGTTTTAATTTTGTATATAAGAGACCTCTCTCCCTCTCCAATCATCAGTATCGTCTTCATCAATCCTTCCGACACAGATCTCCATGGACAGTCTTGCTCAGCAACTCAGGAACGGCCTTGCCCATCTCTTCTACTACATAAAACCTTGCAGAGATCACCAAGGTACTTGTTTACCGAATTTATTTATCATCATTGAAAGTTGCCAAAAAAATGTTAATTTTGTTGATTTATTTTTACTGAAAATTCGGAGCGAATAGAAGAAGAAAAGGAGAAGGAGGCCGAGATCGGAAAAAGGGAAGAAGTAGATAACGAGGATAGGGAAAATAAAGACGAAGAAGAAGAAGAGGAAAATGAAACAGAAGACGGAGAAATTTCTGGATCGGAATCGAACACAAAAACGGAGGAAGTAAGTTTAATATTTTTTTATGTTAGATATGTCTTTCTTAAATATAACCAGTGTGTAAGGCCTTATTAATGAAGTATTTTGGTGGTGTATTTGAAGGGAGTTGTCATAGAAGAAAGTGGACTGAAAATACAACCAAGGGGAGTAAAATTGAAAGCTACGAGAAGACAACAAAAACGAGTTTCAAGAGATATTGGTGGTGCTAAAGGCCATTAGAATGATTTGTTCTTACCTTGCATCACTTTTGTTTTGTTTGTTTTTTCGTTATAATTTCTTGTCTAGTTAGTTTTATTTATTTTATGAGTTGACGTGACATTTTACTGTCATGTACGTCTGTACTTATATATTTAAAGAGTTTTATAGACATCGGTATTATTTTTTGAACGGAGAAATGTGGTAGAGGAAATGAGGCCAAGAATTATCTAAGCATTATTGTAGAGAGTGATTTTCCCCCACTGTCTGTCCCGAGCAAAGGTTAGAGTTACGATAATTACGTAGGCCTCGATCGTGATAGGGTCCCACACCCCTTATACCGCCCCATTTCAGGTCTTAATAATTGTCCCCAACTCCGAGCGGCATATAATCCCCCATCCATACTAGTTGTCCTCCCGAAAGACCGGCCCATCAACATTAATTACCATATATACCGGCGGGGGAGTTTCTAAACGGTGTCCCTCGGGAGCTTAACACCAGTCCAAGCCATGAGTGGCCGAGCTAGGGCCTCCTTCCAAGCCTTCAACTAAATGTCCACCGTGATCTGCAAGTTCAAAGGCGAAGGTAAAGTGTCCTTCCAGACCCAGGAATTTTGTGCATTCTCTATCTCCCGCAACCATAAACCGTAAAGATATCTCGATGACCCCTGGGGGGGGGGGGGGGGGGGGGTATTTCCCTCAACTAACACCACCAATCAAAGAAACATGTCTCTACCAGTACCGTTTGTATAGCCCCAAACCAAACCCAACAATCTCATCCAAATGGACAATGAAGAATGTTAGAAGCCAGAAAGTTGGGATATTTCCTATTCCAATAGTTAAACTTATTCCCTTATTATCTAGATTTACTCTCCTATATAAAAGGGTCTCTACTTATACATTTGACACAACTGTATCAATAGTATCTCTACAATTTTTAGAATCAACATGGTATCAAAGCCTAGTTTGTTTTCTTTCTATTTTTCTACCTTTTCCTCACTGGAATAGTTAAATTCGGGTAAGAACAGTGATTCTGGTGAGGAAAAGTCTCGATTTCGGCCCAGAATCATCTCAATTCTCCTACCTATGGACAATAGAGCCTTCGACTACACCAACCTTGACATCGGTTCGTCACCGGCTTCCGCACGCACCTCTACACACCGCCCATCTGACAAGACCGTCATTGTCTTTTTTCTCTGATCTACACAGTTCTGACCGTCATTAATTCTCACCTCCAGCACCCTCATTACCAAAGTTCGCTGATATGCAAAACCCTTAAAAGCCGCCGTAATCGGACCACCCATGCGTCGCCATGACCGTCACATGCCTCCGCTAGACCTCCAAACATCGTCGCCACCGGACCTGCGTTTCCATATTTTCTGGAGATGCTTTAAACTCCCGTTTGTGATCTACTAGTATGTCGAAAAGACCAAACACAACGATTACAAAGGAGCTCCCCACAATATAGCCTAAAGACAATAACCTTTAGAACCAAAAAGATAGTAGTCCCTGAAAAGAAAAAAATACAAAAAAACAATCAGAGAGGAAAACAAAATTAAGTGTTAATCTCCTTGACTCCTAGTAAGGCTCCCTTGGGTGGCTTAACTGTCGTTTGATTCCATATCTCCGCTGTCGAAATGGTATATTTCCTATCCTTTTCACGACTCATAGACCTCGTTCTAGGCTTAAAATAAGTCATGGTACCAGAAAAATTAGACGTATTAACAACCTGCCCCTAGATAACAAGGGTTTATTCAAGGCGTCTTTCCATAGACTACCTTGATACTCGATATCCGAGATCAAATCCGTTGAAAAGTCAAAATCTTCCGGTCCCATCACTTGTCTTCCAAGCGCACACGGATCCAACAAGGGAGGATTAAAACCCTAGGCATCTATAACCACCTTCTGGGCATGTTCACCCAAACCAGCAACCAATGTTGATTCAAGTGCCAAGCTCGCCGCCCCATGACCACTAGGGCCCAAGGTCACCTTTTGTTGGGCCTCAAAACAGATGGCCTAGTTACAAAAACATGCCACCTCAGCATCGTTTTCCCCACGAGATTTCTGCACGGAAACGAATTCACGAGAAACGGACACCTGATCTAGATTGAAAGACTATCTATCATGCGGATAAGGTGAGATTTGAAAATTAAAAATTCGATATGCTTGATTCAAACGAATTGTAGTCGTTTCGTCTATGGCTGTAAAAGTTGTTGGAATTTCCAATTCAACAACCTGTCCCAAGCTTAGAGGCCTCACTGAAATCCGACGTGGACGAGCCAACACTACAAACAAGATATAACCGTTGACCTTATACCCATTAAACTTTTCCACTACTAGAGAAGCGGCTGCCGGCGAAGAGAAGGAAACAAACCCGAAATTTTTTCCACCTTTGTTTGGCCGTTTCAAAATTGAACAATCGATTACTTCACCAAAAGTCTAGTACAAAGGAGTAACAATAAGAACATTAGTTGAACTGTTATTGGTACTCAAGAAATAGCCTTATTTGCTTCACAAGTCACACAATTGAAACATGGATTGACCGAGTCATAATTTTACATCATCTTATTAGATATCTTACAAATCTGGGGCTTCAATGGGAAACCATTTTTGGCCAAATTGTGTTTGCTCAACATTCTCTTTCTTTTTCAATTAAATCAACCTCTACATTATTGGTCTCTATATAATTATAGCATTTTGTACGAGAGAAATAAGGGTAACATCTGGTTGTTTTTGAACGTACATGAGCACTTCAGTCCACTCGTGAGGGTCCAAATTTGAGGGAAAGGAAATCAGCAACTATTATTTCATGTTTACTTCTTCTAGTTCTGAAAAATCACAAACATCTCTCGTAAAAAAAAAACATATATTATCACTTTTTATGCACTCAACATAGCTATTTAGAGCAGCTCCAACGGGTCGTGTCTACCCGTCGTGTCTGGCGTAGGCACGGCCCTGACACGACGCGTAGACACGGCTGGTCGTGTCAGCGGGTCGTCTCTGCGGTGCCGTGTCTACTGGTCGTGGTTGGATCTGGCAACGACGCAGTCGGTCGTGTCAGTCGCCAATGACTAGTCGGTTGGCCAGTCACGACCCGACATGTGGCGACGCCGACTCCCAAAGTGCCCAACAATTTCCTATAAATTCATATCTACCCCAATGGAAATCTCACTTCTCCTCTCTTATTTCAAGCTTCTATTCATCTATTCCTCTCCAAATCCTATAGTTTTTTCCTAAATCTATTTTTTTCGATGTCGAATCTTCCAACGCTAAACGAAATGAAGCAAATGACAGAAGAAGAAATAGACGCCGCGATGGATATGTATCTGGAGGCAACACAACAAGCATTAGAGGATCAACTGATGGCAGCCTTACAACCAATGAGTGAGGATGATGATGAGGCCGAGAGCTCAATGTCGGCGCCGAGACCCAAGCGGAGAGTGATTGAGCGCAACCACGAAGATGCACACGAAGGGTTGATCCGTGACTACTTCGCGCCTCAACCGGTGTACAGCGACCAACAATTTCGGCGACGGTTCCGGATGTCGAGGGACATGTTCATACGGGTCATGACTGGTTTGAGTGGCCGGTACGCCTACTTCCGGAACAACAAGGATGCTACGGGGAGAGCCTCTTTCACTCCACACCAAAAGCGCACGGTAGCACTTCGTCAGCTCTGTTATGGAAGTCCAGCCGATGCTTGCGACGAGTATTTGCGAATGGCGGAGACCACTGCGCTGGACTGCCTGAAGAAGTTTTGCATTGGCGTCATCAAGGTTTACGGGCGGACCTATCTACGACGCCAGACCGTGGACGATACAAAATGGTTGTTGCGAATCAACGAAGAACGCGGTTTTCCGGGGATGATAGGGAGCCTGGACTGCATGCATTGGGATTGGAAGAACTGTCATGTGGCATGGGCTGCACAGTTCGCAAGTAGGGACCACAGGAACGTCCCCACAATCATGCTCGAAGCCGTAGCATCCCAAGACCTTTGGATCTGACACTCTTTCTTCGGGACACTGGGCTCCAACAACGACATCAACGTGCTCAATAGGTCTACATTATTCTCCCAAGCAGTAAAAGGCTTCGCCCCAGATGTGAAGTTCAAGATCGACGGTAGAGAATACGAAACCCCGTATTAGTTGACTAATGGAATTTATCCTGCTTAGGCATCATTTGTGAAGTCCATACCTGCTCCACAAACGCCGAAACAACGATGCTTTGCTAAATACCAAGAGGCGTGTAAGAAGGACATCGAACGGGCGTTTGGAGTTCTACAGGCCCGGTTTCACATCGTTACTCGCCCAGGCCGAATGTGGGATAGGGGCTCACTCTCAGTGATCATGACTGCTTGTGTGATCCTACACAACATGATCGTTGATGATGAACGGAGGCCGTGACCCACTGATCTGTTTGCAGATATTGGTTTCCCGGACCCAAGCATCCGTAGAGGACCACCACCAGCGGTGACCAGGGAAAGTATCCTGGGCCATAGAGCAAGGATTCGGGATCGGAATGTTCATCACCAACTCCACGATGATCTCATCGAACATATTTGGGCTAAATTTGGAGATGGCGGCCGCAATCAACGTTAATGTAATTTCTATTTGGTTTGAAATATAAAAAAATTGTTATGCAATTCGTATTTGGTTTTAATTAAAAGTGTTACAAATATTTGGGGTCTGTTTTGAATTATTGAAATTGTCCTGACACTGCTCCTGACACTACCATTGTAGGAGCAGTGTCAGAAAGGGAAAAAGCACTCCCTGGCACTGCTCCTTGACACTGCGCAGTGTCTAACCATTGTGGATGCTCTTAGATATCAGATACATGTTTTGAATCTTATAAATTGAATCTCTACATGGAGCAGTTAATTGAGTACAACTACAAGCAAAAATATAGACTTCCCTAAATCTAAACAAAGTTATCTATGTATACCTAAAATATCAAATTTTGCCTGTAAATATAAGAAAGGTAAAAGTCTCAAACAGAGCAACAAGATATCAAGAATATCATTCATTTTTAATTTACATGACAAGATCAGATAGTATAGTCTCCATACTGTTACGCAGGCATGTAATCGATGATCAGAAAGCATAAAAAACAATTACTTCATAAATAAATAAATAAAGGAGATCAAAAACAAGTTTTTTTTGTATTCTACTCAGGGTTATTTTTGTCTTAACATTTATAAAAGACATAGTTTTCCAATTCTAAACTATAGAAGCATATTAAAAAATATATCATTTTTGATGTATATTTTGCTCAAATTTCCCCATTAGAATCTCTATAGGTATCATCACAATGTTTAGTCATTTAGGCGTTGATTTCGACTGCACAAATTCCAACGGAACCTCTAAAAAATTGCCAAAGATATACATGTTCTACACATGGCCGACCCAATGATTACAGGGGCCTAAAGCGAGAATTGACCGATGTCTTTTTTTCTTTATGAAAGAATATAATTAAAAAAAAGCAACCGTGTTTGTATAGAAAGATTATACTAGATGATATTGAACGAATGAGTTTGTACATCTACTTATAACACTCAAAATCTAAAATGAATGATGAAGATTAATTTCTAACAAGACAGCCTTCATGGATAAGATGTACCATCTAGAATTTTATACAAAAATCTAAAAATTTAAGGATTCACGTTTATCTATAGACACGATACATTCATGTCAAGTTAAAATATGATAGGTTCAAAATAATTCTACACAGTTACACCAAATTCTTCTAGCTTATATGTGACGTCGTATATGGCTAGCTATTATCATCAACTTCTAGAAATTTCCATACTTCAATTTTTTCTAGACAATTTTAGTGTATATTAGTAACCCCGATTTTCAATATTGTCAAACACAATGAGGTTCATGCTTTCAGTCTGTGAGCTCCATGGATTATTCTTCGATAAATCATTTTTTTACAACACATATTCGTACAAAAATCAGACATTCTAGCACCGATTGTTAATATATACATGTTTTGTTTCCCTTCAATAAGAAAATATTGATATTCTTTAATATTCATGTTTAGATACATAGTTTCATTATTTGAATGACTTATAAATTGGTTTATAAAATATTAAGGGAAGTATGAAATATCAAATCAAACATTCAGTAGATTTCACATATGTTTGTTTTGCATTCTTTTTGCTTTGAACATATATTTATATCCAATATTATATTGTTTTTCCTATTTTGATAGCTTATTTTTCTAGGTTATTTTGGCATTACCATTTCCGTAATGAAGTTGATAAATTGATTATCATTATCGAACAAGTACTATAGCGTATTGATATATAAATATGCATGCTTCTTTTTTGACGTGTTCTATTGTTTTTATCCCTATTTTTAATTCACTAATCATTGATAAATAGAATTCGCATGTTTTGTTCGTTAACGATAGTTTTTCACTGTAAAATAAACATCCATAGAGTTGTTAGAATGTTCAACCATCAAGAAATATTGTCTTCTATTTGGATGAAAAAATGATTTTCTGAATTTTTTTTTTGAATAGGTATCAAAATTAGACTTAACTAGTATTAAATTTTAATTTCAAGATTAGAAGTCTAGTATTTTTCGCTTGATTAAGTTTGATCAAATAATAACAAATCTTTAACTTTATAGGGTCTTTTTCACGCGATGCCTTAAACGGCTTCTTATTTATTTTACGGGGCCTTTTCTAATCGGTGGCCTTAAGCAATTGATTAACTCGCTTAAAGCTTAAGCCGGCCCTGGTTCTACACACTTGAGCGCATAATTATAATCAATAACAGATGATGTATGACGGGCAATTATGATGGTGGTCGTGAATTCTCTCGATTGTATATATGTTTTCTTTTAAAATACATATCACTAATGTATTTCTTACAACATCTCAAATGTTGGATTGTTGGTTCTGACTGTTTGATTAAAATAATAATATTTTAGCCATTTCTCAACCAACAATCAACACGAATAGTCAGTACCCTCCAATGCTACTTTTTTTTATTGTTTGTTCGTTCTTGACTATTCGAATAAATTAATATTAAGCATAACACTTTTATTTAAAATATACAATTTTAATTAATAATTAATCAAAACATACCAATAAATTTAACTTTATTTTTTAAAAAGTAAAATAATAAGAGGTTTAAAATTTAAAATAAATATTATCAATATTTTAGAAGTAGAGTTATATATTAAAAGAAATATTTTTTTTATAAAATTTAAATTTACTATTATTTATGTAAAATGAATTAAATATTAAATAATTTTTTTACATATAATGAATTGAAAAGAAATATATATATATATATATATATATATATATATATATATAGGGTAGGTATCCAGTAAAAACCATCCTTATTGTGCAAACTATGAACCAATCTAAGACACAGGATGCGATCAAAGTGACGTCAGTAGAGCGCGCGCGATGCTGACACGTGGCCGCTTCGCGCACGCCTCTGCCCGCGCGCGTGAGCGTGTTGACCACGCGCGCGCACAATGCTAATAGTTTGGGCGCACAGTGCTGATAGTTTAGCACAGTGCCAAACTATCAGCACTGTGCACCCAAACTATTAGCACTATGCGCGCCACGTGTCAGCACTGTGCGCGCGCACCAGCAGCGCGCGCGCCCACGTGTCAGCACCTGGTGAGTTCGTAGTTTGCACAATAAGGCGCGGTGTTTTATATATTTATTGCCCACGTGTCAGCATCTGGTGCGCTCTGCTGACATCACTTTGGGCCGATCCTATGGCTCAGATTGGTTCGTAGTTTGCACAATAAGCGGTGGTTTGTACCTGATACCAACCCTATATAGGGTAGCTATCCAGTAAAAAACATCCTTATTGTGCAAACTACGAACCAATCTAAGCCACATGATGCGGTCAAAGTGACGTCAGCAGAGCGCGCGCGATGCTGACACGTGGCCGCTTCGCGCGCGCCTCTGCCGCGCGCGTGAGCGTGTTGGCCACGCGCGCGCACAGTGCTAATAGTTTGGGCGCACAATGCTAATAGTTTAGCACAATGCCAAACTATTAGCATTGTGCGCCCAAACTATTAGCACTATGTGCGCCACGTGTCAGCACTGTGTGCGCGCACCAGCAGCGCGCGCACCCACGTGTCAGCACCTGGTGAGTTCGTAGTTTGCACAATAAGGGGTGATTTGTACCTGATACCAACCCTATATATATATATATATATATAAAGATAACTGATGAATTGAAATGAATAAGAAAATATAAATGAATAAAAGAAAAAAGAGAGAAAGCATGAAATAGTGCTCTCCGTCGACGGCTGGTGCTGATGATTGAGTCATCGTCGATAGTCACCGTTAGCGAAAAAACACCGGCTCAACGCGTGCTAGACGACAGCGAGTCGCCGACGTTTTCTCATTGCTAGTGACAAAACGCGGGCTCATTGACTGGCGTTGAAGATGCTCTTAATCACAAGAACCTTACTCATCTTCGATAGAGGACATAAAAAGGTCGCATGTTTGTGGAGGCATTCATGGTACCGTGGACATGAAAGATCTTATTTTGCATAAATTCGGTTTCGGAAGAACGTGGACAAGTATATAAAGTTGCTTCTAATTATAGAAATAGAAAATGACATTTTTTTTGAGACAATCAAGAGAAGCAGTCGAAGACCGGCTCGGGGAGATTCGTTTTTCTTGGACAACTTCCACTTCTCATTCAGGGAGAAATGTGAAGGTAGATGGGTAATACTGATGACATCGATCATGGAAGATTTCGCAAAAATTATTTCTAAAAAATATATTGAGTTCGACTCTGTTTGGGATAGTAGCTACATTTAGTGCATGTGTCTGTACACTTGTTTCTGTTTTGGCTTGAAGTCATTCTAACATGTCTAGAATTTGTTGTCTTGTGCGTCCAATTTAATAATATATATCCACATGTTGATATATAATATATGGAACGTTAATAATTTTTAAAAAAATTAAGATATATTTAAAGTATAAATGTCATATTGTAATAGAGTATTTTTGTCTTAAAAATAAAAAATAATTTTGAAGTATGAAAACGTATCAGTGAAATATAACATGTTTTAATACATATTTAATCAAAAATTCCTACCTATACAAAAATCTAAACTTTTTTCCTCTTTCGTTTAGGGTCTCATTAATTCATCTCATCTTCTCTCATTGCACCGCCCAGACCACCGATCACTTGCCAACCGATCACTTGTCAGCCGATCACATGGCCACCCACCCTCTTCCTCGACTCTATTGCCGCTTGCACAACTCGTTGACCAGTTGGGTCTTGAGGCTCCTCAAGGGATGCCCCCACGAATCTCCTCTGTCTTTATCAAGTCAACCAGTCCTTCAAAGAAGCCTACGATCGTATCCGATCCCGCACCAACTGTTGCACCGATAAGAGCTACCGTCGTTGTATTGTCGTACTCTCTTCACAACCAACCTTCCCCGAGAGTGCATATCCATATAGACATTCCCCTGATGGAGGGTCTCAGAGTTCTTCAAGATGACTTTGACGCCCTTTTCTTGGAGGCAGATGAGGATTGTGGTATCGAGGGCTCTGATGGACGATCTATATGCGGCCCAAATGGTGTTCAGTTTTGTAGGCCGTCTCTTCCCCTCCTAGAAGTACAATCGACCGACGATGGAGGGGATCATAATGAATGAGTGAATTCACGAGGGCCTCGTGATCGAGGACATGGGATGGGGGATCTCAGGCTTCTACTTCACCTCCCAAGAGGCGAAAGATCGGGTTCGACGGGGAGAACTGTGGTCCTTCGACCACACCCTCTCGTGTTGGAGGACATCCTCCCGCATATAAATATGGTGATCCCCCTTTCTATCGACTGTAAATGTGGACGTGGGTATTCAATCTCCCTCTAGGTGGCCTCACCGCTACCACGGGGTTCACGGTTGGGGAGGTCCTGGATGGCTTTGTGGATGTTGAGGTCGACTAGTGGGGCATGACCTATGGATGCAACATTTGAGTCCTCTTTTGGAATGACCTTGTCGACCCTCTTTGCCATACAATTTTATTGAGCATCCCGAGAATCCCATACCATGTCTAGGCTCGACTATAGTATAAGCGACTCCTGACCTTTTGCTTTGACTATGGCTGCATCAGGCACGTTGATGCGAACTGTTGGACATATGAGTTTTTGTCACGCCCCAAATCCAGTTTTGACCGGACTTGAGACGTGACTAGAATTTGTAAAGAAAACGATAAATAGCAGTTATACACCTTTTAAATAGACAAGTGAATCTCCTCAAATCAGCAAGTAAAAGTTCAGAAACTCCAGTGAGTCACAGCTCAACAAGTAAAGTAATAAGTAAACGTTTAGTGCAACGGCCAACATAAGTCTAAACTAAAACCCAAGATCACGGAAGCTCCCAAGCCTCTCCTCTCTAGACATCAGATACTCCTGTAAAACAGTAAGAGAAACAAAGGGGTGAGCTTACGCCCAGTAGGAAAAATCTTAACAATTCACCCTTGGATCAACATTAATACTGTGTAAACGGATGACTTAAATAAGAGTCAACGCGACCACAATGAAATAAAGCGTAACAATAGAGAAAAGATAAGTATGATGTGACAATAAACAAATGAAGTAGAGTAAGATAAATACGATGAAGGAAAGTATAACTAAGATGGAATACGATAGAATCGTACTCTCGAAATTAACAATAACATGAAAGGTTACATAACAGAATTAACGTAAGGTATCAAAACGACAAGATGGGAGTAATTGTTATTACGCCAACCACCTGCTTTCTCAAGCCTCCGATCCATGAATAGAATTTAGTGTCACCTCGGTCCCCATACTCCGATCCACTAAAGTATTCATATCATATCGGATTTTCCCTCGGTCCGGAGGGAGACATATATATGTCGGAGCACCGGACACCATCCCATAGGGATGCTCGCATTCGGTATTCTTGAAAGTGTCTCCAAAGGACCATAATCATAGGGAACCAAGGTAGTGCTCCCGTAGGACGCATACCATTGGGTGAAACCTTAGAACCCAACTCTCATGAGGTAATCTCATCAATATCCCGTAGGATCTGCCGAGCCATAGGCCCCTCACATCACTCAATATCCCGTAGGATCTGCCGAGCCATAGGCTCCTTACGTCTCTCAATATCCCGTAGGATCTGCCGAGCCATAGGCTCCTCACGTCACTCAATTAACCACTCCATAGTCACTCAATAACCATTGCCTCTGTCAAACTCCAACCACCACAACGGCACCGGATTACCCCCCCGGTGTATTTCCAAACCAAGTAACAAACAGACGGACCAAGAAACGAACATACATTTCAAGAATAAGAACAAAGGAATAAGTATTTCATTCTTTCATCAAGTAACACACGTCGGAACACTCTTTCATCACAACCAATACCGTTTCGTACTTACCGTACACTTACCTATCACCAACCATCGGTACATCGATCACCTGATTGTACCCCTTTGGTACAATCAGTCATACTCGATCATCCGTTCAACCAATAATTATAGCAACAAAAACACTCAATCAATTAGATAGGCATTCAAACACACAACACCATGTGAACGAATAAATAGACACGCAATAAGAGCCGCTAATCTAGTTTCATTAGACTCTTAGACAACCCGACACTACCAATCAAGCAGGTGAACCTAGCACGCAACTAATCCGAGAGCTCTTCACAGCCTCTCTACCAGTAAATCAAGTTCCCAAGTATTGAAAGCACACTTCACTAATTGTCATCATCCTAACATGCATACTAGACTCATCCGTTTATTAGTAATTGAAATACGATTATTCTATTTATTCGCATCCTATAGGCAGTTCTAGGACCTTTTCGATTTTATTATCCTGATCATGCATTCTAAGCGGTAAATAAGTAATTAAGGCTTTCCCTACCTTGCGGTCTTCCTACGAACAAATATTCCTATCAACAGCTGTCCGGCTCGCCTCGTCACCTCGGCGAAGTCCCAACTACGAATCTGGGTTTACACACAAACGATCTAAAATCAGATCGAGTCCAGATTAACCAGTTCCTTTAATTTAACAGTTCAACAATTCCTTTGATTACACCGTTTAATTCGATAAAAGTCCGACTTAGTCTCAAGTGTCGTTTAAATCAGTTTTAAATTTAATTAAACGAATCAGTTCCAAACAGTCTGTATCCGATCCAGTCCCGGGGTCAGGCCCGAGTCCGGACCCGAAGACCAGAGTCAGTCCGGGCCAAGGCCCAGACCAGATTCGAGCCCAAGGCCCAAATCTTGTCTAGGCCGAAGCCCAACTGAGCTCCGAGCCCGAGCCCGAGGTCTCGTCTTTGTCCGGTCGGAGCTGAAGATGGCGGTGGCTGAGGTTAGGTTTCCGGCGACTCCGACGGCGGTGGCGTCAGGGTTCCGACGGCGGCTCCGGCGTCTTTTGAGTTGACAGAGGGCCAGGACTCAATGGGGACGAGGGTTGAGGCGAGGTCCGAACCCTCCCGGCCAGATATGACGGCCAACAGGCTCGCCGGCGACGTGAATCGCGGATCTGGAACTCGGAGAGCTCCGGCGACGCTCCCGACCTCGTCTGTGAGCCTGGCGCCCCTCGAATCGACGCGAGAAGAAGGGGACGGAGGTGGAACCGGTGAGAAGCGACTCACCGTTTGAAGCTCCGCCTGAATCCGGCGCGGTGGAGCTCGTCCTCTTCGGCGGCGACGTCGAATCGAAGATGAAGACGACGGATGAGGGTGCTGGGTTTCTGGCACGACGGGTAGAAGAAGATGGAGAAGAAGAAGGAGGAGGTGGGTGTGAGGGAGCTCGGGGAAGGGAAGGAGTGGTCGCCGGAGAAGGAGAAGGAGACGGCGCGGAAGGGTCGCGGTTCGACGGGAGAGAGAGAGACAGGGTCTCGTCTCGGTAGGCGTGCCGGAACTGAGGCTGGAGAAGGGTTTACTGCCCTTTTAAAGCTAGGGTTCGATAGGGTCTGGGCTCGGGTTAAGTGGGCTTCGCACAAATGGCGCATGCTTGCCTGATTCAGGCCCAAAACACGACAGCAGCCCTGCCCAGTCCAGAACCAATTTTTTTTTTTTTAACTCAACTTGAAGCAAAACAACCCCCGAGTTAACAGTTCGCACTTTAAAACCCTTTTAAACCAAACTGGGTTTTACAGTTTTTTTTATACTAAAGGACATATGGGGTTAGTATATCAACAAATAAATAATAGAAATTACAAAACAAAATAGAGATAACGTTTACCGAATTAGCTAGCTTACTGACCTTAATTAGATGCTTAATTGAGGCATGATAATCCACTTTTCCTAAGACACTTACTGTCCCGTATGAGCAGCTGTCACCCAGGATACAACGACTAATCGTTAGTAAACTCAAAACCGTCGATAAGTCACCAAGAACATATGAGTAGAGAGAAAATAAGAAAGGGAGACCATTTGAGAGATGTTTTGATGTGTGTCGTTCTTGTAAAATGAGACTAAGGATGTAAGTATTTATAGCCTTTTGGGAAGGGCAAGATGGAGAATTCATAAAGTGACAAATCCTACGAATTCTTCCTAGAATTGATTATTAATTATTTCCATAACTTACATTTAATTAGTCTTAAAGTATTAAATAAATCAGAAAATGATTAAAAGGCTAATATGCTATACACATCATATTTTCAATATTATCTTATATGAACTATCCTTAAGGGCCAAGGACAAAGAACTCTTCGGGGCCTAGTTTGACCTTTTGATGATGGTTGCGGAATCCCCTAACCTAGGGAGAGGCGTCCGTTGTGATTGGTCAGACTCGTTCTAACCTCGGTGCCTCCAACCTCGCCTAAAGGGTATAGACTACCCACCAGGCTTTGAACCAAAGAGTCTGGACAACCCGTCCCTGACTCAAGATCTCCTACATATGGACTTAGTGTGCCCTTGCCTCACCTGCTTTGCCCACCACCTGTGGATTCGAGAGGAGTTTGCTCGGCCGCGACCAGGGTGACACATGCCCTCCCGCCTAACCCATGGAAGGAGTTGGCAACACCAAGGAACTTGCAAGCCTCTAAGGGTGCGAAGCGGGGAAAATGCAAGCCTCGCATCCCTGGCCCGACGTGTACGGTGCTCTCCTCGTATCAAAAGAAGAGGGCACTAGACAACCTCCATATCCATGTAGGGATGGATGGTCTCGAGGAGTAGGATACGAAGTATGTGAAGCAGCCTCGTCATCTTCAATTAGCTCATCGTGGACCAATGAGGTGATGAGGAGGAGCCACACATCGTCCCACTATGATCTAACACAACTTGATCTTGTCTCCTCAATTTATTGGGGGACTTCCTCGGCTACCTAGTGTTTTTCTTTCCAAAAGGTCTCCATCACGGTACTTGCAAGTTTTTTAGAGACATGAGTCCATCCGAGTCGGAGTGAAAAAAAGTAATAGATGATTACTCTCACAAACATAAGGATAAATCCTTTAAATTGATCGGATTTTCTAACTACAAACTAAGCATCTCAAACATGTCCGCAATTCTGTCTCACTCTTCTTTTATATTTCCCCATCAACAACATTTCTACGGTTTATGCTTAAAAAAATTAAAATTTCCTTCATTAAAAAAAATACACAAACGAAGAAGATTTCCGGTACGGAGACAACATGAACTACTCATGTTGTGTGGGCTTCGATCAGTCCAACTACAGCCCAATAATATTGACCCAAGAGAGTAAAAATCCACATGGTTTTGTTTTATGACGACATCTTTACGATCTGTTGTATTCTCTCGCAACCACTTCCAATTACGACATGTCGTCCTCCGCCAGCACCAACCTCCCCGCCGCTAGCGGCGGCGACACACACTCGCCACCGCCTCTGATTCCGAATCTTCCAGACGACGTAGCTGTGAATTGCTTGGCTCGCATCCCCAGAAGCTACCACCCGATCCTCTCGCTGGTCTCCAAGCCATTCGGCTCCCTCCTATCTTCCACGGCCCTCTATGCTGCCCGCTCAGCCCTCCGCTCCGGCGAGAGCCTTCTCTACCTCTCTCTCCGCCGCCACGATCACCGTTTCGTTCAATTCTTCTTCCTCTCCCGAAATTCGCGGAACCACCATCTCCTCGTCCCCCTCCCACCGGTCCCTTCCCCCTCCATCGGCGCCGCTTACGCCGCCGTGGGACCCAAAATCTACGTCATCGGAGGCTCCGTACACGACGTCTCCTCGTCGAGCGTCTGGGTCCTCGACTGTCGATTCCACCGGTGGGAGCGCGGCCCCAAGATGCGCGTGGCCCGCGAGTTCGCCGCCGCCGGGGTCGTCGGCGGAAAGATTTACGTGATGGGTGGGTGTGCTGTCGACACGTGGGCCCGAGCGGCGAACTGGGCGGAGGTGTTCGACCCCGCCGTCGGTCACTGGCAGGCGGTGCCGAGCCCCGGAGAGTTCCGGGAGAAATGGATGCACGCGAGTGCGGTGGTGGATGAGAAGATTTACGCCATGGCGGATCGCGGCGGAGTTGTGTTCGATCCTCGGATCGGAGCGTGGGAGAGCGCCGCGACCGATCTGGATATGGGATGGAGGGGGAGGGCGGCGGTGGTGGGTGGGGTTCTGTATTGTTATGATTATTTAGGGAAGATCAGAGGATTTGATGTGAAGGAGGGGCTGTGGAAGGAGCTGAAGAAGTTGGAGAAGGAGCTTCCGAGGTTCTTGTGTGGTGCAACAATGGCTAATTTGGGCGGAAAGTTGGCTGTTGTCTGGGAGGAGAAAGGCAAGGGGAAGGAAGTGGAGATTTGGTGTGCTAAAATTGAGATTGATAGGAGAAAGGATGGAGATTTGTGGGGTAAAGTTCAATGGTCTGATAGGGTTCTCTCCGTCTCCAATGGATCGTCAGTTGTTCACTGCCTTGCGGTTACATTGTGACGGTTGGTGAAGGAGATGATCTTAATGTTATTGCATTGTAAGCTCGCTTCAATTCCTACTGAATTGCTGTGTTTGATGTATGTTGTGTTCTGAAATTGACTGATCCTTGCCTGAAGATCAATGTTGTTCTTTAATATTCTGATGGTTCCATGTATTAGAATGAGCTATTGTTGAGATGTTTAGAGCAACTATGAGCACGTCAACGTGTATCCTATACACACTTAGAGCTAAGAACGAGTACTGTGTATATGCTCACTTAAATTCCAGCAGAATTCTTGTGTTTGATACTGTTATATGTTGAATTTGACTGATACTCGAACACAAAGTAGTGCTAATTTTGCAAAACCAAAGTTTGGTGCCTGAAAATAAGCTTCTAGTCTTCTAGATAAAGGCTTGATGCAGGGTATATTAGTTAAATGTTTATTCATTGTGAACTGTCATAGTGTTTATATGCACCCATAATTTCCTATTGAAATTCTATGTTCAATATTGTATACTTTGAATCTGATTCGTACTTGCTTGCAGAATGATAGTATAGTTTAGTAATATAATGATTTGTATTTTGTATTTGATTCGTACTTGCATGCAAATTGATTAGTCATTTGATGTATTAAAATGAGCTCTAAATAAAGGCTTGAGGCAAATACAAGTTCATCACTTTATGTTCATCCGCATATGCATCTGTACCGTGTTAATCCATTGTCTAGTCCATGATTGTGATAAGAAACAAAATTGGTATGTGGTATTGGTGTTCGATATGTGTCAAGAATTGGGAATGAGATTTGCCTTAATTTGTGTGTAATTTGTGAACTAATATGGTATTGCTGTTGCTTATGTTTTCTTTAGCACTCTATTTTTTGAAAATTATGAAAATGTATTATGTTTTTAGGCAGTTAGAGGGATGAACTAGATTGGGTAAATAAGTATATTACACATTTGCTAATGCATTTGCAGGCAGGTAAATTTGTGGGGGTTTACCCGGACAATGCTGAACTGGGTTTTTATTCTTCTCCTTTACATCCTTAATCTGTTTGGGAAAAGGTAATTCACCCTTCATCTTGTGATACATATTGATCTCTGTTCTAGGAATTGAGTTGCGGTACTGAAGTTTTTTTCACAACTTATACCCTCTGACCTGCTCTGCCATTTCGATCTCAACCTTAATCTGGTGTTTGTTACTACATTTTAGCGTATATAATTATAATGTTAATACTTCTCATTATGAAATACAGTTAAGTTATAATTGCAGCGAAACTCCTTCACCCAGCGTATTTGCATTATATATTCAGTTTTTAGTTAACAGTTCAAGGTCTATTACGTTAACAACTAAAGCTAGCTTTGTCCAAATAAAATCGAGTTCCATATGAAATATTGGGACTCTTTTGGAAAACTAGAGAAGGAGATATGGTTTCTGGTTATATGGTGCAGCAAAGATAGGGAAACTATACTTGCTAGGGAAGCTATTTTCTCTATTGCCTTGTTCTACTTCATATTTTACCCTTCCTTGAATCTTTTTCACTAGAAAATAGCATTATGTTAAGCTCACCATTTACAATCTGTTTAGAGTTTCTGGTATTGCCTCTCTCCTTGTGAACAAGGAACTACATATGCCATGTCTAATTTTCTTTTACTATTTTGGATATTACAGTGTCATTCTCAACCAGGAAGACAAGTAGCTAGTACAAGAGAGAGAAGAGGAGAGGAATGGGTGTCACTTGTAGTTTATCTACTAACGAGCAAAGACAGAATCAGAATTCTTTTCCCAAGCAGGTTATCGAGAGATGGACATGTAAATAGATCGTTCACACTCGATTTACAATACTCGTCGTTAGGTTTTACATCTCTGAGATTCTGCAATTGTATAGATTATATCTAATTTTGATGCCAATTTTATCAAGGTTATGTTGATTTGTGTAAATAAGGAAATATGTATAGTTTTTAATGTGTCACATCTTACCAACCATGCTGATAATGACATAAAATGAAGACTAGACATATATCACATCACTGACGGAGTATTTTGGATCAAATCAATTCCATTTGCAAATGTGATGTTCACACTACACTTATCCCATGAACATTGTTGAAAATGGGTAGGTGACAACGTTATTACATTTCATCCACCATACACACACCTTTACACTACAAACCTTGCTTGCCACTTTCCCGTCTCTGATCACTTCGTGCCACATCCCACATGGCACGTTCGCTACAAAAACCCGAAACACTTCACGTGACATGAGCTCGAATATATACGAGAAAAAGAAATAACGAATCGTAATGCCTCAACATATGCCTACCTTAATGAAGGAACCTTACTTTTAGCTAGAGTCCCACCGTTGGCATGCCATTCTCCTCTCTGAGGAAGCTCTCGATTTGTACGAGTGCCTGATAAATTGAAAACGATGGTTAAATGTGTGTGAAATAGGTTTGACTATTGTTTCAAAATGATGATTTTACCCTTGATTTTTTTTTTAAAATTAAGAAACAAAAACTCCGAAATATTCTTCCTCTTTGTACTACAAAGGGAAGAAAATTGAGTGATATGAAGATCTGGATTTTCATTTTATTTTTTACATTTCAAGGGTAAAATAATTTTGAAACAAACTGATACAAAGTGCAACAAAAGACAAGTCAAGCACTTTTTTTGCCATTATTAAAGAAGAGAGATACTACTTGCAAAAGAAGTGAATATGCATGTTTGAATATGGATATCATATAAAGCTACCTCAAATGCTATATCAGCTGGCTGGATATTCAATATATCCATCTGACCTGATTTTGCAATATCTGCACACAGAAAGTGCTCGAACTTTGAACTCAGTTCTATACTTGGGGAAACTTGGATCAGTGAAACAACATGGTAGGTGACATACTTTCTAGGCAAACTTTAGCGTTGGTGTAGTTATACGCTTCGCCCCTCTGTTCCTTCAGTGCAGACAAGCGCGAGTACGTCTGCAAGAAAATCAAATACATAAAGACACAGTCTATGGTTTATGAAAACCAGAGAGAAGTTTTTTTTATGCATTTGAGCACGAGAGAATATTGTTTTACCTTTTGGTAGGCATCTCCTGACTCTTGATGCAAAAGGGGCCGAGATTGAGTTCCCACAGATACAATTCTTTGTGCCAAAGCTTCGAGAGGCACGTCTAATAAGACAGTAATGCCCTTTTGCATGTACTTCCTGTAAAATTTGGAGAGATGGAGAAGGTCAATGGCATGAATGGAACATGGAGCAAAAGCTAACAATTGACTTAACATCATACCAGTTGATGGGCCTCGTGACTGCACCTCCCCCAGTAGAAACAACGAGCCGGTGCATCAAAGAGAGTTGACGCAATACTTCAGTCTAAATAGAAAAGAAAATAATTAACATTGTATCGTATATGTAAATGCCATCATTTTAATTGGTTTACTATATACAAATGGAAAACAAATATGTATAATGCAGACACAGTCATGTTTCAGGGATAATGAAAAAGAGAAAACTTATATGAGTGTGTGTGTAACACGTTCATGACAAAAAAAAACATGATTCATAACTGTTTGAGTTTATTTCCTGTTATAATTTATATCGTCTTATGAGTATTATTTCATACTAATAGTTTGTTACTTATTAGTAGTCTAATTCCCTTAGTTAGTTTGAGATTGTTCCCTATATAAAGGGGATCATCTGTAATTCATTATAAATTCTAGAGTCAATAGTCAAAATTGATAATATTCAGAATTCAGAATTCAACGATAACTAACCTCCTTATCCCTGAAGAAGCCTTCTCCATAAAGATTGAATATTTCAGACACGCTAATTCCTCCTTCCACAGCCTGCTCTATCAATGCATCACTGAAGAAAATATATCAACATAATGAAATCAGCTACGGTAATTGAAAAGTGCTCAAAGAAGATTTATGAACGCCTATTCATGATAAAACTCCATTAGCATGAGCTCAGACTCAAGAGTTATTGCAGTCCCATTAGGGTTTGATGATAAGAAGATTTCAAAACATTTGATTGTTTTAACTTTTATGTTCCCTCTTGCTTATAAAGTCTTGTAGTGACTGTTTTTGTCAAGAAAACTCAGAGTGATGAAGAACACAAATGACTCACCAGTCAGAAAATGAATAACCAAGTGCTTGTGCCAAAATCTTTCCCACAGTTGATTTCCCGGAGCCCATCATTCCTGCATTTCCCAATCAATATGCTTCATCTACAAGTGGCGCTGATTTATAGATTATTAACTAAGTACAAATGAGATGGATAAAGGAACTCACCGACAAGATACACACAACGTCCTTGTAAATATGGCTCAATCTCTAGTGCCTTCTTCTGCAATATTATCAACTCTATTAGATATATGCACAATAGCATTGAGCAACAACCTTTCAGTTTCTATGATTTGAAATATCATGTTATAAATAATTCATCCAAATTTCACGAGTCCGATTACGAGAGAGATGACATCACTGCTAGCATACCTTTAAAAGCAAAGTTTCATCATGGGGTGCAGGAAAACCTTCGGATTCCAATAGTGAACCTGGAAATTCAAAATTGCAACAAGCCATCATTACTCCAAGAACTTGTGGTGATAAACATAGATACAAATGTACAGAAAAAAGGTTTGCTTGTATAATTTGTCAAAAACTTGAAGGATGAGGATATACCGTCGGTCTACTAAAACCACATGAAAAGAGCGCTACAATTCATTGAGGGCATAAATACAAATATACACAATTGAAAAACTATATAGCTATTGCCTCTTTATTTTGACCCCATAGCATAATCACGAATAATTTGATAATATTGTGAGGGTTAATTGCTAAAAACTACATTACGTATTGTCCACGCTTTAAACTACCTTTATGCATTGTCTACGTGCGTAAAACTACATTATGTATCGTCCACACCCCTAATTTTAACGGAATATTCCAAATTTAGTAAGTAAACGACCGTGGTCAAAAGATAGTGTAGTTTAAAAGCGTGGACAATACATAATGTAGTTTTTAGCAATTAACCCATATTGAGATTATCGATTCAACTTCTTAAAAATAAGCAGCCTGAAAGTTTGGTCAAACTCACAGCTCCATACTAGACAAAGTCCAAAATATAACTAACTCCCCAAAATTACTTCTGTTCTTCCTTTTTCATATAACAAGATTACATCTCGATCATCATAGGGTTATGTTGTGATTTTTCTCCTAAACCCAAATTAGTTAATTGCCTATTATAAACCAGGAAAAGAACACTATCCTTACCTACACCTCAAACAAGCTAGATTTTCCTAATATCCTCTCTCTGAAACCTTAATTAGATAACTGTAAATTGGAAACATGGAACAAAAAAAATCTATTCATAATTTGGTCTCAGTCTCATCAGGATCAGAATCTTTTAATTTTTTTTGAAGAATCTGCAAGCCAGGAGTGCCTGAAACATGATCAGAATCAAGCTTTTGACTATAGATAAATTGCACAATTACTGAGCATAAATTCAGAAAACATACATAGTGAAACACTCAACAATATATGATTTATCAACCTGGAAAATTCTTGAAAGAACATGAAACCTCCAATGCACTCAGCCTATCTCGATTAGAGGTTCCTGAGGGCCTGAAATGAGATGAAACAAGCACCTCAGACCTCCGTTGTTGCTTCGATCTTCGAGAAAATTTCACCGAACCGGCCGGTTTAATGGAGATTTTGTCCGAATCTATCCATGGCGAGAATTGAATCCTCTGTACAGCCTTAGCCTCCATCTAGACTCTTAAAACAGCTCAGCAAATATATCGACCAATCTCAAATTCCGCCGAAACAATTCAACTCCTGCAAAAACAAGCAATCAACAAAATTTAGAAATCAGCTAATACATGGAACTATGGAAGCCATCAGATTTGAAGATTTAATATAACCAAATGTTGAATTTGAGCCCAGAGAATCCGCAGAGAGAATATAAAGCAGAGAATGAAATCATGCAGTTTTCAATTTTCCCATTACAGATGGGGAGCTGAGAAAAACTGCAAAAAAGCTCCAAATTTTCCTGCGTTTTCTGGGCAGCCAACCGCATGGTAGTTATAGAATCGCGTAGAGAATCGTGGGAACTTACCAGAAAATCAAATGGAATTGTTGAAGCGGCTAAGTGGATTGAAGAAGGCTTTTTTTTTTTGTTCTGTTTTCTGAATTTCTCAATTGCTGTTTTTTCGAAATATAAAAAAACGGCAGAGGAGGCACCACCTACTACATAGAAAGGGTCTAACTGGTAACCGGTAAAAACTATTTTTGTTGTCAATAATGTTAATTTTGGGGGGGTAAACGTTTTCAATGGTATTAATAAATCTACAATACAAATATAAAATCATAAATGGTTAGGAGGAGAGGAGGTGTCGTATAAATTATAAACACATTCTTAAAATAGACATACAATCTTATTTTAATGGATCGTAACATGTTCACCATCTTTTTTTGTTGAACGAAAACCAAGTCATCTTAGAGCATGTATGTCAAGGGGTGCAGGGTGTAGGATCGTTGTAATAACTAGGATGAATAGTGATATGTTCTTTTAAAACTGAGAGTGGTCCACATCAAAGAATCATGTATGAAAATCATGGTTTGTAGAAGTGTTGGATGGATTATTAATTATGTTTTTGTTGAATTTGTTTTTTTATAGTAAAAGTGCAATTCGTATTTCATTAAAGAGAGCTAGTAGTACATGGCTGAATTTGTCAAATTCATATGTAATTAATAAATATTAAATAAATTTGAAATAAAAGACATAAAATTAATTAATGAATTAATTAACTAAAATGCAAAACTAATGTACCATTAGTGCATCACAGAATCACAGGTGATCCTTTGGTTTTGTCCATCATGATTGCTCTGTATGGTGTTCTATGGCTTGGATGTTTGTTCAATGGAATCAAGCAGGTGTCGTTCATGAACATACACATCGCGGACCTTTTAGGTTTACAGCGAACTCATCACATGGCAGTTGCGGCGGCAAAGCTAGCCAGCAGCAACCATGCGACGACGTGCGGTGGGTCGACGACAAGGACGACGAGGGCTTCTCCTCTACCGCCTCAGGTCTCGCCCCCATGTGAAGCAATCTCCTCTTCTCGATCGTCGCCTCCGTTTCCAGATGGAGTTGCAACACCGAAGGGACGAGATATGGTTTTCTCTGCCAATACGGCGGTGGAACGTGGAGCCTCCACGAACCCTCGGGCGAACGGGGGTCTATGGCATCAATTTCCTTGCCACCGGCGACAGTCCGTGGAGGAGGAGGTGGAGGAATCCGATGAAGCTTCCGTGGGGAGGCGGCAGCTAGGGAAAGACTCGATTAGGGTTTCGAGCATGGGTCCGATTACTATGGGCCCTCAGCATGGGCTTGCGGGTCGAGGCCCTCTGGGGGCGGGTTTAAGGAGGGATCCGACACCGTCACTATCTGGAAACAAGAGGGTACTGAGGGGGGAGGACCCCGAGGAGGATGAAGACTCGGTGGCGTCGAATGAGGCGCCATCTGCAGCGGCGGGGGGCTTCAAGCACCCTCGCCTCCAAGAATGAGTACTCATGTGGCCAGGGAGGGTTTGGTCGGTTGTACCTTCTCCCTGGTGTATAGGTGGCATTGGTATGACCAACATCTGATGAATTACTTCTCTACCACTTTGGGGTCAGCAATCCCGCGTTCAGGAGCCCTACCATTATCATTCAAGGGAGGACGACGCACGCTGACATACCGGGGGAGTAATTGGTCCACCGTTGTTCGTTTATCCACTGATCTACTCGGTCAGTTTCTTCTGGTTGGAGTATACTGTATCGGTGTCCTCGGATGCTACCGCAGTCCCCCCCCCCCCCCCCCCAGACCGCAATTATGCCTAAGAGCACATTTAAGTATTCTGCACTTGTTTTTCCAATTATGTTAGTTTGGTTTATGTACGGTGAATCCTACGTTTGTGGTCACCAAGTTATTTTACTTTAATAATATCTTCATTTCCTCTAAAAAAAATGCAAAACTAATTAATAAACTTGAAATTTCATTAATCATCAAATAAAACAAACTACAATGCTTTTTTAGTTGTCCGAATCTGAGTCGTTGTTCGAGCCACGGTAAGTCGCTCCAAACCGACTCTATATGTGCTCCATAATGTCACGTTGGAGTTGCCGATGGGTCACATCATTCATGACGTTGATTCGGGCACACAACTATCGTTGGTATGGCAAGGGCCCTCCTTGATGCCTTCGTTGAGGTGATGTCCAATTTGGTATTTCCGAAGGGGGCTTGAAATACAATTCGTCATCCACTGCTTCGTACCAATCGTGTTTATCCTCCACAATCATACTGTGTAAAATGACACAAGTATGCATCATGTCAGCCAAAATCGACTTCTTCCAAACACGAGCGGGCCTTGAGATTATGTGCCACCGTGCTTGGAGGACTCCAAAAGTCTGTTCAATATCTTTCCGAGAAGCTTCTCGGCATTTGGAAAACAACTTCTGCTTGCGAGAATGAGGATGACGAATCGACTTCACGAACCGACTCCATGTGGGGTAAATATCGTCAAGTAAATAATACGGGCGACCGTAGCGATGCCCGTTGAGCTCAACTCCACGACGAGGTCACGGCCATGGAAAGCGTCATCGAATAAGTGGCCGGCGTGGAGGACGTTGATGTCGTTGTTCGAGCCAGACATCCCAAAAAATGCATGCCAAATCCATAAATCACGGGACACCACCGTTTCCCGCATAAAGGTTGGATCTCCGCCTCCACCTCTTTCATGTGCTCCTTGCGATGCAACTGGGCAATTCTTCCACTCCCAATGCATGTAATCAAGACTGACAAGCATACCGGAGAACCCTCGGTTGTACCCCGATTCGAGTAATTGTTGCATGTCCTTCGGTGTTGGCTTCCTCTCGTATACCTCCATGAAAACCTCAATAACAGCCTTACAAAAACGTCTAGTACATGCGAGTATAGTACTTACCCCCATACGTAGCGTTTCGTCCAATGAATCGGCCGAGCACCCGTACGTTAACATTCTTATAGCGGCGATGCATTTCTGGTGCGTTGATAACCCCAAGCGTCATGCACCATCCCACTTCTGAACGAAGTAATCGTCATGAACCTTCCCTTCTTTCGATCATTTGTCTCAACGTGTTGATTTGTGACATTGCGCTTTGTAGCACTCTGTCGTGTCTCCGCTGGACTCCTTCCTCTTAAGCACGAAGTTCGGCTACGACCTCGAGACGTTCGGCTTCGTCAATCTCCATCATTTGAGCTTCGTCGTTGGACATTTTTGCTCACAAAAATATGACAATTGGAGAGAAAATGTAGATATAATTTTGAGAGAGTTGTTGTGGAATGGATGAATGGATGAAAGGTATTTATAGGTGGGGAAAATTTGTTTTTTGAATTAAAATTTTATTTTTTTTGATTTTTTTTTAAAATATCCATTACTGACCGTTACTTGGCAACAATCATTTTTTTTCCCTCTAAGCGCCACATGTCATGGCCAGATTGGCCGAGACCGCTACCCCGCACCCCGCGATTCCCATTTCGGGGTCGCGGGCCGTACCCATCCTCACGCTCCACGGGATTGCGCTCCATGGTCCGCGGTTTAAGAACGCCACAGCGTGCAAACCTCGGACCTCGCTCCTTGATCCCCCGGATGCGTGCTCCGGGTGCTGCCTCCTGCCCCCTCGTTGTGTATGCTTAAGGAACATGAGTTATTATTTAATTTTAACTAAAGTTATCACATGATCAAAAAAAATTATTCGGTCTCCAGAGCTTTGAACCACCTCTGCTCTCTGTGTGCCGCTCTCATCCCTAATTTCCTTCTCCTCCATCTTCTTTCATGACTCTCATCGATCTCTTCCTCTTCGAAGCAGTCGACTCCTTTTGTATAACGATCGGTCCTAATCCACCTACTGCCTCCCACGTGACCTCGTTCCATGAGACGTACTGCCCCATAATGTCACCTCCAGCGTTGTCTCCTCCGCCTCCTGAGCCACCACCAACGCCATCACCTCTATCAACAACAGAAATATCACCACCGCCACCCCCTCTGTATCCCCCAGTCCGACCTCTGCCTCCTACGTCGAACGATACTCTCTGCTGCCACCACCACACAGTGACAAACCACGGAGCCCGATGGGTCTCCCCCTGAGACCTTCATGTTTTTCACCAACGTCGCAACCGCCACCTCCTTTACCACAAGAATTGTTGCCTCTGCCTCCGCCGCATGTCCGTTTATTGTACACCTTTCCCTGTCAAGGTCGGTGCAACGTCGACATCTTGCCTCCCCCGTTTCTTGGTGTTCTCCCTGGATGCCTGGTGTCCCCTCAAATACCTCGAATCAGTTATCACGAGCATTTTCATGCCGATTCGGGAAATGAATCCCGTGCCACTTACACCACTACGATTAAATGTTGTTATCTTGTTTAAGGGTCAATGTCTCGGGTCTCGTTTGTCAGATTCAAGACTGTATCTAGCCCTTTTCGTTTATTTCAATTTCAATATTTCCCTTTCGTGTATGTTTATTTTTGAATTTTCAAAATTCTATCAATGCAATTCTATTCTATATTTAAAAAAAAGTTATCACATGACCTTAGTTAAGTGATTACTTAATTTTAAAATTTATTATCAGACTAAAACTAAGTTATAATCTGAAAATGAATTATCCCCGAACTTTAATTAAAGTTAGTATCTTACTTTAAAACAAATTATCATTTCACTGAAACTGAGTTATTATCTAGCTTCAAACGAGTTATCGTTTAACTGAAACCAATTTATCACGTCAGACTCACAAGTGATGTACACGCCTCGCTTTTTTCCTTGGACAATTTCTTATGCACATGAGCGGAGGAACAACAAATTTATGACTTTTGTGACATAGTACGGGGAGTTCGTGGAACGTGTGAAGTGCTCATATCTAGTTCAAAGCCATAATAGTAGAGGACGAAACATGATAATTAGTAGTTATCGATCGTTACCAAGATATGGTTCCATAAGCAACCCAATAAAGAGGTCAATCGATCCAATTATTGAAGAAAGCTGCAACAACAACAACCAACCCCAAAACAATATTTGTGTCTTTGATAGCCCATAAAAAAATTCAACAGTTCCTTAACCCATTAATGTTTGGGAAAGACCGCTTGAATGTCAACTAAATATAAAGGTGGTTGCTTGCTATGGTCGAGTTCCCCAATTGTCACCGTAATCCCTTTGTAATGTTCCACATATGCTCAAAGAAGAAGAAGAAGAAGAAGAAGAAGAAGAAGAAGAAGAGATAACTCGTTGTGGTCTCGAGCGGAACCAAGAACCCAAGCTATGATCGATATGTTGGGAATAAGTATCTAGAAGTCAACCATTTGTTTCTTATTTTGTTGTTGTTGAGTTGACATTGTTTATTTGTTTCTTTTAACGATTAATTACATTACACCCCTTTGAATTGGTATCATACATTTAGTATTCTTTATGAATTGGCCACGTATCATTTAATAACCATTATTATTGGTGACAAAATAATTACATGTCTTATAAATTGGTCACGTATCATCAAAATGACGTATCCTTTACTAAAATTTTGTCAAATATCCATACATAAGAGATATTAAAGGTGTGATACCAATGCATAAGAAATACTGAAGATAATTAAGCTTTTTTAAAAACCTTAGATTGAATAAAATAATTGAATGCAATGCATTCATTATCTGTTTTTAAACATATTTTATCATTATCATCCAATTTCTTACATGTGTAAGTTATATTTATCTATATTTTATGCTATTTTTTTAAAAGAAAATGTATTATATTAATAATAATAACTCAACATTTAGGATGAGATACCTGTAATTATGCTACAAAGATTAATTTTTTTTTAAAAATAATGACAAAATGTCTTGAAAAGAATTCGAATTCAAACTTCAAAACTACCTCTAACTAAATCACATATGCGTTAGAAGGCGTCCTTCTAGAAGGAAACTGTATGAAATACCAACGATAGGCTTAGTAGACCTATCCTTTTCCAAACGAATGAGCTCAAGTGGATTGCTCAACCGTCCAAAAGAATTGACATGTTTGGGTTGTTCGTGACCATCTATCGTCGCCACGCCCGTCGTGCCCAGGGTTGTTCTCTCCACCGAGGTCTGCCAAGCAGTCTCGCCCAGAGCTATGAGTCTCAAGAGATGAGGTCCAATGGGGGGGGGGGGGGTGAAACCCATTGGGCTTGGGCAAGGGCCGGTCTCCTCGTCTTCCCTTCCTCGAGTTGGGGCAGCCAGTTCAATACAACCATCCGATAAGGTATCTAGCTCCTTGAGTTTGGTTTATTATTCTCGACAATTCGTTTCATTGTTGTCCTCCTAAATTGCCTACTAAGAATTAGTTTCTTTGCTTAGAGGGGCGATACACCTATTATTGGTAGGTCCTATACTATAATCTTAGTTGTATAGGTTTTATCCCATATTATCCGTTTTTGATGAAGAGTAGACCACTTGATTACTTTATTATTTTGCTTATAGCATGATTTATGTGTTTATTTTATTTAGGTAATAAATAGAACACATATAGAGATGATTTTGACTTTGGGTGGATTATGTTTAGTGGATAATCATATAAGAAATTTAAATATCTATACACAAAGTGGGTGGAATATATCGTGTGGCATGTAAGCAATAACATGGAAGAAGCTCAACCACCCCACCATTTACCAACCCTATTGCGCAACGGGGTTGGTGGCTCTTTACCCCAATGGTTCAACTTAATTTATTTATATAATTTTTTTATGGCTATAGTTGAATTAAATAGTAAATGTTGTTGTGAGTTGTGACTCATATTTTCTGAACATTTGTTGCCTTAATTCTATTTGTTCGACTTCTTCCGTTAGACCCGGTTTTTATATTGTCATTTTTTTTAAAATGGCAATATTGTCAGTTTTGGTTTGCCAATAACATTACAATGAGAGCAAGAACAGCGGAACGGCCCCGCTCCCCGCTCCGCGTGCGCATGATCCGAGGACCGTTCCGTTGTGGAGCCGAAAAAACGCGCTCCCGCTCCCCAAACACGCGCTCCCGCTTCCCGCGCCTCGCTCCCCTCTCGCTGGCCGAGCGCGCTGGCTGCGCTCCTCGCTCCCTCGCTGCGCTGGCCGCCTACGGTGCCGCCACGTGGCCACCCGACCATTGGCAACGGTCAACTAACGACTATTTTTTTAATTCAAAATCAGTAAAAAAAAACCCTATAAATACCCATCTTCACTCTCATTTTTTCCACACCAATCTCCACTTTCACTATCCAACTTCACTCTCTCCTTCCCAAATTCTCCTCTCTCGTTTCAATTATTCTCGTGAAAAATGTCGGGCGACGCTGGGTCTCGTGCACAGTCAGCTGGTGACGAAGTTGGATTCAGCGAGGACGAACTGGCACGAGGTTTCGAAGACATTCTAACGGACAATCGGGACAACTCCGCTCTCCCCATATTCGCAACCGGGGTCGAGTTCAGGTAAGTGAAAACTTATTATTTATGTAACATAATTTTTTAAATTAATTTATTGTATTAATGCATTGGAATAATTTTTTTTTATTAATTTATTATATTAATACATTGTATTACTTTTTTGCACTTCATTTATTGTATTAATTTTTTGCACTTCATTTATTTTTTTAATTTTTTGCACTTCATTTATTTTTTTAATTTTTTGCACTTCATTTATTGATTTTTTTTATTAGGGCAATACCGTCCCCCACATTTTCAAATTGCGCCAGGGTTCCAGGTGCCAACACAATTTGGTATGCACCCACAAGGGTTCCAGACACCACCGTTTGGAATGCACCCACAAGGACAAGGGTTCCCGACGCCACCGTTTGGAATGAACCCACAAGGACAAGGGTTCTCGCTGCCACCCCAATTCTACAACTACCCCGGGTACACACTTCCCGACGTAGACCTCCCCCAACCATCATCTGCCGGACCTTCCCAACGACGACCCCGAGCCCCTGCACGGGCCCGAGCCCAACCCCAAGAACCCGATCCGGAGGGCCGAACATTCAGCAAGGAAGAGGACCACCACCTCATAACTTGCTGGTTGAGTACTACAAAAGACCCCATCAAGGGCAACTCTCAAACCGGCACCACATTCTGGTGCGAAGTTACGAAGAAATACAACTCGAAGGGAGGTTTCCCAGAGCGACGGTGGGAAGCCATCAAGAAACGTTTGGGCAGAGGTTCCTCTCAGACAAAGAGGTTCCTCGGCTATTTGAAGAGGTCCAAGGAGGAGAAACCGAGCGGCGCCAACCAGGCAGAGCACATGAAACGTGCGAAGCAAATGTGGGAGGAGGCAGGGAAAGTGGTGAGAGACCACCCACTAAAGTTTGACCTGGATCATTGGGTGGAGAGGCTCGAGGGCGTCTCGAAGTTCACTGCCCAGGAGGGCACAATGGGAAATGTCCGCCGTCAAGAACGCCAACAACGACAGCGGTTGGATGAGGCTGGGGCTTACAGCTCAACCCCACCCACAAGCACAAGGGAGGAGTGCACACATCTCAGTGGTGAGTCCCAACCACCAGAATGGGGAGCAAGCGACAACTACGAGGGGACTCAGGTCCCTCTTAGCGACACACCCCCATCCCCTGAGGCCGCCCTAAGTCTCCCTCGCCGACCGCAAGGGAAGAAGGCAGCGAAGGCCTCAAAGAAGGCGACCGTCCTCACGGCCCAAATGTTTGCCTTCGCCGACCTGGAACGTTCACGGATGGAGGCTGAACGTACACGTGCCGAACAATGTGCAGAAAGGTCTCGCATGATACAGACATTAACCCAACAGTGGGAAGCAAACCTCGCCACCTACAGGTCCCTGTTGGGGAAGGATACATCTTCCTTTGACGAAGAGGATATGGCAGACCATAAGTTTTGCAAGTCCGAACTGCGACAACTCATAGCAACCCTTAAAGCCCAAATTGACGATCTTCGACGACAACCCCCACCACCGGATGTCGACCCAACAGAGAATGATTCTTGAACTAGTATTTTGTTTTGGGTTGTATTAAAAGGGGTTGAATAAAATTTAAAGTTCAATTATATCCGTGTTAAATTTATATATGAATTATTTATTCTCATTAATTATTTATTTCCAAAATTGTTTAAATTATAAATAATTTAAACGGTTTCTGGTAAAGAATCAAATAAAACAGCAAAATATCAATTAATAATCCAGTCAGCATCCAGTCAGCACTGTTCTGCACTCCAAGGACCTCAGAGGGCCTTTCTGTTGCAAAACACCCACTATTCTGCACTCCCAGGACCTCACCAAGGTCCTTTCTGTTGTTCATGCTCTGAGTAACATGATTTATATCTGGATATTAAAAATGCTTATTGTTGAAGTTATATTGTAGGAGAAATCTGTCTTTGATTTGGACATTAAAAATGACGTTGGAGAATAATGCCTAAACTTATTGATTTCTATTGCAGTCTTTTTTAGTGTTTCAAATGATGTACCATATGGATTTTTATTGCCAAGTCTCTTTTAGTGTTTCAAATGATGTATTTATTTCACAATTATTTGGGTATTCTTATGAATCATGCGACATCTTAAAATGAAAGTGTATACACTAAAATTTCACGTTGATTGAGTCTTTTTTTTTATAGAGGAAATGGAAATATCATTAATGTAAAATAACTTGGTAACCCCACACATGGAGATCACCGTACATAAGCCAAGCTAACATAACTGGAAAGACAAGTGCAGAAAACTTAAAAGTGCTCTGTAGCATAATTGCGGTCGGGGGGGTGGGACTGCGGTAGCATCCGGGGATACCGATACAGTATACTCCAACCAGAAGAAACTGATCGAGCAGATCAGAGGATAAACGAACAACGGTGAACCAATTACTCCCCCGGTATGTCAGCGTGCGTCGTCCTCCCTTGATTGATAATGGTAGGGCTCCTGAACGCGGGAATGCTGACCCCGAAGTGGTAGGGCAGTAACACATCAGCTGTTGGTGATACCAATGCCACCTATACACCAGGGAGAAGGTACATCCGACCAAACCCTCCCTGGCCCCGGCATGACTCATTCTTGGAGGCGAGGGTGCTTATAGCCCCCCGCCGCTGTAGGTGATACCTCATTCGACGCCGCCGAGTCTTCCTCCTCCGACGCCGGCGTGGTCTCCGAGTCCGACGATACCAGAATCGGATTGCCTCCCACCCCCATCATCGCCGGCATCACAGTAGGGAAAACATCCCCGGCTTTCTCCCCGTCCACCTCCCTCCGTCCCGACCCACTTCCCAGACGTATGGGTCGTGGAGCTCTCGTCGGCGTCCGGCAGAGAGTAGGCGGTCCCGTCCGGACTCGGCCTCCCACCTCCCAACCGACCATCTCCTCGAATCGAGCCGAGAATTGCATCCCCGACAGGCCAAACGGATCCGACAACACCTCCTCCGAGGCCGCCAGCCCATCCTCCTCCTCCGGTTCCTCCTTCGGTTCCCCTTCCGGCCACTCATCCCCCATGATCGCCGGCTTCCCCACCGGTACCAATCCCGACTCCCCCACACCAAGTGCTTGAGTCTCGTCCCTGACGGCGAGATCCCAGTCCTGGTCTCCTGCTCCGAGAGACAGGGTCCCCACTGCACCCCGCCGTCGTCGTTGTCTACCCCGCCGACCATCACGCTCGAGTTCTCCATGTATGGCGGCGGAAATCGCAAAACTTCATCTAACCCTAACAGTGATAGGTTAGAGAGGCTGCACGTTGATTGAGTCTTGGAGTACTTTGTAAAATATAATTAAAATGATATTTTCTTTTCTATATTTCTTTATATATTAAAAAAATTCTTAACAAATAATAAATTAATAAAATACAACAAACACCGCGCGTTAACGCGATGCAAAAAAACCTAGTTAAAAATAATTTCCGTATATTTCACAAAACTCACATAATTTACCATAAATTTTTGTAATACCTAAATAACTGCTTTTAATCTGTATCAAATGTATCATCATTATTTTCGGGTTAAAACAAATCACCTATTTGAGTTTCCCACGTAACAACAAAAACCATTTATTCATGTTTTTCACACCACAAAAGAGAATGTTTCTTATGGGCTCACATCATAGCCTCACTCATTATTGGGCTGACCCAACCTCAGGCCATACTGATGAGGCCCATCGAAGAGGCCCGTGTTTACAAACCTAAAACCCTCATTATTCTTCTGGTAGCTTCTTCTTCCGTAGGCTTAGCTCTGCAACTCCAGAGTCGAAGGTAACGTAAGTACAGTTCGATCTCGAAGAGACTCGCTCACGATCTCTATCTGCTTCAGCCATGGCGACTGTGATGCAGAAAATCAAGGACATCGAAGATGAGGTACGTTCCCAATTTTATCTCAATTTCTAAAGTTGAATGTCGAGAAAGTAGATTAAAGCGCAGAAGATCTTAAAAATGACATGCATATGGCTTTCGTACTATATTAAGAGGAATAATTTATAATCTTCAGACTCGTATTTGAACATTTCTATTCTAATTTGAACGGTTTTATTTGGTTTCTGTGAGAAGCATGGAATTTTGACTTGTTTGCCATCAAATAAAGTAGCTTCGTTGGTTCATGTTTTGACGAAAAAAGTTATGATATCTGAAACTTTTAAATATTGTTTATGCTTTTGGCTACACAGTAGGTGCTGCATGATTACTCAGAAAAGTGAGGAAATTTAATTCAACTTAATATGGGCTATCTGAGTTCTTTGATTGGATTTTAGCTGTCCAGTTTATTGGTTCCAGCTTATTTCCTTATTTTTGTAGCAAAGAAACCTTGAATTATTGGTTCTTCAGTAGAGCAAGTAACTTGCACCAATGATTTTATTTTGTAGTATGAGTTAAAATAATTTTGAGTAATATGATTCTGTTCACACTCTTATGCTTAGTCTTGTGTCAATTACAGGCAAGCGCTTGTGTTGATCCTGTTATTTTTAGTGTTGTTGTTTTCATCTCCATAGCAGGTTCAATACTTTGTGTAGGATGAAATTCAAAAAATACGTGCCCTTAAGTGCAGTTTAGAAGTTAATCATGAGAATGTTTAGCAAACGTGCTGGGATATCTGGAAAACTGTAACCTCAAATGTTATTGGCAATGGTATCATTGTTGGTTGTCACTAAGGAAATACTTGGTCATTTTCCTTCTCGTTCAACATTTTTTCCTGGTGTAAACGTAATATTATTAGTTCATGGATGTAGCTTTCTGCTTGATAAATGGATTTATTATTCTGGAATATAAACGCTGCCTTCATATTTGTTGCAGATGGCTAAGACCCAAAAGAACAAGGCTACCGCCCATCATCTTGGTTTGCTCAAGGTACATATAATTTTCTTGTTTTACTTGAACTCAACGTGAATAATTATATTTATACATGTAAACATTTTTTGGGATATTTATTGCAAAAGAGTTACATTTTTCCTCTGATATGGGAAATTGTATGGTTGGCCTATTTTAAAGGTTCTAGATCTTTGTGCACCTGTTTATGTGGAACCTGAATTCTTTTGCAAATATTGACATTATCGATGGGTATTATGTGTATGGAAAATAGCTATTAGTCGTGCAATATGTTATTCCCTTCAAAAATGGATTATGGGAATCTATAAAAATTGAACAACCAGAGCTTTCCCCTTTTTTGCTCAGCACTTTTTTTCCATCACGAAATAAATTTCTGATGTTTTTTTGTGGGATACCATTATGTCACTAATCTCAATGCGAATTCTTATAGGCCAAACTTGCCAAGTTACGAAGAGAGCTTCTTACTCCAACAACAAAAGGAGGTGGTGGCGGTGCTGGTGAAGGTTTTGATGTTACTAAAAGTGGAGATGCAAGAGTTGGGCTAGTTGGATTTCCTTCTGTTGGAAAATCTACACTTCTAAACAAATTAACGGGAACCTTTTCAGAGGTATGAAATTGTTCGTTCATGCTTCCATTAACTTCTTGTTCAATGCAATTATCCAGGGACTTAAGTGGGGTAATCCTATTTGCATTGCACATGATAACAGTCATGATATACTTTTTAAAATTATGAAACCTTATTAAAAAAAATAACTAAACATATCCTTTATCAGATAAGATTATCCGAAAGACTAGATATTGCTGGAACAGATATTGCGAGATACATTCAATTATGAAAGTCTACGCTAGCTTAGTTATTGGTCATCTATTGAAGACTGAACATCTGATGTCTCTATGGCATACAGGTTGCTTCCTATGAGTTTACTACCTTGACATGCATCCCCGGTGTTATTGTGTATCGTGGAGCTAAAATTCAGGTAACTTAATTTACTCTCTGGTACAAAGTTTTTTTTTTGCCTTCAGTTTTATTGGAAAATGTGAGATCTCACTTTCAAGATAAAGGTTTAGTAGTATGCAAGTAGTTACATCTTTTATTTTATACTCAGATGATATACTGAAATTATGATTTGTTTGTTTCGTAAAACTGATGGGAAGTAAATTCAATCTGTGCTTGAATATCTCATATAATAAAGTGACCAGTTTAGTGTGTATAAGGTATGCAGTTATGGTCCTCACAGAGAACAGTTATAAAAGCTGATTGTTGTATTCTCAGATTAATATCTTTCCAGATCTCCTTATTTTGCATAGCCATCACTAACTTCATGGATTCTCTAAAGCATCCTAATGATATAGATACTGCGGTATTAAAGGTCAAAGTGTATTTGAATACCGAGCTGTGCCGGAGCTAAGTGCAAATCAAACAGCAAGTTCTACAGAAGTGGAATATACAATTTTAAAGTATTAATCTAATCAGATTTGATATAACAGGCAGCATAACCGGTGATAATATAATGAAACATTATATTCTACTTGTATATAAAGAACACAACACCTCTTATATGGTGTATCTATGTAGTAACAAAGTAAAACATTATTATGAAACGGATGTTTGTTGCCTTTTGACTGCCAATAATAAAGAAGGGTGTGCACTTTTCTTCAACTTTTAAAACTATCTGGTATTTTCTTCCAGAGCATATAAAGTTCTAAATTATGCTAATGACTTTTGTCTATTCAGTTGAACTTTATGTTAACACCTTTTCTTTTCATCCTTCTTCACATCTCTTTATGTTTTGATTGACAGCTATTGGATCTCCCTGGTATTATTGAGGGTGCCAAGGATGGAAAGGGTCGAGGGCGACAGGTATACAATCATGATTTTAATTTATGAGTATTTTTTTCTTCTTTTGTGTCTAGCATTACATGTTTGTATATTGATCATGTAGTACTGTTTTGTGTTAGTTGTATTTGTCAAAGAATGCTGATCTATATATATATATATTTTAATTGAGGCTTTGTTATGAGCGTGAATCTCTATTAGAAAGATTAGAAGAAGATAACTGACTGATATGGCTTGGTGAACTATAGCCTCATCATTGAACTGAATGACTTGGAAACAACATCCAATATACTTTTAGTCTTGTGTGTAAAATATCACCGAACTATTGTTGACTCTTTTATTTTTGAAATGCGTCGGAAAGAACTCACATGCGATGTCATTGTATACTCTAGTCCTCCATTTACTATCAGTGGTCAACCTTGGCTCTGTTACGCCGTTAAAAGTTCTGCAATGATTGCAGTGCAATCAGTGGTAAATTGACTGCTTCAGTGCAAATTGTAATGCGTAGTTAAGAGTTTAATTTAAATTGGTAATGTATACCTTGTTTGAGCTTTTTTCTGTTACCTTTGTTATTCGGGCCTGACTTTAATATGTAAATACTGTAATGATGGTGGTGGTGCATGCTATTGCAACAATTCTGAGTGTGCTTTATTTGGTTTCAACCCATACTACAAACACCCCTCATGCATAGAAGTATATATACTCCCTCCATGCAAAATAAGTTTCTGCGCTTCTAAAATGGATGAAAATAGATGTCTCATTTTCATTTTTATTAGCTAATTAGCCATGGATCAGCTATGATATCCTTCCATGAGTTAGTTATAACAACTTAAGCAAAGGGGCATGATGGTAAATTGTTGAAAGGCGAAAGGTTCTTAATTCTTGTAGAATGGGACACTTCTTTTGGGATGGTGTGACACTTAAGTCACAGAAGCATTGGGTTCATTTGTTTCCGTCTTATAATTGTCCGCTTGGATCTGTTTGTTTAAAAGTCATGTTTTTTTCTTTCTAATCCAGGTTATTAGTACTGCTAGGACCTGCAATTGTATTTTAATTGTTCTTGATGCAATAAAGCCAATCACTCATAAGCGTTTGATAGAGAAAGAGCTTGAGGGGTTTGGCATAAGGTACGGGTAATTATTGCTTTGTTTACTTCTTCTACCTCATACTTGTTTATGGTTGCTGGTATCTTCCCCCCTAATTTTGTTTACTTACTGAAATTGTTTTGTAAGAACAGATTAAACAAGGAACCACCCAATCTGACATTCAGGAAGAAAGAGAAGGGTGGTATCAATTTTACTTCGACAGTGACCAACACACATCTTGACCTTGATACCGTGAAGGCAATATGCAGTGAATACAAAATCCACAATGCTGATATTACTCTTAGATTTGATGCAACTGCAGATGACCTTATAGATGTAATTGAGGGCAGTAGGATATACATGCCTTGCATTTATGCCGTGAACAAGATTGACCAGATTTCGCTTGAAGAGCTGGAGATTTTGGATAAACTGCCTCACTACTGCCCTGTCAGGTGATTTTTATTTTTGAAGAATTTTTGTTTTCTTTTGCTTTATGTAAATTTGATCCTTAACATTAACATTGAAATAAAAAATTCCAATATTCTGAAATTTAGTAGTCATGATTATTTTTAGCCTGCTTCTTTACTTACACTGGGGAAACAGCAAGTGATGTACAGATTATGCTACCATGAACTGAAACAGTTATGTTGGGTTTAAACTAATACCAATGTAGGCTATGTAGTTTAGAACTGCTTATGGGTCTTCCGATCTTTATTTAACTATTCAGTATCGTTCAGGTCAATTTGTGATCCTTAGTTTTTTTGATTGATGCTGCTGCTTTCTTGGCATAGTTCCAAATATCTAATACAATCACCTTTCGCAAGTTATTACATGTTTGGATGATTTTTTTTCTTTGTAACTTTTATGTCTCTTATGCAGTGCGCACCTGGAATGGAACCTTGATGGTCTGTTGGATAAAGTATGGGAATATCTCAGTTTGACTCGCATATATACCAAGCCCAAAGGAATGAATCCTGACTATGAAGACCCGGTAATCTTGTCCTCTAAGAAGAGGACTGTTGAAGATTTCTGCATCCGTATCCATAAGGACATGCTTAAACAATTTAAGTAGTAAGTACTCTTGAACTACTGGCGGTATCAGAACCTTGGGTTTTAGTCGTTGGTATTTTGGCTGTGATAACTTGAACTCTAGCCATTTGTGATTGTGCTATGATAGTGATTAGAACACTTATTTCGGAAAGCTCGTTGCCTTATCATTATGGAAACATTAAATTGCATGCTTGGTCATTCCTTGCGGAGCTACCTTACTGGTGGTATTTTTGCGATTGGATTGGTTTAGGTTCATTTTGTGGGGAAGTTAATTTATCTGGGAGTTTGTTGATATGTGAAATTGTGTTTTTCCTTTGCAAACATCTAGGCAAAAGACAATATCACTATTATTATGCATAGTTTTTGTTGCTTGAATCTGATTCTTGATATTGCAACAGTGCTCTAGTATGGGGATCAAGTGCAAAACACAAGCCCCAAAGAGTTGGCAAGGTTTACTCTTTACCTTCATAGTCTGTATGCCGATTTCTCCCTAGTTAAATATCTGCGTTTACTTATCGATGAGGTGCATATCTGGTATTTTTATGTGACAGGAGCATGAGCTTGAAGACGAAGATGTTGTTCAGATCATCAAGAAGGTGTAACTGTTGTATGTTGACTTGTGTAAAAAGAGGTTTCTTGAGATGAGAGTTGCTGTTTGATGATGGTTGGTCTAGCCTTCTGTTTCAGAGTGGCCTTTCTTTATTTTCGATGTGAGTCTTCAATTTTGAGTCACCCGTAGTATGTTTTATGATTTTGTGCTGTACTCTATGTTACTTGTTTACCTTTGAATTGGTTGGTCGTTAATATCCAAGCCCGGTTTAGTTTCCATATGTTATAGCCAAAGTAGGGGTGGATCCACATTTCTGTGCAACGGAAAAGGTGCCGAAGTATCTTCTGTTCATTAGTGTGCCTTTCCCATATGGTAGTCCTTGTGTGCGTGCTTCAAGCTTAATCTTTTTTTTCTTCCCATTTCATGTTAGATGATATTTGCATCAAGGCATAATTGCAAGAAATGGATGATTTTTTTAAGGTGAAAATCGTAGTAATTTGTAACTGTATATTTTTTATATGTAAAAGATCGCGATCCTATTCTTTTTGTTGTCACGGAGCACCGTTGGTTAAAATTAACGGAAAACTGGTTTACTAATGCACATGTTCATTTTTGGGGATGGAAGTTGACGCTATTTGGCTTTCAGCCAGTTCATCTTTGAAGGCAAAGTCGACCCTCATCAGGGGTCTCTCGTACCTCTAAAAATGGGAGAATGAGATCGAGTTCCCCTTCAATCTTTAAAGTCAAGTGGGATGTTCTTGCGTGCAGACGAGAAGATGGATGATTTCATCATGCCATGATCTTTTTCTATTCTTTTCTAAAACAAAATATATAAAAAAGTATGTTCATTTGAAAATAATTTTAAAAAGTTAAACAGCCTTAATGTATATTTTAAAAATAATATTTTAGCTTGGTTATGAGATAATAATAATAAAAAAAATACATGATCACCTATTACTAGGACTTTTAATTCACAGTTACAGTTGCCAAAAAATGTCTTAAAACCGATCACTTTTGCAATTATCTCTTACACTAACTTACATTGGTAGTAGTTGCCTAGTGACTTGCCTTATAGATTCCAACATGTGAACTGGAATTGGAACTGCTATTACCTCTTTCCTACGACAAAGGGCTATTCAATGTTCTCTTTCATCTATACACTACGAGACATGAGAAGTAACTGAACATGTGATGTCAATATATATATGGATCATGTGTTCGTCATTTTGTTGTAATACATCGTGCATTCTTAAGATTAAGATTATGAATTAAGTAGTTAATAGTACATGGCCGCTCCCAAATGGTAAAGGGCCTATTTCAAAATATAATCATACTTCAAGCTCTCACACAACAGTTGAAGTAGCTGAAGAAACTCCTCCTTGTCTGCCAAACAAAATCATAACAAATCAATAAGGTAACTATCTGCAAATGTTCGACATTTGATCATGCAATACCTATTCTGCATCAATAAACAAACTGGAAGAAAGCCGAAGAATCTTACAGTTGGAGAGTGGTGGTTCTGATGGAAATGGAGATCTTGCTTGTGATCAGAGTGGGAGTTTTTCTCATTAGAAGTGGTTGAGTTCATGAGCTCTTGTTCGTTTCCTAGACTCGCCCTCGAGACATCTCTCTTGTTTTGCTTCCTCATTTCTCTTATTTTCGAGAAATCCATAGAGTAATCCGGTAACTGTCCCTTCTGGTCCCAGTCCCCGAATTGAGGCACTGAAAGCCAAGGACCATTCTTCTGTTTATGCACAAGGAGATCATAACTTAGTACTAATCAAATCACCCACATTAAAAGGATCAATCTTCTTCATTTCATACTCCCAGAGACATCAAAACTATCAAAACAGTGACAAAAACTTCAAACCCAATGCACAGATCTTTTACTGTAACACTCAAAACTCACATTCCCATGTTCTAGTATTTTTTTAGGATTAATTACTTTTAGTACCCCCTTTCTATTGGTAACACTCTTTAGTATCTTGATGTATTGATAACTCTTTGGACAAGATTTTGGTCAAGTTTACGCTATTTTGATGATTTGTGACCAATTCATAAGAGGTATTAAATGTTCTATTATCAATAGATAATGGGTAATAAATTATCTATGACTAATTCATAAAGAGAAATCAAATGACAATTACCAAAACGAAATGACTGTTATTAAACTTTACAAAACGCTGGGTACAAAAAATAAGTTACCGATAGAAAATAGGTAAAAAGGTAATTAACCTTTTTTTATGGCTCAAAAGGCTAAACCAAGGTTGTAAGAATAAAATCTGCTAAAAAACTAGATAAACCCATAAATTATTCCAGGTATCTTAGTTGTCCCCATCATGTACATGATATAGTCAAATTCAAACATTTATGCAGATGTATCATTCTTCAACGCCTATTTATAAATATGAAATCTGATTAGTCTTCACAAATAAATTTAACCAAACAATACAACCACAAAAAAAGTCAGCAAATTGCTTGGCATTTAAATACCCAATTAAGAAGGGGGGAAAGTTGAGAGGCACAGCACATGATTACACAAATCTCCTGTGACTTTATCAAAAGAGAAAACACAAGGCCCACATTAAAAGTTTCAGCTTTTGGAACGAACTAATAGAGAAACTCAAATCCAAATATCTAAATCTCAACTGAGATCAAATTTCCAAAACCCACATGTTCTGTAGAAACCCCATAACCTCTCAGTTGCAGAAACAGAACCGTTTGTTTGGATACGCAGAAAAAAAAGGAAATTGAATGCTAGGGAATTATAATGTTTGGGAGAAAGCCCATAAAACTTTAGCTCCTTCATACCCCAGAAAGCAACCACACGAGCTCCTCCAGACCAGTTGGGTCCAGAAAAAAAAAACTAAGTAAAAATTCATGGACAGAAAAGGCAAGTAAAATCACTGACCTCCTTACGATCCTCCATGTGAGCTTGAGACGATTTCTTCGAGTAGAGCTCCAAAATGGCCGAGGCAAGTTCGAGAAGAAGTAGTAGCAGAGATCAGAGAAAAAAAAACAGATATATATATAAACAACAACGGCAATCGAGAGCTGGAATGACAGCACGACGTCGTTTTTTTCCCTCTACAAATCTCTGTCCGTTTTACTACCGAATTCACGCGCTTTACATACGTCATTCCCTTTGTTTCGCTGTTGCGCAGATAGAAGAAGCTGACGTGGCCGAGTCTAGCTACTCGCCAGCTGGCCAATTGTGACCCACGCTCCAGGGACTCGATTTCAATTAGATTCAACGTAAGATAAAAATCAATGCAGGGCTTAAAACAAACGGTATCCACTTGAGCCCAACTACTCATAGTATCATTTACAGGTTGGGCCTTATGGGTTCAAAGTTCCGGCCCATTGGAAAAAAATGCCATTGAATTTGAAGTGGTGAAACGGTGCGTATTGTACACTTAACATACAAAACAAGGGCGTCCACATATTCGGGTCAGAAAATGAAACTGTTGGATTTATGAGACACGTGGATATATGTTGATGTTGCATTTGGCAGTAGGTGATAGGTTGAAGCATAATACTTTTGTGTCCCAAGATCAATATGGACCTCAACATTTCGTATTTTTCTCTGTAGACGTTATCTCCATCTTTATCAATACCCCTATTTTTTCACAGCCACAACATTACTTTGTTACCCTTTGACATTTCAGCCCTCATATTCACTAAATATACACTTGTGCCATTGTTTCCCGTTTACCTTTTTTTTTAATCATCCGTAGCTCCTATCTCACCCGGAGTCCAGTTCAAGCGAAGGCCTTATAATGAGATCTTAAAATATATTTTTTGAACGAAAGATATGGAGTTTAATAATTCTTAAAAAAATCATTATTTTTTTTGAAGTTTCTGAAAGACCCCAAATGTATAATATTGTTTATAAAAGCCGTACAGGCAACAAAAATTGAATTACAGAAATGACAAAATTGATAAATATTACTTAAAATTGGGCATGAACGCTGCTTGATTCTATGGAGATGACTCGTTTTATCTGGTTGAAAATTGGATATGACATCATCAGTAACATAGGGAAAATCGGTTTGGACCAAGCACCCCTCCCTCAATAGGTCCCCGAAGCCATAGACGCCTCACATTTCTTCTAGCTGGCTGGGTTGTTTCCCAGTCCTCGCCTATCTTCTCGGGGTCGTCTGTCGTGTCCCTCTCAGAAGGAGGGTATTTTCATATTTTTTTAAAAAATTAACAAAAACATGACTGACGGAGTTGGACGGCAGGGGTTATATGTCAATAAACGAAACATGAAGATAAGTATTGGATACAAAAAACATGAGGATAAGTATTAGAGAAACTTGACAAGTTAAGGGTATGCATTTGTCGTTTTCCCTTTAACCTAAGAAGCATATAAAATAAATATGATGTATTTTTCTAAGCAAAAGGTTCTATTTTATTAATATTGAAACAGAGTCAGTATAGAGAATTTCCCCCTAGAAGGTTCCTCCCAACAAGCTGTTTGATAGATCACCAATGTCACGCCCAATTTTTAAAAATACATTAAACGAACTGAAGTCTAATATTGTCGAGAACCGCTCAAGATGGTGCCTAAACACTGCTTGATCTTATAGGGGGACTCTTTTTTGTCGTGAGAAGAGCGAGCGGACTTGATCTCAACAATAACAATGAGAGGATATATGTGATTCAGGGTTCCCTCCAGATAAAAGTACTTGAATCTCTACTCAGTAATCTTTGACCTTACAAAAAGGAAAACAGACAGACTAAAAAAACTCAAACGATTAACCTGATCCACAATCGAGAAGGATATCGAGTAGGATGCATCGTTGACAGACAAAGAGGTGGATGCGTCAATAAAGGAGACATGGGGGTGGAGGCCGTTAAGAGATAGAGATTTGAGGCGGCGGCGACAACAACAATAGAAGGATCACCCGATACCGAGGAGAGAAATCTGTCGGATTACAGGGGGATCGGTACAAGACCGAAAGACACGTCGTTGCCGCCAGCAGAAGGCTAGGGATGCGGTGGCGCTATGGAAACCCTTGCAAAAAAAATGATGTACTATGAAACATAAAATATCAAATTTCCTTTTTGTTATATCCTAAAATTAAATAAAAAAATATATCTTAAAAATTCTTCAAAAAGTGTACAAACGGGTTTGCATAAGACGAGGGAGAAATCAAAATTCAACGATGGCAAAATCGTAGTTCTTCGGAATTCAAAGGCTTAATCAGAAGGATAAAATAAAATAAAAATGGAAATATTTATATTTTCCTGATAAAAACTCCAATCCACAGGAAAAGAAGGGAAGAAGGAGCTGAGACTGAGAGACTCCGTCATCTCTTCCCTCTTGCTCGCTTCGTTTCAACTGTTCACATTTTAGCTTCTCATTTTCTCTGCCGCCAAACATGGACTTGACCACCAATCTCCCCGGCCTCGACCTCCGCTCCACCTTCTTCACCCGCTCGCCCCCTTTTGATGGCCGCCGGAAAGCCTCTCTCCGCCCCTGTGCCCGCCCAATTTCAATCCCCAAGTCGATGAGAATCCGGAGCTCATTGAAGGCGAATTCCGGAAAGAATGCTCGGTTGTCGACCGCTTCCGCCGCCGAAACACTGGTGGCGGAGACCTCCACTGCCGTAGAAGACGTCGAGTCTCTCTTCTCCGAAAACGCGGTCGAGGAGTTCCATCCTAGGGGCGCGAAGAATTCGAGCAAGGGCGCTTCGAGCGTGTCCTCCGGCGTGAAGCTCGAGAACATCAGCAAGGGCTACGACGGCGTGACGGTGCTGAAAGACGTGAGCTGGGAGGTGAAGAAAGGAGAGAAGGTAGGGTTGGTGGGTGTCAACGGAGCGGGGAAGACAACCCAGATGAGGATCATCAGCGGATTGGAAGAGCCCGATTCGGGGAACGTGATTAAGGCGAAATCCAATATGAAGATTGCGTTTCTGAGCCAGGAATTCGAGGTGTCGCTGAGCAGGACCGTGAGGGAAGAGTTCATGCATGCGTTCAAGGAGGAGATGGACGTTGCTACGAGGTTGGAGAAGGTGCAGAAAGCGATAGAGGGTTCTGTGGATGATCTGGATCTAATGGGGAGGCTTTTGGATGAGTTTGATTTGCTCCAGAGGAGAGCACAGGCTGTGAACTTGGATCAGATGGATGCTAAGATTAGTAAGTTGATGCCAGAGCTTGGTTTTGTTCCAGAGGATTCTGATAGGTTGGTGGCATCTTTTAGCAGTGGATGGCAGATGAGGATGTCTCTTGGGAAGATTTTGCTTCAGGTATAGTTATTGTTGTTGTGGTTAATTCATTGCTTTTGGAGTATAACTAGTTTATCTGGAATTTTCAGGTTCTATATTGTGTGAAACGTTGTTAATGTGATATATTTTGGTATGCCTATGCCTAAAATAGCTGGATAGAAGTAAGAAAGATAAGAGATGATAACACACGACCAAACAGATGCCATAGCATTAGATAGGATTAAGTGGAGGAGTAGAAGATTCCAAAGAGTTTTGCTAGAGGACTAGTGTTGTTTGGAAAACTGGTTGGCTTTTTTTGTTTTTTTGTTGTCAGGTTATCCAAGTCTAGCTTATTGTTCAGGAAATGCTAAATTCATGAATTGTGCTAGGGAGTTCTTGTTTTCATTGAAGTTAGTATCTTTTGGAACAAACACGAAGAGCTTCATCAGTTGTCATATGCTATGTTTTGACCTGTTTGTACTTTCTAATTGTACATGTCATATTTGCTAATGCTAATATTGGGTTGCATACTCAGTCTAATCTATATAGGAATCATAGCCGACATTGGTAGAAGAGAAATCAATAGGTAATGAATCTTTTTTGAAGCATAGTGGTAGTGCAGAATTATAGATGTATCTGTTCATCTGCAGGAACCTGATCTACTGCTTTTGGATGAACCGACAAATCACCTAGATCTTGACACCATTGAATGGCTTGAAGGTTATCTAAATCAGCAGGCTGTTCCGATGGTCATCATATCTCATGACAGAGCTTTTCTTGATAAGCTTTGTACAAAAATAGTGGAAACTGATATGGGTGTATCTAAAACATATATTGGGAATTATTCTGAGTATGTCATAGCAAAGGCAGCCTGGATTGAAGCTCAAAACATGGCTTGGGAGAAACAACAAAAGGAAATTGAGCATACAAAAGATTTGATAGGCAGGTTGAGTGCAGGAGCCCGTTCTGGCCGTGCTTCGTCTGCTGAAAAGGTATGTTTAAGTCTACCAGATGATTTGCTGAGCAATGTGCTCCAATAAAAAGAACATGCTATTAGGCTAGTGGTCAAGTATGGCATTATGTGCTGCTGGAGACAATTCTACTTCACTCACCTTAAAGTTATTTCACTACTACAATATAATTACTACTCAGTTGTTTTCTTGATTGAATTTATTGTCAGCAATAGCTGTTAGAGACAATTCGACTTCTACTTCATTCAATGTTTTCTTTTCACCGCACGTGTTTGATTTTCTAGTCACGCTGCATTTCAGTATCTTGACTGCCATGTTCCTTTTATCAGCTTCTAATATGATTTTTTTCTCTCTTTAACAGAAGCTGGATAAACTTAAGGAAGAGGATCTAGTAGAGAAACCATTTCAACGGAAACAAATGAAGATCAGGTTCCCAGAGCGTGGAAGAAGTGGAGATACTGTTGCAGCAATTAAGAATCTGCAATTTGGTTACGGGGAGAAGGTAACTTGACATGCCCCAGCAATTAGGATGATAACTAGCAATTTTGGCCTTTTATTTCTTATTAAAATTCTTACATCATGGTGTTGACATTGGTATGCACTGGCAGGTGTTGTTTAACAGGGCTAATCTTTTGATTGAAAGGGGTGAGAAAATTGCCATCATTGGCCCAAATGGGTGTGGGAAGAGTACGTTACTAAAATTGATAATGGGTTTACAGAAGCCACAAGTTGGTGAAGTTCTGCTGGGGGAGCATAATGTCCTGCCCAACTATTTTGAGCAGAATCAGGTGTTACTTCCTTTTATAATCGAGATGCTCCCGTTCTCTAGGCCTAGTTTGGTGTTATGTAAATACACACAATTTTACTATGTCAGAGAAACACAATTACAAAGAAAAATAACTGGGCTTAATTTGTGAAGTAAAAAGCAATAAAAGGTGCAGTTATATTATATGCGAACAAAGAAAAATGATTTAATTTACATATCTATGTTCTTTTAGTTGAGTTGAATAGTAGAAACCAAAATCAAACTCTAAATTTTAGCAAGAATTATACTTTCAAAACTTGTATTTCTCTCTTAATTCTTTGTAACAAATATGTACATTTGGCTGGTTATGGTAAACACATTTGTAACCTTCGTACATAAGAACTAATTTGCTCTCCATTTTCACATTTCCCTGTCAATTCCTTGTCCCGGATCTTATTTTGTTTTCAATGTCTTTCTTCCCTTCTCCTGGTTTTGAGCACCTTATTTTTCTTCCCATAACGTGTTTACTCTTCTTCTGCAAACGAAGTGTAAACATTGGTTTGGTTTGCTATTGTTTCCTTCTTGATTTTTTTTCTTTCAGATTCAAACCTATATAACCTTTTATCTAATAGGAAAGTTTTCTATCCTTATTTTGATACTTAATCTAATCACATGCTTTGCCTTTATCTACACGAGATTTGTACCTGGTCACAGATGCTTTAAACTTCTACTTACTGGGATTAACTGACTTATATATAGGCTGAGGCACTGGATCTGGATCAAACAGTACTAGAGACGGTCGCTGAAGCTGCAGAAGACTGGAGAATTGATGATATAAAGGGACTCCTTGGGCGTTGTAATTTCAAAGCTGATATGCTTGACAGGAAGGTTTCTCTGTTGAGTGGTGGTGAGAAGGTAAGTTATCCTTGTGTGCTTGTGCTGTTTTATGTTACTAGCTGAAACATCCAGGATGCTTCTGAATGTTATGTTCCTTCGCTGCTTTTGCTTTGATGAGGTAACTAGACATAAAATAGTAGGGGCACATGACGGTATTGGTTATCTAATTAAACCATGCCATACTATATTAAATCATTTTAATCCTAATAAGTTAATAATGGTTGAAAAGTGGATGTCGAGTTAAATTTGCCATTGCCCAATCAATAATTATCGCCTTTTGTCAAGTGGTAAGGAACTCACTTCTTCATATGTGAGGTCCTGAGTTTGAATCTTCGTACATACAAATTGGGTCAAACAATAACTTAAAAACTTTCCTTGTAAAAGAGCATCTTTGAACATTATCTTCTTGATCTATCCAGGCACGCCTTGCTTTTTGCAAGTTCATGGTGAAACCTTCAACACTGCTAGTTTTAGATGAGCCAACTAATCACTTGGATATACCGTCAAAAGAGATGCTCGAGGTTTGTTTTCTATTTCATACTTCTCTTTCCATGTTGATACATTATCCTTTTCAAGATCATCGAGTAAACCCCAGGTACAACTTCTCATGAACTCTAATTGTATATCAGGAGGCAATAAGGGAGTACAAGGGCACAGTTATCACAGTTTCTCATGACAGATATTTTATAAAGCAAATAGTTAATAGAGTAATTGAAGTTAATAACTACGATGTGCAAGATTATGCAGGCGATTACAATGTAAGTGCAGCTTTTCCCCTACAAGAATATCGGTAACATATTAATGATTTGATTGCGAATTTGCAAAATCAAAATGACTAGTGCCTCACCATTGGAAATGTCATGATTGACAGTATTACCTAGAGAAGAACCTTGATGCTCGGGAACAAGAGCTTGCACGGGAGGAGGAGCTTAACGATAAGGCTCCTAAAGTGAAAGCCAAATCCAAAATGTCAAAGGTAAAGCAGTGATCCTTGAGTCTTTACTCCAAAACAGAAGGGGGGGGGGGGGGGGGGGGGGGGTACTTTGTTCACAGAACTAGTCACGACTTGGGCCTGATATTTAGTATTCTTGTTCATGTCAGGCTGAGAAGGAAGCTAGGAAGAAACAGAAAATGCAGTCGTTCCAAGCTGGAAAAGCAAAGGCGAAAGGACTAAAGAACGCCAAGAGATGGAAGTGAGCTCCTCTAAGCTTATGTTTACTATAAATCAAGTGCCGCCCATGGAATGGCCTCTTAGGAATAACAGGCATTCCATTTGTATATAATACAAAAGGAGAGGATTTTTTGCATCATGGAATGGCAAGACCTTATTTTGTGCTAGGGATTGATTTTGTTCTTTCCGGAACTGTAATCACTCGCATGTCACTGCCGGATGTAAATTGTACCTCTTGGATGATTAACATTGATGTATCAGAAAATGTGCATTTGAATATATCAGTAACATTTTATGGAGATTAAAGGTGGTTTAGTTTACATTATTTAGTGGTGGAAGTAGTCATTACATTATTTAGTTGAGTTCAAATGTAATGTTATTTTGCTGTCAACAGGACTAGGCACTCTTTTGTTGTTTTTCTTTATGTTGTGTTGTTCTTGTTGGCCCTTGGTGGCTTTGTTAGTTGTTGATCTGGTTTTATCTGGGTATAAGAACGTGTTAGACCCTTTTTGTTCCTCTGTTGTTCTTCAAGGTAGGAAAATTTGGTTAGATAGGCCATTTGTTTTCACTGGTTTGAGGTACCTACGGGTATGCTCTGGTTTGTAGTTCGTTTGGTGGGTTCTTCCCATGGCCGTGTTTTCAATTTGAAAACATGGTTTTTTATATAAAACAAAAAACTTGCTGATCAAAAAAAAACAGGACTAGGCACTAATTTTTTTTTTGATCAGCAATTTTTTGTTTTATAAAAACCAACGATTTCAAAGCGAAAATCGAAGGTCAAGGGCAGCACCCTCATAACGATTACAACCAACAGAGCATCCCATCAGAATCTCAAACAAACATTAACAACAAGGGTCTAACAACAACCTATACCCAGATTTTTCTATTTGAAGCAAACAAGTGTAAACACTAAACAAAACAACCAAACAAGACAACCAGGGGCCAAACCCAACCTAAACAATACAAATGGGCAGCAAGGCCCAACCAGGGCAACAAGCCCAAACAAAACAGAAAAACACAGAAGAAAAAAGAAAAACCTAAACGCACAACACCATAACAATCTCGAGCCCCACGCCCACCAAAAACCGAGCCACAGACGACCGGCCTTCAACTTCTCGGAAATGAAGCACCACGCTCCGAGCAACACCGCCGGAGAAAACAGAACCAAACCGGTCCTAAACAACAAAGAGAGAGAAGTGGAGGTCCAAGAAGACCCGAGCAACAGCAAGAGGAAACGAGTTCACCGGATGACTAAAGCCAAACTGAGACCAAAAACGAAGCCAACCCCGCCAGAACCAACTCCGAACCAAAACTTGGAAATCACCGGCGACCGAGGCCGCACGACGACCCCACAGGGTTGGACGGCTCAAACCTCCCACCCTAAGAGCCAAGGCCCTTCCCCCGAAATAATCCCCAAAACGAAACTTCCAACAACCCTTAGGCTTAACACCCCACGACGGCCAACCCTAGTCGTGAGGTCCAGATCTCACAGTAGATCAGGAAACAGAAGTCGAATAGAGATGAAAACGGGGAGGAAGTACCTGAAGCAGAGCGAAGGAGTGAGCAGATCTAGCCAGATCTCCCAGAGCTCCGAAAACGGAGTTTTCGTCCCCGGCCAGCACCGACGTCACGACCAACAGGGAGAGATCCAAACTCCAGCGTCTCAACCACGGCGGAGACGAGAAGTCCAAGCCAAGATCCGAGGTAGGGGGCGAGGAAACAGGACACGAAAAGGCCTAGAGAAGCAGAAACCCACCGGGAAAGCACCGCCACCGACACTATTCACGATCCCGTCCCAGGCAATCAAGGTAGGCAAAGATCAAGGAGATCTAAACCAAACCCGACAGCCACAGAGGGAGATCTGTCGCCCAAAGGACCAGATCCGAAGGATCGAGAAGAGAATGTCGATGAGGACGAAAAAACAAGACCAAAAGGGTGAAGGCGGCGGGATGAAAAGAGGAGGGCTAAGAGCGGCGGAGAGGAAGGAACCACCGGTGGCCATCAAGGCCGAAGCCGAGACTGCCACCGGTGGCTGTCAAACGAAGAAGAAGATGAAGGGGCAAGAACTAGGGTTAGAGGAAAACTAATTGATTATGGTTGTCGAGATACAAATTTATTGATTATGGTTGTCGAGTTACAAATTTATCGATCCATTTCCGTTTTTAACTCTAATATTACTGAAATTTATAGCATATTCATCTCCTCCCTTCTCTTATTGGCAACTGGCCGGGCTCCCCTCCCCCCTCACTTCCTCCTCTACTCCCCTCTCAACCCCTAACTTCTCCTCCTCTCTCCCACTTTCACCACCTTCGTCTGATTCGATTCTGGGAGCAAGACCTAACTTTCATTGCCATCCTCAAGCTCAACTTCTTCTCCCGCGGCCTACAACTCCCTTCCGGCGACTCTTGAGGCCCTCCAAACCAAGCTTACCGAGGTTTCCATCAGAAGGAACCAGACGCTTTCGTGGAAGATAAAGACGTCATTATCGAAGTCCCGATCAGCACAGTTTCCGCCGTTGATGTTGCTAGATTCCGGTATGCCATGGTCGGCCGTCTCCTTGTCGACAAAAGAGTAAATTCTAAAGCTCTTTGTGGTTTACTAGCTACTACATGGGACGTACCCCTCACCGATCGTATCATGTCAATCTTCTTCCCGTCCCAAGACTCTCTGGACGACATACGGGTCAAGGAACCGTGGTCTTTCCATGGAACGATCATATTCCTCACGTTGTTGCCGCTAAAGACCATCCAAAAACTTTTTTGTTTTGAAATGTGTGTATCTCTGTCAAAGACTTTGACATCTCGGTTGAGGCTCGGTCGCCCCAGATGATACTTTATTATCTCTACTTTGGGAAGGGTAGTTGAAGGGGGGGGGGGGGGGGGGGGGGGGGGGGGCTCAAGCTCGGCAGTGGGATGAGGCAGTTTTCTTTGGCTCCGAGTGGAACTTGATGCCACAGATCGCTCAGGCGGTACCTCGACCTCCGTTTTGATGGTTTCAAGGATTCCATCACCGTCCGGTTTCAATATGAGAAGTTCCCAATTTTTTGTTACCGATGTGTTCGAATGGGTAACGTAAACAGGGATTGCATGACAGTGTTACCATGGGTTAAGCGATATGCTACACGGTTTACAGATGCACTCCGAGCCTCGTGGGTATTCGGTCCGATGGGTACCAGTTCGATTAAGAAGCAGCATTACCGTCGCCTTCGGGCCCGACATTCAAGCACACAAGAGGGATGGACACCACTTATAACCCTCTAACCACGTTGGTAACTCCGACAACCCTTTAAGTGAGGGTTTAGACTGATATTACAACTTCGTCCATAACTAGGGGATCAAATTCTCCAAGCTAGAAATAAAAAAAATACAACATGCAGTTTTGCTGAATTTGCAACTAAGTAGGCGTGCATCGCCATTAGAACTAGGAGAACGGGAGGGTTTCAGGAAAGGATCGGTAGTACCTAACCCGTCCCCGATACTTGTCCAACCTACAAACTTACCTAACCTAGGCCAACCGATTATTATGGAAATCTTGGAGGTAGACACTAGTTCGATAATAGCGTCAGAGGAGTCCCTACCGTCACTACCTCCACAGTTATTGAGTTTGCCTCAATTGCCATACCTGAAAGAGGGGATATCTCAACAAAGAGGCCAATCAACCCTGTCGATCCAAATCAAGAGGGGAGAACAATCACAAAAAACACCCAACATATGGTCCCGTTGATCTAAGAATGTGAAAGAGTTTGTTAGGGAGAAGGCCAAACTGGTCATAGCCCTAAAAGAACGACTCAAGAAAAGAGTGTTCGAGCTGGTGGACATCTCCCTGGATGCAAAACCACCCTCACCCACAAAAGTATCTATCCAAATCAAGAGGGGAGAACAGTCACCAAAACCACCCAACATATGGTCTCGCTGATCCAAGAATATGAAAGAGTTTGTTAGGGAGAAGGCCAAGCTGGTCGTAGCCCTAAAGGAACGACTCAAGAAAAGATTATTAGAGCTGGTGGACGTCTCCCTGGATGCAAAACCACCCTCACCCACAAAAGTATCGATGAAGCCTGCAAAACAGTCTCGTTAAGATTCATGATAAGCTCTTACAAGGGTGAGAGGGGTCTAGAACTACCCTCTCAACTCGAGTATAGCCATATGGTTGTTTCACGTTTTTAAGGCGATACGTTTCTTCTACAAACAAGACAAGACAACAACCCAAATGCCTATTTAGATCCTTGGTCTTATTTATATGTGTTTATCGTTGTTATGTGTTGTATCCTTCCTAATGTGTACGATAGGAGTTTGAGTGGTAGCCTAGATCGTTGGTACACCTATCTCTGATGGAGGTCTCAGATTATAGTCTCGACTCGTAAGGGAAGTGTCTCGTCATGTTTGTATTCGACTAATTTAGAACGATCAATGATATTTCCATTTCAAAAGGAAGTATTGGAAAAATATTCCAAAAATAAGGAAATACACTTTGTCGATTGTTTTTAATCTTTTAACTTTCTCCTTCTCGCTCTAGTTTTTTTATTACTCTTTTTGTCTTGACATTTGCTCATGATCTCCTCTAGACTACTCTCAAAACATGCAACATTATTTCACCATCACTTTAAATACTTACATTTATAAGTTTTAGTACGAAACTATTGAATAACGTCATAACAGGAATATCGATACGGACAAATGTGGGACATTATTTGACATCGTCAGAATCATCAGACACGCCGATAAACCGTATCGATAGTGTCGATGGTTGTCCGATGTTGAGAACTATCGAACAATATCGAAATAATTGATTATGATCGTCAGTGTCCTTGAATATTAAGTAGTTTCCATTAGTTTGAGTATATTCCGATATTGTTATGACATTTTTTGATTTTATATAAACATATATAATAAATTATTAAATTTACGTGAACTGCAAACACACATTAAATATAAATGTATGTATTGTATTTTATTTCAACGACAAAACATCGGATTATGGTGGTGTACAAATTTGTATCATCAACCTCCGGAACATGAAATTTAAAACATTGATTTTTTTAGCATCCAAAAGAACTTTTATTGATAGAGAAATAGAAAGATCACTTGGATCGTACGATAATGGAAATAAACTTACAAGATGAGATAAAATTCGGTGACGACCGAAACATTGATCCTATGACTAAATGTCCAGTGATACTCAGGATAAAGCTAGGGGTGTTTACCTATTTGAGCTGTGATTGACACTGTGAAGTGACTAGAATTTTCCCGCCTCGACTTGAATAACTCTGTTATATCATAACATTCGTTCAAGGAGTATGGCAGAGAAAGGAGGAGGATAAGGAGCAGAATGTGTCTGTTCCATAGAGGTCGGGGTGTGGCTCCTCTTAAACACCCCGAGTTGTCTTGGGGGTTTCATGGAAAATCACGAGGTAGCTCATCGTGCCTCGCTGATGTCCTATCGGGGACAACCTCCTCGGCATAGTCATTGTAATCCAGACTGCCTTGGGTGGGGTGTCAGATCCATCTGACCCAGTAGAGGAGAGATACTCGTGGGGATCCTCCATCTGTTCACCAAGGTTTCCCGCGAAAATAAAGCCAACTCGTTGTTCCACAGGCAAACAATAGACTCGGGATTGGGGGCGATCGCCTCCCATTTGGTTCATACTAGGACAGGTATCCTCGGTGATGTGGATCCGCAACAGTATGATCGTTACCCACGGTGATTGGGTGCTTCCCTACTCCTCCAATCCTGCATTGGTCGGTTCACCAATCACCCGCTCGTGGTGGTGGATAAGCCTCCACTAGTAGGGTTCTATTGGGCGGGAGGTCCGATCCTGCATGGGTGCTGTGTGTGGAGCAAACCCTTCTTCTTAGACCCAACTGTGCCTCATGGGTTCAGGGCGGTGAACAAGGTAGGTTCTGGTTATGGGTCCTTGTTGGTAGAGGTGTAGCATTGGTGAGGCCACAGATCGCACTCGGTTGGATCCCCGAGTCCCGTCTCGCATAACAGTGTCATGTGGCAGCCATTGGAGGACGAGTCCATCTTCTTCCTCAGTGTAATACCTCCGAATTGATGTCAACGTCCGAGTAACCATCATGAGTTGCAGCGCCATGTCGGGGAATAGGACATCTCGGTAGGGAGGAGGCGGCGGTGCGTAGTTAGGCTGGAGTGTCTTCCTGTGGCGTGATCCACGGTCCCCATCACATTGGTCGGACTGTAGAGGGCTAGCGAGCAATTAGACGGGGAGCAACATGGGTCATCGGACGAGACAACTACAAGTGCATAATGAATGAAAGGAGCTCAAAACATCGATTGTTTTTAGTACAAGATTTTGTAAAATCTACACAATATATAAACGTTTTTTCTCTTCCAAAATTTAGTGGACCATATGTGTGTAGTGGTATAAATCTATCGAAGATAACTCAATGTCTAGCAGGTTTTCTACACTCTCTCTTCTTGAAAAGAAGATAGAAGATTTGTTGAAAGTGGGGTTTTGTTTGGTCTAAATTGTTTGAATATTTCTTCACTCTAAATTGTTAGGGTGTGTAATCTTTAGGATTATTTTGGTTTTAGGAACTCACAACTCACAAGGCTATTTTTCACTATTTTTAGCGTTAAAGCCGAAATGATAAGTTTTGCAGATTGGGTTTGGCTAGATTTAACTGTAAAGTTGGTCATTCTCAGGTGGGTTTGGCTGGATAAGTTGATTGTCCACTTGAGGCCCAACTGTTTAGGCCCGGCCCAACTCAGTGTCTTCCTGCTTGTGCACCGAGTACGTAGGGCAAAAATACCTCCCTGAGCTCTGCAAAAAAAAACTGTCTGAGTTTGTCCTGATACGGTATTCATCTCTCTGTGTCGATTAGGGGTGGGCACGGCCGGCTAACCGGCACCGGAGCCACCACCCCCCAACGGAACCGGGACCTCCGGTGATCCATTTTACATCACCGGACCCGGCACCGAAACCGGAGACATGTATTCACCGGCCGAAGTTAATAACCGGCGGTGCCGGTTTTTAACCAGTGAAACCGAGTCCATTAGTCTTTTAATTGGGCCTTCAATATACCCCAAATTAGTCCGTTTTAAAACTTCTTTTAAATCAGTATTTGTTTGTACTTCCTATTACTTCATGTCCCATAATTCAGAAAAATGAATGTTAAACCAATTTATAATAATCCATCCCCACTTCGTGTATGATGATACGATTCATTATTATTGTATTTTTTTGTTTTAATTTCAGAAGCAGATATTAAATACATTAACACAAATGTACAATGGACTATTATTCATTGATTTATCACTGATTCTACAATAAAAACGTATATTAACAGATCAAACAAATATAGAAACAGAAAGATAAGATATTCAATATAGCAAACAAAGTTTAGGTCAGCATGATAAGAACAGATGTAAGATTAAAAAATTAGAACAAGATCTAAACTGAAAAAATCAAAACAAGATCTACAAATACTGGACGAATTAAAAACAAAGTCAGGAGAACTTGAAAATTATTATGTGAACAAAATAATAAGACAAATATCAAAATCAAGAAAACTTTTCTGTCCTTGTTTGAACAAACTAAGAACAAGAACAACATCATCGATCTAAATAGGTAGATCTCAGTTCTCTCACTGATCTAATTAGATAGATCTAAATAAATAAATAAAATAAACAAATAATAAGGGTTGGATTCACAAACTACATGTAAAGGATAAACTAAAGGACGAATACATGATGAAAATATGAACATTTATCTAACATTGTAGAACAGAGAAATATTTAGGGTTTGTAAGTTTAGTTGGGTGGGCTGATATATAATTGGGCTTAAAATATGGGCTTGTTTTAGAAATGGGCTGCAACAAATCTAAACCCTATTAACAAATAACAATACGTTCAGAGTGTTTTTCAGCCGCTTCATCTTCCTCGGCAAACTTCCAAATTGCAGACGTGTGGTGGACCTGGTGGCTGGTGGTGAGAATTAAATGGAGAAGAAGGAGAGGGACTGATAGAGGTGGTTTCCGGCCGGTGCCGGTTAACCGTCGGTTTTCATGCATGAAAACCGTACCCCACCGATTACCTTCTCGGTTTAGTAATTTTCTCACCGGCGCCGGCCGTTTTCTTACCGGTGCCGGTGATTGCGGTGCCGGTTGCGGGCGGTTACGGCCGGTGACGGTGAAATCGGTTTCTTTTGCCCAGCCCTAGTGTCGATTGTTAGTAGTTGCTCATTAAAACCTGCTGTTGGGATTTGGGAGTATTTGTTCTTTTTCTACAAGTAAGTTGTTCAGTAACTCACCAATTTGCATCGTTTCAGGTCTTTGGAACTCTAAAAGGTACACTTGCACAAGAGAATTGTGGAGTATTCAAGTATATTGAGTGATGGGTGAAGTTCTTCTGGGCATGCCAGGGCCTTGGGCCAAAGACAATCGAGAGCCATCCGATCATTACACAACAAAAATTGGTGGCTTGCCTGTATGTATCTTTGCCTCTTCATTTTTGGGATTTTGTGCAATACTTGAATTCTGTGAGCTTTCTGAATTTCAGCTTATGTTATACAGGATTGGCCTCTTCCCATTGAGGCTGTGCCTTCAGGATTGCTCAACTGTGCTTCTTGTGGAAGCAAACTTTGTCTAGTTGCACAGGTAATATGTTAATCCCTAATGTGATGATATGGGTTTTGCTGTGAATGTGTTATCTGAACAACACAAACTTTTTGTACCTGTTCTTACCTAATCTGATATGGGTTTTGCTGTAAATTTGTTACCTGAACAACACAAACTTCTTCTGCCTGTAATCTGTTCATTTTTCTGTCTACAGGTTTATGCTCCGATTTCAACCAAAGTGTTAATGATTGAGGAGCGCGCTATTTTAATATTTGGTTGTATGATGCCAGAATGTGTGAGCACTCCAGTTAGGTAATAAACAACTTTGTTCAACTTGGTAACCGTTACAAGCATAAATTTTGGGTCAACAATAGTAGCCGGTTGGTTGTTAAGCAGTACGCTCTAGTATGTACTGTCAGTATGAAATTTTGATCCTTTATGGAGTCTATAATGTTATTGTATTGTTCGTTCAATGGTTCATATGTATATTTTCATGGTTGATATATGATAAAAATACAGCTTTTACTTTAAAAAAAATGAAGCTGGTTCTTTATTTCTGATGTGTACGGTTGCCTGTCTCTTCCAATGTGCAGCTGGCGGGCTCTTCGTGTTCAGAAATTACATGATGTGAAGGAATTGTGTACCACCTCTCAGGATACATCTCCTGTTGCTGCTAAGAGCACCAAGTGGTGGGGTGACTTTGACAATGAAAGTGATGAAGATGTGGATTTGGAGGAGTTGGGTAAAGCTCTTTCTCAAGCTTCAAGTTTGGTTACTAGTTCCAGTAAACAAAGCAACAATAAGCGGTCTAACAATGTTGTGAAGCACTTGCCTCCAAGCTCCAAATCAATAGTGGTTGATACTAGCACACCAGGTAGAATTGTGCTCTTGAAGAAAGATTCTACATATTGATAGTTTTTACCTCATTTGTTACCCAATTCCATTAAATGGTTTTATTTGTTGCTAATTGCAGTTGTTCCTTGCTTTTATATATACACTCAGAAAGGGCCTTCATCTAAGATAACTTCCATATGTTCAAACTACTCATCACTTTCCATTAAGGAGAAACAAGATAGAGCTGATGAGCATGCACAAGATGAAACATGGGAAGAGGAAGGCTATGAATATGACAAAGCATTACATGCCGACAGGACTTACCTTAAGTTCAAGAAATGGCTGGACGCAAACCCAGAGCAATGTTTCAGGTATTAAGCCGCTAGAACTTAGGAGCTTACGTGAACTCTAATTGCCTTGGTATTTTTGATAACTTGTTGACATTGTTGGACTGGGTTACTGTGACTGTTGTAGAGAATCTATTTTGTGTCGTGCCTTATACTTTTAGACCACAGAACCTAACATATTTTATGTTGATGGTTACTTTATCAGATACTCTTATGGTGGAAAGGCACTTCTGGCTACTGTGTCGTGCCTTATACTTTTAGACCACAGAACCTAACATATTTTATGTTGATGGTTACTTTATCAGATACTCTTATGGTGGAAAGGCACTTCTGGCTACTGTGGGTGTAGAAAGCCCCGAGAGATGCAAGCAGTGTGGTAGTCCAAGGCAGTTTGAGATGCAGCTAATGCCTCCATTACTGTACTTTCTTCAAGAAGCAGCTGAAGATAGTCAAAAGCATTCCTTGGGGAACTGGGACTGGTTGACACTCATTGTATATACTTGTTCCAAGGTGAGTGACTTTTTAAGTACTCAGGATTAACCTGAACTATAGTAAGTTAATTGTCTTTTATATAAAGTTATAGGGATGTTGATGAATGATTAAAAAAATATCTTTCTCCTAAACCGAACTGTCTGTCATCCAGTCTGACAACCTGTTATTCGTTATTTACCTAAGCAAAATATAACTTTGTTTGTCATTTCCAGAGTTGTTCACACTTATCCTCCAACCAAGGAGCAGCCATAACTGGAGACTGGATTGTATCTGAGGAGACTGTTATGGTACAGTATGAGAGGCTCTCTGCATGCGTCAAGTTAACTTAGTTTGAATGTCATGTTCTTTGGCACTTCGTCGGTACTTGGCACTGTAATCCTGTCAAATGAGAACCTTGTATTCTGCAATATGATAGAATATTGAGGTTGCAGAGATCATGTTGTTCTTACCTTTTGAACTTTTTGGATTGATGAATGAGAATAGGGTGTTTTTTTTATGTTCAATGTTTGAGTACCAGAGAGTCATCAGATGTTTCTCTGATTTTGATAGTTTTGGAACATTTTTGTTGTGTTTTGGAGTTAATGCAAAGATGAGTCACTTTGTAATTTGTATGATACTCGATTCCTGTAGTGTATCAGAATTGTTGCTTGACAAAGCCAATATAATGTGAAGCAATTATTAACATGTTATGTTATTTTTAACTTTCTGATATGAAGGGATTACAAAAAAAAAGGAAATTAAAACGAATGAAAATGATACTTCACTTACTGAAATAATTTTTTTCAAGCTAATACAAGAAAACATAGACCAAAACTGAAGTCAACATTCAAGTAGTTACTGAATTGTCAATGCTCCCATATGGAATCATAATACTTTACATAGTCACTCAAAAGAGCTCAAACTGCCACCATATTTTGATGGAGAATGTTTCTACTCAAATTTCTTGATCAGGGACAAGTCATTCAGCATTTTCTCAATTGCCTCGTCATCATGAGCCCTTCCTTTGGTCTGCAAAAGAAATCCAGTCCATTGTTATCGAAGATCAAACAGGGCATAGTTTCTTTGTTCATTCCTTAATTCGAGTGGAACATGAAAGGTATCAAGTTACTAATTCAGTAATTCTATAGATGGTCATCGCTTTTCAGGATGTCCTCAAAATTGAGAATTGCAGTAGAGAAACATGGTATAAAGTGATGGCAATACTGTATGTACCTTGATGGAGGGTACCATAGCAATAGCTTCTTCCACAGTCTCAGGACAAAGGTTGCCAAGAACACAAAGCTGCATGATAAACAAATGTAATATAAGTAGAATCATTACGTCAGACCGAATATTCTATAAACTACATGACCCAAGAGACTGAGCACATTACCTCAAATTCAGCCAATTGGTTTCTGCTCAGGATTCTGAATGTTAGTTAAGATTAACACTGTAGAAGCAAGACAGTACATAATTTGAAGTGTCGTGCTTAATGTGACACTCACAAGAATAACCCTCTAGTTTAATACCAGAGACATCATCTAGATTATCTGGGCGGAGTATCTGATGGAGTATGCAAAAAGTAGTATAACCAAATAGAGGTAGCGGCAGCAAATATGACAGTGGCCTTCAGTTATAAAAGAACACATAATATATGAAACTTCATTTTTCAAAATGTGAAGGATACTCTCTAACTTGTCTAACAGCGTCGGGATTCTTATAGCGGCTAAAGCGCTTCACATATTGCAGCGACTTTTCGAATACTCTTGAAAAATAAGGAAAACAATAGTTAGCAACATTAATAAGAGGGAGGGCTCAACTCTATGTTACTCTTGCTTTATGATGAATAGCAACTTAGCAGAGTCAGATTATGAGTTGGAAGAAAATTATATATATATATATATATATATATAGGGTGGCTATCCAGTAAAAACCCTCCTTATTGTGCAAACTACGAACCAATCTAAGCCACAGGATGCGGTCAAAGTGACGTCAGCAGAGCGCGCGCGATGCTGACACGTGGCAGATGCGCGCGCGCCTTTGCCCGCGCGCGTGAGCGTGTTGACCACGCGCGCGCACGGTGCTAATAGTTTGGCGCGCGCATCAGCAGCGCGCGCGCCCACGTGTCAGCACCTGGTGAGTTCGAAGTTTGCACAATAAGGGGTGGTTTTTACCTGATACCAACCCTATATATATATATATATATATAAATCAATTGCATGAATGCACAGCAAGCAAAGCCCGTTAGTTGGCTCTAGAATAGTTTGAACTAATATAATCTTTATCTGATTACCACTGAAACACCAATTTTTCTAGCATTTGCCAACCTTTTAGAAGCGACTAGTAAGAAAGATATGAAACACAGATGAGCAGAAGTCACTGTTTAGTATACAACATTTTTAGTACATACATAAGAATTGCAAAGCCAGGGTGAAGATCTAGCCACATTATTGCACACCAAGAGAGCAAAGAACTAATTACAGACTTCACCTGATAAACGTCTTATGATAAACTGGAAGAACTAAGTGTGAGAAATTAGTTTAATACTTACTGAGAAACTTGATTCATTGGGTCTTCAGACATCTGCTGCAGTTGCTCATACTTGTGCTCAAGAATTAAGGCAACTTCACAATTCATCAAACACTTGGCCTTCAAGAACTCTGATGAAACAATCCATCAAGGTATGAATGTGTAGATAACATCATAGCATTTGTTGGGAACGGTAGGGCACACATTGAAAAATACAGTACAAACCCATATTTCAAAGATAAATCAGATCTTCTAAACTCAGCACATTTGAACATACCATCACCAATTTTAAGCTCTGCGGCATTCTCTTCCTCCTCTCCAGACATAATGACAACGAGCGAAGGAAATCTATAAACAAAGAAATTGTAGGTTGTTTTCATAATTTTAATAGATAAGGTATACAATCGAATCCTACAATAAACTAACCATTGTACAAAGAACTACTGGGCTAATCTCATTAGAGTAGGGCTCATCTGAAACATGATAATATGCAATACTTGTTTAGGCTACTTCACTCGAAGTTGCAGCCTACTTGGATAACCATCTTTACATCCAAACTTTTTTTAAAAAAAAATCGTCCCCTCTCAGCTAAATTTACATCTTCTAGACTTCTACCATCAATTTTTTTCCCATCTTATCTCATATTTCTCTATATAGAAACATCAGAATTCTTTTGAAACATAACTATCATCTGAATACGCATATGCTTTAATTTAACAAAAAAAAAAGGGAGATTTTGTTATAATCCATTTCATATTGTTATGTTAAAATAATCTAAAGATTTAATATTATCCGCTAATGCAATGCAGGGTATGTTTGTGTAATTTCTTTCGTCCCCCGACTCCATAAGGCATGCCTTCAAACTTTTTTCTCAATATTTTGTATGCCACAAAATCAATATATGAGTGGGGAGCAACAAATCTCACTGAGAAAACCTAGCACAGAGATACTATTTTTCATGGATTGTTTGTTTTCTTCCTATGTCCAACTTGTTGTGTAGATTTTGAATTCAGGAGACTTAAATTCGTAGGGAAAAATAGAGCACAAAATCCCCAAATTTCGAAATCCAAATAGCAAAAAAATCAGAAATAAAGATCGGACACAAAAATAAAGCGAGAATAATGATATCTGGCATTAACCCACCTGATTTGATGTGCAGAGAGAGCTCGGGCTTCTGTGTTGAACCAGTTCTTCTTGTTCTTCAGCTCTATGTCCTCTAAATAAATCAATAGCTTTGTTTTGGGACGAGAGTGTATTTATAGTGCCAGAAAGATGGAAAGCTTCCGGCTCGGTATATGAACTGAGAACTGAACCGGTTCGATTTGGGCGGTCTTTTTTTTTTTTTTGATGAAAGACCGGTCTAAGTATACATACATGATAGAAAATCAAACCCCTTTTACTTATAGGTTTCATTTTATTTAGGAAATAAAATACCCAAAAAATTTACATGCACCTGAAATAATCACTAATTTAACATGAGTTTTTGTCTAAAAAAAAAATGAAAGAGTAGGTAGTACGGGTTGACTTTCAACAATGTATATGTGTGGGAATGAAGTTCACGACGGATCAACTTTTAAGACGAAACGTTATTAAGAACGATTTTTGTAGTTCTCTTTGATACAGTAAAATTCTCTTTCACGCATACTACCTAAACTGACGACATCTCTTACTCAAAGAATAAAATTTTATATCATTGAGTCATCAGATGCGAAAGTTCAAACATTTAACCAACTATTGTAGTCCATGGTTCAAATACCGGTGATTTAGAAATAAACGTATGTATTAAATAATGAGTTAAATATCGAAACTTATTTTTTAAGTATTGGCCACGAACATTACACTAGCTAACATTTCAAAATGACAAATGCACTATCTTAAGTATTTGTCACACGATTTTTTGGTAAAAATAAACGGAATATTTTATTCCGTTAGTCATACGACCTCAAATGTCATATAATGAATGGTAAAATGATGTTTTTCGTTAATTATTTGACCTCTATACATTTTATAAGAAACATTATCATTGTACTCTCGTTATTGTTCTTTATAAAATGTATAGAGGTCAAATACTTAAGGTAAAAAAAAAGTAATTTTACCATCAATTACATGACACCTGAGGCCATATGACTAACGAAATGGAATATTTAGTCCATTTTTACTAAAAAAAAATCGTATAGCTAATACTTAAAGTAGTGCATTTTTCATTTTAAAACGTCAGGTAGTAAGGTGTTCATGGCCCATACTTAAGAGCAAGTTTCGATATTTAACTCTTACATACTTTTTTTTAGAAAGCGAATTTCATTAGAAAGAAAGATCATTCCTAACAACACAATCAATAGAGAGAGGGACTATAGATCCCCACTCTTGAACCCTCGAACTATGAAAAGTAAACTGAGCTAGGCTATGGACGACCTCATTAGAGCATGAACAACAGAATGGCCCTTGGTGAGGCCCTGGGTCTGAGACCCTTGTGTTGACTAGACGAAAGTGAGACCCTAGGACTGCAGAATAGTGGGTGTTTTGCAATGGAGAGGCCCTCTGAGGCCATGGGGTTGAGGCCTTGTGCTGACTGGATGCTGAGTTGTTATTAATTGATTTTTTGCTGTTTTATTTAATTCTTTATCAGAAACCGTTTAAATTATATAAACAAATGTGAAAAAAATAATTAATGACAAAAAATAATAATAAATAAATTTAACACGAATGAAAATGAACTTTTTAATAATGGCAAAGAAATCAATAAAATATGTGTATGAAATAATATGGTCAACTACGTAATATTCATAGTAGTTGTTATAACGAAAAATCTTTGAGTCGGACCAGATATAAATACACACAAAAATGATAATATGGTCAAATATGTATTACATAAATATGTTATTTTATTTGAAATATCATCCAACACTAAATTATATAATATATAATCTATTAAAAATAAGTTTTGATTTTAAGTTTTAATATGCATTTCACTCCAAAATTAAAACTATATCATATTAATTATAATAAACCATAATAACAAAAGATCATCTAGCTCAATGGTAGAACATAATGCTTTAAACCTTGAAGTTGGGGGTTCAAATCCCATAATTGACAAAAAAAAAAATTTTTTTAAAAAAAACGGGATGCCAGGTGTCAGCCCGAGAGAGGGCCAGCGTGGCCGAGGGGCGCGAGCCCGGCCCGCGATCGAGGGGTGAGGGGCGAGGTGCGAGCCCAGGGCCGCGTGTTTCAGGGCCGCGGTCCGCGTGAAATACGGCCCACAATGGGACGGCCCGAGGGCTGCGGACCGCGCGCGCACGAGCCGGAGGAGAGGGCCGGCCCGTTGTTCATGCTCTTACAGCACCGAGGTACGCAAAGAATCACCACATCTCCTAAAGCATCTAAATAAGACACAATGTCTTCTACAACAGACCCTTCCAAGCTATTGAGCCAACGATCACGGACAGCTGCAACTACATTCAAAGCATCCGACTCCACCTCTAAAATTTGTCACTTCTTCTCCACACTCCACTTCAGGTCCTCTCTTAAAGCCAAGCACTCGGCAAGATGGGGGGAGAAAACTCCCGCCAGAAAACAAGTCTTCGTCCCAACAACCTCTCGTCGGTGATTCCTAACCACCATACCCAAGACAATCCCCACTGGCCTAACCCCAGCATCTACATTCAACTTCAGTCTTCCACAAGAGGGAGCAATCCAACGACGACCCGAACTTTTGTCCTGCCTGTTTACCTGGCCCCGCCCATCCTTGGTGGAAGAAGAGAGAAACTCTTGAATCCAACCTTTGCTAGCAACCGCCAACTGATCAGGGTCCCTCTCGAGCTCCCCAAGACGAACCCGGTTCCTCTCTGACCATATCATATAGGTGGTCATAGCCCAAGCGACAAGGTCTTCATCTACTAGCCTCTCTGGCAGAAATAATAAAACATCCGAGCTGGACAAATACTTGATACAATCCACCCAAACACCAAAAGGAGAGGCTCTCCACACTACAACCGCTGATCTACACCCAAAAAACGCATGAGCCATAGTCTCCACTCCCCGGACACATCAGGCCCCCAAAATACCTCTCTTTGCCAATTCTGCTCCCACATGCAAGATACCATGGAAAAAAATACTTACAAATATTAAGAATAAACTTTGAAATTTCATGGGTAATTATGATTCTCATGTGCCTCCTTCCTCCATATACTTCGATAAAAAAGAAAAACCTGGACATAAATGTCTGCATGCAAGGCCATCAGAGTACAATAAACTAGCCAAACATAAAAAAAAATATTCCAAGGCAGCTACCTAAAATAATTCACTGAAGAAGACATGTATAGACCATAACAAGATGCTTTCAAACAAACATATTTGATGAACAACCTACACTCTACTGCTTCATGAAACTGGTCTAAGGAGCACGGGACGCTGAGAGCTTGAGGCACTCACTCTGACATCTCCTGAGGCAAACATCATTCCAGTTTGGCACTTGGTGCTGGTTCACACAAACAGTTCGGGCACACGCATCAGAGCAAGCGTCAAGCTCAGAGACGCCACAGACAGTGACACAAGTATCGGGGATAGGGTCCTTGGAGAAAGCCCCCACCTTCTTCAACATTCTTTTTGACGTGCACACCCTCTCACACACGAAAATGTCGTCCGAACTCTTCTCCCTCCCCCGAGCGCTTTTGATCCTCTGCTCTTCGGCACGCCTTCCCTTGATTCTCAGCACTTGTGTTCCGATGATTGCTGGGATTGCAGCACCCAGTAGGGACCACCACACTTCCACCATTGCTAATGCTGTGCTTGAGCTCTCTTTAGTGCTGTTCTTCCTAGTTCCTCCTCTTTAGTAGTTCATTGTCCTTCATGAAAACAATATACTATTAGCAAATTCTAAAAGCTATGAGTGATTTTGTGTGTGCAAGCCATTTCCAAAGCAATTTTGACATTGAGATAAGTATTCAAATTTCAGCAACACAGATACCCAAAATAACTGTCTACTTTCTCTTTTAGAAAATTAGTTATCCGAGAAATACAAACAATATCCTTCATATGAGTTAGTCATAACGATTGGGGTATGTTCAGAAAGTCGACGCCTAACTCTACTAATCCTTATTTTTAGCTCAAAGTCAAATGGGATAGAGTAAGAAATACTCTTTCCATTCGAAAATAAGAGTCCGCCTTCACTAATATGGATGTTCCAAAGTAAATGTCCACTTTGCATTGGAGGAAGTGAGTTATGATACCTCCCAAATTGTAAAGGTCGCCCCTAGGATATGCAGTGGCAGAATTAGGGTTAGAGAAGAGGAGGAAGAGAGGGAGATAAGAGCGAAGGAGAGAAAGCTTAATTTGCAGAGTACACAGACTCATACATCCATCTTCGTAAACATCTAAAACAATAATATCTATATTTCTAGTATCCTATATTCAGAGTAACAACCACAAGGCTCTAATGGGAGATTATTGATTCAGTGATTATCAATGTTTCAAGTAATAGTACACATGAATGAATTTAATTGAACTAAACTAGGGTTGTATTTTCTTGCGCATAAACAGCAAACAAAATTAGGTCACTTGCAAAATCACCAAGAAAGCAACACTGTAATCAAAATTCACAAAACCCCTAAAAACCTGCAAATGGATGAATAAAAACATGAAATTGAAATTAACCCATCTCAATTTCCTTCTACTTGTACCCAAACAACCAATTTTCAAACAAAACAGAACCACCAAATCAACAAGTATCAGCGAAATACACACTAAAAATCAGGGAAAGTGGCAAGAAATCCAAAAAAAAAAACTTAACTAGAAACAACACAGCGAAACTAGGATTGAAGATGAGGGCTGTGGAAAAGATATAGAACTGGACATTAATGTGTAGATTCGAAGGAAAAAATTGAGGCTTTTTTACCCGTGGCAAAGCAACTGATCGCGGATCTGGAGTTCTGGTGTGACAAAGGGGGTTAAGGTTTTACAGTGGAGTTGCTTTTCTGTGCTTTGAAACCTTGAAGAGGAGTGTGCTGGGCACTTACGTAAATAGCGTGATCCGATAGCCGCAAGAGCTCATATCGCAGGGGCACTTTTGTAAATGGAGAAAATGTGTGGATTCTTGGTGGGATAATAACCAAAAGTTATTTTTATGTATTAGTTCCGCGTAAAAAACTATCCAAAGTTACGGTAATTTATTAGACAAAACTTCGACCATGTTCTTTTTTTTTTGGTCCATACAGTAGATCTGGTTGGCGTGGGGCTGCTTATGGATGGAGGAGGTGCACGGGGGTGGAGCGCGGCGAAGGCGCTTGGTCGGTGGAGGAGCTCAAGTGGGAGAGCAGTCGGATCTGGCCGGATATAGTTCAACTTTTAAAGCATATAAATGATCGGGTGATCTGGTGTATCTATATTAATCAATTTTAATTTTGGGTAGTTTTTTTGTACGTGATCAATATATAGGAAAATCTTATTATAGTCTAATATAACCTACCATCTACAGATGATCTCAAACAAATGTTTTTATTGAGATTCAACTATATTGCCTCAAAAAGAGATGAAATGTAAAGAATTCTTACCCATCATATTAATCCAAATCGACAAAATCAAAATCTTAATTCTTACTCTGCCTTCTAAATCAATTGATAGATACAACTAATTGTTCCTTCAATCAATACCGACTAGGTCAAGACAACCTTTAAAAGAGGCAGATCAAGGTTTATTAAACTAATGTTCGACCTTGGACGGAACCTTATACTCATTGATACTAACATATAGCTCTAAAAAAACAAAGGTCGAAGAATGATGCAAAGATAGCATTGTGGTAGTATAGGAAGTAATATGACTTATGAATAGAGTAATTGAACCAAGTAGTCCCGTTGGAGGTGAGGTTCCGAGCGTCTACACGTCTTCAATGGTTCCTGATGGAAACATTGCGATAACGAAGGTGAAAAATGGATCTAGGTCATTTTATCGAGCCTAATCAAAACCTACAACACAACAAAATGCGTCCAGAACATGCAACTATACCGTGCACGCCACAAGTGCAACAAAGTGCACACCATAAGTACCACATAACGGGCACACCAAAGTACAACCACTCCACACAAACGTGCAACTGATGCACAACAATTTGCAACAATGTGCAATTAGTTGTCCCAAAAAGGACACAACTAACCAAAATCTAACAAAAAAGAACATAGAAAAAACTAAGAATATGACCATGTCTCTTGGGATTCAACCACGCCGACCATCTCGATATTCTTCTAATTGACTTTAATCATCGGTATCCACAGAAACAACGACGGAGAATCTAAGATCTACACATAACACTTCGACTCTCCTTCCACAACACCTCTTCCACACTCAGAATATAAATCCGAGGTTACCTCAACAGACTCTCTGGCCTAAACCGCGAAGTACGACGCAACGAAGATACAGAAGGAGCCGAAACTAGAGGAGGAGAAAAAGGGCATGTGACGAACAGACGAAAAACCGAGTAGTCATGCCAACAAAATAAAACTCCCTAGAGAATGGAGAAAGCGTAAAGGTTGTCGTCCGCTAGTCACAACCGAGGCGGAGCCTTGGCCGTCACCGACGAAGAGAAAATATCAAAAAAAGGGAGATGGGTTGCTAGGGTTTTTTCCCGCGTAGGAGAGAGAGGCGCCTTCATTGGACAAGGCTTTTTTTTACTTGACCTATTGATGTTGTCTTTCCTAATTTATTTGCAGGTGGGGTGGTCTCGAAAACAGGGAAGCAGAAGGAACCTCAGGACCAGACTAGAGGAGTGAGTCCAATAAGATCAAAGGCAATGAAATCCAAGAGCAAAGGAAAGGGGGTTCCGCAATACACCAGGGTTACTGGTATGAACAAGGTATTGGAGCTTTTAGGTCTAATTCTACCGGGCCACCAACTGAGGGATGAGGAGGAGATTGAGGATCAACATACGAGTGCTTCAAAGCCTGGCCAAGAGCAATGAAGAGACTCGGCGGAGGTGGGAAGGGTCCACACGGGCCTATCCTTATAGACCTAGTCTCGGGAAAGTCGCATGCACATCACATTTTCATTTACTGCTTTATGTGTTTTCTTGTCATTTTTTTTAGTTTGGATACTGTTTTCTTTTCGGGTGTTTGGACGTTTAGTTTCCTGTTATGTTTGTTTGAAATGTTGGTAAGAGAATGTTCTCAGGTTGTGTCTACGAAACAAAATAGGTTTTTTCTACAGGTCCTAACTGAGTTAGCTACGGTCAGTCCAGACGATATTATGGAGCCCAAGGATTTTTAACCTTACTATGTATGATTTCTTATTTACAGTAATGCACTTCCACAATTACTCGTTTCAAAAAAAAATATTTGAAGTACGCTCATGTGTGTTTATTAAAGAGAGAGAAACAGATTTCGGGGAAAAAATGTGTGTGGTAAAGAAAATAGATTTGGGAAAAAATGCTGATTATGCTAGATTAAGTATGCGGGTTAAGATAGATTAAATTAGTTTTTTTAATGAGATTAGATTAGGTTAATATAGATTAAAAAATTTAAGTTTCTATTTTTTTATATATATTTCTTCTTATTTTTTAATAGTTCAATTTATCACCATAAGAGTAATTTCGACATTTAGATTGTTTTATTGAAAATTCCATTTATCATAACAGAGAATTTCGGAATATTCCAGCAATTTTGAAGAATATTCTAAAAATTATATGAAAACACAATTACTAAAACATGGCTATTGTTTTTAAACGTTATAAAACGTAGAAGTACGAAAAGTATGTTACTAATAAATAAGGGTACAAAAAATAATTAACCCATTTTATTTCCTTCCTTAGAACACCTGCTGCAATGGTATACGATGAGTAGTTTCAAGGAGCTACGGTAAGAAAGCATTTTTAGCTTTCTCTTTCCTCCATACTACTACTTCCTACTATGGCCTCTCTAATGACAAACTATGACTAGTGGCAGGAACCATTGTTTGCATTTTTTAATTTGTTGTCGCCACGTGTCGGCGTGGGATCGGCCCGCCGACTAGGCTTGGGGATGCCAACGGCACCCCTTACCAACTACGACCTTACCAACTACGACCGGTCGTGGCAGCAAGCCGTGGCAGGGCCAGCAACGGCGCCGCCACGACCATTGCAACTGCTCTTAAAGGCAAATAAAGCATGCTCTTTTGAATATGCACTGTTCTTGCAGTAAAAGCAGCAGCAGCAGCAGCATATAAGCAAAGCCAGCAGCAACACGCTACCAATCGTCGATCCAAAAACCCAAAACAGAATGGCATTGCAGTTATTGATAAGAGTTTCCTTTTCTCCATTCATTATGTTTCATTACACCTACTTAATTGTTGCAGACATAGATTTCACTATCGAATAAAGCTTTACAGTTGACATATTTGCATTTAGTATATTAGATTGCATGATCATGACCAAGAACACGATGTAAATGTAAACCAGAAACCTTCTCGGCATGCAGATGTGTATGGATAAATCAACCAGTTTTGTGCAGACAATGGAAAGTGTTCGTATCTACACCGGCTGACCTCTATTGGCAGCAATGGGCAATCAGTCGTACGTTCATATCAGTGCGCTTAGATCTGCTGGCTTCTAAGGAAAATCTCGGGAGACTATAGCCCTCAGATACTGAAACAGGCTGCTGAGGATAAAGTGTTTGAGGTGGCGGGAGATTTCCCTGACCTGGCAGGGGTGGGCCTGTGTTGTAACTGTAAGGTTCACCGCCTATACTGCAAGCAAAACAAGTTTCCATTATAACTTCAGTGGGATAACAAATAAAAGTACATGATGCAAATGAAGAAAAAACGAGAACATTGGGTTCATTGCATACAACTATTTCGTACTATATGTCTTTTGAAAGTAGTTATCCCCAACTTTGGACCTTTACATCCAGCTACCTAAACTTCCAAAAAAATTATAGCTGCTCTTTTTTGACAGAAAATGATGAAAATGCTCTTGACCCCAATCTCGTAAAACTTCATAACTACCAAAAACACATTTTGGTTAGATGTAGAAAATGGTTGAGTAGATGTAAGAATACTATTTGAAAGATTTTATGAAAGAGATGAAAAACGGTATTTTTTTAGATTATAATCAAGGGAATTTTCGTCATTTATGGCGAAAAATAGTTATCCGCAATTTTTTAGCTAGTTGGAAATAGTTATGTGCAAAAAAACGTATAGTGCGGAATATCTATCTACAATTAACCCTAACATCTTCCTACAACATTTCTCAACAAAACTCGGCCATAATTGAAACATAGGCTAAATGAAATAAGTCAAATAACAGAATTGATCCTCTATTTCACTTGTAGATAATCACAGGAATATAACATGGACTCAAGGGCGTGTTTAGAACGAAGATTACAAATTCACAAGAGCATTGAAAGCTTTGCACATGCTTTCAAGACAATGGGATGGTTTCAAAACCTACAGCTTTCAAGCACAAAAGCAACTATAACCACTACACAAACATGTACCTTTTACTCTCGTACAACTGATCCAGATTATCAGCTAAATATTGGACAGGTCCCGGAGCTGGAGAAATAGACCAAGGATTTGGAGCAGGTAAGTCATCTGAAAAATATCTTCTCCTGATCAACTGGGACAAGAGGGCTCACAGAGTTGGAGGAAGAATAGACAAGGAAAGACCAGTTAGTCAAAAGAAACATAAAATCATCAACACATACCATGCGGAAAAATTTCATCATTGCTTCCTTGTCGTATCTTGCTTCTCTGGCAGCCTGTAACATCCAACATACAAACCCTTACATGGTTAGCAATCCAAATACATCATATAAGCACCAACTGATTTCTAGGGAAAACCTGTGCACAAATTGCAACACATACAAATCTAGGAATATGTAGAAATTGAAATTCAAAGAATATTGGCTTAGTTTCTGGGCTGAAAAACATAAAACTGGTGTAGAGTCAGAAGAGAAGTTGCAGAGTTTTACACTGATCAGCATTGATGCAACTAATGCTTAACATAAATTCCTTTTCCCAAAAAAGTGCTTAACTAAAATATTATTACCGAGAGAAGACTTCCACTGCATGGGAAACTATCAGTACGAGGAAGTTCTTCACTGGAAGAAAGCAAACCCTGCTTTTCAACCCATACCCGAGCTGCATCAACAAGATTTCCGCTGCTTCCTCTTGTTCCCTCTTTTGCAGCAATATCAGCTTTGTTACCAACAACAATATATGGGACAGGGAGGCCACCAGGACCTCCAGATCCCAGAGGAGCTGAAAACGTCCCAGTCACACTAATCTCAGCTGCCCACTTATTCAAGCTTGCTTTTGTCCTTCTCTGGGAAAGATCGTGAACAAAAACAACACCTGCCCATAAATGCTAAGCAAATTATATTGATGATGACACCCAGCCTTTAGAATCATTTACTCACTAAACCAAGCAATTTGTATAGTAGGACAGAATTGTGCTTCTCCATCTCATTTTTCCATTTAAAAGTCTAAGCAGGATACAAGTTTCTAGCTAAGGATAAATGTGGATAGTGGACTTGTTGGCAAGAGAATAAGATGCTACTACAAGTCTACAAACAAGAATGTTCAATAATCACCATTAATTTGTGAATAGAATAGAGACCGGCAATCTTTGTAACGGTCGTGCCCCGACACATCCCAAAGTTCAACGAAGAAATCTCTTTCAGAATCATCTTTAATGCTACTTGAAGAGCTTCCAGAATTTCCATAACTAACATGCTGAAACAAAAATGAAAAGAAAAAAAAAACAGGCGAGGACTTGAACTACAGCAATATATCTGAAAATAGATTAGATAACCGAAGGAGTATTGAGTAATACCTTCACACCAACAGAACACCCAACTGTTTGTGGAGGGCGAGCAATGGAGGAACCTTTGACAATCAGATGAACAAGAGAACTTTTCCCCACACCTGCTAAAACAAACCTCATATGGATCTCGAACAGAAGAAAGTGGAAGAGACTGATATTTAACAATTTCCAATAAGCAGAAAATCACATGAGCATATCCGATGTCTTTCCCCAGTTTTGCAGTAAGCTACACAACTAATACTCCCTCTGTCCTTCGTTCAACTATTTGTAAAAACTAAGCATTCAAATTTTAGTGTTTGATTTTGCACCCTTAACCCCCATGTTCCCACTACTTGAAGTTGCTATAACTTATAGGGGTCTGATTTTCTTGATTCACACTTGAAATTTTAGTGTTTGATTTTGCACCCTTTACCCCCAAGTGCCCACTACTTGAAGTTGCTATAACTTACATGCGTCTTATTTTCTTGATTCACACTTAATTAACGCACTAAAAGGGAAAGTGGGCCCTTAGTTTGGGTTATCCAGTTTAGCAAAGTATGACACTTATTTTGGGGTGGAGAGAGTATGCAAACTAAATTGATATTTGGTCTGATGAAGTCCTGTCAGGCATAAATATGACCCCATTTATCGTCATATGCTTATGTCTCATCGTCCTCTCTATGCCTAAAAAAGGATACTGGGCAATGAAGCAAACTAGCATACCAATTTAACAAAAGAGACTTACAACTATAAAATAAACTATAACGATTTCTCGTACATGATGCACTTGTAATAAGTATAATACCAGACCGGGAAAGCATGCACAAATTTCCCACTGAGCAGGCAAAGAATTTTGTTTAGATTCACAAGATAGAAATGCTTGATACAATGATCATTGTTCAAACCCTATCCCTTCATCCCCACACCATCCTTATGCAATCATATCAAACACTAAATCTAGAAACTCCATTTGTAAATATGAAAAGGTCGTCTTTGGGCTCCATTTGATAAAACAGTTGGGCTCTTTTAACATTCCTAAGTTACCTTTATAAGAAAGTACAAATCTAGCTTCTAACTTCACTTATTGTTATGTTCTGCCATTCTGAACCCAAAAAATCTTCAGTTCAACAAATTCAGTGTCTGACTGCTGAGTTCATTAATTTGCATAATTCATACCTCGTTTAGCATACCATAAGAACCCAACAAGAGAATCAGCAAAACAAAAGAAGAAACCGGACCATGATCTATCAGAAATGTAACATAAACATCAACGAACACAGAAAATGAAACATGAGTTACCCGAGTCACCGACAACAAGAACCCGAACCTGCCCACAAAGCGGTGCACCATTCTGCTCTCTGGTCTCCCTCTCGCGTTCCCTCCAAAACATGTTTGTTCACCACAACCACTCAACAGAGAAGAAGACCTAGCCAAATCTCCGGCACCGATCAAGTTCCATCAAACACACTCAATCTCCATGAATTACAGCAAAATCTCAATATGAACCTCAAGTACCCACTACCAGACATTTTCCTGGAAAACCCCAGAAACTCAGTTCCACCAGTAGAACCAACGACGAATCCTGAAACGGGAAGAAAACTCGCTGTAGAGCTCGGTAATTGATGAACCAAGATCTGAAACTGATGAAAAAAATCGACTGAAAAGTGGGATCAATTTGTGTGGGATTGAAAACTGTGAGGGAGATCGATGAAAATAGAATAAAACGGCAAGGAAATGGATTGAGTTGATGAGACAAACGGTGCTGTGTACGTGATATCTTCGATGCTAGGAAGAACGAGAGAGGAAATATATGTGTCATGTTGCTATTGGTCAGTGTTATTACAAAACTCAAAAGTCTGTGATCTTAGCAGCAGCTTGGCCTTCAGATGGATAATGGATTGCCACTCCGGCCCAGTACCCTATCAAGGCCCAATCTAACTCAACCAACTATTTGATGCGGCCCATTTTTCGAGTCCGTGACTTTTATTTTATGACGTGGACGAAATAGGATCGATGAACCCAATACCGAGACTAGAAATATCTCAAACATTACAGACTTCACCGGAAAAAAACCGCGATGTCACTGTCTCTGGAAGCGCCTTCTCTTTCTCTCCCCAACCTGAAAACCGCTTTTTCTCAGAACCGCCGGTTCTCCGGTCCATTTCCCGGCGGATTGCCGCCACTTCTCCACCGCCGGATTACCGCTACCCGTTCTCATTCCGGCCCCCGAACCGCTTCCAGTAGACCCACCGCAACCTCGGCAGTCGTGGAAAAGAAGGAGAATGCGGAGATGGAGCTGGCTGACCCGCCGGTGAGAATAGTAGCTGTCGTCGGGGAAGGAACCATCAGCTCTCTGAAAGGAGCTCCTTGGGAGGAGGTCATGGTCCACACTGTAAGTACTGTGAAGAAAGTTTCACATGTCTTCACGATTTTAGAATTCAGAAAAGAGTTTAAGCGTGATTAGTCTCGAAATGCTTAATGGAAATTGGTTTGTTTTTTCGATTCTTCCTTTTTTTTAAATCAATTTGTTCATGGACTGGGAGTAGTGGCTGATGATTTTTTTTTCATTTCTTTCCAATTGTGTTTCTGAAGTTTGTTCATTCTGAAATGCTGTGGTTCGTACTGTTTTTGCAAATATTAGAATAATTCATTGGAACAATGGAGTTTCAATTGTTGATTTATCAGTAAGGCCATATCCACAGATTCATTGTCTTTGCCAAAATTAGAAGCATTAATTGGAATTTGGAACAATGGAGTCTGAACTGTTAATTTATCAGTTGGGCCATATCTACAGCCATAATGTGATTCCTGAAGACGGATTTACTACTTTTGCAAATACTAGCAGCAGTATCCGGAACAATGGAGTCTGAATTGTTGATTTATCAGCATTCAGTAAGATCATATCCACAGATATAATGTGATGCCTGAAGACAGATTTAGGTTCCTATTTATTAGATCTGTATCTCTCATAGTTTTTGCCTCTCTTGGAATTTCTTTTTTACGTTTGTTCATTCATGCATCAAATTCAATTGTTTTTATTTTCAATAGGCCTACACCACACTACCTAAGGACCCTAAAACTTTATCCTTGTGTAGTATATATCCATGGTGATTCATGGTAAAGATGATTGTTACGTCCCTGGGTTTGAGATCTAGTAACCCTTCTTTGCATCCACACAACTTAAGGTAACCGAAGTAATCTAAGTAAACTAATTAGCTACCAAATACTCTCCATCCTTTATTTCTTTTGTCATAGGCTATATATATACATACACAACCTATGGAATATGCAAAGACCCTTATTGAAAGCTAAAATGAAGAGTTGCTATATAAATGATAGTAAATGCTGTCATTTACTATCTTGTAACAGTTAGCCCTTATCAAAGGTCCTAACATTTCCCTCCCCTTGAAAACGGCGTTCGACCTCAAATGCCCGTAATGCCTCGTCTCCAAGGTCCTCAGCCTCAAGCCAAAATAATTTGTTACACCGGTGGCCCTTTATGTAAGGTTCATCACAATCACCCACAATGGTTTTCGGCATGCCGTGGAGGTTAACAATATTGAAGAAGACTCTTGCAACAGAGATGGTTGGCATATACACCCTGTTGTGGAAAAGAATCAGCCCTTCCTTCATAGCCCAAGAATCTGGCAAGACTTCTTTTTGACTGTTCATACTGAGAGCTTGGAGTTCTTTTGAGCTTTCCATCTCTTGGTGAATCTGATCATAGATGGCAACTTGTGGTGCTGAAATCGCGCAAAGGCTCCCCACATCCTCATCACAGCGGGACAAAGCATCAACTACAAGATTTTCTTTTTCAGGCTTGTATTTCATGGTCTCGACTCATCCTGGAAGCAATGCATTGATGATCAATTGAAGCTGATTCATCATATTTTGTTGCCTTGTTTCAGCAGCTAGCCTATCAGCCTCATCTTTCATCACGAACTCTTCGAATTGTTCACGAAGACTCCTCTGATCTTCCATCACAACCTGGCTCTGATACCAATATGTTACGTCCCTGGGTTTGAGATCTAGTAACCCTTCTTTGCATCCACACAACTTAAGGTAACCTAAGTAATCTAAGTAAACTAATTAGCTACCAAATACTCTCCATCCTTTATTTCTTTTGTCATAGGCTATATATATACATACACAACCTATGGAATATGCAAAGACCCTTATTGAAAGCTATAATGAAGAGTTGCTATATAAATGATAGTAAATGCTGTCATTTACTATCTTGTAACAGTTAGCCCTTATCAAAGGTCCTAACAATGATCTACTGTGGTTTCAGTCTCATCAGTGTGCCCATATTTTTATTGTGAGCTGATAAGTTTAACAAAGGTAGCTTCAAATGATTAAGAAAAGATTGTAGACCTCAGTAAGGGTTATACAAGTGACAAGTTAAGGAAAGACAGTTTCCAAGTGTAACTGAGAAGATCAATTCATCTCTTGTGAAAGGCAACCTTTTGATGGACCTTGTGCATAAGTGCATTTATGATCTGCTACCAAACTATTAACTGATCAAAACTTCAGTATGACCTTTTTTGATCTCACCGATTCATTTAGATAACCACTCTTAAAGAGAATTACTTTCTTTATGTTTGTGTTTCTATTAGGCTATTAGCCCATATATTTGCCTTGGATATTGGGTGGACATTGCTGGTGTTTTGTACCCTTTGTAACTATCTCTACCTCTGCAGGCCAAAAGACTAAAATGGGTGGATGAAGGATATGAAATGCTTGTGTTTACTGACAATGTCTGTCAAAAAAATGATCAAGACTCGGTGAATCTTCAGCAAGAGTTAAGTCGCACAGATATATTACTTATTGTGGCTGTGACAAATGAAGAATCAATCAAGTGGTATCAGGCCAATAGTGATAAGATTCCTAACATAATCTGCTTTGACTGCTCCCCAACTTTATCAAACAAATTGGGAGGGTCTTATATTCACAGCAAAACAAAAAGGGGTATATTGGATAATGTAGTAGGCAGTTCAGAATCAAAGAAAGCTCTTGAATCACAAGAAGTAGTTCGAACAGTATCAGAGGCATGGGATCGACATAATTCTGATGATATAAGGTTTACTCTGTTGGTTATAATCAATGCATACATAAAGCCAGTTTCGGTCTTGAACAACTTGAGATCTAAGGGGTTTTCTACCCTGAGCTGCATGGTCAAGAACTGTGGACCACAGATATTAAACTGTCTCTTGGATCCTAATTGTAGGAAAGCTCTTCAATGCTTGAACAAGTGTAGTCCAGTGGATCAGGTGTGTAACTATCGATGCATTGCCTCATATGAAAGCCCGTACCTAGAAGCATTTTCTCTCTGTGTACTACAGAAGCACAATTGTCTTGAACTAGATGCAAAGATCCCTGAAAAACCTTGTGTACCTCCAATGGTTAGTTTTCGAGGTGAGGACTTGTGCCATGAAACTGCTGAAGATCTTTTTGTGGGTTGGCTGGGGAACTTAGACTGGAGTTGGCGCGTTGTAGCAGGGCAGAACCCAGCTTATGATCAATTTCCTTGCCAGTACCAGCTATTCTACCGGGGAAAGGCAAAAGGCTCCTTTTGGTATTGTAAATTTGATTAAAACAGGTTACGTATATCGGGTTGGGCTTCCCAGACTAAAAGGTCAATCTTCTTAGTTGGGAGTGGCCCTAGCCTTTTTAAGTAGCTCTTTACTATTACATTTTTCCAATGTGTGTTCTATATACTTCAACACCTCCCCTCACACGTAGGGCTGGACAACTACATGTGAGGCATAGCAGGAACAAAGACTATAGGTTGGAGGTGACAAACGGACTGTGGACCGAATTGGGCTGTGATACCATGCAGATTATATTGTAACGAACTACCTATATCGGGCCAGGCTTCCACAACTAAAAGATAACCTTATTAGTTGGGTGTAGCCCTAGCCTTTATACATAACGCTTTATTGATCAACCTTCTTAGTAGGGTGCGACCCTAACCTTTGTAAGTAGCGCTTTATTATTATATTTTTCTGATATGGGTTCAATATACTTCAACAGGTATGAACCAGTTTTTAAGGTAAGGACACTGGAGGGTGAGATGGTTTGGAGGAGGCGAAGGTACAGAGTTAAAAGAGGAAAAACTCCAGGGACATTTTCCTTCAGTGTCTTGGATAACGGGGTTGTCTCAAATGAGTATTGGACTATTGTGGATGTAGCTGATGATTTCAGCTGGGGTTTGTTTCACTATAGTGGGGCAGCTCGAGTTGCAGGACAGTCATATACTGGAGCTGTACTTGTTAGCCCAGATGGGGCATACCCACATGAGAAGGAGAGAGAGCTATTAGTTTCTGCTCTGGAGAAGTGTGGAATTAAAGAATGGGAGCTCTTTAATGTTGATAATAGTTCTTGTCAAGATCCTCCGTTGGGAATACCCGAAGGCTCTAGTTTGCATCACAAGATTGAGGTTAATGACACGAAATGGGCCTCTGTATAGTGAGTAAAATGATGTTTCAAATTCTGTTTAAGAAATCAAGCTTGATTAGTAGGTAAATGAATTGCATTTTTGCACATGTTCATATATCAAAAATGGATGGTACTGAGATATTGCAGGGTAATTGCATCATAAGCTATTGCTATTTGCACCAGAAAAAGATGGTTACCCGGGTGTGTGCAGGTATGCTAAGTGTATTAATTATTAAATACATTTTATAAAGTATGATTTATTCGTGAAGCTATAATTTTTCAGGTTTGAAGTGTTTATTATAGAAGACCACTTCAACTAAAAGTTTAAGCTTATAGTTGAAGGCCAATTACAATTTTATACCTTCTCGTCACGATCGTTCAATCAAATTCTACCCACGCCCTCACAGATAAGTCCATTTTTCGGTCTATTCTTTAAGAGATGAAATTTAGAAGATGAACTTATTAAAAAAAAAGACAAGGGTTTTGAGATAAATCATGATAAAAAGTTCAATGCGAGTAAAGATAAATAGATAAATGATATATAATTTTAAGGTAATGAGATTCGAAATTTTGTCCATAAATACCAGATCGAGTATCATATTAAGAACTAAAACTGTTTGCTTTATGTGGTACGGGTACCTTAGACCATGTACATCAAGGGGGGTTGGAGGCTCGAGGTAGGATCCTCTGCTGATTGAGCTGAATTGTGATCATGTCTCTCTATAATTGAGAGTGTTCCACATCAAGGGGTAGATACGGGGATCATGCCCCTCTTGAAATACTAACTGAATAATTAATAATGGTTTTGCTGAATTTGTTAAATGCATATTTAATTAACAAAATAGAAATAAAATATATAAAATAATTAATAAATACATATATTAAAAAAATACAAAACTAATTAATAAATACAATTAAATAACTAAAATGGATAATGAAACTTGAAATTTCATTACAACTTGTCGTCGTCATTTAAGCCTCGTCGCCGGACATTTTTTATCGAAATAGAAAACTGATTTTTTAAAATAAAAAACTTATTTTTAAATTTAAAAATTGATTTTTTAAATTTAAAAACTGATTTTAAAATTTCAAACTGATTTTAAATTTTAAAACTAATTTTTTAAATTAAAAACAGATTTCTTAAAATAAAAAAGATTTTATAAATTAAAAATTGATCTGATATATAAAATGAAAAAAAAGAGGGACACACGTCACGTTGGCAGCCCACGGAGAAGGAGCGAGAGGCGCGTTCCTGCCCAGCGCCCCCTTGTTTTTGGCTCCTCACACAAAGAGAGGCAAGAGCCAAGTGCCCCCCTATGTCCCCTCAAGAGAGTTTTATGAACATATTAGGGAAACTTCCTTTTGTAACTCTTGGGCCTCGTTTCCAACAGGTACACACCTACAAAAGTTTTGACATTTGAAACTTACAACACGAGTTTTCGTCTTTACGGAAGTGATAGGTTGATGGCAATTCATTAGAATCATACAGTGTAGTACGATAGAAGATTAAATTCTAAGAGCATCCGCATCCATAGCATCATCTCAATATTACTCATTTGTGTTTAAGGAGACAAACAATTACTACGTGAGAGAGAGAGAGATAATTTTTGGGTGATGCTTAACTTTTTACTTAAAAGAAAAAAAAAATTAGTGAAACGTGCAATTTTATTAAATCAGATTTCAACTACAAACAAGTACGACAGAATAATCATTCTCTGACTACTAAAGAAGAACAGACATAAAACATATGTGTTCGCATCTCTTTTAACACTATAAACATCATAGATAGTATTGAGACGCCATATAGGCAGGAAGGAAAGGTGGGGATTAAAAAATGGAACTGGAAGTCATGCTCAAGCGCTCCAGCCTGGACTACATCAGTTGTAGAAGGCAAGGCTTTAACCAAGGACCCCTCCCGAAGCCAGTCCCTGAAGCCAGAGGGACATACCATCCCTCCTGGCAGGGATGCTTCCCAGCCCTCGCATGATCATCCCGAGGTCCCCAACAGAACCCCAGTTCCAACTCCAGCTCCAACTCTATCTTTGTGTCTAGGCATGCTTGAAACCTTAGTTACCCGACCACCAGAGAGTTGGCCGGTCACCAATTTTTTCCAGCCTGGATCGAGATTCCTAGCCTGGACGGTACCCTGAGGTCTTGTACCCTTAGGTACAGTGCTCGAGGAAAAAATTGGGCCATTTCCCCGAGACAAGGTGCCCTTAGGTACAATGCTCGGAGATACAAGTTCGACCCTCAGTGGTTGGCTCCATGACCCCTGATTCCCCCAATCCGTCGTATATGGTTTGGCGTTCCGGTCCTTCTAGAACTCATATCGAACTGTGGACCTCCATCAATCTTCCGATCTCACTCCTGAATCACATGTCCGATCAGCCTATAGTTGTAGCAGATGAGGGAAGTTTTGTGTAGGTGAGCGAGACCCGAATCGGGTTCGGAAAGTCCTTGAACCGTAGCAACAAAGGACGTTCCACGAGGTGCCAGAAGCGCACTTTCACCGTTCCTCCCCAAGAGAGGCCCCATTAATCACACGGGACCTCGACACATAGCCCCAAAGCCGAGCTAATTGTCTATCCGGTCGCTCAAGTCCGCACCAGTGGAGGGAGACTATGGCGTGAACCCAGAGCTAGAGCCAATCCAAAGTAGGAGGATCCCTCGCCATCGAGTCCAAGTCACCGAGGAGTAGCGGACGACCATCGAAGTACCAAGGTTCGTTGCTCTGAACCCACACCCGAGCCTCCTCCGACTCGAAGTAGAAGCCAAAAATCATTGGGCCAATGTCCTTGATGATCAAGCCCTCCACGGATCTGCCCCACGCCTTCGTGATTATCCGGAGTAGAACCTCCTTCCGGGGAGGCTTCGACGACCAGAGCTTACCCAACATGGCGAATTGCTGGCAAGTAAGGACCGAAGGACTCACTGGGGAGTACGGGGCGAGAATCTCCAGTTCCTCATTGATACGGTCCCGGTTACGCGATCAGGTTATGGCTCCTTGGTAGTCGGAATGGGAGCTGCTGCTGCTTCCTTTTGCCGGCGACGTTAGCGGACGTCGACGACCTATGGTGGTTGTTGGAGTGTTCGTTTGGGTGAGAGAACACAAGATCTCAAGATACTAAGTTAATTATACTAAGCTAATTGGAAATAAATTCATTGATGTCCTCATTTCAGACTCTTTAAATAGGCTATGGATTCTGCCAAACTAAGAAAAAAATGTGGAGATCATGACTTCCCATGATTCAAGCCACTCCTAATCAACTCTATTTAGGGAATTAAAATAACAAGATAATTAATATAACTACTAGATAATATTCCTTAATTTTAGCCCACTTCTCTGCCACTCTTTGTGTTAGTGGGCTCTGTAACACTCATCCTCCAACGAGAAGGAAGAAAAGCCATCTTGGAGACTGGCTAAGCTGACCTCGAGAGATTCCAGCGACGATGATGTCCCTAGGACAGAGGTGGCTTCACGTGGCTTTTGGGCACCCTACGACGACGAACCATGCTAGAGGCGTGGTAAGCAATGACGGGATTATAGGAATCCTCGCTGCATTAGGGATTGAGGCCTATCAATCAATGCCTCCAAGATCGTTCTCCCGTCATCCACCATTGGAGCTTTGCCACGGAGAGGATCGGACACAATGGAGGCGGCGAGGCCTCTCCGACAGTAGGAGCAATTAGTAGCGGAGGCAACGAGTCCCCACTTGGGCCAGAAACAACACCCATTAGTAGCGACGTGACTTTGCCAAAGCTAGGAGCACTCGGGGGGTATCTTGCGGAGGAAGCAATCAGTGAAATCTTCACCGGGCGACCTCTCCGTGGTTTTGCCAACAACGTAGAGGACCCTAGAGAGAACGATACTATCGTCATCGATTGGGACATCATCAATATCGCAGAGGATGGTAGGGAAAAAAGAGGCAAAGAGGGTGTCTCGGCAAGGGTTTGTTTCGGCCGCCTTCGGCGTCGAGGCTTTAAAGAAGACTCTAACACCGAGGAAGGTTGAGGAGGAGGGATTACCGAGAAGCACATGGGTGCAGGCGGTGACGGGACAAGACCGGTAGGTGTGGTGGGCATGTCGACGACGGTGGCACCTCTTATTGTCCTTGGTTCAGGCGTTGTTCTCACAAGAACATGAGGCCATGAAGATATGGCGGTTTTGGTCATTATAGGAGAAGGTATGGAGGTTTCGGCCTCTTGTAGATAAAATTGTGCCAAGACTCCAACGACGTTCGTGTTTAGGGAAAGAGGGCTTGGGTTCCGGTGGTGGTGAGGGCGTTACTCGGATTAATGTGGGCAGAGGATCTGAAGCTCTAACCTTTAGCTCACGGAGTGGACGAACCGTGACTCGATAGGGTCTTAGGCTAGTGGCGATGAGAGCAAGATAACTCGAAGGTCCACCAACACTCTCGGTGGAGGTTTGCAAGACGAGTCGAACCGTGCCACGACTCGTCTGCCGCCAACGTCAAACTTTTCAGGTTTGCAAGGGGCAAAGACCCTACGAGCTCTTTTGATCTCAGTGAGGCTCAACCAATTGTTTTTATGGGGACAGCGTATGAATGCTCTGGGCACTCTAATAAAGCATCGGGGAAATCGGTTTTCGCTGGTTTTCAAGGGAAGGGGGTGATCAGTTCAGATGGGCACCACCAACCTTCTAGTTTCGGACAAGTCAAGCTCGTGTTCTTAGCCTTTAATAATTGTGTCGGTGGTTCATATCACTACTACTTCTTAGGGACACCCCTTTGAGTATAGTGACCATCATCATGTTTCAGCACTTCTAAATGATAACAATATCATTGTGTTTTTAATCCCACGGTGTTCTGACTTTCTATTTGTTTTGTTTTCCTTTTTATTTATGGTTTGTTGATTTTTTTGCGCATGATACCTTCGAATATTTTTTGTAATATCATTGCTTAACTTAACGTTAAAAAATGCTAATAATCTACCACACCAGAAATAAAAAAAGAGAAAGAGAGATGCATTTTTTCCTTATTATACTAGTGGAAGAAAGGAGGCTATAAAAGCAATATAATAAGCCATGTCAACTCTTTTTTTTTGGGTTATTTACGATTTGGTACCCAAATATTTCGTAAACGAACGATATGGTATCCATATGTTTCAAATAACCAATTTGGTATCCAAATGATTTGTCCACAGATGGAAGTGGCATATTCCGTTAGAAAACTAACGGAATATTCCTCTAAGTTAGTCATGTGCAGTTAAGTGAGGTGTCAAAATGACGATTTTACCCTTTCTTATTTTAAGTTTATAAATTGGATAGACAAAATTACCATTATACCCTTATCTATAATACAATAAATAAATAAATAAAATAAAATAAAAATTTTAAAATAAATTAAATTTAAAAATAAAAAATATATATATAAATTTTTAAAAAAAAATTTAATAATAAAATTAAAAATTAAAAAAAATTAAAAATTAAAAAAAATAAATAAATTAAATATTAAATATTAAAAAATTAAAAAAATTAAAAAATAAAATATCTATTTTACATGTTCTGAGCCATCTGATTGAATTAAAACCATTTGATTAAACCATTCCAACCCTAAGCTTAACATGTTTTTTGTCAATACCCTCTCATCTTCATCTCTATCCTCAGATCTGCAACTACAACCTCAAATTAATCCTCCGATCTGCGACATCGCCGGAGATCTTCCCCTCGACGACCCAGAGCTATCCGTCGCAGGTGAATGGGTAGCGGAGAGGGCGGGAGAGGGGAAATGGGTCTTGGGTTTTGGGGTCGCGGGTGAGGAGGAAGGGGTGGCGACGGGCGGCAGAGAGGTGGGCGGGAGAGAGGAGATGGGTCTTGGGTTTTGGGGTCGCGGGTGAGGAGGAAGGGGCGGCGGCGGGCGGCGGAGAGGTGGGCAGAGATGAAGGCGGAGCTGGTAATGATGAGTCGTTCCGGTTCGATTTCTCCAACGACAGTTCTTCTCCGATTTCTATTTCGATTTTTCAGTTCGATTTAGAAGCTGAGTTAGGGTTCATCGTTGTTCATTCATGTATATTGAAATTGATATGGAAGTAGATCTGGGGTTTGAAAGCTGAGTTTGGGTTTGTTTATCATTCATATAATTCTTGTTCAATTTTTTGTTGATTGAACTGATTGTTAGACGATCGATTCAAGTGTTGTTTTTTTTTTCCAGTTATTTTGTTTTGTGTAAATTAAAATCAGGTCATTTTTTAATTATTTTTTTCATTTTAATTTTGATTAAAAAAATGAATTAAAAATAAATAAAGCTGATTTTAAAAAATAAATACTGATTTTAAAAAATAAAACTGAATTAATAAAAACTAAAATATTAAAACATTAAAAATTAATTTTTTTTAAAATAACAAAATAAAAATAAATAAATAATAAATCAAATAAAGTCAAAAGTCAATATAAGGGTAAAATGGTCATTTTACACTAAAGTCAAAGTCAACTAAATCAATATAAGGGTAAAATGGTCATTTCACATTATTTTGTTAGTTTTTTAACCCCATCAGCTCAAAACGTTCGTGGATAGAACATTTGGGTACCAAATTGGTCACTTGAAGCATATGGGTACCATATCGTCCGTGGACGAAACATTTGGGTACCAAATCGTAAATAATCCTTTTTTTATTAGCAAGACAAATTTAAATAAAACCTCTTTTGAGAGGGAAGAGGAGTACACGGGTTTTACCAGTTACAACCAACAAGAAGGGATTAACCCACACCACAAACCATAGACAGACTACCAAGATGGGCATACAAGATCTGAAGAAGAACCAACTACAGAAACAACCAACCAAGAACAGAGAACCATAAACAAAACAAAAGAAAATAGGGCCTGGAACCCAAATATTTCCACCTTGAAGCCCATAAAACAAGAAAAAAAGAGAGGTCTTGATACCCAATTTTAACCACCTTGAACCTCTAAAGAGGAAACTTCCGAGATCCAAGCCAAGCGAACAGAAATACTCCAGAGTCTAACCTAGAAGGAGAAAATACCTCCAAGCTCATTAGAGAAATCACTCTGCAAAGAAGGGAAATCCGATCTAATTACCGGCGGCCAACACCGACACGGCTAAGACACCCGATTTACCTAGCCCCCCAACTGATTCCTTTTGAAAAGGGCTAACATAACCCTATGACCTCGCCGGCGGCCAACCCCTTAACCGACGAGTTCGTTCATCCATGATCGAGAAGAAGCGAAGTATATCATCAATAAGGGCAAGAACGGGAGGGAGGATACTAACCCGACTAGAAAAGGCCGAAGAGCATACATGCAGACCTTCGATCAGAAGCCCACGAATCTAAAGTCGCGCCCATATCTCCCCACTGTTCCGGCCAACCCCGAGAAACTATATAAGGAGATCAGTATTTCTACCGAGCACGCTTCAGATGTGGAGAGCTGTCAGATCTGACCTTCAAAGACACGAACAAGCCAGTGAGTAGGACTAGAGCGCATCGTTGAAGGAGAAGCAGGTCCGGAGAGCACATCGCGACAAGCCACCGGCCGAGAGAACCAAGCACTGAACCGATAGACCTCCGAAGGGCATATCCGGAAGCGGGCTCACCAGAAGATTCCGCCGAACTCCACAGAGACGCTAATCATCCAAATCCAGAACGATCCTTGCCGGAGACGAGGAAGCACTTCCCACATCTGGAAGGAGAGAAAGTGTAAGAACCGCCCCCGGTCGATCCCGGTCGAACCGATGATTTTTGGCGAAGTTTGACTGTTGGCCGGAAAAGTCAACCGATGACTCCGGGAGTCGTTCGGGACCTTTCCGGGGCCCAAAAATCTTAGTCATCGTCACGGTTAGCTTAGTTGGGCCATTTCCTTTCATTTGACTATAATTGTGAAAAAGTCAAACTCGGGTCAATCATCGGCGAATTAACGAAAAAACCTATATTAAATTAAAAATGCTGGATTTCTTTAAGGACAAGATGGTCCCCACTAGGACACTAGTCCATAGTGGCTTGGAGGAGAAGAAATGGGTCACTAAAGACCCATTTACCCTCTTATTTGCCAAATTGTAATGAAAGGAGCAAAGGGCACTATTGGGCTTTCACCATACTAGGTTTTAAAGCAAATTGGAAGAGCATTTCAGCTCATTGTAGTGTGCTGGCCGAAAATTGCAAGGGGAGAGAGAGCTTGGGAGTCTCATTGCTTGGAGAAGAAGACATTGAAGAAAGGAGACACCTTCAAGGGATTTTCTTCACCAAAACTTGCCAAAACACCTTCTTCTTCACCCCCTCTTCATCCTCAAGGTAAGTAAACTCATTAAATCCTTCTTCCAATCACTTTTGATTTGTGGGTTTCTAAGAAAATTGCTAGAACTTGTTGAGTCTTCTTGTTAGTGTTGTTAGATGGTTGTTTTTGGTGTTGAATAGTGAAGTTTAGGTTGGTTTTGTTTAGATTGTTGAAGCTTTGATGAAACCCATTAAGGGTAGTGGAGTTTGGGTTTTGGGTTGACTGATTTTGAGGTTTGATGTGGATAAAAATGGAGTTTTTGAAGTAGATTTTCGTAGAAACGAAGTTGGGGAAGAAGGAGCTTGAACCTGCCTAGATTTGGCACGGAAAGGGCTTGGTTCCGGCCCTCTGAGCGGTGCGGAACGGGCTCGGTGCCGGCCCTCCAGGCGGCAAGGTCCGTGCCTGGTACCGGCCCTCTGAGCGGCACGGACCAGGCTTGGTATCAGCCCTCCGAGCGGCACGGACCGGGCTCGGTACCGGCCCTCTGAGCGGCACGGTCCGGGTCCCAGACCGGCGCTCTGAGGAGCACGGTCCGGGTCCCAGACCGGTGCTCTGAGGAGCACGGTCCGGGCCTGGCGCCGGGCCTCTAAGGGGCACGGTCCGGGTCTGGTTCCGGGCCTCTGAGGGGCACGGCCCGGGTCAGTTTCCAGATTTGTGGGCTGCCCAAATTGGGCCTAGTTTGGGCCCAATTCACCTATTGGCCCTAGTGTTTGTACTTAGAATTAATTTAGGTAGTTACTTTAAAACCTTCATTGTTTTCTTATTAATTGTAGTATTAATTTGTGTCCTAGACCTTTGTCTCAAGCTCGGAGGAGGAGCCTACTAGTCGGCCTCGGTTGGTTAAAGCGTTTGGAGAACTTGAGGTAGGGAAGAGTAGTACTTTTTCCGCTTTTAATTATTGAATGTTAATAGTATGCCTATAGGATGATAATAACCGGAAAGGTCCTAGTTTGCATATAGGATGTGATTCACTAGATTAATCGCTTTTCAATTACTATAATAACCGGACGAGTCTTAGTTTGCATAAAGGATGTGATTTACTAGTTTAATCACTTTCAATTATGGGAAATTGTCGTGCTGGTAGAATGGCCATGTCGAGCCTTAGGATTGCGTGTTGGGTGTAATTGATGATGATTGTTCGTACTTAATGTCGATGCATGTTCCGTCCTTAGGGTAAGATAAGAGTCATACTAAATTATATGAATTATGGTAAGCATGATATGAATGACGACTTGGTGACATGATTGGTTGAGTGATTGTGTGGAATGATTATGTGATTGTGCCTTGTGATATGATCGGGTGAGTGATAGACCGATGGGACGTGGTTGGTAAGTCATGCTGGTAAGTGGTTGTATTGAGTTTGACAACGTGTGTGGTTGTATTGAGTTTGACATGCTATGGTGTGGTTTGTTGTGTACCCCGAGGTGTGTTTCCGGGAAGATACCTAGCCGAGGTGCGTTTCCGGTATGGTATATGAGTGTGTACCCCGAGGGGGTAATTCCAGGAAGACATCTAGGCCGATGTGCGTTTCCGGTATGATGTACGTTGTTTACCCCGATGTGCGTTTACGGGAAGACGGCTAGGCCGATGTGCGTTGTCGGTAGGATATATTACTTGCTTCACCCCGATGACTTGTGGACCTTTGGGGACATTTTCGGGAGCCCCGATGATATGTGTTCCTTGGGGACATTTCCGGGAGCCCCGATGATATGTGTCTCCTCTGGACCAAGGGGCATTCCAGTATGATGTGTTGGGTTCGGAGTCTTGTGATTTTGATTATGTATATGTCGGTACTCGTGAGTTTCTTTAGTTGATTATATTGGTGAATAAAATTTTCTCCTCGTTGATCTTCTTTGAGTACTACTTTATTTAAGTGTTACATTTGTGGTTGATCTCTAATTGTGGTGTCTTTGGATAATCGTACTAATCGGGTTTTTGTTGTCAACGCGGGGTTTCTTTTACTTACTACTTTTTCCTACTGAGCGTAAGTGTCACGCCCCAAATCCGGTATTAACCGGACCTGTGACGTGACTTAGTGAAATTAAATGAAACAATGTAAAAGTAACTAATAACTGATAAAGAGGGAGGAATGTAAATCCACAAGAGTTTAAGTTTCTGAGTCCAATGCTTAGTCAAGTACAAGTTGAAAATACAGTATGTCTCTAACGATATAAAACAAAGATAATCCCGGACCCTCGCTAGCCCCATGCTCCGCGATGTCCTCTTCTCCAAGTCAAAGTTAAAACCTGTAGAAACACGGTAAGGGGGGTGAGCTTGACGCTCAGTAGGGAAAACCATAAAAACTTCCTCATTTCGGATTCACCAAAAAGTCCTTCCACAATTTAAATTACATTAAAAAATTTAACATAACGATGCGACATTTAAGCCAAATAAAAGACAAAACACTTTTTAAACCTGACGCTCAACGGCCCAACCATACTAACTTTAACTCAATCACCAACCATTAAACCAGGTACACAACGAAGAGAACAATCCAAGTAAGACACCTACGTACGTTTCCAAACTGACTTTTAACGATTAAAAGGAGAAGGCGGCAACGAGAACATGAATCCAAATTAAACAACCTTCACTTTACTCGACCACAAACTATCCCGATAAACCTCGTCTAAAGTCCCTTCACAACCGACTCACGGATAACCACAAAGACGACACTTTAACTTACACGGAAGCCACATACATGAACTTATCATCAACAATCAAAATCAAGTCATTCGCGATCACACACAACTCATAACAAGGAAAACACCCATAGACACAACACAACAATACTCATTCAAATTCAAAGCAATAAAAAACACACACTCGTAACCATCGCACGGTCTCGGGAGCAACCCGCTCGGCCTGGCGCAACCGCACACAACTTTCCCATAACATAAAGTCAGGAGGGGCGGTCGACCCCATCGCGGCACACATCGTTTTACCGATCGACGGAAGGCAGGGAAAATGCCTCTTCGCGGACTCATCTTTCGCGGTGCTCAACACAGCGTTTTACCGAGTGCTAGTCGGAAGGTAGGGGAACCACCTTTCATGTAATCAAAGTACCATAAACGCAACACTTTACCGATTGCGCCGGAAGGTACGATACACCTGACGGAAGTACGTCTCTCACACTTTACCGGCAGCGCATCAAAACAATCACAATCATACTCACGACTATAGGTAACCACAGTACCACTACCACAATCATGATCACGTCGGTCTATCACTCACCCGACCATATCACAACCATTGATTCACACCATAACAATCACGACACACTTGCCCACACATAGCAACGACATGTTACACCGAGAATAATATGCTTTGACCCTTAATTACACTCACAACTGTTCCGCACTTACCATCACTTACCGACACCACACTCCACGTGGTAACCCCACCGGTTTAACCGGTATTTGTCCCCAACATCCCCCAAATCAACGGATCATATAAACAGGAATATAATCACTCAAGTCACCAACATGTATCGCTAGATCAATTCTACTCGTTTTCGTGTTCGTTATTTATTAACCGTTCAAACAGCACATCACCAAGCAGATACATACAGCAATCAATCCTACAGGCACGACATGGCCCGAATCTACCAGCACGACAATTCTCAAGACTGAAATCGTAAATGTTCACAGTTTAATCATCTACGCTAGTTGTCCACATCCTATATGCATACTAGTTATTTAGCTGGTTATTAGGTTTTCCTAAATGTATTCTAGTACAACCGAAATAAAGCGGGTTTCGAGGTAATCCCTAACTCAAGAAGAACCACAGCTGCGTCTCCTAGCTGTTGACGTCCGGGCCTACCTCCGGTCTTCTTCGTGCTCGGGGTAAAGGCATGGTTTTAACACAAAAGGGACAGTCATCAGTCCCGGTCCAATCCGTAACGGTCCTCAAATTAAGTTAAGTCCAGTAGTTTGTTTGTCCAAACGTCCTTTAAAAGTCCGATAGTCCTCGAAATCATCTGATTTTAAGTCCAAATTATTAATTAATTATTTAATTAAACTGGGCTGACCCGGATCCGACCTGAGTCCGAGATCCGGACCCGAATCCAACCCGGTCCATCCTCAGACCTGGACCTGACCCGAGCCGAGCCCGACCCAGACCTAACCCGAGTCCAAACCCGACCCTAGACCCGATCCAGGCCCGAGGCCCAAATCAGGTCCAGGCCCGAGGCCCGACTCAAGTTCAGGCCCGAGTCCTGGGTCTGGCCCAAGCCTTGTCCCAGGCCCAGGCTTGTCCAAGGCTTAAGCCCAAAGCCCTTCAGAGACGCGGCTAGGGTTCAGGTAGTCCTCCGGTTCAACTCCGGTGACGACGCCGATGCTGGGACGTTCGATGTCGGTCTTTGACGGCGGGGGTGGCGTCAGGGCGCTCGGGACGTCGTGGGGATGTCGCCCGGGCATGAATTGAGCTACTCCGACCAGATCTGATGCCGTAGGAGTAGATCTGGAGCTCGGGCTTCGGCGAACTCCTCTCTGGCACAGCTCGGACAAAGCGAGCTCGATCTCGCTCAAAAATCAGAGGAGAAGTGAAGAGGGAGGTGAGACGGGGTCTGGAGAAGGCTCACCAACGCTAGATTTGTCAGTTTGAAGGCGCGGCGAGGTTCAAGATGAAGACGGCGGCGCGGGTCGCTGCGAATCGAGGAAGGAGAAGAAGGGAAAGGGGAATTTCTGGGTTTTTGGGTGCGAGGGACGCTCGAGGGTGGAAGATGAAGAAGGAGGGAGGAAGGCGAAGACGGAGTGAGGTCGGAGAAGTCGCCGGCGTCGTCTTGTTCGAGAGAGAAGGCGAGAGAGAATCGCGAGGAAGACGAAGGAGCTCTGGCTTGGGAAGGGTGCGCGAGTGTGAGGAACTGAAGCGGCGAGGTAGGGTTTTGCGTGCGTGTAGGGGTGCGTGGCGTGGGTCTTGGGCCAGCTCTGGCGCGCGCGTGTGTTGGGCCTGGTCTAGCTTGGCCCAAAGTCTAGTATGATCAAGCCCAAGCATGATCCCTTCAATAACCCCATTTTTTCTTTTTTGATTTCTTTTCCTTTTTTTTGAAATCGATCCCAAAATCAGACTCGATCCCAACTCTTGGCGTTCCAACAATAAAAATAAAGATCTTAAATTCTGAGGTCTTCACAGTCTACCCCCCCTTAAAGGAATTTCGTCCCGAAATTTAAAACGGAACGTACTCCACTTGACTTCATCTCAAGGAACGTCCGACTAAGTTTCCCCGTCTATTGTTACCCAAACTCACGGAACCACAATAACCAGTTAGTCGATACCGGCATCATCCGTCAGTAGAGATGTCGCACTGACACACGCATCTTAGTCGAGATATCCTAATCCGGAACCGTCCGTCGGTTTAGGTATCATGCGAGAACAATTCTCAAATCGTACTTAAAGCGGACCTAACACACATACACTTCTCCCCAACTGTTCACTTCACTTACTTAAGTAACGCGTCACAAAAAAAAAGGTTAAGCCCACTTCTCGTACTCTAGTCCCCGACTCCGTCGGCTGTTCATCGCCCGCTTCTAAAGAAACACACAACATCAGTCCAACAATCCTCCTGGAAATCCGTCGGGAATAAACACGACACCTGGTGTGAAACACAACTGTCGACCTAGATGTCCCACACCGGCACACTCCTGTGATGTAGACGTCATACCGGAACAACACACGGGGAACCGCGCGTATGTGGGACCACGATCGTTAATCGTGCAATCCACGTCGGACTCCAAACACGGTTACGCCATGGCCAACCTCACACGGTAAAACAAGAACTTAACACACGATCTCAACCAACCTCGCATTGGATCTCACTCTTGCTGCACGGTTCGGAGCGACATTACATATTATCCACAACTTGTCGGAGGGCGTGTGCACCTCAGAACACCCAACTCGTCAAACTTCACTATAACGACACTCCACAAGCGATAACATACAGTCAAGATCAATCATCGAAGGTTACCCAACCAGGGATTTCGCGCTTACCGCTGGCGCTCGCTCACAGCTGCCAATCGAACCAGTTTACAAGTCGCTCCACCCCAAAAACCACAAAAGCGGAACACACTATGATATCATTTCCCCAGGGCCAACCGGCCTTGGAGACCCTGCGTGTGCCTCCTCCTTGCGCTTCCGCGTCGACTCTACGCGGTTCTTAATCGTTCACTATCCACGCGACCCTTCAGTCGCCTTTCAAACAACTCGGGACCACAAGGATCAACCTTTAAATTCCCAACTGCGCCCCGCCTGGGCAGCTGCTCTGACCTACCAAACCGTGCTTCGCACGGAGCCATAATGTTACTGGCCTGAACGCATTGTGGTAGTCTCACTCGGCTAACCATTTCCGGACTCCGACAGATGGTGTTCTTACTTCTACTGTGCTCTCGTGGGGTCGTACTAGTTCCCGCGGAACACTGGCGTTCGGCCTTTACTTGTTGACAACTGATATGTTTCGATTCAAACTTCGCACATATTGCCCGTCCACACGTGACAGTTGTATTGCCCGATCGCACCTCCATCGGTCGTCGGTCACAATCGATTGACGCCTCGCGTCTTGAGAGTCAGTCCATCCCCAGGGTGACATCGAAAGTCGTCAAGTTCAACACCATAAAGGTTACTAATAAAAAGGGCGGTCAACCGAGTCTTCAGCTTGGAGAAGGAGTGCTCACACTCAACAGCCCACACAATTTCCGTTCTCTTACGTGTCAAGGCAGTCATTGTAGTCAACGCGGATCCAAAACCCTAAGTCAAACAACAATCACTACCACCTAAGGTAACCCAGGACAGGGTGCCAGCTTCCCATAGCTCGGCTCGCTCAAACTGTACCAAAAACATTATCGGTCTAGGGGTCTTCCCGGAACACACACATCGGGGCAAAACTCAAAACACACATACCAGACCGGCATACACCTCGGTCGGGTATCTTCCCGTCACTCGGGGCATGAGTCACAACATACGACACCCCACCAACTACACTACGGCGAACGCAACAACCCAGAAACGCTTATCGTCACAACTCACCAAGAACACCTCATCGATCTAGATATCTTATACCGAAATTCCCCCGTCGGTATAGGTATCTTACCGGTCCCAACAAAACACGCGGTTAGTTCAACGCAAGAAGACCACCAAGAACGGTCAAACACTCTAATCTCAGCTGTAAGGCTCGTACTTGTTAACCACTTCACTCGTAATCGGGGCGCCACGACACAAGGGTCGCCCCGAGGCTTTACTCTTAAGCTCAACTACTCAGCAAGGGCAGAAGAAAATGGAAGAGTGCGATGCATGTGGGTTATGAGCCCACCACGCTTCCGCTACGCCACTCCGATCTCATCGCCACCCGGCCACCTTCCCCGACCGGTCTGTCAGTTTACTGATACTGTTGCAGCCCTCCGTCGCTCGGCACTCGTATCCGGTGTTCCGGATGTCGGCAGTGTGAAAGCACTAGCCTCCGTTCGAACGCGACGTAAACTACTGATGTTCCTTAACCTGTCTGCTTCAAATCCTCAGGCGAGGTATGTGGCCGGGAGAACCCTGCGGTTCTTCGTTCCTTCGATTCTAGAATCTCATGCGGTCCCGCAACACTGCTAGGTCGTTGTCGAGTCTTACCAACTCTCGCGGTCTATCTGCGACCTCGTTCCACGGTTGTTGTCTTATAAACGATCTCCAACTATACCCGAGTCATCAGAGTGAGAACTCGATTCAAACTCTGGGCTCGGGCCCTCGCTCGAATCTCTTGCATCGGTTCGTCTTGACTGTCACCAAAACTGGTACAAACGGCCCATGTCGTAACTCTGGCCTCGTACATCATCTCTGATGTTCCGTCTCTTCGCAGCCCGATACCTGCTGGTGTGGCTCCTCCCAACCTTCCTAGTGGAAGTACTCCGGGCACCTGTGTCCCAACGGCTTACCTCTCTTGCCTCGAGATGTCACATCGTGACTATCCTCCGCACGACACACACACACGCACACGCTCAGTTTCTCAACAACACTTAGAGGCGACTCACTCCAGATGCTAACGTTCACACACACGAAAAGCAACAACTTAAACGGTTCAACAAAACTTCAGTTTACTCACAACAATAGTAATAGTAGTAGTACTAGTACAAACACCGCACCCTAGTGCGTCACACAAAACATACCACACCATCGCACATAACAAACCACAAGTCTCACAATTCAATCACAGTCAATCAGTACAACACACAGCATAACAAGCTTACACGCAGTCAATCAGTCCACAAAATCACAAAGTAGCACGAAAACTCACAGTCTCAACCGTACTCATTAACACAGGTTGCAAAAGCTTATTCTTGTAGCAAAAATAGTACATGTTGATATCATCTCGTTACAACTCGGTTCAGGCATCCCCGAACTACGTTGTAACCAACTGACATCCCCGCTATCATGATTTGCTGCAGTCAAATCATAATAGGACATACACTCCAATTTTTCATAAAATTTTGTCATGTTCCATTTGAAAACTTGGTCAACCAACCGCGCACACGGGACAAACAGTTCACAACTTAAACAACACACCGCGAACACTTTAGTAAACAGTCCATCACACATTACTCACAACAGAACGACAATCCATTCGTCAATCAATCAATAACCACAAACCACACAAGTCCACCCAAACATCCACTTCACTTAGGCCTAACGTTTCACCAATCGGACAATGGCCGACCAAGGCGGCAACCCACAAATCAATTTATCAACCAACACGTCAAAATCAGCCCGAGCCTCGCTCGTTAACCAACCTCGATCTCAATTGATCGGCATCATGGATCCACTAAAGTGTACAACCAACAGAAAGAAGGTACAAATCAAGTAAGGTAAAACTTAAACAACGCACTTTACCAAACGAGGCTCTCGTCGTTTCGACTATACGCATAGGGAAATTTCGACTTGCGTCACCGAGCACTACAACCTTAGCCACCTAACTCTACCCACCTAGTTGACGTACGATATGAGGTTTTGAAAAATTATTTCAAAATGAAACCAGGCTCTGATACCAAATTGTCACGCCCCAAATCCGGTATTGACCGGACCTGTGACGTGACTTAGTGAAATTAAATGAAACAGTGTAAAAGTAACTAATAACTGATAAAGAGGGAGGAATGTAAATCCACAAGAGTTTAAGTTTCTGAGTCCAATGCTTAGTCAAGTACAAGTTGAAAATACAGCACGTCTCTAACGATATAAAACAAAGATAATCCCGGACCCTCGCTAGCCCCATGCTCCGCGATGTCCTCTACTCCAAGTCAAAGTTAAAACCTGTAGAAACACGGTAAGGGGGGTGAACTTGACGCTCAGTAGGGAAAACCATAAAAACCTCCTCATTTCGGATTTACCAGAAAGTCCTTCCACAATTTAAATTACATTAAAAAAAATTAACATAACGATGCGACATTTAAGACAAATAAAAGACAAAACCCTTTTTAAACCTGACGCTCAACGGCCCAACCATACTGACTTTAACTCAATCACCAACCATTAAACCAGGCACACAACGAAGAGAACAATCCAAGTAAGACACCTACGTACGTTTCCAAACTGACTTTTAACGATTAAAAGGAGAAGGCGGCAACGAGAACATGAATCCAAATTAAACAACCTTCACTTTACTCGACCACAAACTATCCTGAAAAGCCTCGTCTAAAGTCCCTTCACAACCGACTCACGGATAACCACAAAGACGACACTTTAACTTACACGGAAGCCACACACATGAACTTATCATCAACAATCAAAATCAAGTCATCCGCGATCACACACAACTCATAACAAGGAAAACACCCATAGCCACAACACATCAATACTCATTCAAATTCAAAGCAATCACAAACACACACTCGTAACCATCGCACGGTCTCGAGAGCAACCCGCTCGGCCCTGCGCAGCCGCACGCAAATTTCCCCTAACACAAAGTCAGGAGGGGCGGTCGACCCCGTCGCGGCACACAACGTTTTACCGATCGACGGAAGACAGGAAAAAAGCCTCTTCGCTGCCTCATCTCTCGCGATGCTCAACACAGAGTTTTAACGAGTGCTAGTCGGAAGGTAGGGAAACCACCTTTCTCATGTAACCAAAGTACCATAAACGCAACACTTTACCGATTGCGCGCCGGAAGGTACGATACACCTGACAGAAGTACGTCTCTCACACTTTACCGGCCGCGCATCAAAACAATCACAATCAAACTCACAATCATACTCACGACTATAGGTAACCACAGTACCACTACCACAATCATGATCACGTCGGTCTATCACTCACCCGACCATATCACAACCAATGATTCACACCATAACAATCACGGCACACTTCCCCACACATAGCAATGACATGTTACACCGAGAATAATATGCGTTGACCCTTAATTACACTCACAACTGTTCCGCACTTACCATCACTTACCGACACCACACTCCACGTGGTAACCCCACCGGTTTAACCGATATTTGTCCCCAACATCCCCCAAATCAACAGATCATATAAACAGGAATATAACCACTCAAGTCACCAACATGTATCGCTAGATCAGTTCTACTCGTTTTCGTGTTCGTTATTTATTAACCGTTCAAACATCACATCACCAGGCAGATACATACAACAATCAATCCTACAGGCACGACATGGCCCGATTCTACCAGCACGACAATTCCCAAGACTGAAATCGTAAATGTTCACAGTTTAATCGTCTATGCTAGTTGTCCACATCCTATATGCATACTAGTTATTTAACCGGTTATTAGGTTTTCCTAAATGCATTCTAGTACAACCGAAATAAAGCGGGTTTCGAGGTAATCCCTACCTCAAAAGGAACCATAACTGCGTCTCCTAGCTGTTGACGTCCGGGCCTACCTCCAGTCTTCTTCGTGCTCGGGGTAAAGGCATGGTTTTAACACAAAAGGGACAGTCATCAGTCCCGGTCCAATCCGTAACGGTCCTCAAATTAAGTTAAGGCCAGTAGTTTGTTTGTCCAAACGTCCTTTAAAAGTCCGATAGTCCTCAAATTTATCTGATTTTAAGTCCAAATTATTAATTAATTATTTAATTAAACTGGGCTGACCCGGATCCGACCCGAGTCCGAGATCCGGACCCGAATCCGACCCAGTCCATCCTCAGACCCGGACCTGACCCGACCCCGACCCAGACCCAAACCTAACCCGAGTCCAAACCCGACCCTAGACCCGATCCAGGCCCGAGGCCCAAACCAGGTACATGCCCGAGGCCCGGCTCAAGTCCAGGCCCGAGTCCTGGGTCTGGCCCAAGCCTTGTCCCAAGCCCAGGCTTGTCGAAGGCCCAAGCCCAAAGCCCGTCAGAGACGCGACTAGGGTTCATGCAGTCCTCCGATTCAACTCCGGCGACGGCGCCGACGTCGGGACGTTCGATGTTGGTCTTTGACAGCGGGGGTGGCGTCAGGGCGCTCGGGACGTCGTGGGGAGGTCGTCCGGGCATGAATCGAGCTACTCCGACCAAATCTGATGCCGTAGGAGTAGATCTGTAGCTCGGGCTCCGACGAACTCCTCTCCGGCACAACTCGGACAAAGCGAGCTCGATATCGCTCAAAAATCAGAGGAGAAGTGATGAGGGAGGTGAGGAACTGAAGAAGGCTCACTGACGCTGGATTTGTCCGTTTGAAGGCGCGACGAGGTTCAAGATGAAGACGGCGGCACGAGTCGTTGCGAATCGAGGAAGGAGAAGAAGGAAAAGGGGGATTTATGGGTTTTTGGGTACGAGGGACGCTCGAGGGTGGAAGATGAAGAAGCAGAGAGGAAGGCGAAGACGGAGTGAGGTCGGAGAAGTCGCCGGCGTCGTCTTGTTCGAGAGAGAAGGCGAGAGAGAATCGCGAGGAAGACGAATGAGCTTTGTCTTGGGAAACGTGCGCGAGTGTGAGGAACTGAAGCGGCGAGGTAGAGTTTTGCGTGCGCGTAGGGGTGCGTGGCGTGGGTCTTGGGCCATCTCTGGCGCGCGCGTGTTTTGGGCCTGGTCTGGCTCGGCCCAAAGTCGAGTCTGATCATGCCCAAGCCTGAGCCCTTCAATAACCCCCTTTTTTGTCTCTTTTGATTTCTTTTCTTTTTTTTCCTTTTTTTTGAAATCGATCCCAAAATCAGACTCGATCCCAACTCTCGGCGTTCCAACAATAAAAATAAAGATCTTAAATTCTCAGGTCTTCACAGTAAGCTCACCCCCTTCGTGTTTACTGTTTTTACAGGTTTCATTGTTGAGTAGACCTAGAGGTTGTCTCGGGGCTCGGAAGCTCTGGAGGTTTCGGGTGGTTATAGTAGAGAGGCGTACTTTCCATTAGGTCTGAGCAAAAATCCGACCATCACCGTAAACCGACCGTCTCCGGCCGTTCCCGTCACCGGAAAACCCGGAACCGATCTTACCCGGGTCGGGAACGGTTTAAAAATCATCGACCCGGCCTAGTCAATGGTGGTTAACGGTTTGATATGTTCTAAACCGTGGTGACCATGACCGGCCGACACTGTTGCAGTTTACTCAAAATTGTATTTTTTTTGTGACTCAACTGTTTGTTTTGTAGAAAAATGGATTTTGAAACCGTGTTTTGTAAGAGAACATATGATTATGAGTTATTAGTTCTAGGAAGTTTTATTGTGTTTGAATGTTTTTAATTGTTGAAAACATGGAGGTTTGTAAAATTAAGTTGTAAATTTGTATATCGATGTTTGAAAAATGTTGTATTTTGGGTTTTATTTAAAAGGCCCATCAGAAAGCCCATTGGGCCTGGGTTGGTTGGTTATAACCGTCTCCGACCGGTAGTGAGGTCGGGCGGTTATCGACCTTCCCTTTAGCGACCGGTGATAGGGATGGGTACATGTTTTATGTAACCGGGAAAAACGGTTTGGGTAATGAGTTTGAGATTTTGGGTGGGTACAGACCGATGCTCACCCCTACTTTCCATACTTTCCACTTTTGTTTTAAACTATGTTTTCCTTTCCGTTTTGGATTGAGCGTTGGACTCATGTTCTTTTATAATTAAAACTTGGAGTTTAATTGTATTTAAATTTACTTTATTTATTGTTTATTTATTATTCCTCGCTCACGTCTCGAGTCCGGTCAAAACTGGATTTGGGGCGTGACAGAAAGCACCACCGGAACAGAAGCTGGTCACCTATGGCTAGACCGCAAAGCCCACCCCCGAGACGCTCTCTAGTGAAAGGGGAGGAAAGAGGTACCACAAACAGATCTGAAGGAAAAAGACGCCAAGGAGAAGGTAAAACGTCGAAAGCTTTTGAGCGAGGGGCTTATAAGATGGAAGGTGAGAAAGAACCGAAGAATTCTGAACCAATCCTCGCCGATGGAGAGGAGGAAAGGTTTCCCACCCCAGATCTAATCGGAGAGGCGAAGAGGAGGAGAAGGAAGCGAATGAAACGGGTTAGAACGGGAGAGAAGGGATTGGGGAAAGAAAAGGGGATGAGTTTTGTCGATTCCAGCCGGAGCCACATCCGTCACCGACGAAGCCCAGAACAAAGAAGAAGAAGCGGTGTTAGGGTTCGGAATCTAGAGAGATGTGGGACTCCCTCTCTCTAGAGTTTATGTGAAGGCAATTATCCTTCATGTCAACTCTTAATGATATCAATATATAGATTGTGACCTCAGAAGTTAATTTTCCAACATTTCAACCTAAAATCTTTTGACAAACAGTTCTGACTTTACAATTTTGAACTAGTCTTATATTCAGGCAAAATTTGGGGATCATACTGTCGTATTTCATACATAACGTTTGCAATTGATCCAATTTACTTATCCCATTAAAGTCATCTCCACAAAATTGAAACTACGTACACTGGTCGTTTATTACAAAACAAAACATAATTAATCAGGCGCTTTCACGTTTTGTTACGATACAAGGCTAAAACGGAAACGTCGTCGTTTGGCGTGAAAGTTACAGAGCGCATGACGTGGATAAATCTACACCATTGATCTTCAATCTCAAAAGGTTATCCCCCGACTATAGAAGAGCCAGCTGACTCGTCGCCGTTTGTTCATCCTCTTCAGCTCTTTCTTCTCTGCCACTGCACTGGTACTCTCTCTCTCTCTCTCTACTTCGCGGCGACAAAAAGTTCTGCTTCCGAAAACAACAAAAAGTTCATGATTTTGCTATTTTACAATTTTTACTTGAACATTGCAGTTTCCAGACTGTAATTGATCAATTGGACAGTGGGTTGAATCAGTTCAGAATCGGCGGGACTTCGATGGGTCCCTTAACGGTGTCCGTTGGCACCAAAAGCTCATCTGGTAGTGAAACTTGATTCTGTTTGATAAGATTTTTTTTTCTACATGATTATATGCAACCTAGTCATCTCTAATTGACCGTGCCTTAGTTGAATTGGATTAGTCTGTGCGCTCATGATCAAAGTTTGCATGCTGATGAATCTTGTTGTTTTTGATATATGATGATTGTTTGATTCTGCTACGAAATACACTTATCCGAAGAAACTAGCTCAGTTGAACTGTATATATCCTTAGCTATTCTGGGTCATGAATGTAGGCAATGGGAGCTATTGAATTGCAGATTCAGGAGTAAAAGCTAATTGTAAAGGGAAATAGTCATTTCAAATTTCAATCTCTGCAATGGCTGTTTCCATATTCAAATTAAATTGGGACCTTCAATTCCACCCCCCTGTATTTCTCCAACTCTATGCTCTTGATGCCATTGGTTGGCACGAGATTAACAAGGGATATAATTCAAAATTAAAATTTAGTCTCATATGTTCATAATTCTCCAAGGAGCATCTTCCTTATTGAACCCATTTGCTATGTCGTCGAAACTAACTGCTGCTGAGCATAGTGATAAATACCCACCTCTCTCTCTTCTGTCATTCATCGGGCTATTTACAGCTGAATGCTGAGTTTTTCTTTGGATAAGCCTCTGGAGGATAGGAAACTAGACAAGGCATCTTATAATTTAGTGGCAACCAGTCTCCTTTAGTTATTATTCTCAATTCTTCACCAGAATTTAACTCGAGAGGTTTGGAGACGCTGTTTAGTTTGACCAAAATGTGATACGGAAAACTTAGGGGGTTAGTTTGCACTTCGCACATGTGTTTGAGAAGGATTTTTTTTTGTCTAAACATTCCTAATTTAGGGGGGAATATAGGCTATTTCTTATTGTTTGAACAGGTGTGATGGTTTTGCAGATGCATCTGGACGAAAAATTCAGAATTTGCAGCTGGAAACAAGGAAGAATTTTGCATCTATCAGCATGGGAGAAGAAAAACCGTTCGATTTCCTGCGCACTTTATTCGGTATGCTCTGTTTTTTTCCGAGGAACTTATAAACAATATAGGTCACTAATGGTGCCTACAACCACCGAGAACCTCTCATGTAGAAATGTTGCCTTTACATCAAGGAACAGCTTCACATTATATTTTGCCATCTCTAAGTAAGAAAGATAAATACAGAAAACCAATGTTATTAATTTATTGTGTTGTGAACCAAAAGTATAAGAACATTTTGTTTGATGGATATTGTTTCACATCTCACTTGTTTTGGTACTCTGTTCCTATGATGTTGTTGCTCCTTAAAGTTCCAGATTCTTCATGCCTTAGCTTATGAGTTTTGAACATTTGGTTGAGTTGTTATTCAAAGAGCCACTGTCATTTTTTCCTTTTATCGACGACCAATTGTATAGATTCAAGGCTCTTTGTAATCCAGAATAAGTATTTTATCAGTATCATTTTTAGTTTAAAATCACCCTTTCCTGCATTGGAGCTAGGATCTTATTTTTACATGATAAATACCATTCCAAAAGTGAATATCACTTCTAACAATATTTCTTTAACTTTGAATTACTTGTAAAGAAATTGACCGTAGTTTGTTTTTTGGTTTGTGTCTAACCACTATATGGATTTTCGCAGAGGGTGTCATTGCAGGAGGTACAGCTGGTGTTGTTGTTGAAACTGCTCTGTACCCAATTGATACGATAAAGACACGATTGCAGGCAGGTTAACCATGTTGGTTAGTTTATTTCACAATAAAATTAGATTTAGAATTTAAGATTTTTTTTAAAAAAATATTACTAAATTGCAGGTTTATAAATGAATGAAATTTCCTATTTTCTATTATAGGCAGCCCGTGGCGGAGGGAAAATAATTTTGAAGGGCCTTTATTCTGGATTGGCTGGAAATATTGCTGGTGTATTGCCGTGAGTTCTTTCTTTAAGTGTATCTAATACAAAAGTTATTGTGTCAATTTCAAGATGGTGTCGATGGCTAATCATGTTCATCAGTTATCTTCCTTTTTTGGGGATTTTGTACTGTCCGTTGTCAAGGATTCCTTTTTTTTCCAAGCGGGTAAATGCTACGTGTTATCACTTTTAGCAGTAGGCTTCTTTATCTTGATGCACGCACTTTCACTTGTTTTTTTTAAAAAAACTATGGGTTATGGACTAAACTAGGTTGCTTAGGGATGGTGATTGAGCTATAAAGAACTGTGCACTTTTATTACGCTCTCACATAATTTTAGCAGAGTAAATACTTATGCCTACTCATTGGCTCCCTGATTGTATATATTTTTTTAAAACTGCACAGGGCTTCTGCCATGTTTGTAGGCGTGTATGAACCTACAAAGCAGAAACTGTTGAAGGCATTGCCTGAAAATCTCAGTGCTGTAGCTCATTTGGTAAGTGATCCTTCAGTTCTTGTTGTTCTGTTAAAACCGCTGATGCCGATGTATGGGCTTAGGGACATACTTAATGGATGTTATTTCACTACTTATGTTATAAATGGCGTGTTGCTACAAAACTCTTTCCTTTGAGTGAAGTGTTAGCTGTTCCAGTTGAAGCTCAAAACATATTATGTTGCACAAGTCCAGTCATGTCTCAAAACTTCTCCCATAGGCTCTATATTTTATCATTGCTAAGGCACAAACCAATTGGCAGTGAGAGGAGGGGCACATCCTGACCCTTCACTTAATATCTCAAGCATTTATGTTGAAATAAGTTTTTTTTTTGCTATTTTACCTATGTGTAAAACAATATGCCTACCTAATCTATTTAGCTATACATAAATAGACAGTGGCTGTTAATTTGGCCAAGTTAGCTGATTTAAGCTCTTACAAATATCCTATTATTTCGATAGAGAAGTCTTAGAGAATGTTGAATATAATGCAGACTGCAGGTGCCATAGGAGGGCTTGCAGCTTCTCTCATACGTGTCCCAACAGAGGTACAAATGTACAATAGTAAAATTATTCATTTCTATATGTTTATAAAAAAATCGGAAGTGTGAACATCTGTATCTCTCAGGTTGTTAAGCAAAGGATGCAAACTGGACAGTTTACTTCAGCTCCTGACGCTGTCCGCCTAATTGTCTCTAGGGAGGGTTTTAAGGGTCTTTATGCGGTATGCATGCTTCCTATCCATCCATGAAGGTTTCAGATGCAAATTTTGTTTTCTTCAAGTCTTATTACGTCCTTCATTAGATGGACTATTTTTTAACTTTACCTCTTGATTGAGGATGAACTTGATGCGCTTATTTGACCTCACATCTTCCAAGCTTTCTTTTCTTAAAGCTTCTGACAAAACTTAATATTTGTCTTTCTCTGCTTCTGCTAGCTAAACCAGAACTGTTTAAAAGAATATCTATTTTGTGTTGCTTTTGCTTTTATTCTTAGTTAATTCATTACTAGCCTTTCGTTGGTTGGCCTTTCTGGTAATTTTTGTTTGTGATTGACCTTTGTCTTTGCTGTTGTAGGGATATGGGTCTTTTTTATTGCGAGATTTGCCTTTTGATGCAATTCAATTTTGTCTCTATGAGCAGATACGGCTAGGTTATAAGATGGCGGTAAGATTCTTTTTAACATCAATTGATTTGTATGACCACATTTTACACCTTTTGATTATTGTTTATAAATAAATTGCTACGTCTTCTGTTGAATTGTCCCCATGACACGTTGAAAGAATGTGGATCTAATGACCACTTGATATAGTAGTCAGACCCTCCACCTAATAGCTTTTGGGTTAGAGTAAGTTTAGCATCTTCTACTTTACTACTTTTGCCATTTGTTTGACCATGGAACACGATGTCTCACTTGAATCCTTCGTTGCATTTGATAACGTTTAGTGTGTTTAGATTATGTTAATTGTATTTGTATAATTTGTGATGCAATGACTTTCTCTGAATATTTTATCGGCATGTTTTTGAATTACATTAAGATCTGAATATTTTTATTTTATTTTATTTTTCCTTATGATTCAAGATGCCTGCTGTTCAATTAATGTTTACTAAGATGATATTGGGGCAATGTTGCTTTCCTAGATATTTTTTGCAACTTAAAAGAGGACAAAATGTGAGCAGGTTAGCTGAAAGAAGCACAAATGAGTCCTTTACCAAAGTCCTAATATCCTATTTTATAGGTGTCTTAGATCCTGATCCTCCATATTTACAGAATTTGACAGTGTTTGTTTTTAATTTCCTTGATCTAATTTGTCAAAAGTTTTTAGCTTTTTGTTCTTTTTGAGATGGTTTCAAGTTGCGAGTCTCCAGAAATCTATTTCTGTAGGCATTTGTTGTTGATAAGCTGAAGATTCTTTGATGTTAATGGATTTAGTATAATACAATTCAAACGCACATCTCTCCTTTCATCTGCAGGCAAAGAGAGATCTGAATGACCCAGAGAATGCTATAATTGGAGCTTTTGCAGGTAATCTGACTTTTCCCTAGCTTGCATTCAAAAGTCAGAACTAGTTATAAAATGATCCCTTATCAGATAATTCGACGTTCTTTCCAACATTGAGCACTCATACATGATATGTCAAGTGTTGGATACTGAGTAATCTTTTGTGTGAAATTGTTGGTCTTAGTGAAGTCTTATAAGAAAGAAGAGTCTCACAGGTCGCAGGTATATGATCTTATCATATGGGTTTCATACCATGTTACAGAATTTGTTTGTATAACAGTTACAGGCCAAAATTAGTTGGCTTTCTTGTTATCACACTGTTTCATATATTGAACATGAGTCCTAAGAAGAATGGAATGTGCTTTACTCCCTAATGCATGAAATAATGATGTTAGAGTGTAAACATGAAACAAATATTTAAGTCCAAAACAAAAATAGCTCGACTGTGTCATACAGGAACGATAATTTTTGCTGTACTTTTTTACCAGGTTTCATTACGATTTTATTTCTATCTTGACACCAATCTGGTACAGGTGCTCTTACCGGAGCTATGACCACTCCTCTTGATGTGATCAAGACTAGGTTAATGGTTCAGGTAATCAATCTTTGACCCTCATACTATGGTCTATGGTGTGTGTGTTCAGACTCTTAGCATGCCATGCAATCACGTGTTTAGTATGTTAAATGTAATTTATCAAGCCATTATTTTATACAAATAGATTTTATCACTTGCAGGGATCGGCCAACCAGTATAAAGGGATTGTTGATTGTGTACAAACCATTGTTAGAGAAGAAGGAGCTCCTGCTCTTTTGAAGGTACTGATCTTCAATATCACCTTATGTGTTTCAGAAATAGAGCATATATGGAATCCACACTCAACATAGGCACATTTTGTTGGATTAGATAGTTTAGAGTTCAGACTAAGCATGTTTGTCCAACTGGTCAAGCATTTGAACTTAGGTCCTTGGGACTAGAGTTCACGTCCGAGCAGCGGTACCTCCCCACCTTGATTCTCTATTTCCTTTCAACTCATGTTGGGCCTCTATCTCCTCTCTTTTAAGGTGAGGATCATTCATCAATCTTATGTCTATTAGAATCCCTAGTTTGGTGCCCTTTTGGTTCTGCATCAGCAAGTGAAGCCCAAACCTTGATACACATAACAGATTAAAAAGTAATCTACGTGTTTCTTAATTCTATGTACATCTTGTGTTCTTTAATTTAGCTATATTATTCTTCATGACCATTTCAGGGTATCGGGCCTAGAGTATTGTGGATTGGGATCGGGGGATCAATCTTCTTCGGTGTGCTTGAGAGAACGAAAAAACTACTCGAAGAGAGGCGGCCTCCTCTTCAACATCCAAAGAGTGACTTGAAAAACTCGTAAGATTTTGGTATCATCTAATTTAGAGTCTGATGCTTTAGACAGGTTTTAGAGTAAACCACAATGCTTTGAGCTGACTTTTAGCAAAGGAATTTTCATAAAAGTGGTCAAGACCTTGAAGCTTTGTCTTATTTGACTTGATTGATATCTGTGTTCATTCAAGATAAATTGAATTGCTTGTTTAAGACCAAGCTCTAAAGGAAAGTTTTTTCATATGTTTGCTTCCGAGCTGTCCCAACTATGATCGACATGTTTTATGAGTCAAAACTTTATTATTAGCGCAGCGCACCAATGCGCAGCTGCCATGTGGCCCCAATGGTTACTTCTTCCCCAATTCTCCAATATTCAATTTCTAACCCCAAGTATAACCCCTCTCCAAATATTTTTATTCATACCTTTCACTTTTCCACCCTATTCTATTCCTATATTTCTCCTAAATAATTTTAGATGGACTGCAAATCACTACTCGATGATAATTATGAAGAGAGGCAAGACGATCATAGCCAACTTCACTCGAAGATCCACATAGATCGGAGATCATATGTCTGATAAGATTCATCTTTTCCAACCTTCTTCATCAACCCAAACCATTGAGGCATCGTAATCAAGTGTTCGGTCAAGGAAAGAAAAAACACCGTCAAGCTGAGGGTGAAGTAGAGGGTTGGCGAAAAAGAACGTTTCTGCCGAGCATGGCTTAACAACTTCGTGGATAAGTTTTTATTTTTATATGAGAATCATTTACCTCAATGAAAATTAAATTGTGATAAACTACAACTAAAACAAAGTTTTTTTTTTACAAATCAAAACAAAGGTTATTAGAATAAACTGATATGATTTGAAACATAAGATTATGAATTAACGACATTATAAGAGCATGTACAATGGTTCAAACGTACAAGGGAACCGTATAAACAAACCGTATAAGAGAACTGTATGTTGATTGTGCAAAATAGTGGTTCTTTGTCTTTGAATTTAACTATGCTTCATAATGGTAAGAACCATATAGGGAACTGTATTGTGAGTGGATGCTGACGGGATGTTGAATTCATATTTATTGATTTTATTAAATTCAGATTTAAAACAGTAAATATTACATAAAATTGAAATAAATTGAAAAAAATAATTAATTATAATTTTATAATTTAATTAACATACATTAAAATAAATTGAAACTAATAATTTTATTCATCTCCGAATAATACCATCAAGTACACAAGTGTTGCATATAAAAATATTTCGTTACTCGTCGTTAGAATGGTAATGCGCTCCAAATCGACCCCATATGTGCTCAATAAGGTCCACTTGTAGTTGTCGGTGCACCCATCATCTGTGACACTGAGTCGAGCATTCAAGCGGTCTCGGTAGGCCGGGGGTTCTCCTTGGTGCCATCGTTGAGCTGGTGTCTTATCTGGCATTTCTAGAGGGGGTGGGGGGTCGAACAACAACTCGTCATCTCTTGCTTCGTACCGGTCGCGTTCATCCTCCACAATCATATTGTGTAAAATGATACAAGTGTGCATGATATCAGTTAAGGTATACTTGCTCCAAACACGAGCGGGGCGGGAAATGGTGTGACACCGGGCTTGGAAGACTCCGAAAGCCCGTTCAATATCTTTCCGAGCACCTTTTTTTACTTTAGCATAGGGATGGCGAATAGACTTTACGAACCGACTCCATAATGGGTAAAAGTCGTCCACCAAATAATAAGATCGGTCGTAACGATGATCGTTGATCTCATACTCCATGACAAGCTCACGCCCAAGGAAAGCGTCGTGGAATAAGTGGTGGTTGTCGAGGACGTTAATGTCGTTGTTCAAGTCAGTCATCCCGATATACGCATGCCAAATCCATAAATCACGGGACGCTACGGCTTCCAGCATAATGGTGGAATCCTCGTGGTGATCTCCCCGGCCATGGTCTCCCTACGATCCGGTTGGGCAATTCTTCCACAACCAATGCATATAGTCAAGACTCCCAACCATACCGGGGAACCCTCAATTGTACGCCGATTCGAGTAGCCGAGTCAAGTCATCTGGTGTGGGTTTACGCTTGTACTTAACCCTGAATACCTCAATAACGACCTTGCAAAAGTGGCGTACACATTCGAGTATGGTATTTACCCCAATACGTAGATATTCGTCCAACGAATCGGTCGAGCACATATAATCAAGCATTTGTATCGTGGCGGTGCATTTTTGGTGCGTTGATAACCCCGTGCGTCCCAAAACGTCCCGCTTCTGAATGAAGTAATCGTCATGCTCCTTCACCTTGTCCATCACTCGTTGAAAAACTGGTCGACACATACGGAATCGACGCTTAAACATATCGGGCCCATACGTGGGCTGCTCGGAAAAATAATCTTGCATCATTCGGTCATGGGATTCGAGACGACCTATGTGAATCTCTCATCGGGAAGGTTCTCCACGTTTGATCCTCTATCTCAATTCGTTGATCATTGGCATCGATCTCTCTATGTCTCTCTCAATTTTTCGTCATAATTGTTCTTCCACTAAACGCATTTGGGCTACAAGCTCCTCATACGATGGACCCTTATCATCAGACATTTTGTATCGAAATGTAGGAGAGAAAATTGGGAGAATATTGTTGATGGTATCGGAGAATGGGGGTGTATTTATAGATAGAATTTATGGGTTTAAATGATTAAAAAATATTATCGTTATCCGACCGTTGCTGACGATCGGATTTTTTTATCCGGCAAGGCCACATGTCGTCTCACGATTGGATGGCACGTAAATTGTGGTTCGCGAACCAAAATCATGTGTCACGGTTTGCAGGTTATGCATAATTTAACGGTTCGCAGTTCGTAAAATTAGCGTCTCACAACACACTACACCGACCCGCAAACCCTTAAATCATAATTCGACGATACGGTTTGCACACGGATCGTTGCGTTGTTTTGTATAAAAGAGTGGTGAATTTTTTTTTGTCCCTTAAAAAATACATGGTGCGTCCATTAAAAGCAGTGAATAATAAATATAAAATAGTGATAGAGTAATGGAACGACGATTTGAGGGAAGCTGTGAAAGAAAGTTAAATAAATGGATGAAATCACAGCCGTCGATTTTGTTTCCTGGTCGTTTCGTCGTCATTATCGGAGATGTGGGACCTACTCTCTGGAAGGCGCACGTGGGCAGTGAAAGAGAGGTGCCCCTAAAAACATTTATTCAATAATTTTATGAGGCCCCACTTGTCCCATACAGTGCCCGGCTTCTGTCCCCTGCCCGTAACTTATCCGGTCACCTTCACACGTGTGACCTGACCAAACCCAAATACCCAATATAACTCACGTTTCCATGATCTTCAGTTATATATTTTGTAACTAATTATGTATTTATATAATTGTTAAGCGATGTTCATTTGTTTTTTTTGAGTAACTATTACTTTCATTCCATTAAAAATGATCGGTACATGTTTGAAAGTCTTGACGGGCCAAAAACAATGATCCTATAACTACTATTACGTTCAGAACGCATTGTATTGGGGAGCCACAAAGGCTACGTAAAGAAGAGAACCAAACTAAATAAAGCAACTAAACCATAACCATAAAACTAGTAGAGTATTGGCGAGCACTGCTCAAGGTAAGGCCTAAAAACCGATGTGCCACCCAAATGCGACACTTGTTAGTCGATATAAAACCGAGCATATGACCTCCAGTATCAGGGTGAGGACAGGGTGACCTCGGGGGGAGTACCCAACTTCTCCCGAGCCCCGCCACACAATTCATGGTGTCTGGCGAGGCTGTTTCCCAGCCCGCGCCTGATCTTCACGAGGTTCACCCGCCGAGCCCCTCTTCATTCTTGGAACTACTGTAAGTTCCTCAAGTGTTCCGGCCCACGAGGCTCCCGATGATCCTCCCGATGACGACCCACTCCCATCTCCACAAGGTGCCCGGGCACCCCCCCTCCCCTCCCCCCCCCCCCCCCCCCCGAGGTACAACGAGCGGAGGGTTTAGATGGCGTATCAGTGGAGCAAATCCCGGAGGCACCCTAGGAGCATGCGTCCAAGTCGTGGCATATCCCTTCTCCATCTGATCCTTCTGTTAGTGATTCAATGACTTGTCAAAAGTATGAATGCACGACATCTCCTTATCGCAGGACGTAGGTGGATGTCCTATACACCCACAATTCCCACAGAAGCCTGAGAGCTTAACATAGGTAAGAGAGCAGTTGATCAGGTCTTGGAACTCAAGGAACCTGAGGCGTATGTTCCGACACAGAGGCCGGTTAAGGGATTTCCAGTAGCGGACCTTCACCGTCCCTCCCCAACACTGGCCGAATTCATCACAAGGAACGTCCACTGTTCCGCCTAGCGCCTCTCCAACCCTAGTGCCCGTAGTCCTGGTGCTAACTATCTGCGGGATAACATGGGCATGTACCCACAGTTGCATCTTATCCATGGCTGGGAGGTCTTGTACGAACGGATCCGTCTCTGCCAGCATCAAGGGCTTGTCGTCGAAGCACCATGGTTCGTGCAGCCGAACCAAATCCCGGTTCTCCTTCCTAGCGAAGTAGAACCCAAACACTCTAGGGGAGACGTCCTTGATGACCAACCCAATAGCCGATTTTCCCCATGCATTTGTGAGGATACGGAGGAGAGTATCCTTGCGAGGTTGACAGTACGTGAGCAGACGACCCACCATCCCATATTGTTGGCGGGAGAGCGCAGCCGGATCAAGCACCCCATTCATGACCGTAACCTCTAAGGGTTCCTCAAACCCTAGGGACTAGCCTGAGAAGCTGTGTTGAATGGCTTGAAGCGGGCTACCATGATCCAGTAGAGGAGACGTGGGACGAGGAGCATAGGGAGGCTGAGGGAGGACGCGATCATTGGGAGCTGTCCCATCTGAAGGAACCGAGGCTGGGGAATAGGCCCATTAACTTGACACTCTGAGAATTAACCCTCAGAATGGTACGACAAGCGTACCGGTCGTCAAGTAGTATTCGAGGTTTAAGTCCGAGATATCGTACCCAAGGAAGCAATTAAGCAATCACTTTAGTTAATTAATTCGATGGTCAAGCTATTCCTATAACGATGTTTGGTTTGTTTAAGAAAATATTAAATTCATGCAAGTACTGAGAATATAAATGATCCGACAACAGAGCACAAATCACAACGGGATTTTAAATCAGAGATAAAAAGCGATCTAGGACATTAACGAGGTTCGAATGTGATGAACAACTTAACAAAGTTCGGTATACATTTGCAACTAATATTATTCTAAGGGCAACGGGAATTCTCTCAATGTAGTCCTAACCATCTCTCGGTCGTATTAGGACCCTAACATACTCAGTCCGCCTAATTATCTCTAATCTAGGTGTAGAGCGGTATATAGCATTATAATCTATGAATTCCTCTAACTTTCGGGTTTCACTCCTATAGCTATTGCACTCGTGTCAGTCTAACCATATTCTGGCTTAGATCAAAACCCGAGCTATTTAATTCCTTTTTCTTCTTCCTAACCTCATTTCTCAATTGTTGGTTAACAAGATTAAATCATACATATACGTGATCAAGGCAATGTAGCATTACGAACAGAATTAAATAAACGATATCCTAATACTAGTTTAACAAATGCATAATCGAAATAATTTTAATCAATTCATCATATCGTTCCCTTAGCCCTAGATCAATATAGGTTTAGTTCATAGCACAGGAATAAGAACAAAAGGAGATGAATAAATCACTGAAATTCATATTAAACGATGAAGAGTAATACAAATATCAAGTTTGAGTCCAATCTACACAAAACCTTTGATGTTCTAATCTCTTGCTTTCGATCTTCTCTCTGAATTCTCCAAGCTCCAAGGTGTGTTTTTCTCCTCAATTTCGTGATCCCCCATATAATGACCTAATATCCCTTTTATATGTTGAGTTAAATCTGATTAAAAACGGGAAATGTCACGCCCCGATTTCAGCGAACCGAACTCGGGACGCGAACTTTTAAAAACATGAACACTTGAAACCTGTTTTCAATAAAAGCTTTGACATTTCCATTTACTTCTCAAAATAATAGCATTTACAATACAAAACGTCCCAACAAGTGGACAAGGTACAACATCCGTCACTAGACTCAACAAAAGTAAAGACCAGACTCCGCTCCAAGCTCCATGAACTTCAAGAGCTAACCTAGTCCGTCCGGTGATCAGTACCTGTAGGAAAAGCAGCTAGGGGTGAGCGTTCGCTCACCTCCACGGATAACAGACTGACTATGGCATAATTAGCAGAAAAAGCCAGTAACACTAAAACCAAACCCAACGCCGGGACTACAGTCCCCAACTCAAGTACTCAACTGACCCACAACCCGTCACCTTCCTCAACAGACTCGACACTCGATAAAAACAGTGTAGAGCCGACACAACTATCGACGACCTCCTCAAGGACTCGAACGAAACGACACAACACCAAACAAGATCACAAAGGATCGCACACCAGCTGCTCAGTAACCAATCTCAATCAGGTCAGGGTTCGACCTATCGCAATTCCTCGACACGAAGTCGGATCAGGCTGTCGACCTTTCAAACTCGCAATTCCTCGACACTAAGTCGGATCAGGCTGTCGACCTTTAAAACTCGCAATTCATCGACACTAAGTCGGATCAGGCTGTCGACCTTTCAAACTCGCAATTCCTCGACACTAAGTCGGATCAGGCTGTCGACCTTTAAAACTCGCAATTCATCGACACTAAGTCGGATCAGGCTGTCGACCTTTAGAACTCGCAATTCATCGACACTAAGTCGGATCAGGCTGTCGACCTTTAGAACTCACCACCCCAGGTAACCACAATCACAATCACAGGCAAGTTCAATCACACAGGCACTCAAGGCCACTCAAGACACCTCAACAGTCAAGACTCGGGTTCAACAACCCCACGGGTACTCGCTGCCACTCAAGACACCAAATTAAATACACGGCTCTCATGGCCACCCCGACTCAACAATTAAATACGGGCTCTCAAGGCCACCCAAACTCAACAATTAAATAAAGCGCACGACAACCTCCGGCATACTCGATGCCTCCAACAGTCCTAAAATCGCTAGTTTCACAAACAACCTCCGGGCATGGTCATATGCCTCCAGTAATTCAATTATCGCTAAGTTCTCTGTTCCTACGACACTACTAAGTGTCACATGCCTTTCTCTTAAACGCTACAATCCCGTATCATGCTTTTCTAATAATTAAATAAATCTACTCAACCCACGACACCCCGGTGTCACATGCAATTCTACCATTAACTTTCCCTAATCAGGGCCGAGATCCGGCTACTTTTCCCTACCTCGTATACAATCCCAAAAGCGCTCCAACAACACCCGAAGCACACTCAGTCACTCGCCGAGCTTCCCCTTGCCTCGGTCCGTAGCACGATCTAAAAGAACACAAATTTAAAGTACTTTTAAACTAGTACGAGTAAACCGAAAATTAATAAACTTAACGCCCAAACGTAACCCCGACAATGCCGATCACTCCCAAACTTCCCAAATACTCGATATTGCCGATAAAGGACCCGTAAGGGCCAGATTCGCCCGACATGGCGAATCTGCCCGGTTTTGGTTAATTGCCTTCCGGGGCTCCAAAAGTCCCCGTTTTCGTTTCTACGGTCTTAGAATATTTCAAGGAACCCAACGCACTTGACGGAATTGAATTCCGACTTCTAAGTCAATTAATTAACGTTTAAAGTTTCCCAAAACCCGTTAATTACAACTTCTCCAATTTAATTCCAAATTTCGATTCGATTAAGGATAAAGTGGTCCGGGGGACGTTTTAAACCACCCGAACATTAAAACCCGAGCAACCGAGCACGTGGGCCCCACCCAAGAGGCTTGGCCGAGACCCTAGGGTTTGAGGGAGGGGCTCGGCCACCAAGTGGTGGCTGCTGCCACCTCCGGCCAGCCACCACATGGCCGGCCGGCCACCACCCACGGTGGCCGGAGCTCCTCCCGAGCCTCCGGTCACCGGAAAACGTGAAATTTCTCTCCCAAACACCTCTAAAACGTCTCCAACACCTCTCTAATCTCTACACAACCCTAAACCAAATTTTATAACCAAACCCTAGCTCTTGAAAATAATCGAAACGAGAATCGGTTCGGGTATTACCGTAGAGGAGAATGAGGGGAACGGGATTGCTCTTTGCTTTGACTCGATCCAAGGGCTCGATCACCAACCCTAGCCCAACCTTCCTTCTTCTCTCTTCTTCTCCTTCTCCTTCTCTCTCTAAAACCTCTCTTCCTCTTTCTAATTTTTAAAACAAATAACAACTAACTCCAATTCCTTTCCCTTTTACCCTATACTCGGCCAACTCACCACATCCACCCATTTTCCCTCCAAAAAAATACACCACCATATACTTGACAAGTGTCAAGGTGGGTCCCATACCTTTTGGAAAATATCTAGTTGATATTTTCCAATCAGATTCGCGAAAAACGGACGTTTCGGGCCCCGAACGGGCACTTTTCCCAAAAATATTTTAAACTGGACGGGCTTCAAGGAAACGGCCCAACTAAGACCGCTACGACGACGGCTAAGCTTTTCGGGTCCAAAACGGTCCTCGAATGGACCAAAACGTCGCTCGGGTGACTTTTCCAGCGAAAAATCAATCTTTCCCAAAATGACCAAGAAGTTGCCCTGAGTCCCCCGTAACTCATTTTAGTCGATAACGGGGTCAACTTAAGTCCGGCATGACCCTCGGGGTCAATTTAAGTTAAGTTAAGTGTCTGTCTTAAAATTTTTAAATTTTCCTGTTTTTCGCAGGTTTGACTGACGTTGACCAGAAGTGGTTATTACAGTCTACCCCCCTTAAAGAAATTTCGTCCGCGAAATTTAAAACAGACGTACCTCGGGAGTCGAACAGGCCGGGATACTTCGCGCGAACCTCGTCCTCGCGTTCCCACGTCGACTCAGCTCCGTGATGTTTCCACTGCACTCGGACCAAGCGGATAATCTTGCCTCCCCGCAGAATCTGCTGCCGTGTGTCCATGATCCGAACCGGCTGCTCCTCATAGGAGACATCATCAGCCACCTCGATATCAGTCCACTCGATGACGTGGGAGGGGTCTGCGTTGTACTGCCGCAACTGGGATACGTGGAAGACGTTATGTACTCTCCCAAGCTGCGGTGGCAACGCCAGACGATAAGCCACGACTCCCACTCTGTCTAAGATCTGGAACGGGCCTATGTACCTCGGAGCCAACTTTCCCCCGCTGCGCCTGAACCGCACCAGCCCCTTCCTCGGGCTCACCTTCAGGAACACGTGATCCCCGACTGCAAACTCAAGAGGTCGACGTCGCCTGTCTGCATAACTCTTCTGTCGGCTCTGCGCGGTCCTCAACCGATCGCGGATCAATGTGACCTTCTCCGTCGTCTCTCTGACAAGATCTGGCCCCAGCAGACTCTTGTCCCCCACCTCTGCCCAGCATACTGGTGACCGACACGGCCTACCATACAACGCTTCGAACGGTGCCATCCCGATACTGGCCTGGAAGCTGTTGTTGTAGGCGAACTCGGCCAATGGCAGGTGGGTCTCCCAAGATCCCCTGAAATCCAGCACACATGCTCGCAGCATGTCCTCCAAGATCTGAATGGTACGCTCAGACTGACCGTCTGTCTGAGGATGATGTGCTGTGCTGAGTAGGATCTCTGTCCCCAGTGCCTTCTGCAGACTCGGCCAGAACCTGGACGTGAAGCGGGGATCCCTGTCAGACACTATCGACACCGGGACCCCGTGGAGGCGCACTATCTCCTTGATATACAGACTGCTCAACTTGTCGACCGGGTCTGTCATCCTCATAGCCAGAAAGTGGGCCGACTTGGTCAACCGGTCGACTACCACCCACACGGCGTCGTTTCCCTTGGGCGATCTCGGTAGTCCACACACGAAATCCATCGTAATGTGCTCCCACTTCCACTGAGCAATCGGTAGTGGCTGTAACAATCCCGCGGGACGCTGATGCTCTGCCTTCACCTGCTGACAAACAAGGCATCTCGACACAAACTCTGCGACTGCTCTCCTCATGCCGCGCCACCAGTAGTGCCTCCTGAGGTCACGGTACATCTTGGTGCCCCCCGGATGCACTGCGAGACGCGAATGGTGTGCCTCTCGTAACACGGCATCTCTACAGTTAACTGGTACGAACAGCCCCCCGCGGTACCGTAGTCCCCAATCAGTACTGTCCTGCCAGCCCACCACCTCGTCACCCCTGACGACTCTCTCGCGGATCTCTGATGCTTCGACGTCCTCCCTCTGCGCCTCCAACACTTGGGCAAGCAGTGAGGGCTGAGCCACTAGGGAGCACATGGCAACACCGCCAGTAACCTCCTCTAGCTCAAGCCCGAATGTGCTCAGCTCCCCCATCATGTCCCACTCTCGGACAGATATGCTGGCGAGGCTCGGAGCCGACTTCCTACTTAAGGCGTCGGCGACAACGTTCGCCTTGCCTGGGTGGTAGTGTAGCTCGAAGTCGTACTCCTCGAGTAGTTCCATCCATCGTCGCTGACGCATGTTCAGGTCTCGCTGGGAAAATATGTACTTGAGGCTCTTGTGATCCGAGAACACCTGAAACCCCTCGCCGTACAGGTAATATCGCCAGCTCTTTAGCGCAAACACGACTGCTGCTAGCTCCAAGTCGTGGGTAGGATAGTTGCGCTCGTGTATCTTCAACTGTCTGGAGCCATAAGCCACAACTCTGCGCGACTGCATCAGCACGCAACCCAGTCCCTCTCCGGATGCATCGCAGTAAACATCATAGCCAATCCCTCGCTCGGGCACCACTAACACTGGAGCTGTAGTCAGTCGAGTCTTCAATTCCGCGAACGCACGCTCACAGTCATCTGTCCACACGAACCCAACACCCTTGCGCGTTAACAGAGTCATCGGTGCGGCTAGTCGTGCAAAATCCTGGACAAATCGCCTATAGTAGCCTGCCAATCCCAGAAAGCTGCGGATCTCGAAAACACTCGTGGGCCGTGCCCACTTCGAGACCGCGTCGATCTTCGACGGATCGACCAGGATACCGTCACGGGATACGATGTGGCCGAGGAATCTCACCTCAGAGAGCCAGAACTCGCACTTCTCCCGGTTGGCATATAGCTGGTGCTCGCGCAGTAGGGTCAGAACAACCCTCAGATGTGCCTCATGCGCCGCCTCGTTCTGCGAATATATTAGGATATCGTCCACGAACACCACCACAAACTGATCCAGGTACGGCCGGAAGATGTTGTTCATCAGGTCCATGAACGCTGCTGGCGCGTTCGTCAGTCTGAATGGCATCACCAGGAACTCGTAATGCCCATAGCGTGTCCGGAATGCAGTCTTTGCGACGTCCCCCTCACGGACTCGCAACTGATAATAACCGGATCGCAGATCGATCTTCGAGAAGTGAGTCGCCCCTCTCAACTGGTCAAACAAGTCATCGATCCTCGGCATCGGGTATCGGTTCTTCACCGTAACCCGGTTCAGCTTCCGGTAATCTATACACATCCGTAGCTCTCCACTCTTCTTCTTCACGAAGAGTGCTGGTGCTCCCCACGGCGATGCACTCGGACGGATAAACCCCTTCTGCTGAAGCTCCTCCAGTTGACGCTTCAGCTCAGTCAACTCTGCCGGCGCAAACCTGTAAGGCGCCATCGATATCGCCGCCGTTCCCGGCACTAGGTCAATCCCGAACTCCACCTCACGAATCGGTGGTAGCCCGCTCAACTCCTCAGGAAAGACCTCGGGGAACTCGCATACCACTCTCGGTAACTCTCGGCTCTGCACAGCCGGTACTTCCTCCCCTGCAGACAACGCCGACAGGAGGACCCCACTCTTACTCCCCAGCACGCACGTCACCTTCGTACCGCCCACTGTCACTGTCACTCGTCGTCTGTAGCAATCGATGTTGGCTCGGTACCTCGACAACCAATCCATACCCAAAATCACATCAAAGGTAGTCATCCCCAACACGAGAAGGTCACCAGGGCAAGGACAGTCTGCGACTCTAATCTCGCAGGCACGACATACTCTAGTCAACGATACACCACCCCCAACTGGGGTGTCCAGGCATAGGGGTGGACTCAACGGCTCTAAGCTCAACCCCAACCTCTCAGCACAACCCGACGAAATAAAAGAGTGCGATGCCCCGGTATCAAACAAGAACAAAGCCCATAAATGATACAACAAACACGTACCCTGGATGGTCTCACGGTACGTGCTAGGTCCTGGGGCTCTGGAGTCGGTGACTGCATATACTCTCCCCTGCGAGGCCTGCTGCCTCTGACCCTGCGCACTGGCTGCTGGATACACGTGACTCTGCTGCTGTCTCGGAATTGGTGCGCTCGTAGACGGCCGTGATGATCTCGGCTGCTGACCCTGTCGAGGGCGACCTCTGGGCGACTGTACTGTCCGCGACTGCTGCGGTCGCTGCACTGATGTCTCCCCCAACTGCTCTCGGCACCATGCCATAGTGTGACCGGCCCGGCCGCATCGGTAACAGCTGATCTCGTCAGCCCTCGACCCCGAGCCCTGGCCTGTCCGGCTAGTAGCTGGTACTGCCGCGGTTCCTCCCCTCGTCGGACAGTCTCGCTGTAAGTGGTCTGGTTGCCCGCAGTGATAGCATGACGGCCTCCTCTCTGAGGCGACTGGCCCCACTGATGCCACTGACCCCTGCTGTCTCGATCCACTCTGATGAGGCGGTGGTCGGAAGGATCCCGCGGTCCTCTGCCTCCGCGAGTCTCGTGAGTCTGACGGCCCTGCCCAACTGATCGGCCGAGGTCGGACCTCACGGCTCCTGACTGCATCCCTGGCGCCCTGCTCTACTATAGCTGCGGTGTCCACGAGGTCGGTATACTTCCGTATCCTCAAGGCGAGAACCTGGTTCCGGATGCCCAGCCTCAGTCCGTCCTGGAACCGCAGGCAACGGTTCGCCTCGCTCGTCACCATCTCAGGCGCGAATCTGGCCAAGGCTGTGAACCTGGCTTCGTACTCTCCTACCGTCATCCCCCCTTGCTCCAGGTCTAAGAACTGCCGATGTCGCTCCAGCCGAGCCGACTCGGGGAAGTACTGTGCCATGAATACCTCCTGGAATACGCTGTAGTCGTATCCGACCGTGTCCTTCACCCGCCCCCACCAGTGGTAGGCGCTGTCTCTCAGCTGATGGGCCGCGAAGGACACTCTCCGACGGCCATCCTCGACACCCGATGTGTCCAAGTCTCGTGTGACCTGCTCTATCCATCGCTCAGCCAGGTCGGGATTCGGCTCCCCGACAAAAACAGGTATCCCGAGCTTCAGGAAATCTAGTAGCGCTCGGGAGGTAAGATCCTCTGTCTGAGCGGCCCTCACCGGGACTGCGGCTGCCTCTGGTGCTGGCGAAGCCGACTCTCGGCTGGCGATGATCGCCACCAAACTCTGAACGGTCCTGGTAAGCTCATCCAGGGCAGTCATCACTGGAGGGTCCGCGACTGGCGGAACACTGGGGGTGCCTGCAGACGGCCCCGCATCACTCCTCCTGTCTTCTCCGACAGGAGTACCCTGTGCCTCCGCATAGTCGGCGGGCTCGACGGTCGGCACCCTCCCTGGTGCCCCTGCTGACCGTCCCCGCCGGCCTCGCGTGGGTGCCTGGCCCCGCGTTCCTGATGGTCGTCCCCGCTTACCGCGAGCCATAAACAGTATCCTCTGCACGGATACACGCAAACGTTCAGTTTGCGAACTTAAATAAAAACGACAGTACAAACGCACTAACGTCCACCCTCTTAAGCTTACACTAACGTGCTTATCACTAAAGCGCTACACCGCTCAAGCTAAACGTACTTTATATACTAGCATTAGTAAACGAGACCACAACGAGACCGCACCGACGTGAACCAAACAAGCGACGGCAAACCAACCCACACAACACGACGACCCCCGTTCACCGGGCCAATCAAAAATCAAACATATGCCCATAGGGCCAATCAAGTTCAAGACATGCCAACAGGGCCAATAATTTTAAAACCTTCACCCTTTCATTTTAAAACTTCGTTCCTTGACATCACGTAGTTACAACCCGGTTCAGGCGTCCCCGAACCACGTTGTACCGACTTGACATCAACACCGTCACGTTCGACTACAGGAGCGCTCCTGAGTCGACCCGCGACAGTTAAAACAGTTCACGCAATCACACACAATCAGTATGCCAGCAACAAAATACTGTAACATACGCACAAACACAAAGAAGACTCAAGACATGACGGGTCTACACTGACTCGACTCTCCCCCCTAAGTGACGGACAGTCCGAGGTTTGAAACCTCGAGCTCTGATACCAAGCTGTCACGCCCCGATTTCAGCGAACCGAACTCGGGACGCGAACTTTTAAAAACATGAACACTTGAAACCTGTTTTCAATAAAAGCTTTGACATTTCCATTTACTTCTCAAAATAATAGCATTTACAATACAAAACGTCCCAACAAGTGGACAAGGTACAACATCCGTCACTAGACTCAACAAAAGTAAAGACCAGACTCCGCTCCAAGCTCCATGAACTTCAAGAGCTAACCTAGTCCGTCCGGTGATCAGTACCTGTAGGAAAAGCAGCTAGGGGTGAGCGTTCGCTCACCTCCACGGATAACAGACTGACTATGGCATAATTAGCAGAAAAAGCCAGTAACACTAAAACCAAACCCAACGCCGGGACTACAGTCCCCAACTCAAGTACTCAACTGACCCACAACCCGTCACCTTCCTCAACAGACTCGACACTCGATAAAAACAGTGTAGAGCCGACACAACTATCGACGACCTCCTCAAGGACTCGAACGAAACGACACAACACCAAACAAGATCACAAAGGATCGCACACCAGCTGCTCAGTAACCAATCTCAATCAGGTCAGGGTTCGACCTATCGCAATTCCTCGACACGAAGTCGGATCAGGCTGTCGACCTTTCAAACTCGCAATTCCTCGACACTAAGTCGGATCAGGCTGTCGACCTTTAAAACTCGCAATTCATCGACACTAAGTCGGATCAGGCTGTCGACCTTTCAAACTCGCAATTCCTCGACACTAAGTCGGATCAGGCTGTCGACCTTTAAAACTCGCAATTCATCGACACTAAGTCGGATCAGGCTGTCGACCTTTAGAACTCGCAATTCATCGACACTAAGTCGGATCAGGCTGTCGACCTTTAGAACTCACCACCCCAGGTAACCACAATCACAATCACAGGCAAGTTCAATCACACAGGCACTCAAGGCCACTCAAGACACCTCAACAGTCAAGACTCGGGTTCAACAACCCCACGGGTACTCGCTGCCACTCAAGACACCAAATTAAATACACGGCTCTCATGGCCACCCCGACTCAACAATTAAATACGGGCTCTCAAGGCCACCCAAACTCAACAATTAAATAAAGCGCACGACAACCTCCGGCATACTCGATGCCTCCAACAGTCCTAAAATCGCTAGTTTCACAAACAACCTCCGGGCATGGTCATATGCCTCCAGTAATTCAATTATCGCTAAGTTCTCTGTTCCTACGACACTACTAAGTGTCACATGCCTTTCTCTTAAACGCTACAATCCCGTATCATGCTTTTCTAATAATTAAATAAATCTACTCAACCCACGACACCCCGGTGTCACATGCAATTCTACCATTAACTTTCCCTAATCAGGGCCGAGATCCGGCTACTTTTCCCTACCTCGTATACAATCCCAAAAGCGCTCCAACAACACCCGAAGCACACTCAGTCACTCGCCGAGCTTCCCCTTGCCTCGGTCCGTAGCACGATCTAAAAGAACACAAATTTAAAGTACTTTTAAACTAGTACGAGTAAACCGAAAATTAATAAACTTAACGCCCAAACGTAACCCCGACAATGCCGATCACTCCCAAACTTCCCAAATACTCGATATTGCCGATAAAGGACCCGTAAGGGCCAGATTCGCCCGACATGGCGAATCTGCCCGGTTTTGGTTAATTGCCTTCCGGGGCTCCAAAAGTCCCCGTTTTCGTTTCTACGGTCTTAGAATATTTCAAGGAACCCAACGCACTTGACGGAATTGAATTCCGACTTCTAAGTCAATTAATTAACGTTTAAAGTTTCCCAAAACCCGTTAATTACAACTTCTCCAATTTAATTCCAAATTTCGATTCGATTAAGGATAAAGTGGTCCGGGGGACGTTTTAAACCACCCGAACATTAAAACCCGAGAAACCGAGCACGTGGGCCCCACCCAAGAGGCTTGGCCGAGACCCTAGGGTTTGAGGGAGGGGCTCGGCCACCAAGTGGTGGCTGCTGCCACCTCCGGCCAGCCACCACATGGCCGGCCGGCCACCACCCACGGTGGCCGGAGCTCCTCCCGAGCCTCCGGTCACCGGAAAACGTGAAATTTCTCTCCCAAACACCTCTAAAACGTCTCCAACACCTCTCTAATCTCTACACAACCCTAAACCAAATTTTATAACCAAACCCTAGCTCTTGAAAATAATCGAAACGAGAATCGGTTCGGGTATTACCGTAGAGGAGAATGAGGGGAACGGGATTGCTCTTTGCTTTGACTCGATCCAAGGGCTCGATCACCAACCCTAGCCCAACCTTCCTTCTTCTCTCTTCTTCTCCTTCTCCTTCTCTCTCTAAAACCTCTCTTCCTCTTTCTAATTTTTAAAACAAATAACAACTAACTCCAATTCCTTTCCCTTTTACCCTATACTCGGCCAACTCACCACATCCACCCATTTTCCCTCCAAAAAAATACACCACCATATACTTGACAAGTGTCAAGGTGGGTCCCATACCTTTTGGAAAATATCTAGTTGATATTTTCCAATCAGATTCGCGAAAAACGGACGTTTCGGGCCCCGAACGGGCACTTTTCCCAAAAATATTTTAAACTGGACGGGCTTCAAGGAAACGGCCCAACTAAGACCGCTACGACGACGGCTAAGCTTTTCGGGTCCAAAACGGTCCTCGAATGGACCAAAACGTCGCTCGGGTGACTTTTCCAGCGAAAAATCAATCTTTCCCAAAATGACCAGGAAGTTGCCCTGAGTCCCCCGTAACTCATTTTAGTCGATAACGGGGTCAACTTAAGTCCGGCATGACCCTCGGGGTCAATTTAAGTTAAGTTAAGTGTCTGTCTTAAAATTTTTAAATTTTCCTGTTTTTCGCAGGTTTGACTGACGTTGACCAGAAGTGGTTATTACAGGAAACACAGCTCGAAATCGCGTTTCTGACGTCTGCACTGTCGCATGCACGCCGTGCATTTCAGGGTGCATCTTAAGTTGCACCGGTTATTTGCACGACGTGCAACTTTCCGGTGCAGATTTTTTTGTCTCTGATCTGGATGCACCACCAGGTTGCACGCCGTGCAACAAGTGGTGCACTGCTTCTTTGCACCCCGTGCAAAGAACTGGTGCACCTTAATGACACTTCTGACCAGCTTCCAATTTGGCTCCGTTTCGCTCCCGTTTCACCCCTTTTTGCTCCAATTGCTTGGCGAACTCTGAAATAAGACCGATTACACAAAATGAGAGTAAAATGCATCATTTTATATTAACTCAGGATTAAAAAGAACATAAACGTGGGCTAATGACATCCGAAATAGATGTATTTTATGTACACATCAGGCGGGATGTGATCAACGGTAGGAAACACAAGAGCCTTACCAGGCGCTGGCCACAACCCGTCCGCAATTAGCAGCCGATGAGCCTCCACAACCCTAGGCAAAAGCTGAGGGGGCGGTGAAATAGCAGCATGTTTCGGGGGGCAGCCTCGCCGCCTATGAGGCGGCTCCGACGACGGAGGATGATCCCCCGGTGCATAGGCTTCCATTGTCAGCATCAATGGGGGATCCGAGGGCGGGGGCGGCGAGTCTCGGGGCGGAACCAACTTCTGTGCCGAAGCCTTCTTCTTCCGTGGCGCTCGCTTAGGTCTTACAATCTCATGCGACAGGCAATGAGGAGGAATGCCCACCAGTCCCGCTCCCACGCCAGTAGCGAATGGGGCAAGGCCCTCCGGAGTCGCGCCCACGCCAGCGGCTGATGGGACAGGATCCGAGGCAATGACCTTCGGGGAGGCAGGCCGCGAGGGTGGAGTAGACATGGGAGGAGACCCGGTGGAGAAGCAGAGCGCGCAGCCTGATCGGCGTAGTACACAGAATTACGAGAGCACATGGTGATTAGGGTTTAGAGGGTCTCGACAGAAGCGAGGAGAGAGCGATTTCATTTGTTTATTTATTTAGCATAGAAAAGGGATTTTATTGACATAGAGGATAACATCTGACAAGACAATAATAAAAATTGTAAAAAATAAAAAAGCGATACATAATAATTATAGCTAAATGTGAGTAGTCTTATAGCTAAGTGTGAGGCACGAGCCTTATACTTAAATTGTTCGGTTTTCCCTGATTAAATTTGAGGGGTAAATCTTTTTGACGATGGTCGCACGGTCGTAGCTCAATTCGTACTTTATCTTACTCGGCCTGAAAATGCTCGTGTTGTCTGATAAACATGTTGGTCATTAGGAAAAGACCCCTAAATGGCAGCGAGGAGAATACTAGGCATCCAGGGAGAACACTAAGAAAAGGAGGGGACTACGGGTCGAGATGGCAGGGCGGGGTGTGCGTCCCCAAACACACCCCATTACTCGATCTCCACTCATGGCTCTTGCGAGGATGCTTCACAGACCTTACCACTATGTCCTTCAGGAGATCAATCAACGTCGGGGGTGGAGTGTCCTCATCCAACAGAGGGTGCTAGAGCAGCCCTGCATAAAGGCCCTGAGTAATCGGGTGTGCCACAATCTCAACGTTGGACACTGGATCGAGCCTCCGGTGATCTTTATTGGTCGAAGGGTGGCAGAGAACATGTGGGACCCTAGTAGACCCACCAACGATAGGTAACCAGAATCGCGATGAATGAGGTGGAGGTTGTAGCACTGGTAGCAGGGCGGCCGAGTGATCGGCGCAGGAGAAGGAGGATAAAGTGGTGATGCTCGATAGCAAGCGTTGGTGGGAGAACGAACCGCCTTTGATCTCTTCCCCCAACCATGCCGAGAGGGGGATCCAAAACAAAGATGTTATGGTAGATGAAGAAAAGGTGGGGTGATACTGGAGCTGTAGTAGATGGTCGAAATGGTGCTTGTATAGGAGAAAGATACTCTTTGTGTGAGTAACTAGGGTCAGCTGGTGAGAAATAGTATTCTAATCTTTAAACAAAATCAATCGTAAAATGTTCAAGTGAGCACAAGGCACACGATGTTCATTTGTTTATAGTAATTCTACTTGTTTAGCATAATATTGGTAAAGTACAAAGAAATTGAAATTGAAAATACAAATTTTAACAACAAATGCGAAAACCCTAGCCGTCACATACTCTTTTTTCCGCCATTGTAACTACATAGATACATGACACGATACACAATCTTCGTGTGTGTCATGGTCTTGAATCTTAGGAGAAGTCATGTTTTTCTCCCTCATGCGTTCAAGTCTCAACGTTGTTATGCTCGAAGGACGGGTTATCTCCGAAGGTGATCCGTGGTTACCTGTTGTGATGGTTTGTTCCCTCACACCTCTGAGTCTCAGCCCCGTTGTGTTTGAAGGATATGGAATCTCCAAAGGCAATATGCAACTACCTGTTGTGGTGGTTCTCTCCTCCATGTCCCCGGGTCTCAGCGTCACTATATTTAAAGGTTTGGACGTCTCTAGAGGTGATCAACATCTACCTACTGCAATGACTCTCTTCTCCATCGGCCTAGCTTCCTGCGCTATCACAACCATAGCTATAGATGAACCAAAGATTCTTATCACCGAAGACGATCAGGGTTCGATATTAGGTGTCTTAGTTGGCCCACATAATCAGACGAGGTCTACTACGCATAGCTTCGCCAAATCTAATGAGGGCTCTTAGAGGTTTCAGGTTGTTAGGGAGGATTGGAAACCGACCCCTTATAGGGTTTCTATACCAGTCTCGGAGCTCCTTCCCCGAACCATGCGCATCACCCCGACTGCGATTTTCATATGAGGCTCCATAAGTATATAGGCTCATATAATTGACCTCAGGTCGAGTTGGGATTGATTTTCTTGTTTTATAGTTCTGTTACATTTCGATTAGTAATTGGATGTTTCGATATAATCGATTACGCATCAGTTATAATTATAGGATTAGGTGTAGAATAATCTACGAATGACTTGTTATTCTACTATTCTTCTTCCGGTTACGTTTAAGTATTAATAAAGTTGTTCCTTTCGCTCATTTTTTTAAAACATTATTATACCTCCTTGGCTACCTAGCATACTCCTCCTTTAAGGGTCTCTGTCGCGGGACTAGCGTGTTTTTTTAGGAAAAACTATCCACCTTAGTCGAGTCAGGAAAAAGGGTAGATGCACATCACCACGAGAATAGAGATGCATCCCCTTAGTTGTCACCCGGATTAACCGAACATTTTAATTATAGGGTAAGCGTTTTGAGCATATCTGAGATTTTGTCTAACTTTTCTTTCATGTTTTTATAATAAAACTTTCTCATTATGCTAAAAATATTATCATAATTATGTATTAGACAATTAAAATGTCAATTATTGAACTATTACATACTCTTGCAATATATCAACGATTTTAAACATGTCCCCAAGGGACATTATAATTGTTAAGGCTCAAACCCTAGCTTCTACTGCAAGCTACGTTAGGATTTTGGCGCCTCCGCTGCTTCCGTCCAACGTCGAAGGTTTGCCTACTCCACCACCCTCGGGGGCTGGCTCTGCTCCCCAAGCGCCACCGGACTCTGCCCTACCCAGCGCTCCGCAGCCAAAGGTGGCCCCTGTCACCACTCTGTCGCCTCTATTGGTACAGGATCCTTTTCGAGGAAATACTCCTATGTCTGAACCGGAGAGGGAAGAACCAGGACGGAAGGAACTAGAGTCCCTTTGCGAGGGGGTCTGGGTTCCCAATGCTGACCGTGTTCCTTTGATTCCAGCGTTGTTCTCACCGCCGCCGGGTATGATCCACCGTCGTAGGAACTTCAAGTCAAAAGAAGCCGGATCCACCTCGAAGGCTCCAGTTATGTCGGTGTCTCTAGACTCCCATCTGATCAGCTCCAAGATGGTCTATCGGCCTACTCCTTAGAGGAGGAAGAAGAAGTAGAGGTGGAGGTATTGTATGTGCCAGTATGTCTATCGATCCTGACTCGGCAACAATTTTCCATGATGGGCAAATGGTGGACCTCCAAGCCACCCTGTAAGGAGGTTCTTCTAAGGATCATCACTAAGGCGTGGGGGAAGTCGGTCGAAGTTCTGGTAATCCAAGACATCAGCCGGGGGGATCTTCGGGTTTTACTATGAAACGAAGACAACATGTGCATGGGTTCGAGGGAACGAGACGTGGTGCTTCGATAGACGGCCACTTCTATTGGGTGATCTGAACCCGCTGGCTAGGGGGGCCTCGCACTCTGGATCGACTTCAACTATAGGTACATGCCCATGGACTTCCCCCGTTGGTACAGACCAAGACCACAAGAGAGACGATCAGCTCTACTTTAGGATTGTGTGTTGATGTCCTATATGACCAATAAGAGACCTGCTGGGGAGGAACAATGAAGGTCATATTTTGGCACCTTGTAGAGCGCCCTCTTCGCCGACAACTTTTGCTTCGTTTTCGGGAATTTCCCGACCCGATTCGTGTCACACTTACTTATACAAAACTGCCAGTGTTTTGTTTTGATTGTGGAATGATCGGTCACATGGTGGCCAAATGCGTCCGGGAGGTGGTGGGTGCTCCAGGGTTCGACTCCTCTATCCTGGAGTTCCAGAAGGACTGTCAGACCAGACATATGCAATAGATTGGGACGGTCAGGCGTCCCGTAAATCGATATCCTCGACTTATGCATCTAAGGGCCCCTTGTCTCGCAGCAGGGGTCCAATAGTATCCCCGACTACTGTACCTAACGGTGCGTGCCCTCGAAGTGTCCCCCAGACCCGCTCGGTCGATCCGGGCTGGAAGAACTTGGTGATCGACCAGCTCTCTGGTAGTGGGAAAGTCGACACCCCGGACCTGCCTGGGCATAGAGGTAGAACTAGACTTGGAACTGGAGATGGGTCTTGTATTAGAGCAGTAGTCGGGGGAGTGAAGAGGGGGTCCACTAAGGAATCCCGGGAAGATCAAGACAGGGCGGGGAAGCAGCCCTGCTTAAAGGAATATAGTGCTCTAGGGACTGATCCTAGGAGGGGTCCCTAGGAAGAGAGCTCTGCCTCCCTTAGCTACTGATGACAACATGTTCGGTCGCACTCTACAGGGTATGCATCAACTAGGCAATACCTTGAGCAGCAGTCATTGACTTTGTCGTAGTTTAGCTTTTATTTCAGTTCACCTTTATGGCTCCTCAAACATTGCCTGTGTCGGTTCACTTTTTTCAGAGTTATGTGTAGAAATACCTTAGGAGCTCTCGATACCATGTAATGATTATTTTAATTAATAATATATGAGTACCTTTTAGTAAAAAAAATATATAGGGAAAATATCATATTGGTACCCTTAACTATACGTTTTTAACACATTGGTACCCTTAACTAATTTAATCACTAAAAAGATACCTTAAGTTTCCAATCAGTAACACGTTAGTGTTTTCCATCCATTTTTGGACGGAAAATGGTCATGTGCAATGCACATGACCTTAAACTTTCAAAAAATGACAAAAATACCACTCTAAGTTCAAACCCTAATTATTCTTTTACCTTATTTCTCCTACGCAACCTTCATCTCCCCCATTTTTGTTCATACATACGACTCCTTCATTCTGTTTCTCCTTCATTCTGTTTCTTCCCCAGCCTTCATCTCGACCACCATGACCATTTTTCGTCCAAAAATGGACGGAAAACACTAAAGTGTTACTGATTGGAAACTTAAGGTACCTTTTTAGTGATTAAATTAGTTAAGGGTACCAATATGTTAAAAATGTATAGTTAAGGGTACCAATCTGATATTTTCCTAAAAAAAATACACCTTAGTTTTAGAGGTTAAAACGCATCATGTTACAACTCTAAATTATTATTTGTTTTAATTATGAAAATTTTGATGATAATTATTGCCTCATAGTTGACTTACTCTTACATGATGTATGTTTGTTTAAACATATGATTGATACGAAGATACATAACTAAAAAAAAAGTTTAAGATTGTAATAACAAAAGTTGTAACATGATATTGAAATATGGAAGATGCCCTCTCACGTCCCAAGAGCTCATCATCATGGATACAAAACATTGACGACGAAAGGAAGCAAATGGAGCAAACAAATGGGCAGTCCTTTTGCAAACAAATGGAAGTTTAGGGAAAAGGTGGTCCAAAGAAAATGTGGAACAATGAGGAACCAATTATTCATGAAAGGTTTTAATGTTATTATTTTTCTATTCGCAAAAAATGTGATATAATGATGAAATTGTAGGGTAAGAGAAGCAGAAGTTGCATGAAAATGAGGACTGCACTTGAATGGTCCTCGAATCATTTATCTATAAATATCGGGGCTGTCCCAGGGTAGGACCCTACCCTTCTTTAATACCAATTCACCGTTTTTTATATTTTTTTTATTTAATAAAATCTGAACTCACCTTATTTTTAAATATTGAATAAAATAAATACAATTATGTTATTAATGTTTCAACTCTGTATAAAAAAAATGACTGATATTTAAGTGAAATTATTAAAGAAATGTATATATCTACGCATATCTTGGTCTTGCCTTAGCCTTTTGGGATTATGCTTCCTTTGGTTAACTCGGAATGCTAGAGTTTTTCAAGGAGCTCTGATCCCTGATCCGTCTATCATTCTTCGGAGAATTCAGTTCGGGAAACTTACGTTACTTCAAGCGAATCGCCGAGTCCCGCCTCCTAGCTCCTGGATGGTGTCGCCGACTCTTGCTCTCTCTCAGCCTGCTTGAGCTCCTCCTTTCCTTTTCTTCTCTTTCGGCCTCTTGGGTCTTGTACAATTTGTTTGGATCTTTTTGTTAGTTTGGTGGTTTGTGGTTTCGTTTCCGGAACCCACGTCACTTTTTAATGCATTATTTATTTTCTGATAAAAAAAACATTGATTGACGAGAGAAACAAAACAAAAATGATTTAGACTTCAGAATCTAGTGTCGTCATAACGGTTAAGTGGGTTATTTGTTCAAATGAGCGATATGCGAACTATTTATATGCTCATTGTATGAATTGTCATGATCGTTCACTTAATTAACATTATACACATTTAAATTAGTAAGAAAAATGATAGGAACTAATGCGTCAATAATATTCTCTCAAAAAAACTCTACGAGATTGTCTTTCTCTTTTTTGGCAGTGGTCAATGGCCTCCATGAACTTGGTCGCGGAGGCTATCGGTGAAGTCCTCTCCCCCTTCTTGTCCTCTTCTCTAGCTCCTCCTTCAACAGTCGCTCTCGCCTGCATAGCAACTGCAACCTCTTCTGTCCGAGCACAGCCGTTGTCGCCTTTGTTATGTCCCCCGCCATTTTCGGATCTACGATTTGGCCATGCGAGCCGCCAGTGGCTACTCTCCTCATCGTCGTCAATCGAGATAACACCGAGTCTGAGAGACTATAGTGAGCCTCAAAGGCTATTCTAAAATCGATCTCTACTGTTTATGGCTTCGATTTGCCATGATTTGGTTTTGGTAAATTTTTACCAACCGAACAACCGCACGAACTGCTTAGAGAGAGTATTGGAGCGATATTGTCAGTGGATTTGGGATCCGGGGCCTACCCACCATGACCCGGGATCGACGTTGCTTGGCCATCCCGGGAGGAGCAAGGAAGCAACTCATTTTTTTTTCTGTATTAGTTTGGTTTTCTATTCTATGTTTAGTTTGGATTGTTGGACCTTTTTTATAGACGATGAAATTATTACTACTCAGATTTCCAAGATGGAGGTTGTTGGACCTTTTTGATTGTTGATCTATCCCTTGTTTTTTGGGGCGGTCAGACGTGGTCTCAATTTCTTTTTGTTGTCTGTGATGTCAAAACATATTATTTTTACGAGTCCACGAGCGCTGGGTATGCTAAGTGGGACTCATACTATATTACCGGTTATGCATCTTGACCTCGTTACCGTCTCAAAAAATAAATAATAAGAAAAATTAACTTTATTACTCAAGTGACACTTGCACAACATTAATTACAAGTTTTCACAATTAAATTTACAATAGTACTATTCACGAGAAAATAAGGTATCAAAATTAACATTCTCATTCAATACAAGTGGGATATGCACATTTTCTTACAAGAACCTTAACAACAACCTTTTATGTATTAATAACATGAATTTTTAAAGAGACAAAGATTACATTATACATACACTAAATGCTACAGAGATCATCACATCGTCATAAAAGTCCAGAGATCCAGAGTCCTAATATCTGTATTGCTGATGAGGCCAAAAGAAGTGGTAAAAACTTGATTAGACCCCAAAATCCTCATCACTCTTTCAATTCAGTCCCTTCTTTTATGGTCATACTCATATCCGCCAACTCTACACCCCCAAAACCTCCCTCGTCCGTGGCAATGGTCGACGCCGAGTCCATCCCCGAACCCGCCTGAATCTCCTTAAACATCTTCATCACCTGAAGCATCGTTGGCCGGAGCCAATACCGGTCGTCAAGGCACGCGGATGCGACCTTCAAATGTTGTAACAACTCAATCTCCAATGTCGGATCCTCCTTCATCAGCTCCGGATCGAACACATCGCTGATCTTGAGCTTGGCGTGTTGCTTCACCCAACCAACAAGGTTGTTATCCCCGAAGTCAGCAGAATCGGTCGGTCTCCGACCGGTGAGAAGCTCGAGGAGTACCACTCCGTAACTGTAGACATCACCTTTGGTGGTGCACCGGAAACTCTGGTAGTACTCCGGGGGCACGTACCCAGGCGTGCCCGCGAGCGTGGACACGCTCAAGTGCGTGTCCATGGCGCTCATCAACCTGGCCATCCCGAAATCGGAGACACGCGCCTCTAGGTTCTCGTCAAGCAACACATTGCTCGATTTCATGTCTCGGTGAATAATGTGAGGTATGCAGTTATGGTGGAGAAACGCTAACCCTCGGGCAGCCCCTATCGCGATCTTACTCCTCGCAGTCCAATTCAGTTTAATCCCGGCCTTGCGCTGATCGTGCAAAACGTCCTCCAAGCTTCCGTACTTCATGTACTCGTAGACCAGAAGCCTCTCGTCCCCGACTTTGCAGTATCCGAGGAGAGGTACGAGGTTTCGATGCTTGATCTTCCCGATCGTCTCCATCTCGGCCGTGAACTCCCGGTCGCCCTGCCCGCTGACGTGTATCAATTTCTTGATCGCCACGATGCTCCCGTCTTTCATCTTAGCTTTATAAACGTCCCCGAAACCTCCTGACCCGATTAGACTATCGTTGTGGAACCCGTTGGTGGCCTCGAGAAGGTCAGCGAACGTGAGCTTTCGTAGGGGCATCTCGAATGTGGCCAGATTGATGCTCAATGCTTCCCGAGCACCGGTCAGCTTCCAGCTCGTATTGTTAGCGGTTCCTGAATGACTGTTACTATCGATGTACACGTCCAGGCTCGATTGCTTCTTCTTCCTCCGTTTCTTGGTCTCGATTGCTACTATGATTAGACCCACAATGCAGAACAGCGAGAACAACAATCCCATTGCCACCGAACCCGCCAGAGATGCTTGCTTCTGATGAGACTTCTGATGCTGGTTGTTGTCACTTCCGGCGGGAACACAGGCCGCAAGAGGCAATCCGCAGAGACCGGTGTTGTTGGCAAAGGCCGAGGCTTGTAATAACTCGAGCTGGCCTGACTGAGGGATCATTCCCGATAACAAGTTATTCGAAAGATCGGCTTCTCCTATTGAAGATAGACTTGAAAATGTCTGTGGAATCGAACCTTCGAGCTTATTAGTGGAGAGATCGAGGATTGCTAAGCTCTTCATGCTTCCGAGCTCTTCCGGGATCGTGCCCGAGATGTTGTTATGACCCAGATTGAGGATGAAACAATAGTACATGATTCCGATCTCCTTGGGGATGCTACCGGAGAGCGTGTTGTGAGAGACATCGAAGAAGATCATGGACCCGTTTTGGGTGAATGTAGGTCCGACCACACCCTTATACACTCTGGTGAAGTTACAAGGATTCCTCGTCGAAACACGATTCAATTGTTCCTGTCTAATACCCACGAATTCTAGCAAGCTTCCGGCACCATGGCACTCCTTGCTGCCATCGTTTTTGATGTAGACATACATTTTCTCAGAGACGAAATTGACATCAATGCTGCCGGATTGCTTGAAGAGCTCCGGTGGGATCGAGCCGTTTAACTGATTGGTATTGAGGTCGACCCACACCAAGCTCCGGCAGTCCCCGAGCTCCTTCGGGATTGGGCCGTAGAAAGAGTTGTTGCTGAGCTTCAGGATTACTAGATTCGAGAGCTCCCCAATCCAACTGGGGATTTCGCCGGTCAGCTGATTGTTCGACAATGAGATCCAGTTCAGATTGGAGCAGTTCCTTAGGCCGGAGGGAATGGTTCCGGTGAGGAAATTGAAGTCGAGTATCAAGTTCTCGAGGGTCCTGATGTTCCGGAGCTCGTCGGGGATTTCTCCGGTGAGCTGATTGAGCAGCAATATGAGGTCCCGGAGGTTCGAGAGCGAGCCGAGGCTTGGAGGGATGGTTCCTTTGAGGTAATTGAAGCTCAAGTCAAGCGAAACGAGCTGGGCACAGTTGCTGAGAGTTGCAGGTATGGTTCCATCTAGCATGTTGTTCTGAAGATAGAGCTCTTTGAGTTTGCTATTGGGGTCTTGACACAAACCCGCCGGAACCGGCCCGGTGAAGCTGTTGGAGCTGAGATCGAGGGTCTCTAGATTGGTCATTTCCGATAGAGATTCCGGCAGTTTGCCGGAAAATGCGTTGTACCCAAGACCCAGTTTCTTCAGATTGGTTATCTGGAGGAGGGCTTCAATCGGGAGATTTCCGTCGAGTTTATTGCTAGACAAATCGAGAGATTCGAGCAAAGAACAAGAGCTGAGGCCAGTGGGGACCGTACCGGTGAGGTTGTTGTAGGAGATATCGAGCTTGGTGAGGTTGGCGCAATCGGCGGTGAGGTGGGTCGGGAAGTCTCCGGCGAACTCGTTGTGTGCGAGAGAGAGGAACTGTAGATTGGCGGTGGGTATCGCCGGGACCGGCCCAGAGAAGTGGTTGGATGATAGGTTGAGGAAGGTGAGCTGCTTGCAGGAGGAGAGCGCGACTCCCAAGTCGCCGGCGAACTTGTTGCCGGATATGTCGAGGTGCTCAAGGGCGGCGCAGCCGCCGAACGAAGCTTCGGCTACGGAGGAGGAGAAGTTGTTGGCGGAGAGATCTAGATACTTCAGCTTCTTGCAACTGGCGACGGTAAAATCACCCACCACTTTGTTCCCTTTCAGCGAGAGCTGCTCCAGGTCGGCGCAGCCGCCGGATAGGACCCAAGGGACGATGCCGGCGCCTGAGATCTTGTTGTGCGAGAGATCCAGAACCTCGAGACTGAGCTTCAAACCACCTGATTCCTTCGCCGGAGACTCGAGGAAGTTGCCGGAGAGGTTCAGAGATTTCAAAGACGAACAAGCAGCCAACGAGGACAGATCAGATAACTCGCCGGAGAGTCCGTTCCCGGCCAGATCTACAGAGCTGAGCGACGAACTGCACTTGGATCCAGAAGGAAACGAAGCGGCGCCGGTCAAGTTGGCCGATTTGAGCGAGAGCTTCTCCAGTCGGTCGAGGGTCATCAGTAAAGTCCCTACAAGCCGGAACTCGGTGCTCAACGACACGCCGGTGAGATTGACCTCCGAGACCCGGTTCGATTCTCCGCAGGTAACGCCCAAGAAGAAACATGGGTTTTGTCCGGCGACCCAGTTCGGGAGAAGGGTCGGGTCCGGAAGGCTGTTCCTGAAGTCGACGAGGCTTTGGGCGTCCCTGTACACAGCAGCAGAAACAGAGCAAGACGAAGGTCCGAAACAGAGCAAGGCGAGAGAAATCAGAAGCACAGGAACCATATTTGACGAAATGGGTATCCAGAAACAGAAGGCGCAGAGAGGAAGACCCACCGGGATTAGGGTTTCAGGTCCGCCATTAAAGAGAGCTTGAGAGCTCTGAAGATAAAAAAAAAATCAGAGAGGAAGAAGGAGAAGAAGAAGGAGAGTCAAAAGACAGAGCCAAGGGTGGTGAGAAGGGTATTTAACAAATGGAGCTAGGGGCTCTGTGTGTGCATAGAGAGTGGACAGTGGCAGAACCAGCTGTTGCTCACATGCCATGTGAGTGTGACACACTCTTTCTTCTTCCTCATCTCTCTTCTCTATTGAGATATGTGTATATTATAGTGGCACTTTGGTAATATTATAATGGGTCCTGCTTTGGGGGTTATTTATTTAAGTGATTGAAAATCTTGATTGATCCATAATAATCTCCTCTATCTCCAAGTCCCATGTTTATGTTTGACCCTCCACAAATGAAATGGTGTCCTTGTCTCTCTCTAGGTAGTTTCCAAGTAGATACTCATGACATCAACTAGCCTTACTTCTTGATTCATTATGCTAGATGGGATCAACTCATTATTTATATAGAAAGAGAGAGAATTGTACTGATGGATTGGTGTGTCACAAATCACAATACTCAAATTTGTGAATATGTTTCACATTCTTTACTATTTTAATAATTATATTCATCAATCAATTAAAGATTTAGATATTTGATCTCTACTTAAATTAATTTTGGGCATAACATAACTCAATTAATTAATTGATTAATATGAATATTATCTTTTATGAACTAATGAATTATATATAAATTTTGATTTAATAAATCAATCAATCTAAATAGTTATTTAAACGATATTATGTAATATTTGGATTCAATTAATCGATTCTAAAGTAATGTAAACTCATTTCATTCGTGACCATTTTTATCGAAAGACGGATTATTGTTTTGAGGTGTGTTTTGCATTTTTAAGTATATTGATGCTTTTTATGTCTTTATTTAAAAAGGTTTCTTTATTTCTTTGGAGTTTTTTAATATCTCATTGTAAATCTATTCATTTGTCTCTATAGCTTTTGTGTAGGTGTGATTAAGGATTGGTTTATCTCAATCACCATCAACTAATCAAGATCCCATGTATAATTTATAAATATTTTCACTCACTTTTTGTTTATTGGGAATTAAATCAGTGACTTTTCCACTAATGTGCTTGTCATAATGACAAGCCTCCTGTTTTGATGCCCTTAGCCTTAAAGACAAATGGCCACTGTTCCCTTGTGGAAGGAAATTGTTCAGCTTTTATTTTTTTCTATTTCTTCAAATCCAATTGTTTCTTGTGATGTCATAAGGTGACACATTCTTCTTGTGATGTATTCTTACTTCCTAAAATTAATATCAATCAATATGGATATTAAAAAATTTGGAATAATTATCATTGCATAAGTCATTAATGTTAAAATTATTTTGAAGCCTTTAAGTGTGAAAATCGTGCAAGAAAGGCGGTATAAAAGCAGGAAATGCGTCATAACGCTTAATGAAATAACCAAAAAAAAGAGAAGATCACGCTGAAAAATAACGAAAGCTTGTGGAATCACGAGAGGTGTGATATTGTCTCTTTCAATTTAGGTGATTATAATTAAGGGTGAACAATAAAAATGGAAATCATTAAAACCGACCACTATCACCAGAATCAACATCAGAGAATCTGGAACCGAATACATAATGGTTGGTTGTTGGTTTTTCAAAAGCCAAATCGAAAAGAAAAAAACACTTGATCGATATTGTGCATGATTTTACATGTGGCGCCAAGTAAGCCACATATCGTATCGAGATGGACGGCTCGGGATAATCATTAGTCATTTGATTGATGTTATTGTATTTAAATAAAAGTTTGTACAAAGTATAATTGTGTATGATAAACGAAGAAGTCTTGAGCTCATCCCCTCATGTGCTCTTGTCTTGAGCCTCACACACTCCTCGTTTCTCTTTCTGAGGCTTACGAAGAAGTCGTTCAACTCGTCCTCTCCTTGTCCGATTTCTCGTCGGAGCCCTATGAAGTCCTTTTTTTTCGTTTTCGTCCCCACCATCACTATCCCAACCTATGTCTTCCTCAATCTTTCCCTTCACAAACCTCATCCCCATTTTTCAACGTTCTAGCGATCATGCCAAATGAAACCCCACCTCTGCTTTAGCTACCCCCATTTCTTCCGTCTCCCCCAGCTTCAAAAAACCAACCAAAACTAATGTTTTTTTGGAATTTAATGCAACATGTAACAGGGTCTCTTTTGGGAGCAAGACCGGACTTCTGGTTCCAAACATTTACTCCCACATCTCCTCCTCCTAACTTAGAGAAGCTCTCACCAAAACCGATAGAGGACTTTCAAGATAAACTCACTGGCGTGAGTATCGGGGAATATCGAGATGTAGATTTTGAAAATGACGATGTGGTCATCGATGTCCCTGTCAACATATTTTCTTCCTTGGACTATGTTCGCTATCGTTTCGCGCTTACGATCGTATTCTCGTCGATAAGAGGGTAAGACCACGAACCATTTGTGGCTTAATAGGAAACACTTGGAACATGGGTCTTATGTTTTATCACCTCATTGAAAGAATCATGTCGTTTTTCTTCTCGTCCCAAGCCTCGTTGGAGGGTATTAGGGCCATGGAACCATGGTCTTTCCACGGGATTGTGCTGCTCCTTACGCCTCTCCCACCACACACCAACTAGAATCCTTGATTTTCCATCATGTCCGCATGTCGATAAGAGCTTATGATGTACTAGTTAAGGCTATGATGTACCATATGAGGGAATTTATCGTCTCCAATCTAGGAAAGGAAGTGGAAACAGGCAATCTGACGCAACATCGGGGTGAGAAAATTTCTATGGCTCCGTTTGGAGCTAGATGCTTCTCATCCTTTCCGGCGACATGTAAAGCTTTGTTTTGAGGGGCTTGTAAAACCTTTTACGGTCTGGCTGCAGTATGAAAACTACCAGACTTTTGCTTTCGGTGTGGCTGAATCGGTCATATTGATCTTGATTGCATGGCGGTGCTCCCGGGAATTGATCAACATGTGATGCGCTATGGTGACTCCCTTCGAGCTCCACCAAGCATAGTGACTTTTGGTCGGATTGGGGAGAAGTGCCACCTCCCCTCCCGACCCCTCTGGTGGGAATTGATATGCACCCGAGCCCTAACCTTCCAATCGGGAACTCCCATTCAATAACCAGGCTCTTGGGAGGTGTGGTCCAAGAAACTCAATCAGCTACAGAGTAGTATCTATTCATTCTGTGTTTGGAGTATTCAAAAAGCGGAGAAAGGAAGAACCCTTTACTCTATATGGATCTTTCACATTACGGAAATACCATACCTGAGATTTTTCTCAATTTGAAAATATAGGATTTGAGCCCTATCATAAAAAAAGAATACAGAATACCGCTCCAATTGCATTGATTTATCCTAAAGATTTTCTTTCAATTGGAATTTGGTTATTCACCATGTACGAGGGTTTGGAAATTGGTTTGTTCTTATTTTAATAGGGGCACCTGACATGGCATTTCCACGCTTAAATAATATTTCATTTTGGTTGTTGCCACCAAGTTTCTTGCTCCTATTAAGCTCAGCCTTAGTAGAAGTGGGGAGCGGTACTGGGCTCTTAAGCGTAGTGTAGTTTCTTGCAAAAACGAACTTCCTACTATCCCGTTGTCTAGACTTTCACTCCTTGCTTTCTGACCTTTGCTGACTGAATACACCTTCTCCCGCCTATTCCCATGAAACATGAGCGTAGCGGGCTAAGACCCGAGCAAAGATGTAAGATGGAGCCCTTTCTTTGTGTTTAGAGCGGTAGTTATGAGTGCTACAGATGGTCTAATGAGAGGGATGGAAGTGATTGACACGGGGGCTCCTTTGAGTGTTCCATTCGGCGGAGCGACTCTAGGACGAATTTTCAACGTACTAGGAGAGCCTATTGATAATTTAGGCCCTGTAGAGACTCGTACAACATCCCCTATTCATAGATCGGCGCCCGATTTTATTGAGTTAGATACAAAATTATATATTTTTGAAACAAGAATTAAAGTAGTGGATCTTTTAGCCCCTATCGCCGTGGAGGAAAATCGGATTATTCGGGGGGGCTGGAGTGGGTAAAACAGTACTCATTATGGAATTGATCAATAACATTTCCAAAGCTCACGGAGGTGTATCCGTATTTGGCGGAGTAGGCGAGCGTACTCGTGAAGGAAATGATCTTTACAAGGAAATGAAAGAATCCGGAGTAATTAATGAACAAAAGATTGCGGAATCAAAAGTAGCTCTAGTTGTAGGCGTGCCCCACCAATAGAGCTGGATAATCAGGTGGATGTTAGGAAGAGATTGGTAGTACCCACTTGAACCCCGATAATCACCCAACCTACAGTTTTTCCTAACCTGAGTCAGTTGGGGACTTCATATATCCTAGGCACTAAGCCTAGTTTTGTGGGTGGGGCCGATCAACTATACGATATACCCCCAGGTCTACAAATTACTATCCCTCCGCACCTAGTACAAGGGTATGATGCTGAAAAGGAGGATACTCCAGCACAGATGTTGAAGAAGATGAAAGAAGATCAAGATCAGAAATCAACCAAAAATGGCCCACGAAGGACCGACAATGTGAAAGAGTTGGCTCCGAAAAAAGCTCACCGAGCAATCACTTTGAATAACAAAATCAAGAAAATATTGTTTGAGCTAATGGATGTTGATCCGGATGCCAAAGACGGGCATTTCTCCTCTATGTAATCTAATCGTCTAATCTACGAAGGATGCAAAAAACCTCGTAGGTTGTTTTGGGGGTGGGAGGTGGTTGGAGCAACCCTCCCATCCTGAGTGCGGCCATATCTAGAGGGGTCGTGTTTCTTGGGGTGACTCGAATCACTGCCCCACTAGTCAAGACAACCACTTGATCGGGTATTTAGAAATTAGAATGTCGCATTGCTTAAATATGTTGCAATAGAAATCTATTGTGTAGCTTAGGACGCCAGAACACTTGTGATAGATGAGGGTTTAGAACTATAATCTCAATTGTAAGGGAATCGTACCACTTTGTATACAGGCAAGTTTGGAAATATGTGACGTAACATATTTAAAAAAATGTATGATAAACTAATTCAAAGTTGATCATGGTTTTAGATTAGTTTCAAAAGTTAAAGCATTTTCAAATTAGATACATGTTAGAATATTTAATTTAAGTTTGTATGACTTTATAAATGATGGACAAGTTTGCTTTAAATTAGGGAAACTAAAATTCAGTTTCAATACGTAATTTAGTTCATATGTACGTTTTTGAAGAATGGAGAGAAGTGAAATAAGTTGCTTTATTTTCTTTGTAATTTTATTGTAAACTTCTCTTTTAATTTCCTGTAGCCCTAGAGAAGAACATGATAAATAAATCTCATGGGCATGTTTTTATAGTTTTTTGCATGTAAAACTTGATAGATAGGTCCGTTGGGTTAGTTAGGGACCAACTATTTAGGACCATATATGAGACCCAACATAATTTGGCTGTTGTTTTAAACGATTACTAACCGATAGTCAACTAGTTGGGTTTGCATGGATTTGCGGGTGTTGGTTTCGATGTTGGTTTGAATATTTTGAAAATTGACATTACTAAATTGGTGGTGAGAGGTAGGATAACAGCCAGTTAACCAACTGATGCCCACCCCTAATACGATTTCTTTAGTTACTTGAAAAAATAAAATGGGTACAATAACAGATTGATGGAAAACAAAAACAAAATATGAACACATTTTTGTTTTGTTTTGAACTTTATACAAACATTTATTTTCACCTTGTCAGTTAAAAATAAATATTATTTTCCCTATTCTTTAATATTCTAGTATTAGTTATTCTTGTTGAATGACTTGTTAAACCTCTGTTATTTTAGTTGAATTAAATAAATTTCGTCTGTAAAGGAACAAGAAGTTGAGAAAATATATCTAAGAAAAACAAACAATGTCTTGACGCCGTCGTCTAAAGGTTTTCCTGGTCCCTTACGCCTTGTTCGATCCCCTCTATCGATCTCGACATCTTCCTATTGCCTTTCTCTCTCCTACTGATTATGAAGATACTCACGTTGAACCGTCAGGATATGGGTAGTAACTCAAACAAACGACAACTGGAAACTCTCACCGAGCGGTTCCGATTGATCGTTCTCTTCCTCTTCGTGACATTTCTGACAAATGCATCCCTCGTGATTTTATGTCGTATCATTGGCTTCTACGGGGGAACGAGTGATGCAGTCGTAGGCTAACAAGGTAGTGCGGCAGACACGACCAAGTCTTCTTAACTAGGGTCTTATCCAGATCAATGCCTATAGTGAGACCTTGTCTCACCCCTTTTTTGGTGGTCCGGAGACTGGTAGCACCAGGGAGAACCCCCTGGAAGAATTGTTAGACTCGTCCTGTTTGCTCAAAGTTTAGGCTGGACGTTGGTTGTTACAACCAAACACACATTCAAGGCCATACCCTCCTCGATCTCTCTCGATGAGCGGGTGGACCAGGCGAAAATAGAGGTCCCCTAGTATGCTGACTTTTTAGGCAAAACTTTGAGTGACACGTATGGTCCCCGATCAAGTAAAGGTGATGAAGACTGGGAGTCCACCGGCGAGGGCATGGGCAACAAAATTTTACTGTAAGAACCGCCTCCGAGCAATCCCGGTCGAACCGGTGAACTCTGGCGAAAGTTGACGTTTTGCCGAAAAAGTCAACCGATGACTCCGGAGTCATTCGGGACCTTTCCGGGGCCTAAAAGGCTTAGCCGTCGTCACAGTCAGCTTAGTTGGGCCATTTTCTTTTCAAACGACTGTAATATTGGAAAAGTCAATTTTTGGTCAAACCGGGACTTTTTATCGACAATTTCGACTTAATTTGGGAAGTGCTGGAAATTTCTAAAGAGCCAAGGGGTCCCCACTAGGACACTTGTCCCTTTTGGCTTGGAGGAGAATAAAAGGACCTTTATTGACCTTTTTACCCTCACTAGTTATCCTTAAGGGGATAAGAGCTAAAAGGTTTTTGGTCTTTAACAATTTTAGGTCTTTTTAAAGCATTTGGAACAACCAAATCAGCTCTCACGTCACTAGTGCAGCCGAAACAAGGAAGAGAGAGAGCTATGAGAGCCTTCATTGAAGCTTGGTGAAGAAGCAAGTGAAAAGGAGAAGCTTAGTGGATGTCTTCTTCTCAAATCTTCACCAAAACCTTCATTTCTTCATCCTCTTCTCATTCTAAAGGTAAATACTCTATCACAATCTCTTTTCAATTCAATTTAATTCATGGGTTTACTTGGGTTTTGCCTAAACTAGCTAGGTTTTGATGTTCCTTGTGGTTGATTGTTGTTAGCTAATACTTGGGTGAAGTAGATGATTAATTTGTATTGAAATCATTGGTTTTTGGTTGTTTTTGGAAGTGAAATCTCTTGGGTAATTGTGGGTTTGATGAATCCTATCATGGGTGGTGATGGATTGAGGTTAGGTGACTGTTTAGGAGGTTTTGGATGACTGAAAATGGGGTTTTTGGACTTTTTTTCGTGAAAAATGGAGCTGGAGGCTGAAGGAGGTCGAGTTTGCCCACACCCGTCACGGATCCGTGATGGGTACCGTGACAGGAGACGTCACGGCTCCGTGATGGAGGCCGTGACGGCACGTATCACGGTTCCGTGACGTCATCCATGATAGATGGTCTCACGGATCCGTGACCCGATCCGTGGCAGACCTGTTTTGGGTCCTTTTTCGGTGTTTTCATCTAATTCGATCTTGTTTTTGAAACCGTTAGTTTGGGGTTTTTAGCTTAGATGTTGGTCTTTTAAACCTTCTTGTTTAGTCCTTAATTATGGTGTTATTTGTGATCCAAGACCTTGGATTCGAGCTCGACGAAGGAGGAGGCCTTGGGAACCACGTGAGAAGACGAGGAGGAAGCTAGCCCGGACGTCAGCAGCTAGGAGTATTAAGCGTTGGAGAGTTCAAAGGTAGGGAAAAGTACCAAACTACCCTTTTAATTTAATTAATGCTAATAGTATGCCTATAGGATAATAATAATCGGAAAGGTCCTAGTTTGCATATAGGATGTGATTCACTAGATTAACCGCTTTTCAATTACAATAATAACCGGACGAGTCCAGTTTGCGTATAGGATGTGATTTACTAGATTAATCGCTTTCAATACTTTGGGAAATTGCCGTGTTGGTAGATTGGCCATGTCGAGCCTTAGGATTTCTTGTTGAATGTACTTTGTGATGATTGTTCGTTCTTAGTATTGATGCATACTCTATCTTTAGGTTAATATAAGGGTCACACTAAACTAGATTAATTAAGGTGATTGTATTATGAATGATTGATTCGTGTTGTGATTGAATAAGTGAATGAAATGAATGTGATGTGATTGGTTGAATGGATGTGTGATTGTGTATTGATTGTGCCTAATGATGTGATCGGTGAGTGATAGATTGATGGGACGTGGTTGGTAAGTAATGCCGGTAAGTTTGGTTTGACAATGTGTGTGACGATATTGTTTGATATGATATTGTGGTTTAAGTGTGCACCCCGAGGTGGACATGCCGGGAAGATACCCAGTCCGATGTGCGGTTCTGGTATGGTATATGATTATGTACCTCGATGTGCGTTTCCGGGAAGACATCCAGGCCGATGTGCGTTTTCGGTATGACGTGTGATTGTTTACCCTGAGGGAGTGGTTCCGGGAAGATGTCTAGGCCCATGTGCGTTTCCGGTACGATATGGTACTTGGTTCACCCCGATGATCTATGGTCATTTGAGGACATTTCTGGGACTTCCGTTGATATGTGTTCCTAGGGAACGTTTCTGGAAGCCCCGATGATTGTGTCTCCTCTGGACCGAGGGACAATCTGATATGATGTACAATCAAGTGTACGGATCATAGTCTTGTGGTTTGATTATCAGTATTTCGGTATTTGTGTGTTTCTTTAGTTGATTCCTTTGGTAATTTCGTTCTTCCCATTGATCTCCTTGAGTGTTACATTCTTTAAGTATTGCAATTCTTGTTGATCTTTCATTAGTGTCTATTGGATAATTGTACTAATCGGTTTTATTGTTAAAACGGGGGTTCCTTTACTTTATTGCTTTTTCCTACTGAGCGTAAGCTCACCCCCTTCTTGTTTACTGTTTGTACAGGTTTTCTTGATGAGTAGACCTAGAGGTGGTCTCAGGGCTCGGGAGCTCCTTGAGGCTTCGGGAGATTTTTATGTTTTAGAGACGTACCGTACCTTATACTAAACTACACTTTCGGTTATTTTGTTGGTTTGAGCTTTTGACTCGTAATCTTGAACTGAATTTAAGTTTTGGCGGAGATTGTATTATTAAATTCCTTTTACTTACTGTTTAAATTATTATTCCTAGTTCACGTCTCGAGTCCGGTCAAAACCGGATTTGGGGCGTGACATTTACCACTTTATGTTACTTTAGTGGAACATCTTTGCAATCCCATCGGCTAAGGAGATTACTTGACCCGTGAGGTCTTGAAGCCGTAAAAAAAGTAGTAGTGTTCTGCCAAAGTCGGCCTCGGGTTCTGCTTCCCAAGAGAATGGCCACTCCAGCCTAGACGATGGTGCGTGAGGAAGTCTCTTAATGGTCGGTTTTGTGGTCTCTTGTTATGGCCCGTGAGATGGCTTGGAATAGGAGATGATAATCTTGCATGTGTCCTCGACAGGGCGACCCCACCCAGAGCCCCAAGATCGGATATAGTCTCACTGATAGGCGGAGAAGCACGTAGGAAGGTGACTGGCATGGCCACAGAAGGCATGTCCTCGATGATGACGGGGATAGGTTTAGTGGATGTAGGGGCGGTAGCGTCGTTACGCAGTTTCACCTTTCGAGGTGCTTGTTTTGAGCGGATGACCTCGTGGTGGGGGGCACAGAGCATCCATGATCACCGAGAGCGACAGACGAGTTGGAAAGGTGGCGTAGAAGGAACCCTATGGCCCACTTTAATAGACCTGGAGCCTCGACTCGGTTTGATGAACTCCGTGGTAGGGCACATGTGCATCACCAATGAGTACATCGTCGAGTGCAAAGTTATGGCGTCAGTAGCCGGCAGAAACAATGTGTGGTTGAGGCACAAAGACGGTGAGAACAGTGGTGGAGATGGTGACACCATTAAGTACAAAGGAATAAAAAACGAGAGAGTTTTAAAGATTTTTTTACTTGTTTTTTCCTATAAAATAATAAAACTTAATACATTTCGCTCTCTCTCAAAAAAAAATATATACATTTCGCTCAAAAAAAATTAAAGTTACATTTTTCGCTAAAAAAACATTCAAACCTAATTTACAAGTAGCAAAATTATTTGAAAGCCAATAATACCAATAAACGTAATTTTTTTTTTAAATTTCAAGGAACGTAAATTTTGTTATGGACCACAGACAAGCCTATATTTTGGAACGCATAAACTGTGATGGGCTCGATTAAAATTATCAGGTAATTTACGATTTAATTTAGCGGCCTAATTCGGGTTACGATGCATGTGCGCCACACGCTACGCAACTGCGTCGGAAGTGGAACAAGTGCAACAGTACAGAACCCCACATTACAGAACCGTACGACGTGGCGAATGGATCCCACTAAAATTAGCCGTTGATGAAAAATCGGCGGTCACGATCGACTAGTGAAATAAAGGTGGCATGTACCTGGCGGGACTTATAAGCAGTTGCTGTGTAGTGTATCTAGCAGTAAATCTAGTACTAGAGTCAAAATTACGTAAGTGCCCACGTTTAGTAAAGTGTCCGATAGGAGCTGACGAGGGCAGTGGAGTAAAAGCTTTCGGGTGGGATGAGCGTGACGTAGCATTGGAGTGGAGCTCGTGCTCAGCTAGTTCAGTTAGTTCAGTTTTAACGGCGGTTGGGTTAAAAGTTTCAGGGCTATTTTGGTCATTCAAAAAGTTATGTCAGCTTGTACTTTGAAACATCAATAAAGGAGCTGGTTAAATGTGATTTTATTTTAGGAACTTTTTTTGATTTTATCTTATTAATAAATATTATTCAATTTTCTTAGAACTTTTTATTAAGCATACTAAAAAAATATTAATCATAAAAATCAAACATTACATAACATAAAAATGATAAAAAGTAAAAGGACGAGAAAAAGTTCTAAACTCATAGGTATCGAACGTTAATCCTATTGAGAAATATCCGGTTATATCAAAGACAAATATCAGGAGACGATGGTTAGACTAGTGGTTATACAAAAGTGGTGAACGATAAATTTTTTTTACTCGACCTTAAAATGCACGTGGTAAAAGATCAAGGGTGTTTGATGGGATAACGAGCATCTAGAAAGAACACCAAGAAATGGAGGAACCATGTTGTCGGATTTCCACCGAACTTGGCAGAGCGATATGTGCGTCACCACACACTACTTGTTGCTTGAAAGGTCCTTCATTGACCCTGGCAAGGCTGCTTCTCAGACCTCGTCTCTAATTGTTCTAGAGCGGCTGCTTCCTTGGATGGGGTGGGGGCATCCCGACTCCTCTTCTTCTGGGCCAAAGGGGGGGATGTCAACCTTTTAGAGCCCCGATCTAACAGATGGGTTGGGCGGCCCTGCACGGAAGCCTTGAGTGATCAGGTGCGCCATACTCGCGATGTCAGACCCTGGATCGGGCCTCCGATGAGCTCGGATGATCGAAAGGCGACGACGTTGGTTGCGTCGAAGGGTGAGGAGACGAAAGTAGTGACATCGAGGGAGGTAGATGCCACGAAGGAGGTGGAAGCGACAAATCTAGTATCTTCCCCTTGGAACCTCAGTAAATACACGAACTCGTGGCGAAGGCGGAGAGGGAAACAAATGCGGGGGCAGTATTGGAGTAGGAGCTATCAGCGGAGGAGTTAGTAGTGACTTCAAGTCGGAGTGCAACGGGAGGGTCGTTGGCGGCGGCGACGGAACCAGTGGTGGGGGATAACCTTCGGAACTATTTTAGGTTTTCTCCCTATATATGTTTGGTGAACTCCGTGGTAGGGCAGGAAGGCGGTACCAACTATGGGACAAGGACACGAACTATCATAGGATAAGTGAATAGTAGCTGAAATAAGGGATCGGGGAGGAGGACTGTTGGGGTCATGGAAAATGAAGGAGGAAGAGGAAGACAAAAGGGGCGGTACAAAGAGAGAGAGAATAGAACCCTAAAACTTCGGGGGGAAAGGAATCAGAAGAGCTTGGTGGAGTAAAGCTTGTGTGAATCGGAAGGGAGGAGCAGTAAAGTCTATAATGGATAAAAGGAGGACGCGTAGCGGTGAGGAGCGCCGACACACAATTACAAAAGAAGCATCGGGTAGCGATCTTTTTTCAAAAAAAAATATTTTAACGATTTGTTTACTTTTAAGAGATTTATCTTTTTAGTTTCTTAAAAGTTAAATGATCACTACAATAATAATTGTACTTTGTTTTACATAAATTTAAAATATTTAGCTAGTGAAATAAACTTTAAACTAACAACTCTGGTATATTAAATAAACCCTAATGCTCTGTTTTCACGCTAACTCCACCCATGGCGTCATGATTTTGGCATGGACCACACTTGAAGACATATTGAGGCGATTTACAACGACGATCATCCATTCTCTTATTCTCACCTTACTCATTGACAACACAACTACATGAGAGTATACTTTCGGTAACAGTACGCCAGATCCACGACTCTTACTGGCTGCCTTAAAGCTCTCTGATGTCGTTGCCTCGAACCCCTTGTGCCATGTGTGAATCTTGGTAGTTTGTGTGGATGAGAAATAGAGTGAAATGGGGACTTGTCGGAGGCGAGGATGCCCAAAAGAATCGGGGTAGATATGGAATCAGAGATATTAACCCTCCAAAGGATGATGAAGACGGTTAGAGCAGGAAGGAACAACATAGACGATGCTAGGCCAGAATTGGCCCCTACTCGGAGTTAGGGTAGTAAAGAGCAACGCGGATGAGTTGAAGCCGCTGGTAGTTGTCCCCCAAAAGCATGCCTTGAGGGATCAGGTTTCGCCCATCACTAATTCACTATAAATAAGAGGTCTCAGAGGGACTTCTTCCATAAGAAAAGTCGAGGTCTGTCAAAAAGTCTCGCCATACCCAATGAGGCCTCACACGGGTAATGGGTCGCCTACGAGGAAGACGGGCCTATGGACCATTAGGTCGTTTTTGGCCACCCATCCTCAGCCGCCACTTCACGGGTTACTCTTGAGTACGCTAATTTCCCTCAACCAGTTTCCAACGAGTCCTCATCCGAAGGCCGACATGCATTCATGAAACCTGACAGACCTTAGTCGAGACGTGAGTGTTTGCACACTCATCCCTTGCTCCCTTAGTAGTCCAACTAGAATCGACAGATTTTTTTGTCATCGAGTTAGAAGACTTGACTCATCCAGTCAATAATCACACTCGCTTTAATTATCTATTCTTATGTACTTTACATATCTAGAATGATATAAACCTTTCTTTCGCTATAAATAAACTAATTTTTTAAAAGATATATAAAGCTTGAATAAAGTGGGCAAGGAAATTTGAATTACATTTTTAAACGAAGTTTAAATTTACAATAACAAAAAAAAATTGAGGTGTTACAATAACATAGGGTTAATTACAATTACATACCTTCAACTTGGTACGATTATCTAATACAACCCTCATGTTTTTTTAAGTGATACATACCCGCATGTTTTCACATTTAACTACTTGCCTCTTCCGTTCAATTTTCAATCTATTTCACTGTTAACTTTTTCAGAAATACCCCAAACACCCTTAGTTATGAAAATCAGAATTATAAAATTATATTTTTGAAAATCAGAATTATTAAAATAATATATAGAAACAATTATTTTGAAAAATCAGTTTTTATTTATAACAAAATCAATTTGATTTTTTTAAATCAAAAAATTATCTTAGAATTACATTTTTATTTATAAAAATAAATATTATTTTAACAATTCATTTTATTACTTTTTTAAATCCAAATTTTATTTTAAAAATATAATTTTATTTATATAAAAAAATTATTTATTTAATAGTATTTAATTATTTTATTTTTAAAATCCAAAATTTATTTTAAAATTTTATCTTTATTTATATAAAAATAATAATTCTTTATTAATATTTATTTCTTTTATTTTAAAAATCAATTTTTTTGTATGAAATATATTTTTATTTATAATATATATATATATATTAATCATATTATAATATTGAAAAATATATAAAATTCAGTTTTCATTTATAAAAAATAAATTTTATTTTTTAAAATAAAAATTTAAGTTTTTTTAAAAATCTTTTATTTAAAAAAAATATTTTTTCTTTTCAAAAATCCAAAATTTATTTTAATAAAATAAAAATTTGAGAAAAAAATTTCCTAAGCAAAAATTATTTTTTAGATAAAACTGATTTTTAAAAATAAATTAAATTTCTTTTTAAATAAATTTTATTTTTAAAATAATAATTAATTTTTAAATAAAAACTGAATTTAAAAAAAACTGATTTTTTAAAATTAAAATATGATTTTTATTAAAAAAAAACTGATTTTTTCAAAACTAAAATAATTTAATGAGAAAAAAAGAAAGAAAATCAATTAAAGAAAAGAAATGGTAGGATTGTGTAATATGGAGGGTAGTTTAGGGTATTTTTGTCATTTTACAACAAAAGATTAATAAAGTTGGACGGAATTGGTAAATCATTAAACGTTGGAGCATGAGAATATACATCAGTTAAAAAAATACATAAATATATGAATCAGATAATTGTGCCAAGTCAAAAGAATGTAATTGTAATTAACTCATAATATAATAATCGTTTAAGGAATATAATTACTATATTTCCGGACAATCACTTAAAGCTTGTATTGTTTATAAAATTTAACCCCTAATAAACTAAGGATGGAAACAAGTTGGATATGGATCGGGTTTTGTAATACTAGACCCGACTCTCATACCCATTACTTGGTCATTACCCGGTTTTACCCGTCTCGATTTTTAGTCGTTCTGGTCGGGTATTTCAAGACCCGTCCGTAACTTAAGTATTAACATTGACATGTAACATATTCATACATATCCACATGCAATGCTAATTAAAAAACAAAAATTGTTGATTAAGTATTAACATCTCTCAAATTCCCGCCACTCTCCTACATCGGAAAGAGAGACCCCATCGTGACAGAATGTGTCATCTCTTATTATGTAGGGGAGGATTTTTGCATCCTCTTGCCTAAAGAACCGTGTTCTTTGCTGACTCCGCGAGTAGGTGGTTACATCCACCCTTTTCCCTTTTTCCTTTTCCCTTTCGGTCAACTTTGGAGGACCCCACATGTGGTCCTCAAGGATCGAGCCTTATCCCACATGCGACCTTTCCCCCTGTCTGATTTGCTCTAACCTCCTTTGAGTTTGGTTTCCCCAATATTCCATAACAGTTCTCTTAGTGATCCCCCGTTCTCCTACAATTGGGAAATCCTTGGCCATGTGTCTATTCCCACACAGTCACAAATAAAACAATGGCCAGGTAAAACCTCGTATGTTAGGTCCACTAGTGACCTTATCTTATAGTCCGACTCCCTGAACCATATTTAGCGTTGTAGTGGTTGTCGCACCTGGATCTGCATGAAATCTCCCCATAAGTTATACAATCCACGCCGTCATCCACTACATGACAAGTTCCTAAGCCATCCCCAACCTGGTATCCTACTAATTGATTCCATCCCCTTATCGGCATGTTAATAACCCATACCCACACCGAGAAGCATGTGAAACCGATGTCTTGTGACCTCATGTGTAGCCGGAGGTCTCCAAGCACCACCAAGGTTTTTTTTTTCCAATACCCTCGCCCGTCCAGATAAAAAATTCCCCCACACCTCCCTGTACAAGCAATGTTACCAGCTCTGATATTTCAAAAGTTCTGAGAGCCAGTCCACGAGGGACTGCCAGTGGTACACTCAGAGTCATTACCCTCCCCGCCAGGGAATACATGAAGATTATCCCTTGGCCACAGATCTTCGTCAGAGGAACCATCACTTTCCGGATTGTCAGTCTCCCCATCTAATCATCTAGTCCCTCTATGTTCTCCGCTGGTGGCCGAGGACTTCGCCCTTACCCGTGCATGTTTGAAACCTCCAACTACCGCGTCTCTTCCATGTCCACCAACCCTACTCGTGGTAACTCCCACAACCGTTTGGCCTCCCGAGATTCCTTCAGGGTCTGAATGTCTCCCTCCGCCCTTGTATGTAGGAGACACGGGGCCAGGTTTAGTCAGAACTTCCCTGAAGGTCTACAGCTCTGCTTTGGGGATACCGAGAAGATCCGTTCCCTTCTTTACTTCGTCTGGGACCACTTTTCTCCAAAACAGACCCTCCTCTATAGTGGTAGACCAATACCTTGGTTGGTCGTACCAACCCTTACCGCCAACTCAGAAGGCATGCCCCTTGTCAATCTTCTTCGACAATGTTTGCCTACGATGCGAGATGTTGATACGCCGCCACGTCCAATTCCCCATGCCCTAGAATAACAGTTGAAAGTTGAGAGCATTTTAGGTGCGCACAATATCATTTCAAAAGAGTAACGGATTTCAATTTACAACTTTTTATATCTTACTTGTACGGTTGTACCGTGTAATTTCACCATCCTTCTTGAATATATTTATATTTCTGGTAGAAAAAGATTTAAGTCAGGAGAAGACACAAAGATAAGTACAGTTACTGAATTCATAAAACGAATTGTGTTTTAAAAAATAGCAATATGTTGTAAACTATATATATGAAAATGAAATTGTATATACAAGCTAAAGTAATTAATAAAAATACATTAACACCTGATGTACAATAGAAATATAGACGCAAGAACAGAGAGCGGGAGGAGTGGTGGTGGGGGATGAGTGGGACCCACAAACTACAATAAACACGTGCCCGTGTCCTGCGCGCTTACGTGGCCCAATAACACACGTAGACTTGGTTTGTGTTGCACACTATCATCCGCTTTGACCAACTTGGTCACCGACACATCGGCCAGCCACTTATCATTTTAAACTCTATATATATACGTCAAATTTGGATTTTAACACAAAGGAGGTCGGAGGGTATAGAATACAAATATCACTTACAATATAAAATATGAAAAATAATGATTATAAAATAATAATTATACATCGAAATTATTTTTTGGATTAACGATAGTTGATTCAACAAATGCATGTGAGACTGTGAGTTTTGTAGGCTGAGGACAGAGCACTCAAAAACTGCTCAGCCACTAAACATTTTCCCCTAATTACCTTTGTACCGTTGAGGATGGAATGAAATCTGGTGAAGTCGAGATGATATTGAGTGATATGAAAGAGTATATAGTTGGAGAAGACGTCCTAAACTTTGATATTTTTTTCATTAAAAATCATTTTTCAATTTTTTTGAGGTGACATTTTGGACATTTATATAAAAAAAATTGACTAACGAGGTTAATTTTATTAATTTAGGTTTCAACTACAAGTGAGTGCATCAAAAAAAAATATCAGGACCACTATAAACCGACATAAAACATAATTGTTTACTATTTTTTTTTGAATTACAATCGTCATAGACGGTATTAGACGAAAAGCTATATAGGCCAGCTAAAACTAAGCTACGACGAAACTGACTATGATTGCTCTAGGTATTGCCTAAACGCTGCATGCTCTATAGAGTGCGACCGAACTTGCTTTCATCAGTTTCAACGGGAGGAGAGCAACGATGTTAGATGTGATTCAGGGATCCCTCCCGATAAAAATCCCTGAATCCTCGGATATAAGCCTTGAATCTTCGCTCTCTAATCATTAAACTTGCAAAAAGAAACAGAACATGTAAAGTAAAATAAAACCAGTCGATCATCATAACCCAAAACCGGTTGAGAGATCGAGAAGGAGGTGGAGGTGGAGGCCAACGAAGTGGAGGTGGATACTTCGGTGGCGGCTTCAATGGCGGGTAATACTGCTACGAGGAGGGGGTCTGAGGCGGCAAGTACTGCTTAGTAGAGGGGATCCGAGACAGGGATGTCGACTGATGTCGAGGAAAAGCATACGAAAACCAGCGGGATTGTAGAGGAGGTCCGGGGATGAGACCAAAGACACTTTGTTGTTGGCGGGAGGGAGCAAACAACGTGTTGGCTAGCGGAAGCACAAAGCAAACCCTAGAAGAAAAAACCCTAATAGAGCTCACAAGGGAGTATCATTGACATTTAAAAATCCTTTATAATTACAATTTTAATTTTTTTTGGTATTATATATGTATATGTACTATTTTTATTATTATTATTTATTTAAATTCGACCTTGAAAAAATAACACGATTGTCAAATTTTGTTTGACCAAACAATATTGTAACGAAGATAAAAAAAAATAAGGGTAAATTACGTTGACATATCCCGTACTATACGTGTTTAACGGATAAATATCCTAAAGTTATTTTATAACGAAAACATACCTCGAACTAACACTTAGTAACAACATCTCCCTTCCATCATTTTTCCCATCCATTTTTAGGGTTAGATTTAGGTTTGGAGAGAGATTTAGGGTTGGATTTAGGGTTGAAGTTCGTTTTAGAATTGTAACACAACGGATACTTTTGGAATTTCTGAAAAAATTGAACAATAAATGGACGGAAAATGGATGAAATGGGAGATATTGTTACTAAATGTTAGTTCGGGGTATATTTTCGTAACGAACTAACTTTGAGGTATTTATCTGTTAAACGCGTATAATACGGGATATGAAGGGGGTCTTTGCTGATGACCTCCCTTGGTCGGATCAGAAGATACCCAATCTTGTTGGGACTCAGCACCGAGAGGTGTGTAATCTTCACCGGTACTTGTGGGTGGAGTTGAGTTGTAAGTCTCAGCCTCATTCAACCGTTGTCGTTGTACATGAACGATCGTGCCTTCCTCGGTGGTGAACTTGTCCTCGTTCTCAAGCATTTCAACCCAATGATCGAGGTAGAAATTTTTCGAGTCGCCTTTCGTCCTTTGATCATCCGGTATGTCTCTCCATACCTCCTTTGCCTCCCTCATGTAGTTTTCATGGATTCATCCGCTCTGCTCGTCGGCCTTCTCGGCCTTCAAAAATCGAGTACCTCTTCATCTGCACCGCAAGGGTGTTCCAATGTTTCTTGATGGGTCTCCAAGGGAAATGCGGATGACGCCCACCCTCGTTGTACCTACTCGCAATTATGCACCATAATGTGTTATCTAGTTGGGAGTTGTCCTTAATCTAGTCTTTTGATGTCTCGAGCCATCTCCGTATGAGGTGTCTTTCTGCCTCGACGATCCATTTTCTCCTAGATTGTGTCACCCTTGTTGGTCGTTGTTGGGAAGAGCCGGTAGATGATTACTACGACGACATACGAGTGTCACTGTTTCCGCCGACATGCTGTTGGTATGGTTGATAATCGGGGTACCCATAGTAGTTGGGTGCGGGGTTGAATTGCGGTGCAACCAGGTAGCTTTGACCCGGAAAGAGGTTTAATTGAGGTGGAAAGGGGTAGTTTTGACCTGGAAATGGCTGGAATTGACGTGTTGATTTTCATTTTTCAACATTCACATCATTGCTACTTCAAATAAATTTTAAAAATAAAGAATTTTTTTTTGAAAGTTTGAAAGTACTTGAGGAGGGACTCGTTTGCATATCGGGTGTAAAAGCGCTAGCATTCACGGAGTTCTCACCGGGTTACGTCAACAAGTCCCAGAAGTTTCCAAGGTCCTCGACGGTGAATTGGAAATCTTTCAATCGACGTTGTTCGTCATCCGATGAATGAGAACGTTAAGTTTCGTCATCGGATATTTTTGATCGGCTTTTGAGAGAGAGGAAGTTGGTGAAAGTGGAGAAAAATTAGAGAGAGGTTGGAGAATGGTTGGTGGTTTGAGAATGAAGTTGAGGGTATTTATGGGGTTGAAAATTCGGATTTAATCAATAATAATAAAAAAAATTACCATTATTCGACCGGTCGGATTTGTTTTGACCTGGCGAGGCCACGTGTCGAGCTCTCATCGGTTGGTACGCGAACCGTAACATGCAAACCGGCGAACCGCAATCACGATACGCGGTTCCTGACTGCGACCGCGATTTAACGGTTCACAGAATTGGTGTATCACAACGCACGACTCGCAAACCACTAATTTGTGATTTGTGGTCACGGTTCGAAGCGGAATACGTGCTCTAACACTATCGATTTTTATATTTATCCTTCAGATCCTTTGACGCTTGCTCTATCAACAACGAAGTGAGATACGTTCAACCGTAAAAATAACTAATTCGTTCACTCGCAGCTATAAAAATGAAAACTCCAAAAGAGTTGTCATGATTGCCGGTGGAGAAACATGAACGAGGGAGATTAGAGAATAGATAAAGGAGGCAAGACATCACACGTGCGCAAGCACACGCGCAATCAATTATTGGGGAGATAATGGATAGTGACCCCAAAAGATTTGAGTGATTTAGGACCTATTTTAATTTTACATTTAGACAATGACTTTAGATAAAGCAAAGACTCATATCGGTAATTGTGATTTTTATATCTCACTATCAGTATCACGCTGGATAGTTATTTAAAAATAAAATAAAAACTGTATCAGTCTTATATTATATAGTATAATAGATTTATCAAATCTCGTTTTAAATATAAAATTTAATTTAGTTGAGTTAAATGAGGGAACAGTGTGAAATAATGATTGTGGCTTATCCAGAACAATTGTGTGGAGATTAAAATGATAGAGTTTAGAGATTGTATACTCAACAGCAAAGTGTGATTAGTGGGTGGGCCCGATGTTGGGTTGAGGAGGGGAGGGTGTGGGACCACACACTCTTTTTGGTCTTCTTTGTATCAATCAAACTCTACAAAGTACAAAAGAGGAGATGAGAATGATAATCAATGCCGCGGGGGAGAGGGACTGTAGGACCCACGAAATTATTTTGGAATGATATGGGATTGGGCTTCTGTGGGCTGGACTAAGCCCACTAGAAGCTCCAGCCTGTTAACAGCCCTAATCTCCGGGGGTAGATGAGGAGAGGAGACACATAAATGGCATCAATAATTGCGTATTGATACCATTCTCTTCCTATGAAGTTCATGGTGCAGTGACTTGTGATTTGAATGCAATGTTTTTGGTTGGGTGGATTTTGAATCAGATTGGAACAAAATCATTCTCTTCGAAATAATTTTTTTTGATAAGCAAAATAAAAAAATTTGATCAGGAAGAAAGCGGGGAAATCCTACTCTGCTCCCAAGCAGATGTACTCATTGGGATTCGAACCTCCGACCTCAAGAAGGTGAGAGAGCTCTTTGACCACCAGGCCAACCCCAACAGACCTTCTCTTCGAAATAATTATCACGAGGGTTTTATCACCGAGCTAGCAACATGTACGGGAGATTTTTATGTTCTTAATGCTCTTGCTAATTCTGTTAGAAGTAAAGAAAGAAGTGCAAGAAGTTCCAATTAATTAAAAACATAATTTTATTGGAATTAATTTAGAATTTACGCGACCATTACACGTCCCAAGACCAATTATTGTTGTGGTATTGACAAAATATCCAAAATTACACAATACGAACTACTGTTTAAAAATATGTTCTATAAAGTTTTTGTACCGTTTTATTTTATTTAAATGACGTTCTAACTCATCCACTATCATTTAGGATTGATCGGTGTTATTTAATTGGAGACAGAACCCAACGACAGGAACAACATCCTGGTGGATGCTCCAATAAACTGCCCTAGAGGCCTTCCAATCTCCTACGAAGCGCGAAAGAGTCCCAAATGGAATGCTTCAATCAACTGTTTATGACCCAAAAGGGGCACACAGAGTGTTTCAAGCTCATACCCCAATAAAATCGTGAGTTTGAATCTTACTAGAGTGAGTGAAATTAAGATTTTGGATAAAAAGAAGGGTCCAATACTTATCATACCCAAGTCTCGGTCATTTTTTGCCACGGTTCTTACTCAGTTAAGTGATACTCAATGATTCCCTATGACTGTGATTCACTAGTTGAATTATACGGTTTTGTATCACCATACAAAACATAGACCTTAAGATTCCACTGAGCAACGGCCTGAACTGTGTCAATCTGAGACCGTACATGTAAGAACCGAGAAAAGAAGTATCTTAAATTACGATTTAAGAGATGTCAGAAAGTGCCATTACTAAGCCAAACCTAAGCCTTTGAAGTGAAGGTTGAAGAACAAGGAACGGGAATGGGGTCACCTGAGACAGAGTGATGTGTCGTCTAAACAAGTTATAGCTTCCAAATTTATGGCTCTGACACTCCAAAAAGTGCCACTCCTTGTTGCCTCAACTAGTATTCAAATAATAATGACCCGATTTCTTATAAATATAAGAAATATGAACTAAATATAAAGTTAAAAAGTCACATCCAATCCCCATTAATGTAACCTGGTTTCAAAACTAACATTATTGAAGACATCTGTCTCGATCTGAGATCCAGTCATATCCATAGAGAAAATGTTGAAATATTAATCTCACTTCTGATAAAACTAGGAAAATGAGCAAAATATAAAAACAAAAGTCTCACTCAACTAACATGTTAGACTTTTTAGTTATTAAGTCTGACCCAATATAAGTAACTCGGTTTTAAAATAAATGGAGTTTTTCTGAGCATCCAGACTCGGGCCTTAATTAAAAACAGTTGGAAATAGGAAGAATTTTCCCAATCCACGCACAAAACTATGTACTATTTCAATTCAATTTCACCTGACAAGCACGTGGATACACATTTGAAGCCACAGTACCAAACAGTGCACTTTATTAATGCATTCACGCAGTAGAAACTCACAAACTTACCGTTTCGACATAGCCCTGCCACATGTCAGAATGAAGTAAGCAGTATGCTGGAAACTTCAGTACAAGCTTCTGGTGCAGAGAGACATGATGCAGCACTGCCCATTATATAGTCAGATAAGTTCACATCACAGTTTATTTCCGCATAATCAACCTTAAGCAACTCAGCTCATAATAGCAAGTAATAAGAGGTATGTATACGTTTATAATAGATGAAACAAAACAAGTATAAAGGGGAAGCTTAAATTAATCCTATAAAAATAGTATCGTTTCCCCTTGAATAAGCTCATAATGAGAAGATAAAACTATGATGAAGTGGACAAAAAGATAGAGGTATGTATTACTCACGGAGTAAGCTTGACTTTCATCCCATGTGATGAATTCTAGACCTTCTCATCTGGATCAGCGGATTCTAATAATGCACCATGTTTAAGTGATTTGGTGCTTGTTACTATGTGGGGACGCCGTTCTTTTCCTCCAGGCTTGGAAGATGCGTTACCATACCACATCATTCCTGCTACTGCAATGATCATCCCTATAATTACATGTAGATTGAGTCCCTCTTTCCCGAAGAAAAAGAAGCCTAAGATCAGGACAAGGATGGTTTTCATGTGGCCAAGGACTTGGAATGACACTGCTGTGAACCTGCCTATACAGATGAACTGGCTGAGGTTGGTTCCGACTGCAATGGTGCAAGATAAGACGATGAATGACTGCAAACAAGAAACAAGAACCGAATCATTTAGGGTTTTTGGAACTAGCGGAGGCCAAAATGTACCCAAATATGCATATAAAGAGAAAAATATCAAATACCAGTCCGAACCCCAGTTATTGAGATTATCTAACTATAACTCCCTAGTCCCTATACAAGATAAGACAGAAGATCTGCCTAGCAGTACTAGTCATACAAAAAAACAAAGAGCTTTGTTGGACTTTATTTGATAGAACAAATGTGAACAAGAGAGTATAAACATAAAAACAAAAATAAGTTTGTCAGCAAATATGCATGTCTAGCACTCAATGTCAAAGGTTCAGCCAGTCAAAAACAGCAAAATTTTTAGCATGTTCAAATATAAAATAGACAGGGAATTATTTTCTTTAGAACGGCGACGTTTACTTGATTACAGTTCTAAGAAGAAACAACTGATGATTAGACCCTCAATCATTCGAACCGAAATCAGGGAATATAATGACTCACGAGGTTGCATTTTCAAACAATATCATTTTATGAATATGAATGAGAAACCATTGGTAAAAAGCAATTTCTATTAGAATAATAATAAACATGATTACATAGGCCTCTCTTAGTACAAACTATTGATCTTCTAACATCATCCAAGTAAGAAAAAATGTTCATCGAAATGGAAGGTACTGCTACCAAATAGAAGAGCAATGCATTCAGAACAAGAGTTCACGGCAAAAGCAACTGTCTAGTCAAAGCGGGATTGACCAAACATTTCAAGAGATTCTTAATTACTACAAACCTTCTATGATAGACAAATTATACGGCATAGCCCATGTTTTTTTCCTAGATTCTCTTGAATGGATAAACATTCTACTAAAAAGAAAGTCGATAAAACCCTTTTGCACTCATTAGCTATCTCTTTTAGGTTTTACCTTCCATCTATATAAAGGGTGTGGAGTGCATGAGACTCCAACTTTTGGGGTTTAAGGTGGGTGATCGTTTATGTACATAGCAGCAGCCTCATCGTTCTATATGGCATAACCTATGTTTCTTTCCTAGATTCTCTTGAATGGATAAACGTGTCTACTAGAAAGTCAATATAACCCGTTTGCACTGATTAGCTATCTCTTTTAGGTTTTACCTTCCATCTATATAAAGAGTGTGCAGTGCATGAGGTTACAATTTTTGGGGTTTAAGGTGGGTGAGTGTTTGTGTACATCGCAGCAGCCTCAACGTTCAGCCGTGAACCTCTGCTTCTATTTATCAAATATATTGAACATTCTAGATTTCTTAATCCTGGCTTTACAAATAACAGGTAATAGGCATTTGGACTCCAGGTTAACCACTGTCCACTCAATGAGCTGATAAGGATACAACAGCCACACAATTTGGGATTCCAACAGGATACATCAAACGCAACAGGACAAATACGAAAGGGAGCCTATAAAATTAAAGCTTGAGAATAAAAATTAATATTCAAATATGCATGAAGACACAAACATATACATGCAGCAATTGAATGACAAGACAGTCACTCGAAATTCCTGCATGGCAAATTAGGCTTGCAAGACACGATGCACTGACTGGCATGTATACAAATCTAATGGGAAAAGGCTTACCACAGAAGTCAAATCATAGTCATAGGCAGTAACTCTTTTATTCGTTAGCCAGTAGTCCAGAAAGGGCCCTACTATCAGCAAAGAGGCAGCTTGTGCAGGAGCAGTATGCCCTAATAAGTTGAATGATCCTAGAGAATACTTCCGTTGAAGATAATGTACATACTGCATCACATAAATATCAACACATCAAACAATGTAGAGAACAAATATATGGACAATGGCTAAGGAAGATTTTTGGATTGACTGAACACCTCTAACGTGTTGGACATTTCTACTGAAATGTGGAACTACAAACACGTCTGGATACTAAGTTCATATCATACTTAAACACTTTCACGAGAATTTACTTAGCCAATTGAAAGTACAAAATTGTCGTTATCCAAACATTTCCATTTTTTGACGGGAAAGAAGCAACAGGATAAATAAAAATATGCAACCAAACTACAAATTCAATGACGATGCACATATATAATTGTGTCCCGTGTCTCAACTTTTGGAGCAATGGCATCTGTACCTACTAGCATCAGAGTTCACTCGTGTTTATGTCCAGTTCCACAAATCTTAAGGGGACACCACTAGACCCACTCAGTTTCCCACATGCAAGGAAGGCAGCAGAAAACTGTTCCATTAGTTTGATCTAACAGAAGAGACTAACATCTACATTGCTTCTTCCTAGTTTCCCTTTGTCTTTTTAGTGTGTGCAGATGTTGCAAATGTGAGCACGTACTTTGATATAACTAACAAACTCATTCCAACTTGACACCATACATGTTAAGATCACTGGTTCAGGAAAGGGCTACTTACATATTGCTGCATGGAAGTACTCCAAACTGCTACAGCAGCAGCTATAAAACCCTTAGCATTGACACTCACATCGGTAACAGTACAGACTGCGACACCAACGAGAACCAACATTATGCTAAGTTTTGTGTCTCTTGAATATCTCACCTTGTCCAAGACAACTTCCAGCAAACAAGATACAGGGATCATACTCAGCTTTGCAATCTGACAATGAATTAAGAAAGGAAAAGGTATACCTTTAATAGCAAATTTGGTACAAGAAGAAAGAGAAAGAGAAACGGTAGTTCCCTGAAACATACCTGATAGAACCCCACAGAGTTCCACATCAAACTCACATTCATTCCAACAATAGAAAAGTTTGCGAACAAAACAAATCTCAGCAGTTCTGATAATGGTAAGTGAGAGGACTGTATATATCCCAGCCATCTAAGGACAACAGTCAACAAGGTTGTTGTGGCAAAATGCAGTCCAGTTAATGATGTAGCTGCACAATAGCAGACATCACACTGTAAATAAAATCAAAGCAAATGCACATATTTATGGAAATTTCCTATTCGTATGATTGCTGCATTTCATCAGACAGGGAATTGTTAGGATCAGGAAAACATGGACTAATTTTGTAGGGTACTAAAAAAAGACGAACTTATCCACAATCAAATTTCAAGTAACCACACAGAAGTATGTAGAGGGAATTCTTTTTTACTTGTAAGTTACGAAAATGATACACAAACCCAGTAGATCAGCATTTGACCTCCTCAAAATGATATAAATTTTAAGATTACACAACTTAGAGTTGCAGCATCATCAATAGCACTTCCAAGACCAAGACCATTATGCAGACTTGCTATACACCAGGTTAGAGCGGCTTATATCTGATAGTTTCTTGCAAAACACATTTGTTCAACCAACTTTTCTAGATTTTAACCATTAGTTATGCCTAGCATACATAGCAAAGAAGACCCCAAAGGTACCAGTTCGGCAGGCTAATCAGGTCTCAGCAAAACTTGTAAATATAAAAAGTTGAATATTACCCTCATACAGACTGCTATCTTAACTAGGTTTCTCCTCAATAATAGTCATTATTGTTTTCTACTAATATCTTATCACCACTTATCCCCTGTTAACTAATAAAAAGGGATAATTGTCCAAAACTACCTTAAAGTTTCGTCCATAAACGAGTTGATGCACAAAGTTTCGTCCACACTGTGTGGCTACCCTGAAGTTTTGTCCACGACTTTTTTAGTTTTGATGTAATAGGGATGTTCAGAATGATGGTCTGGGCAGTGCTTCCCGGATTGAATAGAAGTGTGGACAAAACTTCAATGCACCCATATAGCGTGGACAAAACTTAAATGCACCCACAAAAGCGTGGACAAAACTTCAGTGCACCCACAAAGCGTAAAACGGTTACAAGTAACACAGATAACACAGCAGGAGTACCTAAGGTATCAAACACGCAAATATGCAATTTATTATGAGTAAAGAGAGTAGTAGTACAGGGACAGAAAGGGTAAACATTTGGGTAAAATATAATTAGAGAACATACCAAAACTGAAACCGTATGTAGCCATCAATGCTTTGTTGACAATGATGATTCCAACAGATGTGACAACATTGAACATCCATGAGGCTGCATCAATAGTTGCCTTCCTATCAGCCTTGCTTCCTGAAGACATCCTTACTTACAACTTACCAATTTATGACTGGATTTTCACTGCTCAATCTTCATGAAAGCAAGGTAATATTTTAGTTGAATTTCAGAAAGCAGTTGTTGTATCTGCATCAGCAAAAAAAAAAAGGGTTTCAGAAGCACAGCATTACAGAACAGTTGCAGCAAATTCCTCTTTGGTATTAAGAAAAAAAAGATGATCACACACAAGGTTCTTGTGAGCTACAAGTTAAGAACTGCGAGAGTTTGAGACAACATAGTAAACATGAAATGCTACAACATGTTCACACTTCGACGCCTTGGCCTGATAATTAAGACCTGATCAAGAGAGTTGCAAAATCCAAAACGGGAGTCAAAGGCATTACTAATAGTCTCTGGATTGTCGAGTAGTGGAAAACACCCTCAGACTTGTTCAGGAGAAACTCTTCCAAAGACATCCCAATGACACCCGAGAACCCGGTATCCATCAATTAAAACTTATCATAATCCATCACAACATAGACTAAAAATATGCATCATATAGTAATAATGCTAAAAAATTAATCATAGTTCTTCCAGATCTACTTATCATGATCCAATATCAGAACTGATTCATTTAGAGCTTCTTTAATAAAATATTGCAGAAGCATCCAAATGGCTATATATCTATTCTTCTTTCATATCTACTTTATTTAACTGCATTTGTTTAGCCAATTGTTGTTTGAATGAGTGCCAAAAGTTGCCAACTTTCTTCATTCCTCTTCCATGCCCCCACCTCTAAACTACTCACTTTGCTTCAACTTCTACCAAAATGCTTTCAGTTCACTGTACTTCAAGACAAAAAAAAAACTCAATCTAATCTAGCTTTCCTCTAATGTAACTAAACCAAACAAAAATAATAGAATTGCTAAAACAGATTCCTGAAGAAATAAGTGATAAAACATACAAATATACAAACATGGACCAAATTCAACATCATCCAGAAATCCAAAACGAAATGCTAGGAGCACAAACACACTGATCCCCGAAATTGAAGCCCGAGACTGTACAATATGAAGTAGATCCATGACGATTCCACGTCAAGATCACACAATCAACTCATTGGCATGATTGTTATTTTTTCGAAAACTTAGAAACTCGATCCAGTTCCAATCTACTTCAATTCCACCAGAAATTCAGCTCAAACTGAACTACGATTAAACAGTTCCACGGAAAAAAGGCACAACAATATCAATCGACGTTACGAAGCAAGTTCAAGCACGAATAAAGATGAGTAACGCCATAGCTACCAAAGCGGAGCTACATTCCCCAGGAAAACAAACAGAAGAGAGTCGTACTCTTACACATCAAATCTGGGCTTCTCTCGGGCAATTGATTTCCGAGAAACGGAGACGGAGCTCGGAACTTGAGAAGGAAGAGCAGAGGAATTGGCGGAGAAAAGAGGCGGAGAAGAGGAATGTTGAGAAAACGAGTACAAGCTGAAACTGAATACGAGTGTGTTTCGTTTTCGCCATTAATCAGGAAGAAACGTGAACAAATAGGAAATTAAATATAGACATATAAATCAAATTAGTTTTTGAGATATTATCCTTATTATTTTTTCTTATTTAATTGGATTTAAAATGGAAAATATAAAAATTATTTAGGAAACTCCAGATATTCACAACTCCTTTAACGCAAAATAAATAATATCTTCGGTGAATAGCTCTAGTCACTTAGAGCACCTCCAACGGGTCGTGTCTATCCGTCGTGTCTGGCGTAGGCACGGCCCAGACACGGTTGGTCGTGTCTGGAAGCCGTCTCTGCGGTGCCGCTACTGCTGGTCGTTGCTAGTTCTGGCAACGACGCAGCCGGTCGTGTCTGGCGCCAACGGCTAGTCGGTTGGCCAGTCACGACCCGACACGTGGCGACGCCGACTCCCATAGTGCCCAACAATTTCCTATAAATTCAGATCTGCCCCAATTGAAATCTCACTTCTCCTCTCTTCTTTCAAGCTTCTATTCATCTATTCCTCTCCAAATCCTATAGTTTTTCCTATTCTAATTTTTTCGATGGCGAGTCTTCCGACGCTAGACGAAATGAAGCAAATGACAGAAAAACAAATAGACGCCGCGGTGGATAGGTATCTGGAGGCAACACAACAAGCATTAGAGGATCAACTGGTGGCAGCCTTACAGCCAATGGGTGAGGATGATGATGATGATGATGATGATGAGGCCGAGAGCTCAATGTCGGCGCCGAGACCCAAGCGGAGAGTGATTGAGCGCAACCGCGAAGATGCACACGAAGGGCTGATCCGTGACTACTTCGCGCCTCAACCGGTGTACAGCGACCAACAATTTCGGCGACGGTTCCGGATGTCGAGGGACATGTTCATCCGGATCATGAATGGTTTGAGTGGCCGGTACGCCTACTTCCGTAACGGAAAGGATGCTACGGAGAGGGCCTCTTTCACTACACACCAGAAGTGCACGGTAGCACTTTGTCAGCTCTGTTATGGAAGTCCAGCCGATGCTTGCGACGAGTATTTGCGAATGGCGGAGACCACTGCGCTAGACTGCCTGAAGAAGTTTTGCATTGGCGCCATCAAGGTTTACGGGCGGACCTATCTACGACGCCCGACCGTGGACGATACAAAACGGTTGTTGCGAATCAACGAAGAGCGCGGCTTTCCGGGGATGTTAGGGAGCTTGGACTGCATGCATTGGGATTGTAAGAACTGTTCTATGGCACGGGCTGCACAGTTTGCAAGTAGGGACCACGGGAACGTCCCCACAATCATGCTCGAATCCGTAGCATCCCAAGACCTTTGGATCTGGCACGCTTTATTCGGGACACCGGGCTCCAACAACGACATCAACATGCTCAATAGGTCTACACTATTCTCCCAAGTAGTAAAAGGCTTCGCCCCAGATGTGAAGTTCAAGATCAGCGGTAAAGAATACGAAACCCCTTATTACTTGACAGATGGAATTTATCCTGCTTGGGTAACATTTGTGAAGTCCATACCTGCTCCACAAACGCCGAAACAACGATGCTTTGCTAGATACCAAGAGGCGTGTACGAAGGACATCGAACGGGCGTTTGGAGTTCTACAGGCCCGGTTTCACATCGTTACTCGCCCGGGTCGAATGTGGGATAGGGGCTCACTCGTAGTGATCATGACTGCTTGTGTGATCCTACGCAACATGATCGTTGAGGATGAGCGTAGGCCGTGGCCTACTGATCCGTTTGCAGATCTTGTTGTCCCGGACCACACCGTACGTAGAGGACCACCACCAGCGGTGACCAACGACAGTATCCTGGGCCATAGAGCAAGGATTCAGGATCGGAATGTTCATCACCAACTCCACGATGATCTCATCGAACACATTTGGGCAAAATTTGGAGATGACGGCCCCAATTAAATATCAATCAGCAACGTTAATGTAATTTCTATTTTGTTTGTAATAAAAAAATTGTTATGCAATTCGTATTTGGGTTTAATTAAAAGTGTCACAAATATTTGGGTGCTTTTTTAGTTTACTGGAACTGTGTAGACACTGCTCCTGACACTGTGTAGACACTACCATTGGAGGAGCAGTGTCTGGAAGCCAAAAACAATGGTTAGACACTGCACAGTGTCTAACCATTGGAGATGCTCTTATTTTTGTGAATGAACTACGGTTCTAAAGATGAATTGGCAACGAATTTATGCTAGTCTGTAGTTTGTTGGTGTTGTCTGGTTATACTGACTGTTCGATTAAACTTTGCATTATCAAAACTATTTTCATTGTTTCTCTATTTCTATCACCCTAAACTTTGCATTCTCTGTTATAAAATATCTTTCTTGATTTTGAATAACCTAGGATGTGCCATTTTTTGCATTGAAGAAGCTCTGGATAGCATCAAGAAAAAAAATCAGTTGAAATTAATGCAAACTAGTACAAATATATTGTAACAAAAAAAAAAATCAAACTCAAGTGTGACTGATATGCTTCAAATTCCTTATTTTTAATTAGTTACATTCATATTTATTAATTTTAAATAGTTATATTATATTTTATACATGTATTTTGATGTGTATTAATGAAAGTAGATATTAATGACACATATTCGAGATGTACATTTTTGATGCCCTTACATTCAAGACTTGTACTCATTATTGCTAGTCGTTGAATTCATGTAGTAATCGATTAAAAAGATGTCGACTCTTGAGATGGGCATGATTTCAAACAAGGCTAGGAGGAGTGTACCATGACATTTGTGATGCAACTTTGAAGGAGACATAAGTGTCATCTTCTTTCCTTTTCTGTAGATGTGATTTCAATTGTTTGTGTCCTTTTTGTTGTCTCTCTGCTACTATCCAAGTGATGGCATCTCTCATGTGCTTTTGCTTGAGACCTGCTGTCTGTAACAATGTATTGGGACCATGTACCATGAATTGATTCCGTACATTTCCTCTTGATTTGGTCTATGATAAAAACACTGAAACTCGTGATCGGGATTATAAGCTCGATAGGTTAACTTATAACCTTCGAAACCAAAACTTGTTTATCCAAATGATAAACTGTTTGACGTTCTCAAACCGACGGAAACCAAAACTTGTTAATCCAAATGATTAAGTGTTTCACTTTAGTCTTAGAAAAAGACAATAAAACAACAAAAACTAGCTTGGTCAAGAAGAAAAACTCGGATATGTCATTTACGAAAAGTCAATCCAAACACATCTTTTAATTAGTCAAAACAAAGCTAAAAAGTGTTCTCATTAATAAAAATTAACATATTTAGTTTAAACAGTGTCAAGAGAACTTCCAATGCACAAAAAAGGCATTACTCTAGACAACAATATGCACAATTTCAGTTTTAGTAAGATTAAGACAGCATGTTATTTACAAAGCTTATTCTTCAGCTTCTCCACTTCAGACAAAAGGGAAGAACTTCCTTCACATGCTTTTACTAAAACCTGAAACTTTGTGTCTATATTGCTCCTTTGCAGTGTCAAGCCTTCCTTTGACTCAGGCATCCCAGACCCGGATGGTTTCTCGTACTGAATAAGATCCAACATCATTCTCTGTAATTAGAAAACAAAAGGAAAAATCATTAAAAATAATCCCAACCATGCGTAGCTCAAAGACACATGCAGAGGAAGGTTTCAGTCTTGAGCATCGGATGTCATAATCATAACCATCTACTTTGGAGCAATGAGTCATGCTAAGAGAGTTCCAAATGTTTCAGAAACAATAAGATGTTGCCATAACTCATATTTACATGTTGATGCTTCTCTATTATGCAGGTGAAAGCGATACTTTAGGTGGGATATTAGCTTAAACTAACTTCATTAACTTGATTGAGACGATTAATAGCAGATTAAGATTATTTTCAAAGAAAAAAAATAGTATACCTCATGCCCGGGCTTCCTAGCATAGTCTCTCAGTAGTGATTTTACAAGCCTATTCTGCAGCAATTGCTTATCGTTGGCATGAGAGAGGAAAATGAAGGATGAAAGGTGGTGGATGACCAAAGAATATGCAACTGATGTTCGTGTTGCTGCTTTGTCAAGGGCGCCAGAAACCCATGACTTAACATATGCTTCCAGAATAGCTTCATCCTCCTGCATTGATAGTGAATTCTTTTAAATTCCATCTTATTTGCATCCAAAGTTCATGTAAACATTTCTTGAAGAAGAGTTAAGTGCAGAAATGGGGAAACATTAAAGCAATTGAAAATTGGGAATGCTTCTTTTTACTTCTATTTTGCAGAGCATAATCAAAATCCTAAAAAGTAAATAAATGCAGAGATATAGAAGATGACCCAGTTGTGACAAGTACAGCTCTTCTCATGAGTTTCGATAAAAACTCCAAACTAACTGTCCTTGTAATCATAACAGCACGTCCAAGACCACTACCGTTGCCTTCTATGTTTGTTTTTTTGCAAACCTATGTTTCAGAAGAAGAAAAATCTCACCCAGCTACCCTTAAGTATGCACCAATTTCAATGAACTACCCCTAAGCTTAAAAAGAATGACAAAAATGCCCTTATTTATTTTTATATGAGGACATTTTCGCAATTTCACACTCAAAAGTTGACGGGATTGGGGTAATCTAAGATTAAAAAATCGTAGGAAGGTCGTCAAAAACTTTTTAAACTTTAGAGGTAGTTGATTGAGATAGGTGCATCCTTAAGGGTAGCTGAGTGAGATTATCCTAGAGTCTTTATTTTGAAGTTTTATAAAATTGTCATGTATGCTCAGGAGTCAGGACCTTGTTTTGTGATTAATAAATATATGTCAATCTGAGTAATTTATATTTTAAACCCAACATTGAGAGAATAGTTTAATCAGCAGTACCTCAACAGGTTCAAGGTAACCATGAGCCTCTGCTAAGCATTTCTCTAGTGGTGGCAGAAGTTCAAGAACACGTGCATTTGCTAATGCATTCCAAGTGGCAAGTCGAACATGAGCCTCAATGCAACGATGTAGATACATGGCAACTTGCCGACCATAAATAATATCACCATAAGATACAGAAGAAAACTGATCTACTAGAGTTTCAATAAACGTTGGGTAACTCTCTTGAATCTCTAACTGAAACTTCAAAAACTCAATATCATATTTCTTTCCAGTTTCCAATGATAAATCATCATCTTTCTTCAAAGTTTGATCAGAAACCCTGACCCTTGCATCATCTAGAAGCTGACCATAGAGCTCCTGTAATACCTCATAGACATCTCTTCTCTTTTCCTCTTCTAGCACCCCCATTCCAGCAAGTAAGATTACCGACAAAGAATGTAATTTCCAAATTAATGGTAAATTCTGAATAGGGGAGACAGCATCGGTGTTTTGGCAAGAAGATATTGCTTCAATACCTAAAAGAAAGAAGAGTCCACTTCCAGCAACTTCAAGAAAATCTGTGGTTCCTGGATCACAACTTTGAATCTTAGAAGCTTTCTGAGGACCAGCATGATTGCTTATATTGATGGTGGCTATTGGACTGAGAAACCAATGAGTAGGAAGTGGCAATCTCTGATGAGCCCATTCTATGACCAAAGAAGTACAAGAATCATCTTCACAAGTCATGTTTGATGGGTCGTTGTCTTCATGAATAGTGTCCAGAGGAACACCTCCTTTCTTAAATGTTTTATTACTGGAGCTGTTCCCTTCACTAGATTTGACTTTTTTCTTTACACACAACCATCTATTTCTATAGTGAGAAGTCAATACCTTACTAAAGAGAGCGTAGTCATCTTCTGTATACACCCACTCAAATTGTTTGATCCCACTGTTACATTTTAGTAAATTCTGAGTACAGCAGTGAAGGTACTTCAAAACAGGTACTTGTAACAAAACATCCAATGCTTTCTCTAATATAACCCTATCCCTTGGTCCAACAGTTAAACACACTGCTAAGGCAGAATGTATCATTTCCATAGTGAAGTTCATATCTTCAGTGAAGTTCATATCTTCACTTGGTGGCAAATGAGTAGAAGGCACAGCAGGTAACATTTCAAGCAAATGAACGAGCAGTTCTGCATCTGTTTGAGCTAATAGAACGGTTGTGGACCAAAATCCTCCACCAGAGCCCCCCCAACCAAATCCCAGTCCTGGAGCTGGACCTCCTCTGCCAAACATCTCAACAGACTGAACAGAGCGCCATCCGGAATCAACCAGCCTCATAAAAGTATCATGCAAACTTCTCAACTCAACTAGAGACAGTTTACATATCCCATCCTCAAGAATTTTCCCTTCTCTTGTGGATGTATATCCTTTAGAAGGAAGACTATGAACCCCAACTTTGGCTAACTGTATCAAGCTATCGACGGAAACGATAATCCGAACCAGTCCATAAAGGCAACTTACAGAAGCTAATGAAGTTTCATATTCACTTTTCTGTCGCAAATGACACAATTCCTCTACAAAAGAGCAATCTCCAGTAGGGTCCATGGCATCCGAACCAGAAAAGCTCAAAAACCCATTCTTAATAATTTCGAGCCCAACTTTAGGAACAAACTCTGGCAACCATGGTACACGTTTGCTTCTTCCATTAGGGTTGTCAGTATCTTCTGGGATCACTCTTTCAAGAACTCTTGAAAGCATGTGCAGGGCAGCTGAAATAACCCACAACAACGGAACCATGGATGATTCTTGGAGAGCATAGTCGATTGTGCTTCCTTTCTGCCACCGGAAGAATTTACATATGCAAGGGTTACTCTTCAATGCCACCCATTTCAAGGCTACATCAATTATTGGACTAACATAGCTCCAAGACCAAGGCTCCGTGCTGTCACCAGCATATTCTGGGATGTGATTGTTTATTTTCCTTTGTGAATAAAAAGTTGGAAGCCTACTAGCTAAAGCCTCCAGGACATGGTATGCCTCCCGAGAGATGGAAGCGAACTCATTAAGGACATTGCTCTCTATAAGCATTTCAAATCGAGGAGGATTTAACCACAAGCCCAAAGCAGGGTAAAAATCTGAGAAGTCTGAGACACAACACCCATATTGAATGCAGACCTTCCAAAACCGTAGTTGTTCAACCATCAAAGTAGCTGAGAGTTTGCAGTGTTCCTTCCCTGATTGTACCCAGTCGTTGAGGGAAAAAACATACCTATATAAATGCCATGTCACTCCCCGGAAAATCCCATTCTTAATGAAGTCAATACAATTCTTCTTGTCAGATTGAGCTAAAACCTGTTTTGCATATTCAAGAGGGGAGAGGAGACGGGAAGAACTTTATATATAAAAGCAATGGTCATATATCAAAACTATCATGTACATAAAATAGATCCTTACCCTCAATAGGCTAACTGATTTTATCTTGCAAGGATGAATTTCCATACTGTCTTTCATTGTAAATCTTTGGACAATTGTTTGGACAAGTCTTGGACACTGAATAACTGCAAATGCAGATGTTGGAGAATGCCTTGCTAGAGCAATAAGAATTGAAAGTAAGCATTCTTCCAAAGCTGCTGTAGGGTCTGTCTGATATCATACAAAATGATGCATATCAGAACTCCATGCCAAAAAAAGGTGGTGGGAGAGAAGGACTACTAAAATCAGATCAAGTAAAACATAAGTTCAAAAGAAACAGGTAAACTAGAAATTTCCTTGTGGTAACGGCTTTTGCTGGAAAACAAAAAAAACAGATTCTTCAGCAAAACCTAATTCATGCATAAGTTATATAATTTTTAATGTTTTTATGCATATCAACACGAACCCAGAATTATGCATGTAATTGCAAATTTGATACCAAATAGTTTATAAAGTTGTCTTTTCTCCAGACAATTATATAGCATTGGCACTTCCTTCATATTTGTGTTACGAGATTTCTTCCAAAGAGATATATTCAAATACTTGAACAAAAAAACCATAAACAGTGATGTTTTTTTTTTATTCTTTAGATTTTTAGGAAAAGGCAACATATATGTTGTTCTGTCCTGATTTAAAAGTTCCAATGCACCTCATCCCCATATCACACTGTGAACTTCATGTTTAAGACCATGACAACACATGACATTTTGACAACTGTGAGGTATTCTATAAGCAAAGATGTAATGGAAATAATGTCCCCGATCCAAAGTATAAGATTAATTATGAACCCTGAAACATTTAAATTTAAAAAAGCATTCAGTTTTATCTTTCAACCCAAGCAACTTCAGCATTAGAAGCTTCCGGAGTAGTTTTTAGACCTCATTTTACACCAATGTGGAATATAAAAACAAAGAAAGAGCATGCACACCTCTATAATATAGCGAATCCTTGGGAGGATTCCCATTCTGACCAGAGCAGCAGCAAAATCTTGTCCACCAACAACAATATCATCTTGAATGGTATGCTTTTCATCAGTCTCATCATCCATGCTATCCTCCCCAAAAGGAAGTATATTAGACGGTTTAGCACTGTACTTCCAGAACCCACCTTGAAGAAAACCAACATCAATCTCTGGCTTACTTCGAAATACAGGGGCAGTACAGTTGTCCTTGTCACGAGCAGCTATTTTCTGCATTTAGGATATGTTTGCACTGGTTTAGAATAATATAGAAATCCAAATGCATGTAACCCTTCCCTTACTAGATATGCAAGTATCTACTGAATTACAAGGTGCAAACTGGTGATTGTAAGCTGCCAATTTTGAAGGGTTTGTACAATCCAAGCTTTAAATGACTATAATATTAGAGATCGGTGTCCTAATCAGCTTGAATGGCTTAGTTCCACTATTATGAAATTCAATCCTGGGCCTTAGGAAGTTATATTTCATGCAACCTACGACTTGAATAATGTGCTCAAATTCCTTCTGACCAGTTCCTGACGAAAATTCCTTGCCTGGCTTGCCAAAGTAAAGGGTTAATTGTCCAAAACTACATTAAAGTTTTGTCCACAAACAGATGCATGCATAAAGTTTTGTCCACGCTGTATGCACTTTTGTTAGTGCATTGAAGTTTTGTCCACGCTTTGTGGGTGCATTATGTATTGCTCACAAATCTATTGAATCCGGGAAGCACTGCCCAGACCATCATTATGAAACATCCCTATTACGTCAATACAAAAAAAGTCGTGGACAAAACGTTATGCATGCATCCGTTTGTGGACAAAACTTTAATGTAGTTTTGGACAATTAACCCCAAAATAAATTGTCTACAAAGAGATGGAAGGCCAGACAAGGCATTCAATAAGGACACTACTACATTACAAGTCACAGGTGGAAGATGCCAAACCTCTTTCTCCACATGAGTACATAGAATAGGAGAAGCAAGATGAGGTGTGAATAGATGAACTAATTTGGAAGCTTCACTGGACCAAAATTCATAGGGTGTTTGAAGAGCATTCTATTGTTCTCTCTTTCGTATATTATATGAGGTCGTTGGGAGTAGCCTTAATAGTTTTGGAAGAATTTTTAAGGATAAAAATGGCAATAGGAGTCTTTGCAGGCTTGAAGAGTTGGGTGTTTGGGAATTAAATGATTGATTTATCCAGTTATATGCTGGAGGCAAGAAATAAATGAAAATAAGATTACCCCTGAAATATCAAAGAAGTTTTCATTCATATCACAGCTCAGTGCGCATTGAATAACTCTCGCACAGGCTAGAACTACAGAATCATGGTTATCATCAAGAGACATCCTGCAAAAATGGATTGTCAGAGATGGAATTAAATATTGTACAAACATAGAAATATACACTCACATCACTAATAAACAACTTCTGAGTTCTAGTTGGACAAAAATGGTTCAATTTAATAGAATTATTTACTCATAACACTAGTATTGTAAGGTATAATTTATATGTGACGTCAGTACAAAACTTGAAGATGTGGGAGTAGGTCAAGAAAAATCAGCGACTGAACCATTTATATTCAAATTACCTCAAAGATAAAATAAGCTCAGGCTCTGGACCAAGTGCATAAGCCCAAATGGCTTCCCAGTCAATAAAACTGTCAAATCTATCATCACTTTTCAAAGTACAACCAACTTGATTTTTACGGCAATTGTGTAATGCCTTGCTTAGCACAGACGCGAGTAGGTGGAATGCAAGGGTCCGTTGCCCCGGAATCTGAATAGCACAAATTAGGAGGTAAGGAGATAGATAGCCAAGAAAGAAGTAAAATAATTATTAGGTATTAAGTACCACAAAAATGGAAAACCATGAACATTTCACATAGCTACTTAGAATTGCATTCAAATTAAGTTTCCAACATAGGAAAGAAAAATCAAGCACAAGAAGTATACTGACCACACTTCTAGTAAGTGCCACTGCTTCTTTGATTGAGTAACCCGCCGCACTAGGGTCTCCCTCAGTTCGCAGGTAGTCCCGTTCAGCAACACTACTACAATCAGAAATGCCACCTGTACTACGAGAAAAAGAATTGATCAATATCATCTTGATTTATGTGTGTGTGTGTGTGTGTGTATATATTGTTATCATATAATAAACGTTGAAGTACTGTCAAGAAAAATTTGCATTGCATTGCCAGAGCAACGATTTTGAAATGACAACTTCAAAACCAAATCAGTGAGAATCAGAAGGGAAAAAATCACTAGGAAGCGGGACAGAAACATAGTAAAGACTAAAGACAAACTACACTGCAGCAAAAAGAAAATCATGTTGATCATAAAACAGTAACCCAGCCCTTAGTAATACATCATTGCTAACCATTAGAATATAGACAAATAAAGCAATCAAACATTTTGACAAGGTCCATGAATAAGATCCACGATCCAAAAATTACAAAAGCCTGCTGAGGTACGAGAAAAATAAGGAATAAATTACTCTCAAGTTATCACAGATCAAGGAACACATCTTTGAGCTTCATAGGCAGAATTCTTTCATGCGTACATTGTTATCTAGGGTTTACTAACATCGCACTATAACACTAAACCAGAGTGACAAGCATTATGGTTGATAAATATTGCAGCCATCCAGCCACAGATTAACCAGACAGAATTCCTTGATAGCTGATAAGCACCACTTTGAAGCCTTCCTTATACAGAACTATTTTACATTTTATAACGCCCAGTTTTCTATAGCACTTAATCTACTGCTAACTATAAGTAGTCATCTAAAAAAGAAAAATATTAAATGCATTAGGGATGTCAGAAGAAAATCCTTAATCTTACTCTGGAGTTCTTCGCATTCCATGCAGAAATGAATGTCAAATAAACAAATAAATAAATAGAACCTACAAACAAAAGAAACCAAAAAAGTATGCGCTGAAATAGCAGTGTGATGGCTTTACCAGTATCGGATTCTTGGACAGTATCATGTCTAATAACTTCCCCATCCAAGGAAAACCTTAGCCCTCTAACAGACTCAACTATCTCACTCCAAACATTCCACAAACTCTTGGCGACTGTACATGGTTTCTGCACACCAACATTGTCTATTCCATTCTCTGTATCTGTTGAGGGTGTCTCTGTCACCATATGACAGGTATCACTCTCAAAATGTGGGGAACCTTTTGCATTCTGAATTACCTGATTGCCAGTTTTGAGACTACCGGGTTCACCATCAGTTGCTAGATTGAAGCTTAAGCCTTCTTGTTTATTCAACTTGCTTTGGCCTCGCTTTTTAAGTAGCATTACTAATGCAGGGTCCATCTTCTCCATTATCTCGGCTTGTGCATCTGCAATGTCATCATATGACATTCCCAATAATCGTTCTCGGTTCTCCGCATCAATCTGACTCTCGAGGGACATGGACTCTTGTTCATTTGTTGAGCTGTTGGATACATGACCAGACACAGTGGATGAAACTGAAGTTTTCAATTCCTGGATTTTCTGCACCTCAGGTAGCACATGATGCATTTGCATTTTATCTGCTTGAGCTCTTACAACATCCTTTTGTGAACCTCTTCCTGCTCCACTTTCACCAACTGAATATGTGTCAACTGAACTGTTTTCCTTGTCTACAATCTCCATGTCTTCTCCTCCATGCCTTTTTTCTTTAGTTTTAGCTGTATTACTTCCCACATTGTTAACTGTGGAAGAACTGTCGGTCGAAAGTTCCTCTTTCCACCTTTTGAAGTCCATACTCTTTTTTTCTTTCCTTTGTACCGGGTTAGCAAAAGCTGCCAAGGCATTTAAGCCATCGACATCTTCATCTTCCATCTCATCATGATTATCATCAACATCACCTCTTTTCCTACCAACTGGATGCCAATGCTGCAAATTAAAAATGCAATTATCTGCCAATGAAACTAATGATGGCTTTGATAGTAAAAAGAAATCAAGTAGGAAATGACATCATAAAAAAGTTTTGCTTCAGTTTAAATTGTACCCAAATAAAGAATCACAGCCATATTGCATTTAATCTTTTTCTAGCCCAAGCTGATAAAACAACCTACTGACAAGAGCCAAAGCTAATCACTGTTCTGGAAACTAGGTACAAGGTTCAAATTCATATTGAGTAGTAACACAAACAACCCAAAATTCTCAAGTCCTACTATGAATAGTTGATCACTGAAACTTGCGTACATACTTCAATCCCTTTTTTTCTTTCCCAACTTGGTCAAACAAACCAGTAGAAACTATAAAGAGACCAATGTAATTATTGTTCCATAAACTTGGCATTAAGCTTGAAATCCACAATGTGCAACAACAAAACGACCTAGTCCCAACAGAAGTAATGATCACTGAAACTAGTGTATATATTCCATCCTTTTTGTCTTTCCTAAATCGATCAAACAACCCTAGCAGTAACTAGTACTAATCATTCTTCCAGAAACTAAGCATTAGCTTCAAATTTCATAGTGTATTAACTAAACACTCCAAAGTTTCGAAATCCTGAGCACTGAAACTTTTCAAAACACTTCAATTCAAACTTATATCCTTTTCCCACAATTTCTCAGCAATCAAGCAAGCAAAGAGCTAGAACGGAATAAAAAATCGACGAAGCAGAACGAGGGGGTTTGGTGGGGCATACGGGGCCGTGAGAGCGGTGGCGAGCCACCGGAAACGGAAGAACGGAGAGTTTAGGAGGCGGAGTGAAAGCCATAGCCGACGGCTCCCGTAGAGGCTCGTCTGTAATGCCCTTTTCCACAATACTGCCGATGAGCGTCGAAGCGCTGTCTTCTCCGCCGAGCTGGAGCCCGCTAGTTCCGAGAATCTTGACACGATTCGAGCTCTTTTTGAGATCCTCTCTCTTGCTTCCGCTTGTTTTCTCCATCTCCTTTCCCTCGTCTCCTTCCTCGAGCTCTGGTTTCGGGTTCTACAGCTCTAAACCTCTGGTTCTGTCAACTCCTGGTCAATATTTTCAGTATAAAAACAAACGTTTTGGTTTGGGCCTGGGCTTTTCCGTTGAAAGTGGGCCTCCAAATGGCTCAGTTCGGGTGACTGTTACCTTACTTGTTGTTTGGATGGTGGGTGAAATAATAACCGAATTTGAATTGAAAAAATAATTATTTTTATTAGGAATAGTTTCGTTTTATTATTCCGTAATTATTGGATTCCAAAATTACTATCCTACGTCTTCTTCTTTTTTCTCTCCACCCTAGAGTTTTGTTTGTCTCAATTTAATATTCAACGTATGTTTTCGGCAATTTTTAGACAGAGTTTTCCGTTAAAAAACTGAAAAAAACAAACGGTGGGTATTAAATTGAGACAAACAAAACTCTAGAGTAGCAAAAAGAAAAGAAAAAAAAGCTTAAGCTTCGTTCGAAAACTACAGAAAACAGATGGTGGATACTAAATTAAGACAAATGATCCATGATAACGAGAGAAAAAAATGACTTAGGGTAATAATTTTGAAATCCCATAATTGAAGGGTAGTAAGATAAAACTATTCCCTTTTATTATGTTATTAGGTTAGTTTGATTAATTTTAAAGACTAGGCTTGATTTTGATTACTACAATTAGACAATCGAATCAATCAAATTAACCGAACCCTCATTATAAGGGCATCGGGTTTCTCTCTCTCCGATAAAGTCTTCTTCTTACCTTGTGTCCTTTGAGTCTTAAAGATATGTTGTGGTTGTGCGTACATCTCATCAGAAAATCTTTTCGCATGAGGTTTTAGCGATGTTTGGTCATCGTGAAGGCAAAGATCTTCGGTGTGTGCTTGTTCCCAAAGAGAAGTTGCTCGCGCGTGAAACTAGTGTCTCCTCTTCTTCCAAGACGCGTGGTTAACCTGTTTCTGAGAAGTCATCGTTGGCTTCCAAGAAGTTGTTACCTTCTATTAGGATGCCATTGTTTATGGTGTATCCTCTTTCCCAAGTGAAAGTATTAAATATGTTGGGTACAACTCAATCCTCCTCAAGCTAGTATAATAGATTATGTCATTTTGATATTTAAAATAATGTGTGGTTTTTAACAGTTTGGCTTATTTTTCTGGGCTTAATAAATAATTGTCTAATGGAAACCTGAAAAGGAAAATGATGGGTCATCATGAGGCGATCTAAGAAGCGGCATTGGTCGATATTACAGAGGGGCTCATTGGATACAAGACCTGGTCGACAAGACGAAGGGGTTGAACGAGTTGCTCGAGATGAAGTTGTAGAGGACAAAAGAGGTGCAAATGTGAATAAATCAGTAGCATTTTTTTGCAGATATATTTTTAAATTTTTATTATTATTTTACTTCATTGCTTTATTTAATATATTTATATTTTAGTTTTATATGTTATCAAATGAGGGTAAAACAATAATTTCTCTTATTAAAGTGACATAGCTGATGTGAGTAAGGGCAAAATTGTCATTTCAATATCTATTAAATAGCACATTGGGTCACATGACTAACATAATAGAATATATCGTCTAGTTTCTCTAACAGAATCCCGTGACCGATACTTAAGGTAGTGTAATTTACATTTTCAAATGTTGGGTAATGTAATGTTCATGACCAAAACTTTAGAGTATCTTTGTTTTATTTGGAATAAATCAATTTTCATTTTGAGCAGAGGAACCATTCATTAATTTATAGATTGGAGAAGACAATTGAGGGCGGTCGGAAGCGCACTCCTAGTCCTCATGAGAACATGCGTAGAACAAATCTCCTTGGCAAGCCAATGGGATGTTTTATTCACTGATCTTTTTACAAACACGAGTTTTGTATCCCCGATTAAAGATATGAGGACTTTCATGTCCTTAATAATGTTACCTACTGGAGAGAGAGAGAGAGAGAGGGGGGGGGGGTCCTAGAGGGGCGGATAAGGCCTAAAACACTAAGTGTGACTCTCCAATGGACGATCTTATCCCACTTTTTGTCCCATGCCAAGGTCAGGGCTGTAGTAATTGTGTAGGCTTCAATGACACTGGGGTCCCATATCCCCTTGACCGTTCCATTTCCCGCCTCCAAGAATACACCCAAGTTAGACCGACATATAAGGTCCCAGCCCGATTTGTCTTCCTCCTGAAATATCACTTCATCGACATTAAAAAAAATTCTATCTTGGTGTGGGAAGAGTCTATGTTGTATGTCATGGGTTATGTGTCATTCGTCGGGATCTACATGGTTGAGTCAATGCTTCCAACCACACTCGAAGATAACACTGAGCCTATATGTGTAGAGCCATAAGGGAAGGGGTGGGCCTCCTTCCAAACCCATGCATTTTTTGCATTATATATCCCCCATAGCGTCTTGAGGATTGATTCCTCACCCTCTGATCCCACCATGTGGGTTTGTCGGTATCTGGGGGATCCTTGGCATGGTACCAATCTTGATCTAGTAGTCTCGAGCTAAAGGACAGTAGAGAGAGAGGTGATCAACTGTTTCAACTTGTCTAAAGCAAATGGGGCATAAGGGGATATGGGGATAAAAGGACGACAAAGATTTGTTACAACTTAAAGGTATCCTGCTAGAAGGCACTAGAGGAAGATCTGGACCCTATGTAGGATTTGTAATTGCCAAATAGTTGCCAGGGTCGATGGAATTTTGAGGTGGGTCCCCCATGGGCGAAGGACTCGATAATCTCTTTTGTAGAGTATATTCCTTTAGGATTTGCAACCCAGATCCATGCATCATCCGTCTTTGTTATAAAAAATGGGATGGTCAAGATAGCAGCCTGATCTCGTAGGCCCGTAGGGAGAAGAGAGCTTGGATGCGAGGGATATCTCATTGTCTTGGCTTGGTAAGCACGATGGATTCCACAAATACTACCTCGAAACCTGAGGATGCCGTTTGGATGCATGTATCTAGGTTAGAAGCCAAGGTGTGTCAAGTATGGTAGTGGCCCTACCATTCCTTAGAGTTCGTCTCAGACCTAGGACAATGAAACCTTGGGTGGACCTAATAAAAGTCCATATGTGGCTTATTAGTTCCTCGCCCTATTGTCGGGAACTCTCCTCTAGATAATTATCGAGCATTGGCAAGGCGAGCCACCAGTGAATCCGGTTGGGTAATCAGATTCCACGTTTGTTTGCCCAAGAGCTCAGAGTTAGAATCTTGGAGGTCACAGAAGGTCATCCCACATAGCGCCTTCGGTTGGCACAACTTAACCCAATCTTTCCAGATAATGGATAAATCAGGTCAAGGCCATATGTATCTTGTCGGTGATGGATATGGGACCCTAGAGATAGACATTACATACATGGGGAGGGATGTAAGCACATACCAAATCATTACCTCCCTACCGGCCGCAGAGAGGAGTTTCCAATCCCATGAGTGAATCCATTTGAGGACCTTATCCCCAACTACAACATGCTACGGGTGTGGTTGAGACCTAGCATGTTGGCCATTCCTAGGTACATGGATGCTTCAGACGTTTCTAGGATGTTGAGAATATGGTAGTATGCATGGCGGGTTAGGGGGTCTATATTGGTGTTGAAGAGCGTGGATGACTTTTGGTGACTGAGGACTTGTTCCAACCAAGCATTAAAGAGAGAGATGAGGTCTTGAATTTGTGTATCTTCCTCCCAGGTGGCCCTCCAAAAAATGTAGTAGTCGTCGAAAAAAAAAACATGTCGGTGATACTGGGTGCACCATACGCCACTCGACAATCATGAATCCATCCCTCCTGACAAGCCTTTTCGATGAGTTTTGAGAAGCCCTCTATACAAAACATAAACAAGTATGGAGAAAGTGGACACCCCTAACAAGTACCTCGAGTTAGAATGATGGAGTCAGATGTCCTGCCCCCTGAGTTGATTTGGTAGGAAACTATCCTCATATAGGTTGTCATCAAAGTGGTAAAGGATTCGGAGAAACCAAACTTCCGCATCATGGAGATGATGAATGGTCGTTTCACTATGTTATAGACCTTACTCATATCTATCTTGACATCCATAAAAGCATGTGGCACCTTGAGTCTTTTGGCGAAAGTAATAGATGACCTCGAGTGAGACAAAGATATTGTCTTGGATGACTTGACTAGGGACAAAGGGCCTTTGGGTTGGGGAAATATTCCCTGGGAGAAGCCCCTTCAGCTTGTTCGTGAGTACCTTGGATAAAATACGAAAGACTGCGTTACACAGTACGATTGACCAACTTTGGACCTGGCTTCTTTGGAATAAGGACCAGCATAGTATCGTTGATCCCTTGTTTCATGGGTCACCCTTCCAGAACCTGCTGGATGAAAGTCTTTACCGTTGGGACTAAGGTACGCTAGCAATGTTGGTAGAACTTTGGGTTGAAGCCATTAGGTCCCATCTGAAAGGCAACTTGTATAATCTCCTCCTCGGATACCACATCTATTAAGACATGATTCTTAGGTCCTATGATGACCAGGTGGAAGCATAAGTTCATAGAGTGGATATTTAGATGAGACGTGGTAAGGAGTAATCTAATAAGAGAACATCCACACTGGTGTCCAAAGTAACTAGTTTTATTTGGTCATAGTGAAGGGATAATACCTGATTGATGCGACAACGGAGAGAGGCTGTAGGATGGAAGAATTTGGTGTTGCGATCCCCATCAGCAAGGCAATGGTGTTTGACCCGTTGTTTCCAGAAGGCTTCATTCATGGTCATGGATGCTTCCTATTGAATTTGGAAAGTTTCGCAATGATTCATGATCTCCCTATCTGTACGACCATTCAGTTTGGAAATTTGGTATTGACATCGCTTGATCTTTTGAAGTATTACTCGGTACACATCTCATCCTCATTCCTCTCTGACTTCCCAATTCGAGTTGTGTGACTACATATTATGTTTGTTCCATCACCATTCCATGTTTCATGTACAAGTAAAACCACTTTGGTTCCCGAATTCAGTTTGATTCAAACCGAAATCGCCTGTTCCGAGCCATCTTATGCGTCAAGCCCAATGTCAATAGTATGAGGAAGTGTTATGAGGTCATGGTACTCGTATTTTGTAGGCGAAGCGCATAGACCTCTCTGCCCACGTCCCCTAATATTAAGGTCTTGTCTAAGCGGGTCTCTATCATTTGATCCACTCTCCATCCCTGAAACCACGTAAAGAGGCGACCTTCTAATGGTACATCCGAGACCCCAATGTCCTTTAGTACCTATTGGAATTCAGTAATTAAAGTAGTAGAGTAAGTATTACCTCCACGTTGTCTGCTTGGGTAAGGACGACGTTAAAGTCACCGATGAGGATTCACAACTGTGTGTCTCTCTAAGTGAGTCCTCAGAGAATGGCCTAAGTACGATGGCGGTAGGCTCTACTTGGTTCACCATAAATCACGGTAAGACGAAAATGTTCTCTGACGGGGGCCTCGACTCATGCATCAATGTATTTGTTGTCCTATCCAGGATTATAACCTTCATGTCAAGCCTCTAGAATAGAGTTATTGTGACCTTGGGGATACGAAGGAGCGTTGTACCGTTAGGAAACTACATTGTCTCAGATAAAAAGAGCGATTAAGGACGATAGTATTGATGAGGAGCTTGAGGCGTTGCCCATGAAGAGTACCCGCGACACCCGAGCATTTCCAGGTAAGGATCTTAACGGGTAGGGAAGTTGGCGACAAAGAGTTATCCCCTTATGGATGCAACGACTGAAATACGGGTAATGGGTGGTCCCCAAGAGATGGAGGGTGATGCTGGAGCTGGTGGTGACGATGATACACGAGAGGTCATCTAGTCATTGATACTTCCCACATACGGATCGATAAGGGAGATATGTAGCCTTGGATACGATGTCCTCATGGTTGGGTATTTCGGGAAGACGGGGATATCTCCTACCATGAGGGGCGGTGATCGGTTCAGCAACATTAGCGGGAACAAGGTGTCCGGGCCTCCATAGTCAACGACCTCGGGAAGATGGTGACACCACCGTGAAGACGAAAAATAACGACGTCGGCCCTAGCGGGGGTAGGGGCTCGATCAATCGGAGGGGAGAGAAACTTCATCCCGTGTGAATGAGGAATGCCCTATCAGAATCGGGATCAATGGGAACTTGATGAAGCGCCACCTAGATTTGTGGCTGGGAGCGCAACGACAAAAACTAATGGTTTTGATATTAACCGTGTCTTCTCTATTCCATTAATGATTTATATATACACTCATATCCTATACATGATAAGGATAACTACAATTCAAATACAATACATTTGATATTTGAATGAGATATGCTAACACACCCCCTTAGTCAGATCGGGAGGATCACGAACGTTCAGACTAGCTCGAAAATCAACGAATAGAACCTGAGGTAGTCCTTTGGTGAAGATGTCAGCAATCTGAGAGCGAGTAGGAACATGAAGAACACGAATGTGACCACGAGCAACTTTCTCCCGGACAAAGTGTATGTCAAGCTCAATGTACTTAGTCCGCTGGTGTTGCACTGGATTCCCAGCCAGGTATATGGAACTGATGTTATCACAATAGACCATAGTATCACGAGATAATGGGCAATGGAGCTCCATGAGGAGATTACAAACCTAGCAGGTCTCAGATACAACCTGAGCAACCCCACGATGTTCAGCCTCAGTGCTCGATCTAGAAACTGTGGGTTGTCGTTTAGACGACCAGGAGATCAGATTATCGCCAAGGAAAACACAGTAGCCAGAGGTGGATCGTCATGTATCCGGACATCCTGCCCAGTCCGCATCTGTGTAGGCAACCAGATCCATCGCAGTTGAGGCATAAATATGTAGTCCAAGGTGTAGAGACCCTTGAATGTAGCGAATGATACGCTTGAGAGCTCCCATATGTCCAACACGAGGATGGGGAGCAAGACTCCATACCAGCTCGATGAATGATATCTTCAGCATACTTACGTTGGGACAAGAATAGACCACCAGCGTGATGAGTGACTGCTATGCCCAAGAAGTATGATACAGGACCAAGATCCGTCATGGCAAACTCGGAGGCCAAGAGCTCCATGATAGAAAGACGAAGTGAGTCACTAGATGTAGTGAGGATAATGTCGTCTACATAGAGGAGGATGAGGAATGATGTGTCAGACCCACTACGATAGATAAATAAGGAGTGATCAGTCTTGCTGTGAGAGAACCCTATAGTGGCGACATAATCGGTGAACCGTTGATACCATGCTCGGGGAGCCTACTTGAGACCATATAGAGATCGTCGGAGAAGGCAGACATAGTCTGGATGTGTAGTACTGCGAAATCCTTGTGGCTGATGCATATAGACAGTCTCTGATAGATCACCATGAAGAAAAGCATTCTTGACGTCCAGCTGATGAATAGGCCACGAATGAGAGAGGGCAATACTTAACACCGTCCGGATGGTAGCTGGTTTAACCGCAGGGCTAAACGTCTCTGTGCAGTCCACACCAACCTATTATGAGCTTCCATCACCTACAAGACGAGCTTTATAACGCTCAAAAGAACCGTCAGAACGAACTTTATGACGAAAAAGCCACATAGACCGGACAATATTAGCAGTACGAGGACGAGGTACGAGTTCCCATGTTTTTTTCTTAATCAACGCCTCATACTCATCATGCATGGCACGATGTCAATGTTGGTCAAGGAGAGCATCCTTGGTGGATTTAGGTATTGGAGATGGAGAGGTGGAATTGAGAGGTTAAATAATGTGCGAGGTTTGATAATCCCTGACCTCGATCTAGTTTGCATAGGATGAGCTGGTGGTGGAGGAGTTGTAGGTACATTAGCTGAGGGTTGAGTGAATGGTGGGGTAACATCTTCTGAAGTGGAAGGTGACGGTTCCATATAAGCGGGTGATACAAGAGTGGCAGGTGAGGCCGAGGACAAGCTAGGTACTGGCATTGGGCTGGTAGTGTCGGGTACTGAAAATAGTGGAGTGGTAAGATCTAAGAAATCATAATCATTAGGTGAAGGAAGATCAGTAGCAAAAGGGAATACCGTTTCGTCAAAGATAACATGTCTCGACACAATGATTCGATTGGCCTTCAGGTCAAAGCATAGGAAGCCACGATGCTGTGAAGGATAACCCAAGAACACACATGGAACAGATCGAGATTGTAACTTGTGAATTGAGACGGCAGGAGTGCGAGGATAGCATGCACAACCAAATATACGAAGATGATCATATGGTGGAATACGAGAAAATAAATAGTGAGTGGGAGTGACAAAATTAAGTCGTTTAGAAGGGACAATATTGTGCAGATGTGTAGCCATAAACAAAGCGAAATGCCAGAGATTAGGAGGGACAGAGGAATGTACCAATAGGGTACGAATAATTATTGATCGTACGAAATTTACGCTCTGCACGTCCATTTTGAGGTGACGTATACGGGCACGAGAGTCGAAACAGCATGCCAAAATTCGAGCATATTTTGCAAAGTGGTCCATTATCAAACTCCTTCCCGTTGTCACATTGGAACGCCTTGATGGATGTGCCAAACTGAGTACGGACATATGAGTGAAACGATACAAAAATAGAATATGCTTGAGATTTAGTTTGTAACGGAAAAGTCCATACAAAGTTAGTAAAATCATCAATCAATAATAAATAGTAACGATGTCCTGCAAAACTCAAAACAGGCGATGTCCATAAGTCCCCATGAATAATGTCAAAGGGTGCAAAGGTAAAAGTACGAGAAATATGAAATGGTAATTTAATGTTTTTCGCAAGTGCATAAGACTGAAAGAAACAACTAGAATGTGATCCACATTGGACCAGATTATTACCCCGAAGAGCATCAAAGACTGGAGCACCAGGGTGACCCAACCGGGAGTGCCAAACAGACGGGGAGGAAACCAAAAACGAAGACTCTGCACCACGAGATGAGGTAGAAAATGAAGACACAGGATAGAGATCTCCTGAGCTATCACATCTCAGCATAACTTTGCCCGTATGATAATCCTTCACAGAGAAACTAAATCGATCAAAATCAACAGAAACCGATTTTTAATAATGTGGGGGGGGGGGGGGCATGAATAATGTTAGATAAGGTTAAAGATGGATGGTCGGGTGTTAACGATGCATCACCATAACCCACTATTGGAATATGATTGCCGTTACCTACCACAACATGACGATTAGAATTGCAATTGACATAAGAATAAAGACTACCTGATTGTGAAGTCATATGGGAAGTCGCACCTGAGTCCATGTACCATTGGTCGGGTGGAGTTAACGTCATAAAGTTGAAGGCGGCATCAATATTGGTGGGAACGCTATGCTCAGCCCCAGAGGTGGAGGAAGGTGCTTGGGTTTCTAGGCTGAAGTATGATTGGGTTGCTCCATTCCGATGCTGAGATGGGCCGCGTGCATGAGGATAGGGCCCAAGAATGCATGTATGATGCTGGTTGCTAGTGCTGCCATTTACAGAGTGATGTGCGTGCATCTGCTGCACATTCGAAGTTGGGCCGCCCAATGAACCAGCCCATTGAGCCCGCTGATGACCAAACCATTCAGCTTGTGTGGGATAAGGACATGGGCCATGTTGGAATTGAGGCCCACGAGCCTGGTAACGCAAATCAGAACGCAAATTCAGAATCAAAATTACGATCAGAAAATCGGTTTCCCTGAGAATTGCGATTCTGCATCTGTTGCGATCGGTTTTGGCCGTCGTTTCTGTTCCTTCCTCGACCACTTCTATCAGTGCGCTTTCCACGATGCTGCCGACCGGAATTTGCACCACCATGTGAGTTGCCAGAGACCTGAGACATGAGAGTAGAAGGATTCCCCAAATACATGGTTTGTTTTTGTTTTATGACCTCTTCTAATATAAGTTGCGATCTGGCCTCGTGGAACATAGGCAATGGATCCCGCTGTTGTATAAGAGCAGCGACATGGTCATAGGCATTAGATAAGCCCGTGACCATCTACACAACCAACCGGTTATTGGACACCGGTGCTCCGACATTGGCGAGTTGGTCAGCGATGGACTTGAGCTTTTGCAGTATGCTGACACACCGGTGAACGACTCCAGCCGAGTGTTTGAGAATTGATTCTCAAGATGGACTATCCGGGTGTGACGATTATCCTGAAAAATACTACGTAAAGCAGACCATGCCCGAGCAGTAGTCGAGTCTGGTTCGATAATTGTTTGCAATAAATCACCCGATATAGTACCATAAATCCATTGTAAGACAACAACATCAACACGATACCATAATTCAGTGTTGGGTGTGGTAGAAAAAGATTGCACCTGAGATTCAACCGGCGAAGCCGAAGTTGTGGCAGCCTTGGTGCTTGCTTCTTTTGACTTGGCCGAATCAATTTCAGTAATTTTGTATGCATCTACTGATGATTCATTCAACTCCTCAAGAATAATGGATGGGTACGGCAGCACATCAGGAAGGATATGGTGAGTTACTTGAAAAGCGCGACAGTGGATCTTGAAGAGCTCCGCCCACGATGAATAGTGTTGCTTCTCCATGTCCAGCACAGTGGGAATAGCAAGACGGATATTCGTGACGGTGAGAGCGGGATGACTTTCCATATTCAGCAGGTTGGACACCAAGTAGGAAGAGACGAACTGAAGTTGCTGCACTTCTGTGTTTATGGTACCTGCGTGTGAAATGAGAGAGAATAGCAAGTGATAGGCAGAGTAATTGAGTAGCGGAAGAGATAGAGATATAATAAGAGAAGAATTGGAGTTAGATTTAAACTCAATGCTCTGATACCATAATGGTTTTGATATTAACCGTGTCTTCTCTATTCCATTAATGATGTATATATACACTCATATCCTATACATGATAAGGATAACTACAATTCAAATACAATACATTTGATATTTTGAATGAGATATGCTAACAAAAACAACTAGAAATGGCTGCTGCGATGAAGGCGAAGCATGCATCAATAATGTAAAGCCAGACTATAGCAATGATCGAGTCGATATTCAGAAAGATTAACGACAAGATCATCAAGATGTGTTAGGGTCGACAAGAACAACTACCATTTGGTCGTGGGACATTTTTTTATACGCCATGAATGCTTAGAGAAATAGTTACATTCTCTTAACAAAACAATTTAAACATATAGAAGTGTGCCATTGAAGTTGATTTTTACTATATAAAAAATAATAAGTCGGTGAATTTATAAAAGACTTGACCTTGACCATGAGTGTTATGAACCCCTATCCAAAATCGTAAACAGATGTAGTAACGTGTGAAACACGTGGCCAAGCATCGCTTTAAATGACCAACTTTCCTTACCTTTCGTTTCCTCAACCAAAATATAATAATAATAAACTCAGCACCTTCCTCCCCAAATAAACCGTATCGCGAAACAATACAATTCCTCTTTATATACACAATTCTTTTCCCTCTCCCCAAACAAATTTACAGCAAATTTCAATGGCGAAGAAGAGGAAATCAGACGCCACACGCCTCGACGAGGTGGATCGCACCATGCACACCACCTTCTGCAGCGCCGCCAATTCTCTCTCCCAGCTCTACACCCAGGCCATGAACCACCAGCGGCTCTCCTTCCAAGCCGGTGAGCGTCACGCGCTGGTACGCTCCTGCCTTTTTTTCTTCTTATCCGATTCGGTTTCTGCGATTTGGGTTCTCTTCGATTAATTTGTTCATTTATTGGGTGTTTAGTTTTTTTTATTAAATTTTCATTTTTTTTGTTTGGGTTTGTTCCTTACTGTACCGGCTGTTTGGTTTTTGCTGGGAAGAAGAAATTGGAAGATGATTTTGTGTGTGCGCGCTCTATGTTGTCTTAATTAAGCCCATTTTTTTGTTCAGTGATTAATTTGATTCGAGTATAATTGCATAGCAACGATTCAGAGCTTCAGAGTCTAAATTTCACCTAATCTGGCCCTATTTATTAGTTCTATAGGTTAATGAAACATTCTGTGCAGTGAAATTTATTCTATCTTTTGTGTGGGTTTGGAATTTTAAGAATGATGGCATCATGTTTAAAGTAATGGCTGAGATTTGGAGTTTGAGGGTGCATGAAATGAGTCTTTGGAATAGAAGAATAGGCAATGTCACATGGACTTCAAGGACTGTCCTTCACTCAAAAGAAGCCTTTATTTTAAGGGTCAATAGTTCGGCCCCTATCATGGACACGAGCATGTAAGATCACCTGTCCCCACAATACCACAGCCAAAATGTTGAGTTACAACGGCATGTGTGAAACTTGGGTGTCAGTTTGTATATGGTCTTAGTATGGAGGGATAAAGAGTCACCTGTGATGCTTAGAGATAGCTAGCTGTACCTTCCTCTCTCCCTCATTTATCACATATAGATATAAATTTAACTCAAGTGATATTGATGATAAGTATATAAGCTGTGATTTTGTGCGAGTTAGTTTTATTGATGGATCACGTACTGTGTGGCAATGTTAGGATTTCAATTCACGTGTGAGTGTTTCGTATTGAAATTAGAGGGGTGAATTCTTAAGGATTGCTTCTGGTTCTACGACTAATCTATGATAGAAGAGACAGTCATGTGGAAGAATTTCTGTAAGGCTTTGTGTTCGATTCTAGTTGGAACTTAATGGTACGAGTGCAAGTAAATAGTTAATAGTGATGCCGTAACAGATGCTTGTCTTCTGAATGGCTTAGTAACATGTTTTCTGGTTCGTTTGGTTGGTTCTCTTACAACTTACATACCTTCTTCGTGTTTAACATTACATGAATTTAAAACTCCTTGGCATATGTGTAGAAGATTGTGTTTGTGACATAAAAAGAGTCATGCTTGAACATGGATGTACCTGATTAAAACTTTCTTCGTGCAACTTATTTAAGATTGATATTTCCGCTTTTGTGTCATTATCTTGTAGTTTGTTTCAATTAGTCGTTAGTAAGTCAAAAACTTGACCGAAATCAGTTACTTGTAATCTATGTTTAGTTTTCTCTTAAACAGTAAAATTGATGGGGGGGAAACATCAAACCATGCATTGTTGTAGCTGAATTGTAATTCACCATCTTTTCACCAAAATCTTAGGATTTTGCTTTAGTGTAAGACTGTAAGTTGCAATGTAACACTTTTTTGCTATTTGGATCATTTTGTCTCTTTCAGGAAAAGCTTTATCAATGGATTTTGAGACAACAAGAGGAAGGATCAAGAGTGGCAACAATCGATATAATTGCCTACTTGCAGGTAAATTATATATTTCTTGTTATTTTTGTTTGATCCTCTAATTGTCGTAAAACAAATCTAAAACAATAAGTAATGTGTTTTTATTTGGCAGAGTGAGTTGGACTATGGAGGTGAGGAGCCCCAGTTTCAACAACAGCACTCTCAAAGTGTGTCACATGTAGATGTACCTGTTGCTTCTAATCCATTTAGTTCTACGCTTGGAGTCCAAGCAAAAGCCAATGTTTTTTCAAGCGCTCTCTCCAGTCCAGTTCGCCGGAGCCTTCAGCACTATCACTTGACACAAGGCGCTCATCCCAACAACGGCATGTCAGCTGGAAATGGACCTCGAAGCAATGACACCAACTATTTTCACAACCAGAACAGAGACACCAATTCCCCGAGCTTCAATGATACCCTCATGGACATGCATGCGGAGGATAGTCCTGGTCGCGGGTTTCCTTCCTGATTTGTCTCTTGGGAATGTAGTGTAATTTGAATTTGTTGCAAGTGTTGGAAAAAAGTGGAAATGATTGTAAAGATATTTAAATCTGATTAAGTTTGGCAATTTAGTTCTGTGTGATATTGTGCTCATATTGTTCACAGTTGTTCCCATGGTTTGTTGTTTGTCTTTCTTGTTGGCAAGCTATAAAATTAGCACAAATCACGATCTCTCTGAAGTACTGAGTCCGGGTTCAAGTACCGACAACTTTATCTCATTCAATTTTTCTCCATTGTTGAGTTCTTCAACTCATGTTGATGCTTTTTTGCTTCCAATTCATCATTTATCATCTCTCAACCATTGTTGAGTTCTCTGACTCATGTTAAGCCTGTTTCACTTCCAATTCATGTTGATCTTCTCCATCGAAAGAAAGGGTCAAGTGACAGTATAACGTTTTGTGTAGCATCCCCTTGCAAACTGTAATTGCATTGTCAAGTTTATGCATTTTACTTCATTTCAATTTCTTCATTAGTAGACCAAGTAGATTTGTACGCATTTTGATTTGTTTAAATATACGGAATAATTGCAAAACCTTGTTGAGACCTATTGCACATTTTGCAAATACTGTTGGTGAATTATATTCCCCGACTATTTTTCATCTGCGGATGCATTACCTTTAAGGCTTTAACATAAATTAGTCATGTGACAGTCACGTGACTTGAAATATATTTTCTGAAATGACAGTTGTCATACGTCTTTTGCAATTTGAAACCCTCATGTATACATGTTTTGCAATTTGGAACCTTTAAGTATACACTTTTGCAAAAATAAAAATAACTCGTTAGTGGATTTGCATACGAGAAATAGTTGGGAGATGTCATTTGCAAAAAGAAATAATTCACTGATAGCATTTGCAAAATGCGTATATTTCACTGTAACTTTTGGCGATCGTCCCTAAATTGAATTACTATAGACTTTATGCAACTATCTCTTATTTCTTAGATTTATCTGCCAGCTATAATAGCCAGTCCGACTACTGCAACACCACTAATGATCTTCATAGCAGACACGTCAGGTTTCTTCTTTGGAACTTCCAATAGCTCCTCGAGCTGCAGATAAACATGAGATCAGTGGATGTCTCTTTCAAACAATTTCATCACTTATTCGAATCCTAAGAACTTAGCAACCGGAATTATAATATATAGAAAAGTTAAAAGCAAATAACTATTCACATAGATTGCTCACAAATAAGTAAATGTATAGTAAAAAAAAACACAAGAATTAGATACACTAGGAATTGCCCGCAACAAGATACATTATAAATTGTTACATGGCAACCAACTACATTATAAATTGTCCAAACATCCGGGTATTTGTGGTGTGAACAATTTATATCATAGTTTATTGTTGTGTGAACAAAGTACATTAAACCTATTTGTATTGTAGACAATTTATAGTGTAATTGGTTGTCATGTGATAATTTATAATGCACCTGATTGTTGTGAACAATTATAATGTAGTTGATTGTCATGTGTACAATTCATAATGCATCTGATTGTTGTGTTTTTTTATTATGCACTTATTTGTTTGTGGATAATCTGTAGGTACTTATTTGCATTTAACTCTACATAAAAGTATTAAACCCTTATATGAAGTAGTATTCACTTACCGAAACAGGTTGCCCCCAATTCTTCTTGATTCCTTGAAGATGTGCCTTACCAACAATTGCAACAACTAAATTGTGCTCCTTAGCGACTTTCAGTAATGTGCATGACATGTACCTGAATCGCAAACAATACTGATTTATCAAATAAACTAATAGTAGACATTTGTTTCAATTTCAGTCTATTTTCCCCTTCAGCTTTACAGTACCCTAAGCTTTATATATAAAGGACGGCACCTAGCCTCAGTAGTTACTTAATACGCATTTCAGATCCTCCTCAAATGTGTGTCATCCAAATATCCTCCAGGGAGGTGCCTTTATGCAATATCTTAGAATGTACTCAAATAAAATAATTGGCTAATCAAAATTCTATGTATCTGATTTCCTAATGTAAAAACAAAATATATTTCAACATTCTTACACCAATTTACCGGAAACCAGTAACATCGGGAATAAATACGAGCTAGACATTTGGAATAGTTGATTACTAGCTAGACATTATTTCAACATTCATTTGGAATGATTTTGGTGTACTGAAATTAACTGAGTGCTACAATATTGTTGAAAACATAAGAGAAGGAGTGTTTTTAATGGAATAGTTGAAATTTTTGGTACTTTAACACTCAAAAAGCAGCACAGAATTTTTTCACCACTATCATTTCATTTGCAGATAATCATGATTCATTAAGCCTAACAATCCCTATATGTCCACAATTGATAGAAAATGACAATAATAAAATTGATAATAACCATGAATTAGAAGGGTTAAGGCTTACCGATCTCGCTCATGTAGTAGGGTTTCCGCCAGAGTCGGGAACTTCTTGCTCATCTCTTGAATAGCATGGGTAATTGAATCACTGTCATCCAACATCTTCAGCTGAAGATATGCAACACCCAGTTTCAAAAAAAAAAAAACAAGAGAAGAAAAATTCTTCTCTTCGAATCATGTGTAGCACCTTTTAAGGGGATAAACAATATGTTCTGTCAGGAATGTCATAATGCAAAAGCAAGAAAGACAGAGGCAATGTCAAAAAGAGAGGTGAATGAGACTTTTGTTTTGTGCCAAAGTGGCATTTTCCCCCAGATCATTTGATATGCTATCTGTGCAGTGAAAATGTACGCCACATTTGAGGACCCCTAATTCATATATACAGACATAGTATTTCCAAGTGAAGTCATAAAATTGGAAACAACAGTAAGCAAAGGTGGACATAAAATGCGCCATTGTCATCCACTTCCTCCAGGTGAAGATAAACAGCACTTAGTTACAAATAATAATAAATAAATAAACTAAAACCCAACAACAGTGAAATGGATTTCTTCTCTTCAAATCCTGCTTAGCAACTTTCAAGGGGGAAATAATGTGTTCTTTCAGAAAAAGCGTAATGTGAGAGTAAGAAAGCTTACCATCTTGTTAAGTTTGCTAGCACTTGATTGAGAGGATCCAATGAAAAGTAAGCCAAATGCCAATTTTATTTTGTGCCAAAGTGGCATGTTTCTCCACATCCTCTGAAGTGTTACCTGTGCAGAGAAAATGTAGACCACACTTGGGGATCGGTATTTCATATTATATATATAGATATGTATTATTGTTCTTTCTAAGTGACAGCACAAAATTGGCAGCAACGTTTGCATAGAATGATAAAACTTGCATGGCATTATGCAAACATTTCCCAGACCAATATAACAATGTTGAAAAGACAGCACGTATTTGAACTTTCAGAAGTAGTCTACCATTTCAAACTTGTTAGTGCAAATAAAAGGTAAACCGCTAAACATTCCAAAACTTGGCTAGTGCTTTTTTAGGTTAGCCTAAAACGCAATTAAACACCTTATCCACCTGGATGGGAAAAAATAGAAGATTCTAGGCAAATATGATATACATCTTGCATAATTGCAGATATACTTGTGATCTATGTGGTTTTGACTTGAATGATTTGAGTCAATCCTAAAAAGTTAAGAATACATCAAAGAGAAAATTGTGATATGGAATGAAAGTTGTCTTCTGCACTCCATCTTTGGGGAGTTTTGGAAGTGTCACTGAATTACTCAAACTGGTTTGGATGGCGTCACAGCTGGATGATTGATTATTAAACTGAGGTAATGGACATAAAAATGAAGATAGTAGAAGAAAAGTTTACACAACAAATTAATCTAATTATCTCTTTTTAGCTTAAGCTACCTGCATAGGACGATCTCCAAGTACCACCTTGCCCCCATATTTAGATGCTTCTTCATAAGCAATACGAAACTCTGAACCAGGTAAAACTTCAAGCTTAGCACCAACCTAACACAATGATAACAATCCACAATCAGGTGGTCGGCGATACAACCAACCCTAGTACCCTACATAGATAGAATAATTTGATATCAACTAAATATTTCAGCAAAAGGAGGAACGCCAATCACACAAGTTTACAAGAAGCCAACAATAGCAATCTTGTATACCAAAAATTGAGGGTCAAATCACATGCCTGTGCGTAAAACCAACCGAAGAATAGTTGAAGTGGATTATGTTTCTTCTTCCACAACATATCAATCATTTCTGCCGTAGTTGGTATCTGGAAAATTAAAATGGTTAAATATGCAGGCTCAAACACTTACCAGCAAGTCAAACTTGTCCTTACCCTCCTTCAACCCTTAGAGGAAATATGGGAGCCAAAAGTACGGCAGTTTTCTTGATCTATCCAATTGGTCAAGGAAGTTTTTCTGACGGTATGCCTCTAGGAATCTCTGGTACTTTCAACTTCATGCTATGAAGTCAAAGCGGAGATAAACCTTAATCTGATGGCTTGCACGCCTGTGCTTGTTAACTTCGGTTTTCAAACCTAGGCTTAAACAACCTATTCTAGATTCTAAGTTCATAACCCTAGCTCATTCCCATTTTGGGCGGAACAGATCTATGAATTCTTTGATTCCAGTTAGTACGAGGGGATGCCTAGATATTTAAATAGGTCATGATACAAGAATTCATAAAACATGAAAAAACTGTTAGTATAAATTTAGACGGCAACCAAGAAAATCAGAACATTTCTCAAGTGCATATAACAAGAATCAAAAGCAAGGAAAGTGTAATGTATTAAGCACAGACCTTGATTTTTTTAGTGCAAAGTAAACCAGTTCCATGTGAGCACAATTCCAAGAAAACAAGCTCCAGGGATATGCATAGTATGAAATGTCAAGTGACTCCATGCCTTCAACTCTGAAATCAATAGAGGGCATTACAAGCAGCAATCAATTTTCAATGGTTGTGAAAGAGAAGCACCTGTGGTTTCAAGAAATTGACTATAGCTTTAACTTCTCTGAATGAATCCTACAGGAACAAAAGCAAAGATCAAGCAACAGCTTCCAATTTTATCATAGATGTTGGTCTATCAGAGTCGGTGCCGGCCTCATCACTTGGCCAAAAAGGCAATTGCCTAAGGCCTCAACATTTAAGAAGGCCCCAAAATTATTAAATTTATATTTAAGATTAAAATTGATTATCTAAAATATAAGGGTAAACTACAAATACCTACCCCAAACTTGTAGCGTTTAACTGATACCTATCCTAAAGTTTTTTTTAACTATACATACTCAGATGTTTAGTTATTTAACTGATACCTACCATAAAGTTTTTTTAACAGATACCTACTCAGATGTTTAGCTAAAATGACGAAAATACCCTCAACTACATTTCAGTAATTATTTAAAAAAATATTTAAAAAATCACTTTTGTTAGGTATATATATGTACTTATTAAATCACTTCAGTTTTATTTTAAAAAATCACTTCAGATTTTTAAAACATTATTTAAAAAATCACTGAGGGCATTTTCGTCATTTTAACTGTCTGCTTGGGCTATCAGTTAAATAACTAAACATCTGAGTAGGTATCAGTTACAAAAAAAATTTAGGATATGTATCAATTAAACGCTACAAGTTGTTGGTTTTAAACTAGATTGAGAATTAAAGAAGAGAGAATTGCAAAAAGACAATTGGTTTTGCTTTCAATTGAATGGTGCCGAGTGCATTTGTATTTGCACTTGCATGAGCTATTATAGGTATAGAATTACAAAAGCAAGGTAACAAAGTTTGACATGGTCTAAAGACATCTACAACTACCTCACCTACCCTAAAGACAAAATGAATAACATGTGTTCTACTATATCAATCACAGCTGGACAAATTGCTAGCTTATTTTGCTAACAATCTCCCCCCTAAGCTAGGCATATATGTTAACGATACCGATTTTCGAGCGCCGGGTCAAATGATTTTGTCATTATGTCCGTCAACTGATCATCGGTTTTGATGTACTCGACGATGATTTTACCATCGTAGACGCATTCCCTAATGAAATGATAACGTGTGTCAATGTGCTTGCCCCGGTTGTGAAAGACCGGATTCTTGCATAACAGAATTGCTGATTTGTTGTCCACGTAGAGTGTGGTGACAACAACCTCCTTGCCGAGTAGAAGCCGCTTACCATTTTTGGGCAGTCGCGGCGGAGGGCGAGTCTTCTCTCGGACGAATACTCGAACATGTGCTATCGAACAAACACTACGGGAATGACTAGTCCTTGCTCGAGGACCACGACATCCCAAGTAGGTTTTAGCCTCATTTAACGGACAGGGTGCCACCACAGATTGGTGCATCAACGGTTGTCGTGCGGAACCAACGATCCCATCTAGCCTAGACTTTCGGTAGCTAGCTAGAGTAGGACTCGTGTAGTCGTCATGACCAACCACTTCCATATCGTTCCTTCTCTTCCGTGGGGAACTCCCACCTACATCGTATCTTTATTCTTTGAGGATTTCCTTACGCCATTCTTCGTATGGTTTTGCCTCCTCATAATTACTGGACTCGTAGGCGAGATCCGCAGGGTCTGGGGCAAGCTTCAGAGCTTCCCGAACCCGTTCCTGTTCCCAGAACTCGGCTACATGAACGGTGCAGTCGTTCACCCATACACATACCTTGTGATGAAAGGCCATAGACTCGAGATGGATCGCAAGGCCACTGTTGCACATTTTCCAGCGGAGATGCTCAAGCATGTGCTTCGGCTTGATAACACTCATCAAGGCCTTGGATACGTCCATGGATTTCTCAATTAAACTGAGGAGTTTCTGCAGCTCATCAAACCTGAAGGGGTCTGAATCGGTGGTTGCTCGAGACGGTAAGTTGTGATCGACGGTCATCGTCATCGTCATCGCAATGCTCTCTCCTGCTTCTGAACTAATATCGACAGGCTTCCGATAGCGGCGAGGAGCCTCCTCGCCCACTAACTTTGTATCCGGAGTGGCGTTTGTTGGTAAGGACCGAAAGACCGCGTCTACTCCTCTTTGACTTGGTTGATCCGTCGTACCAACGTGACATGGTGTTGCCGGAGAAATATACTCTACTTCAACTCGTTCTGGTAGTACTGCTTTCTCTGGTGTGGTCCCGGAGGCTTTCCCCCTAAGGATGGAGCTCGTACTGGTGTTGGAGTGAACTCAACCATGGTTTTCTCGACTGAGAACGAGTTCTGCAGCGCCTGCTCCCTCAATCCAAAACGGTTGTCCCGTCATGCCGCAAGCTGCACCCAAGGCTGCTGCCTCGTCCGACTCCGCCACCTTCTGGCATTCTCCAGTGAGGTTGGTAGTCGATGATTTGGAAGCAAACTTCCATCCCGTGTTCATGTACCACACCGGATCCTTCTGGTCGTCGATCGCCCCAAGGTTGGCCTCAGTGTGCACCTCGTCGTGAGTAGCAGGATCAATCCTTCCTTGTTCCACTCTTCCCTTCTCCACGACGTGGTTGGCCATCTTCTTTTCCCCTACATCGAGGGAAGAACTTCCCATATTGACATGCTTATCCGACACTTTCTTGTCCTTTAGCATGGCACTAGGTTTCCCACGCTCCGGGCACTCCTTCTCTCATGTTGGTGTCCACCTAGATCTTTGGGTAAGTACCTCGGACGTTTCCTCGTCCTGATTTCGCCTCCAGCAAGGCGTCAATACTATCCTTTGGACTGGTACCTCAGTCGCTCCCTCGCTCCTGGCCTGACTTGTACTTTAGTCAACTTGGGTCTTTGATATGTCATCATGAGCTTGTTGAGTCCTCATTCGTGAATGGTCGTGTTGGACGGCCCGCTCTTGCTTGGCGCTCTCCGCCTTGGCAAGTGTAGCTACAACTGACGTCACTTGAGCCATCAGTAGTTCAGGTTCTTCGTCATCTGCCTGAACAAGGTGAGCTTCGTCATCAGCCTCATCCTTCTTCTTCTTCCGGCAGTCACGGATCCAATGCCCTTCCATGTTGCAGTAGTGGCACTTTCCCTGGCTTCCTGGTGCTGTCAGCACCGTCCTTGTTGCCACCGTTGCGGTGTTTTCCCCATGTTTTGGGTGAAGCGTTTGTACCGCCATGGTTCCGTCGTCCCATGCGGTTACGCCATTCTTCCTCCGTGAGGAGGAGCCTCGTGCCCCCCTCTTCTTCTTCGTTCAGCTCCATTCGTTCCTCCGTTGCTTTGAAGTGTCCCGTCAATTCCTCCATGTTGATTGTATCGAGGTCAATGAGACTATCAATTGATAATGCGAGCTGTGAATAACGCCTTGGAACTATACGAAGGAACTTCTGCATCAGTTGTTTCTCCGGTATCTCATCACCGAGGACACCGAGACTTGCAACGACGCCAGTAAGTCGCATTGCCAACTCGTCGACGGTTTCGCCGTCCTTGTGTGTGAAGCGCTCAAACTCGCGCCAGAGTGTTTGAGCCTTCGCATCACGGACTCGGCTTGAGCCCATGCGGATGGTTTTGATAGCCTCCCATGCCTCGTGAGCCGTCTTCTTCTTCCCAATCGTTGAGATCATCTCGGTCGGAACCGACCGCAAGATCACCTCCATTGCGGAGCGATCGTTGCGATATCCGATTTCGTCAGTGAGATCTTCCTCGCCTTGGATTGCCGTCCACAAGCCTCTCGCTTTTAACCTGACCTCCATGAGGATTGCCCATTCTCCGTAGTTGGTACGTGAAAGGATGGGAAAGTTGGCCGTGCTGACCACCGCAGGGTACAACCTCGTCACCGCCAGCTCGCGCCCATAGCCGACTGCGATAGAGGTACTCCCGGTGTTGCTCGCCTTGATCGTACTGACGAAACCGTCCATGATGAATCGTTGCTCTGATACCACTTGTTGGTTTTAAACTAGATTGAGAACTAAAGAAGAGAGAATTGCAAAAAAGACAATTGGTTTTGCTTTCAATTAAATGGTGTCGAGTGCATTTGTATTTGCACTTGTATTAGCTATTTATAGGTATAGAATTAAAAAAGCAAGGTAGCAAAGTTTGACATGGTCTAAAGACATCTACAACTACCTCACCTACCCCAAAGACAAAATGAATAACATGTGTTCTACTATATCAATCACGGCTGGACAAATTGCTAGCTTATTTTGCTAACACAAGTTTGGGGTAGGTATTTGTAGTTTACCCAAAATATAAATAAGTTATGCTTCAACTATTGTAAATAAAAATAGATATGGATTTTGAAATTATAACTTAATAATTAATACAATTTGGTTCACGAAAATATGGTTATACGATTTTTGCATAATTTTATTTCTGGTAATTCAACCAACGCATCTCTACGGAAATTTAGCATGCGTAATTTTTTTTATAACTTATGTTAATTATTGGGTTGGTCTTACATTTTTTTATTTCAATTTAACATGCATTAAATCTTGTATAAATATTAAGATTTTTAGTTCAAGATCAACTTCAAATTACTATTTTTCACCTCTATTTATTAGATTTTTTTGTAAAGAATAATAATATAGTCGAAAAGAATAAACTAATTATATACGGAGGTTAGACATTTTTATCATTTAATAAATAATATATTAAATATATTTTGGGTACAAATTATGAAATTTAAATAATTTATTTTTCTCTAAAAATATAACTTTACACTCCAAATGAGGTCTCACAAGTTAAATTGATTGCATACATTTTGTGAAAATTTGAAATTAAATGTTTTATTTCTTGAATTTGTAGAGAAATAAGGTCTTGAAAACATATTTGAGCTCGCAAAAATGTAAAAAGTTTTAAAAGTAAATATTTTTTATCGTGACCTAATAGGCCACTTTTGTAGAGTTCGCTTAAGGCCTCCAAACATATAGGGACGACCCTGATCAGAGTATAACAAAATCTCTTAGCAACCAAACATGAAATCAAATGCATCATATCTTCAAATGCTAAACAGGGCAAACCAACAAACAACTGCAAATATTCTAAAGGGAAAACTATCAATACCTACCCAAAATCATGCCCATTTAATTGATGTTTACCATGAAGTTTAAATTTAACTTATGCATACCCTTAAGTTTCGAAAATGTAACTTAAAACCCCTCCGTCAGCTAAAATGACGAAAATACCCTCAACTACACTTCAATAATTATGTTGAAAAAATTATTTAAAAATTACTTTTGTTATATATATATATATTTACTAATTAAATGACTTCATTTTTATTTAAAAAATAACTTTATTTATATTTTAAAAAAATCACTGAAGGTATTTTCGTCATTTTAGCTGACATAAAGGGTTTTTAATTACGAGTCGTAACTTTAGGGTATGCATCAGTTAACTTGGTAAACATCAGTTAAATGTGCATGGTTTTTGGTAAGTATTAATAGTTTTCCCAATTCTAAATCCCACATTTGTTTTCAAATTTGAAAAGAAACCCTTACATGCCCAAATTAGCATGATCAACCTACAAAATCAATATAAAAAATGATCAACAACAATATTCCATTGCACAAACAAAATCCAACATACAAAGCCATTGATCAGAGGATACAAGGTCTGAGGGCCAACTCAATAAAAAGCTCAGGTTGAGTTGAATGACCAATTATAGATTTTATATCATTTTTCATTTTCATATGCATTTCCAAAAATTGCTGACATCAAGCACATTACCTGAGAAACATGACAAGTCCCCACCACATAGACGTCACAAACGCCCAGGGTCGACCCGTCCATTAGGCGAAATAGGCGGTTGCCTAAGGCCTCACTTAGAGGCAGGCCCCAAATTTTTAAAAAAATGGATTTACACTTAAGCCCAAAGCAATTTGTGTGAGACAAGTCTTAATTAAACCTTCTTCCTCCTCAACCACGCGCAGTGCTTTCTCAGCCGGATCACATATCCCAAAACCAACGTTTCTTCTTCCAACAAATATTTGTGTTTTCAACCGGATTCTTCTTCCCAAAGCAAACGATCCTTCATCCAACCAATTTTTTTAGTTCATAGAGGTTTGTTCTTCCAAATCATGTATAAATAGGGTTGTAGTTTTAGGTTTGTATTCATACCCAACTTCCAATCTCTCTTTTCTTACAATTCTCTATTTAGTTATTTCAATTCCTTCTCAAATTCCTCTTCTTCTCCAATAAAAATCCTTTTCTTATCATTCTTTCCTCTCTCGGTTGTAGTTTTTGAAGAACAAAGACGAATAAAAAAGAAGAAAATCTGCAATATACAAGGTTAGTTCTTCTAATTAGTTGATTAGCGTTTATACTTTTTGCTAATTTTCTTAATTATCGTTTAATTCAGGTTTATGAATTGCGAAAACAAATGATAAAACATGGTCTTTGATTGAAAAAATATGTTTGTACTTCAGTTACGTATTATTTCTCAAAGTTGATATATTAATTAGGGTTAAATATTGAAACTTGCCCTTACGTTTTGGTCACGAACACTATACTACCTATGTTTGAAAAATCATATTTGGCATACCTAAACTATTGGGTATGCGATTCTGTTAGCAAAAACTAACGGAATATACCACTTCTGTTAACATGTGACCTCACGTGGCTGGCATATTTTTTGAAATACCGAGATCGCCCTCATTCATCCTAACCCTTATCTTATCTACACGATTGGCTGACACCATTTGATACCCCTTCGTCTTCGTCTCAACCTTATCTTCATCATCTACATCTGTGAAGAAGCTGGAGAAGGAGCTTACAATACGCCGTCACCAATGATACCGATAGGGAGATTCCAAAGCCAGATAAGGAGGAGGCAGAGAAGGGGCTATCGGTGTTGGGTGGAGAATCATCCAAACATCCATCCCCTCCATTGCAGATCTGGTGAACTAGCCACATATCTAGCCGAAAACACGGAGACAAGGAAGCCATCGTCGCTCGTCCTCGTCCTTGCTCGCTGGAGAAGAACCACAAGGCAGTTCGAATCTGTCCCTCGCCGGAGGAACGAGTTCCTCGTCGCTCTCGCTCTCCTCAATCTCGGCTAGGGAACAAAGCTTAACTCAACCTGGGACCAAATCCATTTACTGGAGATTCTTGGTACAATTTGTGTATTTGTGAAGGTGAGGGGGGAACTAGTTTGGAGTAAGGTTGGGGATGGCTTCTTTGTGGCTCGGGCTTATGAGGCTCTGTCAGTTCCAAGCTGAAAATCATGGTTTTTTTGTTGGTGGCAACGGAAAATCACAACAATGTAACTCCGATTGCCAGATTCTATTTCAGATATTCCTGAAAAAATGGTTGATGTTCTTCGTTATTTGATTTTTTTTATTTAACTATTTGTAGAACTCGTAGATTATACATACAAAAAATTGGACAACATTGTTGCCTTAGATTTGTGAAAGCAAAGCAACAATATGATTTACCTTAGAACTCTAATTTTTTTGATTCAGAGATTGAATTCTGGGTTTGAAAATGATTAGGGAAAAACCATCAATTAAGAAAATATGAATAATTAAGTAATTAATTAAAAAACATTTCAATAAACGAATATTAATGAATAAAAAAGAATAAAAAAAATCAACTAAAAAATGTTATTTTGATTTTTGTAAATTTTTTAATAATATATATATTATTAAGTAATAGAAAAGAATATTAATGAATTAATTGTGCACGGGTAAAATAGTCTTTCAATTCATATAAATAAGTTAATTCAAATTCAAAAGGGAAAACCGGTCATTATACATCATTATGTTAGTTTTTGCTAACAGAATCACGTACCCAATAGTTTAGGTATGACAAATATGATTTTTCAAACATAGGTAGTGTAGTGTTCGTGACCAATACTTAAGAGTAAGTTTCAATATTTAACCCTATTAATTATCTTTATCCAACTTGATATCTTTTATTAGTTCTCTAACTGTATAATTTAACTTCGTTTTTCCATGATCCATCCTTGGCAACAAATCTACAGTGGCATGTAAGCTTTTAGTTTATAGTTTTTCAGTTTTTTTTTGTTTGTCTGTAAGAAATTATATGTGATCTCAGTATAAATTCTCTGAGTTTGCATTATGCTTGGTTGTAAGTCACAATATATAATTGTAGTTCTAATTTGTTGGATGTAGCAAATATCTTTACGGACTCCGCTACATCTATGGAAACCTATTAGTTTGAGAGATTTTTTTTTCTTCGATTTAATTATGATAATTAAATCCAACTAGTAATGGAGAAATCAAACTGTGAAGCAAGAAGAGTACTAAAAGCGAATAACAAACCGAGCACGATTAGGATGTGTTGTTCACTGTATCTATTATCAATTACAATTAGGATCATAACTCTAACTAATCTTATTGTCAGTTTGTGAATTTATCTACATTGTGAAATGATAGACCAAATTAATAATATGATCTTGAGTTTTTTAGTGTGTAATGAATGATCATTTTGGTTTTTAACTCAAATCACTGTCTAGTTTTTTTCGGTTTATGTTGTTTACTTAACTACATTTCTTATTCTTAACTAAGATAATACTAATATATATCTTCTCTGCAGTTCACTAATGTGTTACGATCTAGAAGTGTAGGTGGAGACCTTGTATCCGAAGGAACAAGTGCAACTTCTGTTTGTGCTGGTGGTGAGGATGAAGTAACAAATTTACCTTTAAATTCACATGCTCCGATTCAATACATTAATACGTTCTAGAGAGAGAAGCTCCAACCTCTCTCTAGAATCTTCGAGTCTCGTCCTTCCGAACTCCTTCTCTCCTTCGTTTCATCCGCCGGCGACGGTCCTTGTCAGGACGTCGTCGGTGGCTAACCTTTCGTCTCTGTGTCCTTCTCTTCCTTCGCCTCGTCTTTGGGTCTGATGTCTCCCTCTCCCTTTCTTCTTCCTCCTTCGCCTCCTGTGAGTCAGATCTGTGCCTTGGCTCCTCTTCCTTGAGGAAGAGAAGCAGTCTTTCACATTTCTGGGCGTCGGAGTGGTGTTGACCGTCGACGGGGTCTTGGTGTTTCCAGATCTGAAAGATGGGAATCATATCTGAGGGGAGGTGAGTCTCTCCTTCTCCGTTCATCTCTGGTAGCTCGCGTCGGGTCCTTCCTGTGTAGACTCGGTGTTGTCTCTTTCACTTGGGACCGTCCGATAGGTGTTGGCCGCCGTCGGGATCTTTCGGATCGGAGAGATGGTTATCAGGTTTTCTCTAGGCCGAGGTTACCGAGCCCTGCTCCCTTCCTTGGTCAGGTTTGTCACTGGAAATCCTTCCATTTTAGTCTTCTCCTCCCATCTTCGGTGGTGTTGTTTGGGGCTCACGGTCGGAGTTTTCCGTCGTGAGTGGTTTCACCCTTAGGGCTTGTTCGAAGATTTTTTGGGTAGGGTTTTGAGGGGTAACTGTCTGACTGTGGCTGGGGTTGTTGGGGCTTGCGTTCTCCTTGGTTTTGAGTTGGTGTTTGAGAGAGGGAGGTTCGAGGTCGGAGTTTGGGAGCCTGGTGGTGCGTCGTGGGGTGCGGTTCCGGTCTGGTGGTGACGGCACTACGGCCGGGGCGGAGCTACACGGTGGACTGGTTTTCTTGTGACTGGGGTTTAGTTGGCTTCTGTCAGACGTGCGGCTCGAGACGACGCGGTTCGAGGACGGTGCGCGGCTCAAGGTCTTTCCATCTCCTTCACCTGATGCCGGTTTTATTGGGCTCGAGATAGTTTCTTTTCCTTTTGTTTCGTTGTTTGTTTGGGCCTGAGGCCGGCTTTGTATTTTAGCTGTATTTGGGCCCGTGGCCTTTGTTCTGTTTGTGCGGTTGTAGTGGTCCTCTACCGGTTGTGCTTCATGTAAGGTGATTCTAGGTGTAACACCTTTGTATTGGGTTGCTTTGTTTCATCCCTTTTTGGATGTGTGTTCCGTTTGTAAGTTCTTGAGGGAAACCTTAGCCATATCTTTTAATTCAAAGGCATGGTTTTAAAATTTTATAAAATTTGCTTATAAAAAAAACATATTTACCTTTAAGCATAGGCGAATCTAAGAATATAACTTAGGGTATGCCATCGACTATTACCAAATGTGATAGAAAAATAAATGCAAACTACTCTCACATGCAGACTACATGCAATTTACGTGCAAATTACATGCATGACAGATCTTAAAATGACCATAACATTTTCATACGAACTCCAATTTAGGTTCGTAAGATATCAAATCGAAGGTAACTGAGAGCTCTACGATTTCATATAACGTTTTGGGACAAGGGTATGCCATGGCATACCCTATACCCCTCTAAATCCGCCTCTGCCTTTAAGTACGAAATGGAAACCTCCTTGTTAAAATCAAAAGCACGAAGTCACTTTAATAATTTAGAGATAGATGGATCTTTCAATACAAAATTCAATTGAACCACTAGTCGTAAATCATGCACAAACTCATACTATTGAACCATTAATAAAGTTATCGGAGTATCATTTTTTCTTATCAAAAAGGCCCATTTTTATATTTTTGGCTAAGGCCACCGTATTCAAAGGGCCGGCCCTGCAAACGTCAGGCTCAGCCGTGGACTTGCAAGTGAGCCTCACCACGTTTCTCATGAGCTCCACCGGAAGCACCATCCTCTCTATCTCCAGAACTGCATTGGGCGGCGTGTTTTGATGGGAGAGACGGCGGTTCTGGAAGAGAATCGCGCCGCGAGGCAGGCGGTTGAGGGCCGGACGGAGCATAGACATGAGGTGGAGAAGCGAGTGGAGTTGGAGAAGCTGAGAGGGGTTTGGGTCACAGTCACACTAAGCGTGTGAAGCGATGCATATCTATGGCAAAAAGAGTGTGAAGTAGCGAGCAATTGGTTTCAAGTTTACTATGTCATCGGAGGCGTTCGAGGCATTAAGAGCATTAACACTAGTATGTTGATTGGATAAAATAGTGGAACTCGGGACTCAAAATAGTGAGTGTTTTACAATGAGACTTGGATGTGAGGCTTGTATTGTGAGTGGACCAATCATATTTTAGTCAAATCTGATTTTTCGTATTTTTTTTAAATATGGCGTGTGGCACACGACCATTGGTTGGCCGAAGGACTCGGGACTCGGCCCGGCCCGCGTTTTTGCGGGACGCGTAAAAGTCGTCCCACAACGGGACGGCCGGCGTCCCGCGAAAACGTGAGCCGAGGGACGCCGACTATCTCGTTGTGGGACTGCTTTTACGCGTCCCACAAAAACGCGGGTCGGGCCGAGGCCCACGTCCCATGTCCCACAACCAGAGGACGGGCCGAGGCCTGCGTCCCGCATCTCGCGTTTAGGCCCATTCGACAGAGGAATGACCCCAAACCATGGCATTTTGGTCCTTGTTGAACAAAGGACCAAAACACCGTCGTTTGGGGTCATTCTATCGCTGAATGGGACCAAACGACTGCGTCATGGCCCCCTTTGCCAGAGAGGGACCCAATCCTTGTAGTTTGGGCCCATTCGGCGGAGGAATGACCCCAACCACCATCGTTTGATCCCAATCTGCGGCCGAATGGCTCAAACCTACGCGGATTAGGTCCCTCTATAATAAGGGCCTAAAACCCCTAAGTTCAACTCCCCCAAAGCCGTGGATTGGCCGCCCTCTCCGACGATGACCCGATGAACTCATAACCCTCAACCCATTTTTTCATTCAAACCAAAACAAAATCTACCCTAAATGCAAAGTTTCACTCATATTTGGTTCTCGTGGAAGCTCGTCGTTACCGTAGGATTTGCAAAGAGAGAGAACACGCAAGAGAGATGAGGAAGATAAATATTTTTTGTTTTAAATGAAGTGTACATAAGGTATAAGTGGGAGGAAATTGGGAAAGGTATAAGTGTACTTTATTATTTCTGATTTATATAATAAAAAAAAATCAAAAGATAGTGACTCAATGTTGTAAAAATCTCCGTTTGGAGGCGCCTAGGCGCTGAAATGGGTTATGTCGATCCGATTTATCCTCCTAGGGCTCTCCAAGCCGTTTGAGCGGAAAATGACCGATTACTCCCCCATTCGGCCGATTAAACACCGCCTGACCGATTAATTGAGCGGGTCAGTCAGGCGTCAGATCGTATTTGTAGTTAAAAAAAACAGTTTCTAACCTTTGACAAACCAAGTGAAACCATAAAATTATGCTAGTTGATAGTCATACTTATTGATATTCTTTTAAGTTTAAAAGAATATTTATGTTTTTATTATATTTAATGTTCAATATTATTAATATTTTTATATAATATAATATAAATTTTAATAATATATAATAAAGAATAATACAATAATAAACCGATTAATCCCACCTAACACTTAGGATTCCTTCCCGTCCTATTAGTGCCTAACGTTTTTTACAACTTTGCGGAGACTACCCTGCCAATTGAATTAACAAAAAAAGCCTTCTAAATAGATTCCCCTAAAAATAATCTACCCTCCAAAATAATGGCGGCAATTCAAATTGAGATTCGGCTTACCCAACCCGCCTTAAAATTTCAGAGTCCGCCAACAATTTTACCGATTTCGCAAAATCGGTCTCGACTCCTTTCCTAAAAATTGGGGTTGGCTGCTTACGATTGCTCCGTTCCCGGTAAGCGATTTTCTCTCAACTTTCTCGTGAGCCTCAAATTCTATATCCCTTCTTCATATCTATCGCTGTTCTGGTATGAAAGATTCAATTTCGGATCTGTTTTAAATTTCATAAATTCCCGGCGGATTTTTGTTTTGATGATGCTAGAGTTTTGAAACCCTAGCTCCTGATTCCAAATAATCATAGTTATTTGAACTAGGATTACTGACAATGCACAGGGAGAAGTTGGGTATCTATCGAATGTCCGTTTATCTGTTTATATTTGCCTGCTCTTGCTTTGCAGTCGAATTTGTGCAATTTTTAGGGTTTGGGGGCATATCAGGTGGATATATGTAGATGGATTGTTGTTTTTAAGTTGGGGATAACTACCTGCAATGGTGCTATATGGTAACATGGTGGTTCCTCGCCTGGAAAAGGACGGACTAAGATTTGCATTAGTTTCAATTGAAAGTAGTTCGAGAAAAAACCACTGAAGATGGTTTAGGGCACTTGGGAAATGTAGGAATTATGAAGTTTAGTGACTCTCTGGGAAAGATGAGAGAATTGTTTTATAAACTTAAAGGGCATGGGGGACTAAAATTAACATGTTAAGAACAAGAAAATAGCAGATAAATAGTTTGAAGTGAGAAAATTAGGTGCAGATGACACGAAATGAGATTTGCTAAAGGATTCACGGGTTTAACCAACAATTTGGATGCTAAACAACTTGAAAATAGCAGAGATTTGCTAAAGGATTCACATAGAGATCATTGGATGCTAAAAAGTTTATTTTTTATTGGAAAAAGGAAAGGATTTTTTTAGGTCTATGTGCAGAAATAATGGCATGACCTATGTAAGGAAAGGAATTTACTTGGACATCAGTTTATTTGTTCTCATTGTTTGATTAGGCTATGTTGTGCCTTGTGTGATTGGAAATGTAAAGTTCTGAGATATCCGGTCAGTTTATTGAGGCTGTGTAAGAAAAGGGACCTTAGTTGTTGTGTTTTGTTGCTGCATTGGACACCATAATTCACGTTCTAGCTTCCTGTTCAGGAAATACATGTATTGTATGAAATTACTTGGTTGAAGTTTTCTTCATCTCATCAATTTTTAACACTATATCATCATAAACACATGACATTGGTAGTGAAAGAGACGAAAAACGCCGGATGGAATACACATTCAATTTCTTGTTTCCCCTTCATTTTTTTTAAAGTTAGGAATCTTATTAAATACTGAATTATTTGAAAATATCATGTCCTGAGATTCTGGGGTATTTTCTATGGAAATTTTTTATCCTATACATTATGGCTAAACCTTACGAAAAAAATCCATGTCAAATTGATAGCAAGCCATATGGTGTGTGTTATTGAATATCACATAAGTGACCATGTCTTTTCAAGTTGCAGAAGATTTCAACTCTCATGAAAAGTGAGAGACTGCCAAAGAGGAAGGCTGCTGGAGCCCCCAGTGAGAACAGGCTGAGTAAAGATGGCTCTGCTACGAAGAAAACAAGTCGGAACTGCCAGCAAGCAAGGAGTAGGCCTTCTGACCTTAGTTCTGTCCAGCATTTGATTTTGACTTGAGATGATCTTTAAAGCAATTTGTATTCTCGTTATGCCAAATGCTTGATTTATGTTGAAGAACTTGCAAAAAACTTCCGTATTCAATTTTTTTGATATGTATTTCACTTATCCCTTTAGTTGTGCTTCATGAATTGGAATAACTCGGGTAGGGGTTAATTTACACCTGCTTAAATTTCTTTTTGATATTCTCTATTAGGGGGGGTCCAGCATTCTTTGGTTGATAAAATTGAACATTCTTCACCGTCAAGCATAGCTAAGGCCTTCCCTCAACAGCTTTTAGTCAAAGACACACATTCTTCAGAAACAAGAATAGAATTGCCAGAGGAGCTTTATCCAGGGAAAACGCTTTGTAACCCTCCAGCAAAGATTAAGTTGCAGCTTTTCCCAATAGATGACAGCACTCGTATTGGACTTGAAAGGGTAATACTCATGAAAGAAGCAACAAACATGAATAGATTATATGGTTGTTTATCATCTAGAAAGTTATATTGGTTTGTGTTTTTTACAGGATGGACACAATCCGTACTTGGAACTCACTCTGAGAGCTCAGAAAAAAATATCCTCTGTGCTTAAGCACCTTAATAGTAAGTGGGGTTGCTCAAGCATTGCTCACGGGAAGCTCATTCTTTTGCCATGCAAATTACTAGAAAATTTCTCAAGTTCTAGAGGATGGACATTGAATGACAGTGATATCAGTGCTGGAGATGTCTATGCGGCTATTGGAAGTCCTGCTGTGTTTCGCTTAAGGTTGGAATCTAACACCTGAATTGCTCCAGTTATTTAGTGGTTTAACATATGATTTTGACTTTTCTTTCCTGTTTTAAAGGTATGGTTGGCTCTCTGATTCTGACACTACAACCACTGCCGTGCGTTCATCGCCAGCTTGTTTTGAGTCTTCTTTACGTCCAGATGGCGTAGAGGGAAGGTTTAGTTCTAAACTAGATGGTACACATGACAGCGGAAAACCAGTTGAGGTAAAAAGTGAAGACTTCAAACCATTCAATACAATTGAAGAGACAAAGGCAGCTGTTGCTGAGAAGATACAATCTGATGGGCCAGTTGAAGCTGAGGTATACTTGCTTCTTCCTTTTTTTGTTATTTTATCAATCAAAACAAAATTCATGAGGTTTCTGGATAGGAGCTTTTAAAGTACTTCCACACGATCATGGTTGATGCAGATAACCTGTGTCTGGGATCTAGATGGTTTTGCATTTAACTACCACACCAAACAAAATCACTTCACCTTAAGATCTAACAGAATAAGAAGAATTTTTATACAATGTCTTAAATCTCATTTTCTGAAGTTCTTGATAAGGTCATCCTAGACATATAGTATTGTGAAGTAGCCATAAATGCTTGTACTGTGGATTGTAGATGTGTTCTTTTCTTTAATGTAGTACCTTTCTGAGAAGCGTTAACTTTCTTATAACAAGGACTATGAAGTGAAGTTGGATAGTAATCTCGGGCAACCGTCAGCATTTTGGGGTGACAGTCTATATATAAGCATTGGAGGCTTGCTATCTGAAGCATCCATGCATGGTAGGATAAATAACTGTGATCCAAAATCAAGTGACGGCAATGCAGGCTTCCAGCCATCACAATTAATCTCCGATTCTTTTGATGCTTTTATTGCTGCCCAACTAAATCAATCTCAAGCTCCAAGGCTGCCTCAGGACTTACGGTCATCTATTCTGGATGCTGAAGACACATGCCATGCATTTCCATCTCAGAAATCTTCCTACTCGACCAAAGGTATTCTAGCTTTGCGTGGAAGTGCTTTTTCTGGAGTCTGCAGTCAAGACAGTGGCTCTAGGCCATTCAAATTTCCTAAACCCATTGAGGTCTGCTTAATTTTTATCTCCATTCTTATTCCAACGCTCAAATGATTTACCCTATACATGCCTATATTTGTTTTTACCACATCAATTGTTTTTCTCAGGCTAACATCCAATCCGAGCTTCCACAAGACCAAGCTTGTCAGGGATCCGAAACAGACCTATTGCTTCGCTCACGAGGATATAATGATGAAAGCAGTCTTGGGCTGACCGGCATTAAATGGGTAATTCAATTTGTTATTAAACTTTTTTCTAAATATTCTTATAAGGAAAAATAAAGACTTCAATAATATCTAATCTTTGTTATCTTGATGCATGCATGGCTGGACAGAACGATTCTTTGGGACCTTTTGATCTTGGCATGTCTTCAGGAAAAATTACCAAAGGAGGAGACAGTATCAGCCTAAGTGGTTTTGCGAGGTAGCAGATTGACTGCTTCAGAAATGCTGATTGGGGACAAACTGGCTCCTCCTTGAAGCTAAAGTTGATTACCATGAACTCTTCAACATTGAATACCAAGCTGTGCAGCAATTTTATGCATGTATTTTCTGGTTGATAGTGTGATTGTTGGGTGGATTCAGAACCAATGCTGAAAAAGTCAATTTGTATAAGCTTTGCTCATGAACTTTTGGTTGTGTGAATATGAAAAATATGAGAACCATTTTGTTGATATAATGTAATAAAAGAACTACAGGTTGGCTTTGTTGTTTGCATCAACCTGTTATTTTAAAGATGGTTGGATGATTGTGTTAATGTTATACTCAATAGTAGTTTTATACTTGTTGGAAAAGCTGTCATGTGTTTGAATCTTTTACATTGTTCCAGGGAATATTCTTCTCCAGAAAGGATGGTGAAGACAAATGCAAAAACTGTCAAGAGTTGAAAATCAGGTAAATCTTCGAAAACTACAAGATTTCCATTGCTAACACAGTCCAAAGTCGTTGATAATGGAGAAATCAAACAGCTCTCTACAATCCTCAGTCTGAAAGGCGGAGAAAGTAGAGCCTCTTTGCATAGCTCCAAACCATGCCGGCCAAAGGACGGCAGCAGGTATTAATAGCATTTCTTGTTCCTCAAGAAAACCCCAACTCAAGTTCCTAACGCCTACTTTTTTTCCATCACCACAAAATGTGATAGCACCTTGTTGTTACCGAAACACTGATTCTCATAATACAGTTGACAGTTTTCCGCAGAGGTGGAAACAAAATGGGGTGTGTTCAAGCCAAGCCTTCCATGTACTCGCCGCCTAGAGGTCTTGAGAAGCTGAAACTCGAGAATGGGTATGTTAAGGGGGCTAGTGATGGAAGTGGAGGGAGGCCCATTGGGCAAAAAGTGGGTGAGAAGGAGGCGGCGAGAGAGGAAGGTGAGGAAGGGGGGAGAGAGAGGAGTAGAAGCGGTTCCAAGAGGAATATGATGAGAAAAATTGCTGCAGATGAGCTTATTGATGGGTGGCCTAAATGGCTTGTTGATAACATCCCCGGAGAAGTTCTTGCAGGTTTGGTTCCCAAGAGTGCAGATTCTTATGAGAAGCTTGCAAAGGTTTGTTTCCAATTTTTTATCTTTCAAGTCTTTCTCTTTCATACCATAGGCTTTGGTTCCATGAGTTAGGGGACTTTTATCACCTACTTTTTATTTTTATTTTGAGAATAACATTTCGGTTATGACGCTAAGCGAAAATCAAATACAGAAGATGATATCACCGATTGTAGATCACGGTCCCCTTACATACTTTATGAAGATCTCAAACGACGGTTTAAACACTTAGAGATAAATAGACTCAAGAGGTAAGACGATAAACTACTAAAAACATGGAACTTAAAGAGATAAGATTTAAAGACACCGTCTTGATATCCCGGGTAGTCACTATCATGCACTTGGTGAGGCTGCTTAGCATTCCTCGTCTGAAACCTTGTGACGCCGCCCACAGACCAGAGTAGAGTAGAGCTCGTCGATTTCCCTGACAATCTTGCCAATAGCTTCTCATTCTTTATAAACGCCCCGAAAACCACATAGCAGGTCCCTATATTATGGGCAGAGTATCTAGTGCAATCTTGATTCTTGCTCCACTCCACCTCTGAAACAGTCTTTGTCTCGTAAATAGGGACATCGCCCACAGAGCCGAGCAGAGAAAAGCCCGCGATCTCCCTAACAATCTCCTGTTCGCTTCTCGTTCTCTATAAAAAAACACAATACGGGCCCTCACATAGTAGGAAGATTATCTGGGAAACTAAAAAAGTCTCTACAACTCTAAGGTTTCGAGAGAGAAGGTAGTCGATCTTCACGTTATAACTGATCCATGGTTCATTTTTTATCACCTACACTTAGATTTCAACTTTCATACATGAATTGTTTTTGGATTAGAACACAAGAACAATTGTAAAATTATATATTCTGTGGTATTCACTTTTTTGTTTGTGAAGATGTAGTCTTTTTGAAAGTATTCTTGCAATTCCTAGCCTTTTTAACCTACTTGGCTCATAAAATAATAAAAACAAGTGGACAATGTTTCCTAAGTTCAATAAGTATGATTAAGTTTTGGTCCTTTAGATCATTGTTTTGAGTTTAAGATTACTGTTATTACTATAGTATTATCAACTTGACTTTTAATATTAATTCTCATTCTTCCTAAAATTAAGGCCCATTATTTGTTTCTTATTGAAATAACATATTGCAATACAAATTCTCGAATCTCATAGCTACAAACCTTCAACATTAGTCTCCATCTTCAAAATATGAAATCTCCACGTCACGCTTTAAAATGAACACATTAGTCTGCTGTTTGGAGAAATGTTGGATAATCTGAAAATGTTTGGTGATGGAGTTGTGTATCTGTGCAGATTGGTCAGGGAACTTACAGCAACGTGTACAAAGCTCGAGACAGGGAGAGCATGAAGATCGTGGCTCTGAAGAAGGTGAGGTTCGACACATCAGAGCCAGAGAGCATCAAGTTCATGGCCAGAGAGATCATGATACTGCAAAAACTCGATCACCCCAATGTGATCAAGCTCGAAGGACTAGCTACATCAAGGATGCAATACAGCCTCTACTTGGTCTTCGAGTTCATGACTTCTGATCTCACCAGGATCATCTCACGCCCCGGCCAGAGGCTCACTGAGCCTCAGGTGAAGAGTTACATGCAGCAGCTCCTCTTGGGTCTCCAGCACTGCCACGAAAGGGGGATCCTACACCGAGACATCAAGGCGTCGAATTTGCTGATTGACAGGAAAGGGATGCTCAAGATTGCTGATTTTGGGCTTGCAAACTTCTTCAACCCCAACAAGCAGAAGCGTCCATTGACGAGCAGAGTTGTGACTCTTTGGTATAGAGCTCCTGAGCTTTTGTTGGGTTCGACCGACTATGGGGTTGGTATTGATCTTTGGAGTGCTGGTTGTTTGTTGGGAGAGATGTTTGTTGGAAGACCTATCATGCCTGGCAGGACTGAGGTAAAGTAATGCAAATTTTGTTTAAAATATGTCACTTATATTGAGTCGGACTAACAACTTGTTAGTCGCTGTAAATAATCCATTATTCTTATATTTTTCTGATGTGTGTTAATGTAATGTGTATAGGTTGAGCAGCTTCATAAGATCTTCAAGCTGTGTGGTTCTCCTTCAGAGGATTACTGGAAAAGAATGAAGCTACAGACGAGTTTCCGACCACCAAATCACTACAAACCAAGTTTTCAGGAGGCATTCAGGGACTTCCCTGACTCCTCATTTGGCCTCCTCACCACTCTACTTGCATTGGACCCGATACATCGTGACACTGCTTCTTCTGCTCTCCGAAACCAAGTGAGTAATCTCTAATACTTGCCTATTTAAGTTAGTCTGATGGTGAGGACCTCTTTCACGGTCTTACTTCTTCTTGAGATCACATGTTCGAATCTCAGTGAATACACTTGTTTTGGAACATGTGTCCGGTGAATGGTAGATTAGACTAGAGTAGGATTTCCTCTTTCTTTGCTATGATTTAGAACAACTTAATGGATCTTCACATATTACTTGCCATTCCCTTTTGACAGTTCTTCACTTCAAGTCCATTGGCATGCCAAATCTCAGACCTGCCAGTGATGTACAAAGAGGAAGATGAAGAGCTAAATGAAACCCTTGAACGTAAAAAGTAAGTCATTGTCACGAGATTTGTATTCATGTCATAGCACAACCTTATAGTTGATTCTTCCATCCATAGGCACAGGAGTTCGAGAAGGAAACAGTCTCGAAGACACCATGCGAAGAAGGAACCAATTGCTGAACAGGTAAAAGAAGATCTGGATCATGCCGAAGAAACTGAGGAAATGAAAGATCTTGAATATTCCAAAGAGGTAACCATTGAAACGGTCACAAGTTTACTTTACTTGATGTTGCCGCTTTTGCATATCTGTTACAAATTTTGTGCACATTCAGCAAGTTCAACCCAGATCTTTTGTTTTCTGATAAGATTCCTTGGAGAAGACGAGGTCTTGTTCATGCTAAACAAGTGATGAAACATGGCATTTTCTAGTTAACGGTCTATTTCTACGAGTTTAATTGGCAAACTTCCAAGTTTTTACTTCGTTGTGTCCCATATTGAAAGAATGTGTTCTGATTCGAACAAGTTTAATATGTTATTTGAGTTCGAATAAGCATTGAGCGTGTCACTTGTTTAAAGCCCTTTGTGCATTTCTAAGTTTTAGTCTCAATTTATCCAAATTCTATCAACTTTTGAGTGTGAAATGACGGGAGAACCCTTATGTAAAAAGGGTGTTTTTCTCATTCTCCACCCAAAAGTTGACGGAATTAATGTAAATTGAGAAGAAGAAAAATACCCTTTTCGTGTTTATGGTATAGAATCAAGGGCTAATTACATTTTGATAGAAACCATAGATTGTTTTGGTGATGAGCAATTTGATATATGCAGGAGAAGAACACAGAAGCAAGCATGGTTAGCATAGAAGAGACATGTCACAGTGCAAGTAGCAGCACTTCCTCTGGTTTCAAACCAGCAATGCATCGTCGTCATCACGATCAAAGCTTGCCTTCTTCGCTTTCTCCAATCCGCCATTCTCAGCATAAGAGCCACTTTCCACACACTGAGGCTCATCCCAATGCCATGAAGAACATCAAGAACTTCACTCTCTTGCAAGCCTCCATACAAGACATTGTCACCCACAACAAAGGCCCTGCCCAATCCCAGTTCAGAAGGTCTTTCTCCACCTTGGACTTCCGACACCTGGATCCCGACAAGGTAGCAAAACTCTTGGATTTTGATAAAGATTAGCTCTTTTTGGGGGGGACATAGGAAATGACCCTGTTTATGAGCTTGAACTGTATGCTATTTGTTTATCACGATGAGTTGCATTTTAGTGTGAAGTGACAATAAGTGAATCAATACATGTTTGGTATTGTCTTTCGTGCTCTTAGTTAGTTCAGTGCTGAACATCAATCTTTTGTGGACACTCTTGTTTTTTTGATCTTAATGTTAATGTGTCATTGATGTTAACTTGTCACTGGAAAAGTAGGCTCTAAAAAAAAGCCTGGTTTCAAGTGTTGATAGACTAGAACCTTTTGTCAGACCGGGTAGAGACCCGAGCCCCTCCAAAAAATAGTTTGAAATACATGGTTTAACTAGTCAATTGATCTCTAAATCTAAAACCTAATGTAGAATAAAATAACATATTTTTGAGATATATTGTCAACTTCACAAGCTTTCTAACTCCTATAAAAACAAAAACAAAATTATATACAGTAAATATACTAATAGGACTCAATCCCATGAACTAATTATGTGACCATCTTGAGCTCAAGCAACCAAAAGATAGATTAAGAACAAGTTTAGTGTATATGTGAAACTTGAAAGGACAAGGAAGGTGCAGCCATGTGGTATTTGTCTCCGACAAGGACTTGAGGCCTACCGATGCCGACTTGTTTGGCATATTTCTGCATTCATTTAACAAATAAACCTCATCATTGGAACCCTAATCATTGAGCATCGTTATTGCTCTGCTCACCAATTCAGTGAGAACTAAATGTGTAAAATTCCATAACGTCTTTGTAGTAGTCTCTCATTGGACGAATTTGATTGAGTAAATTAAAAAAATACATATTCTAAACCTGTAGCGTTTAACTAATATTTACCCTAAATTTTTGATACCTACTTAGATGTTTAGTTATATAACAAATAACCCAAATCATTTACCCTAAATTTTTGATACTACTTAGATGTTTAGTTATATAATAAATAACCCAAACCGTTAGCTAAAATGACGAAATTACTCATATCACACCAAAGAAGGAAACTCCGATATGTGACACCGAAACATTTCACCAAAGAAGCTCATCTTGCCCGTGTAATAACATTATGGGAATTTTGCCAGCAACATGATGTTGACTCCAAAAAGAGCGTAGAGATGTTGACTCCAAAAAAGACCCATATCTCAAGTCAAGTAATTAATATGTCCAACTCTCGACCTTAGCTTCTTCCCCACCTACGTACGTGTTTGTGTGTCTATGTCTCAAATTGTTTGTCTGAAATCTTTCGGAAGAGTATCAAATCAACCCCTTCTCTTTCTCTAACATTTTCATCTTCGTCGTCAAATCAGAACCCTATATAACCGGCTACATCTCAAATGCAATTTCCTCAGACACAAACCCTAAAAAGATATACACATTCAATTATAGCTCATAAACAGTTCCACTAATGAAGCTATCATGGAAGATCCTTCTTCTTGTGGCTCTTTTCTTACATTGCCTCGCCTCCTACAAAGCTACAGCTGGTAAGTTTATATCTTCTTTTTTTCATCCATGTCCTAATTTTCTCCCTCTTAAAACCTAATCATTGTCTATACTGTGTTTAGGAGAAAGGTGACACTATATTATAACGTTTCCTTGATTTTTATGGTTACTTGATAAAAAACAATTGAAGGTTTCACTTGTTAGCTTGAGTGTCCGGAATTCTTTTTATATTTTTAACGATTTTATTTGTACTTCTTTTTCTGTGAATATTTTTTTTTCAGACTGACAAGCCGGATTTTATGTGGTTTCTCTTGCAGCTCAAAATCTAGGACTTGAAAGAAATAGTGATACTCATCATGGAGATCTTCATTTGTCCATCCATAAGGAAAATGGTACAAGTACAAGCAGCTATGATTATGTTGTAGACATGGACTATAGTCCTGCAAGAAAGAAGCCTCCTATCCATAACTAATTTATATTAGCACTCCGTTTGTATGCATATGTCCTTGTTTTTTGAAACGAGTAAGAGTAACTGAGGTAATGTATTATTGTCGATCAAACTTATACAATTTAGGGCTAAGACTTTGGGCTCCAGAATAATGTTCGGATGCATCGTAACGGACCCAACACTCATAGACCCGTAGAAATAGTCTACTTTGTTTCGTAGACACAACCTGAGGAATTCCTCGTACCGACATTTCAATTATTCTACCAATAGTACCAGCAAAAAACATAAACCTCTAATAATCAAAGTACGATCTGAAATAAAGCCAACTAAAACTAGAAATAGCTTGTGTGTTGCTCTTGTTGTTGTCCCGAAACTTCCCAGCACTGGCCGTCTCGGGCCTTGGGGATAGGCCACCCGGTCTTCCCCCTAACCCCGACTCTCTCATTTCTCCTGGCAAGGATGTACGTGAGTCACCGCCTATTGATCCTTGTTAACCTCCTCCTCCATGGATTGAGGTGCCGATGAGAGTATTCCTGGGACTTCTATTCTTCCTCCTCATCTTCCCAATCGGGAATCGGGAGACGAGGGAACTGTGACTGCATCGGCCTGGTCGCGGATCGGGAAGGACGTGTCGGAGACGACACGAGGGCAAGGGACAGAGGAGCCATAGAAATGGCTCTTCGATCTCTGGGGGCCTTGAAATGATGTTCCCTGCTTCTGCATGAGGGAGTCGGAAGCTTGGCTAGGCCGGGGCTTGATATTTCCGGGGGGGTCGAGGCTGGTCAGAGTCGTTGGTGCACTCCGGTGGGACAATGCAGTCCTGTTCCGCCTCCGATGCAGTCGGGACAGGTAAAGGGGAGCGAGAAGTCGGGGTTCCCATCGATTGAAGAGGCGATGAAACCATTTCCTGGTTCGGTGAAGAGGGCGAGGGGCGGTGGTTGGGGGTTGTGATAGTCAAATAATGCCTCCGGCTCGTAAAGTCATCTATAGCCACGTAACGGCTATCGTTTTTGTCCCCATACATATCCGTCGTCCCAGATGGTCCGTATCATGCTTCACGGGGGGGGGGGGGGGGGGGGGGGGTTATTAAACTGAAGCGAGTGAGCTCCGACCATTGTCGCTGATGCTGTCGATACCCATCAGTGTCCTCATCGCCTCTCCCACAAAAAACCCTAACACCATGAACCTTTAAACCCTTATTTTTAGCTTTATCAAAACCTCATTTTTTTCGAACACAAATAAGTTTTGAGCTTCGAAAACACCATTATAGTAAAAGAAATCAAGATTTGAGGACTTACAAGTCGAGCATCTTCGAATGTTTCATTATAAATGTATGCATCACTGTCAGAGTCTCAGATGAACCACCCATCTTCGAAACTTCTCTAACCACCACGACTCTCCATTTGCATGTCAAACCTTCAAAACTCGTGTTGTCGAAACTTCGGGCCGTCTCCTCTCATTTCCTCTCTCTCACTTTAGCATACACGCACAAACAATAATGGCTCAAAGACGATAACGGTTAGTTTTGTTCTATTTCACAGAGGGGTATTTTAGACTTTTACAATCCCTCGTGACAGAACTTGATTAAAAAACTAACGATGTTACAACTCGGTAAATTAGGATATATTTTTGTCACGTTTTCGGGTAAAGATAGGTATCCGAACAACGTATATAAGTTTGGGTAGTTCAATATAATTACCCCTTCTTAAAATTTAAAGTTAAGGGGAAAACGAGTATTTCTATGAACCACAAGGACTACAATGCAAAATGTCCTTTCTCTTCTTTATCCTCCTTCTCCGATCAAAAGCCCTAAAACACTGAAAGAGTAGATTCTGTGGAGAAGGCGAAGAAGCAAAGGCCTTTTCTTATAAGAAAACAACGGTAATTTCTGTTCGCATTTTGTACAATTTTTCAATTGCGTTGGCTTTGTAGCCGTTTTCACTAACAAATTGGCGATTGAAACCATATTGGTTCCCACAATGTACAAACATGAAATCGAACATTTGGGGTTTCTGATTCAATTTTCAAGTCGTACTTTTTAGTGCATTTTCATGGTGAACGAGCTCATTATTCTTCGATTTTGATCTGCGACACATTGTCCAGAATTTGCATGCATTATATCTATCTGTCCTCTGTTTTTGGTTAATGGTGATTGCAAAGTGAGTTCATTCAATTAGAGTAGTCATTTCAATGTGTGTGATAAAATAATTTCATCGACCCAGTTCAATTCAAAGAAAATTGAAGTACTTCACGGAGAGAAATTTGACTCACCATGACACTTGCATTAAACAATTTTATCGTAGTTATCTTCTTCTTTTGTTCTTATTCCCATGATTGGAATAATTTGGGTTTTCTTCTTATTCTGAGTTGGGAAATGTTGAATAAGTTCTGAGTTTTGACATGTATCGATATTTAGAAGCATGTCTGCTGATCCTACTGCAACAATGAATTATGTGGATGAGGATGCTTCTTCTGGATCTGGGGATGATATGAACATGTTAGATGGACACAACAAGCGCCAATCTGTGACGCCAACAGGCTCAGGTCGTCGCAAGAGAAGTCGTAAGGCTACCGGTGATGCTATAGTGGACGCTATGCTAGAAATAGCAGCTGCTTCGAAAATGAGGGCAACTGCAATAATGAAGAATGAGGACCAGTTTTCTATAAGCAAATGCGTAAAAGTGTTGGATGAGATGCAAGGTGTTGATCAAAGGATCTATTTTCTTGCCTTGGATCTATTTGAGAATCCGAATTTCAGGGAAACTTTTATATCTCTTAAGAGTGAGAGAAGGTTGCCTTGGTTGCAGAGGAAGTGTGGTTGATTAGTCTGAGTTACAACTTTGGTTTTGTACTCTTATGGTTCAAGACCTCTTCATATATATTCAAAGGAACTTGCTCACCTGTAACTGTAACTAATTCAACCTCATTGTTGACTGTTGTTTCACTTTCCTCTTCATCAGCTTAAATGATAGTCATTGTTTTAAATTTAATATATAGAATCCCATTCAGTCATTTTATATACATTATGTTGTGTATTTGTTTTAACTTCTTTCTGTTCAGGATTGTATGGGGATTATAGAAGGCACGCACATCCCCGCACATGTGCCAGCAAAAGATCAATCTCGGTTTCTCACTTTGACCTGCAATTCATATTTGTTTATCCAGGTTGGGAATGTTATGCAGCAAATTCTAAGAGTAGTGTCCTCAATGACCCAGATCAGAATTTCCGCACATTGATGGTCAGAAAAATTCACTCATCTGCTCCATATTTCTTGATTTTGAGCTACTCATATCATGAGTTTCATGAATAGTTTGTTTATTTCAATAATCTAGGTAAATATTAACCCCATGAATACAGAGGTGCTAATCAAGTACCTGGACATGCAAAGGAGCTGTTTAATCACAGGCATTCATCCCTCAGAATAGCTACCCAGAGAACTTTGGAGGTGCAACTTGCGTTCTGAAGATCCAACACTAGATGTCTCTAAGATGCTGAGTTACTTGAGTCCATTTTGAGAATTTTCTGATGAGCTTTTTCCTATAAACTGAGTGACCTATGAATAGTTTCTGTGCTGTGAGCAATTAGGAGGAAGGAGAAAGCCAAAGTTTTGGTTCAAGACCATGAGTTATGTGGCCACAAATGAAGAACCTACAAATTTAATCCAAGGTAAGTAAACTTGGACATATTTATTTTGAAAGACTAATAGTTATATTAATAGCTAGAGCATGTACAATGGGGCAAAAAGGAAACGGCGTAGCGGAGGTGGTATAGCGGCAACACCAGCGCAGCAGAAGAGGGGACGGCGCAGAGGAGACAGCGCATCAGCTTGTCTACTCCTACAATGTTGATCTGCTGCGCCGGGGTCACACAACGAACACTCGGGGACATGTGGCACCAACTGCTACTTCAGGAATCAGTGTGATGCTGCCATGTCATGAGAAATTACAAGGCTATACATAGGTCCCTTTCACTTTTCTTCCCTGCTCCTATATTACTCCCAAATTTCTCATGATGAACGACAAAGTATTACTTAATAACGATTTCGTCTAGCTAATTTAACATTAATTTTAGCCTTGTGATCGTTTTTGTAATGTGTTTCTTTCAAAGTAAATTGGTTTATTTCAAGTGAAAAGAATTTAGTTTTAATTTATTTTCTATGAGTCAAAGTTGTTTAGTCAAATAGATTTGGGTGTAGCTACTGAGTAAAACTATAAGTTAAATGTTCGATTTATTCATCAGGAAGCTCCAGGAAATGACTATTATTTGATTTTATACATGGTCCGTTAAATATGTTATCAATAATCATAATTTTCTGTCAAAAAACGCAGAATATTCTGTGTTTATAGACAGAAAATTATAGTTTTTGATAATATATTTATCAAATCATGTATTTTAGACGTCAAGAAAGTCAATAATTATAACATGTACTAAAGTCAAATAATAATCATTTCCTGAGTTTTCCCTTTATTCATTGTACATGATTTTACATACAGAATGACAACTTGCATATGTATAACACAAATGAAACAAGTTTTTTGAAGGGAATGATAATTTGTTTCCTCAAAATTAAAAATGTGAAGTCATTGGGATATTTAATATGATAACCGAAACGTTTAAATCATATATGATTGACGGATATAACATAAACTGATCAATGGTCATGAGCACTTTGAACTATTAGAACTAGTTGACTGAGCAGAGTCTCAGCGAAATGAAAGATTAATTTCATATACATGTGAGAGAGCTTTGTTCAACGAATGATATAAAAAGAGGTTAAATGAGCTCACGTCTATATTTTATTATGTTCAGCAAATGCGGTCGTCACTGTCGTAGTGTGATGATGAAACTCGATACATATTTCAGCTCAAAATTTGGGAACAGTTTCATTGTATCACACCAAAACATTGCATTTTTTATTGAATTTCAAATTATACAAATACACTATACTGAATTAGAAAACAACAATTATCTACTTCATCTAAACAGGAAAAGAGTAATGTGAGACATCCAATGAGATCGGCAAGAGCACGAAAAAAGTTCTTGCTGAAATTAGTGAACCGTCTTAACATAAATTTATGCCTGCAACGGAACTGAGCGCAACTAGTGACGACACACAGATCTCTCTTGGCAATAACAGGTTCTTTCTAAAATTAAAAAAACTCAGACCACCTTTAATCATTAAAATTCCTCTCCATCAGCATCTCTGATTATGCAACAACAACATAGATACGAGCTGAAGCCTACCGGATAGCTGCCTGAATCTAACATCAAAAACAAAATAGAGAAGAAAGGCATGGATAAACATGTCAGACATCCACAGAGAGAGCAAGAAGATAAGTTCTTGCCTAGATTAGAGAATGATCTATCTTAATATATGCCTGCAACGGAACTGGGCGCAACCAATTTTGGCACACAGTTCTCTCTAGGCAATACTAAACAATCTATAATATAGCAAACGCAATAAGAAAGCCCTCAGATCTCATAGCTTCAATAATCATATGCAGCATGCGGGCAATTGAATTCATTCACTAAAAGCCTTCAATCACTACCACCTCGTATATAGAAAAAAACATTTAAGAAAAACATTGGTAGAGAGTAGGCTAGTTGGGCATAAATCCAATGCTACTGCTCAAACAATAAGTTTTCCATCACTGGGCCAACCACATAATCATAATCAAAACAACATTTGATAAATAAGAACATAAAGGGACTCAGACATCCAAGGAAGGATAAAGCAGCATAAGCTCTCAAGCCCGGCGAAAGGCGAAAGCTATCAGGCGGCCACTGCGAATGTTCTTGAGAAACAAGCCTTAGATTTGTCATCATTGAAGCAAAACATGATAAACAAAACAAGTGAGTTTCAGACATCCAAGGAAGGAAAAAACAGCATTAACTCTCAAGCCCGGCGAAAGGCGAAAGCTCTTAGGCGGCCACTGCGAATGTTCTTGAGAAACAAGCCTTATACATTGTCATCATCAACACAATTGTATATACACAAACGATAATGAAATGTTCCATCCTTTAATGATCAACAAGAAACATGTAATTAGACAGTTGACAAAGTGAAGTGATGGAATCATATATAAGGGACTAAATAATCCCCACAGCTATCAAAAACAAAGCTGCAAAGTCAGACTAATCCCTATTTTATGCACGAAATCAAATTGAGATATGCACTACTGGATCTCTACATCACAGACAAGCATAGATTATACGTTACAAAAATGAAGAAGTAACACTGCAAAATCGAAGTCTCAGACATCCAAGGAAGGATAGAGCAGCATAAGCTCTCAAGCCTGGCGAAGGCGAAGGCGAAGGCTCTCAGGCGGCCACTGCGAATGTTCTTGAGAAACAAGCCTTAGATTTGTCATCACAGACTACAATTTCAGATCTTACCTGAGAAAACTGGGATCAGGTTATCGCTTGTACAGCAGTAAGAGTAGGCTGAGATAGAGATGAATAGGTTGGAGAGAACAGAAGGCACTTTTATACAGAGAATTGTGAATTAGGGCGTCCGGATTGGTACATTCTAGAATGTGGATCGATTCTGGAGAATATTGGGCTCCATACAATGGGCCTGGCTGGTTGGGCCTGAAGGACATGAATATGAAAATTCATTAGAATTTATATATTTGTGGATCGTCTATTTAATTTTAGGGAAAATATCATATTAGTACCCTTAACCATACGTTTTTAACACATTGGTACCCTTAACTAATTTGATCACTGAAAAGGTACCTTATGTTTTCAATCAGTAACACGTTGGTGTTTTCTGTCCATTTTTGGACGGAAAATGGTCATGTGCAATGCACATGACCTTAAACTTTCAAAAAATGACAAAAATACCCCTCTAAGTTCAAACCCTAATTATTCTTTTACCTTATTTCTCCTACGCAACCTTTATCTCCCCCTTTTTATTTCATACATACGCCTCATTCACCTCCCTCGCCGTGAAAGTTAAGGGTCATTTTTTGAAAGTTTAAGGTCACGTGCATTGCACATGACCATTTTCCGTCCAAAAATGGACGGAAAACACTAACGTGTTACTGATTGGAAACTTAAGGTGTCTTTTTAGTGATTAAATTAGTTAAGGGTACCAATGTGTTAAAAACGTATAGTTAAGGGTACCAATATGATATTTTCCCTTAATTTTATGGATGAACAAGTTTTTCTACCATAAATAACAGGGTGATCGAACAGCTTAACTCGTACGGTTTAATTCATAAAATTTATAGCATACGAGTTTTTTTTAGTGTACATTATTCTTTTCAAAGGTTCTTGATTTTGCTTTTTCTAGCATATAAATGGAATATTATTGATGATAGTAAAAGGTGACAGAGAGACAAAAATAGGATAAAATGACGGGGTGAGGCGTAGTATCGAATGACATTTTTAAGACGCTAATCTTGTGATTAAAGAACCATACTAGTCTAAGTGAATGGTGAGTGTCACGCCCCAAATCCGGTTCTTGCCCGGACTCGAAGCATGACTAGTAATAAATGATTAAAAAAGGCAATAATTCCACACTTAGTTCCTGAAAATCTCCAATAAGAAACTCAAATCCACGAAACTCAGTTTTAAAACACAATTAACCCTCCAGGGGTGTAATAATAATCCTCCACACGGTTTGTTCAAAACAGAAAGGTGATGAAAACGAAGTCTCTACAATGCACCCACGCCGAGAAGCTCCCGAGCTTCTACTCCTCAATCAAGCCTGTAACCACAACAATAAACTCGTAGGGGTGAGCTTGCGCTCAGTAGGGAAACACATAACAAAGTGGACCTTAACTCAATGAAGTCAGCAGCAAGTCAACGAGATAGATCTTAACAAACACAAGTAATAGGTAATCAAACCAATGTCGTGGCACATGAAGTCTCCACCCTCCGATCCACATATGATGTGTCCTCTCGGATTTTCCCTCCAATCCAGAGGAGATGCATATCATTGAGACTATCGGGAACACCCTTCAGGGCACATATCGTCGGAAGTCTCAGAAACGTCTCCAAAGGATTTTAGGTCCTCGGGAACCAAGGTACTACTCCCATAGGAAGCGTACACTTGGGCAATTCGATAATAAACAGTTCATAATTGAATAACGCACTCAAACCGAAACACGAAATAATCTAATCCCAACAACCACCAAGTCAATTAATAAAACACGCATAACTCACACATCACCAATTCACCACAACACACAGTACACGAATCACATAACCA